>CM020059.1:3459463-4659463 GCA_009769605.1 Bucorvus abyssinicus | reverse complement strand
ACCGACACTGACGAGTAGAGGCCGATACTGTAAAATTCTGAGCAGTCGTCAGAGAACAGAGGCATTTACAGCTTCAGATTTTTTAAGGCAGAACACTCTCCAGCCCAGCTCTTCCTCTCATTGACACACTATTTCATTCATCTATATATCAGCCTCTATTTTCTGAAGCAACATTTAATGTGGTTTGAATCAGGCGAACAATCAGCACGTGGTTGGGAGAAGCTGGTGGCTCAGCATTTTGAGAATGGGACAGGCAGGAATTCAGGCCCTTTTAAAAGTCTCCCAATTTGCCCATAGACAAAATAAATGCATCCAAAATAGCAGAATCACAGAATTGTTGAGGTTGGAAGGGACCTCTGGAGAACATCTAGTCTTTGGGGGAAGTTATGCTTTGTTTATGGAGAAAGTACACCTTTTTTCATTTGTTCTACAGAAAGCAAACCTACTGAGAGCAGAGACACAGACTCCTCGTTTATCATCCCTGTATTTCACCAATAAATACACTCACCTACTCTCTCTGCATCTCAAGAAATGCCAAAAAATATTGTTCATAGGAAATGACACAGAACGAAAAATTAATGCAAATAAAACCAGGCAAATAATAAACAAGAGCAACACGATACCTATGACTCGCAGAACTCTAATAAGCGCTGCAAGTCCAACCCTTTAAATTATTGTGCAAATTATAAGCATCATCTTTTGTTGCACAGTACAGCCTTGCAGAACATGAACCGATGCCGATGGTTCTGCCATGCTAATAAGCTTTCTGCACTGCTGGATGGTTTAGCTGCAGATAGACCAATGCTGGCAGCAGATGAGTAATTGCTCTCCATGTACCAAACATAACAGAGCTGCACAGACCTTCAGCATTTGTCAGCTTTATTTGTTTAACTGAGAAAAACACTGACAGCAGTTATTGCTGTAATCTTTTTACTTATCAGACAAGAAAACTCTAGTTACTCTTAGCAGGTCTGATCCTCTGGTGAAACCAGAAGCTGAAATATTTGTACACTAATTCTGAGGTGCATGCTGCAGTGTTTGGGCAAGGAAAATAAAGCAGAAGGAAATTAATCAAACCATAATTATTACATTTTTATCACAGTAGCATCTGCTAGCTCAGGCTCTCATTTTATGAGGCAGAGTACGCAGGGAGAGCCGCGTTTACGGAATAAACGGAGGAGGGAGACCATGGGTTGGTGCCTTCTCTGCACCTCGGCAAAGGCAGGAGAGGAGGAAGCAACTTGGTCTCTAACCGACCAACCGACTGCGGCAGCACAGAGCAGGGAACCCCCACCCGTCGTGGTCGCCGCATGCCAGCTTGCCTGCTCCGACCTTCTGCACGAACAGCAGCGAATCCGCAACAGCGGGGGCTTCAGAGCAAACCCTTCAAGCCCACCAGGACCCCTCCACCTCCGCCGGCAGCCAGCACGGGTGGCAGCCCGAAACGACAAAGATTCCCAAACCACCCAAATCCTTCCTCCCCGGCTGCTCCTCCTCTTCAACGGGGACTTCTCTGAGACTTGTGTTTCTGTCCTATAAAACCAGAATCCTGCAAAATCGGGTTCCGTGCTCATCGCAGTGACAAAGCACACCCGTCGGGTGCCGACAGCACCCTCCCTGTCCATTCCGGCGTACACGCTGCAGGTACAACCCGCCCCGACAGCGGCTTCGAGGGCCAGCGCCAAGCACTTCTTGCACGTGCCTGGCTAAGAGCTCGCTGGCAGGAATTTTCAGAGATGCTAGGACGCGTTGCTTGTGCTTAGCACTGAACCTCCGCTGGTTTGGGTTTCTTGTTGCTATTTCCCCACTTCTCTACACATGGCAGAATTTCAGTCACGTAGCCAATAGAGGAAGGACAGAGGGACAGGCCCCTCTTCCTGCAGCGTCACCTCCCCGTAGAGCGCGCGCCAGAATCACGCCCTTTAACCAGAGGCACCACTCCTGGCATGAGTTCTAGAGCAGTTTTCCAGAGATGGAGCCCACGCAGCACACAGAACACTGGGCGCGCCTGTAGCAGCCTTGTTTATGCCCCAGATTTGCCTCCAGAAACGAGGGCACTGCCAGTACGCAGACTGGTTCTGAAAAAACCCAACAGCCTGCTGTTTCCTGAAGGCTAAGAAGAATTCCAAAACCATTTACGGATATGGATGCATCGTGGTGAGAGAATATCCATGCCTGTCCTTCAGCACTGCACTGTGTAGAGCCTTCCCTTAGGTTTGTGTGTCCTAAGGACCATCACGGCAGTTTTGGGACACAGACACACGGCGCTGTCTGGAGCGCGCTTACAGAGCACAGTACTTCTAGTAACCCTAGCAGCTCTGTCCCTGGGCTAAACTCAAACCTGCAACACTGATATCCCAGATCCCAGTTGCTAAGCCTGAGCCTCCACGTCTCAAAGCTCAGTGTTACTGGTGTTATTTAAAAAAAAAAGCTAGTGTTACTTTATCTTTTTTTATTCTGTTATTAATCCAAGGCTTAGAAATCATAATTGCAGTATTCACAAGACAAATTTTCATTAACCATATGGAAGGAAAACATTTAGGGATGACATTTCTTCTATATTGATTCAGCAATGCCTTCAGAAGTAAAGGTTATGCCTATTAAATTATTTTTGAAAAGGTAACTGTAAAAATTAAAATTCATCCAGATTAGCATTTAGAAAAAGCCTTTAGTACGAAATTTCTTCAGAATGTGTCACTTAAGAAGAATGCCAAACACCACTCTAGGAGATGTAACTTCATTTTAAATGGCATTTTTGCCTCTAAAAAGGCATTTCTCGTATTGATAGAGAGGATGTTATGCATACACTGCTACTTCCAAGACGCGGAGTTGCCTAGCAATCCTGGGATTTAAGAGGAGGAGAAAAGCAATAACAACACACAATTGTGAAATTACAAGACGGAGCAGCGTTAAATTGGTTTGCAATACTTATCAAGATGCTTCTAAATGAGAAAAGATGCAGGGTGTGCTGGGAGCACGATAAAATCTGTTGAGCATTTTCAACTTTCTCCATTCTCATTCTCTTCTTTTAGGTACCCGCTTTGACACAATGGATTTCTCCTCCTTAGCTTTATTTACTACCTCCCAAACACTGACCACTGCTTGGGGGTGAAGGCAAATTTCAGCCACCACCCTGGCGATTTTTCAGGGTTCATTACCATCTCTGTGTAACGCCTCCTACATCTACAGTCCTTCTAATTCCCTTTGTTTCCCCCGTTCGTACTACGCCTCTTCTGCCAGGACCCGTACCCCCTTCTCTGCCTGCCAGCTCTGTCCTTTCCTGACCCTCTGCCATCCACTGCTTTTCCTTTTGCATTTTGGGAAACCTCCTCCCAGCTCTGCAAAGCTGCGTCTGCACGGTCCATCACGAGCAGACAGATCCGGCTTTACCAACGCCCAAGCCAACCACAGCAACGAGCTGGTGCTGTACTGCGCTCTCCTGCCACGGCGCGTTGGCTGCGCTGAGGGCAGAGCAGACACTGCCGTGGGACTGTGGAACTAGAGCCAGGTGCTGCTCCTTCAGCTCAGCGCAAGCCTCCAACTCTCTGCTGAGTCCCACGACGCTCCAGCTGGGCTATCTCGGAAGGCATCTCCTCTTCTTTGCCCTACTTCTGTATTGCTGATAGACACTGCATTCACATCCATCTCCCGAAGGACAGAGGGACCCTCACCTGTAGTCTCATCCATGCTCTCCTCAGACACGTGCTCGTTTTGGTGGACCCATTCGCCATTGCACTTGAAGAAAATCTGCATAGCCGGCATAGCTTTACAGCGTAAGACAATGGGGTTGCTTTTGATTATGTAGGCATCGTCCGGCTCCTCCATAAAATGAGGCAGTGTTCCAGGAGCAGATGGGATAGACTCTGGAAGGGCTTCGCTGTTATCATTTCCTGAAAGGGAAGGAAAGAAAAATACACTTTTTTCATGTTGTTGCACCATTTGTATAATCTCATTTAATTGATTAAATGCCAGTTCGGATTTTATTAAAAACTGATTTTAATAGAGAATCACCTGTAGAACTCAAGAACCGTCAGGATTGCACTTTGCAAGGAATTTGACACACATATACGTAAAAATATCAAATAATTTAAGTGTAGGAACTGTTAAGAAAATGGACAGAAAAGAAGCATCAGGATCATCAGCAAACAGCATCAGTGTTATTGCAGATTTTATAGATGGGGAACTGAGGCGCAGAAAGATTAAACGAGTCAACATAAGGTCACACACAAAGTCTGTGGAAGAAGGAGGAACTAAACCTTATTCTCCTGGGTGAGAGCCCAGTGCCTCAACTACGAAACCCTCTTTTTCTGGCACTGAATTTAATTTCCTTTAGAGAGTTGCTGCAGATTTAACAGGGCTCAGAGCGGTAACCACAGAGAAACATATTGATATGACCAGCATTACTGCAGCACTCCAACACTGGACCAAGCAAACTGTGATTTCATGCCCACTTAGAGGGAATTTTCAATATGTTTTTATGCCCCTTTTATGCCCCTTTAAGGCGACACAGAAGTGGCAAAGTGGTTTCTGTAGGGCGAGAAGCTGCAAGACAGTGAGTTTTCTCAGCTGCTCTCAGACAGTGGGATGCAAGGACACTCGGTCAGCAGTGGATCAGCTCAGGTGTCTCCCTGAACTCCTGGGCTCAGCCGCCCACACAGCAGCACCGGAACACAAGCTTTCCCTCCACAACTCTTCTAAGTCAAACCCTAGCTGCTGCTGTCAAAACCAGGAAATTCCCATTGATTTTTGGCAAAGCTGGGATTTATTTCAGTGGTTTGGCAGCTTTCTGAGAAAGTTCAGAAAACAGCAACAAAAATAAGTCAGAAGGGATCGAGTAACGAAGGGAGATAAGAAAGTCCCGACTCCCTGCAGGGAGTACACAGCCAAACGAGAACGGAGGCAGCCGTGGTCCACACGCCATCAGATAAACCACCACCAGTGAGGTATGTAGTGAATCCAAAAACCTTCACAGGCCTGGCAGATTACAGAACAAGGAGAAAGTGCTCTGTCTTTACTTCCATTGAAAGCAGGCATCTCCCACTAAGCACTCAGCCCTCCGTGTGTGCAAACGCCCTGTGTCTGTGCTGCGAGCTCAGGATGATTTTCAAACGTGTTCCAGGGTTCAAACCGCATTCACAGTGTACTTTATAAAATATTACCGTAATTTTTAGCGCTTTACTACTGAACATTTATGCCCATTTCCATCTTGTCAATCTTCAGTGACGCTGCGTCCCTGCAGGCTTTATTAAAACCCTGCGTTCTAGCAAAGAACAAAAAAAGTCATTATAAGGTTTTGGGGAGGCTTGGAAATCCCCTGCTCCCACCCAATGCCGCCAGTGCTTCACAAGGCAGCAACGCGCGTGTGTGGAGGAAGAACGGCAGACCGTTCTATAGGGCTCATTCAGCTGGAGGCCTTCGAAAGACCCATCGTTAGGTCACTAAATTTGCTATTTGGGGCAAAACGCCAAGGATGAAATCCCAGGCCCGCTGACACCTGACCATCACTCTTCTCAAGCTGATGGGCCATTTCTCAAGACACGTCTCACGATCCCACGTCGCGATGTCCAGCTCACTGCTCATCCTGCCGCTCTGTCAGTCGGATGTTGTGCCATAGACTCGTACAGGTTTCAGGGGAGGGCAAAACTATGTGAACAGAGAGACTGAAGAGAGGAGTATTTGGCCCAAAACATTATTTCATGTTCAAGTCCTAAGCAATCTGGCTAATTTGACAAATTATAAGGCATTTCAATTCTCTCCAAAAGAGAAGTCCTTCGCTGGAACTGGAAGAAGTATTGAGCCGCCGGTCAAGTCTGCAGCCTGCAACTTGCCTCCCTCCCTGATCCCTCGGACCGCCTGCAGTTCATCAGGACACTGCAATGCGAGCGCTCCAGGACATAACGACACCACATCTACATCTCTGTGACTAGAGATACCCACACACGATTAAATACGTAAATCACAGGAGCTGTCACAGGCCTCAAGCACATCAGCGCGGATTAGATAAACTGTGGGAAGATAATGGCTAGACTGATGTTCTGACACTCGAAGGACCAGACACCGCCTATTCTTAATCAGGAAGGACAAACCCCAGGGTCAAGTGCCGAAAAATATTCTTTAGAAGGCTATTACTGGCATATAAATACACATGCACTGCAGGATAAATAATATTTTAGCTGAGATAACTACAGTAGCTGCTGACCGAAGCAAAGCCTTTCCCTAAAGTGCACTTAATCCTGGGAATTTTAACTTCACGCATCCTTTCTTTTGTGCATCATCTTTTTTGTACCCTAGCTTGTACTTAAATTCATCCGAAAGCGTACTGGAACCTTGTAAGGGTTTTTATTTCAAATTCCTAAGGTTTTTCATTTACAACTGTCAGTTTTCAAGATTCAGGCCACTCATAGCTATAGAAAAATGGCTGGTTTAATGCAACGGTGAATGACAGAAGACCGACCCATCAAACACAATTCTTGCGGTTTTCATTCCCAGAAAATTACCTTTCAGGAAGTGCCTTGTGTTTTATGTTCCACACACTCGTCCAACAGGGACTTTAAATCTTTGTACAACAATAATAGAAACAAAAGAGAACGGAGGAAAAACAGAAGGAACAAACAGTAAATTCTTCTATGAAATAAATATACTGCTGTTAGCTGTCAGATCACAGACGAACATCTTGATAGCAGCAGACATGACTACTTCAGTATTTCAGAACTGATGAGGATCTAATTTAGGTACTAAAGTGAGACTTTAAACCAATGAAAGATCATGAGTCCTAACCACGATTATTCTCGGCGTTTCCTCCCACTCTAATTACGCATTCCTACGATCAGAGGATCCCTGCTTTCCCTTTCTGCCCGTTTGCGGTTTAGGGTTTTCTTCCAATTTATGTAACTGCCCGGAAGCCTGTTTCCGAGATTAGCTGTGCCTGCCAGGGGACAAGAGCCCCTCTGATGTAAAAGCATTCCCACTAACTTCCTTGTCTCGCTCCGAAGTTCCTCCTCCTTTGCTTCCTTTCTGGAAGCCACTCAGATATTGATGGAAGCAGGAGATTTTGTTGCCCACATGAAATCCTTTAATGCCTTTGTTATTTCCTCTGGTACGCGGACCTGCTCGAGCCTGTAGGGACGTGGTAGTTAGTGAAGATTGACAACGCAGGAGCAGTGAGAGTGGTCAGGACTCCCACATGCATGCTGATGAGTTTCACTGCATCACTTTTCTTTAAGGGGAATCCAATTCCTACTTATTCAGCACTCCTGGTAAATGATACAGAACGGCTAACTGGCACCACTGCCCCCGGGCACCTACTGCACGGCCCTCTGCATTTCCTGCCCGGTCGGTAGCAAGAGGTGATGCAGACTGGTGGACAAGCAAAGCGGCACAACTGATTTCTAGATTTCTGTGCATCTTGTACGTTTGTTGCTCACATTATACTGGAAGAAGCGTGTAAGCCGTTTTATCTGTGTGACCTGACACCTAATGGCACACAGATGGAAAGCTACCACGCACACTGGTGGCCCTCCTCTTCTCCAAAGACACAGACTTTCCCGTAAATCCAAGAAAAACTTTGTAAGACTAGTAAAGAGAAAGAACTAAATGTTTCTTTCACTGGACTGGGGATTAGGAAAAATAATCTTTGATAGTCTAAACTTCAATTCTGTCCTGTGCTGCATGTAGTTGCATAGAACATGCTGGGGAAGACGGAAAATGTTCTAGTTCTATTTGGCGAGCACGTGCCCACGATGCAAAATGACGACACCCATTCCAGCAAGCAGAGAAAAATTAAAATCCTCTGCAACTCAATAACGTGGCTTCTTTTCTACTGGACATTCACATCTTCCCTACAAGGAGGGAGCATTCCTCCTCCTTTTCCGTTACACACCTGAGGTAGTTGCAACTCGTGTTTTAAGATACTCTCTTAAATCTGCCGTCTCCCTGGATGTGCCACCTCGTGGAGAAGCTGAAGGGAAAGCCGCAATGAACGGACTCTGTCTAACTCCCGCTGCGCTGATTCATCTGCTACCCCGTCAGGGTCTTGCAAAACGACGGTGAAAGTGGAAACCCACACAGCTTGGTAGTCACGCCAGGCACTCGAAAGGGTGGGTGTTCCCTCGAACGAAAGGGAGCACTGGGGGGAAATCAAGGATGGCTGACAAGCATACTACACAGCTGGGATCTCCCCTGCATTCCCCACCCTAGCAGACAGGGCTTCCGAAATTTGCAGCACGTGCTGTAAGTCACAAGTGCTGTACACACCTCTCAGCAAGCCAACTTTTGGTATCAGAGTATTAGTTTCATCAGACCCTCTTGCTTCCTACGGATATAAAGCACAAACTTCCAGCAGCTGCACCATAATCCTTCTCATCAAATACTTGGGCGACAGGTGGAAAATTGTTCTGCCAGCTGAGGAAGACAAAATCCATTCCTCCTGGCAATTTTCTGCAATGAAAACTCCAAAAAATGAATGCGCAATAAGTTGGGGAGATAAATCTCAAATATTATCACACAAAAGCAGTGTGCTCAGAATCTTTAGCCGCAAACTAACCTGCTTATCTGAATTTTAAAGAATCTCATTTCTTCTTCTGTGTGCATAGGACGAGATACTAAGCTGGATGCTTCTACTTCAAACTATTAGTTACACACCTGGGTTTTTTCCACTTTGCTTTGCAACGCACTGTGGCTTCTTTGATCACTCTTTTTTTGGCATGCATCAGGGAAGGTTGACAGCAAATCTGGGGCGCACATGCTACCAATTTCATTTTGCAGAAGGGTCCGTGGTCAGTCTGAAAAAGGACTATGTGAGTAAGAGCAAGCCACGAACCCATGAACCAAGAGCCACCGAGCCGCGTCCCAGCGCCACCCTAAGCTGCACACGCTACTGCCCCGTTGTTTACAAGGCTTCGGGTGACACTGTCTGCAGCTTCTTAGCAGCAACAGAGAATGAAAGTCATATATAATCATGGAAATAAGTTGTCTTAATAGGATCAGAAATCAAGACAACTGTGAAGTGGAAGATGCACACGTGTAAGTGCCTGCTTGTCTCTTCTCCTTAACAGTCCTTTCCTACGGAACTGATTTCACAACTACGAAGCTGTGAAAGCTTAAATGCTTCTTCAACAGCGATAAAACAGAGACGTAAGAGAAAGGCTCAGCGGACCAAGGGCTACCCCCAGACTGAGAGCGGAACTGTCTGGAGAATGACAGAACGACCTGCCGGTTGTAAGCAGCTGAGTGAGCCTACTTTAATAATTCACTGCTCCCTGGCCAAAATCCCGTGAGAGCCAGCCGCGTGCACACCATTTGTCCAGGAAGAGGCGAGTTGATGTGCTAGTCTGAACCACCCATTCTCACTGACAGAAGCGCACGTGGGGTCCTTCACCGTAACGGAGCAGAAAAGCTGTAGGTCCCTCAAACATTCCAATTTCTTCTATTTCTCTGAACAAAGCCTTTTTTCACCCCCCACTCTTCAACCAACAGCAACAACATTACCACGCAAACGTCTCCCCACACAGATCCCGTTTGAAAGAGAGCCAATGATGTCAACAAAACTTTGCTGTGACAGTAATTTTTTAGAATATACAGTGCTATTCCCTTCATGAGCAGCACTTCTTCCATGGAAAGGGTTTTTACGTGAATACGAGTGAGGCCATTTTCTCAGTCCTCACATATTCCGTCTTCCTTCCCTTTCAGCACCTTCTGAGCTTTGGCTAAGGGCTGTATGCTTTCCGTAAAGCTCACAGTCCTTGTTTAATCTCTGTGCACGTGGCAGAAAGCACAGTGCAGTTATATATATTTATTTATATGAAACCGACTGACGTTTAAAAGCATCACACCTTTATCCACAAATTCTAGCCTTACTCTTTCCCCGACTCTTTGCCAAACCACCCACGTAAAAAGCACTTCTGCAGCTCTACATAGGGCTACACTTCCAGACGTTTCAGTGACTAAGACAAAACTGGTACCAGTTCTACACCTGATCACATCACCTACACAGATCAAGGATGAAGAGTCACCCTTCACCATCCCCACCGACTCTTAACCCCAATCCTGCCAAGTCCCAGTGGACTACACGGAGTCTCAGCAGAGCGACCAGGGAACGAACGGTACGCGGAGACCAGCCCCCATCCACACAGCTCAAGCAGGTTCTTGCTATCAAATCAGGCTTTCCCCAGTAGCTCCACTTTCCCGCTAGAATTTAATATTTGGCAGACCTCGTTGTGCCCACTCTTCAGCCATTTCACAAGAAACTTAAGAATTCAGTGAAATTTGTAAAAGTAACTCTCCATAAGCCACACTGTTAATGGGTTGCAGGAGGGTAGAGCATTTGTTTTCACCAATGAGGATTAATATGTTCATAAAACATTAGTGGTGTTTTCTACGCCAACAGAGATGAATGTATTATCCTATTGTACTCCCTTATGTATTCTAAATCTCTCTAGATCTAAATTATACATATTTATAAAAATGATTTATTGCATTTATTAAATATTAAGTGGATTACAAACTTGAAGAATCTTTCATGCATTCATACATTTATTTAACATCTAGATTTTTTTCTTTAAGCAGTAGGTAAGCAATATAAATCTTTAAAGGAAAAAGAGATTCTCCAGCATTCTAAATAGATTAATCTGTAACAGAAAGTCTTCCAGCATACAATGCATGAACAGTGTCAAACTAGAAAAAAAATCCCTTTAAAAATGCTACAAGAAAATGTGGTGACACCAGACGCGTGCACGTAAAAGGAGTCGAACTGATGAGGCCAACGATTGTATGTTTAGCTGACAAACAGCCCTGAAAAGACCAAGGCCTCAACAGGTAACTGAAGGACCTGAAAACAGCCCTGAAATTCCTATCCAATACCTACGGTGACATGCTGCCCGAACAGGGTCTGTCTTACACGGCAACAGCACTGGCTATACGAGTCTTAACCAGCGGGCTGGAAATACATCCTAGTACTCAGGTGGCTGCAGGGAGGGGGAAGCTTCCCAGCCCCACCGTGCAGCCAGCTCTCTCCAGAACGGCTGCATTAGAAAGGCAAATACTCGCTTACCGTTTCTGCACCATGGAACAGGTCTTGCAGGCAGCTGGAGAAAGTCGCTACGACAATTCAAAACAGAAGCACGAGATAGAGCAGGAGATACAGAAACGAGGGGAGGCTTCTCTGGAGCGCTCTGCTTGGATTTTCTGTCCGTTTAGGTGGTACGTCCCATTGACACTGAGAGCGACACACACCGTTCTGTCACAGGTCGCTCTTCAGCACACGGGCCAATACACTGTCCTGCTAAGGTCTAAATTTAAGGGGGTTTTTATTAACCAAAGGACATTTTTAGAACTTTCCAATTAAATTTTCAGTTTACACATAAAAAAGTAGCTTTGCACTTCACAGGTGCCTATGACCCAGAAAGGGAATGCATTAGAACCAAACCAGAGCAAGGCTAAAATGCTCACTTGGATCCTTTATTAGGACCCAGCGTTTTGCAGAATACGTTCGAGCCCAGACCTAATCAGGTACGCTCCAACAGCTTTAAACTGCTGCCCTCCTTCCAAGTTCCCTCCCCCTAAAGACTGAAATGCTGAGGATGGGACTCTTCAGCCGCCAGTACTGCTCGGGAGATCCTCCACCTCGACAGCTCTCCCTTGTCCGGCACCACTACCGTTACCCTTTGGATGAGCTGGGCCGTGATACACCAAAGACAGGACCTTCCACGGGAAAAACTAACCTGAAAACTCCCACTGGTCCCCAGCGGAGTGTAAACGAGGATTGCTCCCAAGCACAATTACCAACTGACCTACCTGCTCGGCAGCCCCTGGGCCAAAACACGGTACCTGCTGATGCACGTACTCCTAGCTCAGCACCAAGCAGTAATAAACACCACCAATTCATAGCCGCTTCATAGCTGCTCCTGTGCTACGATGCTTGCTCTTAGCTACGGCAGTGTTTTATTTACCGAATGAGCCACGGAGCTCTTTCCTCCAACTGAATTCACAAACCAATTGTCATTATTAAGGCTAAAGGCTTTGATGTGCCCAACCACCAGTTCAGCTGCTGGAGGAGCTGCTTAGGGCAGAGCTCTTCGCTTCTGCCTCAAACTGGACTGCAGACAAGTTCTTGTTTTGTTTGCAAGCAAGTAATGAGGCTGCTGTACAACTGCTGATAATGTATGAGGAGAGGGGGCAAGAACCACCCACACATCTGCCAAACTGCTCTGCTCTTAAACCTACTGCAGCATCAACGCTGCTCTGCACAGAAACGTCAGTTTAATTTCTTTGGTAAGTGTTGGAGGGGGGAGAAGCGCCCCACCTTTCCTCCTCCGCCACCAAATGATAACGCACACAATCCTTGACAACAGATGTTGCATAACAGAGCACGTCAACGTTTTTCTTGGCTGACAGCACAGGCAAGGTGGGCAGTGCTCGTTTAATGCTATGCTGGGAGTCTCAGCAGAACCTCTTCCCGGCCCGTCCACTGAAACCGCTGACTCGCTGCATCCCCGTAAGAAAGGCATCGCTGGCCTGGGACTCCCAAACACAGGGCACTGCCTGCTCTGGAGCCAAGAACAGAAGCAGCACAGAGCACCTCCGAAACAGGGAAAGAGAAATCGGAGCAACGACTGACATTGCCATTTCCAAATATTTTAATGTGTGTTTGCAGCAATTAAACGTAATATAACAAAGGGGGAAAAGCAGCCAGTGCCACGGGCACTCTAGCAATCTTTGTGTTTCCACGTTGAAGGGTAAGTCTGTACTGGCCATTAATTTTATATCTATATTCTTTTTCAAGGCATCCCTCTGCTTCAAATCTTTTATGAGACAGACAAACGACCAGCTGCACCAGCTAAACGAAACCGGCACAAAGCGAGAAGTGGGACAAGGAGGTACAGTTTATTAGAATAATGGCGCTGTGGACTGGTCAGTGCTTCATGATTCCCCGGCCAGGTCCTGGTCATTACTCCTCCACAGCCCTGTTACCCTCGCGGCCATGCATGCAACCCCGGCCATCTGCCTAAGTCCTGTAATTCCAATTCTGAAACAGCAGCTGAGATGAAAACCCCAAAGGACAATCCAGGAACAAAACCACACTCACACGTCCCTGTGCTCCTTCTCTGATTAAAGAAATGAATTCACCAAGTCAGACGTAACAGGGGAGGAAACACAACGCAAAGGAAACAACAGGAAAACTGCTCGAGAAGGAACATGAGACACAGTTATCGTCGATGTTTTAAACTAGCACGAGCTACCTCCATCCCGTTGTACGCGTGATGCACGCTGCGAGTGGAAAACATACAGGAGATGCTTGAAACCAGACCGGCTGAAATGATACATTTTCAACCACATCTGGCAGTTCCGTCTTAAGACCCAAAGCAAACGGAACCCAATTCACCTATGGGCTACGCCAGCTTCAGCTGGAGTTGAAAGCTTGGATCCGTGACACACCTTCCCTGGCTCCTACGTATCAGGGAGCCTCTCAAGACGGACAACCTTTACATTCACAGGTTTCCTAACAAGGGGAACCAGTTTGTCCGTGGAAGACTGGAGCCATTAAATGCCAGGAGAATAGTTGTTTCCTCACCTTAACATCACTGTTTTCAGTGGATAATCTTAGATCCATCTGGGGTTTACTGTTATTCTGCTGAAAATACCATGCAGCTTTATTGGCTGGTGGGGTTAAGCCAATATATCTGCCACGTCACAGCCTACAGCCAGCAGATGCGCTCCGCAGAGTCATGATTGCGCAGATTCCTGATGTCCAGATTCTGGACATGAAAAAAAACCAACCTGCACAGATAAAAGACATCACAGACAGAAAAGATGAAGCAGATGCATTGATAAGCATACCGTGTTAGCAGTGCCCTCCCTTTTAGAATTAATTGCTGTCCTAACCTCCATGTAACTACTATTGGAATCATAAAATACTCTAGCACACTGTAATATGATATCCATAGACCTGTGAGGCATTTCAGTTTAATTATGTTACTGTAGTTCTGAGAAGCTGTTTTCTGTACCAGAACATGGTACGATTTCTGCAGTGCCCTCCAGTTAATTGTTGAACAAATAAATATTCTGCAATTTTCCTCTCATTCTTCTTAGACAGCTCTTCCTAAACCCTGGAAGATTTTAAGCAAAGATATCCAACTGAAACAGAGAGATTAAAATCTCTTCCATTTGCTTGAGCGCGCCAGTCTGAAAGAGCCTTTAAAGAGCAAACCTCAAAAGCCGCTTCTGAGCGTGCACCATGATCACGCAACACAGGCTGGAAACACCTGAGGGATGGCCAGCCCCAGAAAGGCGAGCTCCCGAGGGGTGGGTAGCACCACTCCAGAGCAAACCGCTCTCCTCTCAGCTCACACAAAGCGCCGGCACCGCGGCTGCTCAGCTCCGCGCAACAGCCTGAGAAACGCACCTGCTTTGGAGCGGAGAGCCAAGGCCCCCGCGAAGAGCCGGTCCTGCTCCTCCGCGGGATTCACGGACAACGAAGGTTTCCTCCGTCGGGCCTTAACAGAGGCAGAGCCATGTCCCCCTTCCGACGGGCTAAAGCAACCCCCCAACCCAGTAAGCTTTGAGAGAACCTAGCCACCATCAGCAGAAAAGAACCACCTCAGACACCCCGGATCACAGCTTTGGCAGAGCACGGGTTTAGCATCTCCTCCCAACCCCAAATTCGGCAGTGACCCGGACGGAACAATTCTCATTCAGCCGCTTACCAGGCTCTGACATATTTTCCCCCTGCCCTACACCTCCCTCTGCAGTGATCAGAATCCAGGGGCGCCAACACCCAAGCGTGATTCTGACCGAGCTGGAACTCACCTTGCTTTTCTGTAACTTGTGCTACCTGGCAGCGACTGCCCTAGTTATGAACTTAAACAGCCCGTTTATTCAGCGGCTGGTGGGGGAAGAAACAAACCCCCAAAACAAAGCAGAAAGAGAAAAGCAAATACAACCCGTTTGGAAACGCGCTCTCAAGAGCCTCCCACACCGAACGCCCCTGCAGCTGACAGTTCTGTGAGCACAAAGATTAATAATTTACAAAGCCTGACATTTTCCATCCGAATTGCGGGCTCCTTTGTGAAAAGTCTTTTCTGCATCCTGCTCCACGCCGCTCTGCAAAGAAAGGGGCATTCCAGGCTGTGCCTGCTGCGGCACGTTAAAGCCCTGCCGAGATTTACAGCTGCTGGCCCTGCAGCGAGCGGTTCCTGCTGCCAACAGGCACTTCGGGGGGAGGCTGGCGATCCAGACTGGCACGGATGATCCAGTTACGCGTATCGGCTACATTCTCCCATACGAAAACCTTTAGGCTGGCACATACGGACCTTGATGTGCAAAGCTCCCCCACTCCTGCCCCCTCCCTCCCCTCGAAGTGTTCCCCAGTGCCGCAGCCGCCCCTGCAGCGATGCCATTGGGTTCAGCCTTGCCCAGGTGCCTTCAAGCGATTTTACCAGCTGCTGTCACTCCACCTCTCACCGTGCGGCACACTGTGCGGAGGAGCCCCAGCTGCCCGCTCCAATGCCAGCTTTGGATCCCGGACCATTCCCTGACACCAACAATTCCGGTGTTTTGGGTAAGGAAGCATGAGCCCCCTTAGTTTCAGCATTTCCGGGCGTGCCAGCACACCTCGTTCATCCTCTCAGCACCACTGCAAGAAACTTTGGGGTGGAATTGTTAAAGGAATCTTTTTGCTTTTTCCTTTTTTGGATTCCATGGAATTCGAGCACTGTCTGCTACTGCTCAGTTAACAGCCCACAGCTCCTTTGTGCACAGGAAAAGAAACACTCGGACCCCAGCAGTTTTTCTGACAGATGAGAGGCTCTCGGGAAAGGAGCCACAGCGCGGTGGTTTTCCTGACGTCTGGTGGGGACTGTATTTCTCGTAGAGGACAACGCGGTCTCTTCAGATTCCAATTCACAGTTGACTTTTTCTAAGCTATACTTCTTGTCCAGTAACACAAGACTTCACATTCTTCTTCAGAACTTATTCTAAGAATTGCTGGTTATTTCTACGTTGAACAAGCCAAACAAGTAAATCAACGAAGCACTCACTGAATAGGGGTTTTCACGCCATCACGAGTTTTGAAGTGGAGGCTCCTTGGTCGCTGGAGAGGCAGTGTAACACAACTTACAAACCGATGTACTAGACGAAATCAAGAATAGGTCAGAAATACAGACCCTGGTGCCAAATTCTGTATTACAAGGCCCCTAACAGGAATGTCTAGCCCATAGCCACAAACCATTCCTGATAACAAACTATCTTATTTCTTTTTCTCACAGGGGAGGGGAAGAGGGGTAAATGGCCACCTCTGTCACCCACAAAGGGCTGCTCTCAAGACAAAAAGCAGCAATAACAGGCCAGAACACTTCCCTTTTTTTCCAGCATGTCAAAAATTATGGAGCAGGACTTAAAATCCATCTCCTTCAAACTCCACAAACATGATATTTAAGTTCAATTTCTCAACGTTAAGGGACATGGCACTTTATTAGCTATAATAAATGTCAGCTTCCAGATACCAGTTACTCTGACAGCTGCTCCCACTGAGGTCCAGGACAGCCGGGGTTCTGTCACGCCTCACCTGCCAAGCCGTTCCTGGGCAGGTGAAGCGACTGGTAGAAGTCCTGGTGAGGGACACAGCGAAGAGCAGCAAGTTCCCCCATTCGTTCCTTTACCTCTGAAGGCAGCAGCACATATTGAGACCCTGCCAACACTATTTCTATTCAGGTGCAGTTTATCTGACGACCTCTAATGATCAGTTTTCAGAAGGACAAAGGATGCTGCTACACTTCTACGAGAAACACCAGCACAACCACCTTGAAGTGAGGCTGGGTTCATTTCTGCATTGTTATGAAGACAAGCACGAAGCGTCTAGAACCTTCTTTTCCTGATACAGTGTGAAGAGCTAAAAATAAATTCAAACTGATGTCAGGGAAACAGCATTAAGTTTCCAATTTAGCAACGAACAGCACTCGTATTGCTTTTAAAAAGTCAATGAGATTTAAGCACGTGCTTGACTTACAGCTTATGCTTAACTCGTTTGCCAAGTCTAGTTAATCTGAAGAGTTGTGTTCTCTCAGTGATTGATGCATCCGACCTTCCTAAAACTGGTATCAATTCACAACAGAATATTTAACTCTTCGAGAGGGTTTTATTTAGACACACGAATGAGAGTTCGAGGCGATGCCATCCCTCTACACACCTCTCCCTTACAACAGGTGGGATCAGCAACGCAGGAATAACGCACTGATGAGACAGACTCCCTGCACCTCGTCTGTGCTGAACACCTGAAGGTCTTACCCAGCGTGATCCCACTGAGCTACGTCACAGGAATCAAAGTGAAACCCACTACAGTATATACACAACTACAACACAGGGCACACACAAAGACAAGTACCTACTACAAAAGCCTGGCAAATCTGTTCTGATGCTTAAAAACCTCCACAAGCTGGTCACACGCGTAGAAGTAGCTCTGCTTCTAAGCACTCACATATTTCACGTTGGGAACTAAGAACACAAAGAAATTATACCGATAACAATCTTTTTATTAATAATGTACAAAGCCTTTCCTCACAATCTTAGATAGCATGTCAGAGGCAAAGGCATTTGCAGTCGTCTCTTTTCAAAGCAGAACAAAGTGTAGAGGGTTTTATCTTCCCTTTTAAATGCCAACTGATCCCCAAAAGTCTTGCAAATGCTGCTGTTGCTTTACCTTCAGTAAGTAAAGGCTGCTGAACGAAAACACGTTGCCACAGCTACATGGCTCACTGAACTAAGTCGTAAGAAATGACACGATAACTAATCCTCACCACACTGTTTACATCCATCTAATCGTTTACGTAGTCTCCAACAACGCCGTGTCTGAGGACCTTCCAGAAGAACGTCGACAGGGAAATTTCCCCCTTGCCACTTTGTCAGCAGGAGGTAAGCCTGATTATGATGATGATGAAGAAACGAAAAAGAAGTAAAATAACCCTAAGTCCTCTGTTGAGACAGTGGCAAGTTCTTAAAAAAACCAGTAATGAAACTATAAGATTCTTTCTGTATTTTCCCAAAGCTGGAAAGCTCCATAAACATGTATCAATCAATTCTTAATTATTTCAGGAAAAAAAAATTACCCAACACTGGCCTCACGGATAAGGCAAAGAGATTACGCTTCGGTTTCCGGACTTGCCAAAGAGAAAGCGAATGGAGCTTTGAGCAAGTACCTTGCTTCTGAGCTTCCATTGCTGATCTGTAAAATGGCACTTCTCTGCCTTCACCCTCTCCGCGTTCTATGCGGCAATCCCTTCGCAGCGCAGCTCTCTTGTCAGAACAATGACTGGTGTTGCTTAACACCCCAATCTGTAGTTTCGCTGTGTTTGGAAACCACTCGCGTAGCGAGTCAGAAAGCCATTAGAGCAGCGAGAAAGGAAACGAGCACCGTCGAGAGAACAGAGCAAACAACTGGTAGAAGCGCAAAAAGCACATATTTTGGAAAATAAGGATAGGAGTGGGGGTTTTTAGTGTGGTTTTATAAAGCTGGGAATCTGCAGCCAGCTTTCTACTTCATGCTTCCCTTGGTGCAGCCATTAGGCATAACTGTTGGACCCCACCGCTGCCAACATGCTAGTACTTCCTTCAACTGTTCCTGCGAGTATCTAATATCCTCAGACATAAATGCGGAGAATTCTATCACAGAAGTATTTCGGGCCTCTTCACCAAACCAGTAAGTTCAGTAACAAAAAAGAACTTGCATTTCAGTAAGACTCGAGAACTCCTCCTGTACAATTCATGCATACAACCCAATTCCAAAATACGACCGGTAGTTTCAACTGGAAGCTCGTGACGCCGCAAGCCGTACGAGATACGTGCAGATTCAGCCCAGGAGCTGCAGCCACGAGCTGCACTTCACTGTGCCCGCTATGTAACTCAAGAACTGAAAGAGAAACGGAAGGGAGGTGAACTGAGTTTCACCCAAAGCCCAGCAGAACATCATAACCTTTTGGAGAAGTCACAAAATTAAGAATTTCATATGGGGGCAAAAAAAAGATGTCGCTTTCGTACATGCTTGACCGACTAGATGAAAACATGGATCACTCCAAACTAAACTATTCCTTTCAGCCAATTTCAGAAGGAGAAGGAAAGAAAGAGCATCTCCAGCCTGCAGTTACCTTCCCCTGATTCAGAACTTCCTTACGTGAGCACGTAACACACCGAGCCGGACACCCTGCATCTAGTCAACGATCACAGAGGGTCTGGAGTGCCCCGAGCCCCCTCAGCTCCGTTCCTTCCTTCTCTTTTATGAAAAGCACCAAGAAGAATGTGGCATTATACAAGAACTATGTTCAGATGCTCTGTGAACAATATGCTTTTCCTATCTGCAAGATGATAGAAATCACTTGTTACTTCTCTGCTGCTTGAGTCATCTTCTCCCCAAGAAGAGCAGCATTATTAACCTGGTACGTTTATCGCCAGCTCTGTGATTGAAAGCCCTTTTGTTCCAAGACTTGAAGATTTATTTGTCAAGTCTGACAGCTCTGATGTAGCCTTGCAGTGAACATCAGTGTCTGAAAAGGAATTTATAAAATCACAAGCTCTAGGAAATAGCCACAATCTTGGCAAAGGGTGATACTTGAAATGAGGAGACAAACTAGGTACCTAGATAAAGATCTGCCTTTCCAAAACAAAAGACTCACTAAAAAGCTACGAAAGCATTATGGAACTGAAATGCCAGATCTCACACGTGTTTAACACGTACTTTATAGATTTTACACAAGATACACTTATCTAAATTCCATCTAGACATCTTTCATTCTAGATCTTGAAAAATCAACAGGAACAAACGAGACATAGACATTTAGCGTGAAAGATAAGATACAGTCTTTGCTCTTGGTCCTGCCGTAAAATCAGTGGTTAGCTACTGTAGGCTGAATTTAAATAGCCGAGATCAGAAAATAAGCCCTTGGTATGATTAACCTTATCACTTTTTCACAGTGCTGTATTATGACATATTTTAAGTCATTTTCTTAATCAGAAAACTCCACAGTATATTGTGAGAAATCCACCCCATGGGCAGAGCCCAGCCCATAACCATACAACCACAGCAGGATGCAATCGAAAGCAAAGAAACCGCCACACCAAGGTCACTGCCGGTACCCAAAGCAGCGTTACGTGCTGGGTGCTCCTAACAAATCAAATTCCGTTCACGTTTGGTAACACATTTGTGTACACAACCGTGCATCACATAAGCCCAGAAATCACGGGCCAGATCCCCCTCTGGAATGAAGTTCCATTTAAGTCCGGAACCAAACACACAAATCTTTTTATTATCCAGAGAGGCTTATAGATTTATACACGTCTATAATTGACTTCAACACCGGGCTTGACATTAAATCTGAAATCTGTCAGGATCTCCATTACGAGACACACACAAGCTCGAGTGTAATAGAGCAGCGAGAGGAGCTGCCAGGACTCTCCGTATCTATAGCTGGACTTGGACACTCTCCAATCGCACCAAAAGCTGTTTTGTCAATGCAAGAATAAATCAGAGAAGACGTATTGCACCTTTTCGAAAGCCAAGCAATCAGCTCATCCATCATCTTCCATCAGCGAGAACTTTAGTAAATAGAAGCAGAATAGGAGTCGATAAAATATGCTTAAATACCACCCAGGCCTTTACTGGCTGTGCTTTTAATTTGGTAAATAAATGCCTTCCGCTGGGCACGCACCCTCGAGCCCTCGCCGTGACGCAGATTAAGTGCTCCGTTAGCGTTGCGCTGCCGAATGGATCTCGGAGGTATAGCTAACTATAATGGCCTGGAAACATCCAACCTAAATCTCCCTGCTGCTTAATTCCAAACATTAAAAGGTGCATGTGGGGGTAAGAGAACTCCGGAGTTAAAAATATAACCCTTTTATGGTTTTATTTAATCTGTTAACTACCCAAACAAGAAATGTGTGTCTTACAGGCAAGAAGAAAAAGTGTAATAATATCCAAGAAATCTGGTAGAACGTATTGTTAATTAAATTGAGTTTAGCCCCAATAGGCACATTCTGTCTCTTTTCTGAAGCTTAATTAAGAATAATATCAAGGGGGAAAAAATCACCATGAAATCACCATGTATGAATTAAGCAGTACGGGCAAGAAAAGGGGCTTTCTGTTGCAAGGGTTCTTACATGACTGTGAGGAATTTTCATTCCGGTCATCTCTCACTGATCTGCTTTCAGAGTAATGCACACTAGGTGGTGAATATTTAATAGGCTTTTATTATGTAGCTATAAAATCTCGTACTCTGTCCATAAAATGAAGTAAAAGAGGGAAAAGGATGCACAACGACTTGATTTTCAAAAGTACTGAGCATCTACGGTCACAGCTTAATTTTAGAAGAACCCGGTACCAACTTGGGGAAAAAACCCCAGCGGTCGAGCAGCAATCCCCGGGGCAGGGATGTGCAATCTTTGGAACAAATCAGCCAAGAGCCTGGTCACGAACGCGGGGTTCTGAGTGTTTAGGCCAGTAAGTGAAATCGTAGTTGCGTGATCGTGAAGCCTCTTCAGACTCCGGCTGACTGAACTCTAAAACTGTTTGCACGTGTTGCTTTGATATTCTTCAGTCTGTATTTTCCAGTTGGGCAAATGCAGGATCTCTACAAGATTAAAATGACCCTTTACACGACCTTTACTCTAACGTTTCTCTAACCCACCTCCGGCAGCACACCGCATCACCAACCACAACGCCGGCTCTCCGCGCGCGGGCTGCCGGAACGGCAGCGCGCACCACGGCGCGCGCTCGGGGGAGGCTAAGAGGAGTTAGAGCCCTTGACGGCCACGGGTGCAGGGCTCACGCTATGGCAGGACCAGCAGAACAGTCTGTGGAGGACAGAAGGCACCATTCTACTGTCTCTCGGGACGTGAAGGAACCCATCACCTATGTCACTTCAACATCTGCGCAGAGTGGATTAAGCCCCCATTTTCTCCTGGTATCGGACAGCGTAACTACAGCCCACTCCTGGGGTGGCAGCAGTTTTACTTGCAGAATTACATTCTAACGGTCCCAGTAGGGGGTTCCGTGTCAGCCGGCAGGACTGCTGCCCAAGGAGAGCACCAGCAAAAGGCCCTCAGCACAGAACAAGACGGGACGCCAAAGAAACGGGCCAAAGGCGGCAACACAGACACTGTCCGACAGGGATCTAGCTGAGGGATTTCCCCAGTGGATCCGCACCACCCACCCCAGGGCAGGTGTTCTGCCCGGCCCCCTTCCTACCGCACTGCAGCTGCTTCTGGCCCCACCAGCAAGGACAGGGAAGATTCCTCTCTGGAACCGCAAGACCAAACGCAGAATTGGCTCTGACACCACCCAACAGCTTCGTTTCTCTGTAGTGCTGGCAGATTTCATACACAAACGAGCTGATGTTACGGATGCCTCAAGAATAACCTCTTCTTACTCCTCACATGCTTTCCTATGGTGCTTAGTAATGCACTACACAAAACATATGCGTTGTCAAGCACCGTGGGGAAAAGTAATAAAAGTATCAGTAGGGAAGTAGCAAAATGAGAAAAAAAATGTTCAGTAATCCTTAATGAGGCCCTTCTGGTCTCCAGCCAAAGCTTCAAAGAGCAAGGCAGGGAAATTCCACCTAATTTTTTTTTTTTTTAATTAAAAATCCTTAAATATAAACTTGATCAAACCTCAAATTTTTAAGGTAACAATATACTGTTTCTTTTGCAAGTGACTTTGATGTCAAAGAGTAATCAAAGTCACAAATCCTGCCTTTTCCATTTTTATTCCATTTCAATACGAAGCTCTGAATTTTAAATTAGTCTGGTGTTTGGAACAGACAGCCATACTGCTCGCTCTTTCTGCTTCAAGAACAGAAATTTTCACCTGAATGTAGTGGCAGCTACTATGGAGTGAGAAATGTGTATTTCAAAACCAAGAAGAATAAAAGGGAGGACCACAACCCCCATCTCCCGGCTGAGCAAACTTGGGTGTCTTGACACCCTCACCACAAAACTCCTGTGCAGGCACTTGGCTCTTTTTCAAAGGACAAGCCAAGAGAACAGCTGAGGCTGTAAAACCGATGTAGACGATCAGGTCAAAACCCGTAAGATGCCCTCCTGTCTCTCGAGTCCCCGGGGGCCAGGGACTATAAAGTGCACTTCAGTTTGCTGGGCAATTTCTGTCTGAAAACCCCGATAGGTTGAAGATGCAGCTGCTGGGTCAAGAATTTGCTCTGCTTTCCCCTTGACCGCCGGACCTGTTCCAGTTGAACCTTTTCTGTGTTATACGGTTAATAAAATATGAATTGCATGAGAGAAGGAGAAGGCTGTTCCAGGTGAGGTAAGTGGGAGATAAATTCAGCTTCTCCTCACTGCTAGACAATACCTCAAGCCCTGAACTTCTCGCTAAATCGCGGTGACCGTGTGGCTTTTTGTGCTACTGGTTTGCTCGACGGTCCCAGGCAGAGCCTCGAGACGCTGCTGAGATCCCGTCGAACGCCAGGCAGTCCAGGTTGGGCGAGAGAGCGCAGATACACCTAGAACGGAGTCATTGCTTCCTGTTCTACGAGGCAAACGCACAGCCGTGATTCAGCAATACAGGCTCAGCACCTGCACATGCAGTTGGACGACAGATTTTCTCCCCATGCACACTAGAAGTTCCTTCCCTCCCTCAACACCTCCTTTCCTGATGCTCCCTTCAGCCATCCCTCCCCTCCTGCTGCTCCACAGAGCCTTCCTCTTTGCCTTCTGTTTGTTCTTCCAGCATTTAAAACTCCTGTTATTCCCCCTCTTCTTTATCCCCTGGAAAGCAGTCACTCAGCACCTCTTTTTAAAAGCAATATAAATTTTTATCTCTTCCTCTGTAGTAATATTAGAGGAAAAACTAAACACGGGTGCTCTTTGGAGAATTGAGATGGTCTGGCCCACTCTTTCCTAAAGGTCACATTTCATGGGAACTCCATTATCTCTGTGAAATATCACCTCCTGGGGATGGCGCCGCAGGTAATAAACCCTCTCCTACCGCCAGGAGGACAGTTGGGACTTGGAAGGGATGGGAGCGCGGGAGAGAAAAAGCACTCGAGAAGAGCTGCCTTTTAATACTGATTACACAAAACTGAGGCACATGAAGGCATTTTTCAAACTTCTAAAGAGTTCTGACAACCTATGACGCACCTGGAATATGACTGTTAGGTTCCAGACAGACCTATCAAGGCTACTGAAAACAACCGGCAGGGTAATGGCTGAGTTACCAGGTCACACCACCAAAGAAAATAATCACATTTTGGGAAAGCCAAACGACTCCCTGAACGCTTTTGACTGACACTGTAATTTACTGTAACCTCCAAGTTTACCATTTTATTCCATTCGTGTGTTTCCAAATTACACCAGAATTGTGTTGTTTGCACTTTTAATCTTGTAAAACCTCCCTGGCAGCCATATACATTCCATGGGGGAGGATTCCTCATTTCTGTAAAGCATTACAGAAAATGATCTGTATGACAGTTTGGTATAAAATGCTAAATGCAAGTCATTACTCACTGAAGATAATTTGAGAGTATTGTGTCAGGGGAGACATTAGATTACAGAGGATAAAAAGCAGGAATAGGTATTCACATTTATTCACATTTGCATAATCAACCGAAGGAGAAAGTGGATGTTCTCCTGGGCCCAACTAGCGCACAATGAATTGAACAACAGTTTGGAAACTTTCTATTATTTTCCACGCTATCAACACGGTACTTTTTTTTTTGGTCTTGCAAGAGAGATGTAGTTCTTATCCCAGCAGTTAGGGCACTCCCAGAGCCTACAACTGCGAGAGACACGGTGTAAGCTGGCTGCTGACTAAGGGGATGGAAGACATGCAAGGTCATTTTGGTAGCCAGCATGATTAAAGTTCATTTCTTTCTTTCTTCTTTCAGTTCCAGAACGGCAAGATTTACCTGTTGCCCTCTGTCCCAGGGAAAGGGTGCCCCCCATGTCCCTCCTTTCAAGCAATGGAAGGAAGGGTGGCAACGCACTAAACCTCACAATAGCTATTTATACACGGCTACCTGTGAAATTCAGGGCTGCTTCTGTGCGATGACACACAATCCAGGGGCTTTTGCTGAAGTGGTTAGTGAGCGTTCCTGAATTGGATGCCTCTACCAGCTGCACACTTCATCCTCCTCCTCTTCAAGCAGGAGCTATTTATTTTATACTTCAGAACGCGACACTCAAAATACAATTGTCCCACTGAAAATTATTGCTTTTCCCCCTTTTTTCCTCAGACTAACATTCTAGCTAAAATGCATCCCAAACCAATTACGCTCACCAGCTGCATAGCTGGATTTACACTAGTGAACATCAGCATTTAACCTAGGCAGTAGTTAATGAGATACGTGGAAGTGGCAGCCACACATCAGCAGCTTTGGAGCAATTTCTCCAGAATTAATGACCTGTCAGAACTTCCTGAACACACAGAAAGCTAGTCTCTCCTGTTCTGTTTCCCAGCCAAGAAGAGCTATCCAGCTCCCGTCCCTCCGTTCTCTCCTAATTCTCCTTATGCCTATTTCAGCTTCCATAGCCTGAAGGGTTTATCTTCCCGCGGAGTTTGCGTACTCGGAACTCTTCCGCTTTAATGACTCCATCTCCTGTTGTGCCTCTGATGCAGCGCACTGTTGATACAACTCTAGAAAAGGAGGGCTGGGGGAGCCGATGGTGGTTTATCTCTTGGTTCCTTCTGTTCCAGATTATCCCAGATACCCACTAACACGACCTCAGACAGCGCAGCAGCTCAGTACTTCCAGGGCTCCAAGCAGCAACTCCAGCTGAAGCTGCAATGCTCTTACTGTGGCACATCCCTGTTCCCGGCATCTCCATTTTTCTCCTTAAATGTGGGGCTACATAGTCACTGTGTAACTGGGGTAGGGAGGGGTCGAAAGGACTAAGCATTCCATTCGTAATGGGTAAACTACCATTCCAACGTGGATGGAACGCTTAGGCAAGAACGTCATTGATTTTCCAAAGAAAGAGCATTTTGCTGGAAATAAACCCCCAAATCGCAGCCACTACTGAAATGTTTCAAAGAAACCCCGACAATCATAGGCTTCTCTTCCAAGAGGTTTTCCAAACCTGCATAGTTACACTAATGCCTCAAGAGGAAGTTTAGGGGCAGCTTTTCACTCTGTCGAGTGACTGAGTGACTTGCGCGGGGTGCACCTCTCAGCTCTTCCACGCAGACAACCGGACCGACAGCTGTGTTCCGGCACTAGCCAGGCACACGCTAGCATCCAAAGTCATCAGACAGATTTACAAGCTTGTGTTGATACACCCCTGGATACACCAAGTTGGAAGCCTTACGACAACGTCCGCATATAAATAGATTCTCTGCTGTAGAATACGGGGCTCTGCTTTCCCAAAGCCGACAAACCTCTCTGCACGCTCTGCAGCCAGCCTGCTGCTCTTGCTCACATACAAGTGCCAGAGTTACGCCGCGATTCCCTGCCAGCCTGCACACGTTCAAACGTTAGGCGTTATCTCTGCAAATGTCACTCGCCACACTGACTTCACTATTATTTTTATCTTTTAAATCCACATGTCTGGAGGACAAAGTCCTGACAAGTCCAGCCACCAGATGGGAGATTAAAGGAATTGTTCAAATCCAGGTTTGAGAGTCTGGCCTGTGGACACAGATCAGCTGCTTCAGATTTGGGGATTTCACTATAATGAAACCTGCACATCACATAGTTAAAGAAAAAGCAACAGCTCTATTGTTTTGTAAATGAAAAATAGAAAGTTTCTAAATTCTTTAACATCTGCGTTAAATTGAGAGAAATTCAGCATCCAGCCCTCCAGCAGCTCACAGTGCGGGATGGCAGGGACCGACTCTAGGCGCCAGAAAAGCTCTGCCAGCCTTCCAGTGCTCCAAAGCTTAAACCCTTTAAAGCACGTCTTAAACAACTTTGTAAGATCCACAAATTAGGATTATGGAAATCTGCCAAGATTAAAAAGGGACACTCGGAGCAAAGGGAATCACAGTCAGAACAGAAAAGAGCTCACCACTGAAACCACGGTTTCAAAAATGTCATCAGAAAAATAAAAAAGTATTACTTGATTTCACAAGAACTCAGATTCTTTTCCTGTTTCATTGCAGTGCCAGTAAACGCGCCGTCACTGCAGCGCCGAGCAGACCATCGTGATGCCTTACATTAGTTTGATGTCGCTACCCTCCCCGGTAGGTGCTAACGAAGGAACGCATGACTGCTGATGTTCACGGTTACGACGTGAGCTGAGAAAATACTTCCTATTGATCGGAAGTGATTAAAGTTCATTTTGCACCCGTCTGTCGCACACCACAGAAGAACATCTGATGTGCCTGAAGTTTCTGTAGCATCTTGAGTAAACCTGCGCTCGGTTCACTTTGTTTTAACGGTGCTGCAGAAGCTCATGTCTACCCACCCACGGTGGCTTTTCCCAAATAACTGCAATTTAGTAGATGAAAATTCCCGTTGGATGAAGGTGGGTAATACATACTTCACCGGCTGCCGCTGTTAGAAACGTGCACACACAGTGGGGACAGCCGTCCTGCCTAGCCATGACCAGAAACGAGCAGACACTGCACTGAGCAAGACGAAAGTCAGCGTTCCAGAACGCAAACAGCGACACAGCCACCGAGGCAGCAATGCCAGCCAAGTACAAACCAACACACCATGTCTTCCACAGCATGAATTTAAGAAATAATATTAAAAGAGAACCTTTAAAAAAAACAAAAAAACAAAAATGAGGGGGTTGACAAACCTTCTGTTTTGCTGATTTTCTAATTAAAACCCCCCAGGAAAGCTCTTAAACGAGAAAAGGATGAGCCTGATGAGGTAAGCACAAACTGATCCTCCGTTCTCCTCCTGAAGAATGAATCGGAATCCTGGTACTGTTAGAGCCTGACAAAGGACTGATAAGGACAGAAAGGACCATCTCCCTCCCTCCGCAATCCCTCCATAAAGATTTTCCTTGTCCTATCGCAGTAAGGCTGGATGATCTCCAACGGTCCAGCCACCACTCACCAGCCTAGCCGGAGTAACCCCTGATTACATCACACACAGGGAACTACTGCCACTGGGCAACACCATTCGCATTTGTGGGTCTGTGAGCGACCGCCATGGACTATGCCCAGCACTACCATGGCCAATTACCTTTCTTATCCTATTTTAACTAATTATTTACCTAAAAATATGACATTATCCAGCCTTAATGACACCAAAAATATTACAGGAATAAACCCCCTTAATCTACAGCCACCCCCAAAACCCCAAGCCAAGCCCCCTCCCACCCTCCAGAAGAACCCACTAAAAACCCCATAACCCATCAACCCAAAGAAACCCCTCAAAAAAACTTCCTTCTTTATCATTCACTTGGCAATACCTGGTAACGCTTTTCAGTTTACACGCAGTTGATAAAGCTGAACACTCTGCATGAATGAAAACCATCACAAGGTCATCTCCACAGAGGTCCCCATCTGTTCTTGTTAGCTTGAACAACAGCAGTTCCACACCTGCATACTCATGACTTCTTTCTTAAAACACTACATTAAGATTTAATACTGCTTGCCCGTGAAGATGCATATACTGGACTAACGAGAAAATAGCCACAGTCCTGCTTCCTCTGCAAGGTCAGGTCATACGGAAAAAACTCTTCCAGGGAAGTAACTTCTACAGGAAGTCCTTGACTGCCCTTCGGAGGAAAGGGGGAGATCACTCGGAGGAACGCGTTTACGTGTTCGTATAGGAATCCATGGGAGGGGTGATACTAAACACACAGGTTTATGCTCCTCAGAAACCTTTGCAAACACTAAACACGCCATTTAAAAATAACCTGCCAGCTATGGGAGGAAGAAAGAGACGGGGTAAAGAAGAGTTGAAGACACAAATCTTTCACATCTAAGTGTTAATGTGACAGGTGTATTAGACACTTACACACAGCTTGTCCTAGACAAATATGATGCATTTTTCATATTACCCAAGTTTTCATGTTTCTGCTCAGGAGAACATTGAAACAAGACTTCACAAGGGCAGACCTGACGATATAAGAAACCTCACTGCTCGGAGAAGGACTTACTGTACTGTTTGTGCCAATGGAGCAGACAACTGAAGGCAGGAGGCAACAGCGTGTTCCCCTTCCAAGGGGAAGCAGCAAGTGTTCTTAAAAAGGAAGAATTTGGTTGAATATGAGGAAAAACATTCTTGACAGTGAGATCTGAGAATGCGGAATTTTCTCGAGGGAAAAGTGGTGGGAACGTCACCTGAGCCGCTTGTACCCAGTCTAGATCCATTAGCAAGCGCTCTGCAGAGGACAGTTCTGCACTGACAGACAGCGCGAGCTAAGGTGAATCAGAGGTGGGGCCTAAAATGATGACTCTCCTGCTAAAAATTCCGTATAGGTACACACAGTACCACCTAAGGCCAGCAGAAAGTGATGCAAGCTTTATGACATTGACATCGTTCATATTCATTAGTATAATAATAATGACTGATTCTGAGCTGCTTCTCAAAACACAGCCAGTGGGTAAAGGTCAGCAGTGAAAGGGAATACGCCGGTGGAACCGTGGCATCGCTACTACATAAAGGGTAGAGCTACAACAGAAGCAGGTCTGTGTCCGCTCTCGCATCTGCATCATTTCCAGCACAAAGATCAGCACTATACTTTTTTTTAAACATTTTACTATTAAAGTCTAAACTAAATTCAAAGCATCAAACGGCACCTCCACAAAACGTGCTTCTTCAGCCCCCACCAGAGTTTGAAAATAAATTTTGTGTGTTAGCATTCTATATCTGCATAAAACAGCAGAAAAAACCCTTATAATTTTAAAGATGAAATGTTCAATTGAAGATAATGCTATTGCATCAGCGCTAGAAAACTGTTCACAGAAGCTGAAGATTCAGTGCTGTAAACCCCTTTACGAGACTTCAGTACTCAGAAATGGAGTTGTAAACGGGGAAGCGTAGATTGCTTTGATTTAGAAAATTGTTGCCATTAAACAGTTTACAAAGAGCCTTGTGTTTCAGTATCGTTATCCCCCACGTGTCAAAGTGAGCGGGCTCACAATATTTAAAGCACTCCCAGCTTCCTCATAAATACCATTTATATTCCGAGGCTGCTACTTGGTGTATTAAGAAATACCATTTACGTTCCTCTGCAGTTGATCACCAGAACAGAGACACCCTCACTCGACACCCGTAACGAGAGAACAAAAGGCCACGGCTGTTCAAAAGGTGTAATACCCAAACCAGTACAGTGTTGTACTGCAGTTTGCTTATGTTTTATAAGAGGAGAAAAACATCTCAGGGTACGTGAACTGAAACAAACGTTCAAGTCCTTTGGTCGCTGTGCTTACAGCTATCGCCTCGTTGTGTACACGGGAGTATGACATCCACCTCAAGGGACGCCCAGTACCATGCCTGGTGCCTTTTCCTCCTTCCTAGAATCCCAGCGAAGATGCGCTGCAGAAGGACGAAACGGACACTTCCTTCACCTCATTCTGTTATGCTGCTCCTTAGCCAGCTGCTCCCACAGGCTTAGCTGCAGAACGCGCTGTATCAAGAGTTCACCCCCTCGGTTACAGGCACGATAGCAGGCTGCGCGGCATCCAAACCGCCTCACTCTAACGCAACACCTAGGTCGTACACACACAAACCCTGTGTCTGCATGGAAGTGAAGAGAGACAAGATAGAAACACAGGTCTTGCTTTTTTTCCCAGCATTCAGGAATTCTCTCTCCACTCTCTCCCTCCTGCCATGACAAATCCCATGGCTAACCCTGGGCGTGTCCAGCTCCCCCTTCCTTCCCAGTCCTTTGCTACCCTTCTGCTTGATTTTGCCAGGAGCAAAACCATCCTGGAGAGCAGCTACAGAAAAACAAAGGTATTTATCCCACTTTATTTCTTCGCAAAAGACATCCAAAAGAAATCCAGCAATTCTGTACGTTTGGGGGGAGGAACCCATCTTCCTGCACAGATGTGCATCTTTTGTTGCTTGGCAGAGCTGTGGCAATTCACATCCTACGATTCTGCGAGGAACTCAATTGCTGTGACATCCCAAGGCAGTTCCAATTTACAATTAAATGGTCCCATCCCAGAGGTTTGTTTCACTGCGGCGCTGATGCAGATTGCTGCGCGCTGCTGGGCTGGGGGTGAGCCTGCCACACGATTCCTCCCGTTCCGGCCCATCTGCTTCCCCTGTTCTTCCACCGCGCCACACCTGCCGCTCCCAGACCCTCAGGACTCACACAGGGATCCCTCTCCTACTTACACAGCACCAGCCTGGGAGTAGCGTGGTTTGGACCCCGTGTGGTCGAGGAAAAATCAGTACGGCAGCTTCCTGAGATCAGGGAGATTCTCAAAGTTGTCAGCCGCGCAGAAACCCCGGTCTCTGCCCAACGGTAGCACAGTGTTTCACGTCCCAGCACCCACGGGCCACCACATCTTCCTGGGCTCTGGGTGCTCCTCTGTACCACACCGACACGCTCTGCTGGATGGAAAGCATGGTGCCTGAATTCCAGAGACTCGCTGTCTTCCCACAAGGGCACTGGCTTATCTTGTTATCTTGAATTAGACCCTTCAGGCTCCCCATCTGCAAGAGGGTCCAATTCTCCTGACAGAAACCTGCTGCATAAACCCGACAGGTCACCCCAGTGACCCGTTACTTCACAGAGGCTGGACTGCAAAGCACAGCAGCCGGCACCCCCCCGACCTTCCCAAAGCATCCTAAACCCCACGCAGACCTTTCAGAACCGCCTTACGCACCACCTGCGGTGGCCCAGCTCCTCTCGAGAAGCAGCAGAGCAGCGAGATAAGCCAAGGGCACAGCGCGGCCCTTCGTGCTTTACCACAGCGGCAGCCGAAGGCAGGCACACACGCCGCAGGCTCAGAGGAGCTGTCGAAACAGCGTGGTTGTGGGAACCTGGGCCCGGGTACGGCTACAGCCATGCATCAGGAACGTATACGGCCGGTTCGCAGTACGTACATCTGACCTGTAAAGCAACACTGCGTGACGCGAAGAAGAGCGTGGCTTCCAATTAGCTGTCTTACAGAGGAGGGGTCAGATTAACCAATTTCACCAACTCTCATCTGCTCTTAACAGAAGCTACTGGATGCCAAAGAGGTCTGGAAAAAACCTGGTTGATAGCACTTCTCTTACCCAGAACCACTTCCAGCGATGCATTCATTGATTCTATTACCTCTCACCTTCACGTTTCTCAAAAGCCAGGTGGAACAGCGAAAAAAACCCACCTCCTGAATAAGTACCAGGAGACTTAAATAAAGTAAAAGGATAAGTACAGAGGAGAAGTCAGAGGAAGACCTACATGCCCCAAACCCCACTTTATAATCATTAGTGTATCAGCCAATGTAGGCCACACGCTTTGGTGGAATAAGGCAAGTAATTTTACCAATTTTAGTAAACCGCTGAGACCTTGCAGATGCTGAGGATCTAATTCATTAATTATTTGATCTTGCACAGCTTATTGAAGGTCATGATTCAATAAGCAGACAAACGGAGCTGACATTCATCATACAGAGAATATGCAAAACCCAGCAAAGCACAGTAGAAAGAATAGAGCATAATGAATTCCCCACAATTACAGTAAGAACTGCACGCGACTCTACTCCCGTACATCAGCCCACATTGCAAGGACAGTATTTCTATCAAAAACGCCATTAGAATCAGCCCAGGATGTTCTCTGCGATGCCGTATTTATCCGTCCCTCGCACGCTGTACTGCCAGCTCACACTGTGACTGTGGACGATACAGCGCGGGTGCTTCCTCTCATCCACGCCAGATTAGAAATGCAAACCATCAAAGGTACCTTTTCATCAGCAAATTCTCTCACGCAGACGGCATTTCTTTCCTTTTTGATCCTCTAATATTAAAGATGCTTTGTGCTTCAAAGACGTTAAGTCAAGGACTTTGTTTCCAGGCTTCTAACAAATCTCTACTGCCAGAGTGCTCTATCACAGGGCGTTTCGAACCAGAGTGAAACCTCAGTGCTTCAAGAGGGTTGTTTTGGTTTTTTACTATCACCATCAGTTAACAGAGCTCTCAAATCCAAACTTGGATTAACACTGATTGACTTCCGAAATGTTACTGATGAAACCACTGTTTCATGCAACCTGTTTTCACAAACATTATGTAATTTAAATTACAAGCTTTTAAATTCTTATAAATAAATAACAATTTAAGAGATCAACAAGTATTCTAATTCTTTTTAACTTGTACATGCCAAATATCTTCTCAGCATAAAGAGAAGAAAGCAGGGACAGAGGTAACTTTCCAAGGGCAGATGTTACCAGGTCAGGTTTTCATTGCTCTCATGCTGCCCGGATTCGGTTTCATCAATTCACCTTGACCTGAGCAATGGGTTGATGCTACAGATAAAAGGAAAGGCAGGTACCAGCGCTCAGTTTCTAAATATTCGGCCCTTCTTCTCAGCTTCTTTAAGGCCAATAATTAGTTTTATATTCAGAGTTGCATTTACCCTCCTCTTTCCAGCTCCCAACATAACACTATTTTGAATAGTACGGTTGAGAGAGAAATAACAAAAAAGGGACTTTAAGGGAAGAGAGGCTGCAGAATCCAGGCACTTTCAAGGGATGGAACTACAAACACCAAGCTCCATTCCGCTCCCCCCAGGGTAAATGCTTTCCTGTATGACAGTGTGTCGCACTTACACAATAATTTTAAACACACTTATCACTTCATCCCCATTTTGTATGATACAGTGAAAAAAACCAGAGAAAGCTCAGGCATCAGCACATTAAAGAGGCTGTCATGGTTCGCATCAAGTTCAATTTCACAGGCTTTTATATTAGAGCCCCCAGCACTATCACTACACAGTAATCGAAAAGCTAAAAGGATCCTCTCTGCTATGAATATTTCACGTCTGCAAAACACAGGTTAGAAACCCAGACGTATGATTTACGTGCGCCTTTCTCCATACAACACACAGAGCTCGGAAACAATTTCAGATTAGATCTTAATGGAATTACCCCACTTCAGTTACTGCTGAAGCACCGAACGCAGCAATCCCGGGCAGCATCTCTTCAGCCAGCGGCTGCCGGGCGCAGGGCCGGGCTGGCCGCTGCACACCGCCTGTGTTAAAAGCCTTAAGGCTCCTTCGGAACCGCTTCAGCGGAGCTCTCAAAGTTCTGTGCCACATGTAGATGGTTTCAATTACTGTACGCCCACCAACAGCTGCAATGGCGTTTTCTTTTCCCCTCATAACCCCTGAATCAGTGATAATGTCTTGTGTTCGCTTGCTCTTTCGGTGCGAGGGGTTTTCACCTGAGCTAACGTTCGTTGCATCTTTACTGAAAAGCAGCTCTGGAGCTCTTACGCACCTAGTCAGGAAAGGGCAGCAGGTCTTGAAGCATGAGAGCCATTTCTGAGCCAAGTGTGGCCTGGAATCAGAACTTAAATGCCTTTCTAAATAAGCCAGCCACAACAATATAGAACAGGTAAGGAAAGATGCTATTTCCTCTGACCATAAATAATCGCCAGCACAGAGGTTTTAACTGGCCATCCCCCCAATTCCCCGGACGTCACCACTGGACGGGGAGAGCCCTGTTTACAGATGGTTTATGCACACATCGTACTATCAATCACGGAAGGTTTTACAGCATCTTTGTACGTAAATCAAGATTCTAGGAAAGGTTCTATTTGTAACTCTCAAATACGCACCCTGCCCTCAGCTACCACAATGTAAACCAGACAAATATTCTATTACAAAAATTGCCATAAATTCAGAAATTTCCAGCTTTCTCAACATTTTGCTGCCATAGCTCCCTGAAGAGCTGACCGTGCGGGTTCTTCAGGACAGCTTCCAAGAGCTGAAGCTTCAATAAAGAGCAGTAAAAACCAATGTTACATGCATTTGCAAGAGCTCGCAGGAACACCATCGTGATCATCACCTATAAAACATTCTAACTGAACACTAATTGAAACAAAACCTTTGGCAACAAGCAGCTTTTCACTCAACTCACTGAAATAGTGCGTTTAAAGAAGGATTTATCACCGAGTTGAGTAATGGCACATGCCAGGAAGATTTACCTATTTTAGATTAACCAAGTCACAGAACAGGAAAGCTTCTTGCCTAAGGTCACTGTTAAAATCTATAAAAGCAGATCCAAACCTCCTGCATTTCAGTCCAATGCTTTAACCAAGCAACAATTGCTCCTTCTGTATCTGTAAACCAAAAACCACCCTGTAGAGCAGCCTTTTTGCAAAGGTTATTGTAAAGGATTATCTGAAAACGCCACTTGCGTGCCATTAAAGAGAGGAGGAAAAGCACCGTGGTAAGCCCAGCTTTTTGCGCCACGGGGAAATTGAAGCCTTCCCACGGCTGCTGTCCGTCTGCGTCCCAGCACTTGAAAGCAGCAGCGTTTCAGCACCAGCGCAGCTCCAGATACACACAGCGCGTTCAGACAGCAGCGGATCACCGTTCAGACCAGGCTGTGGGCAGTGCTGGGTACCCTCCTCCCAAGGGAGCTCCCACGCCGTAAAGAACAGATCCTTCCTTTCACCCTGATGGGCCCCACCTAACACCTCTACTCTGCGAACACGAAACCCTTCTTCGTCGAACCGCCAGCCCCACGCCCCTCCTCTGCAGGGCACAGCAGCACTCCGGACACGGCTCTCCGCAGGCTGGCTTGCAACCTCTCCCCAGAGCAGAGGTGTCCACGCGCCCCTTGGGCGCGGAGGTGAGGAGCTGCTCAGAGCGCTGCCCAACGTCAGCTCCCACCAGCTGAGGGGCACTACGGCTCCTGTAAACACTCAGTCCTGGTAGGAAAGGCAGCAGCCAGGAACCCCTCTTCCCTCACCGGGATGAAAAGCACTCTGTCCTATTTAGACACAAGTTCCAAAGCAACGAGAATCTCTCTGGAAAGCAAAAACTTCCTACACTGCCTAAAACAAGCACTTCGGCTTTACTCTAGGAAGGAAGAAAAAAACCAAAAAGAAAGAAGAAAAAAGCAGGAAAACCCCCTGCGCTGCTAAGTTTAGCTACTCCTTTTCACTTGACTAGATGACGGGGAAAAGACTGTCAAAGCCCAGACAGGGACTTCGGTACTTCATAACCTGCCATCTAGAGCTCTTCTGTCTCACATCAGCGTTCCTGCTTTCCAAGCGAGCAATACTTGGAAAACACATTTTTGAGAGACAGCACTGAATGGCACAACTGTCAGCGGGTATGTTTCTGTGTACCTGGCATTCAGACCTTCACACAGCATCCCCGGCAGAGCTGTACCACGTGTTTTAGCACCTGGGTATGCCAGTAGGTGTGGAAGGACGAGGCAGAAGGTAGGCACGGGATTGCCGAGCTGAGAGAGAGTGCTGCCTTCTGGATTGACGACTTCCAGCAGCACACGCTGGCCTCGTACACGCCATGTCTTCCCGCTCCTGCCACAGTTCACTTCAGGGTCAGCCTTAGCCGGGGGATGAAACAGCGAGACCTCAACAGCCCCAACCAAAGGAAGAGGAAAACAGCACTGAGTTGTGTCATCTCCTCCCGCGGACTGTTCAGGACTTCATTAAATGGGTGTAAGCTGTAAGGACACTTTCACCGAAGTTGAACAGTAAAGACAGCACTTAAACCAAGATGAAAGAAAAGATTTTCAGCACAAGAACAAAGAAGAGGAGGAAACATTTTCTGAGTGACATCCATGGGTGGGCAGAGGACAGCAGAGAGGTACCAACCACCTTGAGCTCTGGCTACTGGCCAGCTACTGCACTCAAAATGCTGCAGTTCTCATGAAACACTGAAATCTTCTTCAAGCAGATGGATGCTTGTAAGTGAAGCCGTCAACCAAAAAACAGCAAAGTACCAAGCTTAATACAGACCAAGAGCTCACAGAAAAAATGGAGGGAGAAAAAAGGGAAAAGGTAATATTGCAAGGAGGTCTCCTCTCCTCTGCAGAGCACCAGCTAAACCTGCCAACTATGCCGAGCGCACATCACCTCTAGCACTCCTCTTCCTGCTCTCTAACCCAGTAACAGAATACCCCTGGCTGGAATCACGGAATCGTCCTGTTGGAAGAGAGCTTTAAGAGCTTGCAGAGAAGCTGCTGGGGAGGTTTCAGTTCACTGACAACAAAGGGGGCACCTTTAGGACATTCTGAAGCGTTCTGGCAGAGGCCGGGGTGCTGGCAGTGCACGCTTCCCCTCTGTAGTGGGCAGTCTGCTCCCAGAAAAGGTTTTAACTGCTGTTTTTAACAACAGTGCCTGACCTGACCCCAGTAAACAACCTGCTGTCGTTAACATCGACACTGAAAAGCGCAATTCCCCCATCAGTTCGTGATGTAAGTCCAGGTGCACCCACGGAGCAAACTGCTGCTGGCCTGTCACGATGCCATCGCGATTCACACGTGTATCGAGAAACAAATTCATTATTTCCAGCTTCAGAGCACTTGGCAGATTTTTGTTTCTCCTTGTGGACTACAACAGGTCCTGTTCGAGTTCTTTTTAAGGGATTCTAAATCCAACGGCACCCAACGATTCAGAGCTCGGTGGGATCTAAAATGATCCCTCGTCACCAGGAAGCACGCGCCAGGACACCAGGCATCGAAGGCTTTCCGTCAAGCACAGAACACACCACGGACAGGTATTTAAATGGCTGCGCAGCCTGCAGCAGGAGTTCCTGACATTTTCAAGTGACAGCAAGCGCTACAGGCAAAGCACAATTCCACATTTGACAATTGTGTCATCGTGGTTAAGCAGCTCCGATATTTTTGCAAGCCCCTGAGAGGAGGTTGCAGAGCACAGGCCACAGTTTATGAAATTCATTGAGAGCGGTAATCCATCCAAAAAACCCCTTAATTCTCATGCAATTAAATCATTCTTTAAACGGAAAAAAGCAGAACAATGCTTTCCGAGTAACCACCCTCCAGGGGCAGAACCTCGTGTTTGTACCTTGAAGGTCCACTGCTGAACAGGAAGATTCATCAGGATCACGGTTCGGAATGTACCACAAAAGGCAGGACAAGGCATACAGGGAAGTGGTCTATTGAGATACATATGTTGAATATTAACTTTTTCATTAAAGAAAAGGAAAAAAAGGCGTTCCTTCATGTCCTGTCTATAGAGGTAAGGACTCTTCCCATGAATTCAGAACTTTAAGATAAAAAATAACGACGCCAGAATCTTTGCTCTGATACTGGACAAAGCCCATGCCTGTCCTCAGCGAGCTGGATGTCACAAAACCAAGCCCCCAACCAGTCAACGCAAGGCGATATCCCGGCAAGGAAAAGGTGTAAGGGTAAAACCAGCCGATTCATCGCGGCAAGTGGCCGTTTCCCTGAACGGACATCCCCTAGCAAGGCAGGGATTTTATTTTGAGTATAGATGCTCTAAACTTGATTCACTGTTTGCTGGGCCACCTTCGGGCTGTCATTTCTAACCCACAAACTGTCTTTTGGACCGTCATTCAGCCGTTCTCATCCCTGACCGCCTCACCGCCATGGGCTCGAGGTTGCGCTGGGCATGGACGTTGGGTCCCTTCATCCGCCCTCTCCCCGCAGTGCTCCGGGAGGTCCTGCCTCCTTCAGCCCGACACCGCCCATTTCCCAGAGCCTTACCGGGTTTTGGCTCCCCGGTCTCACGAGTGGACCTAGAGGGCACGCTTTGTGTTTCTGGAGATCGGGGAAGAAATACAGCGCTGGAGCTTCCCAGAAACCCTGCCTTCAGCGGCACGAGCGCACTCTACCGCTCCTGGGGTCGCCTGCTGCAAACGGTTCCCGTAACTTGCCTTTGGCCAGGACTGAGTACTCGCGTCAGCAGGCTCCTACGCCCAGCACTGCTAGACTAATTGGTTTTCACCATATATATATATAACAGAAAAGCTTATTACACTCTCAGTCATAACTTTAGCAGGATTAAAAAAAAGTAAATAGGCCTGAGAAGTCACACGCTGCAGATGTAATTTAGGAGAGGCTATTTTTATACTTCAATTTTAATGCAATTTAACATACGAAACTAAAAATGGCTCCTTTGAGATGCACCACGGCATTCCAACTTCAACAGCTTCTCAAGTCTGAGTGGTAATGCATTGCAGCTTAGCTGCGTGCCGGTATTTTATTATTTAAAAAGTCATTCTCATTTAGGTTTTGATCCATTCTATGTTCCTTGACACAGATTAAGTTATTATAAAATTAACGAAAATTGTCTGCATGACAGCAGATTTTTTCTTTGGGCCTGCAAATATAATTATCCACCCACAGAAGAGAAGGAAAAACGAAGAGAGGGTCTCCATCACTGACAGATACTGCCCTACATCTTTAACACGGGGAAAAGAACCCACTGTCAAACATGCAAATCATTTCGGGCTAAGCACTTCCCCAAGGGACCATGTTTACAACAGATAAAGCAGTAATTGGGAACGCAGCAACTTTTGTTTTCATATTAGCAGGAACCGAGGCAGCATCAAAGCAAATCTCTGGTGAGGGTACAGCTTGCAAAGTCAAGTCTGTGGCAATTTTCCCTGCCAATCAGGGGATTTCCCCTGGATTTCACAGGCTTCGGAAGGCAGACCTCCTCACGAGTAGATCAGCGCTCCTCCCTTGAGGACGGCAAACTAATACCCCCTGGTTTTAGCGTGAGAAAGACAAAGAGAACGATGACAAGGACAGACATCACATACCACTAATAAAGTACGAGGGAGCACTCTTCGCTTCAAGCAGAAGAAAAGCCGGTTTTAGCTGCCCGTTTGGCTTTCTTCTGTACCTCAGCAACTGCAAACAGCCAGCTTTACCTCTCGGAAGACATTACCAACAGCAGCAACTAACAAGGCAGTCAAAAACGCTGATTAGAAATGGAATCGTTTTCTTCCCATCTTACTCTCAGCTTCTGGGCTGTAACGCTCCCATGTCCTACACCGGATCTACAACAGCCCACCACAGACAGGACGAGCTCAGCCCGTACTCAAGCTATGTCCCAGGCAGGACGCCTACACGAACCCCAACGTCATTTAAAGAGCTCAGATGTCTCCACCGTTGCTGAAGTCCGTTTGTGATGATAATACCATTAAAGAGTTGCCAAGGCAGATTTGAGAGACAACAGCAGTTTAAGGTTCCAAAAAGCAGTTTTCAGCTCTATAGGACGTAGGGAAACCATAAGACAAAGAGATGCTTTTGAAGTTTCTTTTAAAAACTCAGACATTGAGACATGACATTCCTATTTCTGATAAGCAATAATTTATTAGCTCACAGCGTTACTAAGAATTCCTCAAACTTTGTAAAAACTACCGAACAGCGCTGGCTTTTATCTCTCGGAGCCAGCCTGATACAAAGAACCGTGCGATAGGGATATTCATAGGTGAAAGGCATCTATTTAGGTCATCTGTTCTGCTTGCCTTCAAGGGCAGAATTTTCTGGTAAAATATTATTTCTATTAGACCCTCTGGGGCTAAGTTAAGTCAAAAGAGGACAAAAGACATTTTGGATGTGTTTACCTTGACACTTAGCAACTGCAGGGAGTCTCTCCAGACCAGATGCAGCATAAAACAAAGGTTATTCTCACCTGCCGACTCAGCCCCAGCCTGACTCCTGTGCAGAGCAGTACCCCGGGATTCACTGTACCAACGAACAGCAAACTCCACACTCGTAACACAAACCAGATGAGGATACTTGTCTTTATATTGTCGCTATGGGGTTTATAAACATAGCACACATACATAATGCTTTACCAAAAATATTTAGGAAGGCTCATCCACAGAGCTGCAGCAGAAAACCAAGTCTGATCAAAATATTGATGTTGCATTGAAGGAGTAAGAAATTACCATGTAGCCTCCTTATGGTATCTCTGGAAATTATTCTCTCCAAAGCTCCCTTAGAAAAGTGAAAACTAGGAACACTCTTTCTGGAAGAAACACCATACAAAACCAACCAGATCAGAGAGAATTGGGACACAGTCACCGAACTCGTTCTGGAATTTGTGCAAGGAGATTTGGTACGTGCCACAAACACAAAAATGCAAAACGGGGTGCACTAAGTCAAAGAAAATCCCGCCTGCTTCAGTCTTGCTGAGTTAGTGATGAAAACAGAGGATGCAAATCTCCTCGATAACTCAGCGATCCAGTAAAACAAGGAGATTGCACTCAGACTCTTGTCTCTCCTGCTCCGCACAATACTTCAGATGAAGTATTTGAACAAAACTGACCAATATAATTTTGTAAGACGCACAGAGGAGTTGATACATTTGTCAAAAATCTAATATAAAGAAACTCTCCACAACTTTGTGGTGATGGTCAGTACGGGGACAGCCGAGGCAGCCAGTCGCGTGGGTTTCTAAGCGTTTGGCTCGTTGTTCTGAAGGACGATTACCATTTCTAGAGAAACAGGCAGTAAAATGACAAAATCCACACGCACAGGTGAAAGACTCTGAGGTGTGAATTGCTGTCGAAGACCAGAAATACAACTGATCCAACAGAACGTGAAAGTGCGGTGACATGCGGACAGCAGGGAGCCTGGCTTTTCTGCTAGTCACGTAAAAAGACACTGAAATACCATTTCACAGGGCAACTTAATCCCACAAATTCAAAGTAGGAAAAACTACTAATAACAAGCAGTTATGATGTAAGTCTACGTAAGAGAAATTTGCAAAACAATCATGTCTCAAAGAAATCTCAGAATAGTAACAGTTAAAAAAAAGAAACAAGCAACAAAATGTCTGTCCCAGGAAACATAAGTCCTCGCAACTACTGGCAGAAAACCTGTTCATGAAACGTGTATAACGGAGGTTTTGCACCCCTCGAGAAGTCTCACCAAGAGAAGGTGGGAGCATAACCCAAACCCCTGAAAGCGCCACACGGGGATTTCGCGGAGCAGACGACAGAGAGGGTATTCCAAGTTACCAGCCAGTGTTATAACCTATACCATGAAGAGCAGCCCTTGCCTGCAGAATACGATATCAAACATTTACAGCCACTCCTGCAGGCCCCGTTGATGCATGTTATGGGGTGGTTTATGTCTTGGTAACACGGAGCCGAGTCTAGGAATTCCATCTTTTATCTCCTTGTCAGCTGGATTTCTGCAGCTAATTGGGAGCCAATAAAGTGCCCGCAGGAAAGCCAGCAGCTACTGCCGCCTCCACGAGAACTTGTCTTTTGGAAGTATAACACGGTAATTTTTAAAAGATGCAAATAAATGGAGAGGGGAAGGAGGAGGAGAGTCCACCAGGCAGTAAGACAGTCCAGGTTATTAACCAGCACAAGATGAGAGAAGGGAGGTGGCACTGTTCAAAACCCACACCTTCGCTCGTTAGTCATTGCTGTGACACACAACTACAGCATCTACTGGCCACAGCTCTTCATTCGGCAGTGGGTTGCAGGCCAGGAGCAAGTTCCAGGCCATTGGAAACCGGTTCTTTTTCATTCTCTTGCGTATTCAAGTACACAGTGGTGTTTCTTCCTGGTTCCCCCTTTTAGAAGAGATGCGCAATGCGCAGTGTTTCCTCCCACTCTAAGTAAGCAGCTATCGCTTTTACTTGACACCTGCTCTTCCATTTCCCCAACACTGCCTAACCCGGAGAAGCGGCCGCCAGCCTCCCCTCTGAACGCCACGTGGAATGCACTGCCACTAGTGCGCACTAATTCTCCCGCCATAAAATCAACGCATACACAACAAAAACTTAGCTGAAACACACCGCCCTTCATTTCTGCTGTGCTTGAAGGCCAAGTCAAGAGCTGTACAGCATCCACTGCAGGAGAAAGAAACCACGTCAGAGAACAGCTTCAGCACTTCCATTTCCAGTGTCTCCGTAACGCAGTAGCTCCCCGGCTCATTCCAGCGGGAAAGAAGATGCATTTGTTTATAAATGTAAGGACTTGCTGCTCAGTATTCTATGGAAATTCAGGATTGACCCAACGAGCGTACAGCTCGCCCGAACTCCTGCAGCGTCAGATCCATCCTCTGTATCCCACCAACACTAGTTAATAAGGGACGACAACAAAGGAAGAGCCCAGGCACAAATAACTCATTTCACTTTCTTCAAGTTCAGTCTAGACCTTCTCTATTAGAGAAAGACAAACCACAAAGGGTGATCAAGAGCTCCCGACAACCCACCCAAGGTAGTGTGAAGTCTTACCCACGGCTGAGCCTATCAACCAGCAAAGCCATGCCAGACCAGATCTAGACACGCTGAGCCTGGGTTACAAGAGGCCGATGTGCTGTCAGAAGAGGGACGGGACGGCAGTTCACACGCCGCTGCCGTTCTGCGACGAAGCAGATTGTGTATTCTCATATTAGCGTCTCAGTTACCGCTCTAAGCACGGAAAGTAGACGCAGAACTAGGGATAGCAAACGCTCGTGATAAACTCAGAGGCTGACTGTAGCAGACACACTAAATTCAACTTACAAGCTCACAACGAACAGCCTATGAGAAGCAATATTACGAGCAGGACAGTTACAACTTACGGATTTATTGATTCATCTTACACAAAGGGAAGGGTGTCAAAGACATTTTAAAAATGTAATTTGATGATTTCTATAGACACTACACAGAATAATGAGATAATAAAGCATGTTGGCGCTTGCTGCTGCAGCCCAGCTTTCCAAACGTGTATGTACCACCTTGAATTCTGCTCAGACACGCAGTTCGGTGTCGTACTCCAATGGCTGGAAAACAGTACTGGGGGCTTTCTCCATTTTAACTCTCTGTACAACTAGGGGAAGTCCTTTCTGTGTCACTGCTTATGTTCACCCAGTTATGAAATTAGAATCTGGTAGAGCCTGAATTTACCTGAGAGGTACTGACCATGTTTAAGAAATGAAGTTTTCATTTCCATCCACCAAGAAGCTTGTCTATCATTTGAAAACAAACAAACATGAAGATCACTGTATTGTAAGTAACCAGACCATAAATCACTTTCATTCTCCCTTGACTGAAATGTCACTAATGAAAACCAAACCTTTTAGAATGCATCTTATAAGTCACATACAGCAAATGAAGAATTCCTGAAATATCCACTAGTCCTCTTCTGACTGCCGAGCTGAAGGTGGGAAACATGTCGGCAACTCGTACAGCTACCTAACTGCATAATCCTCTACCTGCGAGAGATCTCTGGTGGTGTCACCGGTCCCACAAAACCCGTGCACGAACACGCAAGGACAAGTGTCTGCAGGAGCACTAACAGGGCTACTGACTTTTTTGAATTAGTCTTAAAGATCCCTGACATGGTAAAAAGCCCCTCTCAATAGGCACCTTGTCATACTCTTCTCTTTATTAGAACAATTTACTTCATGTTGTTAGTGAGAAATTTATAGTGTCAAAGCAGTGGAACAGGTTACTACCATGGTAATGGCCACAAGATTTGCTGATCTCCAGGAGAAACAGTTTAATGACAACCTGGAGGTCAAAATCTGTTTTCATAAACACCAGACACCATCTCAATACTCTGTATAGGAGCCCATCCACGGGACAGTCTAAATCTTTATTAACACTCGCCAGTGACAAGTCTGTTTTACTGAAAAGCCACTCAATAGCCAGAATACTACTTGCACCAAAAAAACCATGGCTACAATCCTTTGATCAACGCTATTTGCTCTACACTTCCGAGAAAAGTTCTTCCAGACAATGCACTACAGCAAAACAAATACCCTTGTTTTCAAACCTACTGAGAGCTACCCAGATGCATTATCTGTGCACAGCTACACTGCAGCCAATATTGCAAAGTCATCTACAGGAAAGGGGCTGCACAGATGCCTGTTTGTAACCGGCTTAACGAAGGCAGGGTGCCACTGCCGAGCCAAGATCACAGCTGGGTTAGGAACAGCAGCGTCGCAACGCTCGGCTGCTCCGTCAAAACCCAGCGCGCGCACTGCTGTCTTGTACTTCCTTCACGAAACCCAGACACACGTGGCACTGCCAGTGTTCTGTATCAGTATTCCACGGCCAGCTGGAGAACGGCTCAAACACTGCATATCAATTTTCTGCCTTTTTCTGAATTAAAGGAGACAGAACAGGGACAAGGAACTGTAACAGAACCTTCTTCACGAACACACGAGACAGGCTGCTGTAGCATCCCTTTCGAGGGACACATCGCTACCAAGAGCTACGATACCTGCGGTATCAGATGCTTGAGCAGAATTTCGTGAGCTGTTTTTATTAAACTGCTGAGACAGCATTTTAAGTGGCCACGGAGATAGTTTCTCCTACTGCTGTCCACAATGCCAGGAGAGTTAAATCAACAGAATTGCCAGAGGAACAGTTCACACTTAAAACAAGTTCTGTGCTTGTTCGTAGGAAGGGAGGTTGTTTCATTTAAAGAGATTTTATTTCCTCATCTTCATTCCATGTCTTACTGCTGGCTCGTTTCAAACTCAGATCCATCTTAATCCCACAGAGGCAAGGGCAAAAAACATCCTCAGCCTAAACCAAGAGAAAAATCACTAGAAGACAAACAAAAAAGCAGCTAAAAAAATCACGAAACAATGTTTCCACCTGGAGGTTTTTAGATGTCAACTGCATTTTGCTGAAAATACAGGGGATTTGAAAGTCAGAGATGCTGCCTGGAGCTCCATGACGGATGCATGGTGTCTGAACATGACACACGCTGCAAGAGTTAATAAAATGTCACAGAGCTTGGATAAATAAGAAAAAAATCTTGGTAACAGATGCTGGAGTGTTTTGAAAGACAGCATAATGTTTTCAGCTCATTTACAGAAGAAAAAAAAATAGTCCCACTCACTAGCCCCATGTGAAGTTTTTCCAGACGCACTTGAGCACTGCTGAGCGAAAGCAATGATACAACACCGGACACAAACTGCTCTGGCAGATCTCATGGTAACAGACTACTGTCTATAACAGATAGAAGGTATTTCTTCCACACGCACTCGACCCCCCTTTACTAGGTGAACCTTTCCCCTTGCACCCTCTCCCTAGAGACACCTATTTAAAGAGGTGAGAGGCTGCTGGTTAAGCACTGACATGGCCATACAGTAACACAATGGTGGGGCATTTTTTCTCTCCTCCTTCCCTCTCCAACGTAACTGCAGAAAAGAATCAGCTGTGGAGAGATCTGAATAGTTCAATGGGCACAGAAGAGCTACTGGCAATAAGTTAGAATATTGCAGCCCTCTTTATGGGTTTCAGACATTGCTTCTCGGCTGATACCCTACATGAATTTTAAGCAGCCTTCTGGGTCCAGCCAGCTCTTGAGAAGCACTACGAGCCATTACCATGCATCATCATCAGCTAGGTCTTAATGGCGAGCCTTCACCATGAAGAAATAGAGCTCTCGTAACAGGACACTGGAGTCCAGACCAGAACAAGTATCACCAAGTTACTCCAGTAACTGCAGCTTTCTGCTCTCCCTTAGCAGAACCACCAGCTGCGGTGGACTAACCACCCCCAGAGCAGGCAGCAGCAGGGCTCTCCATTCAGCTCCAAAACATTCAGTCTGATTTATCCTTTACATGAGGTAAATCTCTAAGAGAAAGAACCTGCAAATAGTCTACACAGCACATTTTCAAACGGTAACATTTGGTCAGCAGAAAGAAGGTCCCTCTCCTTTCGCCTCCACTACCCCTTCACTCAACCAGAACGTGCCGAAGAAGTTATAGAGAGTATTTCAGTAAAGCACTTTCAAACAACAAAGAGGTACAACAGTCTGCTTTCTGCATACACACCACCACCCCCCTTCACTAACATTGCTTCTGCCCTTTGGAAAAATGTGGGCTCTCTCGGTGCTCTCATCCTTCAAGGGGTAAAAGCGCTGAAGAGCCCGGCTGCACGTCAAACACAACCCACAGATCAGACCACCCCTGCTGAAGCTGTTCTGCTGGGAGTGGTAAAACCAGCCAGAAACGTCACTTCGTAGAGACACGACCCCACGTCACGGCATGGCTGATGAGAGCCAAGAACACAGTGGTCACCATTCATGACGTCCTACGAGCCTCCTCCCCTCGTGCAGTGGAATTCCATCACTGGGGGACTTGTCAAGGGGCCTGGCTCTTAGGTTTGCCACCTTTTCTGCGTTTAGTGTATTCATCCAAAAAACCTGGTGATTAGAAACAGCAAACTAGAGAAAAGCACGAAATACTGCTGGAAACTGGAACTCCTTGAATTATTCACGGAATCCAAGCAGGTTTTGAAGCACACTGCGGTGTCTCGATAGCCGTGTAATTCAGCCCGACATCATTAGCTACTGCACTGCAATGCTAATCCGGGAGATGCTTACAGCGCCGGGAGCTCGATGCAGCTGCGGTTACCTGCGTCTCTGGTCTGTCTTCGGCAAGGACTAAGGATCTGCTAAACGCTGAACTGGACGGGAGCTCAGTCCTCCCCGACGTGGCCGAGCCGACTTCACGCACCGAAGAGCGGCCGCGCCTCACGCCAACCCCCGGTGGCCAGCACCGCTACACCCCTTTTCTTTTCACAGGCAACTTGGGGAGACAGCCCGTATTCGGCAAAATCTTGGGACAGCCTTTCGGTGAAAAGCTCAGCATGGGATGTGCGATGGCAAGGTACTTTCTGGGACTAACACGGAGCACCACGCGTTCTCCTTCCCCGCAGCACTCCGGACGGTTGAACCTCCCGACCCTTGTGAGGGCGTTATTAGAGCTGCCTAAGCCAAAAGCGGCAGCCCGAGCGGCGCCTCAAGTCGGGAAGCTTCTGCACCTCCTGCGCTCCCTTCGCCCTCCTCCACAGTTTGTCGGGGGAGGTAGGAGGAAGATACAAGCGCTCCTGTTCCAATTCTTCAAGGCATCCAGCGAAAGCTTAACTCAAGGAACCTGAACGCACCAGTGCCCGCGCCAAGGCCCAGATAAAGCCGTAACGACTCCGAAGACAAGAACCCCCATCTTCCGGCGCTCTTCCGAACGCTAGGGTACGGCGACAGCAACTCCGGCCTCCCTTTACGGAGCAGGAGGAAGCCCATCAGAAGGGCAATCTCTACGTTTAATCTTGCTGTTCCACCCTCTCACCAATTCCTCGGAAAGGAAGCAGCGAGGCACTGGCACGTCGTCGGTTAAATTTCAGCTCTCAGGCCGGAGCGGTTACGCCCTGTTTAGCACAGCTTCGAGCAGAAACACCACTCAACCTTCGCGAAGAACTAAAGAAGGAGAGCTGCTATTCACGTGACCGAACAAAGCTCAGCATAAGCCAGGTACCGCACTACTGACCCCCAGGTTCCGTCAAAACAGAGCAGGAATATTTAAATTGTGTCTAAATTAGATCTGTAACAATCCTCACAGAAACAGGCAAGTCAAGTAGCAAAGTTATCTCTGGAAAAATCTATTAGCCATAATGGAATGATAATCCTCTTCGATTCATTGATGCTGACAGATTAAATACTTTAAAGTCATCTTTTATTTTGTTAGCTCACTTGACACAAAATAAATCCTACATTTTTAATATTATCGTGGGAGTAGAAGGAGTTTTGCTGTTACTGTGGCAAATTTGGTATTAATGGAATGCCTCTGGGGATTCAGCAGAACTATAAACTCTGCTACCAGATGACAACTGGAAAGGACTAACTGGTTTCCACTTTTAACAAACTACCACTATTTATTAGAAACTAAACTAATATTACCAAATTTGCTCTCTATTTCGGAATTAAGGCCATTGGCTGCTAGTACTGTTCCCTTTCCATGACACATTAAGCAGAGGTTTCCAATGAGATGCTCGCAGGAGGTATTTCAAACCTGTACGGTATCTTTTTTTTTGGTTTTTTTAGCAGCGAATGGAAAGGCCAGGCTAGCTGTGTGCTGAAATCACGCTTATGTGCATGCACGTAATCTCACATGCATATCCTTGACTGAAAAACCATGTTAATTTGTCACTGATCTACCTCAGTACAGACACCGTACTGCACAAAGAGTACCTTGTAAAAGCAAATTAATTAGATACCGCCTACTCATCCTCTTCAATAATCCAAAAGCAAGCTAATTGCTGAATGAATTCAAACCTTGCCAAGCTTCCTAAAGGAAATGCTTCTAACCTAAACAGAACTAAATAAACTCAGAGCACTGGGGCTTCGCTGAGGTCTCAAACTTTCTAAAATTCAAAAAAGAAACAGGCAAAAACCAGACAAAAACCCTACGGCTGTAGTCAGCAGGATGTTCACCAGGGAACATCACATTAAGTGTTCATGTTCCACCAGCCCCTGTGTGGAAGCTCCTGTAAAGCCCTTGGCACTGAACAGCATTGGGCAAGTAACCGGACTCCACCGACCACAAGCTGGCAACAACATCTTTGGAGTTAAAACAGGCCACGAAAGGGCGGGTGGGGAGAGAGGGAAGGATGGATGAAAATGACATTGATCACAATTATGAGGGTAAATGGCAAGGTTCAGATTACTGAGGCTTGAACGCAGAGACAGCATCTTCGAATACCTACTTGTAAGATGCTCTGAAATGTGGTTTATTGACCTCTAATGAGACATGATGGAGCATAAAAAAGTTTCACACTCACCAACACTCATGCTCTAAGCTAAGGCCACATGATACAAAGATGACTAATAGAGTTCCTTAAAAGTATAAATAGAAAATGAAACATTTTTCTCTTTTATACAAACGGATGTGACCATCTGCTTCACTGCACCAGCAGCAGCATCTAAAAACAACTGAAACAGCAGCCTCTGGTGTTAAAATTCTGCTCTTTTTCTCAGACTCCACCTTTCAGCAGAAAGCAGAACTAAAAATACAGAAAAGATACATCAAGCGGCCCCGAGGCATCCTTTGCACCGTAAGTAATTTTCCATCTTAGCATATATCACACTCTCTGTGTTTGCCTTCTGCAATTCACTGTGAAAACACCACCAGGTAACTTCTGTTCTGCCTGGCTGAAAATCCATCTCGATACAGAGTCCTCTCACCGTGGGAAGGTGGAAAGCTCATTTCACCCCTGGACGGATCAAGCTTTCTTCTCTGCATCTGAAGAGGCAGAAATGACACAAATGTACACAGCACACGTGTACAAAGGACAGGCCAGCAAAAAGCACCCCCGCAACACACCGCCTGAATGGGCGGAATGAGCCCGGCTTTCGAAAACCCACCTGTTTTCAGGTGCACACACCGGGCAGAAAGCACGTGGTGGGCGCTGGGCACACCTCGCTTCTCGGGCAGGGGCACGTCTGGAGCTCTGCAGGTTTTCATTTGAGTAACACAAGGAAAACTTCCTGCTGTTCTGGCCCCCAGTGTTCCAGAAATTCAGTGTGTTCTCCAGGCAAAGCAGGGATATACCTGAGTAGCATCAGAGTGCCAATTAAACCCATCCTCCTAAGGATTAGTGTCTGTAACAGAAGAACTAGAGCGCACCCATGTCCATAGTCAGGCTTATACTCAACGGGAACGTTCAGACTTCCCCACTCTTCCTCTGAATTACCTCACAAACAATGCTACAACAAAGTTCAAAGCCAGTAATAAATGGGAGAAAAAATTCTGGACTAAGCAAAAGCCTTAAAAAACTGAGACAGTGACTTACAAAAAGATCCACACGTAGATACTCTGTGAGTTCCGCAACGTGAAACTTCTGTGTCCTGCACCCAGGTTTGAAATATCGCTCTTTAGAGCCCCCAGATTTCCTGAGGTTTTAGAGAAATTAATTACTCTCTTTCCAAACCTCAGCTTTTTGACCTATGGAAACAAAAGCAACGCTATTTCACAGGCAAACCGAGCTGGTACTGTTGTGAAGAGCTGATAAGTTTTTAGTAAAAAAAACCCACAAGTAAAGGAAGTTTATTTTCTGAGCGGTTACAACGTTAAATAACATAAACACTGACAGAGAAACCCCCATCAGACACCGCACACCACAGGGCGAGTGGCAGGAGCACGTGGTTTGCTCTTTTAGTGAACGCTGTGCCCTAACAAACCAAAAATACAGTATCTGGAGCGACTGGGACAAAGTCCTACGAGACGTTCCTATAGCACCCATGCGTTGCTTCATTTTTGTTTACTCCTGTATCACTCGTTAAGAGTATTTCCAGTCTTCACAGCGCTGAGGTATCAATATCACGCATAGCTCCGGATCAAAGAAACCCGCATGCTGACCCAGAGCGTACTCGCTGGGGCTGGCACCAGAAATACTTCTCATAGTTCTCATAGACTGCTGAACGGACTCACAAATCATCAGCTTTACTCTGAGCTGGGTATTAGGAAGAGAGAAGGAGAACCTGAGACAGTCTAATAAAGCAACAGAAATAACATAATTCCTTTTGGATGCAGAAACAGGACACCTCAAACACCTCCCTGCTCTGTTACTGCAGCGTAAACCCCGAAGCAGAGCCGGCCGCAGCAGATCAGCACTTCTCAAATAAAGCACCAGCGCTAGCTCTGGCATAGCTCGAAGCTGGTGACAATGAAGTACTTTGCAAATACGGACAGAATTCTGAGATACACCAATTAAATTCCAGCCCACTTACAGTGAAATAAATGGGGGCTCATCTAATTTGCACAAGGACGTTATTAAATGCAAGACAAAAGGTACAATCAGGACACAAATAACTTGCATACCCGTCCTGCCTTCACCACTAGATTGATTTCGGTATCAGTAGAATTTGCCAGTTTACCTTTCTAAAACAAGCGTTATTTCTCCAAGAGCTCTGCTGTCCAGAGGCTTGTTTGTCCTCTCGGTGCCTAGATGCAGAATGCTGCTTTTAAAATACAGCTCTCTTGATTGCACGTCATCAGTGCTTTTTATTTTAAAAAGCAATTAAAAAAAATTTCAGACTAAAAGAAGATACTTGCTTCAGCAGCCTCCTGCCCACCGAGCCGCCCGTATTCCATTAGGAGGCTTAGCAGAGCCTTTTATCATCATAAAATCAGTAGCAATACGCAGCGGCCACCAAGCCGTACAGTAAGTGCCATACCCTGGGAAAAGATCGATCCCTAAACAATCCTTATTTAGAACAAAATGCACTCAGATCTATAACGACCGTGTACCACCGCTTCAGGTGTTAATGTCAAGACACGGCAGAATACTAACGCTCGTGTTCTCTAGACATCTTTATTCAGACACACACAACCCCAAATTAGTTTCAATGCATCAATGAGATAACGAGCGTTAGTGACTCTCTTCCCTTTCTCAAACCTCCACTGTGTCTGTACAATTCCTCCCGTAAAATCAAAGCCCAACGCTGTATACGTGTATTCACTCCAATGGATTTAAAATGCGGTGTGAAAGGTATCTACAAGCATTTCATTTTTCTTTAATCCCCAGTCAGAGCAGAATCCTGCAATACAATTTGTTTCAGAGGCAGCTTTTAGACAACTTCATAATCTAAAATCTCGCAGCTCAGTGGGCTGTTAACTGAGGTTAACTGCTGAAGCCACAGCGACAAGCAAACACTCTGCAGCATCACAACCCAGAGAGCACAGACACCAAACTGATGAAAAAATGCTCTCCTCTTCCTCAGAATAACGGCCAAAACTAACTGCTCCAGACCAGAACTTGAACTGTCCTGCGTGGCAACTGATAATTAAACGGCTGGAATTTGCTTCTTAACTGCAACAGAGGAGTCATCCTGCTACGCGCGACTTGCAGCGGGAGATTTCAGATGCTTGTCGGGCCCGATCCTGATCACGCTTCACCCCGAGCAAGAACTGCCTTGGAGTTCTACCAGATGTGCAAACCAAAAGGCAATAAGCACCTCACATCACGGACTGGCAGGCACGCGCCGCCTTCTGCAGTCATGCATGTTTCTTGATGAAAGTTTTTTTAAAAATCAAGAAATATTAGACTACATTCTAATCTCATTGCTTATTTCACTGTTCTGTGAAGCGTTATTCTTTCTGAAGAAGCACAAAAGGCTGTATTTTGACACAAAAGCCCCGCTACTGGACCAGCCACTGGACTTGAACGAGTGAACAGAGCGGGCGAGGCGGCCAGTCAGGTTCCAGGAGCTGAGGCAGGGTGTCGTAACCCACTGGCTACCTGCAGACGACTTCCTATGGAGCCGAAAAGCAATCCAGGCTCTACCAAAGAAGGTGGAAGCACAGACACAACAGACACGCAAGAGAGACCTCCACAGAGGGGCTAACGCCGGAACAGGGAGAGGAACCTCTTTGGATCTACAGAGTCTGACTGCTCCATTCGGTAAAAATAAGCCATTTGTCGTGAACAAACCATTACAGACTCTAAATACAGAAACAGCAGGCACCTTCCTCCGAAGAGGATAATATAGCACCAGATTCTGCCCCCGCCTTCGGCTTCCCGGGCACTTTCCATACTTCGAGAAGTCCAGAAATAGCAGCCAAGGTGCCAGGGATGCCAGACGATGAGGAGCTGTTGACATCGTTTGGCTGTTTGCCCTAAAGAGATTATTCCACTCAAGTGATTTACCAGGAAAAAGTTAAAAAAAAAAAAAAAGGACTCCGAGCATCTCAAATATCCCCCTCACACGCACATTCAAAACAGGCACTCGCGTGTACGCAGAGCCAACCTCGGGCACCTGCACCGGTCCACAGGTAACTGGATTCTCTCTGCCAGAAGAGGTCAGTGAATCTCCCAAATCCCACCATTTTGGGACCACCCGACTACTCGCCAGGACTACCGTGAATATTTCGCAGAAACGCCGTCCAGAGGATCCAGGCACCCGCTCGATTCCCAGGGATGCTCGTGCACTTGGCAGCCTGGAGCTCTCCCCGCCTCCGAAACACCAGCCCCGGGGTAAAACACCTCCACCCCGAGAACCCGAACTACCAGCACGACCACGGTTTCCACCGCAAGGCTCTCACCTGCCGCCCCCGGAGCGGCCCCGGACGCGCCGTCGGCAGCGGGGCACGTTTCCATCGCCTCCCACCCTCTCCCCGCGGCGGGCCGGGGCTGCCTTTGGGGGGTGCCCGCTGTCCCTCCCGTTGAGGTGCTCAGGCGGACCCGGGCGCTGAGGGGGCGAGGCTGGCGGGGTGCGAGGGTCTCCCCCAGCCCCGGCGGTACCGGTTCTCCCGGCACTCGCCCCCCGCCCCGGAGCAACCGGTGGGACCTCCCCGAGCGCGAACCTGCGCGGGGTCGGCGAGCCCGGGGGCGCGGCGGGAGCCCGCTCACCTCGCAGGGCAGCCGTCCAGCTGCAGAGCCCCAGCAGCAGCAGCAGCAGCAGCAGCGGCGGCGGCGGCTCCCGGCGCGGGGGGCAGCCGCTCCGCGCAGCCCCTCCGCCCATGCTGTCCTCGCAACTCCCGCCGCCGGGGAAAGGGATGCAAATCTCCGCTGGTCCCTCCGGAGCCGAGCTCAAGCCGGAGGATTCGCCGGTTTCCGCTGTTGTTTCTCCTTCCCTCCTTCCTCCTCCCCTCCCTCTCCCCGCAGCCGCGGCGAGCCGAGGGCGGGCAGAGCCCCGCTCCGCAGCCGCGCTCCGCTCCGCAGCCGCGCTCCGCTCCGCGCTCCCGCCGCCGACTGCCGAGCCGCGGCGCGCGCCCGCATCCCTAATGAGCCGCCCCTCCCCCGCAGCCAATTAGGGCGCGCGCTGGGCGGGCTCTGGCCGCGGGGAGCGGGAGGCAGGTGCTCGGGGCAGGGTCCCCCCCCGGGCCGCCCCGGCCGGCACCCGGGCCCCGCGCGAGCCCGCCCCCGCTCTGCTGCGGCTGCCGGCGTTCGCTCGGGCGAAGCTCGGAGCACAACGGGGCGTGCGGGGCGCAGCGCTGCTCCCCCTCGGCTGCGGCCACTGCGGGGGGCTCCTCTGCCCTCGCCTACAGTCCCACGTTTGGGCGCAAAGCCCTAGAAAAGAGCACGATCGTTAACAAGAACACGAGGAAAACCCTCCAACAGCCATCCCCCCACCCACAGCACACACTTTCTGTGCCATCTTTATTAATATTGCACAGTTCTGTGATCAAAAATCCTGCTTCTTGCCAGGAGTGTCACTGGTTCACTCTCCCTCCCCCCATCTAATTGCATATCAATATTTTTATTACATCCCTGATAAGGAGGCACGACACACATCCAAGCAAATCATAAGGCCAAAAAATCACCAGTTTGCTCTGGAAATTGCTGCTGTTCTGCTCTGGATAGATTTGATCCATAAGGACCTGGAACACGAAGGTACCACCGGAGCAAAAGGTCAGTTGCTGGAGGAGCAGCTTTGGGAAACGAAGAACAGCAGCTCTCCCCCGCTCTGTCCCTCCGTGCGGCCGACGCACTAGATTTTGGGAACTGGTGCCGTTTTCTTTACCCCAGGGATCAGCTGTGGTAAAGAGGGGCGAAGGCAGGGGGCAAAGCCCCGGTGAGCTGTGGTGTGTGCCAGTGCTGCTAGCGGGACACACACCGGAGGAACGGAGCGGAAAGGTGCAGACTGAGATTTGGTCCTAAGGAAGCAGCTCACCAGGAGATTCCGACAACACTGCGAGGTGGGAACAGGCAGATCGCGTTTGTGCCGTTGGGACTGCAGCGAGTTACTGCTGTGGAAGCCGAACACGGCATATTCCCAGCCAAGGACTTACAGTGCTGCATCTGTGTGAAGAAATACCCCCAAAGGAGGGCATTTGTTGGCCATTTCCCTTTGTCTGGGAAATAAACCCCACCTTCATCAGGCGCCAAGGCTTCACTTACACTTGAGCGATTGCACCCCAGCTCCACAAAACCCTAAAGCGCGAGCGCACCTCAAGCGTAAGGGGGCTCACGAAACGTTCTGAAATCCCCGACGGACAAATTCTGGGAAAACGCAGCAGGATCAGTGACACACACTTAAGAACACGGCCTGTCCCTTGGTCCTCCCGCAGGCCAGCTTTGCTCTGTTTGCAGGAGGAAACAAATAATTAAAGCAAAGGGGATTTGTAAACAGAATTTTAAGAGGAAAAAATCGATATCTGAGAACATCACATCAGAAGATCTCTGATGCCCCTTCCATCACGTGCGCGCTAGACTCCAGCTCACAACGAAGAGCGGAGCTGCGGAGGCAGAGAGCAAATATATGAAAAATACATTTTCTTCAACAGCCTTTCAGGTCATTCTCCACATTCAGGGCGTTCCAAGGAAAAGGAAACAAACAAACGAAAAAAACCCCCAAACAAACAAAAAACCAAACCGCCATCAAGGACCAGAACTGGGAAGTTACACTGGGAAGATTTCACCTGGCAGGGCATCCAGACACTCCCTTTAAAGTGCCGACATGTCGACACTGTTCTTCTGAGCACATTTTTCGCCCATCTCCACACCTCAGGTAACACTGAGCTGGTGGCTGAAGAGATTCCTACAGTCTTCAGCCACATTAACTTATTGAACACACTTTACAACTAGAAGTAAATTTTCCTAGCTAGAGTATGTTAATCCCCTAATAACTTCCCATAAGCCATACAGGTACAGCCAGAGGGGGGAAAATAAAAAATCAATCACCTCCTCTGCCCTGGAAGCTCAGCAGAACATTCCAGCTGAGTTTGCAAAGGTGCTTTCAGTGTCTGGCTTCTCAAGGGCAACACAAAAATTTGCAGCCAGGTGATCGCGATTTGTTTCCTATTGGATGTGTGACCTTGGAGTAAGCCGCCGGTCTGCAGCCCAGGGGAATGCCCCTCACCTGCAGGGCAGCTCATGGGCTGGGCAGGGGCACTGCCCACAGCTCCCCGCAGCCCTTGAAGAGATGGCTGCCTCCCTTCGCAGCTCTTGCAAACAGAAACCACCCGAGGTGCCGCTGGAAGCGGAGAGAACGTACCGTTGCTATGCTTAGTGTTTATAAAGGGAGAACAAACGCATCTAAAGCACAGATGTGTATCACGGAGCGTTAGACATGTACCAGTCGGCTCTATGCAATATTCGCAGCGCTACAATAGGTAAATAACTCCGGAGCAAGCAAGAACATCCAGCCGTAACAACAAACAGGTAGTGACACAGAAGCCAGTCAAAAAAAAAAAAATCCGACTTGCTTTTAGCATATTTCCAACGTTGATCCTTCCTCTTCTCTGTCACAAGAGAACCCTAAACAACACGGGATCTGAGAGGAGTCGAGAGGACACGGCTAAAAGCCGGTCATCTATGTACTGAGCCCCAGCTTGGTAATTTCTGTGCTCGTGCTGGGTCTGCAGCTCTGCATTAGGACATCCAGTGGCTGAACAATTTACTGTACATACAGACACACCTGACTACACTATTCAGATTTCCTGTCAGAAAGCACGTATCTACTTTTCTAAAGCTGAGTAAGACTTCTCTGAGAGCGCCTCAGGATTTCTGCGTTATTCTGGTCTGCAGTGTAACCCCAGCTCAAGGCTGGACGGAGTCCTCTGAAGTGTGAGCACAGTGAGAGCGACAGGTATACCAACAATTTCCTGGGAGTATCCCAGTCGCATGTTTACCCTGATCCCTGACGTAGTCTTACTCTCTGCAACGTAGTAACTCCTCTTAGCTTTAGTTTATAAAGAGTTTTCCTTATTCTACGTTTTAGTAACTTCAAATGAGAGTGTTGCTCTCAAGTTTTGTTTCCATACAAATAAAAAATTACATAAACCCTTTTATTCCAAAGGATAAACTTCTGCTTCCTCAGAGATGGAAAAAGAATCCCCTACCTTAAAAAAGCCCATGAAGCTTCTTTAAACAATTCCATCCCACTTGCTTTGAAGTGAAGTCGCCGTCTGAGCTGTCATAAACCATCATTTCTGACAAGTTAAAAATCTATATTAGTTTTAAATTGATTAATCTAAGAGGTACTGCAATATGACTATTTGCATTTTCCTGTGTTTACTCATTCCAAAAATCGACAGACACCACAGAGCAAAGTTACTCTGATAAAAATAAAATGCAGAAGTGGTTGGCTGTGCGTCAGAATAGGAAAATGTGGATGAACATGCCAAGAGGGTGATGAACATCTGAACTTCACTGATTGATTCTAAGAATCGTAAGACCCAGGCATTCCGAAAATGTCATAATCTTCATACCTAACTCACTCCCTGATTTCTAATCTGGAGAAATCAGCTGCACTTGAAATTTCACCTGCAGCATTTCCTTCAACTGGGCAAAGAAGAACTCCTACTTCAGCACTAATTATTATTGTATTTCCATGCCCTTTCAGATTTCTCCACGTACATTATTAATACTCCGGTCCCACCTACACTCACCTGTCGCACACCCAGGCATTTCTGTTGTGGCTGCAGCTGGGTCACAGGCAAAGGGCGGCTCCTCGATCGGCTCTGACCTCGGTGTGGAGAGCTCTGCCTGGGGATGGAACACACACACACCGCTGGCGCGCCCCGTCCTTTCAAGTCACTCGCTAAGGACCTATTCCAGATTTAGCATCCTGGCTCAGAGCTTCCCCTCTGAACTTGTACTTGGAGTGGGAGGTGCACGACCAGAAATAGATGATGCACGGGGGAGATGTGTGTGGATTAGAAAGTGTGCGTTGAGAGCAAACAGAGGAAATCAAACGCAGCAGGACGTTAGACAAGCCATTCAGAAAGTCAGTAGCTATTTGTAATTTGTGGTTAAGGAATAAAGAAAAAAGGTTACACATTCAAGCAGTAAGAGACTATCTGCGAGACTCTTCAAAACACTGCAGAGATTCGGCACAGTGGAGAGCTGGCGGGGATGCTGCTGTCTGCGAGAAGAGTATAGTCAGAGGGCAGGGGCCAAGGAACACCGGGCCAGGCTGAGTCTGCTCTGCCCGCACAGAAAAAAGTGAGTGACATGCCTGGCTAGTTCAGCCTCACTCAGAGGCAGTGTTGTTCTCAAAAGGCTGTTACTGAATAAGTTCAGAACCTCCTCATCAAGTGCTAAGTTATTGCCACCTTTTTTCATCCGTACTCACACAGCACTGAAAAGCAGAATTCACCCAGACCTTCCTCCGGCAGTTAACCCCTGCAGGCTGAGAGATCCTCAGCGCCTATGCACACCTCCAGGCCAGTCGTGAAATGCAGGTGCATGAAGTCATAGGGCGTCAGACAAGAGAAACGCATAAAGCAACTACATAACAGAAGAGCTGAGCCTCCCCCTCACTCCTCTCTGCCAAAAAGAAAAAAAACCACAAAAGCAAAAGCCAAACCCAACCTGAAAAGCTCAGAAAATCCTTGCGTGGAACCCGGCAAAGAGAGACCATCAGCCAGCTGGCAAGAGGAGAGGTTAGTGCTCCAGACCAGGAGTTCTAGCCTGGACGTTGCCACGTGCTCCCTGGGCAGCCTAGGTGCCTGGGGCAGGCACCAGTCACTGAAACGGCAGATGTGTTTGCCTTGAGTAGGGACCCTTCGCCCTGCTTTGGTTTGCTGAAGGTATTGGACTCATCGCACACAGCTCCTGTCTCCCCTTTTTGCTAAGCAAAGTGTTATCTCCCCATCAACAGCGTGGAAGCGGCAGGGCAAACCCTGCACCGCAGTGCCTTGCAGACGAGTAACGCGCCAATGCCATCTGTTGTAATGCCGAATACGCAGATTTACTATGGGGGAACGTGCAGTCAAAAAGCAGAATTTATACAGTTGTGAGTTTCTGACTTCTTTGGTATATAAAGCCCTAAAAACCATTTCCTTGCGACTGTGGACCCCTAAATAGCAAGTTTGAACTCATCAGTAAGTTAATTATTCACAGTAACTTTTGATTACACCACCACGCTCCAAAGCCACAGCCCCAGGACTCCGAGGGGCCTGAGCTTCTGGGCAGCGGGAGCTCAGCCCATGTGTCGTGCAAGGGACAAACACGGTCCTTCTGCACTGCGCTGACGAGGTACTCCTGGAGGAGACACACAGCGCAGGGTGGGGTCACTGCACAGCCCTCCGATAAAGCAGATTTGGGGACATCAGCTCTCATTTTAAAGCTGTAGTTCAGCTTCCCTTTTTTTTACAAGTTCCTCTACAATATAAATGAGTTCATTGGCGGATAGCGCCAAACGTTCTGCTGCTTTAATAGAGGGTTTTATACACAGCATAGAAGATTTGCTGTATTTTGTTAAACTGTAAGTTTTCTGGCATAATTCCCGACAGGATAGATGCAGAAAGCCCCGCAGGTTTCTGCTCCTATTCAGTTTTACAGGGTCTTATTCCTATTACCAGTATCCCATAGTAAGAGTTCACGGCCCGACCAGGCTCATGAGAGTCATGCGCCGGCAGCAGAGTAAACTCTGCAGCATTTTTTGATCTTTGTAATTCTGGGCTAATGAGACCGTCCAAACTCACACCCTGTTTTACCTTCTCAGAGACAGAACTGTTGTAAGGTAGGAAAAAACCCAACAAACGAACAAGTGAAAAATCCCCACGGTTAATATCGTTTGTGTAATGTGATGACTCCCGCTGCCTCAAAAAAAAAAAAAAAAAAAAAATCACTTGTGACCTGTTTTCGGCAGGTGTGGACGAGCGGAACACGCTATTTCACACTCACACTGGATAATACCTCGCAGCGTTTAGCGTACGTGAGCGGTATCAGAGAACCAGCCGACAGGTCGGGACAGAGAAGAGCCCTGGTCAGCAGTGCAAGGATCCCCTCCCACCCAGAGAGCCACGGCTGCTTCTGCGGGCGCCTTCACCCGCAGCCCCGCCCCTCTCGCCGGGCAGTGCCGGGCAGTGCCAGCCGGGCAGTGCCGCGCAGGGCAGGGCAGTGCCAGCCGGGCAGTGCGGGGCAGGGCAGGGCAGGGCAGGGCAGTGCCAGCCGGGCAGTGCCGAGCAGTGCCAGCCGGGCAGTGCCAGCCGGGCAGTGCCAGCCGGGCAGTGCCGGGCAGTGCCAGCCGGGCAGTGCCGGGCAGTGCCGGGCAGTGCCAGCCGGGCAGTGCCAGCCGGGCAGTGCCGGGCAGTGCCAGCCGGGCAGCGCCAGCCGGGCAGTGCCGCGCAGGGCAGGGCAGTGCCAGCCGGGCAGTGCGGGGCAGGGCAGGGCAGTGCCAGCCGGGCAGTGCCAGCCGGGCAGTGCCGGGCAGTGCCAGCCGGGCAGTGCCAGCCGGGCAGTGCCAGCCGGGCAGTGCCGCGCAGGGCAGGGCGCTGCCGGCCGGGCGCTGCCGGCTCCGCGCAGCAGAGGGCAGCAGCACGCACCGCGCGCCGCCCCGAGCCGCCCGCGGCCCCGCACGGCACAGCGGCTGATGTCCTCCGGGCAGCACGGGGGGCGCTGCCAGAGCCGTCCCACACGAGAGCACCGAGCCGGTAGCCCCGCGGAAGTGCCCTTCTGTGAAAGATGAAGCCGAATTTTCTCTGGCTCTAGGGTAAAGTTACCGAGCTCCGACAGGAAAGCAGGGGTTTATTTATCAAGAGCTGACTGCATGTGTTGGAGTTTTACCAGGAAAACTTACTAAAACCCGACCCGTTTCCTCTACTCTTGAAGGTCTCTTAAGGATTTACAATTACATCTGCTTTAGCAAATGAAAAGACATCCCCCTGTTCCAGTGCCGGCAGATGGACAGAGGATGAAACACTTTGCTCACATTTGCAGTATTTAAAGCATGCCCAGGCCATGTTTGATTTGGGTGCAATTCCTCTGTACAGAACTAAGCATTGCATAAAACTCAGCTTTGGTAGGATCGGGACCCTCTTCTCCCATAGTTCAGGTATTTGTCATTGCAAGAAAACACACAGAAGAATTGAATGCATTTAATGACACCCAGTTCTTCCAGCTTTGCAGCAGGCACCCGAGCCTACAGAAGAGTTCCTTGCCAGGGATTACAACTCCCAAACAGGTAACAAAGAGAGTTACGACACTGAAAATTGTATTTCAACCTAGACAAAAGAAAATTGAAGTCTCCTGCTCCCACCCCACTTCTTGAAGAATGCTTCAAGGTCAAACACTCCTTCAAAATTCACAGATAAATTGACCAATGTCATCACTGGTTTTTTTTTTTTTTTTACTCTGTTATAATAAATTAAAGGAAGAAAGAACACTGGGACACGAGTTTGGGCTGCAGGAAACCACTAACCTGGATGAAGACTTCAGGACAGGTCAATTCCCACCTCCAAGGTCCATCTCCCCTCACATTTCTGAGGCTCTGTCACGTATTTAAAGCTCAGTGGATTTGGGTCAGGCATCACCGCTCACTTCACACAATTCCTCCAAAGCCAGGCCCCAGCTCTTGATTGGAGAATCTAAGAGTGACTGTAATAAAAGCCCAGAGAATGGGTAATTGGATCATGTCAATTCACATATCACCTTTCACTGCGAAAGACGGAACACATCAAAACCCAGAGCACAATCTGAAGCCCCTGGTTTTGAAAAGTACAGCGCTTACCCTGGAGTGTCTCCTTCGGCCTCCAGCCAGGGCGCTTCATGCTTTGGGTCTTCTTTATGCCGCCGTGCACAAGTAGCTGAAGTAGACAATTCCTTGATCATCCTATAAAGAAGATTGGTGAGGAAGGGAGGCAGAAGACGACAGACCGGGTAACAGTCATTACGAAGTTATTACAAGCACCCATCGTATGATAAAAACTGAAAAGTAAATTGCTCTGAAATACAGATTTTTACCTTCCTCAACACTTAAGATAAAATATATTAACTAACTGCTGTCTCAGGTTAGAACTAAAGGTTAAAGGATGGTAATTACTGGTTATTTAATGAACTAAGATAAAAAGACATGTCACCTTTCGAAGCCAGATACTATATTTTTAGCTGGGAATGAGGCTCCAGCCAAGTATCACCAGGAGACTGCGCCGCCACCAGCAGCAAAGCTGTGACTTACATTAACGTCCTTCCAGTAACAGGACGTGTCCAGCGCTTCAGTTCTCAGCACTGTTTGTGCTCTCCAGACCACAACACTGATGTTTGCTAACGGGCAGTTTGTATTTCACATGCAGTTAAACACACAAACACATAGGCTTTAATAAATCCAGGAGTTTTGCAGAGTAAGACAAAAACCAAATTCTTCTGGTGTTGCGTGAGTGAAATCTGCACTGCAAGTGACATGACCTTGCAATGGAAAAATTTTAAAACCAATGAAATTATTGTGTATTGCATTCTATCACCAAAGCGGAACATCTCATCAGGCTTTAAGAACATGATAAACCCTATAAACTCAGGAAGAGGACTACACTGAGTGATTTCCTTTAACCTCTGATTTCAAAGCCAGTACTGACAGGGTATAAAGCACTTTCATTTAGCTTTTAAAAGGTACAAAATACATACAAAGGATTAAAACAAAGCAAGGAAAAGCACTAAGATTCATAAAAAAAATTCCTCCTCTTAGGAGGTTTCCATCAGCCAATTCAATGATTCAAAAACATTAACTTCAGCCTTGCTGAGTAAAAGTAATTATTTTCCCTTAAGTCAGCTGGTTTCTGGTGCCTTTTCATCCATTGTCAGCTCTTGTTATTTAGGACATCACATAACCGGCCTTGATTGTGTTAGGGTGTTAAGAGAATGAAGTTCCAATTTAGAAGATGCTTAGCACTCCAAAAGCTCCAGCACGTCAGCTTGCTCAAAGGTAGATGCCTGCTTTGATGTGTTGCTGTGTCACAGTTGCACCTTCAAAGGCTGAAAACTTCCCCAAGTTAAGATGACTGCACCTAGTTAGCAACTTTGAAAATCAGGTTTAACAGCAAGACCTGCCTACGCACGCACGCGTCTCCTCGAACTTGTGGGGCGCCGCGCTCGTCAGAAAGCTGCGGTTACAACAAACCAGCTTTTTCTAGGTGGGAATTGCTATCGAAAGCACTCCTTTCGTCAGCTATCGAAAGCACTCCTTTCGTCAGCTATCGACATTACCACCATCGCAGAAGCTCTGTAACCACCAGGACAACACGGTCTCCTATTGATCTCTGCTAGAGAGGGCGAGGGAGAAGAGGCTGCTGTCAATACAAAACTGAACTGGGCAGTAGGAAGGAGGACTGCAGAGTTCTTGAGGCGGCAGATGGGAAGAGCAGGTGAGGCTCTGTGTAGTGCAGATGTTTTGATAGCCAGCTGTTCGCTACAGATAAGGCAGGACTCCCCATCCCTGCCTGATTTCTCTAGCAGCAAGCATGAAGATAAGGAACCCTTGCCTGGCTGGGGGTTACTATTGATTTGTGAATTCTGATGTGTGAACTTTAAAGAAGTTGGAGCTTCGGCTCTGCATGGGGCACAGAAAAGTGTGTTCAGAGGGCTGCCAAAAGCTTCTCATCTACCCAAGCACTCAGTACCAGCACAAATCTGATGTGAGGCACTGAAGAACCAGCTTCAAGTTATACATTTTCTTGTGCCGTATACACTGGATAGTGCATAGAATACGTTGTGTCCCCACTCCACCCAAGCTGTTTTTCCAGAGCCAGGCAAATTTAGTCTTTCATAATTTCAGAGTTAATGAACTGTGAGTAGAGGACACTGATTGTGCTTTCCAATCCAGCCAACTCCCTTAGAAATGCTGCTTACAACACTCACTTCTTCTGCGGTAGCTTACGCAGGCTGAAACCACATCACCCGTTAGGCAGCCCTCACACAGAAGATACTGTACCCCTAAGGAAGAGCCACAGCCCTGCAGGGAACTCCAGTCATCTTGTATTCCACAAGACTCGAGGTTCCCACCTCTAATGACTGAGAAGAAAGCTGCACCCTCTGCCACTTTTCAGTGATAGCCCATTTGGGGATCCATCAGCAGAGTCTATGGTCACAGGATGCCTTCTCAGACAGCTTACCTTGGAACTTCCCAGTGCAGTAACTCCAGCCAACAGATGATTAATACGTCAGTAAAACAGTTCTCTACCTTCTCTCTCATAGCAGATGAAAGACATTTATTACCCTGTCCCTTTCCAGTCTGATGTTACAGAGATGCCAGAGTAGGGACTCTAACCTGGGCTGTCCCGCATTGTCATTTTAATTAAAGCCATATCCTGTAAAACGCTGTATGCTGCTGAAGCCCTGATAAGATCCTATTATCAGAAAGGAGCAAATTTGTGATGCTATCTGGGCCAGCCCATGATTATCTGCCAGAACAAAAGGAATGTTATTAAACAAGCTCTCTTAGATCACTGTGGGAGGATGGGATGAAAACCACGCTCCAGTGAAATCCCTTATCGCTCTGGGGTCACACCAGCAGCGTGCAGTCACTGCTCCGTGCTGAACGCTTGAGCAGAGAGAGAGATTGCTGGCTTCTGCTTCACTGTGGAAAGTTTTGTTCCTTTCCTGCAATTTATTAGTAGGAGAAATACCAACTTTAATTTCAATTAACTCCTGGGAGACGATAGGTCCTTAAGTATGTTTTCAAAAGTCTCATTAAAACCCAAAGTGACTCTGTTTGCTTTTCTAAATACAGCCATTACTTTTTAGGACACAAGGAAGAAAGGGTTACCTCGCCTCTCCTTCCTTGAAGGTTTAATGATCTCCTGAGGAACAAAAGCAGTGGGAGGGAATTGCTACGCTGCAGTTTCTTTACCTTGACTTCTTTCACTCCTCTGACTCAGCCAAATTCCATGTCAGCCCCTGCAGTGGATCCCACCTTTGAGCAGCCAGAACAAACACTCAGCAATTCCAGACGAGGCAGAGAGCTGTGTCACAGCCCTGCTGGATTCTCTCGGGTTCTTGGTGTTGCAGGAACCAAAACCAACCAAGACCATGCACACACAGGCCACATTTCTGTTCTTCCACACCAGCACAGAGCTAATGCAGCAGAGCAAGCTGGTGCGCCTGTCCCATCCCAAAAAGCCACCCTTAGCTTCCCTGACTTCACAGCTACTAACGGACAAGTTCCGAGCCAGAAAAAACCCACAGTGCAGCCGGAGTATCTTTCTGATTTTTAATTGCTCTATTACTACACAAGTAGCAAGGACAGCCCTACCACACTATTCAGCTAATTAACTATCCTCCTCTGTGAGGGAACCAAAACACAGAGCTCAAAGACCCCTGGGGGTGCCGCGATCTGGGGTCTCTTCAGAGGATCAGAACAGCTGAAGCGCTCTGGCTTCACCAGGCACCATTCACCAGCCGAGCTGCATTAGCTGCAGCTCCAGCCCCCCCGAGAAGGCAGTGTTTGAACACCACGGGGGGGGCATGGGCCACGCAGCTGCCTCCACCCCAGCCCTGCCTCGGTGGAAAGCACCCGCACACCCTCAACACAGCCCAGCCCAACAGCAGCTCCCTGCCTTCGTGGAGTTATAGCACATCCTAGCTCTGGTTCTCCTATGATAGAGGGGAAAAAAACCCCTTTTCTGGGAATGCAGCCCCTCCTACTAAACTTCTGGGAACTATATGGACTAGTAACAGCAGTTCGATTAGTAACAAAAGGCTACTTAAGAGCAATGAATTCAGACCCCAAATCAGTTTCAAACTGGAGTTGTAAGAATACAGTTTCCTGGTCAAATGTTAGTTTCAAGGCATCAGTATCTTCTTTAAAATGCATTTGCTTATCTCAAAAAAATTCATGAAGGAAAAGTCACTAAGGAGAGTTGGCAGCTGATAAAAAAGATGTCTGCAATAAAATACAGAACAGTAGCAGGTATATTATATAAGTTCATCAGAAGTTAATGAGCTGGTCTTTAGAAAAATAGTTTTATCTTCCTCATCCCTATGTATTTTGATAGGATAACGAATACAGATTCCATTTAAAAGGGGTGCCGTGCCAGCTCTATCTGATGTGGGTTTGTATTTCACTCTGGCTGGAGCAGCAGCCTGGATCCCAGCGAGGTCTTCCCCCAGTGCATCCCATCGATCCGCGCTGTCGCAGCTCCACCTGTCGATGCCGAGGAGGGAGATGCACGGCGATGTGAAAGGACCAAGTGTACTTTGTGCCGAAAGCAAGATGCTGAGTGTCTCACCGAGGGCCTGTGCTTTCGACTAAACTAAACTGTCCCGTGAGGCCAGAGCCTGGCTCTGCCATCCCCTGTGCCTGAGTGAGGAGGGGAATCCCTGCTGCCCCGCTGACGGGAGCCACGCTGGAGCTCCTGCTCGGACCCTCAGACCCTTTCTTGAAGTTTTTTTAAGTTTGTGGAAATAGGAAACAGCTTCAAACTACCAGACCCTGAAGGATTGCTGCTATCTTGCCAGTCCTCATAGCTGAAGCAGCAGGAGGTCCTTTCTGAACCTCTATTTTGGATTGTGAGAAGTATTCCAGAGACGTTTCCATGAGAGCCTGATGCAAAGACATCCGTGTTTGCTTCCTGGGATGAACTAGGAAAAGCTGCTTTGGAATTTAATCCAGGAATATTTGTACACAGAAGTTGTTGGTAGCATTTGTTCTCTGTACTGTATCTGAGAAGCAAAGGTCTAAAAATGCCACAACTCTCCTTTAATTTAGAAGAAGTTTCAAAAAAGTACAGAGCTTCCTCAAAAAAAAAAAAAAAAAAGAAAAGGAAAACACAGAGAGATAAAATACAACTGCACACAGCGTAATCAGCCAGGATATTCAGAATAGTCTCTCCTCTTCCAAAAAGTACCAGGGGACCTCAGCAACTTGCACCATCTGCTTCTGCTGTTGCAGTTGGCGTGTGTGCCCCTGGTTTAGAAAGCTAAGTAAGACAAGGGTTTCCACGAGTACGTAACACCTACGGAGAACTGCATTTTAAAAGGCAGAAATAGTTAACTGAGAGGAAAAGGCAGAAGGGTGTTTCCTCCCTCTGACTCCTTCACTGAGACTCCAGGACAGATTTGCAGGCAGGCAGTTCCTCCTCTCCGCCAGGCTCTCGCCCTGTGAGGAGAACTGATCCTCTCCTTGGATGGCTCACCCATGAAGCTGACACTTCCTAACCATGGAACATCGTGTCACTACCAGAAGACAGCAGTAAAACAAGCAGCTCAGCAGCAACGCCAATCTGCCAGCTCTGCTCCGAAAAATATCAAGACTTTATCCCTCTCCGCCTACCAAAGCCAGCAAAGATGTTCCTAGCTCACAGCGTGGATTTTCCGGGTGAAATGCGGATGGACAGAGTGCTCTACGGACCACGGCAAGCCTAGGAGATAATCACCCTCGGCAAGGACCAAAGGCAGGGCAGATAATTCAAAACTACTTACTAATCCTCTGTCGAAAATAAATAAATAAAGCATAAGCTGCTCCAATTCATTACTGTTTATTCGTCCTTCGAGTGCACTACATGCAGCTGTTAAACGGCCGATAAATTCCTCCCCCTGCAGCGCGCAGTCCTCGCGTTCAGAAGGACTGTCTTGGCAACTTTTTTGGCAACGCCTAATGTCAAGCCGTTTTTGCACAGAGGAAAGAGGAACCGCTGCTGTGGCCTGAGCTCAGGACGCAATCCATCCCACTTCCCTTTTCCAGGAAGGGTGTGCACCAGACCTTGAACAGCATGCTGGGGAGCGACACTGGAGTAACTAGGAAACAAGGCAAACCTGCTATTGCCTTGACAGCTGTTTATGCCAAGAAATGTGGAGGCCCATAGGTCTCTTAACACGCTTTTATGCGACTGTAAGTGCTCTTGTTTAAATATAATGCCTTTAATATTACTATCAGGATCATTTTAATGAGCATATCCAACATGTCATTGCGAGGCTGGTTATTGGCAGCATACTTGAATGCAGTCTGAAGGATATATTTCCTCCTTCCCCTGAAGACATTTCAGAACTGTCAGTAGTTCATTCAGGCATACACAAAGCAACAACAGGAACCTACACAGAACACGACTTAAGGATAAGCAAAGCAATTAACCGCCCTCACTGCATCATCACTTGAGGTAACTGTGTGCTATGACGAGAAGTATGGCTAAACTTAACAGAAGTCCCTTTGATTTCTCTTTTCTTCCTGTCTTAAACCACAGTGGAGATCCTCACACAACACAGCCTTCTTCAGGCATCTGCCAAGAGCGGTGTCGTAAACACTGCGCAAACCGGGGGCTCTGGAGCAGACAATGTTCTGTGAAACAAAGACTTGCTTTCCATTTGATTTCACCTTTTGAGGACAGTAATAAGTAAGCAAGGGGGAGAAATGTATTCCAAAACCAAAACGAAACAAGTGAACCCAAACCTAAATTTACAAGTTGTAACAGTTCAAACAGGTAATGAATAACCCCTCCATCATTTCCTGCGGAGAACGCAGGGCCACGCTTACTGCATCAAACAATGTTTATGTTCTACCTGATTGCAGCAAATTGTTCTTGAAAAGGAAAAACTAAGGAATACCCTTTGCTGCCGATTCCCAGTAACCTCCCGAGAGCTGAAGGGGCTGAACCCCCCGGCTGGCAGCCACGAGTATCTGCTGTGTTTATGCACACGAATCCTACAGCAGACTTATTTACAAGCACTCTAATTTTTCTACTGAAAACACAAACTCAGACACAGCTGCTCAGCGTTGGAAGCCCTAATCCAGCCACCCTGCCGACTCCTTTATCTCTGTCTCCATCGCTCCATCAGTGTGTTCAGAGCCGCATCACCAGTATCAGAACTGCCAGAGGCCGCCCTCAGCAGGGCTGTCAGTGTGGTGGCGCTGACACTGCTGGATGGGGGGGATCCACAGCAGTGCATTTCCAGAACACTTCCGTATCTTGGCTGGCTGAAAAACCAGCTACCAAAAACCCAAAGAAAATGAATTCATTTTGTTTTCCAAATAAAGTGCTATTGTAGTACTGTAGAACCGACCTCTGTACATGAATTAGCTGACACCGACCTGGGATGCAGCAAGGTGGACAGTCCGATCACATTTCAGTATCACCTGTCCTCTGCTTATCCAGTATTAGACATCATTAGGTGTTGACTTAAACATTGCAGAATGAGAGGGAAAATCTCCCACCATTTTTTGTAATGCTCAGATGCCATTTAGTGTAAAAAAAAAATTGTAACTTTTCAATTCTTTTAACTACACAATTCCTCAAGCTATCCCTGAGGAGGTTATTTAGGAAGCTAGAGATGTACTGTGTGAGGCGGAGCACTGTCACCATTAGAAGATGGCTAAGGTACAGAGGACAAGGAGGAGAAATTAAAGGTCAATTTTCATCGTGACCAAAGCTTAGAAGTTAGACGCCATCAAGTGCACATTGTTTAATATATTTATAAATGAACTTCTTGGCAGTGACTCAGAAGAAATGCTGCATGTTAGTCATTGGAGCCTCCTAATCCGATTCTTATACTTTTTGTTTACCTAGACATGGGTGTGGGCTGCCTTTTAATTGCCTTTTATTCTTCTTCCCTCTGGTCTGTCTGATTTAAGATTTTAATGAACATTAGAAGCCACAATGCAAAATCTTCAACTCACCGAAACAACTGACACAGCTGCTTATGAAATACCTGCATGAACAAAGCCTGTCTAAAAAGGTGAGCCCAAGAAGGGAGAAGAAAAGCAGAGACGGATTAACAATGCTGAACAATATCAATAGCCAAGATTTAGAAAAGAGGGGTGAGAAAAAACTGGATAGTTGCACTCGATATTATTTCCACCACGATCAAGAGTCTAGAAGCAGGAACAGATGTTCTGAGAAAGTATCAATTTTATCCCCTAAATTAAATGAAACCCTCTCTGGAGGGAAATTCACCAACTCACTCGGGCTCTCTGTACCGGTTGGCTATTTAGTGAAGGAGATGACATCCAATTTTCATGAAATCCGTCTTGTGACCGCTCAGGCATCTCTAATATGAATAGCTGAACAGGGAGGGACAGGTGTAGAGACAAAACAGAGACCTTTAGAACACATAACACATAAACCCTGGACCGATTTCTGGCAGAGCTATTAATTCTGTCCGTTACCTCCTCCCCAAACAGCCTCGCGCCTCCTGGCACTGTCCCGGCAGAGCAGAGGAAGCCTGCCCTGCTCGCTCCCCCTCCTAGCAAGCACCGCGTGTTCCGTTTAGGGCTTCAGTGCAACAGGAAGCCCTCTGCTGAACAGAGAGCCTGGTACGGTCAGAGGGCACAAACGCTAGGCAGGGTTAACGCAGGCACGTGGGGAGCACAGCACTGCCGTCAGTTCAAAGCGGAGGAGGCTCCGCTGATTTCTGTGGAAGTAAACGCTCATTTCTTGTTTTAGTGCAAAACTAACAAAAATACCAACTGTCATCAAAGTCAGGGTAACCGAGTCAGGAGTAACTCCCGTGCTACTCATCGATTTGACTTTCCAAAGCTTCGCATTTCAGGTAGAATTCATAGCGATTTTCTTCCCAGGTGACAAGGGATTGGGTGAACAGGTTCTCCGGTATTTCAGTATAAAATCTGAGATTGAGTCAGATCACATGCTGAGTTCATTACAGTTCACATTTTACCTGGATAAACATCGCTGCATTTGCTGTAAGAACCAATACAGCCAGTTGGTCTTTTTAGGCACACATGCAAACCCCTACAGCCCAGCGATCACTCTGGCGTAAGTGGAACGAGACACCTGCAAACTCCTCCGCTACTCAGATGGTATGGGGAAGGCCAAAAACCAAAATCACAATCCCCTAATAACCTAAACCGTCGGAGCTCAGGAAGCCAATTAGCTTGAGTTGAAGGCTAAGACCAAGTGAAACAGTTGAGTGTCATTAGGCAGAGGACAGGAAATAACTAGCCTAGAGGTTCGGCTATAGGACTATCAGATTTTGTATCTGCATATATATTAAATGTATAATGTAACATATCTAGAAAAACCTTAACTCTTGACGCATCAGCACTCAGCGCTTTGTTCACCTGATGTTGCCTTTTGCACCAGAGTGTTTTGTGCAAGAAAGATTTTAATTTTCCCGTGAACGTAGACGTGATGCTACACACAGTGATAATGACAGAGAGGCATCAACCCAAAGCAGCAGGAACAGCTCACTCTACCCATGTCCTCATGCCCTCCCCTTGCACTCCCTTTCTCCCCAAAAGATTTGATTTCTACCTGTTCCATTCCATTGAAATGAAAACAAAAGAATTAAAAATAACCCTAAGCACTCGGCACGCTGCCCTGTAGAAATGGGTCACCTGGGCTTTGACAGGAGCAGCTTGCTGGCACGGTCAGCCACTCAGCAGCGAGAACTGTGCTCAGGAGTGAAGATGTGCATTTTGGGGCATTCTTGCTACGTTCTTCCCTTTTACACATGAATGCGTATAACCCTTCAGGGAACCTTAAACCCTGTCAAAACAAAGACATGTAGATTTTTAAGAAACAGTTGTGAAAGCAAGTAGGACAAAAGTTATAAAGAGTAAGCACGAGATACGAAAATTCAGTTTGTGTCATAAAATGGAGCCCGAAAGACCGCATGGATCGTGCAAGACATCCATCCGCACCCGTATGCACTTGTTTCCCGTTAATGACAACACACGTACGGGTCACTCACAGGAACTGAAGTCATGACTCTCACCATGATTGCTGTAACGCTGCTGCAGAAAGCTGGCAGCAAAAGATCTCCCTGACTACACCATGCCAATTCCTCGAGCCCAGATCTTAGTAGCCGGATCATTCCCCAGTTACACATTCGTTTTTCCTTCCTCTTCTCACACCACTTACTGCTTTCCCTGTGTGCTTTGGCCTCTTTCCCCCTCTGTGATCTGTGTTTACGTGGAGCGAGGAGGCTTTCTGAGGCTTTAAAAAGTTAGGCTTCACGCTTTATAAAGCATTTGTGTTCCAGACCCCGCCCCCTGCCCCGGCAAAAAGTGCTTTTGTTTGACATCCTCAACTGAAAGTAAGATAAAACCAGCGAGACGCCACACAAACTATCCAGACACCTTTCCTCAGTAAACTGCAGCTGACTTGTGGCACAACTTGCTCTAACAGCCGCGTGCGCCACGCGAGGTGATCTGCTTAACGAAGTGCTGCTGCCAGTTTGTTCGTCGGAGTCAGTTGACTAGAAAAGTCTTCTGTTCCTTCCGCTGCCTTTTTTTTGGTACATTTGCTTCCCATTTATAAACGACATAGTGAGAACAACTCTTCTGCCCAGTTTCTCTACGGGCACCAAAGCTCTGGAGCCACAGCGAAACACCCCTTCACAGCCAGGCTGTGCTATTCGAGGTGCCTGTGTTAGAAAGGTCACGGCAGAGAGATTCCCCCCAGCTGATCTGCGGCACGGCTATGGCTCAGCCCAGCCCCCGGGACGCTCTAGAGAGCTCAGGCATCCAGAGCCCTGTTTCCACAGGGGCTGGGGGGGCTCCCGTGTTCAGTCCCTGCCAGACAGCAACAGAACACTCAGTGCAGAAGGGATCGCCTACGCCAGGCTGGACATTCTACCTGTTCCAGAACACAGGAATCCTACAGTTAAACTCCCTTTGGCTTGTACAGCTTTGCCTCTATAACTTTTAAACCTCTGAAAGAACATAAAGTTAAAATTTTAATGGCATTTCAGCAGAACCTCTTTGAATTTTGTATTAGATCTCAATTTAGCCTCCAGTAAAGCCTTTAGAAAAAAAAAAATTCTGACGCTTAAAAATGTAATAATCATACAGGAACCTTCCAAAGTCAGCATCAAATAGAATAAAATATATTTTATTAATGATACAATTCACAAAATTACTAGTGCTGCCACTCTCTGCCCACAAGAGATGCTTCCTCTGCTGTAACCTATTGCACATACAGTAGCTACTGGTGTGTGTTGTGTATGATTTAACCTCCTGAGTGCTCTGAGGAGTTAATGAACTATGTGCCTTTACTAATGATGAAAGAGACACTGGCCACAATAAGGACGTTCCAGTCTCCACTGTACAAGTTCGCCGGAAGAGCTCACTCATGAGCTCAGCTTCAGGCTAGTCTAACGCAGAGCCAGAGGCTAAACCAGATGTGCCAGAGCCCTGGTGAGACACTGGGTTTCAGCTGACCCTGCTGACGTGCAGAGCAGCAGACGGCTCCTGCCACTGAGCTGCAGGGCTGCTGGGGCCCACTCCCGTGAACCTTTTAATACAAATATTTTATAAAGGCCCCCGACTGATACGTGAAGTGAGTTTTTCAATGGTTTAGGGAAATGCGTAAAGCAATAAATAATTACACTGTAATACATCTTCGCTAATCAACGTACTCTTTTAGCATGGATTTCTCTTGCAGGTAGCAACAACGATAAAGAGCCCTGTAAGAACAATTCACAGTGGTGATGAAATATTAAGCCCTTTAATAAACATGTTTCATGGAAAATTGCGTATGTTAGAATATGGCTGACACTCTTTACTTGCCAAACGGCTCTTGTGTTAGTGAGCAGCGATGGCTGCCTTTGGCCTGGCCTCTGACAGGAGAACACAGCCTTCCCGGGCTGGATTGTTTGTCTGCTTAGAGGCATCTTGGGTCCCACTCCACTCCGGCAGAACTGACTCACCCTATATTGGATGCTGTCCATGGCGAGATTTATCATTTAATTATAACTAGGAACACTGAGTAAATCCCAGTGGCTTGGGGAAATTAGTTAACAGAAATGCGGGATTCTCAATAAAACACTAGGAACTTATTGCTCAGACATCATCTCAAGGGCTTCCCCCTCCTTCCTTAGCTTTGTGCTGTCCCAGCAGAAGACAGGCAACTGATTATGAGGAGCGTAATCCATTCCAGAAGAAGTCAGAGAAACACTGCCGGCTCACACAAAGGGCAAAGGCATTGGAAAGCTTTCTAAGACCTTCAGGTATCAGACAGGGAGGTGCTTTGCTCCCGTCTGCCAGCTGTCCCTTCTTCACCTCTATCGCCTATTGCTTGTGGGGTTAGTTTTGGCCACAGCTAGGCAGGCCGCTGCCACTCCAGACCACTTGAAATAGCAGCCTGAAATTCTTAGCAGATATTTACCATTCCTCATGTCTTCTGCACCACTGAAAAATAACTTGGTCACTGTCCTGCAGAGGTAACATCTAACACACCCACTGGGTAAGGGATGACTCAGGATGTCACCACAGAAACCACAAACACTTCAGATCTACTCCATTCCCTTGCAGGCCTTCTTGCTTTTACCCGCGGGGAAGGACTGAGAACCTCGTTCATTATTGTTTCTACTTTGACACCCCCAGTATCAAAGGAAGGTGATTACGACTTCTTCCTTTGGAACTCTTGTCCAATTTTGGGTAGGAACAACCCACCGCACCTTGTTTCTGGGGGTTTCTAAGGGGAGAATTGAGCCATGGGCAGCTTCTGTCTGTGAAGTTCTGAAGAACAGAAAACTGCAAAAACAACAACTGGCTTTTAAAAAGCAGGAAAGTATCAACTGGCCAACAGGATGGAATATTCCACGTTTTCGCCAAGGTTCACCACAGGTCGGGAAGACAGCGCTGTCAGGGGAGTGATTCTGAGCAGTCCTGACTGTTGCACATCCTAGTTATCACAAACACTGTCAGTGCACCATTAGGGCAAACGAACAGAAAAAAACGACAAGGAAAGGACAGATTTACAAACATTTACACATTGACTGTCAAATCTGAAAGAATAAGGAAGCCTTTGCTTTCCCCCATGAATACTTACAAAGCAGCAATTACATGCAACTGCAGTTTGTAATATCTCTTCCATTGTCTATTTTTTCAGGCATCACTTTCTATGGGCTTGCAGACAGTGCTACAAAAAAAAAATTCAAATGCTCTCTGCATGCTTCTCATTCTACCAGTAATGGTTCTGTGAAAGGTGAGGCCACATGTTGCTAAGTCTGAAGAGATCTGCCATTAGTTAGGGCTGCAGAACACTTCAAAGCAACTGGGATGCTTGATGACTAAGTAGATTTGGCTGAAGAAATCATGTTCCTTTGAACTTTATTGAGATAATGTAATTTAGCTCAAGAAAGATCTCTGTTGAAAGCCTTACAATAAATGAGAGGCAATTCACAAATACAATTAATTTACCATCGAACACATGCCTCAGCGGGCAATGTTCTTGCTTACTTGGAACCCAGCGTGTCTGAAGTACTCCCTTGTGTAGTGATACTTTTACTTGCTTTGCTGAGCCTCACATAATGCAGTTACTCTTTGGAAAAGAGATTTAAAAAAAAGAATAAACAGTAGAGAGATTTACCTTACTGCTTTAGCTGGCCAAGAAGTGACTTTCCGACAACACGACACATGGAGCAGGCAAACTTGCATTCCATTTCTTCCTTCGTTTTACTGCAAAATAAATCAGAAATTCAAGTTATATTCAGGAAAAACTTCATTGACTCCAACTGGAAACCTGCAGTGTTAACCCCTGCTTTCACAGGCTGCCTCACATGTGGCAGACCCTAATCCTTCGTTCAGAGATGCTCTGCAAGGTCAAAGGCACAGATGAGATTACAAGGTCAGGGCTCGTGGTGAGCTTAGTCTGAAAGAGTCAGTCTGAAACAGATGGTTCTGTGCAAAGTCCAAGCGAGATAAAGGGCACTACTGGAATATAAACGCTTATTATTCAAGTAAACGGATGGGTAGGTGTTTGCCGATGAGGACCACTTGTAAAACATTTTGGAATTTTACAGCTGTAAAGCCTGAGTTTTGCACGACAGAATGAAACACTAAATACCTTTTAGAGTAATGGAGCTAAAAGGAAATGCTCTTCTTCACACAGATTATTAAATAACAAAGATGGTAGTAATTAACATAAAAATAACACTTATTGCACTGGAAGGAAGAGTGTTTTGCAAAAATTTACAAGTTCCTTTCCATTTTGGTCCTGGAATTTGATGGCCCATGCAGTTTGCCATCCAGCACAACTTCCACATGCAAACTGCCATGATCCTCACCCAGGCACCGGTCAAAAACAAGTCTGACAAGTTCCTTCTCTTTCCAGAATGCTATTCTGATTTTCACACTTAATTCATTGCTCACCAAGTCTACTAGAGATTTAACACACGTAAGTGTCAAAATGGGCTGCTCTTTAAATAGAAGGAAGAAACCTGAATGTGGCACGTAAAGCATTGGCTATTCATTAGCCGACACGATCTGCCGTTAATACAATGTCACTTTAATTGAGTTATTTTTCTCTTCCTATTGAAGGAGAGGAAAAGCGATCCAGATTTGGATGAATTGAAGCAATTCCATTCTGTGAGAATAACTCCACTCAAGCGTAAGTGCAGTTGTGGAATCTTGAGCTGGAAATAGAGATCTCGCATAAATTTCCCCCAGTGTAGTCAGAGCCCATCGCAGATAATTAAGACACGGCCCTTACTGCTCCCTTTGAAAAGACACAGAAGGCAGTGTTATACATTTTAGCTGGAATGAAGTTTAAACCTAAATGTAATGTAAGCGTGTTTCAGTCGGACAGATCTTGGATGTTGGCTCACGTGCTCTGAGCCCCTTTCTTTCGAAGGTTTGCTACCACACATTTTAAAAGCCGGTCAATTCCACTGTTTGGGGCTGACCTGGAGAGTCTTGCACTTTCACGCAGTTTCCATCACATATCGATTATTAATCAGTATTACATATTATCACCCAACAAAGTTTCCATCCAGCTACATCATAAATCCCCCCCACTGACCCCCTTTAGTCATTGAACCACTAGCGTGAGTGACCTCAGGCCTAGAGCAACAACCATGAAAAACAACAGAGGGGCTTAATTAGGCGCGATTGTGCCTGTAGCTCAACAAAATCACGAGCAAGGAGCGAGTACCATCACGGGCTTCAAGAGGCTGGAAACCCGGGCCCTGTGTGGGCTTACCAGAGGAAGTGGTTAAAGTAACAAGTGCCACTCGTTTAGAGGACTCCGGTACGAGGTCGAGGGAACTGGGTGGTTCCCAGAGACGTTCCTGCGGGTGGGCAGTTACAACGTGGAATTTCAAAGGCAAATACGAGAGATGGGGTGCAAAAGGGCTGACAGAACACATGGCTGACTTGTGTTTAATGAGATAACTAACGCCTCTCTGTCACGTTCTAATCTGTAAAAGGTTTTGACCTGTTTACGACTGTATCACTTTCTATCCAAGGTACTTCCATGGCCTCCTCACCACAGTAACCTGCACACCTGGAGTCTTTAACGTATTTATCTCTGCATACGGAGAGGTGCTAGTATCACTCAAACGCCTCGCCCAGAGACTGAATTATTCCCTTCAGAGGAAAGAGGGGAACTACAGCACAGCAGGATGTCGAAACGCCTTTGTGGGGCTGGATAGGAGAAACGAGAGAGGAAGAGGTCAAGCGGAGCTGCACTGAAGCGTTCTCAGTGTGCTCACCTACACTCAACATCGGTGGTAAAGCTGGAAAAGAAAAAGGCCCGGATGATGTGACTCTGCTGGCAGTCTGTGCCCACCGGACTGCACTGCCCCACAGTCAGCAGACACCAGCTCTGCAGCCTACCTGTTCATCACCTCTTGCAGGCCACCTTTGTGGCTCCAGCCGCGAGCTAAAGCAATCCATTGTCACCAATGTACAGTGGCGTAGCTCAACACAAGTGTTCTACCTTCTCGTTAGCTGTTCCTCTTCATTCCCTGCTCTATCACACACTTCACACCTGCAGAACCACTGCACTAGTGTAAGTCAGAGGAGCAATGAAAAGGTGGTGTAGCCTTGCTGATAAGGAGGGGTAAACCGGAGCGTAACATTGACCCCCGTGCCTCCACCCATGCTTCAAGGAAGGACAAAGCTCTTTACCTATTATTTGCATTTCTGAAACACAAAATGAAGTCTCTTCTGCCGTTCAGCTAATCCTCACACTGTCTTGGAGAAGAGATAAGTTTTTGTCACTTCCCCATGCTGATAAGACTTGTATCAAAGTTGTGGGGGAATGAATTGCAATTTTTCAATTTAAGAGAGTGCTCATATCAGCCAGAGTCTTCGTTAAACAAATCCCTTGTGAAACAAGAGATAAAGTGCAACATATTTGTGTATTAAATAGAAGATTAGTTTCCTGTGCTATAGGCAGCAAATAAGTATATTAAAATTTCTTGCAGTGTTCATTGATAATCACTTACTAAATCGTGACATTAATGTGATATCCAGCCAATTAGGCTGAAACAACTATTCGCTTTGGTCTGCACTCAATGCTGATGATAAGCTGACAAAGATGTCTCAAGCACTGTCTCTAGAGCATTTACTGGATCCCCACACCGTAATACTCCGCTGTCAGTATCGGTCAGGTTTGAGTCCTGTCTGCATTAACAGACACACAGAACCACTACGCTGTGCCGTACTCACAGTATCCGCAGTTTTGAAATTTTTGTGAATTCACACTGCTGTCCATTCACTGCACTACACCTGCCTCACATCTATTTTTACACCAGTGTATTTTATCTTTGAATGAGTTTGTCCAGCCTGTTGCAAACTAGTTTTATAAAGGACAAATTATTTTGAACCGTGTACAGTTAAAGAACTTGGTGTTACTGTTTGCCAAAAAGATTCCGACCGGACCTTTTCCCTTATCAAGGTAAACAAGGTGTTTACCCTGCTACGGAGAACAGAATTCTACTTCATTCTATTTCTATTCTAGAGCACTTGGTTTCTCAGTAACAGTCTGGCTCTTCTACTGGAGTCTGAAGCGGGCCCTCGAAGCAGTGAAGTATGTCAGGAAATTGTCAAAGGGGATGGACAGAAACAGAGAGGAGGTGTCACCTTAAGGTACAGCCAGGGCAAGAAGATGTGCCAATTCAGGCATCATCCCTTTTGAATGCTATGTGGACAATTTTATTTTAATCCACTGATGAAAGGGTCCATGTACATGTTAGTGGTCAGACCTTGCGGAGAGGAAAAGACAAGAGCACTGCAACTAACAGCCTGTAAACGTACACAGGCGGAATGAAAATCCATAGACGGCACCTCTGTCCTCTCCCCAAATCGATAACGAAAGCCGGCTAGTGATGGCCTTGGAGCGCTGAGTTCACAGGGTGCAAGGCTATTGCCAGGATTTACCTTCTCACAATTCGGTGAGGAGAAGAAGAGGAGTTAAGCACCGTCCTGTGTCGTCTAACAATCTCCCTGGGTGAAACAGGTAACGCGGTGAGAGTTTTTAAGACTACCAGCAGTTTTCATTATCCAGTTACTCCGAATTCTCTCCAGTAGTTAGCTGAAGCTGTGACATTTCAGTCCCTGCCACTCTCTAGTTATAACCTGGCTGGTCCTCGGCTCAGAGGTTTGTCACATAACCTTGTGCACTCATCTGGATGAAAGGACTTTGATCCTTATGGAGCAGAACTCACAGACATTCAGTTCCACACTTGTGATACAAATACAGCAGAGCAGCCCGAGCCAAACTGCCCTGCCTTCGGAAAACGGCATTAAGTGTTTCCTCCAGGGGTTTTTAGAGGGAGGAAGAGCTAAAGAAAAGGAGTTGCAATGGTATCGATAGCTCAGTTGATGCATTTGTAAACCGGCTGAATGCATCTTAGGCAAGAGGGACACTGGGAGCCAAAGGAGGAACCTTTAGGGTTGTTTCTCTAAACATGACACTCATTAGAGAAAAGTAAGTAGTAGTGGAGGGAATTATGAAAAGAGAAATATTAGAGGCAATCTTCTCATTCCTGTTGGATTCCAAATCCAGGGATTTCAGCAGGGATAGCCTCAATTTCTAGCGAAATGGAACTGCTTTATCCATATTATCTTATTACACCAAGCCTCCTGCAGACATCCATCGTGACCTTTAACAGGCTGCTAACCCATGCCAGTGAACGACACCGCATCCACCAGCTTCCTGTAAAGGCTGATCTAGCAAATGGGAACCGGCAGATGCTGCCTCTGGCCTGAACCTTTCCTCACTTCACAAAGAGGAAAAACAAAAGAAAGAAACCCCAGAGCAACACCCAGGCACCAGTGGAGAAATGGCTTATCATGCTGGGAAATATTGCTATCAAGTTCAGAAGCAAATGTTGCACTTCAGGATTCCAGAATGCAGCGACTCACCCTTGTATTATAAACAACTTATGGGGCTTTGTTGTTTTTTTTTTTAAGGTATTTTGGTGTGGCTAGATTTATTTATTTGAATGACTTCTGTACTTTTGAAGGGCTGGATTTTTTTTTTTGAGACTTTCGCTTTATGTTCTTTACACATTAAATCTTTCACAGTTCCACAGTGTTATTTTTACTTATTTATATTTTCTTCTCTTTCCCTGGCTATTTAGAATAAACTGCTTTCCACAGTCCCAGGAGAAAATCCTTCAGAGCTAGAGACCTTGTTAAAGGTTCACTCATCACAGTAAAATGTCAAACAAGGTACTTTAAGGTAGTAGAATTGGATGGCAAATGTATCTTTACATTATTATTTAGAATAAAAATCCAAGAAACCCACTCCTAGAGGTAGATCTGTCGATTCCATGCATTTAAATGTCATTCTTGTCCATTTCTTGGCATTTAATGTCAGGCTGAATATAACAAGGACTCTACCAACATAAGTTAACAGAGCTGCTTCTGGAACTAAATAACATTTTCCCCTGGAATAATGTGCAATCGCAGACATTTTTCCTGAAAAATCCTCAGGATTAAGGTTTTGGTTTATGACGTACAACCACTCGCGTCTCAGGGGATCCATCTCCGCTGGCTAGTGGAATTGTTGGTTTCTCCCACCTAATGACCCAGAGAGCTCTAGACATACAAGCACCTATTCCAACACCCACATGTGCCTGACAAGGAATTTCCCGGCACTCACTCCAGTCTGTCTCCAGGCACAGGCAGACACTCCTGCAACGCTGTCTTTGACAGGGGGTGAAAGCCCGAAGCGCTGCGGATCTCCTGGACAGCTTTCTAACCGCAGTGACGCACAGAAATCCCCTGCCACCACCTCCCTTGGCAGACTTAGCACCAGGTACAGGCTGCGAGACGGGAAATGTGGAACCTCAGAGCCCAGCGTGACACAGCACGTCCAAAGCGGGACAGAATTGTGACCAGGCAGTGTTAGGATTAGACGTTTTCAGCGCAGCTCACCAGTGTGCATGCTTTAGGAGGAAGGAAACGGGAAGGATGGAAAAGCAGGGCTTTACAGATCCTCTCGTCTGCGTTCACACTGCTGGACTGCTGAGAGCTCAGCCATTCACACAATTCAGACGGCAAGCAACTGCGGATCCAAACACCTTACGCTTTGCACATCTTCACATCCAGAACTTTGTTACCTGAACCATCTCCAGTGCCAAAAGTAATTGAAGTTAGGTAGTAATTAAATTCCTCAGCATTGCACGCAAGTGTAATGTGTTAATAAAAAAGTAATTGCACCTTCATTCTTTCAGCAGGTTTGGCTTAATTACACGGCAGTTATATTTCTCTCTACTTATTCACTCTCAGCGAGGGCTCTCCTTACCATCTGCTGATATTTAATTAATATATGCTAAATGTCCTACTATATTATTAAATCTCATTTAGAAGTGTCCTTAGTATCTCCACACAGGACTGCCTACCTTGCAGGAGAATGAGCAGGGACCTTGCCTTGTATTTAAATAATTTAGATAAAAGAAGGCTCATTAATGAAAGCGAGGTGTTATCTTTCCCTCTAGAAATGAGCAAAAAGGGAGGACAGTTGTTCCAGAAATGTAATGAAAACCTGGAAATTTCCCAGCGGTAAAATTTATCTAAAAATCCTTATACACTACCAGATCTGACAGTCCTCCTGGCTGATGAAGGCAACCCCACTAATTGTAATATTTGTGTTGCTCTGCATCACAGGAGAAAACAACAGATTCAGTTTTGGATTTGTGAATAATGTGACATAACGTGAAGTAAGACAGCCAGGATAAAGTTTGTATTTCTGAAGATCACTTCCCTGACAGCTTTATTTTTTTCGCCCCTGCAAAATATCACCAAGGAGATTTTACATACATTATTGCGTAACTCAGCACGTCAGTTAAAATATCACCCCGTCTGAAAAATGGATAAAAAATAGTGAGGCATAAACATGACAGAATCAGGGTAAGATCTTAGGCCTCGGAAATAAACACATGGGCCAAGATTTTCAAAAGTGTCCGTGGCTGAGAGGAAGAAAAGGAACAGAGCAGCTAATCCTACCCAAAGGGAAATGGGACTCTGAAGTCGATGAACCTCCCTGCTTCCGCGGACTCCTCACAACCTCACACGCTCCTGAGGCAGAGGTCCAGCCGGCTCCAGCAGAACCGGGATTTCACCTATAGAAAACCGCTGCAATAACGTCTCGGGTTTTGATCGTCCAAGCAAGACGGTTAATTATTTGTCACTACCAGCTGAGATCACGACACAGTTCTGTCATACACAGGGTTTCTTTGCCTGACAAACCGTCCAAGCAGAACAGTGGTGGAAGGAAATGAATGGAGGTTGTGAGGACCACACAGCCTTCAAAATTCCTCAGAAAATAATAAGAATGAACTTTTGCCAAACTAGAATATAAATCATTAACAGTATCAAGGACAGAACCAACTCCAATAACCCACCGACTTCAGTTTCCCTTTGGCACAGTGTTTAACGGAAGATATTAGAACCTCGAAGAGTTGTGAATGCAAATATATTAACTTACAGTATTACCTGTATTCCAAAATTCCTTTTCCATCTTTAAAAATACTGACTCCAGCCCTTTGGCTGCAGGTTTGTCTCGTATTACTTTGCCAAAGCTGTTGTGCCGCCTATTTCATGCTGAATAGAAAAGGCAGCAAGTACTCCTAACCACTAAATCTCATCTTGCACGTGAAAACAATTCAGAGGGCTTGAAGCTGCCTCTACTCGTATCTTACAGGTCTGAGGAACAGGATGAATAGGAAAATTTCCACTGACTTCAGAAGACTTTTGTTCTCTCTGTGTAAATAAATATAATTCCCAATGCTTCATTTCCCCTTGAACGATTACACTTTTAATAAGTTACGCATTTAAAAAGGAAGGACGTGGAATTTTAAGGAGGTACTTCTCTCAGTGCAACTTAAGAAGAATGTAGTTAGGTAAACCTATTAACAACTAAACTGCAAAGTAGTGACAAACTAAATGGACCAGGATAGTTCCACCCTTACAGTCTGGGACAGTTAGTGGTCTTCACAGCATCACAGTAGGCATCAATTCCAGTTTGTTTGTGTTTTAGCCAAACAGCAGTGGCCCCAACAGCTCAATCCTGCTATTGCTCCTTAAGGTTACCAGGGTCCTGACAGCCTCACCTCTGCAGAATTCTCTCTGAACAGGTTTTGAAGCAGCTTCCACACTCCTGAGGCAAATTACAAATGAAATCCAGGAAGAATTTGCAAGCAGCTTCCTACAACTCTGAACAACTAATTATGTTACAATGCCTTTCAGATGGCTTGCACAAAATCACCTCTCTGATATTCATGGAGCCGAGGCTTGGTAGAATTTCCCTGATGAGCTTCACTTGATATGCTTTGGGAGTCTCCTTCATTGCACATTAAAGCTGGAAAGGGTTGTTGGGTTTTGTACTGCTTCATTCGTGACTTTGTTTTACTTACGCACCTCCTACTCTGTAGTAGTACAGAAATGTTTCATTTACAGGTTTAAACCCTGGGTATCGGTGGCTGCTGCAGTCAGGAAGTGGGCACTAATGCTAGCAGGAAAGTGACTTGGTGTACAGAAATATCAGCATATTTTATTAAAATCTAGCTCCTGCTGATACCACAAAGTTGTCTTAAGAAACAGTAGACAAATAATTGAGAAATGGTAGGATGGTATTGCACAGAAATCACCAAAGGCTGATTCAGGCTTTGATTCTAGAATTGGGATTGGTACAGAGTAAATAGCACAGAACCACATGGTTAAAAGGGAAGAAATTTGAAAGTACCTGAACGATGTAACCTAATGTGATGATCCTAACCTGTCGTGATGGTAAATAAAGGACACACAACAGTTCCCCAAAGAAAAGGACCTTTCACAGACATTCTCACCCATTTTCATAAGGATCACTGGTTTTAAGGGAACACTTAAAAATCATAATCTTGATTTAATTAGCTAATGGGAAAGAAGAGATGAGGATTAGCAGCTGATTCAAATGCTTGAGGAAAATAGTTATGATTAAGTAATCCTTCAAGAACCCTAAGGCTGCATCAGATGAATTTTGCTATGGAGATTGCACCCAGGCATTCAGCAAGGCTTCTCGAACCACTTTGTCAAGAGCCAAGATTGATTTAGGAATCCAGTGGGATCCGAGCTGCACTCACACGAAGTGATAGTCTGGAGGACAAAATAAGACCTATTCCCCAGTTCTTTCCTCCAATATTTAATAACTGAGTGTAGACATTTAAGAGCTTTTGCAACTGCAAATGCAAAGCAGAATTTTCCATAAGATACTTTATTAATTAATCTTCTTTACTGACTCACCGAGCAACTGCCCTCTAGCTCGCCCTATTCTGGCTTTAAGAGCAGCTTTGCAAAGTTATGAGAAATTTTCATTTTCTATTGCCCTTTCCCTGTGTTTTCTTCATTACTCTGAGCAGGCAGAGCCACTCTGTAGGGTGCTCCACGATGGGAATATTTCCCTGCAGCACAGACACTTCCCTAATTGGGGTATTATTTCAGGAAAGTGAGCTGTGAAAGGCAGCCTCGTTCCTACTTGAACCTTGGTTACAAGCTGACCAGCAGATTTTACTGCCTGGCACCTCTTCAGAATTCTGCAGCATTTTTCCGGTTCCTAGGTCACAGAGTTGTTTATTTTGCAAACACTCAGGATGGCTTAAGGCATCGCTTGTTCTTATCGTCATACCTGAACTGACAGAATAAAATGCATCAGCCCTCTTCACCGACTTCAGGGTCATCCAAATTAACATCAAATGCTGACAGAAGTGGTTTTATCTTATTTGGATGATGTTGTGCACGAGCAGTTCAGTGGGCACTGCTCCGCTGGCTCTTCTCTGGAAGGCCGTCAGAAACCCCCAGCTGACAGCCAGCAATAAGCTGCTGGGCACTAATACCTGTGACTAGTCCAGGAGGCTCTGGGAAAGAACAAGTCCACTCAACTCAGAAAACAGCCGCTACAACATCCCTTACTGGGATATAATGAGATTTATTCTGAAGCCTCAGATTGGACTGAACATGATAGGAACACCTAATAGGGTACAATATCTGCCTTCAAGGCATTTGCAGTCTAAGCAGACGTGACAGAGAACTGTTGAGAGAAAAAAAAGTTGTATGTTTATATACGTGTAAGGAAGAAGTCCTTCAAGAACACAACTGACCTGCCTGGTGTCACAAGGACCTAGGAAGTCAGGCTGGACACTTAAATTGCATTTTCCAACTGCCAACCTACTGGAGAGAGAGCATGAACATCAGGTATAAAATAATGGCATATTAACCCGATATGGGTGTTCAGGGAATGATTTGAGGACAGGGGATGTTTACGTGTACTTTGCACTGGTGAAGATAAAAACAGACGAGACAAGGCAGTGAACAGTCAGATCCTTACTTTTAGTATCACGTTGCTGCTGTATCTTGCAGAGAGAAGCAAATGAGAAAACCAAAACAACTCTCACAGTAAAAGTACTACATAATTTGGTAGGATTGAAAGTGACATGTGACAATGGAAATTAGTCACAGAAAAATTTGCTTTCTTCTAACACTAATGAAAGTATATTATGATGAGGAAACCAGTATTTCTCCATGAAACAACTCTTCGATTTTACTGTGGTATTTCAGCCTTCAAACTTCCCCAGCCTGAACTAAACAATTTGGGTTTTTTGTCTGAACAAGCTGATTTTGTTCAGAGAAAGAAGGACATTCAATAGTATTTCTGCCGTCTTGTCCTGCTTTTCCCAGTCAGTACAGTTCTCCTCTTCCCTCAGCTCTCCTGCCTCACTTCCTATTGCAGTCATGTTTTCATAAAAGCTCATAATGAGGTTTTCAAGTGAAGAAACCTGGGACTTTGGTAGATTTCATCCTTCTGAAGAATCTTGTAAAACATATTATAAATACAGGCAGAAAATCTTATTTCTAATAACTAACTCTCTAGTCCTTCCTACTTCCTTATAGAATATTTGTTGTCAGTTAAGTTTTACATGACTTTGCAGAGGAGAAGGCACCAACCTTAATTTGGCACCAATTTGCCTTAATTTGGCACCAACCACACCAGCCTCGCTGCCGAAGATGCCGGTTCAAATCCATCATCTTTTATTAAGCCTAGCCATAGCCCTAAAGAGCTTGTAAGTGCACCAAAGGGTCCCTCAAGAAATGGGACGATGTTATTTGAATATAATTCAGAGAGTCAGACCATCAGCCTTTCTGTCACTAGGCAAACAGTTCAGCTGTGAGCGATGCTCATGAACAGCGATAATTTAATTGCATGCTGCAACCCGGGCTTCCAGTGTCCCAGTCCTGATTTGAACTACGAACAAGCAGGGCTGCAGCTAATGCGAGAACCACGCTCGTTCTTCGTTCTATGGTCAAATGTCAGAATAACTCAGAACAAAGAAGATGCTGCAGGCAGTGCCCGGGGCAGAAAGTTCAGTCTAACCAGAGAATTAGTTACTATAGGAAAGTCTTGCAGCAAGTGGTCGGCCTAATGCAGGGTTCTCCTGGCAATATTCCCTTCATGTTCAACAGCAGAACTGGCCAAAGCAAACCCTGAAGATTCCCACAACATGGGAATTGTTAACCTTTTTTTTTTTTAAACAATGAGCCTTCTCAGTCAAGGCCAAGTGGGAGTGTGGCCAATGCAAACGAGCCTTCCCAGTCAAGTGTCCAAGCAGGACCTTACCTTCGTGACTGAAGCTTATGTCCTGCAAGAAGCTACAGGAAAACACAGGATGACTGTTCTCTTTTTCAAATAAAGCCACCTTTTCTCATACCTGTGTGGGCAGGTGAAGGGGCTGCACAGCTGGGATTACCAAGTCCAGTTTGGAGACTGAAAGTGCCCTTATCTGAATTCCACTGATACCAACTGAACCGTTTCCCAGCCTGCATATCCCTAGCCTTCATTTATTTTAATGCAATTTGGAAGACGCTTTTAACATTAAACTTATTGAACTTGTGCTTAATATCTTCGCTCAGTTGTATTAGGAAGCAGCAGTGTAGTCGTCTGTGCGGAATGCCAGGATCCCCAGTTTCTGTGATACCTCCAGCCCTTGCTACCCACGTCAAACCAACAGCATTCACAAAGCTGGCATGGCACTTATCCTTTTTCATGTTGCAAATTAAATAGACATGCTTCACTGCTGTAGCTCAGCAAACCAGAGTGAAAATTCACCCTTGAATGTACAAATCAATTTTGGTTTATATTTTGCTCCTGGATGCTGGGCTATGACACTGACAAACACAGTGCTGCCTGACAAGTATCTTCTAGAAAAGGGGAAGGATAAAATATGGTGGAGGGGGTAGAGGCAATTCCTCTGTGTTTTCATTTACAAGCTGTTTACTAAAACATCTCGCATCTCCAGCAGCCTCCGGTGATTGGCACTATCTGCAACGTGCACACAGCAGCTGGGCAGAGACGGTGCCTTCCAGCCAGCCCCTCCTCAGTTCTGTTTTCTGTGGATGGCAAGCAAATGTCTTTCCTTTCAAAGAGGATCACAAATCAGCAATGTGAGAGAGAAGGAAGCCTAGCCGGCTGGCCATTCATTCCCCACAAATCATCCTGCTGTTTCGCAGTTTAACTCTTGTGCCTTACCTATTTTAATACTGATTTTGGAAGAAGAAAAGCAAGTCAATTCATTCCTTAACAGCTCCCTGTAATTTCAGCTCGCTCTTTACTTATGTATGAGCCTGACTTGGGTGAAAAAGGTGAGAGGCAGATGAATTTCAAGTTTCAGAGCTCAGGAAAGGCCAATAAAATGTGCAATAATCTTAATGTTTGGGTTTCACTGAGCTGCAAACACCTTTTATATTAACTGATGTTGCAACAGATGTTTTGCGTTTTAAGGAGATTTCCTGAACTCCTTTCAAACTTTGAGTTTCCCAATGATCTTTTTTTCTGGCAAGCCGACTGGCAATCTGAACGCCTCAGGTTATCACATATTTATATTCTTACAACACTCAAAATATTCAATTGATGTTCACCACGATTTTTCTACTTGTATAAAAACACAGTACATTCTGTACGCTGAAAGACATATATTTTGTGGCACAAAGAAAGAATAAGAGGTGGGAAGAAGCTGGAAGTTCTTTGGGCTAAATCTCTCCCTGTATATTACTTTTTTTTATGCTTGCAGGTACTCAAATACAGGGATTTTCATTTTCAAGGTGACACCTGATTCTTTAAAACAAACACTATTAAAGAAATAAAGTCTTCTTTACAAGGTCAAAACCACACCGGTCAGCCATCTAAGCAATCTCTTCTCCCCAGTCTAAACTACAAAACCTTCAATAAGCTCTTGGAAAGTACCGGCCCTGGAAGGCGCAGCTGCAGAGGCACTATCTGTCAAGCGCAGGACGACTCTTGGCCCTCCAGCCATAGGAGAACAAATGAATTATAAGAAATGATAAGGAGAATGAAAAAGTTTCTGCAGGTTTTCTTGTTTCAGACCAGTTCCTAGAATACCTGAGGCTTTCTCTCACAGGCAGTGAGTAACCGATATTGGCACTTGCCAATTAATGGTGTAGCTTCTCCTGATTATAATTTCTGAAATTGTTTAAGTAATAACAAATTTGGCACAATATTTTGATATTTTTCTCTCCTAAAGTTCTAACAAAAGCTTCCAGCCACTGTGTGGCTGAGCACAAAACTGTTGTGAGGAATAAAGGAAGCTTTTTGCTGATTTCACTGCTCTCCAAAGCAGACTAATGTCATGTGGATTAAATGATCCACAAGCTTTGTTTCTCCTACTTGCCTGCATCCCGTGGTTTTCATGTTCCCACACCATTCAGAGCACCCCAGCCTCAATGTACCAGCATAAGTAACATTTATCATCTGCAAGGTCATTCCTTCGTTTGGTTTTTTATGCAAATGCCCAGACGAAAGTATCCAACAGTGGGTCAAGATGAACCCCTCCTTTCCTACCCACCTCCCACAGTTACTTTATGCGTTACATTCAGCAGTGCACTGTGAGCCCCAGCACCATGAGGCTTTTCAATGGATCATAAAGGATGCTGTAATAACAAGAAAAACAGCTTCCAGGAAGAGAGGGGGAGAGTTATGGAGGTGGTGGAGATACAGAGATCCTCTCGCCTGTAAACGCCAGCCACGCTGCCCTGCCAATAAAGCAGCACATAACAAGAATATCAAACCTACCTGAAAGAATGGACAGTCTTTTTGATTCCCTACTTAGACAATCAATTTGGAGATTAGAAATCAGATATGAATTGTTTTTCACACTGCAGGATTTCTGCAAACAGATCAGAAGAGGAAAATTAGCAATATTAACTGCTGCCTCTGAAGCAGGCTGAGCTCATTCATTGCCAGGCTACCAGCAATTCAGTTCAAAGCCTGCAGAGAGCTATCAATCACAGACACTCTTGCTTTTGTATCTGTGCTAAAATCCATACACTTCCACTCTATTTTCTGTTTTATTATATTTGGAGCCATAGTTCCACAGATCATCTGGATATCTTTAGTGCAGCCATCATCATTTCATGAGATAAAATTACATATATAAAATCTCTCCTCAGACTGCAGGTCTGCTATGGTTATCTTACACGCGGCTTTACCTGGCAGGACAAACCAAGGAGTCCCATCGGGCTGGAGCTCTCCCCTTTCTCCCTCTCCTTTTTGGCCCCACTAGCACCAGCTGGCTCCAGGTGCTTGCGATCACATCACATGGGCCAGCAGCAGCGCACATTATCCCATTATCCCTTCCCAGTTTAGACCTGAGACGTGGCCATTCACAACCAGCTGCTGTTGTTCGGTTGTGTCTGGCAGTATCTGATGGAGGTCCTCGGGAGCCCTTGGTTTCCGGACAGAACATGCACCCCACGTTTTCTTCAATGATTGTTGTGTTTCTAATCCTTATGACTCCACAGCAGTATTTGAAAACACTGGCTGAGCACAACCAAACAGTCTACGATCTAGAAAGCATGTAAGAACTTAGCACTTGAAACAAACGCATATAGGGTTTATAACCCATGACTTTAAAATACCAGAGCTTGGTTAATACCGCAGCCCTCATTAATCCAAATTTAGGGCTACTACTCCAATGCAATTTAGTGCAGATCAGCCAATTTAAAAAATAACAACAGATAATTGCCACAATCACTCCCTCTGCTGCATTTTTTATGCTGAATTTGCATTGGAAAGTTCCATATCACAGTTTTTTTCATTCTTGCTGGGGTATACTCACGAGGGAGGAGGAGCTCAGAAGGATTATGAGAAGAGATTGCTCATACCTGCGTTTTAGGAAACTGGAACCTTCAAACAATACATCAATTTGGAACTGTCCACAGACAGCCACAACTTTAATTCATCATTTACTTTCTCAGGAAAAAAAGTTTTCAGAAAAGACAATTATGGATGAGCACAAGTAGCTGGTAATTGGAGTTAAAGATTGTGCAGGTAATTTGTTATCTCCAAGTCTCTCTCCAGAGCTGATTATCATTGGAAGTATGTGAAATATTCTTGTCTCCTGAATTTATTAGATCTTTATTTTGGATTCAGAGATGCTTTAATCTAGGATGTACATATAGACATGAAAGTGTAGTTGGACTCTACCTAGAACAACCCTGCATTTTGAAACCTGTACCTTGGCAAACTAAGATTCACAAACTAACCACAGAAAACAACTGTGCTAAACCTACCTCAGAGTAAGTTTGCAGCCCTTCTGATATAAAAGTTTCAAAAATCAACAGCATTTCTGTAACCCATATCTCCTTGATAACTGAGCAATGCCAGGTCACAGGTCACTGCCATTTACAGGGAAGCAAGATGACATGGAGATACTGCCCGAGCCGGTACACTGCTCTGGGACTGGAACAGGACTTGAGGCTCTCGTTATGGGAATTCCACTAACAAGGCAACAGCAGAGTTCCCCCTTTATTTTTATAATCCTTCTTGTGGTACATTTTGCATGGAAGGGCATTTTATGGATTTAATGCACTTTGGCTGAGCTCGTTTCTCACAGTGATGACAACACTGAGCATCAGGAATAAACTCCACTGATAAAACACTCTTTCTGCCCCAGTGCGTTGTTGGGATGCTGCATCTGGCCTGTGTGAATGGCGTTTGTTCTAGCTGGTACACCAATATAATGATATGCTGCAGCCAATTATGTCATTCATTTGCTCTCTTGCCAATTAGCTTTGCCTGCCTGGCTGGCTGGTTCCAGGAAGGGCTGTTGCCAAGACTAAGAAAAGAAAAGTTCTTTAGCCTTTGAGAATATACGAAAAGCAGCTTTAGTGGTTTCAGCCACCTTCAGGAATCTCAGGCATAGACAGACATTCACAATCAACCAGACCAAACTTTTTTGGAAAGCATCAGCTGAAGTGCATTTAAAGTTGGTGCTTTTCAAAACGATTCGGTGCTACATTGCAAGGCTACACATTCTTATTTACACAGAGACTCTGTTTTCTCATGGCTATATTCTAACACGGACACGCATTTCTTTTGCAATCAAAGCATGTTCTAGACACATTGTTAACAAATCCTTGGTAGTATGATCATTTGCATCTCCTGTGAAGGCAGCTGCCAGCCAAGGCTCTGTCCCAGTGTTGCTTAAACCATCTGTAGTGTAAAAAGAAATTCAGAAAATCTCATTTATATCTACAGCTGTACCACCACAGGGACATACAATATACATCTCTTCCATAATAAACTGACAGAATGAGTTTGGAGAGACATAATTCAATCGCTATACAGCAACAGGTACCTTATTGCATAACTACACCGTACTGTCCTACTTGAAAACTCATGTACACTTGTACACATACAGACGTATAAGAGCAATAGAGATGGTGAGTGCACTCCACAACTTGACAACCATTAATTGCTCTTATAGCTCCAGAAGACAAATTAAAACCCCAGGCAGGCATAATCAGATGTCAAGCCCTGCAAGTCAATGACCAACTGTGGGTTGAAAGGGAACCTCACTCGCTGCTCCCCCAGCTACAACAGTGCACAACTTATGTGTGGGGGAACTAGATTCTGTGGCTATAGCTTTACACTAAAGTTATGTATACATATATAGGCAAGCATTCACATACTCAAGACAGATTACAACAGCCCCGTAAATACATCTTCCTGGCCTGAAATCTTTGCATCTCGGTGATGACCATCTGTAAAACTGGAATTATAATCTGTTTCTTCCTTCTGCTCTTTCTTCTCTCCTCTTCCTCTCATTCCTTCTCTAACCTCCCGCTAGAGAATTTATCACTCTTGCAAAGCCTTCAGCATGAGAACTTTTTCTGAACACACACTTGAATGTATTAAAAGAACGGAGCTGTAAGACTCTCAGGAATGCAGATAATAAAAGGATGGTAGAGAAAGTAGAGACTTGGTCTGAATCATTCTTAGAGACTAGATAAAACAGTGACATGACAATTCAGATATTCCTCTTGTGGCAGCAAAAAACTGGTTGTAGACAACCTCTAAAGGCTTGGCTGTGGTCAAATAATAATTTCCAGATCAATAAGCCTAATGCAGTATTTATGCAGGCTCTGTACTTTAATTATGCCGAGACTGTAAGTTTAATTTAATATTATTCCTGCTGCGGGTGTTCCGAGGTGGGCAGTTAAAAGAACGCATGTCCCTTTCAATCAGAGCTTGTAGAAACAGGACTCAATTTACTGTGCACAGCACAGTGACATGGACGTAAAAGGAGTATGACTGAAGATTCTTCTAAAGGCTCAGTACAATTTCAGAAGAGTGGCTGGGAATATCTGTATTTCAGTAGCATTTTTCCAAATCTAACTTTGCTTCTCACGTACTTGCTTTTTTGCCTCTTTTGTTTTCTTCGTGCAGAAAATGTTATGGTTACATAAGCTTGTTTGTATCTCTCTCTGCATGTCACAGTCTGTCACAGATGGACTGAAAACCTTTTACCAGATTTAACCTTAATTTGATGGACCGGGGAAGAGTATGAAAGACGGGTTACATGAGACACCATGTTCTTTGTGATCATTTATGAAGAGAGGGGAGGAGGGGAAGAGAGAAGTGCTGTGGACAGAGAGATGCAAACAGGCATCGTGAATAGAGGAAGAGAGAACATGGACAGATAAAGAAATAAAGGCAACACTTACAATGAGAACAGTGTGAAAAGTAGAAATTAACAACATGCAACATTCCAAATCGGTCCTTCACCACCTTAAGTTCAGCAGGTCTGTGCACGTATTTACTGAGTGCCCACTGTCATCGAAAGCCTTCCTCCCCAGAAGAAACCCTGGCCAGGCATCCCTGCACAGCACTGCCTCGTCTGCTGCAGTACCGAAGGAGCCAGGACAATGTGCGGACAGGGAAAAGAGAGATGAGGAATTGTGGATGGAAAACTACAGACAGATCAGCAAGATCACAGCAAGAGCAAGCACTTCTGTCACCAAGAGAGAGCACTTCTTCAGGCAGTAGGATAATGGGAGTTACCAGCTCTGCCACTGTTCTCTTCAACAGGACACTGTTACCTGTCTTAAGGCACCACAAGAGTCCAGCAGGATTTGAAAGTTATGTGCCACACATCTTTCTAAACTCCTCAAAACTTCACTGCTCTAGCAAAACGTTACAGCATTTAAAGTCTGCCCAGAGTCAATAGTAATTACAGAAATTTATCATGGTTGCCAATCACGCCGTTCCAACCCAGGGTGCTTGTTATTGCTAAACTACTTTGTCAGCCTTGATTTATTTCTACAGGACACCAGCCCCTTGACAGCTGGAAGTGGGACTGCTTACAAGATCGGACCATGGGCATTCCATGTGCTAGGAAATGTTTTAGGCAGGGGCCTTCGTCTGGCTTTCTAAATGGGCACTGGGACCATTTTCACATTCTCATTTTTTGCTACACAGGGGAGGATGCTAACGGGTCCTCTTAACCAAACACAGTGCACAGAATAACCTTCAATGCATCTTCACTACCCAGCAGATGTTAAATGAACGCCTCAGGTTACAGGAATTTCATTAAACGTGAGAATCGCACCTCTCTCTTATCAATATGAGCTCTGCTAATAAAAAGACAAGTCTTCCTAGGGGAAATTCAGCCCCTGCTTGGCCAGGACTTTATTCTTCTCTTGACTCTCCCCTCAAGCCTTCAGACAGCAAGAACGATGTAGATAAAGCGATACAAATCTCTGAGCATCCATAAGGAAGGAAGGATGGAAATGAGGGATAAGGATGTGGGCAAAGGCACTTAAAATCAATTAGAGCACTTCCTTAGAATCTTCTGTTTCCTACTTCACAAGGCAATGCCCTTGAGCTTCCGTTTCTGTAGCACCCCCATTGTCACACAGGGCTCAGTAACCTTAACTTTATCTACTGATTTATAAACCACGTGCTCGACTCTCAGCCTGTGCCCGCTTCACACGTCTGTACGCTGCCATGTGGTGTGAACGTCCCGTGCTCAGCGCTGACAGAAAACACACAGGGGCACGAGGACTCCAAAGCCAGAACAAAGGGAGCTGAAGGGTACCGGGTATCGTCCAACTCTGGCAATTCCAGAGGAGTAACTGCCTCTCTCAATGCCTGTGTCATTAGTTGGAAAGCAAGACAAGTGTTTCAGAACTGACCTTCTGTACAAATGTTTCCATTGAAATAGTGTAAACAAAGAAATATTTTTTCAGCAAGCATCAGCTGCTTCGCCTATTTCACTGAGGTATTTCTGATGCACAGGCACCTTTTCAACCAAGCAACATTTTGCGAAGATTTTTCCATTATTTTTTTCAGAATTTTAAGTAGAACAGAACTATGAAATTGTTCAGCCTTTGAACAAGCAGGAATGAAAGGTCCCGATGCTGCTGAAAATATGCTTTCATGACATTAAGATTCATAGACTCTTAAAGTTGAAAGGCAGCAGCATAATCATCTGGACAGATGTGTGGAATAACAAGGGTCATAAAAGCTTCATTAATTTCCATTTCTAGCTCAAAATTGCCATTTGAGCTAAACTTTTTTTTTAGAAAGATACAAAGTCTTCATTTTAAAACTAAAGATTATGGATAATTGACCTTGGCTCTTGTGTAAAACTTTACCTCTGGGGATGGAGCTTCCATTCTTATTGCTTTTTCTTTTATTTTAATAAATGTAAGGCACATTTTAAGTAGTTGCCGATCATCTACCCTCCTTTGCAATTAGATGCAGTTAGGAATTACCTTCCTTTGTAATGAGATGTAATTATGGTTCCTGTGACTGTTTAACACCCAAGGCAATCTTCCTCTCACCCCTCTCTGTTTACAAGGGAAGTTTTTTCTGACTATTCCAGCTAAGGGCTGTGGACCTTCTAGGGTCCTGCTGCAATTAGCTGTAAATGGCTGTGAATGAGACACACCGAGGAACACGCGTAATGACGAGCCTTCCAAAGGCTCATAAAATATTCAGCAGCTCAGTATTGCTCCAGGTAGTTATATTAATCTAAGGGTGCATCTGTTTGTGTGTGCGCACATACAAGTACACAAACAGGAATGGTGTGGAAAAGAATGACTCTAAAAGCATATTTTTAACAAATCATGCAACTACTTCTTTCCAAACGTCAAAATGTGTTTGAGGGGAGCGTGATGTGGGGTGAAGAGTTCTGTGGACATTTTTAATCTGCTAGGTTCTGTCCTGGAAGGGTCACTCTGTTTAGTTCTCTGTTTCGTCTTAGGAGAAGAGATTGGCATGGAAGAAGTTGAAAATGTGGTTCTGGGGAAGGTACAAAGGAAGCGGTGAACATGGAAGGTCTGCAGGACTCCAGCTGGTAGCACGGGTGCTGCACAAAGCCTTACTGAAACAGAGGCGATAATTTGAGAGTTTGATACCTAGTATCTCAGTTTAAAAGCTTATTATATATTATTTATTTTAATCAATATATGATAGAGATTGGACATGAGTAGGAGAGGGATTTTTATTTAATTGTGAGTATTATTGCATGAATTCAGGATACTGATTTAGTCCTCGCTTCTTTTCTGAGTGAAATCCCTCCCAAGAGGCATTTCTTCTGCTCTTGTTTGGCTGCTGCTTCTCCTACAGAACAGGCTGGCATGATTAATCTAAACAAGAGGGATTAATTGGACAACCTTCTGTGTCCTGCAAGCAGCTCAGGGAATTGGCAAACCATTATCTGCTCAGATCCTCTATTTCATCACATGAATCACCCTGCCTTGAGCATCACTCTATATAAAGCAAAAATGGAGGGGCTGCAAAGTGTCTCTCCTTTTTATTTATTGTGAGCACTTCTCAAAATATGTATCCAGTTTATTATTTCTCCCCTTCCAGCCCAATTAGTCCATGTTTTCACCGCTGCTTTTTCTTTGTAATTCACTTATTTTTAATTGGTGTGGAGTTCTGAGATGCACCAGTTTTGCAGAAATGAAATATCTGAAGAGCAGTTCAACTCTGTCTCTTTACGCCTCTATAATTTCTCTCACTTCAGGTAAAAAAACAGTGCTTAGTGCCACAGATCAGTGCATGTGGAATGCCTTGAAATCGCTGGGAGACAAACAAATGCCATTTCTTACCGATGCAGTTAAGCCAAGGGGTTAAATTCTGATTTACATTATCTAAATTTGGAAAGATACCCCTTCCAACATTCTGACTGTAAAGGTACCAAATTGTGCATGTGTGGGAGCATAGTTGCGTACAGTCACAGAAGGATGACAGTTTTCTAGTATTAAAACTGTTCTTCTTCATTTGTTTGGTTTTTATGAGGCCTGGTCACACTGATTCAGCGGTCAAACTCTATCAATGACTGCTCTGATATAACCAACATGGGAAGCTTAGCCCTTCCACCCCTTCAGTTCTGCTGTTACTAAAATCTGGTGATGGAGGTTTTGAGGTCTGGTCCAGAACTGCTTGCTCTAACATCAAATGGAATTAGCTGGAACCATTCTGCTTCCTTTAGCAGGCGTTATAGCAGGCAGTTCACCACCTTCCTCCCAGTCACCAGAAATCCCGTTACCCCTTGGTAGGTGATGATACAGTCAATAGCATTAGCTGCAAAGCACATATTGTGTACATTAATCCAACTGCCAACGTTGCAAAAGGGTCATCTCCTTCGGAGGGAGCAAAGAATAAGGTAGTCCACCATGGGCACAATTGTGTGGATTGCCAGCGCTCAGCGATACATCACAGGGGATTTTCTGTAACTAGCTTGAAAAAGATACTGAGCAGGAGGCAGAGTCCATTACTGACAGAAGAAAAGGCCTGTCAGCAAACCCCAGGCAGCAAGGATGTAGCTAAGATCAGTACAAGAGAAAGTTTCTGCAATCCATCAGGAGAACTGTGTGCAGGTGACCCCAGAATCACCTCACGCCATTGTGCGCTGCGGCAGGCAGTCCTTGTTGGAATTGCCCCTCTGGGCGATGAAAGCACTCGATGTGACACCTGCGAATTTGCCCTTTACTGCTGCAAACCCAAGCTGTTAAATATCACGCTCTTTTGGCTGTGATTTAGTCTATTTATGGCCCTCCTTCCACCCAACCTTTCCTTATCGCGAGGGATCAATTCTGGACATACAACAAAAGGCAACAATGGTTTTAATAAAAAACAAGAAGGACAGGCAAGATTGATTTTACCAATGAAGACAGGCTGTAGCCATGGAGAAAAAGAAAGCGGGCAAACAAGAAAGAATAATATCAATAAAAAAGCACATTGGTGGCTATACCAACCCATAGGCACATTTATAGTGGATGAAAACAACTGTGTTTTCTTAATACCCCTTGTTTCTTCTGTATTCAACAACTCTTCTAATTTAAAGGTGGGTACCTAAAAATGTTCCTGAGGTTCTTCCATCTGACAAGAAACGGCTTCAAGGAAGAGGTATAGTCCTGTAAGACCTATAAGTCTTGGTGCGGAAAAGCTGATTTCTCTTGTGACCTTGTGAAAGTCTGATTAAACTTCTCTGTTGTTCTGCTTTAGATAAAATTCCAGACTCGGTGAAGAATAAGGTCCACTCAAAACTCGGATCTCTGATTTTGGGGTTTTTTTAGACCCCGCATTAACAAAAAGTACAGCACATAAGTAGTCCAGGCAAAAGGACTACTTCGCATTAGAATTCATAACATACCTGATACTTTTCTTTGGCTTTTCATATACAATGTCATTTTCTTGGGAACAGAAATGTGTTTAATAGTCTCAGGTATTTCGTGTCTTCTCTGGACAATATATAAGCTGAAAAAGAATTTTGTTCTGATGAAAACATGCTCCATGAAGTATTTTGCAACACTGGTGAAAGAGATGTATTATGCATGATGAGAAGTGCTAAACAGGGAAAAGAGCTGTTTATAACATGACTTCAAGGTGATCAGACAAACGTCATGTTAACTTTCATTTTAAAATCGGCAACATCACAAGTCTTCAGTCACCATAAACAAACAGAGAAGAATTCCCTGGGAAATGCAGCCTCCTCTCAGCTGCTGGCTGCTGGGAAGGCCTGCTGCAGCAGGCAAGAGGAAATCAAGACTGCTTTTATTTTGTCACGTCTGTCAGGTAGCTCATCGGCGTCACGCTGTACCATCTCCAGTGGTACTCCAGTATTCAGCCTCCTTGCCATTTGTAATCATCTGCACAATCAAAACATGTTCTCAAGCCAAATAAATCTTTAATAGCTGGAGTCAGAGATGTCATCTCAATGTGCACGTAACTATGCCTGGCTCTCAAAAACCAGTGCTAGAGAACTGTAAAGAAGGGTGTAAGTCAGCCTTGGAATTTGCTACCATTCATGTGAAACAAATGTGTTGCTCTGCAACCTCAACAGCAACACACTTTCCAAAATAGCCCATGGCAAAATTTTCAAGAAAAATTAAACCAACTACCATACAAAGCTGCCTCTGAGAGGAGCGTTTGATTTCACATGTTTTAAAGAGCATTATACTCCATGGAAGACAAAGATGTAATACCTGCCAAAAGAGTGTCCTTGTTCCTTCCTCCCAAAGTCCATAGATAGGCACAAATTCATCAAAGGATGCACCTTAATAAAATCATTTCATCAGCCCTAAAGAGGCTGTGTTTGAATAAACAAAAAAGGGTTTATTTGGATTTTCTTTGCATAGAAGCAGAAGGGTCTACAGGTTTCAGCAAGAAAATCTCAAATGTTTTTTATGCTGCGTATATTCTCGCAGACTTGAATCTCCTCTGAAAAAGCGGGTGGAGTACTGATGTGTCAGGCAGTACAGATGACACGTCACTTCTGTTGCAGAGAGGAAATAAGGCTGTGACCCTTAAAAAAGGTTCATAAAAATGATGTTTGCGCTCCTTAATGACAATAGATGTCATCCAAGTGGAGTGTGGGTTCTTAAGAGCAAGGATACAGGATGTATGTTTGTGCACAAAACACCAATATTACCAGTTTCACGGTTGTATAAAAATACTAATTAGCATCATTTAAAGGGCAAAAGTAACCCTAGCATGAACTGGAAAGGAAAGACGTTAAAGAACCTGCACTGACTTACACCAAGATTTGGCTCATATTTGTCAACACAAAGCCAATAGTTTATCCTGAATGAAATGCCAACTTGGAAAAGAATGTATTTTTTCAGTTCCATGACAAAACTGCAGGCTTTCTATCAGTTACTGACGGACAGCTTTGATCCAAAAATGAACCTGACGTAAGGCGCAAGAGGTTATTTATTAGAGCGGTGTCTAGGACTGTAAATAGTGACATGGTATTTCTCCTGCCCATCTTCAGAGCAAGGGTCAAGTCCTCCTCTTACTTGTACCTCTAAAATCTACGCTAGTTCCCGTGGTTTTCAAATGAACGCTTCAGATTCACTTCACTGAGTTTAAAGGGAAGCGTGGCCGCTTCTCACTTGCGTGTACATCAGACTGACTCAGAAATTAATTTTTGATGGAATACAACACATTGCAATGTCACATGTTGTACATTGCAGAACACCAGGACGGGAAAGCAGGTTTAACAAGTGAAATTTAGAACTAATGTTATAATTGGGGAATATAAATGAAGTGTGATTCAGTCACTCGGGAGTCATTACATTGGTAGGTACCGTATAACAATCTACATCTTTCTATTACCCAGTTACAAAGTACAAACTCTGAAGGACTCAAAGCCTTTTCAGAAAACCAATTTGTGTAAAGCAAGGTAGAAAAGCTTAAAAAAGCCCCTTGCTATTCAAAGCATGAATGCCCCCTCCACCTCCCGTTTCTATTGAATTTACAGACTGTTCTTATGAATACATGTCGGTCACTCTGGCACGCCGCTAGGTTAAGGGTTCTCCCATCTATTGATCTCAGCACAATGAGGAGTAATCAGAGCCACCAAAATTTGATTTTTGTGTGATGGAAATGTGCTGAATCACAGGTTATTGTTACATCCGCGTGTTTTAGAAACATTTATAAAACTGTGGTGGGGGGAGGGCTAAATCAAATCACGTTCAATGTATGTAGGATAAATGTCTTTAGAAGACATTGAAGGGTCATCAAAAACCCCTCTATGGAGGAAGAAGCCCTAAAATAAAAATCAGAACCAGTGGGAGTAGCAGAAAATCAGGCAAAGTCGTGGAAATGACAACCTAATCTTTAATGAAAGTTTCTAAGAACACTCACAGAGTTATAAATGTGTATGTGAATGATACTCTCTCAAGAAGATGCAATTACCCGTTTTAGAGTTGCAGTTGTTTACACTGATGAATTTGGATTATTTTAAGTCCCCTTCTAGAAAGGGGCTGTGAGCTCAGCTCTCACTGCTGCAAAAATGAGCTGAAGGTGTTTGGCAGTTTACAAATTCAGGCCAAGAGAGTAATTGGTGGTAATGCTTGACAGAAGGAGTTTACTGGCATGAGACTGGGATAGAAGCTTACCAAGTGAGTGCCACTGCATAACAAGGAGGATGGATTTAAGCCCAGATGAGCACGACGATGCTATTAAAACATTCCATATCTGTTCTTACCATGATAAAGGCTGCATACATGCCAGTAAATCAAGCACATACAAGATCAGATACGATTTGAATAACCGAGAGTTTTCATTGATATTGGGACTACATAAAATCCATCCAAAGCCACCTGCAGAGCGGTGATGGGTTGTGAATGCACACAAGGCTAGTTACAAGTACACACCAAAACCAGCTCCCTTCGGCAAAAACAGATGACAAGGAGTTCCCAAATGCAGCATCTCATCAAGACTGAATGAGGCTTGGTTTTGTGTGACAACTAAGTTTTTCTTTTCCTTTCATCATCATCATCATCATCATGGCTTGGCTTCGCAGACGAAGATTTGGGAAGGGCTTTGCCCACGCTTATTGCAAGCGTGTTGATGGCTGAAAAGGCCAATGCAGGATAGGCAAGACCCGTTGCAAAGAGCACACCGGAGGGTCTCCTTGGGTGGTATAGTCGAGGCACGGTTCTTTCTGCGCTGTCTTTTCTCCTCGAGCCTGATTCTACGCGTGCTCTCAAAGGAGACAGCAGCGTTATGTATGGTGTGTCTCCAAATCTCCCGATTGGAGGCCAGGGTGGACCACTGATGGTGGTCAATATGGCCTAGGCTGAGGTGTTGTTTCAGGGAGTCCTTATATCTCCTCTTTGGAGCTCTTCTCTTGCGGCAGCCAGTGGCAAGTTCACCATAGAACACGATCTTAGGGAGGCGGTGATCCGCCATCCTGGAGACGTGCCCTGCCCAACGCAGCTGCGTTTTCAGCAACGTGGCCTCAATACTGGTGACGTCTGCCTGTTCAAGGACAGCAACGTTAGTCACGTAGTCAGTCCAGTGGATGTTTAGGATTGTGCGGAGGCAGCGCTGATGGAAGCGTTCGAGGAGTTGCAGATGGTGGCGGTAGATGACCCATGATTCAGACCCGTACAGAAGAGTAGGCAGTACCACGGCTCTGTAGACACTGATCTTTGTACTTTAAAAAATCACCTATTTTTTTAAACAAGTTCTCTATTCTTAACAGGTAAAAGCACAGATACTATCAGATTCTTCATTACTCATTGCTTCTGTTTCTTTCCTTGAGCTGGGTTAGGGTGCATAAATACTTCATAAGATCTTTATTTACATTGTCACAAATAAAGCGAAGCTTCGAAACCAAAAATATTAACTCTGGAATCCTCTGGTATAATAATTGGTTGCCTGTAAATATAAAAGTTAGTTGAAAATTATATAAATATATCATAAAATACCATTTAAGCTAACATGAAAAATTTAGATTTTAAAAGTTGAAGGCAAGTGTACTAGAAAAAGCAATAAGCTCAGTCACATCTAAAAATAACAAAAATAATGTTGGCTTTCCTCTGTGCCAGAAAGACTGACAAATGTGATCAGCTATGGCAGGATTTGAAAACATTCTGGGTGACAGAGAAGATTATTATTATTGTTGTTAATATTGTTGTTGTGATTATGTATTAGTGGAGGTATCACAATGACACTGTGTAAATTAAGTTCTATTAATTAGCTGCTATATTTCACCCTCGAGATGGAATCACTTCTGAAATTGCTAACTAGAAAAACTAATTAATGTCAACTTAGTTTAGATGACAGATTCTGTGGGCCGGACATCTCCCTGACAAGGGCTAGATTTGGATCCTAAAAGTCATTTCAGAAAGGTCACATGTTCACTTAGATCTTAAGATTCAAGGGGGAAAGGAACAGGCATCAAGGGCAGGTTGTCATACAGCTCTCCACCACTGCTACTTACCTTGGTCTGAAAAGCAGCCTTCCATTCCCAGCACAGTTAAAAGTGCATCCATTTTGCACTCTGACAAGTGCTGCGCTTTGTCAGGCTGCTCCTCGGGTCCAGGAAAGCGTGACAGTTGATCGGGGAGGCCACCAAAGCCAGTGGGTGGCTGAATCGCTGGGGAGAGAAGGAAAGGAAATTCAGAGGACTCTGTTTGGCCAGGAACACAGAACCACAGTCTTCCGATAATGTTGGGAGATTAGCAATTAATGTTGATGATTAGTGCAATAACTCATTTCTCTAAGTCCGTTATTAACTCTGAGGAAGACAAATAAAGGTGCTGCCAGCCCTGACTTTGGCTGTGTTTCCTGTGAGTAATAAAAGGGCAGAGTGGGCAAGATAAACGTGACAGACTTCCCGTGCTCAGCAGCAGGAATTCGAACCTGGCAGCGGACCCAGATGCTCTCTGGTGTCCCTGAGTCCAACCCTGCCCCAGGCAGGTTGGCCATGCTGGTTCCTACTGAACGGCGCAGCCAAAGGCTGCCCGCCTGGAGCATGTCCTTCGATTAATGCTGAGCACCTTTTCCACAGAAGAGAAACTTTCCTTAGAAACTCCGGACAGTTTCCGAGAGTGTTTACTGTCCAGTTCCTGAGATCACAACCCCAACAGAAACACATCGGTGGATTCCATTCCATGGAGTGAAAACAGAAATACAGCTCTATTTAGCTGCAAAAACCAGCTAAAAATGAAAGGATATGGGCGTTGACATTTTGTCTCTTACACAATTATTATGAAATTGAGCCTTTTATTTAACAATACACAGACGATACCTTGGAAGGTGAATGCAACTATGGCTCAGAGTAAAGACAGCCTTTCTACAGATCGGACTCACGGGAACCTGGAGCCGGCTGCTGCAGAGCTGAGCCTCTCCCGGGCACCGCAGGGAGGGAGCGGCCTGAGGGGAAACCCCTGCAACAGGCCAGGGCGTGAATGCAGCCTGGAGAACCGCTTCTAAGACAGCCCTAAACTACAACATTCTGCTAGTAAGAACGAGGTAAGCTCAGAATAAATCAAAACCAACACAAAACCATCGCCACACCGAGTTTCTGGGGCCTGGCTGGTGAGCCCTGAGCCTGCCCTCGCTGTCTGAGGCGCGTTGTTCCCCGTCGGCAGAGCCCGAGCAGCACCAACTAACTCTGAGGGGAGAAAATAAAATAAAAGCGGGATTTCTGCCCTGGAGGGCTCCTTGGGCACTCCCCATGCTCGGGGGAGGTGAGCACAGCTCAGGACGGGGACCCTGGGCTTGCCTGTGCAGCTGGAAAATGGCGGTGGGAGAAGCTTCTGGAACCGCAGGGGTCAAGACAGCCACAGGGAGGACAGCCCCTGCAGGCAGGAAGGGCTCTGTCACCATTGGCTGGGGCAGGGCGGGGCTCAGCCCCATTGGCTGGGGCAGGGCGGGGCTCAGCCCCATTGGCTGGGGCAGGGTGGGGAGGCGGGCCCAGGCTGCAGCTCGTCTCCCCTGAGCACTGAGGGCTCAGGGCAGCCTCTACCTTCCGCCTCCAGCCCTCGACTTCAACACGTTAACAGCAATAACTTAACGTCTAATGCATATTATGGTCTGTTTAACCGCCCCCGTGTTCAACGCACGGCTCGTTTTGACAGCCTGCCGTTAACTTCTCAGCCCAGGCTGACGTTTCCACGAGGAGCGCCGTCTTTCCCAGCCGTCCTTCACAGCAGACGTCACGGCGCTGCCCAGTCCCAGAGGCGGCCCCGCACACCGCCGCGCTCCCTCCCGCGCTTTGTTTTCACGAGATTAGATCATCGATGGTGCTCTTCCTGGGAGCAAGCCAGAGCCCATCGAGACAATTGCTCCAGCTTCAAAGGGCTTTGTAGAGAGAACCCCCACGTGTGGACTTGTTCAGCAAAGCAGCGCCCTCAGCGCTGCGCCATGGACTGCCCCGACGACTGTCCCAGGGAGGAGAGAACAGGCGGCTCCGAAGGCGTTTGCGCCTCCTGCAGTCCAAGTTTTCAGTCAAGTCTTGGAACATTTCCTTCTGAGTTTATTCTTCTGGAGAAGGAAGAAATGCTCCTCTCCTCCTTTTGGAAACAGTGGTTATTAAAGAGTTTATAAATGTATTAATAAACCTCTAATGAAAATAAAAATGGCACGTTTGTTATTTTCTTGCCTTCTAGAAAACAAAAGCAGAAAAAATGACTTATTCTTGCTGTTTATCTGGGGAATGTGTAGCACTAGACTCTGGTACACACGTCAGCACTGCCCCAAGCCTGCCTTTTGCCAGCGTGTGTGTCTGTCCGTGCAGCCGTACCAACGGAAGAGCAACAGCCGTCTCTCAAACAGACACGAGCGTGAGACGGCCTTTGCACGGGGAACCGCCTCCTTTTTTAGCCATTAACATTCAACCTCTTTGGAGGCCAGAAGACACCTCTTCGTGTACCTTTAGCACTAAAGCACTGAGTTTTACTTCAGGGTGCTAGACAGGGCTACGTACATACTCATGGCTGATGCCCAAACAGCCTCGGTGCGGTCTCTTTGTGCGGGCACCCAGCCGATCTCCAGCACGCTGCGCGCATCGGGGAGAACACCGCTGGACTGTGCTCACCCGAAACAACTGGGAACACTGCATTGTCTCTAGTGTAACTATTTTCCTTCAAAAAGTAAGTCGGCTGGAATAATGCGGTTAGTGGATTTAAATTATTTAATTCCTATTTTAATCTCTGTTTTCTTAAATTCATAGTGTTCTCTCCCCCCCCCCCGCCAACACCTTCTTAAAAAAAAAAGCGCACAACAGTGACAAAAAACGAAGTAGGTATCAGGACCGTTAATAATTGATGAAGCATTTGTAAACCCTTAGCAAATGAACAGTCAAGTGACACATGAATAAAACATTTGAAACAAGTCTCTGACAGCTAACAGCACTCTGCAGCGGAGCGTAAAATACCCAGGTATTATTTTAAAGCAGCTCGTGTGCGATGTGGAAAATAAGGCTGGGAGGAGCACTGGCCCTCTCCTTTGTTTGCACGTGTTGTAGGGAAGGGGCTCCTCTAGTTGCTCAGCTGAAGATCCCTTCCGTGGGTTTCGGCACAGTCGGGGCCTCATCCCTTCAGGAACAGCCCTGGTGTGAAGTTTCTGCACTGCTCTTTCTTAATAGTTGCTGCATGATTAACACATTCCTCGCACGGATGTTATACCAATACAAAGGCTCTTTTATTGACGTTATTTACTACTCACAATTTACTGAAATGATTTTACAAAGTGAGTACTATCTTATTATTATTTCACCATAATACTTCTGCATTGCCACGCACACACAAATCTCTACATCTGCTTCTTCCCACCATGCCACAGAAAGGGTAAAAGACAATGAAAACAACACACGCATGAAACGCCGAATGCAGTGGCTCATAAAAAGGTCTGGAGTTGACCCAGATTTCACGAAAGCGTATCCTGCAAAACACTGACCTTGCTACTGTGTAGAGAGAGGACCTTCCTCGTTCCTTCCTTCCAAAAAAATGGGACATTTCACTGCACAGGATTCTAAACAAAAAGATAAGAGGCTGCATCAGCTCTCAAGCAATGGCATTAAGATTTCATCACACTGTCAATGAGAGAAGATTTAATTAGTTTTACCTGTCTCGGCTCATACTAGGCAAACGAAAGAGGGATTTTAGTGAAGAAAATTACATGTGGAGTCTTAAAAAGAAATTACTGCATAATGTCAACCACGCTAGCTGCAACAGATAGGAGCCAGACATCTAAACCCCTCCATTCCTGAGTTCAGAGAAACGATGGATGGTGAATCGAATGTTTAAAGCAGAAAACCAGGGGCTTTATAATGGGAAGACACATCACGCTGGAGTGATGATGCTACGTTACTAAACATAAGGGCATCTTTTGGTTGACTTTTTCAAAATAGATAATAACAACAATGGATAGTGATATTGAGATGTAGCCTGCAGAGTATGGGAAAAGCGTTCTGAGATGCACACACACGTTTCCGTTGAGAATCTCTGTGGCCTTGCAGCGGGTGATTATCACGGCTGTTTCCTCTGAAAGGTCATGTGCAGCTCACAACGTGGTGCCTCCATCACACACCGGTTACACTCCTTCCTTTTTGCATTTCCATTTGCAAGTTATCGATTTCCTTTACATTTCAATTACAGTTCTCCCCCCACCTCAGCTAAACATCGCTGGGGTAACAAAGCCTTAACGGAGCAACAGCGGAAATAATAACCGATTTGAGAATGAGTGTCTTTCAGCGGGGGCATTACATTTGAATTTTATAGGGCAGGCTTTGCCACGGAAAGGAAGATGTGGGGAGGGAAAAGGGGAGGAACTGACTGAGCTCTCATGTGGTTTTGATCATCAGTCAGAAACCATGTTCAGCTGTCAAAGGTACCGTTAGGAGAGTTACCATGGAGGAATAAAGGGATGGAAGAAGAACAGAACCTCCCTTGCTCAGGAATGTTTGTACATTTTAAATGGCAGTTTGAAACGTGATGCAGAAAATGCTTGACTGACTCTTGCCTTTTTTTTTTTTTAATTTCAGTTCTAATACAGAAAAGCTGCTGAGGAGAATGTCCTGATGATCCTGTCAGAGTCTCTAGATCACAAACTTAAAGCCTTGTCATTCTAATAAGGAACAGCTAGAAAGAAAGGCTAATAAATATATAACACTCAGTTCTGCTTTTTAAAGCACTTAAATACATTTTTCATGTAGATTTTACTGTTTAATATCAAGCTGGGGGATTGCTTTATGCACCATTAAACAAGCAGATCCTGATAATTCTTTTAACCGGGCAGACTGAAGCCACATTCCCAGTTGTGATAAATGAACTGATTTAAGTAGACAGTTAATAGCAGGTCCACGTTCATATGAAGTAACTGAAGTTCCACAAACTAACTGCAAGGTAACTGGTTTCCCCACTTTATTGTAGTTGAAGGTCTCGCCAACCTCTGCTGTACTGCACAGCACCTCTCAAGCATCGGACCGCGGCAGGCAGTGTTCACAGGCAGCACCGAGGTATTTTCTAGTTGTTTGCTGGCAGCACAACGAGATGATTCGCTATGACAAATCCCCGATCTACTGTAATACAAATGAATGCTATAATAATCCCAAGGAACTTTTTAACAAAAGGATCATGTTACAACAGAATAATTTCCTAAAGAAACTTTTAAAGCTTCATGGTTAGTTTTTTAAACTGATGAGGAATTTCAGGCTTTTAGCCAGCAGACTCAGCACTGAGCCCTTCACCACACAGCTGACGTGGGGCTGCGTACAGGACCGCTGCTGGGAGGGAATTCAGCGTGTGATAAGATGCAGTTTATAGACTCAGAAATGCCAGCATAGACCACTAAGAGCCAGCCAGCCTGACTTCTGTAAAACAGGCCAGCAAATGTCGTGAGACAGTCTCCCTGTAAACCAGATCACTTTTTGATGAACTGCCTCTGACAGACGAACCTTCTCTATTTAAAGAACGCGGGTACCAATTCACTGCACCATCTCTACATAAATTATTCAAGTCATTCATTGTCCTCGCTGATAACAAAAAAAACCAACCTACCACTGCTCACCCAGATAACTTGCACAGGACTGGAAGCCCGGGCAGATCCACCACCCCTGGACCTCGGCTAGCATGCAAAGTGTGTTGCCATTTCCAGCTGGTACATCCAGTGTGGTCCCACTGATCTCCCTGGAGTTTGTTGCATTTACCCTCCATGTAACTGAGCAAACTAGACTCCCAAGCCTGACTTCGTCTCCAGCGCCACCGAAAACGTGATCCCCACCCTGGCAGTTTCTCAGCGAACATTTACCAAGTACAATATTTTACAATTAGCAGTTGTTCTGTTACATATTCAGAGAAGACAGTAAGCAGGTGTAAATCTCTGCTTTCATCCATCAATATTTCTGTCCCTGTCCGTCTCTCTAATTGCTATTGACTGCAGAAGGTATTTTTTCAGTGAGGCATGAGGTAAAGTGATATTGATTACAGTAAATGAACTTTTCTGTAGTCTGAGTCAATTGGGAAGGTGCAGAGAGGAATGTTTACCTTGCACATGAGTAAAATTCCTCTTTGGAAACTCTCCGCTCGACTGAAGGACTGGGTGAAGTAAACCCACTTTTTTACTGGGTAATGCAAAAAAGTCAAGCTGCTGTGACTTTGGACAGAATGCAAATGAGCTTCATTCGCTCGATGTACTGAAGTAGAAGAGAAGGAAATTAGAACAAAAACAGATTTAACTTTTAATCCCTCACATAAGGAGCTTTTGCCATGTAATTTTTTATCACAACTGCGTATTTCATTCTGGGGAAATAATAGTGAGAAAACAAAGAAATCTCTATCGGGAGCTGGTGCCGCATTCAGCTTTGCGACTGCAGAAGTGCAAGGACGTGGGCAGCTGCCACAATTCATCGGTGCCTTTGGCCTGTTCAGGGCGCAGGGAGTGGTGCTCCCCTCCTCAGTGCACTCCACATGTATGGTCACGTTGCTCCCCTCGCAGCTGCACGTAAACCTGATTCAGTTCAGCCTTTTGTAAAGGAAGAACTAGCACTCCTTGGGTCAAGAGTCACAGGAAACAGCCGCTTATTTAACAGCACCTTCTCACCATCCCGGGTGAGGCCGTTATTCTGCTGCCCACTGAACAAACTCCCAACAAAAGCTCAGCAGACAGACAGCAGGAAGAAAAGTGTCTTCTCCCTTCGTAGTATTGGTGAAAGTAAAGAGGAAGAATGACGTAATTCAGCATGCACGAATTTACGTGCCTTGTCCTGACTGTGCACTAAATGTGGGTGTGCAGCTCTCGGTGCGTACCTCCAACTGGCCATGCCCTCCACGTTCTGGGGTTTCTGGGGACGGACGGTCCTTCCTACCGCCCAAGGCCTAACTCAGGAGGGGCGCTGAAGTTCACTCTTTACCCATTTCATTAAGCCTCATCTTTCTAGAATTGTGCCAATACACTCAATAAACACTCCTCACGGTTTTACCTTCCTCCCACTGAAGCGATTTGCTAAAAAGGTGACTTAATTCATGGGTTTCGGTACCCTCTACCTTTCTCAGAGCATGTTTTTAAAAGCTCCTGTTTGCTCACTGATTCATCATTGCATTTCAGCGCAGAATCCATAGTACAGATGTAAGAACTGGAAACGCACATCTTTATTACAAAACCCGCTTGCTATACTCATTTACTGTAAAACAATAATTCTCATGTAAATCACCGAGAATGCAATCACTTCTTTCCCCAACAGGTTACAGTCCACCTTGATCAGGCTCCTGTATTTGCATTCAGTACCATATTCTCCTTCTAGAGGCTCTGCGGAGACTTCCTTTTTTTTGATGGAAACATCAATAGTTTCCACCTCTCTTTGGACTCAGTTAGTCTGTTTACAAAACACTATCAAATGTCGGTAGCTTATCCGTGATTCATTTCCTGACATTTAATTATTGTTCTGTAAATCACTTATCAAAAGAAAATGCGTAACAAGATTTTTAAAATATTGGTGACATTTTAATGATTTTCCACTTAACATTATGAAACTTCTTGGTGCTGTTTAAAAAAACCTGAACAGAGACCAGTACAAACATGTCTCTTAAACGTTTGCTGCTGCTGGAGGACCCGCGGATTTCTGAGGAGGCTCAGGAGAGTATTTCCATGGCACGTACTAATCACACAGTGTATAATGTCCTTCAGCCAAGTGGATCTTCCCGCGCTGTGAAGATGACGCCTTGAATTCACTAGCCTCTTTGTTCCTTATGTACTTTTATACTCTCGCAGAATGAGTAACGTGTGATGACAAACACGACGCTTTCAGATAAATAAAAGCCCTGCCAATGCTTTCCTAAACTGGAAATGCAGAGTTCTCTTCTGGGCTTCGCTGCGCGTGTTTTTCGCACGGGAAAGAGAATGAATCACCGCGATGGGCCGTCACTGCAGGCTGGGGTGCGGGTGCAGAGCGGTACCTCCCTTGCCGATGACATTATACAGTTACACTGCAGGAAGGGAGACGAACGACACCCTGATTTGGAAACAGGGGAAATTAAAGGACCTCTGACAAGCAGCAACTGGTACTGCTGATACCATTAACTTCCGTGAAAATTGTGATGGAATTTGCAGTGAGGGAAAAATAAGTTAGTTTGAGGGAAGCTTTTTTCTCATAAAGGCTCAGAAATTCACACTGGATATAAATAATAATAAAACTTAATATTTAGCACTTACAGATTAATTTAAAAGTGTAATGTTATTTTTTCTGTTTTCTACACCCACATCTAAATGCTTCTAGTTTTCTTGTAAACACACAGATTAGAAAAATTATGCAGGGATGAAAGTGTCACGTTGATTCAGCAGGAATTATTTTTGCTCCTGAGAAACCTGGCGATATGGAAGGATAAGGCAATCACTACCCCATTTTAACTCTGGACATCCAAAGTTGAGAAGTTCACCTGCCTATCCTCAGCCTCAGGTGTCACCTTACTGAAAAACCACAACCATGGGAGTGCGGGATGCAGCTACACAAGGACACCGCACGTGAGCTGCCGCCTTGGAAATCAAAGCCCAGGATCAAGTGTTCGGGTATTTTCTTCCCTTCTGTCCTTTCTGCATTCATCAAGGGCTGCAGACTGAGGATAAAAAACTAGCCTTTAGGGCATAATTATCCAGAGAAAACCAAACATTAGAAAAAGCACTTTGCAGGGGGGTTTATTTGACTATCATTAAGTGAAGTGAGAGTGAAAGATGTAAATAACTTGACTAATTTATAATCACTATGAAAACTCAGTGCTGGAAGGAAAATTCCTTTGAGAGTGTGTTTCAGAATGATGTCAAATTATGTTTTGAGTCCAACATTAGCGTTTTCAATTATTCCTAGAAGGGCAGAGAGACAAGATAGCTTGTAAACACGCAACCCACATCGACGTAACTACCATCATCATCTGTAGGGATTAAGTCTGTCCTCACCCAGCATAAGCCGAATACTCTAGCTGCAGGCAAACTTCAATCCCTCCTCAAAGTTTTTTCCTTCAAAATATTTCACTTACGATGACATTTGCTCTTCTATGATACCTTTCATCTGAGATCTTAAAGTGCTTTGCAGGCATTAATTGATTGAGCCTCCAACTGCACCCGGGAATGTGGAAAGCCTTATAACTGTGTCATGGAGCACTTAAGGGGTTTGTACAAAGTCACACGAAATCATTCTGGCCACGGCTCCATGGTTGCTGACACTGAGTGTTGCTCTGGGAGATGAACCTGGAGACATTATTTTCACTTGGATCAGTGTGACTGATCTTCAGTGTTTATGCCACTATATACTTTTGAGGACAGCTTCATGCCATTTGCAAGATGACTGGCTGTACCTGATCCAGCAAAAAGGATTTGGGCAACAGAGGGAAGTGCCTCCTCTCGTGTAGCAGAAGGTTCCTAACCACTGTACGCTGCAAATAAAGGGTCTCATTTCATCGTCCTCTACCAAGCTTTGCAAAGCAAGGACTCAGGGATAAAGCAATGTAATGACTGGGATCCGCAGCCCCTAAAGTCATGGAAACCTTGATTTTAAAAGATAGGGAGCATCGACATCCTAGATTCACACATGGGGCCCACACAGAACTTGTGCTAAGAAGCGGTGACTGGACCTTACACCCCTGTTCTTTTATCACTCGATGTATGGATTACACCAAGGGAAAGAACAGAGCAGAGTGATCTGCCTTGCTTCAGATTTTAAACCTGAAATTGAATTTTTTTCAAGTCTCTTACACTGTTTCTAGAAAAACTCGAAAGCAGGAGTGACAGAATCATTCTGACATGGCATAAATCTAAAGCAAATCACGTGGCTTCATCGCCGTCACAAGCGATAGTTAAGGAGAGGTGCCTGACATGATAGAACCTGAGCCAAGCTTAAGTGAGAGTGCTCAGACTGCGAGTGCCAGCGCGCTGTGCTAATTCACGTCAAGCTGCTCTCGGGACCGGTGTTCAGTTATTTGAGTGAAGATACAGACAAGCAGTTGAAGCAAGCCAGCTTGGTCGGGTTCTTAAAAAGACACTAAATCTCTCCAGACTCAGTTGTCCTCTCCCTTCCCTTTCCCAGGTTTTCCACGGCCCCTCTGTTAACGTGGATAGAACCTTTCGCTAACAGCCTGACCTGCACTGACACACAGGAGGAAATTAAGCGAGAACATGAGTTCTGCAAGCCTCGCACTGCCAGAGTTCCCAAAATCTGCGCACAGATCAGATGTTTCTCCTGCAGGTCAGTAAGTCTTTTACCAAAACTTTGCAATGTGACTCCAAACACGCTGACAGTTTCCAAGTGATCTGCTGGAACGGGTGCACCATGTGGTACACACAAATCTGCCTTTCAAAGGTTTACTGTTTGCTTTAATCACCAGCACTAAAAGGACCTAGAGCTTCCTTTTCATCTGGTAGCAAATTAATTATAAAAGCTGTATGGTAATATGAATATTGTCTTACTGTAGATCAGTGGGTTTATTACCTTTGATTCTAATATTACATACTTGATGACAAAGCCCAGATATATATATCCCAAAATTTCAGGGTGATAAATTCAGGTAAAGACTTAAATAGAAATGTTTTATTTTTTAATCTATTGACCCAGTTTAAAGTTCAATAATACAATCAACTTTGGTTCAAAGAATCTTAAATATAAATTTGTGGGGTTTTTGCTCACTTTCAAGACCAAAGAAGGGTAAAACCTTCCGTGGGGTGGACATGTCCGCAACAAGGGCTAGATTTGGACCCTCCAAGTCATTTCACAAGGGTCACATCAAGGACAGGTTGTCAGCAGCAGGAATTCAAAGCTGCAGCTTGTCCTGGCAGTGGACCGGGATGCTCTCTGGCGTCCCTGATCCAAACCCTGCTCCAGGCACATCAGCCACGCCAGTCTCTTCACCCCTTTGGCAAGAATATTCCTTGTGACTTGGCTATATAGCGATAAAATGGGGGTGATCTTTTTTCTGTTCTACCTCCAGTGAATTATTTGTCACAGACAACAGTACTGGGGCCATTCGAGTACGTGTGTACACCCCCTCACACAGTGTCCGTTATTCTATCCCATGAGTCTTCTTTTTCGCACCCTGACTTTAATTCTGCTGTATCCCACTGTTCACGCATGATCTCTGAATACACACGCATTTCAAAGAGCATCTGTTGTTCTTTGAGCTTAATTCTTTTTTCCAGGGGGGTGGGAGGGCAGCAGTATCAGACTAAAAGAGGAATAATGAAATCTTTTATTGTTACCTTCCTGTAATTCAACTTTAATGAGCTTTTTTTTTTTTTTTGCACAACAGTGTAATAACAAAGCCTGGCTGCGGACTGTGCAGCTCCTGATCTCAGTGTGAGAGCTTTTTCCTTTGATGTGACTGTTAGAAACACCTTGAGCGGGTAGTGACAGTTTTAATGTTAAAGCTCTGTTTGTACACGCCTGATGACAGTTAGTCATCCTGCAGCGATAAAGGCAAACCACTCTATTTAGGGCACTCTAATTACTCATCTGTATGGTGGATATGGCCTTGTAAACAAAGCCCCCCTCCCCTTCTTCATTGAATTATTATTTTGTTCTTAACAAGATAAAGATTAAACTGAATGTTCCAGATGAAGGCAGAGAAAATGACTGTTTTAGTGCACCTTGAGCCACGGCTTTAGTCAAACATGATTACAGGAGTGTTTCACCTGTTGCAGTAAGGGACATCAACTGAGGAGGAAATTGTTTCCCTTGGCTTACGGAGGCCTGTGTCCGTTCCACAGCTTTTGGATCTCTTTCCTAAGCAGCGCTTCTTAAGCAGCAAACGGCAAGGATGGTAATAGTATGAACAGTAATAACCATTTCCTCCTCTCCTGTGCGCACTTGGATTTCCATTCTCTGCTGCCACCTCTTCTCTCTGTGCAGATTTTCACCTGGTACCTGTGGCCCCACGTGAATGCTGCGTTAGGCACTGTATAAACATGAGGTGAAAACACTATCCTTGAGCTGAAGAGCTGGCAGACTAAGTACAGGATAAAAGACCCTCGCTGGATGCAGCACGTAATTGAGGGGAACAAAAGATCAGAATCAGAGAGCTGTGTTTATAAGCAATAGCTTAACATGCAGGTAATCTAAATTGCACTGAAGCTATTTTGAAGGTATTACAGGAGAGGGAATTCTTATGTGGGATGTGAAGGTGAGGATGTGATCTGAAAGTCGATTGGCGTTGCAGACTTTTACAGCACTCTCTTCATACAGAAGTGTTATGGGGGGAAAAAAGGAGCTGCTCCTATGGAAACAGGTCCAGGTTATGGCATGAATTTGGAAAATAAAGGACAACAAACGGTGCGTGCTACACGTATTTGCTCATGGCCCAGTAAGTCATGTGTATTCATTTGGTTTGTATTTAAAACCTAAGAGGTACCAGAAATGCTTTAGAAATCAAAGGAATTCCTGAGAGTCTGAATTATGTATACCCAGCGTGTGTCTGTTTGGGCTGACGTCTGCCAGAAAAGAGAAGCTAAGAGGAGCTGGAAGACTTTCCTCTTTTAACCACCCTGAGCACAGAGCTTTCTTCTTTTGCAAGACAGGACTGCACTGAACAGACGGCAGCAGAAGGCTTTTCTTGAACGTTGGTTTAGATGAAAGGGGAGTCACTGGCTGTTGCTGGAGAACAGTACATCACCCACGGACAAGAAAACCTTGTCCAGAGGTGTATGACACAGAACGCCAGCGCGTTACTGCTCTGGCAGCAGAACCCAGCGGTACAAATACGCTGCCCAAGGTTCATCCAGTTTCTGCTTTCTGCCACTGATTTGTTGTCCATTTAGCTCACTAAACGTTAATTATTAGTAAACATTGCTATGGAGACGAAAGCCTGAATCTCAAGTCCCCGCTGACCTCAGAACAGGCCTAGTTGATGCAAGGTCCATTTGCCGCCCTTCGGTGCACACTTGGCTCCAGAACTGGAACCAGCTAATCCGTGGTTTTCCCAAAACTTTAAATCTCATCAATTTCTATCCCACCTGCTTCCTCCAGACTGAATCTGAAATACGAGAGAGATGTTATTATCAGGTGAGATTTCATCTGGCTGGCTGGAGGAAGGTGTGCGTTGGGGTTTGTTACTTAAGCCTCTTGGCTGGAATTGTTATTGCTGAGGAACCTGCAGGTTGCTATGTTAATCCTAATGAAAATATTCAGAGGAAATCACCCCTGTCTGTCTCTTCTGGGAGAGGCTGTATTTGTTTTTCCACTCCTTTATTCATCTGATACTGAAGGCATGAAGGAGACACAAATACAGCATTAGACAGCATTCCTCCCACCACACCACGTCAGTTCCAAATAAAATATACCACAGCTGAAGCAAGGCACACAAAATCCTACAGCATGCTCTTTCATTCTGAAAAGATTCTTCCTTCCTCGCACTGGAAATCTCACTGACTTACTGGTGTTGTCTCGCACATTTTTCGGACACCGTCAGGAAAGTCTGGAAGAACACGGCTGAGGAGGAAGCAAGTACTACACGTATTTCCTTCTGACCAGAGGATTTCTCCGTAAGCCCACAGAGGGATTTGCTGTAACACACTTTATTTCTTGGCAAGATCATTTATACAGAAAAATATTCTGAAAGATGCAGTAAACAGCTCAATGTGCCAGGTTTGGGTAACCCGAGCAATTCCTGGGCATCTGGTAAGCCAAAGGAAATCAAATGAGATCAAGGGCATGCAGAGACAAACTAAGAATGATGCTGTTGAAGAAAAAAAGACAATTAGAAGCAATCTGCTGTAAGCAGTAAATTTGAAGAACTTTTCACTCAGCTTCCTGGATTCTTTTCTTTCCCAGCATTAATGGAAACCTGGCACGTTCTGCGGATGATGGGTAAAACTTTTCATCAGGTAATCTGATATGAAGACAGGCACCTCCCTCACATCGGTGCGCAGACTTAAAACCCAAGCAAATACCCACAAAAAAAGGCCAACCCAAGCCAAAAAGCTGGTACATTGCCTGAGGCAAAGAAAAGCTGCACTCGCTCTCAGTCCTTGTCCTAAGGTGACCGTGCCTGGACCAAGCGCAGCGCACAGAATACTGAGCTGCCGTGGCCAGCCACAAAGTCTCAGTCTTGTTTCTCAGCGAAGACTGGCAAAGTCTTCAGAGCAGTGACCCTAAAGGAAAACTGCCCCCCATCTAAGATTGTCACTCCTGGGGTTTATATTCTGAATCTCCAGGTGTTTCCTGAAAAAGCACCTTCCCCCCTGTGCTCTTCATAAAAATTTATTCCTGTTATCAGGAAATTGTGTGAAATGTGTTTTCATTCTGAAAGGAAACAGCATCTCATGTCCCTGCACTGGCAAAGTTCCTGAAAACCTGGCACGAGCGTAACGCTCCAAGCTCAGAGCGGGAAGACCACACGGAATGACAAAGTTGTTATCATAGTAACATCGCATTCTTGAGACCTGACTCGGGATTTTTAGTTGTTCGTGGCTGGCAAACCCAGACGAGCCCTGAATGCTACAGCACAGATTTCCGATTGACTCAAGGGAACAAAGAGGTCCTGCTCCCACGATGTACCAGCAAATCATCCGCCTTCATCGACCAGATCTTTCATCCAACCCTTCCTGGTTACGTCTGTAAAAAAACCCTATCCAACCTGCCTAAAACTACCAGGTTTTCCAGTATTCCCTTTTGCAGATGTTGGTAAACAAAACCAATTATAGATCACGATGAGAGAGGCAATGTGATTTTTAAAATTTATTTCTTTAGGGTCCCCTTTATTTTTTTTTTTGCATAGCCTCTGAATTGGTTCCTCATCATGTTTTCTCTCTGGGTTCTGCTGCCCTGAAAACCTCTCTGATAAGCAATATACTGTTGCTAAACTCTCTCAAGGAGAGAGGGATACAATTTTCCTTTCTTCTTCCCTTGTTTTGTTGTACTGTAAGAACAATAATACTCATTCCTTTGTAGCATAATTAAAATAAACTGCTGTGCTGTGGCATTTAGTCAACTGCCACAGTCGTTTATTCCCTCACATGCAACAAATCCTCAGAGATTACAACTTCCAGCACCTATGAATTTTTGGTTTCATACTCTTACTCAGCAGGAAAATATAAAGGTGCAGCAGCAACTGATGCAGAACCCGCTGCACTCAGGTAGGTAAACGACACACACCGGACCCGTGTTCCCAACGCCAGACTCGGTGCAACGCAAGGAGAAACCTAATTAATTCAGTGCAGTTACACATGCTTAAAATTCATAGAAAGAAAGATAATGCTTTTGATCTGAAGGTACCAGGGCAAATCCAATTTGCTGGTACCGTCTGCTTTCCACGGGTAAACTCTGGGGTGCAGCTTTGCATTTGCATAACGGCAACGTCACCGCGCTTCCAGGCCATGACTGCGGCATGACAGAGATGAGTGAGGGAGACATCAGACCACGCACGGCAGCACGTGTCCTGTTGGTAACTGCATCGTTACAAAGCGCTCCTCCTCGGTCCATGTGAGGATTCTACATGCGGTACACTGATGCATACAACAGGGCAACGAGCCCTTCCTTCGGCACAGGCAGAGGGACTGAGGTTCTAGTTGGGGCTGTAACGTCGAGTTCTCACCTGGCCATGGGTCACAATCTAAAAACATTCACATACTGAAGCAGTTGCTCGTGATCTCGTGGATTTGTTCAAAGTGACCTGACAAGGTTACGGTCTGTCTTACCATGAGGAGTTTGAGAAACCCATTCATCTACCTGCCTGTTCAGCACACCAAGCGTTTTTAAAACCCCGAGCTCCTTCCTAAGGAGTCCTGCCCTGCAGACTCAGCAGACGCCCAATTCCTTCCCCTAAGCCCTGTGGGGAGGTTCTAAGGATAATCACTGTTACACAAGAACTGCTCCAACCCTACAGTCATAGATGTGCCGTTAGTGCTGGATGGAGTCCAAACATCAAACAGCTCTCCACAGATAAAATATGCGGATGATGATTCAGAACAAAGTATATAATTATATTAGCTGATTAAGATGCAAAATAAACCCAACTGCATGATATTAAATATATGAGGTGTAGAAAGTTTGTGAGCCACAAGCTCAGCACACAAGAACCCAGCTGCGTTCTGCAGCGAGCGGACACGTGTACCCAGCGTGGCACAAACCCGGTCAAGCCTTTGAACTGCAGCCCCGATTTTTGTGAGGCTGAGGAACACGAGCCAAGGTGAGTACGGTAAAGGCATCTTTGCCCCTGTAAGATCCCACACGGTCCCTTTACTGATGTACAGAGACCACAGATTTTACAGCAGATCTCTCCTGACAGAATACCGGACACCCCTGTATGTAAGAGATGAAAAACTGGTCACTACTGAAGAAAAAAAAAAAGAAAAAGGACAATAAATCTGTAAATTTATAGTGTAATTCTGCCCTAGTTACAACAGTGTACAATTATGACAAGCAAGGCTGCTTTCCACAAACAAATTTATCACCACTGGTTGCTCTTCTATTGCTTTCAATAAGAAATGCCAAAATAAGTGTGATTTTAAAATGCTGTCAGCTGACTGGAATACTCAAATAGATTTGGTGCATTACAATAAAATTGGACTCTAAGTGTTGTATTAAAAATAAATAAATAAAAAGGGATGAATATGGACCTAAATCTGCCACTTATGCCTCAATATTTACTGTAAACCAGTAGAAGATTGTCTTTGGATCCTAATTTGCATATTCATAAGGCTGTCATACAGCTTGAAAGTGGGTTTTTTTCTGCTTTGTTATAACAATTTAGATATTAGGGGCTTTTTAGAGCACAGTTTATGTAAACCCCACTCTGAGCAATACGGCTTTCGCTGATGCTGAGTTTATAACTCTGGTGCAGTCTGGCCTGTTGGTCTAAGGACGACGGCGCCGTGGGTAACATCACACTGGTGGGAAATTCAGCAGCGAGTACAAAGATGGAGCTCTATGAGGAGGATGTAAACAAGGCAGGAGAGAAAGAACCGGGTCCAGGCAGAAGTTCCGGACTCCTTGATGTTGTACCTGTTACCCCAAGTAATCCCCATATGCTGGTGTTTCTTCCAGCCTTCTCCACCCCATCTGCCGTTGGTGGTGTTGGTACTTTGCAGGATTATGGGGAAAGATTTGAACCCCAAATTGTGCACTAGGTAATGCTTCCTGGAGGAAGAGCAAAGCCAAGTGAAGCAGGTGAACACAAGCTAATTGAGTGACACCACACGTTGGGTTTCACATCCAGAGAAATGTCCGACAGAGATAACAACCGTATTACATTACCAGCTACACCAGTCTCCTGTCAGAACGTCCTTAACACGCTACAGGTATCATTTTCTTTAATTTCTGAGAAGGTTTGAGTTTTTTACAGAGACTTAACAATGTAAAGTAGAATGCGTCTGGGACTCGGGACTGTGAAACAACCAACCTTCACTCACTGACACGCAGGGTGACTTCGAGTACATCATTGCTCCTGATCTCTGTCACCACTGTGTATCTGAACGGAAAGCTCTCTGGAGCACATGCCGGTTTTACCATTTGTCTGTACAGTGCGCAGTAGAATCCCAATAATTCATCATATCAAAGCCAATGATTTCCTCTCTCTAAAAGGAAAACCTGAGTTCTTGAAGAATGTGACAGCTGGAGAGCACAAATCAGAGGGGGGCCGGGTCTAACGCAGCACTCCCCTGGCAAGGCTGCCACCAGGAACCGCTTTGGGATGTTCAGTACCAACGTCACGGGCTCCTACAGCCCGAGTTACTGAGTCACTCCATGTTGCAGCAGTAAATTCTTATTCTACTATTTAATGACAAATACACCCATGCTTACTGTAACATCCCAGTTACACCTTAATTAATCACCTTTTTTCTTACAAGCCCCGTACACAGTAGTGAAATAATCCTCCCAGTCTGCACAAAGAGAACCTTGGCCCATGCTTCCTAACCAGCAGCGTCCCTGTCCCAGAAAGGACATATGTGAGGAAGAGCAGCAGAGACCCCAGCCAATATCGCATCTTGCCAAGACACAGGACAGCAGACAGCTCTTGAATTTTAGGATCTGTAAACAGTTTGGGCAAATGTGATCTTATGTCACTGCCATATTACTGTCCAGTGAGACTGATGCTGCGATCCAGCTGCCTCTGCTTCCTTATTTGTGGGAACAGAGAGGTACCCAGACATCTGGATCGTACACACATCACATCTCCATTTTCCAGATCATGTTCAAGAGCATACCACAGACAATAGCTTTCCTCCAGTGCAATGAGAAACCAGATGGCTTCAAAAGACCCTCTTTGCCTCCAAGGCGGCATATGGAATATTAATTAATAATAGATTACTAGACCTTTCCCCACTTAAAAGTTTAATCTGTTTGTTAGCTGAGCTGTTTGTGCCAGGCAAGTACTACAAAACAATGCTGCATTCAAAGAGCCATGTCATCTCTTTGGAGTCGTCCTTCCGAGGCCCTTGAGGAAATCACACCAGAAGGAGCCGGGAGCCAGAGGAAGAATCACAAAGGCTGGGGTTTTGTTTTTAAAAGCAGTGGCCGTTTGGAAATTCGGGGAAGGGAGTGCAGAGAGGAGGGGAGGCTGTCACAAAGCAGGAGAAGCTGTTAGCCTTCCCCTCAGCTGCCAGCAGCAGAGGACAGCCAGGCAACGGAGCGAGCGGAGAGTCACGGCAGGCCCACGCGCATAACGGCTTGAAGTTTGCCTACCACCACCCAAGTGATCCCGAGAGAGCAGGGGCTTACCAAAGTCACCCCAGAGCCGGCACCAGAGCACGTCTCAGATATTGCACTGAAACGCTGGGCACCGTGAGGAAGCAAATGAAGTTGAGTATTTTGAACAGGATTTTTCAAGTCTTATTGAATGGTATTTTTTCCTCTGCTGGGATTTTAATCCCCTGGTTTTGCCAACTGATGCGCTATTTGGTGTGTGTTTCCCTCACCCTCTGTCTCTCCCCTGGGATCTCACCTCCCTATTATAAGCCTGGATAAGCAGCTTTAATTCAGTGTCAGCCTCATCTACTGAATTAAACTGGGCCCAGAAAAATCCTATTACTGTTGTGAGGGAAGGTGAATAAATGTGTATCTTGACTGATCGTGTATTAATCCTGGTATCCACTCAGGGCTGAAAGGAACTGTCTGTTCAGTTGCCTAGCAATAGCTCCGAGTGTAAGTCCTAGCATTCTGAAAAAAGGGTCAATTGCTAAATAAGCCCCAGAGCCTCATTTTCATGTTTTTTTCCCCCAAGCTTTGTATTTTCTAAATAAAAAAAACCCCTACCAGATATGAGATTATGAAATAAGACAATAGTGAGAGCTCACATTTTGTGTGCTGAGTGTCTCACCCGCCGCACGCAGAGCTCACGCCAACTGAGACAGATTTCACGTAAAAGAAAACTAAGAAGAGAAAGGGGAAAGGTTGCCGAGGCGGAGGAGAGAATAGCCTACTCTCCCATACAATGTCAGGCGCTGGTGTTCACTGGGTCACAGCCGTTTGCTGCAGCAGACCTGGGCCTATCCGCAGCCAGCCGAGCAGCTGCCCAGGTACTCGAGACACCAGCCCCACGTCCTGGCTTCTGGCTAAATCGTCATGGTGACGGTGCACAAATCGCTTAAAGGCAGCTGAGGCTCTTCCACAGAAACATTCTCCTTCCTGAAAAATGGCAGGTAAGGAGATAACAATGACAAGGGATTTTAAAATACGTATTTACAATGATTTAAAAGTGCTTGTTCAGAGAACGTCCCCCAGGAGAGGGTCTGCCTTTGGCCTGGAGAGCACATCTGGCAGGAGAGCACCGAGTGACGGTGCCTCGCGGGCAGTCGCTAGGAAGAAGCAGTAATTCCATTTTCTGTCGACAGTCGAGTGTGTGCTGCTAAATGTCAAGTGTTTGCGTTAACAGCTGGAGAGATGAAGCCACAGAAATTCTTGTTTATAACCCCGCAGTCTCTTATCCCGTATTGGGATGTAATCATGTGGCTCAGCATATTAATCACATTTTCAGATTGGTTTAGGCCGTTTTCCAATACCCTTTCCGTGTGGCAAATACGGAAGACAAAACTCTCGAGATCTATTGTTTAAGGTTTTTCCACTTAGTACATGTCGTTTCTCCCCAAGAGCTTCCGAGGGATTCACCCAAAACATGATAAATATCAGGATGGATATGAAAGCCATTCAATCTCCTCGCACCACGGCTTTTGGAAAAACAAAGAGCCCTCTAAGCAGAGATTTCTACAGCAAGGAATGCCACGAAATCCTTCAGGATACAGGCTATCACCAGCCTAATTGCTATCAAACATATTCATCTTTTTGATCATGGGTTGTAGCAGCAGGACTGACGGGCTGACGTGCCGTTACTATCCGACACAGTCTCTTTCACGGTGCAATCATCCTGCCCTTCAGTGGTACCTGGATGTAGTTTGAAAGAATCTGGGAAAGAAATTAAGGGAAAAGTGACTAATAAGATGTTCTGCATTCCTGTACCCACTTTTGGGTCCAGGCTTCTAGGTCATTAGAGAATGAGCTAGAATTTTTAGATGACGAATTGTGTTATCCCTGTCACTGGAAAATATCATCTTTCTCCTAATTCCTGTCTTGCTCAGTGCCATCGGCCCCATCTCTGACTCCCCACTCTCAGAGCATTCCTGAGCCAGCCAGCAGTGTCTGCTCTCTTCCGCAACAAACGCTTATCGTACTTGAGAAAATCCAGTGTCCAGAAATGTGAAGAACTGCCAAAATTTCCAAGTCATGGAATCGTGAAAGCTGCAGAGAGCTTTAATACCATCTGAAAATACCTTTAAATTTGGAAAATCTGGAATGTTTATTTTCCTTTTATAGAGAGTTTTTGAATCAGGGGGTAGGATCACACATGCAGAATAATACCAGGAAGCCTCTTCTCTCTCAAAGGCAATTGTACTCTTGGCAATAAAGCTGAAAAAGATTCAAATGGAAAATAAGGTGCCACTCCTTTAACACTAAGGACAACCCAATAGCGAAAGAGTTGGTGCATCTGGCATCACCTCTCAACTAAGATGAGATACCTTCTTAAATCGTAAGTTGAACCAGAAACACCTCGATGAAATCCTCTACCCTGCATTACACAGAACTGCTAATAAGATGTTCATAACAAGCAATTGTAAAAACCATGAATTTTAAATTCAGTTTGAAGCAACTCGAAAATCCATGAACGCTTTCAGTCTCTCACACTTCCACAAGACGCTCTGTTCCAGTTCCCCTTGCCTTTGTATCAGCAGATTTCCAAGAAAAACAGCCTCAGCAACCACTTATTCTCTTAAGATTTCAGACTAGTCAAAGAAATGTTATGGATTTTTAGAAAGGTTTTACAGAAGCAAATACTTTACCAGCCCTGCCAATATTTCTGACAGTTAAAGTAATTGCAATACTTTGTGGATCTCGATTTCTAATCTGCTTTTTATTGCACTAAAGATCACGTCTGATTATGTCTTTGTATATGCTACACACTGGTATTTTGAACACATTTTTCTTCATAACCAGCATTTTCTAACTAACTATTGAGTTAGAGTTTTATCTTACCCCAAATGGAGCCGTTCTCCATTCTATTATGCCAGGTGCTGCACCTACACCTAGGAGGAGAGACAACCTCCTCCTCAAGGAATTGATAGTCAAAATAAAGCAAGAAAGAAGACTGGCTGCTACTGACTAAGGAAGAAGGTTTGTGTCCTACGTACGCTGACTCTAAGAGATACACAAAGAGCAAACTGGAAGCTGCAGGGACCTGGAGGAACTGGGAAAATGAAATCCTAGGCTTTAAGCACAAACCCAGCCTTTTTTTTTTAATGTCTTTTGCATGAAATAAAATAAATCTCCAATTCCTCTAACAGGTCTCTGGACACCTCTGATACCAATATCAACTTTAGTCAAGCCCAGTGCTCGTTCTAAACATACACACTTGATCAAGTATTAGTGATCCCAGATCGTGCAGAACACTGCTGTGTCCCGGCTTTTACTAGCGTTGAATGTTTCACATTTACTCTTGGTTTTGCAGATATATGCACAAAAAAGCATCCTAACACCAGCCATTTAAGCACGGATTGTGCAGAGGTTCTGGAGCCCAGCCAACAAACTGCTGATTGAGCTGTGCTGGAAATGCTTTGTTACCCAAACCAAAACGGGGAACAAAATGTTCCATCCCGACCCTTAGATTACTTTTCCTTCTTTCATGCCTTGAGACAATCACGCGGAAGGCCTGCCTGCAGGGGAAGGGAAGAGGGGGGAAATCGCTTCATTTTATCCACAGACTTTAATCACTGACACCTTTCTTTTTCCCTTTTATTTTTCCATGATCAGATATTCATGAGAAAGAAACTATGACCAAGGTTTCAGTATTTCTGTGAAGAGTGAAAGCCTTGTACAGTCCCTCAGCTCTGCAGTCCCGGGAATAAACAGACCTAAATCGCAGTGCACAGTCGGTACTGCGCTCGTGCCATCTTTTGGGGGGAGAGAGCTATTTCCCGCACAGCCTTCGAACGGCAAGCAACAAGGCGCAGGATTGAAATACGGCAATTTGCTGAAGTGACCTCTCATCGGAGAAGATGAGCTGAGGCTCAGTTTCTCCTCCACCCACGCCTTCTCTCCCTTAGACGCGCTCAGGGTGCGATTTCCAAGTGGTTGTAGTGAAAGACTCATCTTCAGTGCCAGCAGAGGAATTCCTGCTGCACCTCCCAGTCAGCACGGGTTAGCACTGCCTGCACTGCAGCGCTGCTGACGCCAGACGTAAGGCAGGCGGCGGCGGGTTTGTTTTACACCGGCACATAGGAGCTTTGACTAAGAGGGAGCAAACCCCTCAGATGTGAAAGCGTGCTGCAGTAGGTGTTGTGCACATCTGTGGTTCAGCAATAAAGGTTCATAAAACAAACAGCAGCAGAAAGAAGTATTGTCATCTCTGCTTCATAGGTGTGGGACTGGCGCACCTAACTCATCCCTTCTGCAGCCCTTTGGAGCCCCTGAAATTGCTCCCTGCCGCTAGGTTTCTCCAATGGCTTGGTACATGTCAAGTAAAATCCATCCTCGTCCATACCGCTTTCCCAGAGCACTGCAGTCCTGAGAGAGACGGGCGTGACCCAATGCCACAGGCGCCTGGCTGGCTGCACAGCGGTGACGTTCGCCTCTGAAGGCTGCACTCGCCACGTACGGACCAAGAGAATCTGCAGGGGGAATTTTCTGACTGACTTCCTAGGCATAAGTATTCCTGGCAGTGCTTCTAAAATCTAAAAAAGAAGATAAAATTCTGCAGCTCTTGGAAATGCAGCTAATGTATGTGGTGCATCGCAAATACCTCGTTAATGCCTCATGATTTCCCTAAATATAAGAAGAAAGGTACCTACCTAGTGAGCACTCAGAGGGCAATTTACATCTATTAAGCCATATCTGGCAGGTCTTTGCAAACAAAAGCTTCAGTCACCCAAATGCAACTCTCTTTTTTAATTAAAAAAGCGACTAATACCTTTGGACAGCAGAGGGGAGCCCTATTCCACTGCAAACGCTACGCATCAGCTCTGCTGGGGGAAGCACCGCTGGACTCCGCGGACACAGCGCGGCTCATCGAAGGACTGCCAGTTGTCTTCCTCTTTCAGCGGCTTGGCCATCCCACTCCATGAGGAGGATAACGGTATTGACTTACCGTCTATCTGGACCTCAGGAAGCTCTTTGGAAAAGCACCCACAATGTTGAATAAGCATTTCATTAGTGCCAAGCTCTGCGAAGCGGCATTTGTTCACCCTCCAGACAGTGCTTTGGATGTTGCTAAAGGGAAAACGTCCCGTGCACGTGTATGCAAAGCCCTCTTTATCACCCCCCCTCGCCGCTTCCTCCCCACAGACACCCACGGATCTATATTTAGGTTTAATTTAAAATAGGACCAGAAGACGAAAGTACCAGTAAGGTTCTCCTAGCAGGAAGCCCAATTAGAGAAAAATAAACTCTGGAATGCTGAAGCGGTGCAGGCAATAGCCCTCTACGAGTGCTGTAATCAGCCTGCAGCATTAGTAGGATTTTTATGCAATCTTTTCCCTTCCAATATGTTATTGTCCTTAGTGCACAAACCTTAGAGAAAAAGTCATAAAATATAACGAGGGATTCAGGGGTTTTTTCTCCTTTGATTGCTATTGCTTGTAGTTACCTGGGCAGGAAACATCTGCTTTTTTCCCCATTAAAGAGCAAAGATTACCAGGTTTAACTAAAACCTGGCATTCTATAGTTATTTACTGGGACCTGAGGAGGAAAAAGAAAAGAAGTTGGAAGCTAATTACGTAGCAGATGCCGACTGGTATTTATTCACCAAATCCACCCAGGTCATTCATTAAAATCTCCGTTTTAATTAGCAAACACCTGTTTTGTGTTTGATTTTACACTGATCTGTACTGTCTGCAATTTGCTTTCCTCAGTACAAGCAATTAGGTAGCCCTGACAGTAACAGTTAATCTAATTAGAACAGGGCTGCCTTGGGAGCCCGCCCTGACTTCAAGAAATTAGCCGCACGACCACAGCTCCACCCCGTCACGGCTGTGGCGGTTGTTAGGGTCGGGGGGACAGTGTTTTTTCCCCCCTTCTGAACGACACAAAGACGTGGCTGTTATTTCTAGCATTTTCTGTTTCAAAGAAAAATTTCTTTGTAGAAAATAAAGAATCTGAGCTACAGGGGACACGTGATGCTATTGCTGCTTTCAGACATGACCTCTAGTCCAGGACTCACATTAAGAGTGATGCATTGCAACAGGCTCATTCAACACAGCCCATTCGCTCTCCTCTTGCTGCCCTGAATCATTCTTCATTGGCTTCCCACAACCCTTTCAAGTCCTTAACGCAGAAGTGAAAAGCACCTCCTCTCCTTTCTCTAGGGCCCTCGCTGGCTAAGAGGGAAGGCTGGAAGGTTCGCAGGAGTTAGTTCAAAAGGTCTCCTTGGCAGAGGAGTGAAAAGTAACTGCTGTTGCCATGCTCTGCCTTCTGGGGAGTGATCCCAAATTAGTCTTTGGTCAGAAACTGGATCCTGCCAATTAACATCCACTTTAGAACCGGCATCCCTGTATTTTCTGTTCACTGACATAGAGAGCCCTAAAAGAATTTGAGGTTGTGGTCCCTGGAGACAGTTGTATCCCCTGGCTGAGGTACTGAATCGAACGGCAGGCTCTGGGGAGTTTCTGGGGATCCAAAGTTTTTCATTTTAACCTGCAGTCTCATCACAAAGACGACCACCAGGATATGGCACAGTCACATTTCGGTATGAGGGAAGAACGTAGAACACCTGCTGAATCCACCCAGCATCTTGGGTTTAGGCTTTACAAAATCTAGTACTCGAAAACTGTACTTAGGAAAACCGTGAGCAATGACAATGCACTTTGATTACAATGCTGAAATGAACTATAGTTGTGTGGATGCAAATGAGAGATGATAATGAATTCCCGTTAGAAATAGATGTATCTGAAGCTTGCGTTCTACATCAATCACACACTGAACATTTTCCTCAAAGCGCTTGATTTTCAAAAAATTTTGGCACCCGTATAATCATGTGCTACAGTTTTTTCAAAGCCACCTAATCAATACTTGCTTCATCCTTTAAATAAGGATGAAATAGTTCTCTAATTCAAAGCAAGATGTGGCAATAAACCAATTACAACCATGAAAGCATTGTTGTAATAAGGGTCATCAAGACAGGCAAGTGATACAAGCGATACCTGTGATTATAAAATTATTATAATTTAGGATATATTTTCTTCTGAAACATTCCATGCCCTACATTTGTGCCACTGCTTTCTTTTTTCTTTTTTTTTCTTCCCTTTTTTTGCTAAGCAGTGTACGCTGGCCTCCCCCTCTATCAGAGAGATCCTCTGCAAAAGGAGAAGAACAATCTCCCTGGGGTAGGTGAAGATATTTTGAAATAAAGGAATAGCTAATTAAATTTAACTGTGTCATCCTGGCGAGGCTGAAGACTCTAATTAATTAATCCAGCCCTTCACTTGTCCTGGAGGGGAATGGTGCTCCTAAATGCACAGGGTGAACTCTGTTTCAGGAGATACGGGGCAGGTGCAGCCCTCTCCGATGGAGATGTAGAGTCTCTCGGCAGGAGAGCGCGCAGGGACACCGAGAACTCGTCCATACCTGAAAGCAGGGCGTGCTGCCGAGAAGCTGGGGAGAGCTACGAGGGGCTACACCACAAAACATGCAAATATATCAGTGCAGAGAGTGCAGCTTTTGGGTTTGGAACACACACTTCTGCCCAGTGCGAAAGCACAAACCTGGGACATAACAGAAAAGTTACATTTCGGAGCAGGTTCCTGCCTTAGCCCAGTCAAGAGTATCTGGCCTGTTCAAGTGCTGTAAAGTTACGGCATGGAAAACAGCGCACGGTCGGGTGATGGGAGCCCTGGGTAAATCACAGCACAGGAAAAAACGTCTTAAGGCGCTTGTATGGATTTCTTTCTCCCTAATTTTTCATACCATTTCGACAGAGCAGGGACCATGCCAGCCTTTCTTTTGGCATGTCGGTTCCATTCTGTGACACTCCACGTTTGGGACTCTGATCCTCTGGACATAATTCACACCACCTGAAGCTCCTCTGCTCATACACCCTCTCGGCCTCAGGAAAGGACGCCACACAAGGGTGTGCTAGAGCCAGTTTGCCCAAATCTTACATGTTATTTAGCCTGGAACTCACATCGCTGGGAATCCAGACCAAGGCCCTCATGTTCGACCCTGGGTTCTGTCACCTCAGGCAACATTGCTTTCCCTCTGCTGACCAGCTCTATTCCGACGTGCTTTTGGATTCTCTTGTGACTGTGGTGATACGAAGGTGCCTGTGATGACCCCACAGCCCTTCTGCTCGTGGGAGAGCTGCCGCGTGCTGCTAGCAGAGCTAACCCGCATCGATACTTGGAGTCAACTCCTGCTGTTACACAAACCTTAGGTTGTAGCAACGCCCCTGAGGTAACGATGTCTGACTGCGTGCACCCTGAGACCCTCGGAGAAGTGAAGGCACAAAGCCACAGCAGCCAACCCAGCTACAATGTGTTCCACCAGCCGAGGAGCTGGTATTTGAGATGGAAATCACACGGGGAGTAATGAAGTTTGTAGCAGCTTAAGGAACAGCCTTCCACCTGCAGCAGAAGCAGCCTTGTACCTTAAAATCTCCTACATCGGTCACAGAGGCGACTGCTAACGAACGGGGACAGGATCCGAGAGTTCCTCACCACAGGATCCTACGTTGATACGCACCGGCCAGGGCTGCAAAGCCTCTCTACTCAAAGGATTCGCTGTTTGGTCAGAGAGAAGAAACAGCTCTAGGTTACATGGAGTAATTGGAACTGAACAACCCAAGAGTATCTCCCCAGAGAATCACAAAAGACGTGGGCTGCTTTCAGTAAACCCCTTCCAGAGCTATTTCAGAAACTGAGATCGTCAAAACTACACACAAGCAAAAGACAGACCCCTTCCTCGCTTTTCATCCCGACATTCTTACCCCTTCCGAGCAAGATAGAATGAAATAAAAAACTGCACAAAGAGCCTCTTCACAGGTAAGTATTATTTAAGCAAAACTCTCCTTTAGGTCAGCACTCAACAGTCCTGCTTTGGGGCACAACAATTCCTCCCCCCAAGAGTAACACAGAGTCTTAAGACTCTGCGAACTACTAGAAGACAGGTCTGCTTTTAATCAGCTTTAGTACCGGAGGAGCGGCAGCAGCCTCTCTGCTTAGGCCACGAATGACAGGTTTATTGTCCTTTCTTTGGAAACTGATAAATTGGTTCAGACTTGGGGATGGCTTTTAGCTACTGCCAAAAAAAAAAACCAGAGAAAAGGATGAGAATAAAAAAGGAAAGAATGAAGACAGTGGCTATCCTGTGAGATATTTAAAGCTTTGTAGAAAATTCTGCTGGACAGACTGGTCGTGTTGCTGTCATCTTGGCTCTACCAAACTTTGGGAAATTTCAAAAGGAAATGTTTGGGTTTTTTTTAACTCTCTCCATGTCTGGCTGCTACTTCAGTAGATTTGTTCAACCAATCATAGGGTATTCAGCTCACGTAAACCAGTGATGTTTCCTTTCACTATGTCGATTTATGTCAGGTATGTTTCTAAAGATACAGTCGTAACTCAGCATCCGGATAAGAAACTTTAGACACTCAAGTTGCCCACAAGGTCATTAGGCCAGTTTTGGCTTTGAGCACTAAGTGGGTGGATCGTCTTAAGGATGTAATGAGCAAAGAGGTCCCAGCTCATGAAACCAGCAAAGAAGATAATTCAAAACACAATTAGAAGAAGCAGTAATTGCTGGTAATGGGCAGGAAAGGGAAATTTAGATGATCACAACAGGAAAAGTTACTGTTCATTTCAAAACTGCACCGTCCAAAGCCCACTGCAATAAATCCAGCAATTCCCACTCACTGTCAAAAGAGGTGCCTAAAACCTTGCAGAACGATCTGTGCAATAGGCAAAGCTTTTGACTGATAAGGTAACTCTTAGGGCCAAATTCTTATTTGTGGTTGACTTGTACAACTGGGAAGAGTTTCAGGAGCTGGTGCTGATGTCTGCCAGGCTAACGGCAGCTCCAGGGCAGCTCCGTTATGAGTCCAAGAAGCAGCACTGCTCTCCGACACACCATCATTTAAAAGGGCTAATGGCAAAATTATATTTAAAAGCAACAACAAATAGTGTTTCGGAATTAACTTTAGGCCTCCCACTAAAGACAGCAGGATTATTCAAATGCTGATTTTCTCAGCTGATGAACTGTTTGATTGGACTGCAACCTATTGGATAAACATCTCCATGGACATCCCAGAGAAAACACAAAGCAAACCAAATAAGTAGTGGAAGCAGGTTTTTCTCAGCAGACTTCTCCAAGAATTCTCCCTCCTTTTGCATAAATGATGGGGGAACATGGTTAATTGAAGTAAAAACAACTAATAAGTTGGCACTTTCATGGTGTTGTGGAGGGACATTTAGTGCACGCTATACGTGCCTGTTGGGAGCAACGCACCGTTCTGAGGCCACAGCACCGTTTCCTTACGGCCCCCAGTGGTCCATTGCCAAGGGAAGGGTCTCGCCCGGCCCTGCAGAGCCCAGGGGTGGGGGGGCTGCGGTAACGAACTGATTCCACTGCGTGAGAGAGAGCTACAGTCGTGCAGACAACACAAAGCCACTGCTTTTTTCCCCAGAAGTAATTTTAACCTTATTACGTTGATTTGAAGCGGTAACTGCCCGTGTGATGAAACTCCATAGAGGGGAAGAGTGGAGAGGAGGAAGCAGCATCTTCTGACAAAGCGCAAATATTTGTCTAGGGAGGAACCATAATCATCTGGTAGTCTTTAATATTCCACGAATGAGGAATCAAAAACTACAGCATTGTTTAATCAACATGTTTGAGCACAAGCAGGGAACATTTCTACACAAACCTGATAGAACCACATAACATTTATGGACATAACCCTAATTAATTCTGCCTATTTGGATTCCTGTCCTCCAGCCCCCATAGTGTAAACTGCAGCAGCTGCAGCTGCATTGCAGCGAGGATCGAGTCTTGCCAAATACTGTGTGTATTTCAGTTTGCAAATATTTGCGGCTCCTGCGTGGGAAGGTTGACATAGCATTGCAATCAATTAAACAAACAGGCTACAAGGGTGCTATTGACTGGGAGCGTAACGCTCCAGCAAATCTGGCCATTGAAGTGAACGGTACCAAAACACAAATGTTTCCTAATCCTTTCGCCATCATGGAATCCATCATCACGTTCCACTTCATATAAAATCTAAGGTCTTGATTTATTCATGGCAATATCCAACGTGCATAGCCAATGGTAAAGGAATTAAAGGCCATGGTGATTTAGAAATCACTCAAGCAGCTCTGGGGCTGGTGGGGCCAGCTGGAGATAAGCTGTTGTAAGGACATGCCAAACTTCCCTCATGTTCCAGAACCAATGTCCATATGACTAAATGCCAGGTATTTTTCACTCAAAATATCCAAATACCATTCAGGTTGGACTGAACTTCATCTCTGCACATTAATGAAAAAATAGAGATCGCCACTTATGTTTTTATGCCACGTATCATTAGCACATGCTGTTTACAGAATGCCACGACCACAATGACTTATTTTGCGAAGATACACATGCAGTTTCCCACAGCAATTTCCAGCGTGGTTGTAACGACCTGCCCAATGCCACCCGCTAAGCCAAGGAATGAGAACAGTACAGTGAGCCAGCGGAACACCTCAAGACTCGATTTTGAGTAGAGATTCTGCTCAAACTGCCCGAAAACCGGCCGAGACCTGAGTTTGCTACCAGCACATCCAGGCAGAGGCTGGCAGGGAAGCTGACCTTGCCAGACCCGACTTCTCACGACATCTCTCTCCCAGTTTTGACGTTTGTTAGACCAGAGTAGCAATTTCATGAAGCTGACAAGTCCTTGCAAACAGGAGCAGCAAGAGTCCGTTGATGTGTAGTTAAAATACAGTGGATCAACTTCTCTCCTCCTCTTACTGGCCCTGTTGGCGGGCAGAACGTGTGAGGGCAGGCTCCAGGCCGAGCTGTCAGTGCTCTGCTGCCTGTTCCTATTAAACTCTGGGCACTGAGGAGAGAAGCTGCTGTTACACCTCGTACTCCTCAGCTGCCTGGCAGAGCCGGCGATGGGCACCTTGGCTGCAAACAGGCACACACGTCTCCACTCCCCTTGTGGATCTGCAGACAGCTACAGCCCACAATATATTTAAAGCCTGTAAACACCTTCTGCTGACACTCGAATACGCTGCTTGCGTGAAGTGCTCGCAGGGACAGCTCCCAGCTCGTTCTGGAGCTCACTGCAGTGGGCGAGAGGAGGGGCGAGAGGCAGGAAAAACTGACAGAAACACTGCAGGAAGTGCTGGTGAGACAGTGCTGCAAGAGCTGCCTCCTTGACCAGCCAAGGACATCTGCAGATTCCATGGGCTGAGGTGTTTACTGAGAAGAAAATGGACATGTGAGGATCAGGAGGGTCCCGCGACTGTAGGAGTGAGGGTGGCGGCAGTCACGGACAAGGGGATGATGGCCAGCGAAGTGTGCTTAGCTAGAGCTTAGCTACGAGGCTGCCTGCTGCAGAAAGCACAAACCACGGGCAGTCCCAGGGGTTAAGAACCCAATGTTTGCACTGGAGAAAGCAGCTGGAACTTCTCCACCGCAGCACAACAACTACCTGACCTGGGCCCAAGAGATGTGAGAATTTCTTTAATCCACTTTCATGGCTTCGTCCTTGCAGCTACTACACAGGGGAATGGCCCAACAGATATGAGGGCTGGAAACAGCAGAGAGACAAGAGAATGAGCCCGGTGTTGCCTTGGGAACTTGCTGGCCATGGGCTGGATTTCCTCTCTGAAATGCTATTTGAGGGGGGCAGGCGCAGCCTGACGTCTCTAACTGCTGCAGTGACTGAATCCTTCCAGCACCCTCTGAAAGGGGCTCTTTCTACAGACAGGTTTGTTCTAAACTTCTGCTTTGCCAACACGACTTCTATTCCACCAGAAAACAGACAAATCCTCAAAAGAGAAATTAAATTACAGTGATTCTCAGATAAGCCCCTCCCATTTTGATAAAAACTCCCGTGTAGTGCGGTGTAACCGCAGCAGGAACGTGCGGATCAGCAGCGGGCAGCGGTGCTGCGCTCCACACCAGCAGCACTCGCTGCCTCTCCAGCTCACCGGATCCTTCCCCACTCCCCACAGGGCTATTCCTATGAAACTAGATCAATAACTTCCTCAACCCATCTTCTTGCGTGAATATATCGCACCTGACACACTATGGCCTTGTCGCTGCCTCTACAATATTAATAACACTGGTAATTTCAGTGGCTCCTAAGGAACACAAAAAAAGAGTATCACATCCAATTACAGGAAATAACGTTTTAGGACAAGGAGCTTGAGCCTCATTACCCACACAATCTACTGCTTGTTTTAACCCGTGCTTCTTTCTTCTTGAAAGTCGTAACACCCCTTTAAGCTAACACCAGTGAAACCCGGTAATCGAGAACATTTTCTGATAAGCAGTCCAGACGAACAATACAGATAGACAATGTCGTCAGTTCAACCGTCTTACCCCTTGTGATTGCTTGGATAATTCAAAACGTTTTCTTTAACCGTTCTTTTAGAGGGGTTTTATCAAGTTTTAGCATATCCAACATCTGTATCTCTGTGCCAGAGAATCGCCTGGAGTGAAACCAGTGACCCCTTCCAAACAACCCAGCAGTCCAGCCTCAGCGCCAACCGCCTGGGCAAAACCCAGCCATGCCGGAGTCGGACGGGAAGGTGCTCTGCGTCCTTACCAGCACCTGCCCTGCACAGAGCTTTCAAGGTGAGCCTTCTGGAGGTTTTTTCATGTACTTGCGTTTGAAAAGTTCCAACCCAGGGACAAAATTTTCCAGTTTGATGGCATGAAAGTCTTAATAACAGATTCTAGCACCTAACTGGAGAAGAGGCTACTTACTCTGGGTAAAAACCCCTCTGAAGATAACAAGCATTTAAAACTTGTTTTTACATTGGATTGTTCACAGGAGCTCGATCAACTTTCAGTTTCAAAGCTTTTGCTCAGCATTAAGGTGAAGCAAGAACAATTACTCAGACGAGCCAGAATGGGACCTATACTCCACACCAGCAGCCGAGGCAGAAGGCAGGAAATATTCATCACTTTCCATTTTTCTGTCGTTCGTTTTTGTTCTGTGTATCTGCATTTATGTGATTTGTGCAGCAGAGTATGTTTGTATTTGTATTTACATGAATCTTATTACAGCGATACCTGCCAGTTTGACATTGCATTTACTGAACCAGCAATCTCAGACTTTCTTATTCAGACTTTTTTTTCTTCTCATCCTAGCTGAGGATGTGTCCTACTTTCTTGTTTAGAAGATGATATGCTTGCATTATGCATTCTAAGTATAGATTTTAATTTCTTTTTTAAAGTGGGTTGATGTCGTTGTCAAAAGAAACGTATTCAGAATTTGTTTCCTGACCCAAGCAACTTGTGCTTAAAGAACGTGATTTCAGGGTAGAACTAAAACATGATGCAGCTTATGCACAGAATGACGACTTCCTGCCCGTTACATTTTGCAGCTGGAGGGTGAAGCTAAGAGACAGGGTTTTATTATCACTCAGGACTGGTGGGGCCTTTTTAGGAGAGAGAGGAGTAGAGGGTGTTTACTGAGGACATTTTCAGAAACTCACATGGAACTCGAGCACGCAGCATGTACTAAGCGCCCTTTTAAAATCTCCCTTATTCATCACAACGGCATCTTTGGGTCCATCATACAGAAACAGGGGTGGAAGGGACTTGGAAAAGCCATTGAGACCAACCCTGTGCCTGAAGGCAGGATCAACACTACCCATGTAACTGCTGAGAGAGCTTTGTGGTGTTCTGACAGATGTGTAATGATGGAAACGACGCGCAGTCAGGCTACTCCAGTGCTTTAACAGTCTTAACCGTGGAAAGTGCTTCCCACTGCCCAGCTCTGACACCTTCTTGCTGCAGTTTTAGCCCAGGTTCTTATCTCCACCACCAATACAGTGGTTACTGGCCCTTGGTCCAGGGTGTTTTGTGAGCACAGCCTGAAGATGAATCAGAATATCCTGACTTTCAGTCCTGCCTTTAAAATTAAATTATCTTTTTTTTTAAGAAAAGAGGAATCGGTACACAACTACAAAAGAAGGGAGCACTCGCACCAGGGAGCTTCATAAACCATAACCCAGCCCTTTTAAAGGAGGAGCACTCTACTACTTGCCACCCCAGGAAGGAAGTAGCAGCTGTACCGGTACTCCTTGCCTTTGAAATCTTCGGACTGGTACTTTTTGGTTCAATCACGGCACCCCTAACGACTGGCAAACATCACGTAGAGAAATAAAGGTGCAAATTTGAGGCCCGGTAGAGAGTAGCGACATGTCTGAACCCACAGGTTGATCGGCAGAATTAGGACCAGAAACTGCAGGTCTTACCCTGAAGTTCTGTGTCTAATAGCTAAAGGGAACTCAATGATAATGTCATGGAAAATTCCTCTGTCATGTAAGAAGCCTGGCTACTTTTCATTCAAAGGCTTTGCTTTCATGGTTGTTTCTGCTTAAAATTCTACAGCCCAATTTATCTGTAGCGTAACCCCATTGATTTCAATGGGCTTACAGCAGGGATGAAGAAGCTAACACTCACTTATCATATCTCCCCTGTAATTTTTCCTCCATCAGGTAAAGCTCTGCTTAGCAGACAGGATGTAGGGAATTGTTACAGCCGGTGTCCTTGTGACATTTCATTAAGCTGGTCTTTTAAGGCTTATCATTAGAGGCGCTGAAGTCCTGTTAGAAGAACTTAATTGCATCCTATTTTCCCTGACTGAAGACGTGTTTGAAAAGTCAGCTTGCATTTTGATTTTTCTTTAGTTTTTCAAGGTCTTTGTGCTGCACAGAATTTTAAATTCCCCCATCTGCTGCACTCACTCTTCACCTGGGGTTCGCGTAACGCCTGCTATTCGTAGCCATTAACGCTCCTGTTCCTCCCTGGTCTAAGGCTCTAAGGGGAACACGGACTGCTGCCACCGGAGCTTTCCGGGAAAAGGCCACCCATGTGCCTTTGCAGAGGTGGAAAAATGATAAAAAGGCCATGACAATGAAAGCATAGAAAACAGAGAGTGTTTCTCTTTGCTGCATGCAAAAACTACTGTCCCTTTTTAAAATACCCCAAAGAAGATACAAAACTTCAAACTCCTCCGCATTACAGATAATGGCAGAACACGGAAGGTTACGAGCACTTCTAGCGACACAAAGAAGTGCACGGACAGCTAACAGGAGGTCTGAGAATAACCATCCATCTGGAAATGCGATTTTAAATGTTATAAAGCAAGTTTTATTTTCAGCTTTGCCACTCCAGGGTATTAAAGGTGAAGTGACATTTCTGATCTTAGAGGCACAACAAATATTCACCTAATAAAACATTTGTTGTTGTTGTTAGGATTTCTCATCTCTGCTTGAGGAATCTAAATAACAACTTGTTAGTCTGGGGTACTTAAATCTGGCTTTCTTTGGGGGGAACAATCCTAAGCGCTTCTTCTCAGGGGCAACTCCGATAAAATTGATGGTGTTTAAAACAACAGCATGTAACAGGAGAATCAGGCCCCTTGTTTGCTTTTTATAACCTCCACTCTCCAGGACCCAATTCCCTAATCCTGTCTGGGAACAATGAAAGTGTAATTTAAGGCCAGTCCTCCCGGCTGAGAAATGCACTTTAACACAAACAATGACTATTTATGCACAGACGTATTAATATATGGTAGCTGCAGAGCGCCACTCGTTAGCACCCGCGATAGGCAGTGGCTGTGCAATCCATGCTGTAATGGTGAAGTCAATTAGCACAACATAAATCGTCACTCTCAAGCACATTATGTTTTTCCTGCAGAAAATAACACTAGCTCTCCGTTTCCGATCAGGAACAATCACTAGTACGCTGCTGGTTTTGAAGAGGATGGTCTTTAGTGACGACTCAGGGTTCATAGCAAGGAGGACTGGGTTTGGGGTTTTTGTTACCCCGTTATTATGTACACCGAGTGGTGTGATAGTCAGCTGCGCTGCTGCTCGTCTGACCAGCTCGGTGATGCACGCAGTGCCAGCCTTCAGGAAATAAGTCTTTCAATTACCCTTCGGCAATCCCTGATTTTCCAGTCCCTGAGCCCCTTAGGGCTCGGACAAAATAATGAAACTCAGCCACTGTAGCCTGAGAAAATCTCTGTAGCTCTGCCAACACCCCTCAGCCATTCGAGGAGCCCGATTGCACTGCAGTTAGAACTGGCTCGTATGCACCACATGCAAATAAGCTTCCAAGTAACTCACTTGTCTACCAAAAGCAATTAATATATTTTGACTTGGACCACTGCAAACCCTACAAGTCTCCGTAGAATCCACGAAATCCATTCAGCAAATCTTTACCACCACCGGTACCCAACGCAGGCAGCTTCGAGAGCATTATATAAAAAAGGATCAGAATCCCTTGTGGCAAGACGGACCGACCTGTCTTACCCCGCAGCACGGGGACCTGTGCGCCTTTACCAAAATGTCCATGTCTTGCCCTGGAGGAGCCCCTGCACCGCTTTCTCTCTTTCATTGTGCTGTAATTTAAAAATCTATCTGTGTATCTATATAGTTCTGAAGGCTTCTGTAAGTTATTCTTCCAGAAGGTGAACTGACGCTGGAGGCTATTTTGGAATTAGAAAAGCAAAGGGCAAACTTAGTTATTTTGTGCAGAAAAGCTGCTAGCAGTCACACACAGTACACTGAGGAAGAGAACAACTCGTCGGGGTTATAAATCCTGGACTCTTAGGGCTGGATTCTGCTTCTAGCACAAATTGTGTAGGCCTAGACAAATCCAATAGAGGTAATTTCATTTGCACGTGGTGAGGACAGTATCAGAACCAGCCCCCTACTCATCTGGGGCTTTCTGACTGTATTCATGTTCCACAATTAGCTCGATTTTGCATACTGAAAGAACGGATTGCACTGTGGCAGGCTCAGATAAAACTTTAACTTGTCCAGCTATGAAGTCATAAATCACCCCAGAACATTAAAACCCCAAGGGGTCTAAATGGATTTAGCGACATATTCTGTTTGTGCCGTACAGAGATCCTGCACAGAGTAAAAGGAAGCGAGCGGCCCTACAGACATTTGTTTGCTCAGAAACATACAGTTCCTGTGTGGGTTCCCGTAGCACGTAGTGGACTTGCCTTGTGCAGGTATCTGAGCAGAATGGAGTTTGATTGAATGGCTGCACAGCCACTAATACTAGTAGTAATTATTGCACCCTCCTTACACCCAGCCTGCGTGGGGTCATAAAGCATCTCAGCGAGACACTCATGCAATTCGTCGCATGGATGGAGGTGACGCCACTAGAGAGATGGAGCCTAGGTGAAACTGGGGAGAGGGAAGGGGTAGGACCGTTGACACCTGGTGATACGCACGAGCCCTGTGACTCAGGTGATCTGAGCTCTCTTTCTAACACTGGGGATTTGGACACATGCTGCAGCTTTCTTTTCCATGCATTTGCAATGAATCTCATTATTCCCCAGTATAAAGGGTTGCCATCTCCCCCCTTCCGTTCCAGTATCTAATTTATACCACCAATGACATTTAAAAGACACTTTTGTACTCAAGTACTTGAGCTGCAAGACAAGCCCTGTGTGAGGTGTGTAGAAGAGGAAAGATTCTTTCTAAAAGGTGGTGCAAATGAGCCAGGAACAGTGGAAAGCAGACCTTATTTTAAGTGAGCGTGTGTGTGCGCACGTGCCTCTGGTCTGTTCTCCAGGACTGAAAGAGCGTGCAGCTTCGCTGAGTCAATTCGACTCAAGATAAAATTCTACGCCTGTTCAAAAATAACAGAAACAAAATGTTCTTATGCCTTAGTTCTCCCCGTTTGTATATTCAATTCAAAGTGCAGTCTGAAGATGCTCCCAGCCCGAGCCATAGAAAACAGCACTCCACAAGCTTCTCAGCGCAACTCCGTGTAGCTTGACGTTTACCTTGGGCACACTTTCACCTTCACAGAATTTTAACTAATCCTTTACAATCTGCAGTGAGAAATAAGCCTGCTATCCTGTTTCCAGCTGTGACTGTGTGCAGAGAACAGGACCAAGAGGTTCCCGTTCACTTTAACGCTACCTGATGTAATACTGTGCAACAGCCTGGCACCTTCTGAAAAGGAAGGTGCTGCTTTGCTTCAGGTGTTCCGTGCAACGTGTTCCAGATCGCTTGTTTTGTCACCTATGAGAACCTCAACCAGCGAGGTTTTCCTCTTCACTACAGGAGGAAGGTGTCAGTGGTTAAGGCTCAAGGGATATTTCTTGGCTTTAAGCCATAGAAAAAACACTGGTGAGAGCCTGTAGTAAGGTTACCACTAACACAGCAATAAATAAAAATATTTATTGGAAAGCAAAGAGGGAATCTGAGGGAATTCTCAATGTGTAAGACCGATAACCAAGGCATAGACTGTTAGAAGAATTACTTGGGCAATCTCACTTGAGCAGCTTTCTAAGGAAAATTAAAAGAGAAAAACTGTGTTGAGTTACACATTAGAAGTGTATCGAAAGGAGAGAGAATACGAAATAAGGGTTGTGCTTCTATTTTTCTTTCTCCCAGTGACTTGAAGTACAGCCTTGAGGGAACTGTTCCTCTTTGAGATTCACCGGCTCTGCTCATAAAACGAACCTGGCACGACGATCATTATGTAACTTATTTCGCTCACTTCTCCAATAATCTGTGCAACGTACTTCGCGGTGCTCAGATGAAATCTGTGAGGTGCCAATTAGTATTTGTAGAAGTGCCACAAGCCAGGAGTGGAGCTGGCTGCTAACACCTTCCCTGGCACAGAAGTTCTAGCTCTAATAATCTCATGGGGTGAGTTATATTGGCTGGGGCAAACTCAGATGCTGAGGATCTGCTCGGGTTTTGTGTGCATTCCAATTTCAGGGCACAGTTTGCCAATATGGGGTGAACAATAGTTCACAGGTAAGAGGACTAACAGAGAAAAAAATAACAGCATTTGTTGTTACAGAAAGGTCAAGGAGAAATACTAATCGTGTTCACCTGGGAAAAGCGCTTTAAAAGAAAAAGGCCAATCCTTCAAATGCAGAACAAAGTTAGTTTAAGCACAGCTAATTATTGTAATAATGCAAGGCTCATAATTGTGTTAGATTATCATGGTCTATTATGGTCAAATTGTAAAATAACTCCAGACGTTCTGTGTTAAATGAAGCTAAGTCAAGCACCAGTTCCTATTCTTTGACCGCACTGGCATACTACAGACCCATCGAGCTAGCACTGGGCAGCTGCTCACAAACAGAATCCTTTTCTCGCACAAGCTGGATTCGATGGGGCATACGTATTTCATTTCCACTTCCACAGGAAGATTACTGCTGGCGTACACGTACTCTTAAAATAACCCAGTAGATGTTTTACTCCAAAAGGGGCTGAAAATGTCCCACATACATCTGACTGAAACAGTAAGGGATAGATCGGACATTGCTCTCTGTTTCCAGATACACACGCGCTTGCCTAAGGTCTTGATTCTGGTTTGTTTTCTAGCCCTGTTCTGGATCTGGTTTGTCTGTATTTCCTCTGTGCAGACCGCAGGTTGGCTATTCCCAGGAGCTGGAACGGTACCTGGGCAGAGAAAGAAGGAAGCCCCGACTCACACGGCAGTTACAAAGCACTGTTCTTCTAGGCTGTGCGTCTGCATTAGCCCCTTGTGAAACATTCGTTACTGGGTGAATTCCTTCACTGCAACTGGGCAAACAACCTAGCTACAATAATGGGGATAATGAATGTGAGACAGCCCCCTCCACCATACCGACAGATCCTTGGTTTCAGGCCTAGCATGTTTTTGGGGGGATAAAGTCAGAATGAAAGGAAATTTGTTGGTACTTGCCGGTGGAAATCACCAATTCCAGTTGAAGTGGATCCCAACGCAAAGACAATTTCTGACCGTCTTAGCAGTCATCATCGTCTATTTGTGGGTGACGCAAAGAATCTGATTTTTTTTCCCCTTGCTTTGCTTTGCAGGAAGTCCCATTAGGAAAGCGGGAGTCAGGCACAGAGTAAGACGGCTGCTGTTGGTGTGCATTTCCTCTACGTAAGAAGCATGCGGTCAGATTTGCCACGCTCAATCAGACGGCTAATCCATCAAGTTCTCCGGCCGGCCTCTGGCCATGGTCTGTACCTGCTGGCCACCTTCCAACCTGAATAACTGCGCTCTTCCAGGCAGGATGTCTCTTCCTCTGCAGTCTTAACCTGCCTTTATTCTCTTTTTGTTCATTTCTTGGCCCGCACTACTGAACATAATTTATCTAGAGCTAAGACAGTCGCAGATAGGGCAGAAAGGTGCTGCTTCTGAGCCCAGATGCTTTAACATTCAGGTAAAATCAAAAGTTCTAAAATGTTACATTCTGTTTTCTGGTAAAACCAGTATTGCCTCTTCGGTTTTTCAACAATAATAATGTGTGGCAATTATTTTTGCTTGATTTCAGAATTAAATAAATACCCCCTGCAACCCACGAGCAGATGCTACAGCTGATGCTACAGAGAAAACAGAAGGGAATTCCTGATTAATCACAACTTGAGCTGCTTTGGTCAGCTACAAACATCCAGTGAAAAAATCCCAGGCTGTTTAAGTCACACTCAGCACGTCTTCAAAATGCTGGTGCTGCAGGTTCTTCTCTGAATGTACCAACGCTGCATCTATCCCGGCTAAGAGGCGGCTATGGCGACACTGAATCTAGAGAGATATAAAAACATGCACACACACAGAGCTTTATCTTGCAGCAACTACCCAAAAAGCCAAGTGGTTATCTCAGATTAAGGGCGCTTTTTCCTGTCTGGAATATTCACGCTGGATGGGACTCGAGCTGTTCTGCCTCCGTTTCCCCACACCGCCGGGAGCTCAGCCCAGGCCGCCTGCAAGGGGCTGCAGGAAGAGGGACGCTACCTATGTCTTCCGTGACATGTAACGCCGAGACATCAATAACCGCTTCAGAGCATCTGCTCCTTTTAACGCTGCCTCAGCGGAGAAAAGCCAGGCCTCCGGACAGACCCCTCACTCCAGCAGCCACAGCAGATGGCTCAGGAAACGGCCTTGGCTTCCCCACTCCGCCGACACGGCGCTTCGACCAGCTCGGCACTGTAAGCAGAGGAAGAATTCCGAGCGAGACGGGAAGCGACTGGTTGTGCGCTGGAGCCCGCGAGCCGTGCAGCGGTACTTACTGAAACGACAGCCCCTGTTTTGCACAGGGGCTAAGGGCCTCGACAAGAACCACGGTTTCTGTTCAAGGGGCTCCAGCAGCCCAACCAACAGGCCTGTGATCCACTCGTCAGGGCTGTCACCTTCACAAAAGGCAGTTGTTAGAAGCTGCGTTGGGCTGAATGCGCGATAAATTCAACCATCTCCCCCCTAAATGCGTTAGTGCTGCCCAGCTATGATCTTGATAGATTGCGGTTAAGCAATTAGTACGAGGACAATTGCTCAGATTCAGTTGGAACAAAGCACTGGCACTTGGTAATTGGTTTACTCTAACGAGAGAAAGAGTTTCTGAAGAGGATATAGGCAATGAAAGCGGAAGAACACAATTTATGGTGCAGTGACAAAATTGCACACGAGGTCAGTTCCCAGTCACTTCGGTTCAGAGGCCTCGTGACAAGACACGCCTGGGTGATGTGCAACAGAACACGAGCCGTGTCACCACATCTCCTGCCTTTCTATGAATGGTAATCGAACCAAGCCCTTGCCAACCTTCCGTCTTGGCTTCATCAAATGAGTCAGGATGAAAACGGATGTCTAAGCGCGAGCTGAGTTCTGTGGCTAAAGAGGTACCAAGCTAATGAGGTGCCATAAACCCATGGAAGCTGTGTGACGTCTGACCCGAAGCAGCCCCAGAAGAGCTCATGGCACTGGAGTACTCGAGATGGACAAGGACATAGTTTGCCAAGTTAACACTTCATCTGTCACAGAACGCAGAGGCAAGGAAAAAAAAAAGTCATTGCTTCAGTCCAGGTCTCGCTTTCCTTTGTCTTTAGGTCTTGTCTCTGGCTAAACACGGGTAAAGTACCAACAGCTCAGAACGCTCTTCTCACACTAGCAGCAGTTTTTACGCTTGTGTTCCCTGACAGAAGTGACCCCGAGCTGGGGGTGTCACAGGAGGCAGCGGCAAAGAGAAGGTTATTCCCACGTGCACAAGCGCCTGCTTTTGCTCAGCACATAATTGAATCATACATCTGATTAAATCAGAAAATACAAAATTCTTCGGATGTGCAACACTCCATGCTCAGCACCTGAACTCAGGTTCAGCGCTCACCTCACTGCCAGCTGCAATACAGCAATTAGTTCCAGCAAAACTATATTTGCTTATAGAAGTAATTAGACATCAAGAAAGTGGCTTACTTCTGATAATTACATGGTCGTGTCCCATCTATCAGCCGCTGTTAAATTGTTGGTATATTAATGTAAAGCTTATAATCATGGTTGTTCTAAATTGAATAAATGTTCTTGCCAATTCTCCAACGCAATTAATTTACATAAAAGCCTCTGGAACTAAAATTAAAATGATATACATCTTTCCAAGGGTTTCATTTAAAACAAAGCTAAATAATAGAGAAATTATATATCTTTTTTCTTTTCTCTTCACTTTCTTATGTTTGCTAAAGTTAATGGCCAAATAATCATTGAATTGTGCCTAAACCAGTTATTCAGAATTATTACACCAATAGCTCATTTACATGTACAGTGATTAATTTTTCAGGACATTAGTATTTTAAACAGCCTGTTTCCAAACCAAAGGGGATTCCAGCTGATGGTGCAGGAGGGTCAGGGGGAGTTCTATTCCCTCACAGTCATCTGCACATAAATAACACTCATCTGTTTTATTTAGGCATTCGCACTTTTGTGTAGAGCACTGATGTTGCTGATCAGACAAATTTGACCCTGCTACAGAAAGAAAACCTGCACCCTACTTACTCTAAACCTGCCACTGGTCAAATTTAAATGAACTATCAACTCTAACTAAGGCATTCTAACCATCAGTTGTAATGCTTTAGCAATTCTCGATGCCTCCACAGAACTAAAAGTTAAGAAAAGGGTTAAAAAGTTATGTACTTCGTGGTGCGTCCCAGTCAAAGTATCAGTTGGAATAGCACTGGTAGGTAATTACTGGGCCATTTCTCTCATGCTGAAGCCTACTTTATACACAGCCCATTTTACTCTACAATTCTTTTTTTCTACTCTACTCTGGTATTTATGACTTTATCTTATTCCAGCTGAGCTTAAATACTCACCAGAGTGGAAGCTGTTTTCCCTTGACTGTCTTGGAGCAAAGCTCCCCCCCTGCACCCGCCTTACTACAGGGAACAGAGTGCGTTAGGGGAGGCAGAACGTGACCTCGCTTAATGATTCCAACGACCTCCTAAAGCTCACTCCTTTCCTTGCACTGTCTCTAAATTATTATTCCCAGCAACCTTTGGAATTTCTAGTCTTTCTCCTGTAATAGCCTTATCGAAGGAGACAGTGGCTGCCAACGTGCCGAGCTCAGGGGTGGCAGTTCAATAACTCGGATCAGCTCGCATTACGCTTCAATCTGTGTTAGCTCCACAGGCAGTAACAAAACCCATACAACTCCACTCCCCGTCCTTAAACGTTCCCTCCTCACAGTTTGCATTTTTGCCACGGATGGGCACTTCATAAAATCCTCCTGGAATGCAGCACATGCATGTGTGGAAATATTTATGCACACGTTATACATGCTTCTAGGCGAAGCATTTATGTTCTGGAGTAGGATCACAGTCACTGAAACAAACATCCCTTTTCTGGGAAGAACAGCTCTGGGCAGGTGGGACCTTGATCATTCTGTCCATTACTAGAGAGTGAAGTCGCAGATCAGAAGTGAGACTGTCAGGGTAGGAGACAACCTAAAAAATGCCTACAGATGCATTTTAAGATTTAAAGCACCCTTCCGGAGCGAAGATATGTGCTGTAGACGCAGGCACAGGCACGCTTGTTTTCACAGACAGCCCATTGCACCAGGTTCGCTTGATGAGGATGCTCACAGCTCCAGAAGCTCCAGAAGCTTCAGTTTAGAGCTCCAGGACCGGACCCACATAGCGCAATGTACTTCAAGAAATTAAAAACAACTTATTGCGTTACTTTTTTCCAGGAAGTATTTCCCTACTTGAGGAAACCTCATGACAAAGTTCTACAGCAGAAAGCCAGCGTCAGCGAACACAGAGCCTCCCCTGCGCTGCAGAGATAACCCTGCTCCCGTGAGCAGGCTGTCATCCGGGGAAACGCGGGGCTGTGGAACTCCAGAACGTGGGTATTGGCACAGGAGCAGTAGGATCTTCGTGCAGGCAGGAGCAGGCACTGTTCATTATTTGCTCTTTGTAATCGGCTACTCATTAAATTTGCAGCCAGCCAAGCACATCGTGGAAATGCAGAAGCCTGTGACTGAGGTGAGCAATCACACACTCCAAACAGCCTGAGTAAACAGCTCATAAAAGCTGCACAGCCTCAAACTCCTCCGCACAAACTCCTCCACAAAGGTGTGAGAATCAAGCGCTAAGTGTACAGCCAGGGGTCACTGGCAGGAACATACTGCAGCATGTATCACTTGCTTCACGGCCTGAATTCCTGCAGTCTGTCTCCTCAGAGCCTTGTGAGCATCACCCGTGGTCAAGCATTTTTCTTCAAGGCAAACGACGGCATAGTTTCAGAGTCCCGCGTCCCACAACAGCAAGGCCCCAGGCGTTAACCACTAACGTTTATCCTACGACTGGCCTGGGAATTGGTTTAACAAGTTATCGTATTGAATTCAACCTCTGTCAAGCTTTGGGAGTTGCAAGGTGAATTATTACTGCCTTTACTGGATTAATTAGTCACTGCTGGTATTACTGTACTTTCAGAGGGTTCAAGAACACTTCCTTCACCTTCCTCATTCTTCTGTCCTCCAGTCTCCTTCATGCCCAGTTTCTACTCCGCTATATATGAAAAGATAATATATTTATGCTATTGCAGAGATGTACACGTGTGCATGTATGCACTCTGACAGTGCTTTCTGCTGAATATACTGAACCACAAATCTTCCACCTACACTGTTTAAACTTCCATTTTTGAATCAGAAAGATCCCACTATCTACTATTCTCTTTAAACGTATTTCATCAGTAGCTATTAAGAATCATTCATCATTTCTGTTATTCAATGAGGAAGAGAGGACCAAAAGATGTTGTAGGGACTGGATCTCCTGTCCAGCTGCTGTGAAACAAAAGTCTGTAGAATTATACTGGTCTAAGACTGGCCGAGAATGAATCCAGTCACTGTTATTTAAATGGCCTCTCCAAGTCCTCCCCAGACTGTCTTGCGTCGTATCCTTGCGTCCCTCTCGGTAGCAGCCCCCATTTGCTCTGCACCGAAGAGATGTTAGAGAGCTTGGGGGTGGACACAGCTTGTGTAGGATGGGTTAGGGGTGTGGAGTTGGATTACCCATATATTCCACACACACGTAACAAAGAAAACAAATCCTTTGGCGAAATTCCTGACCTCCAACCCGTCACAGACACACACAAGCTAATTTATCTTAATGTCAGAGTCTATGACAGAGCGTATACTAAATTGATGACTGCGACCCTCAGTGTCATACAGGAAAAAATGTATTCCATGAGACCATGCATTGTGTTTACAGCCAATTATAACTCCGTTCGCCCAGCTCTCAGTTCCCCAGACCTAACCGAGCACAGGCAGTAGTAACTGAGCACCCATTGCTTCCTACACATCCACCCCCAGAACAGTGCCAGACAACACCTATACCCAGTCACATGCCAGCTCTGTGATTATTGCAGAGAACTGATTGAGTTTAACTTGAAAGACAACATCTTACCACTTCTTTTCTGACTGGATTTATAGAGTATATTCATTCTGCTTTCTCATTTTCTTCAATGGTAAGAATTTTACCAAACCTGCATTGCCAGCAGCTTCTTTCCCTGTGCAAGGATGGGAACAAATCTCTTAAGCCAACAAGAGTAGTTCCAGTCTGCAGGGGAACTCGATAAACGGTCAGTGCCAAACCTTGCTAGCTCCTTCCTCGAGACAAGTGCTTTCACATCACGCCCCTTCTACCACTCCAGCTACACAAGCATTTGCTTCTGAATGACATCACCCTACTAACAGGTATCAAGATGCTGGGTGACATTTATATCTCCTTTTTCATGGTCTAGCATAGTTGTTCAAGGACAGAAGTTGACTCAAGAGACAGAGGGCAAATAGATCTGAGTTTTAACTTCGTTGAATTTCCTTGTATTTATTACCTTGCCATGCAACATGGGAACAGTCAGCAGATAATTTATGGAATCATGCTCATAGAAATAAGTTTGTGCTCACGCAATAAAATGCTCGGAGCACCAGCAGTTCTAATACAATGAGAATTCACAAAAGAGCAGAATAAAGTGGGGAGGGAGAAGAAGAGCTAGTCATTAAATCAATATCACGAAGGTCTGGCTGAGATGTGCTCAAGTCAATAATACCATAAAGTTTTATACTGGGAAAATGTTATCGTCTTGGCGCCTGTGAAGACAGAACCATTTAGATGTAATATATTCACCAATCACAGGAGAAGAATAACTCGTTCTGTGATCTAGAACTCACAGGGAGAGTTGTCAGGGTTGGAGACAACCTCTGGCAGAAGAGCCCTGCAAGCAAACGTTGCTCCAGTGAGTATGAAATCTAGAGCCTTGTCAGCTACAGGAAAGGCATCGGAAAGCAAAAAGGCCTTGGTAAAGGACTAGGAACTGCTATAATTGACATAGTTTGACAATAGTCTACCTGGGCTTTCCCAGGGATTTGGAAGATGTGAAAAAGCAGATATTAAGCAATTACAAAAAGAAAGCAAGAACGTAGAACACATCTTACCGTTTTGCACTCCAAAGGTAGAAATTATCACAATAGGAAAGGTAGATCAAATCTCACTGATGCAAGGAACAACAGAATGACAGAAGGATACAGAAGAGCAATAGAGACCCTTAAGCAGATGCAAATTAATCAGTGCTTTCCATCTGGAGCACTACAAAGCCTTGGCAGAAAACTGAGGAGGTCTTGCCACCTTTTGGTAGAGTTTGGGGCACTCAGTTGCTGGACTGTGGTTGCTGGACAGTTCCCGGGTGCAAGCAGGAGCCCTTCCGCTGAACTCCACACACACCATCACGTGTAAGGCCAGCATCAAGGCTCCTGACTCGTAAAAGAGAGCTCGGCCAGCCTAATCAGTTCCCCAGTCGTAATGCATAAATACAACCACCTTGACTTAAATCTTTCCACTGATTTTAATGAAAACTCCTTGCTCTTGTGTTTATGACTGAGTGAACCCCAGTGATTTTCTGGTAGACTTCACATTGCAATTAACTTGCTTCTCCCCCACTTTACTCTCCTCATCCCTCTGGTCTAGACGAGCCCTGGGATTTCATCTTCTGTTCCTAAAACCAATCCCACCATTCTGTCTGGGTGCAAATCTTGAAGAGTGAAAATGGATGCTCACAACTTCCATCGCAGTCACTGAACATAAGTGTCACAATTAAGATAGTTCCACATTAAAAATAGTAAACGAACGTGCAATGCGGGATAGGGTTTTGGACTCCTGCCCCAGCCGATCTGGTGAATCAGCTCCCAGCCCTTTCCTCCTAATCCTGCAACGTTCTGGGGTTGCCAGTTCACTGGGTGTTATGGTTTGGGATGACAGCGTCTCACCTGTGCTGCAGTGATGCACAATCACTGACAGCAGCTTATCAGCTGATGAACTGGAATGACTCCTTAAGAAAACAAATCACATGTATTCCTTTCTCTGAGCTATCTGTTCCTTCTATTCCTTGTGTAATTTATAATTTTAGCTTGTGAGAGTTCAGAGACAACTTGGTTTAAGTGTAGATTGGAGAGACAAGTGTCTGCAGTTACAAATGAACCTATGGGCTCACTTCCCATCTCCAGTTCTGATTCCCCTGTGTCTGAACAAATCAAATGAGAAGCATTTTCAAACAAGCTTAGAGTAACTTAAAGCTACATGACTTTCTGTATCTGTATTTTAGAATTCGGTCTTAAAGCACTCATAAAAATGGAAGCCCTTAAATCCTCTGGTTTTTTGCATACCCATGAAACCAGTATCGTTGAAGTGCTCCAGTTCGACTTGTTGGCTTGAGCCAAAAGGGCACCATGTATATACAAAACCAGACTCTGTACTGTTCCAGTCTTGGCAAGGATGTCTGTGCCTTTCTAAAATTGAACTGATGTTGATAGTAATAATCGCTATTCCATCCCTAAGTACACACCAGTAAGTAAAATGGTCCTTCATTTCAGTACCATCTCAGCCACTAAGGTGTTAAAAGTGAAATTGGTAATTGTTTTAACCAAGTGGTATTGCTACTGTTTTCCTACAAACAGCACACACAAGAAAACGTGGCAGGAGAAAGAGCCTCCCGTGTTTTATTTTCATATACCCCAGAAAATTATAACACAGCTAATAAAATGAGGGTGTCCTACACAAGCGCCAATATTGTATAAATCATGAATAATACATCAGGTAAAAATGAGAAACTGCAATGGAATCAAACCTATATGGAAATAAATAAAACATAACAGCAGAACTGCAATCATGTTAGCTCTGAGGATAAAACTGTGTTTGTGTTTGCAAGAGCGGGAGGAAGGAAACTTCCCCAGTAAACAATTGTAAAAGCATTAATACTACTAATAACAAGACCTACATAGCAAGCCAAGAAAAGGGGTAATTAACAAATAAGCATTCAGCTCACCAAAGCCCTTTGGCGGAGGGCGTCGAGAGGCAGCAAACCAAAGGTAACAATAACCTTAAAAAGGTGTCAGGAGCGACTCCTGAGGAGGGGCGGGAATGCACACCCGGCTGCCAGAGCAAAGCTGAACTGCTCATTGACATCGTGCAGCATGTCTCATGGTGTACGGGGAGCGGGTCTGTCCGAGGAAATCAGAGGGCACTCAGGCAGGAATCGGGCACAATCGCAGTTCTTAATCTCGGGCGAGTAAAGCTGGGTAAACCCCAGCTTTACTTCACCCAGAGGAAGATGCTTCCCAGCATAGTGCTACAAGAGCTGCTGGGCTGCGGCAGGAGGGAAGGTACCTCTTCAGGGCAAACCTCCCTCCCTTGCAGGTAGAAAGGAGGCACTAAAAAGAAAAAAGATGGTTCCATGTTTGTGACACTACTGGAATCTGCCACAGACTCCTGGTGAGATCTCTGGAAAACAGTTCAATCTCCTTGTTGTTCTACACACCTCTCCACAGCTCCTTGTACACGCACATTTTTTCTTCTACCTTAACGGATTAGAATTCCACCCAAAAAGGCAGCTTTGGTGGGTTTTGATGATGTACAGTAAGCTAAGCTCAGCAAGTGCAGAGTATCATCACACAGGTTTAATGGAACTCCAAAGAAAACATTCAAGGACAAAGACTCCACTTTAATGACTTCCCGTAATGATCCCTATGTTTCAAAGTAAATCTCTTACCCCTAAGATTACTATTAACATTTTATGCAAATTGGATGCATCTCTCTTTTAAGATGCAAAATAATCTGTGCATATCTTTATACTAATTCTCACAGCCATTAGCCAAGATGAGTTCATATTTTCATTCCCTTTGCATACTGAATGTATTTTACTTCTTTGGGGCGGCAGCTTTTAATAATAGTCAGCAAGACTTGATGAATCCGATTACCTGGATTCCCCTGTTTTCTCTGTTCAGCCTCTCGTGATTTATGATAAGCCAAAATCAAAGTTTGGGTTGCTAACAGTGGCATGTTTCTCTTTCCTCATCTTTGCCCAAATAGTTTTAAACCAAGCTCTAAGAGAAAGGATAGCAAGGAGCGACTCAAAGGTCAGAGCCAGAGCGCTGCGCAGCAGCAGTCAGATGAGTTTATGCTGCAGCTGCCCTTCAGTGGAGGCCTCTGCAAGTCTTACAGGATTGTCTATAAATATTCAGAAGTTGAATGCAGCAGCGGGCAAGAGTCTTTAATTTAATTTTGAAGGCTGCAACAGACCAAGCTTTCCAAACATGACGGAAGGGAAGGGCTCTGCTGCCAGAGGGGAGCATTCTGGCTTCTAAATCCCAGAGTTAAGACAGTTCGGGGAGTATCGTCGAAGCAGAATCCTCTCTCAAAGAGCAGTAACAGAAGAGCACAAGCCTTGCACTTCCCCTCGGCTGGGCCCTCACAAATCTCCTTCACGATAATGGGCACTCAAGAGGTTTGGCACCTCGAGGTTTAAGCAGTTGCTATTGATACGCTGGCAGCACGCAGGCTCCTGAAGTTTGCCGAGGTTTTTAGCCTGGCTAAGAGCTGTATGAACACGTAATAACAATTTTTCCCTACCTCAAAAGCTGCAAATGCAAATAGACAATGGGTAAAAAGCGGAGGCACAGAGAAGTGAGGTCAATTGCCTGTGGCCAAAAGTAGATTTGGGGGCATTCCCAGGAAGCGAACTCCTGTGCTTCTCCCCAGCTGCTGCCAAAGATTGCTTCGGCTGCTCCTTTTCCCAGCGTATCACCCGAAGTCAGCTATGGCCGGAACAGAGACACGTACCACATCCCTGTAAGTTTGGGCCGTTACTCTGAAATCTGCACCGAGCCAGAGAAAACGTGCTGAGCGCAAACAAGAGGTTAGCAAGAATGGAGAAGCACATCTCCATGTGCTGCAGTTTCTTAGCTTCTCTATTTAATGACTCAGACACTGTGGCGTGATTTAATATGAGTTGTGATTTCTCACATTTAATGAAGTGAAACCCTCTTGGCCCACTGTGAGATGTATGCAAGGATGAGAACCCAGTAATTTACAGCATTGTGACCTTATTACAACGTTCTTTTTGCTTGACTGCTCTTCAGGCCTAACAGAAGCTGTTATCAAGAGCTCCGTAGAACATTCGTTATTATTTATAATTGGATGTCAAAGAGCCTTATCAGTAAAAAAATGTATCTTAATGCAATTTTCAATAATTTTATGCTAACTTTAAAAAAGTCAAGAAAAACAAGATACTCTCTAATATTAATTCCAGTGATGGGGATGAATGTTGCTCTCCACAGCACTAAACAAATAGTACAAGCTTTGCTAGACTGCCTTCTAAAGGGAAGCTAATTGTTCCACCAACATAACGATAAATATCCTCCAGGGGACTGCTGACTCATTCCTCACTTGAGATTTGTAACCTGAAGTGCTGCTTCCGAGTTACTAATATTGCAATCCATACCTTGGTACCCATCGGGTGGGTACCACGTGATTACAACCCTCTGGAACCTCGTTAGAAAATACGTTCATTCTACCATTTCATTCACGGTCTAAGCTTATAGACATATTATGATGTCTTCTGCTTGCTATCTGCAGTAGTTTCCCCCTGGGGTCTACTTGAGACTATTTAGTCCTTTGAAACATGGACTATCCCTGCATGTACATACAGATCCCGACACTGGGGGTTACAGTTCCAGGAGCCCTAAAGGTTCTGGAATCCAAAACGTTTTCAGTGAAATAAATTTCTTCAAACCTGAAGCATTTCACAAGCTTGATTGTTTCAGCTAAAGTTTTCCTGGAAGTTTTTTGCTTTATGGTCATCCTAGGAGGCAGAAATTCAAAAGGCAAACAGAACAGATGATTCTGATACAGGCTGGATAGCATGTGAACAGCTATTAATATTTTGAACTCTTCCTCAGAACCACTTGGGCTGACATGTACCTGAACTGACTCTGAACAGGCTCAGAGTCCATCAGATCATGAAATTCAGTGTGAGGTCACTCAAGACTCCAACAGGACACAAACACCTTCACCAACTTCTGAACCCAGTGACGGGTTTTGTTTTGAAGTCAAGTAGAAACCTCACAACACTAAACACCCCCAGACAGCCATAACTGAGGATGTCTAGAGAGTCCAGCACTCACACAAGAGCTAACTGCTGCCCACGAAACAGCAGTGTCAGAGAACGCTCAGGTAGCCCAGGACACGTCGATTTACTTCTAAATTCCTGTTACCTGCAACTCAGCCTTGCAGCTACGATGAAAAAAAAGACATCAATATCACTTAAAACAGTTTAAGAAAACTCAGAGTGTAGTCGCTCTTAAAAGAAAAATCTCAGTAATGAATCAGATGATACAGAAAACCCAGCACTAAGCTTTGTAACGTTTAACACAATCAGTTTAGGGCACTCCTTAACCGGGTTCATCATCTTTGTGGATCGAAGCAAGAAATAAGCACAGAAGTCACACAAGAATAACGGCTGGGATCACAGCGACATACACTGTGAACCCCGTGCTGCCTAGCAGGGAGAACTGACCAAGGGCTTTATCTCATTATTCCCCACTTTATCATGGAGGTTGGATCAGTCTAATGCCATTTCACAAGCAAGATACACGAACAGCTGCACTTGCTCTTAACGGGTGAAAAAGATGCTATCAGGCAGTTTCAGGATCTGTTTCTGAGCCACCCGATCATCACTACACAGATAATAATGCTTCTGCTACACTGTAAAATGCTTTAAAAGTTCCATAGGAGTGTAGGAAATATTGTTACGTGCTGTATTTTTTCAGAATAGATGGCAGCGAAGCAGCAAAAGGCTCTTTTAACAAGTGCTGTTTATTCCTATTTAGCCCTGGATTACACCATCTGCATCACACCAGGGGCTGCAGCTCCTCCCTCATTTCACTCCCATCCCTTACCAGGACAAAACAAAAAGATGGCAATTTCCAAAACTTATTCTTTGAACTCTTCTAATCTTTGCAACAACGATTTAACATGTTTGTACCTATTGGTGTTTTCTGTCAGGTCATTCAGAGCTTTCATCTGATTGCTCTAGGAAGGGAAGCTGTTGCTACTCAATCTCCCCGCAATGCTCCCCATAGTGCAGCCACTCAGAGCTATCACAGCTCCAGCCGAGGGCTGATAAAATCAATCTGTTAAAATCACCTATACAATTTATTCTTCCTCTATTTTTGTTTTGTTTTAAACAAGAATGCCTGTTTATTATCCAGCAGCCTAAACAAAATTGAAACCCCCACCTGAACTGGGTAACCGTCCCATTAATGCAGCTGTATTGCTATATAGAAAGTTTGCTTTTAAAGATTGAAAATTCATCTGTTCTACTAGAGGTCTTCAAGCTGTGGAGCATATTGCAAAGGCAGCTCACAAATAGCTGCAACTTTTTTTTCTTTTCTTCTTCGCAAAGCTTTCTCAGAGAAAGACTGCTCAGGGATCACGTAAATGAATGATAACACATCCTTATGGGCTTATGATCTTTGAATTTATTCAGCACGAGAAATCTGCAGGACTGTCTAGACAAAAGGTGACTGGTGTTTGTTTTATCTCTAATACCTGCGATTACATGGTTCCCTCATTTAAAACAGTATTTACTGGGGGGGGCAGAGGGAAGTCAAAAGTGATCTAAAATGGAAACAAGAATATTTTAGAACAGATTTAAAATATATCAGACGGAAGCATCCTTCAAAACGCCAGAGAGCAGCGAACTATATCCCATTCCAGTTCAAAGTGACAGCGTTCCAGTATGTGCCGAACTGCCTAATACCACAACTACACTGACTGTGGCTTTCAGGCTGAACCATAGCAACCTCCTGGAACTGCTGAGCAGGAGTTTTCACCTTTAATCGTTCATGAAGGAAGAGAAAGTTGTATGTTACATTGGAATACAGGTTTCTGTACCTGGCCTCATCCCAGCATCCCAGCAATGTATTTCTCTGTGTGCTACTGAAAGATGGATGAACTCTAATAGCTCACATCCTGATATTATATGAGCAGCTTGGCTCTGTGCGAATACTGGAGCAAAATATCCCTTGTGCAAAGTAAGCCCTGAACTCTCACGACATCGCAGTTGCTTCCAGCTGCCCCGGACACAAGGTGATTGAAAGACAGATCTCTGGAGACTGAACTTGAGTGTGTGAATCCAATACCATCGCTGAACTCCATCCTGAAATGCCACAATTGGTGAGTAATCTTTTCCCCCAATAGTCAGCTTTAAATTGGCTTAATTGTATGAGATACAGCCTTAGCAATTTCCTTTTGTGATTTATAGGATTAAAACCTGTTTTCCTGCTGGCAGGTAACACTGTTTACCAGCCTCTCATCTCCTGCTCCCATTTCGTTTAGGCAGAGTGAACCAGCATTATTAAAATTGGATTGTTTCCTTATCCCCATTAAACAAAAGGTGATTTGATACCAAGTGTTAAAATATTATTGCTTTATGTTTCTGTCTGTCCATCAAGGCTCCAGCCTGCACTCTGTGGCGCAGCAGGAGCTAATCTTATGTGAAGACTCAGTCACGGTGTAAACAAAAAGATGTCCAGCCTTGTGCTGGTTTGTCTTTAAACATAAAAATTTCTCTTTCTAGTATGTGCTGCTCTTTCTTCACGCCACAGGACAGCAGAGGGGTCGCCTGAATGTCCTGTCCCAAGACTCCTACCTGCAAGGGAAGTGTGATCACTGAGCAACCGTCTATCCATCACAGAACGAATAGGTCAGACAGCGCTTGGGACATGACAGAGCCTTGTTTGTGTGGTATTAAAAGGAGCCGAGTCATAATCAAAAGATACGGATGCGAGGCATGGTGAGACATGCGGAGGCAAACTCTGCGGCAGCCTGTGGCCAGCACGGAGAGAAGGGCCGTGACAGCCCAGGAAGAAAGGAAAATCAATCTTCTGGCATGACATGATGCTCCTTTGATCCAACTCATCTTTTCATACTTCTCTTCCCTTTTGTTATTGCTCCAAACATCTTTTGCCTTTGGGGGAGGAAAGGAAGAGACACAAATAGGTATATACCGGCATTTAAAATCAACCAACAAAGCACGAACTTGCTTAGGTGGAGATGGAAATAAGCAGCCGGGAGTTTAACTCTGTATTGATTTGCCACTCAATTCTGATCCTGTACTCATGAAGCCCTTTTGTGGAGACACCAGAAGAAAAACAGAAACCTATTTTGGGAGTGCGGAAGGAAGCAGTGCAAAGTAGACTCTGTGGATTGATTCTCATTTCTTCCCTCTCTCCATGCAAATAATTTCCAAGGAGACCATTTCAGAGTCAGAATCTGCTGGTAAACCCTGACAATTGCTTAATTTTTTTCCAGAAAGATCCATATGTCAGATTTAGGTGAAGCAAATTATATTTCTAAGGTCCTGAAAAGATACGTCAACACGCTTATCTGAGGACCTGTCACCTTATTTAGCAAAGCCCTTAGACATGCAACACAGCTTCCAAAACTCCCAAATCCCACCTTCAAAGAAGATTTCAGCAACTACAAGCCTAACTCTAACCGCACCCATGATTAATTCGTACTGTATGCTTAAAGCCCACTGACAGTATCTGTAAATAAGGACAATTAGTAGGATTCACATGAATCCCACACAAACTGAGAATAACAATACTGTTTTCTCCTGCCACCTTTTGTCCCTGCTGTTTCTCTTCAGCCCAGGAGAGCTGCAAGTCACCTTTACATACTGTGACGCGACTCCGTGTAGGCTCCCAGGTACTGTTCTTTGCAAATTAATACAAGAGAACGGAGATTTATTTACCAGAAGTGTTCTTCAATAACTCAAGTGAGCTAACACCAGAGCTCAAGATGAGCTTGTGAACTGATGCATAAAAAATAATCTTATCATAGCAAATTAGATAATAAAGAACAGTATTAGCTATGTTTTAGATATCCTGTTTGATAATCTGCATTAAGAGTAACTTTTTTTAGCCTGACACATCAGCAGCAATTTCCCTTTTGAAACAACCACAAGCGAGAGCAAATATAAGTAGTAAGGTAACTCCGATAAGAATTTTACTGATTTACTTTTCACTTCTCTGAAGCTGGTGTTGATTCAAGTGTTTATATGTAAGACTAATTTTTGAAGCCTTTTTGCCAAGCAGCTTTAAGTTTCTTATAATTCCTGCAAATTTAATTTCAGAATCGGGATGTTGTTGATACCAGAATACCCTATTAGCAATAAAAGTATATTACCTATAATTGAATAGCTTCTCTGTTAACAAGTTGGAGAGCCAGCAAAAACAACCAATTCCCTGTGATGCACCCACAGCAGGAGGCATTTGAATCACCAGCGAGTCAATTAGCCACTTCTACCCAAACGATGAATAAGTACATAAAATGCACAAGATTGAAATAAGCAAATATTAGCTCCGTGTGAAATGAATGCAGGAAAGGTCTCACACTACAGAAAAGAGTTCTGCCCGATATATACCTTTGGTTTGACACACAGCCAGCGCAGACCGGCAGCAATACGGGCATTATTCTGGAATATATAGAAGACTGACTGTGTGAGGACCGCACAGAGGATGCAGCGTGCAGCAGTGGCAGAGGAACTGAGCTTCCCCGGCTCAACCCCTGCTCAGCAGCAGGGGACCAGACCTGCTCAGTCCCAGTTAACCAACCACCTTCTTTTTATTTTTCCACAGACCTTCACCAAATGAAATTCTGTCTCAGGAAATTTGCACCGAAATTAATAACATCGAGTTGTTTAAGCACAGGGAGCGAGAACTAATCCTGAGATACTTGTGCTTTGTTTGTACAGACCCCATTCACGATATTAACTCCTGTTTATTGTTTGAAGAAATACATCTCTGGCATTTAAAAAGCCGCTTTCATCTGCTGGAGCTAAATATGTGTGGTGTTTCCATGAGTGGTGGGTAATTGGGTAATTCTAATTGCAAATAAGAATCTTTTCCTTCTCGGAAAACAGGTTGAAGTTTGTGTAAGGCAATGAAGCAGGGGTCTGAAGATCAGCCATGGAACAAATCGCATTAAGTGAAATCAGGCAGTTGTCTCTTCCAATTTCTTCCCTTGAAAAAGCTTTACGACACCCAGTCCCCACTGCTGATAGACTGTTATTATCTTTCTTGTTCTATGAAAAGACAAAAATTAAGCGATTAAGGAAAAATATTACAATCAACTTCCATTCATTCATCTTGAAAACCAATGGTACTTCATCCCAATTTTTAGGTCCCTTTCGATAGATAACATGGAAACAGAAAGGGGAAGGTTGTTGCTATGTAACTTACAGTATTGAAATGCATGAGGCACGGTGACCTTCGCCTCTGGAGATGATGCGCAAACTATTTATATGCACAGCTGTACAAATTGCCAGAGTTTAATGTTAAATTCCATGGAAAATCATCTCTGCTCTTCTGCTTTTGAGGAAAGGACAGGGTTTAAATATTTAATAGGCTTTCTCACTGTGCAAGCATATTCGGTATTACATAAGCGAGCAGCACAGATTCTTTCAAGCATTTGACAAGCTCTGCTATAACGAGAACAACAAGGATAGAGGTTCAAACCACAAGCAGCAAAAGGTAACGAAGCACATTTGGGAGGTGCAGCAAAATCCCTTTGTCATGTCCTTTTTGTAGGACAAGAGCAGGTTACCCTTCTGCTACCTGCTCCAAACAGCTGCTGAATTGCCGGTGGAGTTTGCCTTCCTCCCTATAACCTACAGGTAAGAGATAATCAGATCTTCAGTTTTACAGAAAAGCCTTTAAAGCTTCCTCGTAACACACCCAGAGTGCTGATACGCTGGAAATCTCTCACTGTAGTCTGACAAACATCAGTGCAGGCCTGCTCAAACACACGACTTATCTAGTGCTCACAACCACTAACCACCCAGCTGAAAACATCAGGAGATTTTGACTTTGTCCTGCGATGGAGAGTTGAAATCTTTCCAAATAAGGGCAACGTAACTGAAACAAGAATTCATAGTCCTCTAGAGCTCAAAGCGTTTTGCAGCAGAGTTTAACTTTTTTTTTTTAACCTATTTTATAGGCAGAACAGCAGCGGCACAGAGAGGCAAAGCGAGCTGTACGACAGCACGGTGGCAGAGCACAGATCAGACCCGGAACGTAGAGGGTGTATTCCATTGCTTTCCCATTGCCAGACTCTCTCCTAGGAAGCAGGATAGAGAGGCGGGATCCAGCCGTAGCCAGTCTTTACTCCCAGGCAAAACCATCCTGAATAAAAGACCAAAGATGTACAAGAACAGCGTGTCCAGCCCAGCAGTCCAGTCCTGCGTGCCCCAACAAAATTAAACTCCCTGACACTTTGACTTGTGCTTTCTCAGCTCTGTGGGAACTTCATCAACAACTATTAAAGGACCATCAGAGCCTATAAGCATTTCATCCAGCAAGTACATGGGAGTATGCATAAACACTCACACATTTAAATGTCTTTCCTTTGGGGCCTTTTGATGTATATCACAAATAGAGGCATGTTGAATATGCTACTTCATTACTGTCCATAAACTCCACAGAACACAAGCTGAGGCAGTACTCAACAAGAACAGATAATGCGTTTTGCTTGAAACTTAAGGCAAGAACATGAAAAAAAAGAGAAAACTAGCTAGAGGGTTAAGGAGCCCATGTCCTGCGGGCTGCGGAGCTCTGCCATTCCAGTCATGAGCACCGTATTTATGTACGAGTGCAATAATAAAACACTGGTAGATGGGGAATAAGATCTACAGCTTCCCAGGGCTGCTTTGTCTTCCCTGGGAGTGTTGTGGGGGATGGAAGCTGTGAAAATTGCCTATGCATCGTGTGGAAATACACACTGCACCTCAGTCCCTGGGCCAGAGTTACGTAATAAAATTTGGAAAGGTTTTTATTTGTTTGTTTGGGGTTGGGTTTTGTGGTTTTGTTTTAAGTTTAGAAGGATTTCTAACTTTAGAAATAAACCAAAAGAACCTTTAAATCTGATTTTAAAACGTTATCTGTTTTTATGGGTTGAAAATTCTATTCCCCTTTGTTTCAGGAGGAAAGAAACAGCTTATTGCAGCACTGGGGGTGAGCAACGGTCAGCCTGAACGACTGATCTGGTTACTGAATCGAAGTCCCCGGGAGCACTGACAGTCACCGAGGGGCAGCTTTTCAGCAAGACACTAAATTCTTTGGAGTACCTTCTGGAGCAGAGACAAAACCACTTTACCTTTTTTTGCCCTCACATCTTACAATTCGAGAGACGTTGTATTAGGTCAGCCCTGCTCCCGAGGAGGCCTGAGGCTGGGGAGGCAGCATGGCTGAACCTGGGGGGGCAATTCTACTTGAGTCAACACTACATCAACTACCAAGTGTGATTTTATGGACCATAAAGCTTCAGGCAACAAATCTAGGGGGTGATCTTGGTCACATGAGGTCATTAAGAACCCATGGCACTACTTGTTTGCATCAGGCGATTCATCTTGTTGTCTTGGATCAATTTTAGCCCAGCTCTTCTGGGTAAAACCCGCTGTGCAATCTCCAACGCTGTACTCCTCACCTCCCGCATCCGGCTCTTGTGCGAGAGCGTTATGTTGTAAAAACACTGCAGTGCTACCCCAAAGGTACCTCTGCTCCACCTGTGCAAAATACTGCAAAGTTAGTATTTCATCTCCACAGTAAAGGAGTATTTACCCAGAAAACTGGTTCTTTGGTTTCACAATGTAAGATAGAAATGAACACGAATGTTTATTTCCATAAGAAGTTATTCTGGGGAATTGTAATGGAAAAAACTTAATTTTTTAAAGTCCCTTTCCTGCATGAGTTTCCCTGTAAATGAAACCCCCACTTCCTGCTGACAAAGTTTTCAGTAAAAATTCCAGGCAGCGAGTATTAAAAATACAAAACCCTCAGCATTTTAGGGATCTTTATGTGCTATTAAAGCCTTCTATAAGATTTTAAAATAGGCCATAAGTTATATATAATTCTTTGTGTAGGTCCTTGGAATTGAACTTTGATTTATACCAGCTGAAAATTAGACCTGAGACAATATTCTTGACTAACAGAGGGAGGTCTAATGCTTGAATCAAAAAGAATTACCTCAAAACCTACAGTACTCCAGTGTTGTAAGGCTGGTCTAAGTATTCAGACAAGCAAAGACACCGGAACAACAGGAACAAGGAAAGACAACACTCCAACTTGCTTTTAATGTGCATATCCAGAGATACTCCATATAGGATACAAATAATTCAGGGCTACGGGCACTGAACAGAGTACACAGAGAGAGGAGAATATTTATTAGCAGTGCTGAAGGATATAAAGTTATTGGAAAGGTATAGACTTCATTCTTTTCTCAGGCAATAGAGATTTATATTGCTTATTTATTCTTATAGTCTGGACAGATGAATCATTCTTGGGAAAAATTTAAATGATTCAGCATTACTGGTCCTGGTGGTTTAGTGAAAAGGAGTTGGGGGATTTCACCCAACACTGTTAGAAGCATATGGGAATATTATGAGTAGCAAAGTGCTTCAGATTTTTTTGGTAATCACATACATTTGCTGGCTGTTATACCGCAGGATAGAAAAACCAATAAATTTTTGGAAGAGTAGTGATTGCATTATGAGCAATAAGTTCATTTTGAAAAGCCGATGGGCATTTAGGAATATATGGCCTGCTGATTTTTAGCAGGGTTTAAACCATCAAATCACATAAGCACTTTTGAAATTCCCAGGCTTAAGCTCATGAGTGCCTATCTCACAACTTAGGCTTTCATGAGCCAGGTATTTTTTACTGTGTTTAGACAATTAGAGACACAGACAGTCACTAATGGAATTGTCAAAAGTTTTGAAATATGTTAATTTGTTTTGAATCAATGACCATTAAATGCTAGGATGTATTGAAAACCCTGTAGATGCCCAGATGCTATTTTGAGGGTGCCTTTTATCTTACCTCATTTGAGCAAACTGTGGCTACCTCAGATTTAGTTTAGGCATATACCTTCACTTCTGCATCTCCAGCAGCCTGTCCCAGACACCAGTACCTTCCATGTGTCTTGGAGATGCCCATTTCTGCCCACTGTCTTTAGAGAGAACTTGATAACTTGCTTGTACAGAATAATCTAACTGTTCAATGGTTGACAGGAGTTGTGAAAATGTTCACCTTTGCAATTAATTCTACCAATCCTACGTCCAAGGTCCTTGCACTTCTGAAAACATGACTTGAAGACATAGTGTTACTATATCTGCTGCTGTGGAGCTGTGGTAGCTGAGAAGGGACCCTGGTCAGGGAGCCTCCAACTGAACTAGAAATTGTCCATACAGAAAAAAAAAGTTCTTCCTCCAACCAGTGTATTATCTCAGTGCGGCGAGAGGGAAATCAAAGCCTAGTTCTCTCAGAGGCAAAAGGCAGCTGGGCAGAGATCACTCCGGTGTCAAAACAAAGAGTTTTTACATGTTAGATCTTCACAAATAGTGTTTTCAGCTTTTGTGGAAGTCACTTGTGCCCGCACTCTCCAGGCTGAACGTGGGGGCCCCACAGCCGGGCTGCTGCTGACAGACACACACCGCTTGTCCGTGTGCCCAGCCCTCCCCTGCTTTCAGCATTTTACTGCTGGCAGGAGCTGGGGCATTGGAGTGGGAAACAGATACTAGTAAAGAGCTCGCTGGTATTCTTTTATTTTTCAATATTTCTTTTGATTTACCAAGGGCCCAAGTTTCCCTGTCAGTGATGGCGCTTTAGGCACATTGAATTAGACTCCTCACATCTGCCATGGATCAGCATTAAACAGCTCAAGAAAAATGCCTCCACGAGTCCCAAAAGCCAACAAAAAAAATCAGGGAAAAGGGGAAACTATGTGAAAACAAGAGCTAGAAAAATGGAAGCAAGTGACAAGGAGCAATAAGACCAAAATCCTGGAAATGTGTGATTTCCACCCATTTTCTAATCGTGCTACACATGACTCTTCCCGTCTGCTTCCTCATTTACAATTTCAGCACCAACCCAATCCCTTCACAACGCAAGTGAAAACAAGTGACACTCCAGTTTGTTACAGCAAATAAACATTAAGTAGCTGCAGAGGGGAATACAAGTCCTGTGCATCTCAAACCCGCTTTGAAATACAGCAAATCAAAACAAGTGTTAGTTTGACAGATACGGAGTTTCAACTTTCATATATACATTCAATCCTGTAGGAGACAAAGTTTTGTCAAAATTGATCCCCTTTTCTAAAAATAACCCAAACAAAACCAAAAGAAAATAAATTCATTTTACTTCAGCGGAATCACAAATGTCCTGACCCATTTCAACCAAAAAAAAGCTCACACTGACTCCACTTAGAGCAGCTCACCTCTTGTTCCACAAATAGTTCCGTTCATTTCCATGGAATCGCTTTTGTGGAAAACGCTGCTGGTGTGCAGTGCAGCTACACTGCGATCGCCCTCTCGGCAACGAGGCCCCTCACACAGCAGAGCAGCAATGTGGCACTCTACAAGGGCTTGAGTGAGTTACTACCACTGACGCGCTTCATTCGAGACACCCATCACCAGCATTCCTGATCCCAAGATTTGCAGGACCATCACACCTCATCTGACCGAGCAGTTATGATCTTACTGCATTGTAACCATTCTGATACCAGAACCACAGCCTTGGCTACAGAGAAATCCGGAAGGCTGGTTTAACTGCAGGCAGCTGCCTCAGGTGACATGACATCTGCAGCATTTTTTCACAGCTGTATCTCACTGCCCAGATGTTTTGTTGGGTGTTTTGTACATCTGGTCACTTGAAAAAATGGGCAAAGTTTAGTCCAATAGTTGCCATTATGCCTTATACGAACATTTGGTCTCAGGCATCAGCGGAATCCAGTCAGATGAATGAAAAGGTGGTGGTGCAGAGAGCTGGAAGTATTACCGAATTAATATAACATATAACCCACTACAGATCTGCTTTTGTCCTGGACATTCCGAACGAAATGAAGTTTCCAGTGTGGAGAATTTGATACTGAGCTCTCCACCATTTAATCACATTTCTTTTCACAACCCACTTACGATGACGACTCACCTTATATTGAACATAACTTAATGCTGTTATATTCTGTGGAGCAAGGGCAGCCGACACTAACTTCATCAGCTCTGCCACGCTGCCTGTCAGGTAACCTGGCTGCAGCCCGGCGTGAGGTGGCCATGTGGGAAGAAACAAGGTTAAAAACAAACCACAGGATGGAGGGAAGATGCAGAAGCCAGAAGTGATTCTGCATATACAAGATTAAAGCAGGTCTTGCTAGTTTGTGTGTGTCAACATTTATAAGAGCTTTTCCAGTCCAGACAAACAGATACAAGCCAGAGGAAAAGCGTGTACCTTGGAGTGCCGAGGGGCAACTGCATTCCCAGCACAAAAGCAAGAGAAGGGAGCAGACCACCCTGACAACGAAGATCCAGAGCTAATGACATTTTCGTACCACTTTGACAAGTTGATCAGAACTGCTGAGTTAGTGAACAGGTTATAAAGAGGCCTGCCCAGCCCAAAGCAATCACCCGATGCCAAGGTCTGGTCAGATTAATCTTCTTGCTGTGAGCCAGCAGCCTGCGGCACTGATTCCTCCGTATCTGTTCTGCACTGATGTCTCTCAGTGCAGTTGTTCCTGGGTTTAGGGAACAGGAGGCTCAAACCTGACCTATTCAAAGAACTGCGTTCAGATGAAATCTCTCCATAACTGCTAGATCTGTACTGACCACATTAGAATAGTGAATACAGCAGAACTGTTTTCGTGCAAGTTGAAAGAGATGAATAGGTGTGAAACTGCAAAGTGGTTCTGTCCAGACGGTTGCAGACACCACCCAGCTGCAATTCCTGCGTGCCATAAGGAAGTTTCTATTTTCCCTTGCACAATTTCAGTCAGGGTTGTAGGGCTGAATGAAAGCAGTACATCTTCTGCAGAAGTACTGTATCTAACAAAATCTAACCGTAGAGAAAGGAGTTAAATGGAAATACTCTGATAATCGCTTAAGTAAACACATACTTTTACTGGGGTATCTGCAGAACAAAATGTTTCTCACTAGTCTGTAATAAAGAACATAATTTCTTCAGCAAACGCAGATGAGAGCTACCAGACTTGTCCACTTCATACCGAGATGTTGCATTTTCAATCATTCTCCCTTTTCCCTCCTATTAGTCCCGAGCCCTCAGTCCGCACGGAATTTACTAGCCTTACTGAAAAAAAGTAGCAAAGAATCAATCTAATTTGAGACTCAATTCATGGTCATATTTTCTCTCAGCAACATTCCTGGAACATAACAGCCCCATCTGTGAAAATACAGGCAGTGCAAATAAACGCAAGCTGCGATCCTATGGTAGTGTGGGTCCTGTCTCTGCAAAGCTACTGCAGCACAGGGAGGGAGAGCCATGATAAATTTGTATATGCAAATAAGAATTTAAAAATGGACATCAAGGCCCTAGTTCAGAAAAATTTCCTTATTCAAGAAAGTACACGAGTGTTCTGAAGTCACATGTGTACATTACATAAGCAAACCACAAGATTACAGTCTATTTAAGGACAGCATCTTTCCTGGTTTGTCTGTAGCTCTCAAGTACTGGGCAAAGTTAGCCTCATTATACAAATACTCTTACTCTTTCCATCAGAACTTCTGGTCTCATCCTTTTTGGCTCCTGTTCAGCAAACATGCCAGATGTTGGCATTTGCACCTGTTTGGTTAGTGTTTGACAATCTTGGTTATTTTGGGGTTAACAGAAGCAAACATGTCTTTAGTGCCTCTGATGAGCTTCATGAACTCTTCCTACCTATGAACGCTTCCAAGAAGCAGAAATCCATAAATGACATGGAGTAGGGTCAAAGCAAAAGCAGTAAATGTTGCAGCAAAACGTTGTTTAGCCAGTTTATACCAGCTGAGTACATGGTACAGTCTGAATTCACCATCTGAATGTTCATGAGACCCTTACACGTGCTGTCACCTCCCAGAGCAGGACTAGAAAACAGAAGACGACACATGGCTTTCATTAAACACTGTCACTTTCTCTCAATGCACAAATTAAGTCCTTTCCTCAAGGAACAGCCACAGGTCAGAAATCAGGTCTTTTTGACTACAGCAGCAGAGGGACTGAAATAAGCCTCTTCCCGAAGGAGAAGCTCTGAACGATTGCTTCACTGCTCTGGGAGGTGGAGCAGTACAGATGAACTGGTGTCATTACTCCCCTTTCTCAAAGCAGAGGAGATGCTTTGAACAGATGATTTAGATTTATCACACCTCTGTCCAGGTTAGCAGCTCACAGTCTAACCTCCCTTTGCTCTGTGTCTTTGCTGAGCTAATGAAAAACACTCCTTTGAGATATCGCTGAAAGTCACAAAGTGGAAACAGAAAACGTACATAGGGACTGGATTATTTATTGGAAACAAATAGCTAAATGACCTTGGGCTGGAATCCTCACAGGCAGAACAGCCCACAGCATGGCTTCTTTCCTCCCTGGGCACTTAAGCTCTGCCACACGCTCACATCTGTTTTCACGTTGTCTTTTCCTCTTTTCATACTGCAAGAACGAACTGGAACAGTTACCACATGGCTCTGGTGAATCAATCACATGCTAACAAGGGCCACTATTAAACAGAAGATGGGAATTCCGAAGCTGTCTCACAAGGAGAAAGCAAAGTAAAAGGCTGTCTTAGGCTTATAGAAATGCTCATCAGCAAAGCCTTTTCTTCACATCTGCCCAGTTTTCTAACAATGCCTTAATGCTGATTCCTCCTACAGGGCTCACGTTCCTCCTTGGCTGGCTTCATGCAGATGTGTGTTCTCAGGGATGTGACTCTGCCCTTTCTGGGATTCAGAACCGGGTGCGGGTTTTTTTTTTTTTTAATGTGCAGAGATGGAGACTTTGCAGGAGGTGGGAGTGTGGCTTCTATGGCATTTGCCCAGACAGTAAAGAGATTAACAGTAGAGAGAGAAAAAAAGTGAAATCTGCTGCTGGGCTCTGAATAGGAAATGATCTGTGAGTAAATTGAACAAGCTGGGATGCAGTAAATAGGCAATTAACATTCCTTATGGCAAAGCTGCACCTGTCAGCTGAAACACTAAAAAAGGAAACAAAGGGGAAACATCTCTTAAATGAGGTCAGAGACAAAGAGGACCCATTGTATGCTCCTCTTACTGACTTTATCAGCCTTCTGGCTGCATGTCAGCAAGAGTGATTAGTTATGGAGGCTTGAAAATGTACCTGCACGCAAAAACTGTGGAAGATACTAAAATAGAAAACAAACCTGGTCCCCACAGTCTGCATATGAACTGGGGAGTTTTCCCTACAATTACACTGGTGACACCTGACCACACTCAGAATCTGGCAGTCCTGCTTTCGGCGAGTTATTTCAAGGGCTGATTGACAGAGCAGCTGAACTCCTGAAAGTTCTGCTGACCTCTGTCACAGCCGAGATGGACAGCAGCGCTTTCCTCACAGCTTGTACACATTAGAGATGCAGAAGCTAACTCTTGACTGAAAGCCTGCTGCCATCAGCTCCTGCATCAGGTCTGTAACTGTAAACAAGGAAACGATTAACACAAATGCCTTGTAGGGAGAGCAACTCTCCAACAAGAATTCTCTGAGCTCTTCAACAGCAAGAGATCCTGATTTTTTTCCTGATTTCCTTAATAATAAATATATATCAAAATGAAGCTGGTGGGGCAAGAAGAACTGTGAATGGCTTTCAAGTTACTTTTCAAGGTTTTCCTTCCATGTGCTAAAAGACTTCAGAGGAGAACCTGCCCTAGTTCGGGTTCCTGCACTCACACCGGTAGTGCACAGCTTTCCCGACACACACACAGCCTGGCCGAGGGGGACTTCCACCTTCCTTTGCAGAGTTTGAGCAAAAGAGGAAGAAGCTGCATTCCCATGAAACGCACGGCTTCTTGGATCCAAACAACGGCAGTAATTTGATCTTGTATAGCAATACCCCTAAGTTACAAAGGAAAAGAGATTTGATTCATCTTGAAATTTCCAGAAAAATAATGGAATGTTTATTTCCTTATTTGTTTTCTTCGGCCTGTTTTTTTTGTTTTAAGCACAGAACTGCCAGTACAGCACAGGGATATAATTAGAGGCCCCACCACTTACAAGTCTGTCTCATTTCTTGAGCTAACCAGCTCTATCAGAGGCAAGAACATTTCATTTACCTCCTGGACCAGGGCGAGAGGAAACTTGAGCAACGAGAAATTTAAGTGGCAACAAAAGTAAGCGGAGCAGAAAAGTGCAAAGGAGTCTAGTGGGGAGGGGGAAAAAAAGGAAAAAAAGAATGCAGTGATCATGACCTGTTTTCATTCAGTGTTTTCCAATTAAAGTAATTTTTCTTAGAAGAAAACCTTCTCTGTGGAACACATTAATTTATTCTTAGTATTCTGTGAAGGAAAATTGAAAACTTGCATGGTCAAATTCTACTTCATGGTAAAATCACAACCAATTTTCCTGCACAAAAATAACAAAAGAGTCACTCATCAGTTTTCAAATCAATTTTCTTTTCTCTTTTACTGAGATAAGCAGCAAAGTTGTCATGATTTGAGATGTGCGGTCCCCCCCACCCCCCCAAGATTTCTACTTCACCCTGACCAGCTCCTCCCTGAATGATCATAGGAATCGTTTCGCAGTAGCAGGAATGAAATCCTTTAAAGTATCCACTAAGTGTCAGATACAATGGATGAACTCAGTGTTTCCTAAAAAGCTCATCCAGAACAAACCCCTGCTTTAAGACCATGCTCTGTGCCTATCATACTGGTACCCGCAGGAAGGGGAATTTTCTCCCCATCCTGTATCTACTGAGTCTCACGATCATCCATTCCACAAGCACAAAAATGAGTTAAAGCAGAGAAAACTGACACATTTACAGGACTGTCTGGCCTCTTCACAGCTAGCTTCCTCCTCCTCTTCCCTGTGCTTGGGCATTAAGTCTGGTAACAGTGAAAGGAAATTTTTTCTTGAATGAGTGTGAATCATTCTGTCAGAACAGTATAACTACCAGTACTACTCAGATCAATTTACATGACATTACACTTATTTTATGCAGTGCCATGTTGCTGTTCCACTTGACTGCATTTGTTACATATGTCCTTAAAATTAAAAGTTTCCATCTCTGTGAAGCTCATATTTCCTGTGGTCATAGACTGCAATAGCTCCTCATCAGCTGCTTTAACTGTTCAATTAGCTACCACAAGGACTTTTCTAAAATAAAAGATCCGATGGATCCAGGAAGCCAGTCTGTGTGGGCAGTAGTAGCTTATAGGCATTGTCAGGACTTTTAAAGCCACGACATCTGTGTGTTTTCCAGTCACACTTGTCATGACTACAGCCACACAGAAAAGCAAAGCTAGAAAAATGAAATCCCTGTTTCTCGCATTCTGGCCCATTTTCTTAGCCATGAGCCCACCTATTCCATCCCTTCCACCGCACCATCCTCCCACTTCCTGCAGATGAATTAATGTTTCCAAGGCTACAGAACAAATCAAAGACTGAAATGGAATTAGAGCCTGCGACTACTGGTTTGTACTTGACAGCCTTAGTTTCTAGACCATGCAAATGGCTCCCAGATGGAAGACTGACTAATGCCACACAGAAACTTCATTAACTGACAGGATCCATCTATTGGCTGGACAGTCGAGTGGCAGCTAAATCATTGGAGGTGTAAAATTCCAGCTGGTGAACTTCAAAAAGAGAGTAAAGCCGCAAAAAGGCTTTGCCATGAAAGTGTTTCTCAAGTTACATTTCACTGACTGAGTTCAGGGATGTGTCAATCCAGTCTATTTACGTGCTCAAATAGCTCTTTCGCTGCAGAATCTGAGAACTTTCTACCCCACACAATTTGTGGGTGCCAGCAAACCTAACTGCCTTGGGAACTCCTGTTTAGCATAACAACGTCTTGCTTCCCTTCCTAACCTGCTTTTAGCACTGACAGAGAGCGCTCACCAAACACATCCTTCTCTCCAAAGACAGCTGCCCCAGTCAATGGGCAGTTGAACGCCGCACGGTTTGTAAGCCCCTGTTTACCCGTAGCTCTCATTAGCTTTACTCAAACCAGCACCACGCATAGCCACCTGGCATCACACTTCTCCAAGTCGCAGATGGGGGACAAGACACACTAAGGATATCAGGAAGAGAGAACAAAATTAGCACACGGGAAAACCAAACAGGAGCTACTCCTAATGAATTGTTAATAGCCTGTTTACTGCCAAACATGCCACGGAAAACAGGAGTGTGTCTGCTAAGTCAATAATCCATTTCAGGACATAGAATTTGAAAGATAGTTAACTAAGAACGGGAAAACAAAAATACAGTTGAATTTATGCTGTTAGTGGCAGTTTATATGGAGGGAGCTCTGCAATAAAGAATAAAGGAAAAAATCCACACAATCCCAGAACAGCAAGCAAAGACTACTGGCAAATCGCCCTTTAATAAGGGGCAAGGGAATTCAGGGTAATCGGAATGTGCCCAAAAAGCCCTAGCTAGAGCTGTGTCATCGAACCCATCAAACAAAGCGTCCTTTAAGAATCAGTTAGGTCCCAAGTTGCAGACTTCATAACTCAGTTTATTTTTAGTAACTTACTTGCAGAGGTACAAATAAATCCCTACTGTTTGGAGAGTTGAAAGGGAATTTATCTTACAAACCACTGTCAGAATCTTTCTGTTCCCCTCTACCTGCACGCAGAAAGCAAATATTTACTTGGAAGTGATCAGTGTCAGGAGAGACAGGAGCTGCTTTCTGTCACTGAGTTGTGAAGGGAGGAAGGTTTGGGGACACACTTACACAAAGGCAGCTAAAGGAAGCAGCAGGGTGAGAGGGGCCCCCAGGATGGGACTGTGGACTCTGCAGGTGTCAGAAGCCTCAGATCTGCCTGTATTTGGAAACCCAAGGGTCAGACTTAATCTTCACATTAGTGAGTTGGAAATATGCCCCCAGGGGTCATTCTCCACATGAAGCCTGAACCATCTGTGTCTTTTACTTCTGCAAGTTCAGCCAGGGCAGGACCATGTTCTCCAAAACGCATCGGTTCTCGGCTGGCCAGCACTTCTGGTCAGCACAGTCAGAGACCAGACAGCTCAGTTTCCTGCAGTGAGTGCTTGGAGATAGGACTCTGCATAGAGTTTCAAGAGATGTCAGAAACTATTTATTGCATGATCTTATATCATAATTGCTTTAGCCATCATACACAAACCCACAAATCAACCAAGAGCTGGATTTAAACACAGCTTGTTGCAGTGTTGCATTCGCTCGAAAAGATGAAAACATCCAGGCAGCGCCAGCTCCCTTCTTTACCCTTTAAAATTCTCTAAGCAGGGGTGGGAATTCATGCAAAGTGTTCAGTGTATCACTCCACATGGCACTCACACATGTGTTTATAACATACTTTGAGCAATCCACGTGTATAAAGTGTGCGTTACAGCCCTGATCTAGAGATTAACCTGTACACAAACTCACAGTATGGCGGTTCTATGTTAGGTACGTATTTTCCTTTTACATGAAGCTCTCAGCTGTCTGCCACATATGGCATGCAAAACTCCAGCAACTGAGTGTCAGCACTATCAGGATGATTAACAATAGGTATTTGAAAAGAAAGCAGTAGGTAGTTCAGACCTGTTCTTGGAACATGATTTATGGAGGCTTTTTGTGACAGAACCATAACTTTGAGACAAAACCAGCATACATTCAGAAGTCTGGAACAAGCGGGGGTTTACCCAAGCAGATTGATTTTACTACAAGATTCTGTCTGTTTACTTCACAAAGGAGGTGAAAGTTGATTAAACTTCCCTGCCATACATTATTATTTTTCACACAAACAGCTACAGCACAACATTTGATAATCGCACAGAGCCAGGGCTTTTAAGCAGACTCAAAGGATAAGGAAGATAACTCAATCACTTGCCACAGTTCTGCAACAAACCTATAGCCCAGGTAAGACTTACACCTATGGGAATAATTTCCTTCTCAATTACCCAGTTGCGAACAAGTTGGTTTTTTTCAAAAAAAAATCAATAAAGCTATTTAGGTGTAAAAATGAAGTTGGTGAGATCAGAATCAGCTCCTAACATCTGCTCTGTTGATCTAAACCATGACCAACACTTCCTGCTCTGCACAGCATAACCACATTTTTCCTGTTCAGATATGTCACTGCAGGTCACAGGCAAATTAAGTGTTGTATTCATCTGCGTTCAGTCAGAAACCTCTTAAACCAGAGACAGTTCTGTGATGTCACAGGTCGCAGAAAAGTTGATTCTGACTCCACGGCTAAGGCTCAACGCTCACATTGTACAGACTTTCACACACCTGGGTAGAGCCCTCCTGGACACAACTCCTTAACTGAAGAAACATCAGTGCCCAGGAATCGATTCACAGTGATTTTTGTTTCCTTTATGCAACACCTGCAGACTCCAGCCGAACAGGACGCTGTGCCTGCCTCATCCTTCCTGAGGTGTAATTTCTATTGATTGCCGGAGAACGGCTGAAGACAGCCCAGCGAACAAGCAAACACCACAAGATGTTTCTGGATCTGGCTTTAATCCTTAACCATTATCTTCTGTTTTACACACTGCCTCTCTGCTGGCGCTTGCCGAAAGCACTGGGATACCTGGTACGTCATTCACACCCCAATTCGAGGTGCAAAACAAGAGAAGCGGTAATAGAGAGGACTGCGTTGCCTGCAAATGCTGATCCCCAACCAAGACAGAGCTACTCCACGGCAGTCAGAGGGCCGCGCATGTCGAACAGAACAAGACAGCAGCTGGGAGATTTTCCCAGGTTTTTTGTTAAACATTAAAAACGGTTGAATGGAAGGAAGAAACCTCTGTGCTGAAAACACCAGGGGACTTAAGGAAATGGTCTGATAATTGTCTAAAGCAGCTGTGAAAACATTTACCCTTATTCACATTTACATTCTCTTATTCATTGTTTTCGCTTCTGTCCCACAGCATTATTTTGCAGGGTTATGGTTATTTGTGTTCTAGCAAGTGAGACCAATTTACTGACCTTAAATTGCTCTTAAACACAACATTTGAGAGTAGGTTTCTAAACAATTCAGGTATCTTCATTCTGAAACAGGAGTCAGTTACATTTGCTAAGCAAATATTATCACTGCAGACCAAAAGGTGGCAAATGACAATACCTGAGTGTGAAACAACTTGCTCAAGTCAAAGAGGCTGAAGAGGACAACAGCCATTCCTATTGCCTCAGCATTAGCACACTGACAACATGCTATAACAAACCTCTTTGGTGCACCTATGTTGGGTAAAGCCTGGGCTAAGCCAGCATTTAGCCCCAGCTGTTTTGACCCAGGTTCTCTTCTCTATTTCCTATGCCTCTCCATCCTTTATCACATAATGCTGAAACAAAGCACGTTGTATGGTCTGTGTTTCTCTGTCTCCCTCTCCTGCTTTCCACTCTCCTGCCCCCTCCCCACCATCCTTCTGCTTCCCGAACCTGTCACGTCTGCACCAGGAGTGCAATTGGAAAGGGGCTCTCAGAGGAGCTACCTGTCAGATATGTCTACTTGGAGATCAGCTCTGCTGCTTAAATGTGGAAGGGAATGATTCCTGGGAGAAAATACTGCTATAGGCTGTTAAGCATAGTAACTTTATCCAGCTGGTGAGTGTGACAGAGATCTATCAAAATAAATAAGAAATAAATATTAAGCCATCAAAACTTACTAGACCACTTAGGGAACAAGGGAGAATAAGGTTCAGAATATAAAGGAGATTTATCTTTTAACAGATAGAGGACATCTATGTCCTAAAAACCTCTCAGAAATTTTCACGGATTGGTCCTGAAATACCAACACTTTAAGGCACCTCTGGGTAGAAGGCATGTAGGAACTAATATGCATTTAACTACAACCCAAATATAGCTACAGTTTTAGGTCATTAAGGGATAGCAATGGCTATCATAACATTAGACCCTGAAGCAGCAGAAAAAAAATCATCTGCACTTGCTGTCATTTAAATGTCTGATCTTGATGAATGACAGTTTACTGCCTTGTTTATATATGGCAGCCAGGCAGGTCTCTGCAATTACTATACGCTTTAACTCCCATTAGAGATTAGCTTTCCTGTGGGCTCGCTTTAATCCACACTCTTTGGACAAATACCTGCTGGTAGCTCCAGACAATCAGAAAACCCATTAGCTAGTACAGCATTTTACAAAGGAAACTTAAAGGGGAACTGACAAATGAAGACTCACAATTTTTCATCAGGTTTCCCATAGTATAGTACTATTTGGAAAGTAATTGCAGCTATCTCGACTTTCCCTCTCTAGTACAAAACACGGTCTAGCCCACATGCCCTTGTCTTTTGGAGCTCTGTACTAGCGATTTCTGCAGAGGCATAGAGCTGCTGCAGATGCTCCTCTGCAGCGTAGCTGGCTTTAGGAGGGAGCCAACCCTCCAGCCAGATGCCCATCAGAGAAAGATGAAAAGGAAACAAGTGTTTGATCCTTCAGGTGGGTAAAGTAGCAATTCCTGCACCAAGAAGGTAAGAAAAAAACAACAACCCATAAGGCAAAAACATGCTGAAGAACAGGGAGAATGAAAAAAATTCTTTCTTTGGTCAGTAAACAAACCTAGAGAATGGGTTTTCAGCGTGTTGACAATGTTCTGGCAGTTCATTAATCCCAGCAAAATCTCTCCAAAGTTACTGATGCATGGATTCCATTTTCAAATTTCTCATTAGTTCCTCTTTATGGATTAAATGCTGATGTTCACGAATGAATGCACACAGCTTCAGCTGATGGATGTAATTGGGTTGTAATGGATTTTAGCTGCTGTTCCTTCTGATCCAGCCAATTTGAAATGCAGTATCAGTGTATCCCCCCACCTCTCTGTAGGGAATGAGAAATTGAAACCTACAAGACAAAATTTATCAACTTCCATAAAGTCTGCTCCAACCATCATAAAACTGTTAAGCTTCTCATTATCATTCCACCACAGCTACTTCCTGAACTCTGGTCAGGCAGTCAAAATATTAAAGTACATTTGAAATAAGTAGAGTTGATCCTTCAATATTCTGTATGTCCTCAACATTGATTTAGGTGCTGTAAATATTACCAACACAGGATGACATTAACATAGCAAAAGCTTAACAGCAGGAACATAAAGTGATATGAAAGGATTTAAAGGTTGCAGAACCTCCTTCCAATTTTTAATATATCTGTAACTTGATAGATAAATAGGTAGATGATTTGCTATCTCTACAGGGCCACTGTGCAAAAGACAGCTTTACTCTTCCTCCCCCCTCCACAAACAGCACCTGCCTTGCTCTCAGCTCTCACCGATTTAAGCCAGCCTTGGCTAACCAGAGGAATATGGCACTGTAAGAGTATGTGTGTATAGGAACACCGAGGGCACAGAAAGGTTCACATACGGCTCTGAAAATGTTAGGATGTTTACAAGGATTTTTTTTACAAGGATTTTTACAATTACGTACAAAATCATACTCCTCTGCACATACAACCAGGTCCACCCAACATTTGCACTCTCAAATTTCAGAAGCTTGACAGGCTGTGAGCCTTCCAGTGCAGATGCGGAGTGCGTAAGCCGTCGCATTCAACAAGAGTGTCCGGCTCCCAAACACCCCCTTACTGCTCCTTCACAGAGGTGTGTACAGCAGATCACAATTCAGCTTAACTCTGTTCCTCACAGTACACTGTCCGAGCAGCAGGGCCAAGGCTGAACTTCCTCTGAAGCAGTAAAATCTCTCTGGGGATAGTGGCTCAGGCAGTGCTCAAACTGAAATTGCGCAAGAAACCATCCACTTCCTTGACTGCTATTTGAACAAAAAGGCCTTCTCATTTATTATCACTAATACTTACTCCGGTCCAAAAACTCCTATATACTCTTAATTAAATGATTGCAGTCCTTTTGTAGATTATGCATAAATCTTCATTTGCTTTCTTTATTAGCATTCGATCTGGTTTTGTTAATCGCATAAACGTTCCCCTCGGGCAGAAAAGCAATATAGTTCAAATGAAGCAAAGTTTTTTGTTAAGGATAGTCAATTTGATTAACATCACTGTCAATATGATGAATGAAAATTCTCTCAAATGACTCGCCCAATACCTTGAAATTGTCACTGGAATATTCATGTCATTAGGACACAAACAATAAATTCAATTTGGAATCATGCTGGCCTGCCCAAAGTTTCCCTTAATTTGGGGAAATACAGATGCTTTGACTTCACTTTAATCAAGCTCTCAAACCTTTATTTCCCTGTCTGATACACAAGTCACAATATTCCTATCTCACATTTGCCAAAATACTTGGCCTCAGTTTCCATCAAATTGCTGTTATGACTAAAGAGAGCTCAGAAGCCCCGTAAGGCTTCTGCACTTCCTCCGCTCAATTCGGAACATACACTTGTATTACAAGTAGGAACAAAACAATTATTACCATTTCTTTTCCTTCCACATGAAGCATATTCCAAAGGAGGACTTCGGGCACTTCGGCAAACAAGTATAAAAGAGGAGGCAGAATAACAGGTCAAGTTCAGAACAGAAAACAGCTCCCAGAAGCTTTAGACATTTGAGTGTTCAACTATTGCCCCTTTGAAAGGGCAAAGACAGACAGAGAAAGCAGCTGTGTGGTGAAAGGTGGCGATTCTTGCACTTTCCCAGAGTAACGTTGCATTACCTCCAGTGAGATGCTGCATATAATTAACAACCAAATAAAGAGATCTTCCTCCCTTTTTCTTCCCCTTTTGTCTTTTTAATTAAATTATCTCCCAGTCTTAGTGCTAGTGTCAGAATTTTACACAATGTGTGTTCATTACAAATGCATTTTTATCATATCTTGATTTATCAGCTCTTTCCTTCATTTCCATACTCTAGATTAATAAACCTTGTGATAGAACATATTGGACAAGTTCAGAAGAGCCCCTGAGAAGACAACATTAATAACCCCAAATGGAATCTCTCAAAGAGCGGTTGTGTGCATGTGTACAATACAAATGTATCTATGCATACACAGCAAAGCTGACTGGAGTTCTAGGCAGTGGATTGGACTCAAATTATACATAAACCAGTCCTGGAGACAATAAAACCTGCTCAAAACTCCTTCACAAGCACTCAGAGCAGGGTGTCAGCAGAGACTTCAACCGCCTTCTAGCCTGCCTGAGAGCAGAGCTGTAAGAAATCAGTGCTAGGCAGAGGATGAGGAAGATGATGAATATCTGGCTTGGAAATGAGTGTGCTGTGGAAGTGCCAGGATCTCTACAAAACCTTATCTCAGGCAGGCTCCCTGCACCTTGCACTGCACATTCGTCCTGACAAGGGCATGCAGCCTTGAAATCAATTGACAGAGCAGGGAAGATGACTATTAGGCATCTGCAACCTTCAGACACTCTGCAGCAACAAGATGTGTTGGAGGGCAGAAATGACAGCTATGTAACACCAGTATCTTATTGATATGGGCTTCCTGAGCAGTGATGGAAGAAAGGGTGACTGCTTCTGACAGCAAGTGACTGCAGCGTATGTTAGAGGCTTGATGGAGCAAGCAAGGCTACAAATGAAGTGGTACAGGAAGAGACACGGACATGGCACATCGCAGATAAAGATGTAAGTAGGTCAAGCATCACTATCTCAGGATGGTACTGACATCTTGGCTTACACAAAGCAAGAGTCATTTGTTATTATTATTTTGTTTAAGCCCATTAAGCACACTGGCTGCCTACTAGCAAAGCCATTGGTATTAAAATCATACCGGTGATTCCATTGCTGAATGCTGCGTTTGCTCTACAAGGTTATCAATTATGCAACCAAAGTGACAAAGCTAACAGCAGTCACCTGGCTGCAAGGGTATTAGGAGACTGCAGAGCTACCAACCTGCTGCTGCTCATGTTAGCAAGACCACCCACACTGGGGCTGTTTGCTTTAACTAGATGAACAAGTACATAAAACCATACACAATAGCGAACGGCATTGAAAAAACCGGATAGTGCACTTCTAGGTACCTTTCTGCAAAATACAGCGAGTGTTAAGAAACAAGAAATTCTATCAGCATGTGAATTAAAATACTGAAATACAGGTACTACATAAAGGTGATTGTGTTCACGCAGCCAGTAGAAACTTGCTGCGGTGATTTGAGGATGTTGGAGAAACCCAGAACATTTAGCAAGTATTTTCAAAAGCATTACCCACCTAAACAAGCTCAGTTTGGGTTTTCAACCTTTGCAGAGGATTGGAACATTGGTGGTGAGCAGGAACCTGTCTCACTGCAGTCACTGAAAGGACGGCCAAGAATCTTTTAAAGAAAAAAAAAATCTATTAAGCAAACATGGGTCAGCTTACAAATGGTAGACGGGTATCCAGCAGCCTTTTAAGTCTACAGAAATGTAACACTCAGATTAAAGGACACATAACTATGACAGCCTGGAAAAAATACTGTTTGCTTTTGGAAAGAGGTCCAGGATTTCACCACTTACCTTGCTATCAGCAGCACTAAAGCTACTGAGAAACTAAGCCGAATTCAAAATACAAGGCCAGATGTTATTCCATCATTGCTGCTAGACCAAGAGCCACTTTCTAGAGGTGTTTAGCTCATTTGGAATCCAAAGTTTGTATAACTTGAGGTATTGATTTAATTCTAAAGAAATGTAAAAATCTTTCTAGGCAGAAACGCTGAGAAAACTAGGATAAACCAGTCAAGAATATTTTTTCTGCATGTCATAAAACAGTTTTGCATTCCATACAGTTCCAGGGTGTTTTTGTCCAAATGGATTATTCTTTTCATTAGTCTTCCATCAATGCCAGACAAACCATCTGATTGCTTTTCCTAAGAAAGTAAACTGCTAAAAATAACTGTTGGTAGACAGGTTAATTCAGAGCCTACTGTCTTGGCTAATTAGCATATTAAAGGAAATCAGCTAGAAGAAAACACCAATTTCTTAAGAATGAAGAACATTACCTCTTCCTTAGTGTTAAATATTTCAGGGTTAGAGTATCTAGATGCCTGAATGCCCTGAAGACATCTGATTTCCCAAGACAAATGGACTTTGTCAACAACAGAGGTCTAGTACCACACTGCTACATGGGCTGTTCCAGCAAGTGATGGCATCAGCAGCATTCAAGAGTTCTATTTGCTGGCCATACTCTGTCCCAGACCTTTGTTCCTTGCTCAGGAAAATGGACAGGGAAATCCAAAGCATTGTTGATTTAATCCAACCATATCCATTTAGTCAATGGATGTATTTTCAAAACAATGTGCTGTTTTACAATGAATACCCATGGCACACACAAAACTGAGCCCCCTCCCTACCAAAGCCACAATCATCAGATTTTGGAAACCAAATTTATCTAAAACCTTTCCCTTCAGAGGGCTCCTTTTCCCTCCGCCCTCTGTGCATAACGAATAGGTGGTCTTTCTGCTAATAGAAATCACCGCTCAAAGGAACTGGCACTGTGACAATAAAGCTTTTATCAGCAGAAGTTTAAATAGGGACTGAAATCATTCCAAAAGCAGATTGCTCAGAATATAAAGGACATGGACAACATTTGTCCATCAGAAGCACAGGCCTTGTTATCTGTAAGTAGTAATAACTCTGTGTACAAGAAGAAATAATATGTCAGGAAAAAGACATCCTTCTGCTGCTATCTACAGGTGTCACTACAACCACCACAGTTCAGGAAGGTAATGAAAGCGTTTCGACTTTCCATTAGAAGCCTCAGAGCTACAGTTCACAAAGAAACCATTCTCTATTTTTAAACAGCCAGCGGTTTAAAGCAGCTTTATTTAAAAGTTGATTATTCATTGTAGTCTGAAAAGATTTACAATGGAGCTGTGCACAATCACCAGGGAACTGATGACTTCATAGAACTGTGGGCATCAGTTTTCTTATGATCAAAGAACTTCCCCAAAATCCTCTGCTCCCTCTACCCGAAACAGGACCCCAGTTCTTAAAAACAAACATGCACAATTGCTGTAGACACCAGCAAGAGGTTACTATAGGATTCTATTGCTTTGGAGAAAGAAAAGAATGAATTAAAGGATTTACCCCAACATAAGCAAAATCAAGATCTGCCTCCATACATTCCATCAGCATTTCTTTTCTAGCATGACAGACACAGATGGGCTTCTTTGGAAAAGGATTTTTAGAGAAAGAAGAGACAAATGCTTGACCCAAGTTTTACAACAAAATGTCAATCAGACAGTGTAAGAGAAAGACAAACACGTATGAAAAGCAATTTTTTCTTAGCTGAGGCTACTTGTCAGAGGAAAAGCTTTAATTTACAGATCTCAGGAGTAGCTGAAAGTCCACGCAGCTACTGCAAGCGTTCAGGGCAAGATGCTTTGGCTAGAAGTTCTACTAATGTGTTTACGCCTAAAGATGTGTTTGATATCTGAAGACAGTATGTTGCCAATATCTGTTACTTGACAAAAACGTCTGCAACAGGAGTTCGGTCCAGCTTTGGAGTGACTAAGCTGCCTCTAACCTGCAGCTTCCCCACTGCGAAGCCACAGGGACAGGGTGTTGTTTCAGGCCATAGACGGGACGCTGGCCACTGGGCTACGGTTTGCCAGCTCTGTGTGGTCACCCTGTCTCTCTGCTAAATACTTTACCTCTCAAGTCCCCTCAGGAACATCAATTTGATCACTACCAATTACGTACCAGCAAAGAAAGAGATTAATATTCAGACTTAAGGTATCATTAAGATTTATCAGCTTGTATGCATTGTCTCCGGACAGCATTGGGAAACCGTCATTGGGAGACACTACGAGGTGAAAACTAGAGCTTTGTACTGATTACAAAACAGTTATTCTTGATCAACAACTTATGCTTGGAAATATCTGGGTGCTTATGTCTGTCATAAACATTGCAGCCTCTAAATGCACAGAAACAAAGTGGTTTTTACATTACTTCTCAGGCCCTTAGAAGCTCCTTGCTGACCCCAGAAGGACTGAAAATGCCTGCAATTACATTCCCAAGGAAGACCTCCCCTCAAGGCTACAGCAGTCATGCTAAACTAGAGACCAGTCTGGCAGAGTTCAGATCTAAAGTCTGAGAAGCACATAAAAGGAACCTGCATTGCCTGCTCCAGCACCTAGTGAAGCATTCCAGTGAGCAGAGCTTTTGATCTAAAATGTTATCTGTTAGCCTCATTTTGGGAGAGAATGATAAACATGAGATTAAAACAGGAATTAGGGTAAATTAATATTTTAATGGCTCACAGCAAAAAAGCACGTTCAGCTCAAAGAACTCTATACTGCGACAGCTTTCATAAGCCATTGTGCCATTAGCAGCACAGAGTAGAGAGACAAGCGATCCAGAAAATGCCACAAGAGTTCTTCATGGTGTATCATGCGCAAAGAAGAGCAGGGAAGAGGCAGAATGATCTTGATGCTCAGGATAAGGAAGGGGTTTGGATAGATCTTTGCTATTCATACCTGAGCTTGGTCCTTGCTGACCTTTGGTGCAGCTATCACTGTTACCAACAGCATCACCAGTGCGCTGCAATGTGCATTTCACACATAAAAGTACATTCCCTCCACTCCTTACATCGAGCTTTAGGAGGGAAGATGCATCAATACCTTTTCATGTAACTACAGATCATGCCCCAAGGCAAGGGGAGAACCCTGAGCTCCTGCCCTGGTACAGTCAGGCTCTGTTTGGAGCAGAACTGCGCTAATCTCAGACCTAGCCGCTGCTCCACAAGTGCTAACACACCTGATCAAAACAGTTTTCCCCAGGAAACTGGGATTTACCAGAAATTCACATTATCCCAATCTGGGATATTTTTTAAAGGCCCCTAAACCCAAGGGCCAGCTACTGGTTTCATTCCTACAGGAAAATTCTGAAAAGAACCTATTCAAGGTTTATTTAATGCAGCTTCACTTTGAACACTTGTGCACATGAGAGCTTTCCTCTTTAAACAGCATATTTTGGCCTAAATGAACTAACTTTACCCTTTCACTTCTGCTCTCAAATGTTACAACATAAATCTTGAGGAACTCTGTAGCTTCTCAGTGGTTTGACTTCTTGGGAACATAAAATGATCCAAAATAACATTTAAGGGATGAATTAATTTGACAATGACTAATTAAAGATTAGCTGAATTACTGAAGAGTGAGTTCATGTTGAGAGTGGCATTGGTTGAATATTGCCTTAATCTTACCTTGAATTAACAGGGACCATAATGAAAAAGACAGCTTGCTTCAGAAATTACTATTTCTAGCTACATAAAATAACTTTCTGCCCTTTCTTCCCATTTGTGGCTTTAGCATGTTAAGAATCAAATTGCAGAGAATTACTGCGACCATTTTAAAGCCACTTCAGCTCGCTGACACACCAGGGTCCGTTCAATAGCATTGTGCTGCCGGGCCACTTCACACATGCAGCTACTGCAGACTCCCGCAGCGTTACTATATGGAAGGGTCCTGGGTTAGACTGAGCCCATGTGGCCGCACCGATTTATGCTATTTAAAGACATGGATTTCACGCACTGCAAAACCGCTGTGAAAATTAAGAAGCATTTGGAAGGCAGGTTTAACTCTTTGGTGTATTCCAGCCTTGTCACTAAATGTCACTGTTTTCACTGAAATAAGGAAAGAAATGGTCCCTCAGGAAGCCCTCCAGGACTGCATCTTACATAAATCAAACCATAGTTTACCAAGCACAGAGGCAAGGGTCTAGTTGCAAGGGAAACTTTCTTCCCCAAATCTGGAACCCCCATTTTGGTAAGAGAAAGGACATATCTTAGTGTCAGACAGCTGGAACTAACATAACTAACTTTTCCAATGTTCTATATCAAAGGGATGTTTAATTTACAATTTGGTTTAATTATTCATTGCATTTAATACAGTTAACTTTTCAATAATTAACATCTACAGCAACGGGGTGAAATCTGAGTTATCAGTTTATTTCCATCTTTAGCTGTTTAATTGGCCATACTGTCCCCTGCTCTATAATCTCTTTGCATGGACACGAATACCGAGACAATTACAGGAGGCTTTATCTTTGGAGGGTGCACAGGTCTGGAAGAAAAAGCTGCTGTCAAGGCAGGGACAAGGTAGTTTTCCTCATTACAGTTTTACCTGTTTTCCAGAGAAGTGTCCTACACTGCTGATTGCTGGGAACAGAATGATCTGTGAATGCCAGAGGACAGATCTGAACAGAGTTCTAAAAGTTAGAGCTGCTCCTTCTGGGGAAAAAACCCAGCTCATTGACTAACAGGTAACCTAGAATCACTGTACAGCTCTTCCCATCATCGAAACCTGGACTCTTATTTCTCTAGAGGTGTAATTGCAGATTTGCAGAATCAGAGCTAACTCATAGCATTTTATATAGTCAAAGTCCGTGTTTTGGGGAAACAAGCTTAAGAGTTTTATATCTTGAGCTTTTCTAGAAGACAAGGGTGCGCTGGGTGTGCGCATCATGTCAATGGTACAACTCATCCGCAGCAGCTGAATTCCGTTACCTGCTCACCATGTGCAATGTCACCTCCCGCTGCCACAGTACACGGGGCAACAAGTAGTCACACGTAAAATTCCTGTACTGAGGAATAAACTATTCATAGCTCATTCCTCCTCTTCTCCCTTTCCATTCCCTTAGAAACAGCTCTCCTCCACAGTAAATAAAGTGAGAAAGCCTTATCATTAATTCTATTTAGGCCTAATATGTCATAAAGCAAGGCAAGCAGGCCATTTTCCTCTCTGCTGGGGCACAAAACATGTATTAACTATTCCAACCAGAGCTGGGAATGATTTATTAATTCAATTTTGGAGTGTGTGACTGTCAGATCATATAAGTTCATTACAAAAAGAGCCTCTCCGAGGACTCTTTTCCTCTTTTTAAACCAACTGCCTGACATTTCACATGCTTCGCAACTGCAGCCATCTATCTCCTCACTGCTTGTTCTCGGTGTCACACAATCTGTCCTGTCCACATTGAAGTGTTTGTATCCAATGAGGGAGAGAACTAGTAGCTGGTCACCTGTGGTGGTCATGTTCCAAGCCACACAGCCAGCTTCACACTTGAATCTAAGGACTAACCAGTGTTGACTGGAGAGTCAGCTTTGCTTGCTTCAGAATCAGAGTGGTCGGACCTGGAAGCCGCCCCTGGAGACCACCTTTTCCAATCCCCCTGGCACAAGCAGGGCCACCCAGAGCCAGCTGCCCAAGACAATGTCCAGGTTTTTTGTTTGTTTCCTTTTTTTGTTTTATTATCTGCAAGTTAGGAAACTCCACAGCATCTCCAGGCAAGCCGTTTCCAAAGGGAATTCTCTACTGCTTTCCTTTACCAGGGAATTGTGAAAATGTCTTGTTTGAAAACCACTAGGCTGGTTCAGAAGCTCCCAAGTGGTAGGACATTAGCTGTTGAAAGCTGTTTCAAAGTGCTCTGCAAATGAACCTCCAGAAAAGCTCCCTGTGCCAACCGATCTGCCAAATCCCCTCCCAGACAAAGAATGAAAAAGGGTTTCTGTTGTATGTGGCCTAATACTGGTTCTGCCTTCATCTCTGCTAGCCTCACCATCAGAGACAGGACTGGAGAAATACTTCCTCCTGACAAGGGAGAAGAACTGCTGCCAGGGACTCCACTGCCGTACTTGTACAATGTAATTCCTGCTCTGCGTGAGCAAACCAAGTCTAGCAACCCTGCTCTCTTTGATAGCTCCCGCTAAGGGTGATGATGAGTTCCAACACCTCTTTCATTTCTTCCTCTCTATAAATAAAAATCTTGTTCCTACGAATGTGAAAAAATAAGCAGTGTGTGTAACCAGCATTTCTCCTGGTTACTAACAAGACCAAGTTTTAACATAGATCCTTGTAATGTTTGCTTCAAAATTTCATTTGTCAATGTAAAAGCTATTGGGGTATTTCTGCTGAAAAAAATGAATAAAATATAAAACAATTTAGCAAAACACTTTCTACAAGGAGTTCTTCAGTTAAGAAAATTTCAGATTTCACATACCAGCTTATCCAGCTGAGGAATGACAACTTGTAACCAGGAAAACAGGACAGACCTCCTTGGAGATGACAATACTGGGAAGAAACAAATAGTTTGATGTCCCACATTTAGCACAGACTATTATATTCTATTCATTTACTTCTGGAATAAACCCAGTTTTGACTAAAACATGCTTCCAAATGGAGTCCTATCTAGTTTGAAGACATCACTTTCCCAGCAGTTTGTTCCACTGGCAACCAACCAAACCATTGCATCCAACATGCATCTATCTTGCTTCAGCCTATTCTGCTAATCCTCGCTACACCTTTCTTTACCAGATTAAGGAACCCTTTCGTGCCCGCTGTGAAGCAAGAATAGGAGCCTACTCTCAATCCCCCTGAAACAATATGTTGTTTCATTTTTAGATCTAAGAACTCAGACCCATTTCAAAATAAAAATAAATAAAAACCATTCTAAAGGATAGAAACATGAATAGTGAAGTAAATGCTCTCTCTCATTTGCAGTAATAGCTGTGAAATGCTACTTCGGGACTGGAAAGTATCTCAATTCTGTAATTACACGTTCATCATGCCTGTTCCATTTTCAGTCCCTTAGGCAGTATTTTACAGCTACAGCCCTCCAAGGCAGCCATACTTTTTTGTAATCGGTCATATATTTTCAACGCAGACGACAGGGTCAGTTCTTTTATAGGGCTCTGGCTCCAGCCAGCCTGACACTTCACAGGATTACAGTTGTATAAGGGTCCAGGAAGAAAAGCACAGAGGATATGAATCACTTCAACTCATTTGTACAGGCGAGGTAGAAAAGTGTCTCTGCACAGTGTCTGTGTCACTGATTTACCATTCAGAACCTCCCAGGCAACTGAAAAATGAGGTCTGGAGGGCATGGGTGCAATGGGAAGAGATACTTCTACAATCTTCCCTAGGCTTTCAAGATACTGAAAGCTGCTGCCACCTCTCCAGAGATGAGTGGTTGCTGGGTTTGTGGGGTTAGGGATGGAGGCATCAGGGGATGTTAGGGGCAATGACGTCTCAACTCCTGCAACAATATTTGCGAGAGTTCTTCTGTCAAGCATTTATTCTGCCACAGAAGAGAAGTCTTGCCACCCTCATTTTTTGCTTTAAAATTTCCTGTAATTCAGTGGTCACAGTAACCAAACCAGGACATACTCCTTCCCATCCCACAGAGGAGAGCTAGATGATTAAATGGATGTTTCTAATACAATGTCCTATTTATGCTAGTTTGTATACGGTGAATTAATGCTAGATCGCCACAGAGTTCCCCCTGAACAAAGACCAAAAAGAAATATGTTGTACACAGGTCACCGCTGATCCACAGCAGATACCAGGGCTGTGGCTTATTGGGACATGCTGTCTTGGGGAGTTCTCATCCTATCTCTGCCATCGGCTAGAAACAGACACCATTACCACAGGCCAAGCAATGGGCACTGTTAAACGCATGTGTGTCTCCTTCTGTCACTGCAATTTGCTCACAGGTTTGAGCTTTAAAGGTCTTACCAAAGAAGAAAAGGACTATCCCTCCTGCCTTTCACACTATCATCATTCAAGCTATTGTGAATGACAGCCAGAAGTACAGAAAAGGAGAGGGAATGGTATTTGCAGTAGGGTTGTATTTTGGGTTCCTGCCTGCCACCAAGTCCTGACAGGTTCTGAGCTGCCCTCAACAGACCTTCCCTCACCCCCATCTATGAAGAGGCTAGCAGAGACCAGATTTCCAGCTTGAAGTGCCTCAAGACAGGCAGTATAGAGAACTTCTCTGTCTCTTTTTCCCATACTTGAGCGGGTAAGGGATGAGACCACTCAAGACAGAAAAATCGGGGCGTTCTTTTGAACTGCTTTGATCCCAGCATTGACAAAACTCTATAACACCGCTACAGACAATCCTGGCTTACAGTGGAGTAAAGAGGATTTTGCTGCCTTTTGTCCAGAGCTTCTTGTCATTTACAAATTTCAGTACAGCATAATTATTTCAAACGGTATTTCCCCCCAGCAAAATCACAAATGTGTAATTAGTATAATTAGTTCCTTGCATGGGCATTACAGAAATCAGCAGATAAGCAGGTACAGCGCATGTCTCACCACTGCCCTCGCTAGGAAGCACTGCCAGATGGCTGCGGGCCAGGACTTTGCAGTGCTCCAATACATGGATCACTATTAACCTGTGCAGAACAAGTTGCTGCAAAATCACAGCAACTGATTTCTAAAGTTAGGAACAAAAACTGCCATTTGTCAAACTATGCCATGAAATCAACTCCATTCTCAAGACAAGCATTTATCCCCTTGCAGGTCAGCTTTTCTCCTAGATCTTCAATTTAAAGCTTTTCCAGTTGTCTTGAATCCAATGCCCTTGCTTAGGGGAGGTAGGAACTCAGAGTGGAGTCCAGGCAGCACAAGACAAAGTTCTCGTACGTACTTCATCTGCACTCTTGCGTTCTCAGAAACGCTGTCTTCAATGGTTTTAACAACCATCACAAGCAGAGATTGACTACTAAGGACTCAGAAGTGGATTTGTCAATGTAAATCACCAATTATCTGTCAAAAGACCTCTCAGTGGCAGATGAGCAAGAGCACCACTTGTTATGTTTCTGTCTTTGCCAGAAAAATTGAACTTAATAAACATAATGGTCACAGCATGTAGGGGAAAATGATACTCGCACTGCACACAAATAATTTATTTTACTGTTATGCACCTTGCAATACAAAACCTCTCCAGAAAGACTTTATCAGGTTTGGCCATGCAGTGTGCAGCTGCTGGGTGCCCTTGGCTGATATCATGGACATAAGAACTTTTTATTGTAGGCCTTCCCTCCCCTCATCCCTTTATTTCAGGCTGCTGCAGAAGAGGAAAGATTTATTTTTGTATTTTCTGCTGATGATCCATATGAAACATGACACACTGAAGTCCCATTGAGACCCTGCTTTGCGCCCGTCACCAGTGTGCGGGGCTCACACTGCTTGATCCCACAGCTGGGCTCCTCTTGCTGTGAGAGCAAAACCCAGTAGCTCATCACTCCATACTTGATCCTGTGCTTAAAAAACACCATAGAGACTTTACAGTTGAGATGGTACATCCTCCCTAATGTTACTTCTAAGAGATTATTTGCCTATGCAATCATGAGGTAACCATGGCAAACAACAGTTCTTAGCAAGAGATTTTAAACTTAAACATTCATTTGCCATTCAAGGTCACTTCACAGCAACTTAACAGCAGTGGGTGCTAAGGCCCTCTGAGGTTCAACAACACAGTAAAGGCAGGAGAGCAAGAAGAAAAGGATCAGAAAGAGGAGAGATACAGAAATTATGGCTTATTATTTGTTTTGTTCTCACATTTATTCCCTAGGAATCAAAATACAGTAAGTGAAGTATCGAGAGTGCCAAAATGTGTAAAAGTTATGAAAGACGAGCTAATTATAGCCACCATTTAACAGATGGAAAAACTGAGACTGTGACAGGCCAGCGGGTACGAAACAGGGCTCTGTAAAGACCAAGGGAAAGTTGTATCAGTGCATCTCAATCTTCCTTCTCATTTAGTTTTAAAACACAACTGATGCACGTTTTCAAATTTTTCCCCTACATGCAAAAGCAATTTAGTCTGCTAAAATAATGGAAAGAGTAAGTAGAAGTCATCTACATTTTCCTCATGCTCAGACTAAGAACCCAGCTGCTTTAGCAAATCCCCCAGATATGGTGTCTTGTTCCCAAAAGCCTGGTGACCAGGCTGAAGAAAATTATCTTACAGAATACTAACAATGAAAAACTACAGCTTTAGTGATGAGTTGTTTCCCAAAAAGTTTCCAAAGCTGTTCTCTGTAAAAGTCTTGATGTGAATTTTAAAAGTTGATCCAGAATTCCCAAACACTACTCTGCTCTGCTTTTGAACTTGGAAGGACTGATCTCAGAAGACAAGTCTCCAGCAACTGGATTTTAATCATGTCTGCAAGAACAGGCCTCCAGCCTTCTTTTGCAAGAAGTACTCGGGACTGAGGACCCCAGAGACCCCACACTGGTTGTATGCAGATTGAGCCAGGTGTCAGCCCACCTCCCACTGCTGCCACGGTTTAAGGATTCAGTTCAGGAGGTGTTTACACTGTCGTGTAGTAGAGGGAATCCTGTCATGGATCTGGCTCCTTGAGGACTCAGTTCAGTAGTGCTACTGATACCAAGAATCAAATTAGTTCACACCAGGACAGGGGCAGACCCCTAATATTGTTTACATCAGCAATGTATACAGAAATTAACACAGCAGTCCATTTATACCCATTTTGCTTCTGCTAGCCAGGCAACAAACAGTACACGAACAGGCAAGAAACCATCAGATCCTCAGATTTTCCACATTACTTAATGGGAAGGGTCAAAACCAATATTTTGAAGTTATTTGAAAGCCTCTGTAAGGGGAAAGATGGGAGAGTTTTCCCAAACACTTGGCCTTCATGATTCACGAGCATGCTGAAGACAAACCCACACACATTTCAGGAACAGATGGTCTTGTTTGGGCTTAGTTGTCACCAAAAAGCTTTTTTATTATTTTTAACCTCAAAACATTAGTTATTTCTCCCAAGTACCTAATTCTCAGCATGAAGGCAAGGTGAAAGCGTGGGAGCAGAGGAAGACACCTCCTGATTCTAGGAAGCGAGACAGACACATAAGAGGAAGAAATAGATGGAGTGGCTTCTCTTACTCTCTTCCATCTCTTCTTCTCTTTTAAAAAGGTAGAAAATATATAGTGCACCTCCAAGGTGCCAATCAGATTTCAGCAGCAGGACATGGTAAACCAGAAAAAAAAAAAAAAGACCAGATCAGCCACACTTAGGATTAGATTTGGTTTGGTCTCTGCCCCTCAACCTTTGACAAACACTTCTGTCATCTAAATATCAGCTGAAACCTAAAGGGAGGCTGGAATTTCTCTCCATCCCTGGCTGCCTTCAGCTTGTTACCTCTCCACAGTCCCTGTGACAAGTGCAGAACATCCATGACGGGGAGCACAGGAGAGGAGCCAGCAGCAAAACATAGCGTGCACATGCGGGAGGCAGAAAAACACCAGGGCAGCAGCAGGATGTAGATGTTCAGGCTGCCCTTAAAACGCAGCAAACGGTCAAGTCTGCAGCACAGCAAGTGACAACACAGGCAGACCAACATCTCCCCAGACAACTCACCATAGGATACAGAGGGGCTGATAAGGCAAGAGGAGAGTTTTGCCAAATCTGTCTGTGGGAAGCCAATTCCTGTGAGGACTGAAGCAAATAGCATCACAGATCCACCAGCTAGCAGGTGATTTTTTTGCTGCTGCCCCACCCCCGCCCCCATGCTTTTAGGCAGTTGTACTGATGAGACAGAGGAAAAAGCCTCATACAGCCGCTTTGTGCTATCAGAACAGCGTAAATGTGCCCTAAAAGCTAACTGGAACCCAGCTCAAATCTTCAGCTGCCAGTATCAAGCCAGGGTACATCTTCGGAGGAGAAGCATCCTGTTCTTGTGGGTGAAGTTTGCAGGATGAAACCTTATTGTGCCTCAATTTTATTGTAACACAAGCATATCTCCCTCCTCTTGCAGGTGTATTGTGAGATACAGAAAGCAGTTCTGGCTGCTGTACAGCTGCTTCATGGAAACAACTGAAGACCCCAGTCAAGCCCGGGGAAAGCCACAGGAACAACACGGGTCTTGAAGTTAAACAGGAATGGCAGTAAATTGGTCCTGTAGGTAACAAGTGCTGCCAGGCACCGCACGACTCCTTAGCAACTGCCCCAGCCACACCTTTGGTCTGTAAGCTCTTCACACCGACAGAAGTGGCGGGGCAGAGCGGGCAGTGAGCAGCAGCAGACCAGCCCTCTGGACCTTGGGAAAGACCACTTCAGCCTTGATAAACTCACTGTACATTTCATTTGAAGACAGATACAGGTGACATTTTTAAGCTAGGTTTTCATTAAATATGCAGATTGACATTTAAGGCTTTCATAGAAATTGAAAATGGAAAAGTGTCAAGAGATTAATTTCAAATACCTTGTTTCATTTCACTAATTAAAATACTAGATTATGTATATTTGCACATACTATATTTAATTTCTTCTCTGGTGTTTCAAACTATAAAAAGAGTCTTTGATGGCTCATAATACTTTTTATATCAACTTATAGTCTGGCAAAGAAGAGGTAAGGTACAAAGAATGACTACACCATATAATGGTTATTTTTTTAAAGATTGATTTCAGTATTGTTCTGTATTTTATAGGAGTGCCTCCTTTTCCCTGAAAACTTTTGCTCGTTCTTATTCTCATTATGCAGCAGTGCATTTAACCACAAGCTGAGAAAACTCTTTCCCTCTCGCCTTTTAGTCCTTGGATCTCAGGCTTTTAAAGTCCAATTTGAGATGCCATGGACTCATGTTTAGCTGCTGTCCCTGAAGATGGAGTATAGGCAATAGAAGACACCTAGCCCATTAGACAACGTTGTACTTAGCTCCCTGAAGACTGTGCTCAAAAAAAAGAAAGTATAGACATTTAAGGCTAATTGCTTCCAAAATATACTCCCCATTTCTCTCATTACAGCCCCTCGAGGGATGAATTCAGTAAAATAACTAGTGATATTTAGGTAGCTCACGTTTAGCAGACTATGCAGTGAGACTGTGGAAAATGGTCCCCAGGCACTTTTGTCACCCAGCGGTTTGAATGTTTAAGTTCTATAAAAATGCACCTCCCTGGCAGCCTCTCAGCCAGTCTTTGTCCTCTCAAGCTTCATAGTGACCCACTTCTGGACCCGTATTCACTTACCCATCCCGCAGACAGCTCCCTTACAAGTCATTTCCTCTAACATTTGTTGATCTATGAGACAGCACATCCAGGGTCCACATCTTGACATTTTATGGACTCTACTTCCAGGATATACTGTTTCTGGTGGCCATTCGGCACGATGTAGTACTACAGATGGCAAAACCCCGCCGTAACATGCCTTTTGCAACCCTCCATTCTTAAACTGCAGTGACAATGCCATTTGCAATTCTTCACAACTCGCTAACAAATCACTAACGAATGACTCACTGCTTCCCAATGAAAGACCATGAAGACCCTGTGTCAACACAGTGCACAACCAGTATTTCACGCGACAATCCCCCTCCAGTGCTGACATATTTGCTCCATGTGGACTGACGGTGCTATCCCTGACAACTGGATCTTGCCATTTAAACATAATCAATGATGACATTAGGAGCATGAAGCCTAAGTGTCATTAATTGTTAATGAGGGAAGTTTAGCTTTCAGGCACTGTAGCTAGCAAGTAAAAGTGTCTTTGAGTAGCTATTTGCTGTATGTGGCAAATTCTGTGTTATTGGAAAATAGCACCACCAAGGCTTTGAGGGCCCCAAAACACATCCTAATTTTCTTTTTTGAAATAGTAAAGGGAAAAATAACCCTCTGGCTTTTGAAAAATAGTGTAGGAATATTTCTTCAGCCTTAAAACCTCCACAAGGTTTTTATTTTCCACGCTCCAGCCTGAATTCTCAGACATGTACTGCCAGTAAAGAAGAAACACGATTTTGGTGTTTGTTTGTCTCAAAGCAGCAGATGATTATGAATCACAGTCACATTTTGCAAAGCTAATGAGTGTAATCGATACATGCTGGTCCTCTTTCAGATGGCAGGAATTGTGGGAGGGGAAAGAGCATTCAATGAGGTACAAAGCAAATTGTTGTGCCGGCTGCATCTAGACAGACTGAATGCAGAAAATACCTTGCATGTATGTCAGATGCTCCTGTTTATCTGGTTAACACCTTGGAGCAAGCATGTTACTTTTAAACCATACAGACATCGTGTGTGACATGTACCACATCAGCCAGATCACGACAGTCCAACTTATGAGCTAACACCAGTTTGAGCTCACTGCTTGCAGATGGAAGATGAACTGCACAAACTACCTAATTCGGACAGGGAAGGGACACTCCCTCACTTGCAGGTCAGTTTTACTGACTTAACAAGCAATTAAACATATATTAAAGTATTATACAGCATTCCCCTAAGCTGTCCCTTAGACCATGGGAGCCCAGAAGTGTACCTGAACTGAGAACTTCCATTTAACCAGGTTACTGTTTCTGCCATTCCTGCAGTCCCCCTCATGTGTCTCCTGTACTGAAAGAAATCTGCAAAAATTACCGCTTGACTACGCAGCAAATTGTCTTGCAAGAACAGTTTGTCCATAGAGCTCTGAAATCCCTTTTCTGCTTGGGTCATCTGATAAGGACAGACATCCCCACAGATAGTTCTCTAGTATCTGTCCTCCTAGACACTGAAAGGATGTGACATCTAAACAACCCATTGTTTCTGCTTTGATCTGAATGTTTTTGCATAAATATTAAGAGGTCAAATCAGAGCTCCAATCAAACTTAGGTCTACTGTTTCTTTGTACCTCAATTCAGCATTATATGAGGTTGCTATCCTGAGGCTCTGTGGCATAACCCTTTTTACTTTCTGATTTCCTACTCAAATCCAGACTTATTTTTCTCCTTACTTGCTTTTTTTTAATTTTGCAATTCATTCTCAACAGCTGCAAAACATTGCCCTGAATGTAAAGTAACTGACTCTAAAATTATCCTCAAATCCATAAACATCTTAGCTGGGATGTGAATAACTTCAGCTTCTGAGCTGTATCTTATTCAGAGAGAAATGCCAGCTTCAGGTCACAACCATCTTTGCTCCACCAGCAGAAGTGTGTATTTGTGTGTGCCAGGGCAGGCCAAGGACTGCACGGGACAAAGCCCAGCCGTGGGGCGCTATGGACAAAGCAGTCTTCGCTCATTATTCATTCTGTACCTGACCCAGGGTCCTCTAGAACCACCTTTGCTGACTTCAGCAGGTTCTGGCTTGGGTCCCAGGAACCTAAAAAGAATAAACTCAGTTCTTGCAAATTGGGAGGCTGATTTTGCAAGTTCGTGAGGTGTGGCTATTTCAGACTGGCTTTGGAAGAGAAACTGAGCATTATCTGAACTAAACCTGAGCTAACTAAAGCATTAAGCAGGATTAGAAGCAAAGCATGGGCCTTAGGAATTGCAATGGTTTAAAGAGAAGTTCAAACTATCCAAATACAGATCAGCCTGAGGCAGAAGTATCTGTCTGAAGACAATGGCAGGGAAGCCTGGTACCAGTGCAGACTCCACATTATAGTAAGTGGAACAAGATAATGCTTCCTCTACAAACTACCTCTGAATGGTCAGACTGAAAAACATGCACCTCATGCTCTGCTCCTAAGCCCTACCTGCCCCCTTAAGGTGGGGCAGGTAAGCTTGTCTGTCTTAGCACTTGAGGGGTACTAAGGAGTTAACATTGTGATTTTTTTTTTTTTTAAAAAGAGGGAGGGCTAGACCCCCAAGATTTCAAAAAACAGCTGCTGGGTATGAGCACATTTCAGAAGATTCTCATAAGAGGCCAAATGTCCTGTGACAGTGGTTCTGAAAGGCTTTCAAATTATATGACCCAAACGTTAAAGCACTCAATCTCAACAACTCGAGTTGTTGGCCAGGGGTCTCTTCTACAAGCTGCCCCAGAATTCTGCTCAACCCTGACTTCACATATCTGCTAGAGAACCTGACTGAAGGGCATCACGGAGGGCACCATATTTGCAGTGCATTGTTTCCACAGATCTGTGTGCATGTATGAGCAGTCAGTGATATACGAGACCCAGGCACATAATCGGAGCAACAGTTCAGGCTGTTGATATATTAGTGTAATACTCTGGATGATGCAGGAGTATCAGAACAGGCCCATCTGATAATATGTACAAGTAATTTGTCACCAGAATGAGTTGCTTCAATGATGTATTACTCAGGAAAAAAGAATGCACCATGTAAAGGGGGAAACAGGTCCAGCAAGAGAGGAAGCAGTTTATTTCTAGGGTGAAATATTTAGAGAAGCTGAAGAGCTTCCTTGTCACCAAAACATTGGCATGACATATATCCCCTCTCTTCATTCCCAGGTACGAATCTAGTTCATTGATCACTGGGAACAAAAGAAACTTCTATTTCGCATGCACTAGAACCACAAACCTGAGTGCTGCATCCAAAATTCACACTGAGAATCCCCTCGGATTTCTTCAGTGTGGGATCTGCAGTTTAAGCACTTTACAACTTTTTGCAGATTAAAACAAATTCAATGAAGTGATTTTTAATTTCTTATTCTGTATTGATCTGCTTCTTTCTTTTGGCTTTTTGAGTATTTAATATAGTTCCAACTAATCCAGTGGGCTGCTGCGAGGAACAGAGGGGAGGGGAGAAGAGCCTCTTTCCTAATAAACTTGGAGTGGCTCATGTTCTCCAATACCTGCTGTATATAAGTTCTTTGTATCTGCAGAGATGACAGTAGAGTGTAATGAGAAATGATTCTGAAGTAGTAATTTAAACTCTACACAATAACGACACCATGAGATAAATAATTAATGTTTCACATTTTTTCAGTGCTTTTCATCTCAAGGAGTCTCCAGACTCCTTGCAGTCTTTATAACTGACAAGAATCAATTCACTCGGTGTTCACATACCTCCATCTGAGTAGAGCACAGACCCTGCTGAAGAACATGCTAAGCACAGCAGAAAAAGCTTGGACTGAAAGTAAAGAATGTTTCACAGAGGAGGCTTCAGGGACACAGGAGACTGTTGACCAAACTGGAATTTGTCTGGAACTCCAGATTTATCATCTGTCTGTTTGAAAAAGGTGCCACTGACTGGTTTAGAACCACTCCAGTTTGTCCCACTGCTCACCTGATATAGGTAAGCTGGCAAAGGAAATAGAGGCATCTCCAAACTGTTAGCCTGAAGGCCAGACTAGGTGGATCTAACATCACTTGCTGGCAAAGCAATGAAAACAGATATTATTCTCAGAGTCTCCTATAGGAGGTGAGCACTTGCTACTCTTAAGCTACAAGCTGGAAGCAACAGTCACTGCTAGGGCAATTTCTAATTTAATACAAGTCATCTTAGGCCACCTTCCAGCTCAGAAATGCAAGACCCTCTTCTGAGGAAAGACCACCTCACACTGTAACCACCAACCAACTACCAATCAAAAGTAAGCCTGACAGAGTACACAGCTACAGAACAGCTCAGTTACCACAGTAGCGTTAGCAGTCATTCATCCTCTTCATGAACTAGCGCACAAGAAAGGAACAGACCAAGGTACACATCCACAAAGAAGCAGAAAGATGGTTGTTTTCAAAGTGACTGCCATAAAACATTTTATGCTTCCCCCACAACCACCCTTTTGTCATGCTTGGAGAGGCAATAATTTCATTAAGTGATTAAGTGATTTTATTCTTCTGACTCATAGTTCATAAGACACACAAGCATGAATTTCAATTAGTGTTTCTTACAGTGAAAATGGGAGAAGGAAAGCATTCCTGAGCGATGTAGAAAGGGTGAGCTAAACTGTCCTTAACACCCTGGTGTAAATCAGCAGCAACTCTATTGAACCAGCAGGAATATATGGATGTAAAATGAGTACAAAACGAGACCACAACTCAGCATGTCCAACCTCCCATTGCTCAAGCAGCTTCACTAAAAGCCAAAGTTACCAGTTCTGTGTCTGTCAGATCTCAAACCTTCTCTTCAAGTGAGCTTTAGTGAAGGAGTGCAACAATGTGCTTAATTCTGCAGGAAACAGGTACCAGCTCATTTTATGTTTGCCTTGAATTCATATGCTGTCACCAGTTACTGGACATGGACCTTCATGCGAGTGCACAGTGGGCTTTTCTCCTGGGCTTAATATTTATCAGGTAGATCAAACAGTTTGAGAAGGTTAAAGGAGGAGGGGTAAGTGCCCAGAGACATCAGCTGAACACCATATACTATATTCATGATGTTCTGCTTTCCTCCAAGTCAAGGCTTTGGGGATGTAGCTGTAATAAATAAGCAACATCTATTTCATTCTCTAAAATACCTGTCCAATTTCTGGAAGAAACCCTTCCTCAGTGGAACTAAAGCTGTTCTACCAGGCACAAAGATATAAACCCTCAATCAGCTTTGGCTGCCAGAGCCCCACAGGAGTCAGAAGAAATAGTCCAGTTACACTCATGAAGTTCTGGCTCCAAATGACGAATCAGCATGGGAGTTCCACCAGCTTCATTTAAGTCTGTAGTTAAATGAAAATCAGCTCCTAACCACATAGGTCCTTATACTGAGGCAAGAACTGACTGTAGATTTTCCTGTTACTGTACCAGGATATGGTCTTAACAGTAAGGCCATCCTCCGTAAGGCTTGTAATAGTGAGAAGAAACAGTCTGAGAGAACAGATGCCATAGCAAAAAAGAGTCAGAAAAGGACACTTGTGTCAGAGGAGAGCCAGAAAGAGACAGCACTGCTGCAGCACAGGTTACTCATCACAAAAACTCCTGAGGGTGCCTATTGCTTTTGCATCTACAAGCAGGAAGAGCTGCAGAGCCGGGGGGAAAAAAAAAAAACCACACAGCCCCATCACTCTACTAGTTTCTCAAGCATGCGATGGATGGAATCAGACAAACCTCCTGAGCCACAGCAGAGGAAGTCTGGGATTGTAATTAATTATTTGTCAGATAGTTTAAAGTAGCTTTGTTAACTGCTGATTGGGGAGGACCTTCAACAAGATACATCCAGTGAAACACACATTTTTGCCTCCTTGCTGTTGTCTCAGCACTAACTCAGGTCTATTTTCAAAGGTCACACTAGTAGAAAACCTGAGTTTGGCCGAAAGTCCACTCAAATCAACTTTTTTCAATTTTTAGGGAGCTTTGAGCTAGGAACTGCAAAGCACACACAAAGCATTACACCTTCTCCAACCAGAGTGACTGGCTTTACTAAAACAGAGGGGCAGATCAGACCCTCTCAACACTAGGACTAGCCTTGTAGATGCACATGATTATACCTTCCAGCAAGGCTCAGCTTCAAGTTCTTCTGGGACCGAGAAGGAAGTCAGACAATGATTCTCTCTCCAGCAGGGGACATCCATTCCTCAGTTTGATCTGCTGTCTGTTCACTTTTCCTTTTATCACTTGTGAATGAGAGCAGCAGGGGTGATGGCCACCGCTATCGAGTGTCAGAGATTCATTTTCATCCCTGTGTGGATTCCATATTGATCAGTGAGCTGAAACAGAGCTATTCAAATTCTGCTTCAGCAAAACTATCCCTAATGCTTCTGTTCTGATGTTTTAAAAGAATGCAGATCTCTTACCTTCTCTTGTGATGGCTTCACAGTGCTCAGTGAAGCTATTATTTATTTCATAAGACTGATCCTGACGCTCTTCCAAGAGGCCTGTTGTGCCACTGTACAAAACCAGTAGCAGCAAGGGAATTCAGAATGAAAGTCATGGTCTAACAAGGTAAAAATTAACTCAGAAGTCAGATTTAGGAACATTATCCCTGTCCTGCATATGCAGGAAGCCAGGATGGAAAGACTAAGGTTTAGTCTTTTTACATTGGTAAGGAGATGCCAAATTCTAGAATTCAGCTTCTTTCCATTTAGACAGATGCACAGCATATGCAATTTCTTTCTGCCCAGAAAGATTGTTATGGTGGCATCAACAGCTTTCATTAAAAAACAGCTTCCCTGTCACTCCTTCCCCAGGCAGGACCAGTGTGAGCTACTGCTTGGGCTTTCATCTGCCAGGAGTGACAATTCTTCTCTCCCAGGGCACTGGCAGAGGGAGATAGCTGCTTCCTGAACAAGTCCAGAGTTGAATGTGCCCTAATAGATATTCCTCAGTTGTCCACAGTAATTATTTGTGATAAAGGCCAAATACATGATTCTGATGAGAATGTCCTTACAAGTTTATGTAGCCTGTAAAACTGTCAGGGCAACTGCCTTTCTACATCTTCATCCTTCAAGATGAGCTAAGAAGTCAAGTATTATCAGGGGAATTAGCTTGGATAACTATTGACAATGACCCTGGTAACTGGACAGACCTTCCTCCATCCACAACACTGCTTAACCGTTCTTACCAGGGTTTCTCCAGGGAATGTGAAGGTAGGGTTAACTCTACAAACTCCATCAATGTGCTGAGGCCCCGCTACTGCTCCAGAGAAGAAGCATTTGAAAAGTAAAGCATAGGAGCTTTTGAATACAGTTCTCATGACAGCACCAGACTGACAACCCAGAGATGGATGGCCATAGCTTATTCTCAGACCTGTGACAACACAAGCTCTGGCAACAAATCCCTCTACCACCTTTTCCACAAGCACACACCTCTAGCCAAATTCCAGCCTGCATATCCTAACCATAGCTAAAAGGAAACAAGTAATGCAGCAGGTTTGTTGGTATACCCATACATTTCTCATACTGCTGATTTTGACAAGTGTGGGCACCTTTCAAATCAAAGAAGGTCTTGATAACTACCGAAAATATTCACATCAATCACAAAACAATTGTCATAAGGAAACAATACTTAGTCTTTACTGACCTGGGCTAAACTGACAACAGCATCAAATCAAGTTCTTTTTGCAGCAGCTCAGCATGAGTTGAGAGGAGCAGGAGAGAAAAATAGTATCTCCTACTCCTTCTCAAAGAGGTGAAGGGTAATATCCACGTGCCTGTTTATGAGCTGCAGTTGGTTATCCCAGCAATAGCTGAAGGTAATACACCCAGGACCTTGTTGTATTGCGCAGTCTGAGCAGCCAGCAGTCCAGGGTTAACAGGTACTTCTATCTGTTTATTACGCAATCTGTTGTACTACAGATTAAATTGCTTTAGCTTTCTATGTACAGAAGGACCGGGCTCTTACATTGTCAAGCCAAATACCACATCTTTCAGAAAAAAATTTCATCTCCTCTCGGGCCATTCCCTGCTTTTCCAGCACTTTCATTCTTTACACCAGACATGCCTCTAACTGCTTCTGAAGAAAGAGCTCCACGTAGCTGTGGTCTCCTTTCTGACAGCTCTGTGGTTTTGCTGGCTTAAAGCAACATCATGTCTTCTTGTATCACACTATCACAATCAAAATGCAGACACGGAATGAATATTTGATGCTATGAGGCAGCAAAGGACCAGCAACACAAAGCTCCCTGTTTCAAAGAAAGCATCTTTGTGCAAAGCATGTTTCAGCTACAGCTCCTTTCCTCCTGCTCTGCGTTGTTACAGGTTTACCTGAACTTTCTGTCTGAAAGTCCAATAGTGGAATAAATAAACATATGAGAATAACACATTGCAAAGAAACCACAAGATCTGGCATATCCCAGCAAAAAAACACCACCAAATCTTCAGCAGACTTGTCTTCACTTTCGCCTGCTGGATTTGACATGTTCAGAGACCTCTCTGAAACATTAAGTCTCAACTGTGCAGAGCAGTTTGTGATTTTTCTACCAGAAAGGGACAAGCTCAGTTGTAATACCCTGTAACAAACGTAACACACACAAGCGTAGTAGTCTTGTACTGTGCCCCTGTTGCAAACTACGGACTGCGACTTCTGCTTTTCTATAGCTTTAGACGTATGAAATTGAAAGGGAATATAATGTCAGCAAGTCCACTGTGTTATTAACCCTACACAACAGACTATGAAACATAAGTTCCCTGAAGCCATTTTGTGGGTTGAGGTAGGACTTCAAAGGTAGACTAGCACTGTGCTAATTCAGAAGGGTAAGTTCTGCTTCTCAAGATAAGAGATGGTAGCATCAGACTCACCAGTAAGTATCCTAAAAAACTTCCAGCTGAATTCACCCTTACACTCCAGGAGTATCTCTCTGATAGTAACTTCCATTCAAAGCCAGATCATTCCGGCAACATCATACAGCTACAACAGTAGTTGTAAGGCAACTTGCAATTTGGAGTAATTCTGCTTTTACATGATTGTACTTAATTTTCTTCTACCTGTTATTGCATATTCAAAGTTTTCACAGCCATAAAGAAACTGGTGCTGGAAGGGATTAAGTTCTCCTTGTTCTCCTAATAGAGCAATTTTCTACTTGTTCCTGAAAATCTCAAGGTAGGAAGTATTTGTAGCAAGGGTTACACAAGAAAGGGGATTTGGCACAGGTACAGGACATATTTATCTGCAGATGTCAAGATTCCACAAAGAGCTGTTATCCTTGTTTTAGAGGCAAAAGACCCTTTGGTAAAGCAGTTCATCTAAAGGTCTCCTACTATGCCAGAGATGGATATGAAACTTGGGAAACCGCAGGTACCATGCCAGCTGGAAGCTACAACTTGCAGCGAGATCCCCATCCTGCCTGGTCTGCGTTGCAGCTAGTCCTTTAAAGCAATCTGCCTTGGTGAACTCCTCAGGAATGCAGCACAGTTACAAAAGAGCAGTTCTATCTATATGGAAATGCAGATTTCAAATATATCCATCCTAGTAATCAAATCCAGAGGAAACAATCCCCTAATATGGAGCTAATAAAAGTTGATTTTAAGTCAGCCTGAAGCTGTAAGCAATAAGCAGCAGATTTATAATGGTGGCTTTCATTATTGCTGGTTTTGTTTTTTATAGTCTACACCAGCATAAAGCTATTGGTCAGCTTGCTACTGAATTTACCTGTATTCCCAAACCTCACTTAGTGCAAACCATGTTTCTTCTTCCATTCAAATGACTCTAAATCTGCTGCCTGCACACAAGGGTTGGGTAAATCATGGCAGCTTAACTTACTTCAATAATTAGATGGATCAGAAGCAAGGCATCAAGCCCTTTTCCCCACATCCTGCCCCTTCGCATGCTTGCAAACACACATGCCTGGTGCTGTTGGAGCAGTTTTATCCATGGTAAACCCACCACTTAAAGCAAAAATCACCACAAATTATTTTGACCTTTTATGAAACAGACACTGCTACCGCAATATGACAGCTGTATGCTTGCACTCCAAAATCTGCACCTACCATCTCCTCAGATAAGCATTATCCATAAAATTCACATGACTGAAAACAATTAGTGTCAATCATTAGCATGCTTGGATTCCCACAGAATCTTTTTCAAGACCAGAGAGCACAAGGCAGTACAGTCAGGATATCACTTAGGCATCTAGCTACATAAATTAACGGTATTTTCCTGTAGCAAAACAAAACTACAGACTCAACTATAAGATTGTTTTTATGAAGACAGATCACATCTTGAGACCCTAAATATCAAAGCAGTCCATCTAGGACCTTCCTCGTTTCAATCAACCAGCAGCAGTGAAAAGCAGTGAAGCATTTCTGTAGCGCTTAGACAGATTTAGCATTGGAGACGCACGTGAGCCTCAACCTCCAGGGCTTGTCCTCTGTGTCTCTGTGCAGTCAAAGTTAAAACCAGATCCTTCCATTTGAACCCTCCATCACACAGTTTCCTGGGATGGCAGAGGACATCCAAGCCTACCTGGGTCATTCAGCTCTACTTAGGACTGGCAGTTACCTGACAGACAGGAGCTTCAGCATATCATAGGTGTCCCCAGAGCAATTTAGAACCAGTTCAGGAATATCAGGGTTGTGTTCATTGCAGCAGCAGTAGAATGGGACACTCTCTCTCTCCAAGGCTGATGTTAACTGCACTTACAGGAACTCCCCAGAAAGAGGTTAGACTATCCAAAGTTTCAGCCTGCTTTAACATAAAGGCAGGCTTCAACTAGTAACATACCAGACATCTTCTCGACAAAGTATCTTCCCTTCTCCCAGCAGAATAGCCAGAACAAAACACCACTTTGGCAAAAAACTAAAGCCCAAAAGTCCCAAAACTTAGAGCAAGTTATTCTTAATGACCCAGCAGCCAGCTTTCAGTGTATTACCCTATGTGAACATAAAGATATAAAACTAAAACCCTAGCGAAATCTTCATTTCTTCCGCTAAATGGAAAGCTGTTCCTGTTTGTCAGCTGTGGCTGAGGAGATCTTTCACTGATATTATGGAACACCAGAACAGAAGAGGCCATATCCTGCATTGTAATTGGCAATTTGAGAAAAATAAAGTTGTGATTTCAAGGCTTACATTGCAATACCAGTGATTAGAGGAGATTGGCTATGAACCCAAGACTAACAGCAGCAAGCGAGACAAGAACTCACTTGATTTCTGAGAACAACTCAAAATGCAAATTGGACACGCAAGGGGACAGGAGTCAGGTCTGGCCTATCCAGCCAATTAGGATGGCTTCAAGGAAGTTTTCCTTTTTCTCATTCAGATTTGATCATGAGCTGGGAATAAATCAGGGCTACAATGAAGGGGAATAATTTGGTGGCATTCTAAAAGACTGCCTTTTAAGAGCTCTTTAGAGGCAGAATTTCACTGGTTACAGCTGTATCAAAGGGCTGATTGACTGGCAGAACTTCCACACGACCTGTTGGGATATTCTGTTCAGTACAGTGATTTTTTTTCAGTGGCTACTTCTACCAGAAAGGTTCATTGACATGGTTTTAAAAAGGTCTTTTTGGGAGAGAATAAAAGAAACTTTAAGTGTTATTATTCCACTTTAACACAGAAAAGCCTTTTATTTAAAAAGAAATTACCATTACAAAATTCACTTCAGAGCCAAAGTCAAAGCATTTCAAATTCATTCAAGATTTTAGGACTGATCAAGACCTGAAGCAGTTTCAGGCCTATGCAGTTTTGCCTTTTTCATCCCCAAAGCTACTTTACAAAATAACCCAAGACTGTCACCCCAGTTTCAGAAGGAGCGAATGACTTGTGTGGCTAGGACAGAACAGAGCCCTACCCAATGCTTTATTGAGCACCACTGTATGTTGCAGAACAATATCCTTGAGCAGCATCCACTATGACTATCACTGGTGGCATCTACATGGTCTTTGAGTAATTATCTCATCCGGAAAAGTCTCACATCTTGAGTTACTCATTATCTTCTGCAAATTCTGCTCAACTGTACATCACCATAATGTCCATATTTCTTTCTAAAACAGATTTTTTTTTTTGCTGGTGTCCCCACAAACATGATTATTCCCTCACCTATACAGGCTCACTGACTTGTATATTCATGGTGAGAAAGAGTATGGGACCATGGTTCCCAGACACTGGGCTCAGCCCCTCCCTGAAGATCTACAGTTATAACACAGGCCTTCCGATTCTCCTTCCTTACAGCTGTTTCTCTGAGAAAACAGGTTTACAGTGATGTTGTTCATCATTCCCAGATTGTACAGAGCTAGTGGTAGATCCTCTCAAGTTTGTGTTGAGTATGAACATACTGTATTCACTTGTAATTTTCTGGATGCTGCACAGCTCTGTTTCTGGATGCTGTACAGCTCTGCAGTCTTTCCCTCTGGGAACGGAATACCTAGATACATCTCAAACATCAGGCTTCCCAGGAGAGAGCACCCCTCTCCAGCAAATATTAAACAGAGTTTTCTTTTGGCAGCACATGTTAAGTGCAAGTTTATCCACAGCATTAACAGGTGAGCTTTTGCATGTGACTCCTATGTGATGCTCTAAACCAGACATAGAGCAAGAAGTTCCTGTGTCAACAACAGCTAAGATCTTTCAGAGGAATGAGGCAAACAGGATTACAACAGCCATTTGTTTTTAAGCAGAGAGCAATTGCCCAAAGTCCCAGGTACAGTTATTTCAGAGTAAGAGTCTGGAACAGCAACCTTCAGATTAAGTTTCCAGGCAACATCTCTCACCCAGCATTCCCTCTAGACACCGACTGGGAATGTTCTTAATCTTACATCCCCTCTTTAGGACTACTTACTCCCCAGACACATACACATACTGTTAGAAACCCAGGTTAGAGAGAAGAACAAACAGACGCATTCATTTTTTTTCTGTTTACAGAGCCTTGGTCTCCAGTGCTTCAAAGGATAAAATTGCCTATAATAATAACTATCAAGAAAACTCTCGGGGTAATTAAGAAAGCTGACATGACAAACAAACCCACAGAGGTAATTTCCCCGGCTCCAATATGAAATTAATGTATTATTTCTGCCCTTTCAACATTGCAGACAGAAAAATCCTGTAAGTCAGGGCAGTAAGGTCACCTCCATGACTTCATTGCAGGCAGATCATCAATAAACTATTTGCTGCACAAGGTATGTTTATTTTGTCAATGTGCTGGTTCCTGTTTTGCCAGGGAGTTTCAAATCAATACTCAGCCATTGAGACTTCTAACCTATTTCAACCTCATGATTATTTCTGCCTTGCAGTAAAAAAAAAAATCAGTGGAATTAAACTGCTAGATCATCTTTCCCCACGCCCTCCCCATCTTAACTCAGGGTAGATAAAAAGGAGGTGAAGGAAGTCTCTTTAGAGCCAAGATCTGGCACACCTAAGAGCACTTTCTTTGGTATCTTTACCAGTCAACACAAGATCCTTCTGTAGCTGTTGCCTTCAGTGTCCCACATTCTCAAAGTTGCCCTCAATTCAGGAAAGCTTAGGATTTTGCATGCCAGTTGGCAAGGCATATTCCAGTAGTAAGGGCTACCCCACAAGCAAATGCAGGTTGGAGAAACAGGATGTTAAAACACAATTCAGCACTAACTTCTGCCAAATCTTGGAGAAAGCACGAGGCCCACTGACCTATACAGGTTCCCACATTTTTGATAGCACAGTTAAGTGCTTTGAGTCCTCCCAGCGTATAGAAGAGCCACTTGTTCCAACAGAGTTTAGAACTCAAGGCTCCCAGATGCAGAGGAACAAGTGTCCCTTTCTGTCCTCTTCAACATTTAAGTTGCCAGTTTTTCAGGGCGGCAGCTATAGCGAGACTGTTTTATTTCTAGGCCTCTGTTGTTTTATCATGGTCAAACAGGACTTTGTTCCACCTAGTACCTTAGAGCCCCTTACGGTGCATCTTTGAAGCACCTGACAACAGGCAAAACCTGACTTTACATAAAAAGGCTGCAAAGAGATTCATATTCTGTGACTGCTCATTTAAGACAGGGTAATAAAAGCTTGTTGACTTCAAGCAAGAAAAGTCATACTTCACTGGAAGGGGGAGGAAAAAAAATAAATCACACTTCCTTTATTGTTCTTCATTAGAGATACAAGTTGTTTTAAAACCCCCAAAGCTTTCAGTCAAAGAGGTTGGCAAGATCAGTAACTAAGGGTTGCATTTTAATAGGGGAGTTGTCAGCATGACCCCTTTTACAAAACAGATGTGACAAAAGAGAGCATTCTCCCCAGCCCTCATCGCATTACAGAAGAGGAATGATTCCTTCCCAAACCCTAAACTGACATGGCTTCATATAAATCAATCTCCTACCACAGCCAGGAGAGGAGGAGTGCAAAAGAAAACCTCCTCAGCGTCACTTTAATATCAGCATCTAGCCTGATTGCTTGTGCACTCATTTAAGATAAGGTTTCCTAGCAACCTCAGGGATTTGAAATTAACACTGGGCTTTGAGAAAAGCCACTTTTTACATCCCCTGGTCTCACCTCAAAGACATAAATATGAACTAACACATAGATATAAAACTGGTTTTAGTTATAGTCAAACACCCTGGAATAAGTCAGACATTTTAATACTAGGGACATTCCTTCAGGTGGCAAACCCAACTCTTAAATTCTTCAGCTCTTCTTGCTCTCACACCATGGTAAAACCTTGCTAGGCTGTTTGACATACACTAGTGTGATAGAGGTAGATCAGGGAGATTTGAACAAGATAAGTCTCAGATACCAACCCAGTTTCAGCACTGCAATAGTCAAAAATCAGATCCTTTTTTTCTATGATAACTAGAACATCTAAGACAGACAAGACATTCCTTTTTTCCTAGACTCAAGTTTTACAGCTTTTGCTGTTTACTGTTTTTCACTACCAATAACAATGAAGTTAAATATTCATGTACTATCGTTATTCTAATGCCTACAAGGATGGGAGATGCAGTTAGTAGCCATCATACTGCTTGAAGGAGCCCAAAGTTATCAGTATCATTACTCAGCTTAGTTTTACGATTATTGACATTGGAAGCATTAAATCCTAACTAGTCAGCTACAAAACCTATGGTGAAAAGCATGAAACACCCATAAGCGTCATCCTAGAGGTAAATCTATGTTACACGCACAGAACTAAAACCTTACTAAATAAGACAGATGGCCCCACCAGCATCCAAACAGCTAACTGCATTAAGGAAATATAAAACTGTCTCTAACCATGACAAATGCCTCACACAGCTTCAGCTCCCCAGCCTTCCTCACTCCCTTTCCTGGCCAGAACTGAAAGGAACAAGTCTGTTGTAATGCCAGGACAAGTCAAGAGCTGATCACAGAGGGAAAGAAGGAAAGTAATATATTGACTAAGAGAAAACGTAGAAGAAAATCTCAGCTCAATGGAGTGAAGACAATGGTTCTGTTTACAAGCCAACAGCAGACCCTCCGTGTAACAGCTTTGTTCCTCTTGGACAGACAGTCCCAGCCAGGATTAGGGGAGATGCAGCTTTGGTTTATAGCAGAATGGAGGCGGTTGTCCAAATGTGAGGCACCCAGTGCTGGCAGAGGACACAGGCACAGAAGGGAGGCCCACGACACCAGCAAAATGTATTTTTCGTTCTGTGTCTGGAAATAGTAAAGCGTTTCTAACAAAAGTCATACAATTGTATGAAGGTTTATGGTAAAGGGAGCAGCATTAGACAAACTTCAGTCTACTATGACCACTGCAGTTGCAGCAATGTTTTTTTTTAATTCATCAATTAGACACAAAGAAAGCCTGAATCTCTCCAGCCTGACCCTTTGTTCCTCTATGCTGTATGACAGCAGTCATTCAGACCTGATCCACCTCCCCTTACATTCAGGCTTCCTCTAGTTCATTGGACACCCATCTACTACGAACAAGACACACACTTATTCAGCAAAAATACGAAGAAACAAATGCCCATACTCTGCCAGAGCTCTGCATTAAGGTCTGTTTAAGGAGGTACTCTGGGCCACAGCTGTTTTTTCCCACCCAGTGCTCTGGCAATGAGTGTTAACTGGAAATAGGTGGAAGTGTTTCACATCAGAGCATTTCACTTGACTGCTTGGGCAGAACCAAACACTAACAGAACACCTACTTTGCCTTAGCAAATCAATTACATTCGGATATTAAGTTCTAAAATATCTGTGAACAGTTTCAGAACATTACACCAATTCTGACACAGAAACCAAATTTGTATCCAAAACACTTTTACTGAAACAAAAATACTGCTGTTTAACCAGAAAAACACACAAGTGGTTTTCCTCAGGAGAGCTGCAAAGTGAACTAAGAACCAGCAGAAAGGAAACACTGCAGATAAAAAACCATAAATAGCCCTTATATGGGGGTCTTCTTTCACTTGAAGTATTTAGGGGTCCTCATTTCAGAGTTCCCCTCCTATTAAACTAGCAGATTTCCAAAATGATGAAAATCCTTCTCCAGCCAACTCTACTGCAGGTTTTGCTGCTTTAAATCACTTCTCCAGAGGTTGAAGTAGCAAAACCCAGCAATAATCAAACATACTTATTTTCTCCTTTCAAGAACTGCTCTAGACTCTGGGTCAATTAGGACTAACAAAACAAAAACACAGATGAAAATTAAAGCGACAAAATTAAGCTTGGAACCATGTTAAAACATGAGACAAAGCTCAGATGTGACATGATTTTCAGACTAAATAACCTGCTCATCTGAGATCTCTTCCACATCTTTAGCTTGATCTTTGCTTTTCATAGAGAGTAGGCTGCAAAGGTCAGGAAATATCAGATAGAGAAATGAGCTCTTACAATCTTCACTATTCCCAGGGCACAGGGAAAAGGAAGCATCTTCCTGCAGTCTTTGGCACAACAAGCTTTTCAATAGCAAGCTTAGACATTTGAGTAACTCTAAATCCCCACTACAAAGCCTTTGAGTTGCATAACCTTTGTATTGACAGCAGATTTTCAAGGTTGTTCTGAGGAGTTTTGCTCCTTCTCCCTTCCACACAAGCCTCCTCCATAGCTTTATTGCTAAAAGATTGCCAACAGTACTCAGTTTTAGAAATTGAGACAGCAAAGCCTACTGCTTCTTTTAGAATAAGAGCAGAGAAGAATTATTCTTTTCCTCAGAAGGAAAAAAATAAGAATTTCAAACAAGACTCAGACAGAGCCCCCTTGGCCCCATTTAGCACCCTAAGAACTCCAGGATTAAACATGCCCAGGAGTCACACTACACCATACCTCATTCATAGCACAGCACATTCATTATTCCAATTTTAATAGTATCCAAATACTGTACTTTCAAAGCAGGAACCAGCTTTTAAGCCAGCAGAGATCCTTCAGTTCCCAAACCCACTATTTTTGTCAGTACTTAGTGAACCATTGAGAGGTCTGAGCAGGAAGAAGGCCAAGCATTACCCCTAGAGAACATCACCAAAACCCACCAAGCCCTTCTCTCCACCCAGAAGGCTGCTTCATGACCCTCTATTGACTAGGGAAGCCTCTAGCCGTAAACACCTTTTAAATTGCATCAGAAGTAGCTTTTTTGCTTTAATGCTTCCTTCACTTCTGTTACTTGAAATACTCCCCCTTTCCAGGGCAGAGATTAAACCCTGCTGGAAACCCCTCTGGAGCGCTTTGCCAGAGGCTGCAGCCCGCAGGCTCACTACTCACCACGATACAATTTCCCCACTGATCAGTAGCTGTTCCTGTGTAGTCCCAGCAGGAGAGCGGCACCATTCACCACGTGTAACACCTAATTAAGAAAACGAAAGGTCATTTACCCGGGCACAAACATCCTCAAGGGAAAGCCGCCCTCAGCAGCCAGCCCCGCTCCCAGAACCAGCCCTCCGCGCTCTCTCAGCCCCACAACTACCCACCTGAAGCAGCAGCTCCTCAGACAAGCAGGACCAGTAGCAGAGCAGCACTCCGTACCCCCACGTACCCTCACCAAACAGCCCCCTTCGCCCTTTCCTGCTCTAATACCCACTGTCCTGCCCGCGTGGGGCCTAGCAGAGCAGCCCCCCCGGCACCGCCCTCAGCCCGGCTCCATCCGACGCGGCCCACCGGGGCCGGTACCGCCCCGGTCCGCGCCGCTACAAAGCCCCCTCGGACCCTAGCCTTGCTGGAGGCTGCTGTCTTCTCCTGGAGCTGTTCCCTCTCTCCTCCTCGCTTCAGCTGCCCGCGGTGCTGGTGGGGCCTTCCCTGCACCTCCTCGGCTACAGGTACCTGTGGCCTCGCTCGCCCGAGCAGAGGGGTCCTGCACCATCTTGCTTCCCCCTTGCCTTAAGCGTTTGGCTTTAGGTGGTGGACTTTTGTTGGAGCCTGCGGCTGGGCTGGCCTTGAGCCGGGGGTTGGTGAGGCCTGGCGGGCAGAGGCCGTGCCCGGGCCGGCTCCCCTGTGGCGGGGCGCGCGGGCCCGTGCCCCAGCGCGGTGCCTGGGCCCGGCGGTAACGCGCGGGGGCCCGAAGGGCACGGCCCTGTCCTCAGCAGCGCTCCGTCCCGCCCTGTCCCGCCCGGCGGGTCAGCGCTCCCTGAGCCCAGCTGCTCCCGGGACGAGGAGCGAAATCTAACGGCTGACGCTCGGCTCGGGCTGTGCTCTCTGGTTTCCCTCAAGTGCCGAGAGGGTACAGAGAAGAGGGGCGGGGGAAAACATCTCTCAGGCCTTAAAAAGCATCATTTTCTTGCCCTCTGGGCTGTTCTAGTGTATCTTTTTATCTCCCGTGCTGTTTTTACCGTGCTGTAACCTGGCGTGCTTCTCAGCATCAAAGAACATTGCTTTATTGTGACATTTTCAAATGAAAACTACATGGCAGTAATAGCTTTCAGAAGAGTGTTCATTTAGCTTGGTAACGTTTACGTGTGGCAGGGAGAAGAAGGGGGGAAAGAAAGCCCCCCAACTCTACATAAAACTGGTGCTTTGAGCAAAACTCGATGATGATTATTTAGCAAACAAGCTCCTCTATTAGGATGGCAGAGAGGAAGATTGCATATCCCGGCTAAATTACACTTTACAGGGAGATGGCACAGAATGGCTTTCTGCTGAGGTTATGCTTAAATTATAGTTGTTGCTAAAGCAAACAGCTCACAGTTTATATGTGAGTTTGAATTATGCATCCAGCAGGCAGCATGTTTATGGAAAAAAATGAAGTCAAGTCAATGGATTGCTAAATTGCAACTCCATTTTTAAAGGACAAAAATATCTGTGGTAGTGGGGCATCAAAAATGGAACCACAAACATACCTTATTTGCTGTTGTCCAGCAGTCTTAAGAGAGACAGTTTGGCTCTTGAACACCCCACGGAATGGCACCAATGGTAACGTCGTAAGGTGACTAGGTAAGTTCCTGACTCTTGTAGGTGTTTAATGTTTCTTTGGGGACCTTCAGTGCCTTGAAGTTGCCCAATGCTTTGGAGAAATGCGTTCCTAAATGTCTAGTGGGGTGGCGAATGGTTTAGGATATCTTCTGGTGGTGGTCCTGTAGTAAGGAGACCTGTTCATTTGCATCAAATAGTGTTGATAACTGGTGTTTGGAGGTAGGTGTGAATTTGTTACCTGTATTGCATGAACTGGAGGTGATGTTTCAGAGCAGGTTAGATGATTTGATAACATCAGTCCATGGAGTCCTGTGGGCACCTCAGGCACTTAGGTTTTTTATTTTAAGATGCATGAAACATGAAATGATTTATTTTAAATGTAGTTTGAATTTAGATGTGACAGCTGGGGGAGCTCTCTTCCTCTGTCTGCGTGCTCCACCTCTGCATAGGGTTTGAACTCAATAGCAGCAGGGAAGGTAGTTCAGCCTCTGGGCTGTTAGTCTACGGGGAAAAAAAAAAAAAAGTCATCACTAAGTAGTGAACTGTGCCTGAGGAGCTGCACACCAGTTTTGCTCTCTTACAGCAATGGTAACCCCTTCTGGGGTCGTGGGTGAGGTGCAAAGGGAAAGTACCCCCCTGGGAGTTAATGGCTGAGCCCTGGGGTGTCTCTCCTTGCTCTGCTACTAAAATGCTCCTTAGAGTTTGAGCCCTGAGAGCACATGCTGAGCAATGTGTCATTAAGTTCATAATGCCAAAGTGTCGCAGTGGACCTAAAGGTAAACCTCAACAGTGCCCTCTTTCATTTGAAACCATTCACTTGTTTTGCTAATGTCGTTTTTCTTGCTCTTTATCAAAATTAAGCAGTTGTTTTCCAAGAAAATTGTCTTTGTTATTTTTTCTGTTGTTCTTAATGTGAGTGGAGCATATGAAGTCTCTAATAAAGATCAAAGTAGTGTGTTTTTGAGTTGTTTTATCATTACAAAGGGGGAGGTGTTAGAAGACAAACATGACATAGGCTTTCTCTGCCTGTTGGAGTGGGATCTGTGCTAAGCAGAGTCCTAGAAGAGACCGTGGGTGTTCATGTACTGTGTATTTACTATGCTCTGTCTAATTGCTTTTAATTGGAAGTACAAGCCTTAAATTTGTGATCTGATAACTGTAATGGTAGGATTGTCAGGACATTCTCACCAGCCTTTTTATTAGAACTGAAGTAAAAAGATAATGCAAGATTCAGTCAAGCATTTTCTCTGTAACACTTCAAACTGTCATTTAAAATGTACAAACATTCCTGAGCAAGGGAGATTTTTTTCTACTCCCACCCTTTTATTCCTTTGTGGTAACTCCCCTAATGGTACCTTTGACAGCTGAACATGGTTTCTGACTGGTGATCAAAACTGCAAGAGAGCTCAGTCAGTTCCTCCCCTTGTCTTGCCCTTCCTCCCCTTTCTTGTGCAATGCCAGCCCTGTGAAAGTCACATCTAATGCTCCCACTAAAAGATGCTGGCTATCAAGTAATTACTTATTTATGCTATCATTTAGTTAGTGCTTTATTACCCCAGGAACAGGGGTGATGGGGACAAAGGCTGAATGAAATGTATAGTAAAGCTGTGAAGAAATGGGGATGTAACTGGTGAATAATGGAAGCAGTGACACACACTGCGAGGCTGCAGAGCTTCTCGATAGCTGAAAATGTGAGAAGGTACATCTCAATACTTCTAAAAGCTCATTATTACCTTTAAAAACAGACTGTTTTAAAAAGACTTCAGGAAGCAGGAAATTAAGAGTGTCCTGCACATGAAGCTTTCAAAGTTAAAGCCTTGAAAGTGAGGGGAAGGAATTGGAAGCTGGAGGCTGTCCTGAATGTTTTCCCTTACTGAACTGTAACAGCCAACTCTGAATTCACAGGGAGGCCTGTTGTTATGATGCACAAGGTATTTTTTCCTGACTTGTAAGGACCAGTTTTGTTTGAAGTGCTTATGAAAGAGAGGAATTGCAGCTGTTCAGCAAATGCATGTGGAAAACTGAGGCGGATGCTCATAACTGAAGAATCAAGAACCAGAGGCAGGAGAAAGAAAATGGAAAGTGTAATATGTACAGGGTGGTGCTGTGTCATTGGTATAATGGTAGGAATTGAAATGTGTTAGGTATCAAGCATGTGGCTATAAGGGATATTTCAACAAATTCTAGAATATTCTTCATTAAAAAGTGACAAAGAGGAGCTAAATAAAAGAAGAGAGACTGGGGGGAGAAGTGGATGAGTAATTGCTGCTGTACCTGAAGAAAGTCTTTTCCCTCCTACTTAGACACAAGTGATTGGTATCCTTATGAAGCCAAAAGGTCTTTCGAATTTGTCCTAATACAAATCCAAAGTATTCAAATGAAACTCCCTGAGTGTCTCCCAACAGTTGTGACATCTTGTGTGCCAGGATCTGTGGCACACCTGCTGTTCTGAAGAAAGTGGAGGTAGGAGTAAGGGCAGCTTGTGCTCAGCTTCACTAAGGCTTCATCAAAGAACTGGAGAGGGAGAACAGTTGCCCACAAGCTGGACCAGAGTGAGGTTTCCCGAGCTCTTACATCTTAATTGGCTTCTGCTATAACACCAGAGAACAGGTCAGAGGGACAGAGCTATTTGTCAGACTTACTGTTAACACTGGGCAGGTTTAGTGTGTCGTCCTCTTGGGGTCGAAACGTGTTCTGTATTGAGTGTGGGAGGGGGAGCAAAGAGATGGAGCTGGGCAGTAAATCTGGAGATAAATGACCCGTGAAGACAGAAGCAGCCCATAACTTGTCCATGCATATCAGAGAAAGGTTGAGATAAATAAGGGATATTTTTCCTAGGAAAAGTAGGAACTGAGAGAAATAAGTGGAGGAGATGTGGGATGGCATCTCAGCAGGCTGTGACGAAAGGGTAGTTAGTGCAACTAAGCATTAACAATGACTACAGGTGAAAATTAATTGTTTGTCATGGCATTTGGTGGTGTGCGGAGCTATAGACAGCTAAATGAGACACGAGAGCCTGCCTTTGGAGGTAAGCTTGTATTTGTGGAATACTGGGCTTGTGGAAATGGATCTTGGACGGACATTTAGGAGGGCTGGGTGCTGCTCCTGGTTTTCCCGCAGATCTGGGTCAGCTGGGGAGAAGCACACAAGCCCTGTCTTGCGAATTCCCCACCTACAAACATTTTCTGTCCTTAGGCTGGTGTCCTGAAAGAAGATTTTGGCAGGCACACGTGTGTGTGTCACTGTGCTGTCAGGACTGGCACTGTCTCTTTCTGTGCTAACATAGAGCATCTCAAGCAATGGGGTCTGACTTTTTGGGGAGATATTGGTTCTTAATGAAACACAAAGAAAAATAAAGTTGGATTGGTCTCAGTGGGGGATAGGATATAATCAGTACCTGACAAAGAAAAGCCCTTGGGATTGTGGCAGTAGAGTTTGAAGAATTAATTCTCAGCTCCTTAATTTTCTTGTTGTAGTTAAAACTTGCCTGTCGCTGTGTTACCAGAGAAGAATTAACTCTAAGGTGCTTGTCATAGAAGCCAATATGGAGTTTCAGGGTGCAGTTCTGTTCTGATTCATAATCTCTTGGCTCCAGATGTGGAGTAACTGATATGCTGTCCTGAAACAAATGTGCAGATGTGTACCTTACTGAGCAAATGCGCCCATCGATTTGTGTGTGCACGAACAGAAGTGTGATTGGAAACTGCCAAAAAATGTTACATGATGATAATTTTTTACATTTTTTTCCAGAGAGATCTCCTGGAAAACTTCCATCAAAATGTTAAGAAACGAGTTTAGAATAGTAATCAATCAGCTTTAATGTACAGCACTGAACAAAGGGAGCCAAAAACCTTTTTGGCCTTTCTAAATTCTGCTGTAATACAAACAATAAACCCTAGCAATCTAATTAGTAATTTATTTCCTTTCCTTTTTGAGATATAAAAATACCAACATGGGGGGGGGGGGGGGGGGGAAGGAACGATCTGTAATTGTTTTACAGAAGCTGTTAAAGTGTGCTATTAAAATAAGCTTAATGAATAGATATTAATATCTAGTTAGGGCTGCTCTGACCTCCTGTCTTACAGGTCCCATTTATGTCTTGTTTGATGAAAGTTCTCTGAGACTGCGAAGCAAAAGGGCAAACTGATTTATGAACAAGACTTATTGTTGCACTGGCAGATTTGTATAATGAGAAATATATTAAATCTAATGAAGGGAACGCATGCCTTTCCAAGGCAGTAACTTTCCACCATGACGAAGTGATTCAATATCCCTGGGTGGATTAATTTGGACGATGCAGTAAGGCGTGCGGCCACTGGTGCAGCCTCTTGCACTAATGACAAACATTAAGCAAAGTTAAGTATTTGTTTTCTATTTTAAGTTGTGGTGATAGCGAGAAGAGGTTCATTAAGTGATGACTTAACAAGTCCCGCAATGCCAACGTCCCCAGTGATTGTGTTGGAAGAAGATGCATCAGAGCCTCTCTTGCTTTATACAGGAGAATGTCATGGCTTATTCCAGTTGACAAGAGGTAACTATTTGCTATATATTTTCAGCCACCAGCCGCTACAGATTAAAATGGTGTCTTCAGCACATCAGTCATGTGTTCATGCTTCGGTTTAGGATGGGAGGGCAGGGTGAGAGTTGTTGCTGGCAGTACATTATGGTAAGAAATGTGCAAGAAGCAGTGTCATGAGCAGAATTCAGAGCCAGTGTTTTCAGAGCAGACATTTCCTTATCTAGGAACAACTCCCCTAAGGCTGGAGACTTTTCACTTTCTGAACAGGAGTGTGTACAACCTTATCTCTGTGCTCTATAAATCAGTGTGGCTCCAGTACCTTCAGTTTAATGTAGTGGTACCTTGGCTTGAGGTGTGTGCAATCTTGCCTGACCTTCCGGAACTGTGTGCCTGAAAACATAGCATCTGTGAAGGACCTGCTGCTCTCAACTGAAAGGACAGGCAGAAAAGATGACGATCACTTAATGTATACGGCCACCATCAAGTATCTGTGGTCTTGAGGTTTGGACTTCGCAGTATGGATGTTCTGGGTTGATCAGATGCCTGGGACTGTGCCTGAACCACTGCAGCTGCTGTTGTGCTCTAAGAAATGGTTGTGCTCAAGGTAGAAGGGCTGTTCTTATTAAAAGCTTGAAGTCTTGATGTTCTCTTAGTGAAATGGCAGAGCACCATTTAGGCAGCAGAGCCTGCAAGGATATCCTTGACTTTCCCTGCTCTGAAATATTTGAAGATCAGATTTGTGTCAAGATAAAAAATGGAAAATTAAAAAGCAGGATACAGTGGTAAAAATTTCCCATCCCACTAAAAATATTAATTAAACAAAGAAAAGCCCAGGGAAGATGGTGGAAAACAAGGCCAAAGAAGCCAAACACTGATAAACTTAATTAAATTTCTAATGAAAACAGAGGCAGGCTGTGGTGATTACTCTGTGTAACTGAGACTAATGCACCAATTAGGCTAATTCATCCCCTGGTGCTCTAAACACAGTTAAACTTAATCCATACTTCTCACATGTCAACTGTTGATTCCTTTGGTTTTGGAAGCTCCCGGTTTGGACGTAGACAGCAGCAGATACTTGTTCACCAGGGAGATGTTATGTAGGACCAGATAATGTCCTGCTGGCTGTGTGTCATCCTTTAGGGATTCTCTTTTCTTAATCTTTCACAGGAACTCCTAATCTGCATTCAACATGTAATGAACCTAGTTCAAGATATTATTAATTAGTGAATTCAGCAGTTGGAAAACATTATCTATAATGGAACAATTGGATGGAGAATTTCCTTAGGTCTTTGGGATGAGTGAAACCTCCTGCACAAGTTGAAGCTCAAGCCATTTCTGTTGGTTTTATAATTTTAGGCTTGGTGTTGCAAACCTGACCGAAGTGTCAGGCTCGTGCAAAGCAGTTTGCACCGAAACTGAAATAGTTCCTAATGCCTGGAAGAAAGGAATGGAGGATTGCGATGCTCTGACTCCCGCTTTATTCATAAAATGCCTTTGGCTAGCAGTTAGTGAACCTGACTGTTTGAAAGACACCGTGGGCCAGAGCTGCAAGGACAGTTTGTGTTCCTGACTCAGAGTGTGGGCCTGTGCACTGAGTTAATCCCTTTTGTGATCCGGCGGAAGTTTTAAGATGAGTTTAAGCTTTTGACATCTCTGCATACCAATAAATTCTGTTGTGTATGGGAATTAGGTAGTGGGAAGGTCAGAGACTGCCTGATGCCTGTTCTGTGTATCCTGGGGACAAATCCTGGGCAAAATAAAAGGAAGGACAAACGTTTAGCAACTTGGGCTCAGTTGCCTGCCAATGATGTAAACTTAGATCAGCTAGTTAGATACAGTGGCTGTATGAAATAAATACTATCTCTGGCAATTAGCAACACTTAATTTTGAATAATAATCAATTATGTCTTTTAATTTGCCAGACAGTCTTTTACAGGGTTTAATTTTCTGCTACTACACCTTCCAAATTATCATCAGGTGCTGCTTTGAATGCCATCATTGATGCTTACTCTAGCACTATTAGCTGTGAAGGTGCCCCCTGCATACAGAGCCTCCTCCAGCACCCACAAAAGGCGTGAGTGAGCTGTGGCACGCAAGAGGGTGGCAGAAGGTGTCTTGGCCCATGATGGGATCCAGCCACCTCCCGTGTCATCAAAACTTTTGGGTTTCCGTGTCGGTGGGTGTGAATCTGTTCTGCTGCTCTGTGAAGCACGTGTCTGGCATGTTTTATTTTATCTCAGCCTGCTGACGGATAACGCTGTTTTGGGAGGTTTTACATGAGTAGATTAGAATTATGACTGGCAGGAGGATATGCAGCGTGCAGGCTGTGAATGGCATAAAGAGTGTGTGTGCGTGCATGTGTTTCTTTCCCTCCCTCTCTGAATCAGATAAGCTGTGCTGAGCTGCCTTGGGTTTGCAGAGAATCTGGAGTCAAAAGTTTAAAGAGAAAGCTTAAATTAAGGAGCTGCTTTTTAGACAGGAATTGCATACTTGGCTAAACTATTGACCTACCAGTCCAATATTTTCTCCATAGCTGTGGCTAGTAATAGATGGTAAAAGCTGGCCGTGTTTTCTCTTTTCTGTTGTGTTCCCCTGAGCAAATGAGGCATTCCTGGTAATTCAGCAGAAGGGAGGGGTGGGGAATGGCTGGGTTTTACTGGTGACCCAGCTGGGGAGAGGTGGTGTGCATCCAGGCTTGGCAGCTTCGGTTGCAGCTGATGACTCTTAATGGAGCGGGGAAGCTCTGAGCTTATACTGTCCGTGTGCTCAGGGTCTAAGTGATTGCTTGGTAGCGGGTGCGAATTCTTCACTAGGTAAGATCCAGGGGGTGAAGGGGGCAGTTACTGGGCTTGAGAAATCCATTGCACTGTCTTTGGCACTTGTCTCACCAGAAGGCTCTATTTGTGTCTGGCCTAGGCAGAAAAACTGTGTTTAAATCAAAGCCATTATATCTGTGGGGATAGAGGGAAAGTGCTTTTCATTTGTTATTTGCAATGAGTGCTGTGATTGCAAAAAAGCCATGGTTCAATAAAGGGCCACTGGGCATTGCTGGCATTTGATTTGCTTCCTCGAAAGGAAAGCACACTTTAAAGCGGTGTGGTCACGTTGTGGCCATGTATGTGGAGTCGTTTCATTGAGGATCTCAGTTTCCTCTTTGAGGCGTGCTCAGCGGAAGCCCCAGGCAGAAATCCAGAGTCAGCAGCAGACTCACTCCATGCTTCCAAGCTTCTCGTGGTGTTGGCAGTAGGAGCCGTGCTGAGCAATCTGCCGTTACCCAGGTTGTGACGGGGGACCCCTTCAGAACCTCCTAAACCACACCTAAGTCAGCAGCTACACGTAGTCCCATCCCAGCTTTGAGCCACTTCAGAAGCAGCTGCTGAGGTCAGAAGCCCAGATTTGAAAGTAATGATGATTTTAGTCAATTTACAGAAATAATGTGATTTCCTAAAACATGGGAATTAGCAAGTAAAGCCCAGAGAATTAAGATTGCCCAGAGGCTCAGATGCTCTGAAAGAATTCAGTAAAACTCCATCTAAAGTTAGTAAGAAACAGAACATGGCATCTATTTTTATTATGACATCCTTAAGGTCAGACCAGCAATGGGGAGTGGAAGAAATTAAAAGGTAGTTTCTCTGAAGACACTATTTTACAACACTTTTTGCTTGTAGCTTGTTAATTTTCACAGCAGAGTTGCCTTGGGATGTGAATTAAAGAAACAGATGAAAAAAGTCTTGTGCCTCTAACTGTACTGAAGGCCCTATGCATACTCCTGTGCCTTTGATGAGAAACATTAAACATTTTTAATTTAGCACATCAATTTGAAAATCTAATTTTTTTAATGCTTTGTAGCAGCAGACGCTTTTCACGGCACTGTCACTACCATAGAAGAATTATGAGAAACTTGAACCGCGAAAAGTAAATTAGAAAAATCTCATTTCAGTTACTCTAAAAAGAGAGGAAATTAGATTTTGATTAAAATCACTCACACATACAATTTTAGGTAAACTAATTTAGCAAGACTGACTATATAATTTTTTTTGCTTGCCTCTGCGTCCTTTTAATAGCAGTTGCAATGGCCTTGTAGGAGCATCTTCTCTAACAGCCAATGGAGGGGGGGAGCTGTTGAGCGTGGTCTTTTCCTTGACCAGCTGTTGTAAGGCTGTGGAAAAGAACTACATGTTTAATTTATCAATGAAAAGTCAGTAATTAAAATAGTTAGAATTTGTCATTGAAATGTGCTATAGTGGATATTTTATTTTTCTTGTCAATTTGCTTACTTAACAATAAGAACAATGAGAGTTAATTTGAGCTCCTCAGAATTCTGATACCATTGGAAGGAGTTTAACATTTTGGGACAAGCAGATGATTTCCAGAAGGTACTTACTCTACCTGCTCTTTTCTAGTTCCTGTTGATTCATGAATTCTCAATGAATACAATCTGATTTTTCTGAAATATATTTGTCATTTTATGCTACTGCCTGTGTAATGACAGCATCTCATTTTTGACCCACCGTTCATTTGAAAGATGCTCTTTGAGAGCTGCATTTGATTTTTAAATGCACTCTGGTTTGCTTTTGACAACAATGCTGTGCACTGTCAGTAGGTTCCTTATCACCTGAACGGGTCGTGCTGGGACGCCAGTGAGATGTTGCATTGGACTGCTGCACAGGGCTGAGTTACACCCGTGGAGCACTGCAGAGCATTCTGCTTTCAGTCTTCTGTTTCCCTTCATCTCTAACCCAGATGCACTAATAAAATATGTACTTTTTCCCCGGATGGTTGGATCAACTAAAGGCAGCTGGCTTTTATCTCTTTTGCTTTGATTTAATTTGAATATCTTTATAGCAGATATACCATGATCAAAGACAAAATGCAGAAAGTGCTAAATGAATTTATTCGGTCCTAATATGTATGAGCTGTTTGTATGTTTTTTTAACTCTAGAGCTGAACATTTGTGAGAATATACAAATGACAATTTTAAAACTTTCTTTTAGGGACCTATGAGGAGAGAGTCATGTCCCTGAAAAGAATTTGAGATGAAATACTGTCTACCTCAATGTGTGGGGAGCTGAACTGCATATAGCGGAGCAGAGGGAGTGAAGTGGAACAGCTCACACGGTAAGATTAGGTGCCCTCTGCATTGGCGTGCACGATTACACCAGAGAGCAGTGGCAGGGCCAAGCAATAGCATAAGGCATCACGGGAGGGAGAAGTGATGGATAAGCTCAACGAAAAATCATGAAGATGATGCAGGATAAGCTTTTGTAGAAGAACACAACCTCAAAGATGACAAGGCCCATTGACTCGGTATCCCAACCCAGTTTCTCTCATGACCCCCAGCTTGTGATCTGTACAGAGGTATGAGGAATGTTAGTCGTCTTCAATCACTTGTATTAAATTCTGCTTTGTTCACTTGCATCTGAGGAAGCAGCACAATCTCCCTGCAGGTAAACTTTCAGTTGGTTCAACTGAACTTAGCACCAGAATCTTCAACAGAACTGTGCGATTTGTGCCCGTGGTGAGCCTGCCCAGAGAGCGTGATGCCCCAGCCTTTGCAGTGCTCCAGCTTTTAAACTGCCGAGTGCTGGCATTGCTTTTCCCCTCCTTCATAATATGCTGCTTTTTTTATTAGCTTGTTCTACCCTTTTAGTATATGATTAAACTATTTGGTAGTTTTATTGCAAGATCCATAAAGTATGTAATTTATGAAGAACCTTAAAATCAGTTTTATTTCAATAATAACTATTTCCAGTGTAATGGTTCAGGTATAATTGTGAGTCAAGTGAGAAAACTGCCCTCTCTGTATGAAGAATACCTTTGATACTTGAGCTGGTTTTTACTGTGATGAGGTGAATGACCTGAGCACATTGACAATGGCTGAAGTTTTAATAGGTAAATAATTTTTGCAAGGTGACCACACACTTTCAGCTGAGGTCATATTTAATATCTGATCTCACTTGCTATTTCCACGTGAGAGGAGAACGAACACTTTCTCAGACCCTTGTGTGGCAAAAATCAAGTGCTTATCTTTAAGCTGGTGTTCTAGCCAACTGCGTACAGCCAGAGTTTGAAGTCATATTTACCGGCAAGTGCCTGCTAATATATATTGCTGAATTAGGGCCAGAAGTAGGAAGAGAAATATGTATCTCTTAAGTATACTTTCCAGGTCCTCAAAATAGAAGTTTCAGCTGGCACATAGGCTTTATACAGGTCTTCTGCACTGGGAAAACATCACCTGTGTGTATTGCACTCTGGTTTAACTGATGTGTGTTCACAACTTCCAGCCTGTAACTGGGAGTGAGATGCTGAAGGGAACAGTTGATGACTGCAGAGTGGGCTGTGCTCACTGAAAGAAATAAAAAGACAGTGAAGGTAGCAGGTGGTTTTGTCTCGTGAAAGCAAACTGGTGGGGTGTGGAGCTGAAGAGAGGAGTTTCTCCCTGCTGTTAGCCATGGGCTGGCAGCCAGTGCCTGCCCTGGTGCCACTGAGAGTCACATCAGTGCTGCAGGAGGTCCCCATTGTAGCCGTAGGGGAACAATATATGTCAAAAAGTTTGTAGGAAGAAATAGAAGTTGGAAGGTGCCTGTGTATAAGCCAACAAAAGAGGTAGCTTCTAGACTGTGTGATGGGTAAAGTGATTGCTCTGTGTGGCCTTAAAGCTCCAAATAGCTCCTCGCTGGTGTCGGGAGGGGAAAGCTGTGATTTAGTTAAGGCTAAAGTTTGGAGATCTGGCATCCTTAGTTCAGTATATTGCTGCTGCTTTTCTGTGTGCTCCCGGGGAGAAATCCTATGTCCTGGCAAATACTGTTTGCTAGAAGTCAGAAAAAGTATAGCTATGTTATGTGGGAAATAACTTAAAGGGAATAACTTGTTTTCTATTTTTCTTGTGGGAATTTTCTCTGGAAGAAAAAATACTATTACTCTTCTCTTTTCCACCTTTCATTTGGTTTTTGTCTTTTATTTTTATGAAGAAAAAAAGGGAAGGGACAGTTGACTCTGAAAAGCAAGAAGCTTTGTTTTTCTATAGAAAACGGAAAGAATAGGTGTCAACAAGTTCAAATGGGGGTGCGGAATATTATTAAAAAATGTTGTTTACCCAGAAGAAGGACTCCTACTTGGTTTGCCAGTTATTTATGAAGTGCTTTTGGTGAGTTTGCTGTGTAAGTATAAAGAATCTTAAGCAAGTAGATGTTTTCATGGGGAAAAAATCCTGTGGTCTCTTGTCTGACTCATTGTCTCCTCCAGGCATTGGAAAATAGTGGAAAAAAGTTACTTTGATTTTCTTACATTAAAATGATTTCTTAAGCTTCCCAATTCCACAAGAGAGCACTTTTTCCAGAGCATGACCAGGGTACCCCTGGTAAACGCCTGCCTCCCGCTGCACGGTGGGTTTGGTACACCTGGGCCTGGGTGTCTGGAGCTGCCCCCAGTGCTTGGTGTGGAACCAGTGGTGTGGCTGTTTCCTTGCTGCAGTGGAGCGGGAGCTGGTTTGGCAGTACCTTGTGACTGGGTGGAGCAGGACACTGACAGAAGAGTTTCCATCTGTTTTTTACGCTGTCTCAGTAGGCGTTTTTTTCACTGGAGTGTCCTGAGGATATATATTATAAATTAATCTGAATACCATACACACTGAATCTTTCTCCCTAAGCAAGTGTTGGCAGTTGGAGACCATCAGTGTCCCATTATTACATGAGGATGATCTGTGCTATCTGTGGGTTTGCCAAGGCTGATATTTATTTCCTTCCTCTCGTGTGTGTGTTTGGCCAGCAGCACATAGGAGCCTGTGCCCTTTTCTTTCTGCCCTGTAGCCATGTTCCAGAGCAGTGAATCACTCATGGGGGTGCAGCCAAGCACATATCTGGAAGTTGTGTGTTTGGCAGCTCCTTTTATGCAAATCAGAGCTGCTTAATGCCAGCTGAATCCATAGGGCTGGGAAGCGAATGTGGCAATGCTACCTGGGAACGACAGAGCTGCCCACCCTCACTGCATCCTGCTTCCAGGTGCCTGAGACTTCACTGGAAATCTGAGACAATCTATCTGCTTCCCAGCATTGCATTTATATGTAGATCCTAAACATGGAATAAGAAATGTAAGTAATCAGTGAAAAGAAAATTAAACTGCCAGACGTGTTTGCTATAGAGCTGGCAGGAGGTGGTACGTTGCCATTTGTCTAGCTTTGCTCCCGAGTACACCTTCCTAAATCCGCAGTAAGTCTGTTTTGCTCTGTGAGATCCAGAAAACATTAAACAGAATTGGAGCCAGTGATCTGTTGCCCTCTCAAGGAATGACCAGCACACCACATCTTCCTGCTGCACAGGACATGAATGTATCTTCCTGACAGTGTAATCGCGAGCAGACTGTCTGCTCCCAGGAGATCCGAGGAGGGAATGATTTCTGCTGTGTCCCTGCAGAGGAACAGAGAGGTATTTAAATGATACAGGTGGGGAGTAAGGCAGCAACTGAGTGAATAAATCTGTGCAGCCGGATTCCAGTCAGCACAGGGATGGGTTATAGGTGTTGGACACAGTGAGGGTCCATTATGTGCACGTGTTGCCCAGCCTAAATGAAAGGGTGGATTACAGTTTGTGCTTCATTTTTGGACAGAGATGAGAGCAGCAGAGACGTAAAGTTAGATGATCCCTTTTCCTACTCTGTTCCTAGTTAGACAAAAAACTCCAAGGTAAGGAGGAAAGTGTGTTGATTAATATCCTTGTTTTCATGAGGATATCATCTAGACCAGGTTTCTTTTTCTGATGGTCTTGCTGAAATGTAGGTACAGAATGCCTGCGTGGCCCATCAGGATGTCATCTGTAGAAGATCATTCTGCTCAGTCCAGGTTGTTTTAAGTTGTATTTAAAACCAGAGTGTGTAAATGCCCTGTGGGCATTGATACACCCTGCACACTGAATTTTACTTATCTCCCCATAATACACACGTATATGTAACTCTTAATCTCTCTGAGCTAAACTATTCCAAGCTGAAATTTTGGTCCTAATTGAAATCAATATCAAAAGGACTAATCAGTGAGTCCAGATTCTTCCCTGCCATCTCTTTGGTCTTTGAATTAAAATCCCACCAGGACTCTAATCGTTCCCTCCACTGGTCTCTTAACACATATTTTTGTATTGCGTAGTGAGGTTCCATTCCTGATCCCAGCTTGGAGATGCTCCAAACCCAGCCACGGATGTATCACAGATACACAGGACTGGTAATGTTCTTTGTAGATTAATTTTCTCCCTATTCTTGGGTTTGAAACATAATCAGCAAAAATTAATTTATCACAATTTATAGCACTAGGTCAGTGGCAGCTTTGCCAAGGGCAGACTAACAGAGAATGATTGGACAGGAATATGCAGACAGGCTCTCCCTCCGATAATGTTCAAAGTACAGCACAAGGAGCAGCAGCTGGATTCTGAGGCAGATGTGGGGAGCAGAGTCAGGGAGATTGCTGTGATTAGTGCGATAAGCAGCAAGCGCAGCACACCAGCTGCCTTTGCAACATGCTGTAGCTTCTGCAGCGCCTCAGCCTAGGAAAGTCCCCAGGGTCTGCGTCAGAGCTCAGACTTCGCTTTCAGCAGGACCAGAGTTCAGTGTGAAGCACTGAAAGATGTTCCACAGTGAGTATTCTGAGATACTTGTGGCTTCCCTTCTGTGGGGTGAGTGCAGTCCAGAGCTCTATTAGCACTCAGGGGGTTTTGAGGGCCCTTCTCAGTCCCAGGTGACCCATTTCTCCACTGTTTTCAGAACTCTATCCTGACCTATGTGCTGAGGTATCATTTCAAGCTAAAGGCAGATGCCATTTTTCCCCATTGCCAAATCCTTACACTGTTATAATGTGATGTGATGAAAGTGTCAGCAGAATGCATCCATCTGGCCTTATTTGGTTTGATACAGTGGTCATGAACTGAGGTCCAAGTTATCTGCAGAGAAATGCACCCATGGGCACCTTCTGTGCACCCGTGAGGGTGTGCTTCTCTAGTGCTTCTGTTCAAAAACGTTTGGCCAATAATTCTCTGCCCATGGGGTAATGCAAAGGACCTCTGTATGCCTTTTCTGTAACCGAAGAGCTAGTTCCCAAACTTCTCAGGAACTGGTAAAACCCACCAGACTTCAGTGGAGAGGTATCCATTTTACAGGTGTGTTATGGGAGACAAGTGCAGCTTGTGACCATAACGGCAAGGTGATGTTTCTGATTTCAGATTTCCTTGTGCACTGTTGGATGGAGAGAACTGGATGAGGGCAGAGAAGCTGCTGAGGGGATCATGTTAAACGTGCCCATAGAGAGGTGGTGGTTGAGAGCCTGCGGTCTTGCAGCACATTTAATAAAGACCTTTCCTGCTGCAGCTGCTAGGGCTGACAAAACCATGTTTGTGTCTAGCTGATGTTTAACCTGAGCAACCCCTCCTGTCTGCCATGTCGTGAGAGTCTTCGCTGAGGGTCAGGGGGCTGCGGAGCAAGTCAGCTGACAGCTGCTCTCCTTTGAGCAGCTCCTTGCATCGTGCTCTCCTCAATCTGCTGCGAGTGCCGGCTGGGTGGAGAGACACATGGTGGGGGTTGCATGTGGGAGAATACCTCGGGAGAGGAGAGGGCATGTGCAAACCTCCCTGCAGGGAGAAGAGCTGGGCTGTGGCCGTTGGCGTTACCTGCATTACAGGTCTTCAGCCTGACTGGCTGCAAAGCAGGCGAAGTTTCTGAGTTACCTCTTCAGCCTCTCAGGTTTAGAAGGTGAAAGAAATTATTTCAAGCACTGGAGGAGAACTGAGGCAGGAACAGAATGTTCTGTTACTCATTGTGTAGACAGAGCATCTCTCTTAATTAAGGTAGAAACTGAGCACAAATACACAAGTGCTCGTTTAATGGGATGTGCCTGGGAATACAGTTTATCTGTGTGTGTTCTGACCAGTTCAGGCCAAAGGCAGGACACAACAGAAGGCCTGTGGTCCTCAATCTTTCAGTTTCTGATCTGTTGGACAAGTCTTGAGCCAAAGCAGCTGAAAGCTACCTAAAAACAATGGGTGGAGTTAGCTTATTTCATTAATAATTACAAATTGCCACTCCTGATCTTTTCAGAAAAAAATACCTAGTAACAACAGTAGCAAACCTCCATTTGGGGGCTTTCTGGTAGATCAGAAAGCAGCTCTGGTGAGGCATAACAACTGTGTACGATGCCAAGGAGAAATGAGAGCTAATAAAATGCAGAATATACATCACCCATTTACATTTATTGCGCATTAAACCTCAGCACACACAAAGGATAATGACAGATGCAAATTGAGAGCACTCAAACAGTGTGTCTGTCGATGGGGAACGGGCACAGAGCCAGAGACCCATATTTTCAGCAACCGTGTTTTGAGGGAGGGTCAGGAAGGAACCAAGCTGCAATGCAGGATCTATTAGACTGTGCATTAGCCTCACCAGGGAGGTGTGCTAGTGCCTTTCCTTCTGGTTTGCATCCGCATTCACTGCAATCAAGTATTTGCAGAGGTGGGACTGAAGCCGAAGCCGAAATAGCACCTTTGCAAGCGTAGAGCTCTGCTGCAGTCTGCCTACCTGGGGCTCGTCTGACTGTTCATTTGCATTAGTGCAGCAGCCAGGAACCCCAGCTGGGGCCAAAGTCCTGTTGTACAAATGTACAAAAGGCAGTCCCTAGCTGGAAGAATTTGATATAGATAGTCAACTCAGACACAGGAGTTAGCATCCCTCTTGCTCAGGTGAGATGATGCTGAGCTTTGACACACACGAGGTTCCCTGTGGAGTGTGTGGTAGAGCTGGAAACTGCCTTCTGATGTGCTGTGGTCCTGCCAGGGTATTAATTACAAAGCAAACTTCTTAATCTCCTCTAGGAAGGAGCTGGCTACTTCATTCTTTCTCCTCATGATTTGTGTTCAAACTGTTTACTCTTTAGATCACTTGTAGTCAGTCAGCACCAGAGTTTGTTCCTGTAATGCAGAAACTCCCCTTTTGGATGGGAACAGCAGAGCAGGATGCAAGGTTTACAGCTGGAGCATAGCTGTAGTACTGGAGAAACATCCGGATAGAACACAAAGCACTTAATATTACTGGTGAGTTGACAGGGCTCTATCAAACTAGTCACCTGGACAATTAGCCAGAGATCTGCTCCTTGCTCAGGTACTTATTTTCAAGAAAATGCTGGCACCAAAGCCCGAATGTGGTTCTCTTCAGCCCTTCTCTCTCCCCCTCCTCCTGCGAGTGAATTGCTACCCAAACGTTTTGCTGCTTCCTTTGCTTCTGCTGTGCCAAAGATAAACAGCCCGTCAGCTCGGTGCTGAAAAGGAGCAGAGAAAGGGGGCTGGAAGTTGTTTAATTACTCGGAGTGCTTGTTTTGTGTACGGTGTGATTGCTTCCTATGATACAGTGACTCCTCTTTCCCTGTGCAAGTGTGGTGTTTATTTATCAGGATGAAACTGAAGCAGCAAATTAGAGGGAGAAGGAGCAACTGCATTGCTCCATTTGTAAGCAAAACTGTTAGTGTGTGTGAAAAAGCAGCAGTTCCTGTTGGAAGCTTATTATGAATTTTCTTTCTGCAGAATTCCAGCTTCTTTGGCCCTTACTTGCACTTCCTGTTAACTAGATTTTAGGAGATTGTCCAAGTTCTTACCAAGTTTGAAAGAGTTGGGTGATATTCTCATTTTAGAGAGGGGAGAACTAAGACACAGAGCAACTTTTATCTGTGAACATTAGTAGTTACTGGTTTTTAATATTGAAAATGTATTGAAGCTGGAAAATCAGATATACTGGACAGCAAAGCTGCCTCTGGGCGGGCTTCTTGCCTGCAGGAAGCTGCCTCGGTTGGGTCCAAAGCTGTTCAGGCCTTGATGTCATGGGCTATGTGTCAGAAAACCTGTCTCGCTGCAGCAGCACAGCGGACAGGAATGATGCCGTCTAGGCAGTGGATTCATCTGCATGTGCAGCAATGGGGTCTCTGGCAGTGAGGGAAGGGTTCTGTTTACATTAGGTAACATTTCTTTAATCACCTTTTCCGTTTAATTTTCTGTGCTTTGTGCTGCCTGCTAGGGATCGTTAAGCAATACTCCAGTTATCACTGCATATCACTTAGTGTGCTTTGCTCTAATAAGCTTTTGTAAATAAAACCCGGAGAGATGAAAAGGCCAATGCCTGATTACGAGCTACCAATTTTGTCTCATTAAGTTCTTATAAGGGGAAAAAAGTAAATAGAATCTTTATCAATCTCATACACTTACAGCGCTGAAGAGAGCTTTCCACATTCATTAAGGAGGATGCTGAGAACAGAGATGCATTTCCAGGTGCTTTTGGCTTATGAAGCTATTAAGGAATGTTTTCCTGATGATCAGCTTTTACTTCAATTGAAAGATATGCAGGTGAAGGTGGAACTGAAGGAATCATAAAATATTTACATGCGGACGTTGGACAGGGCTGGTATGCGATGGTATGCTGGTTTCACTCTTCAGATGTGTGTATTGGTATTGTGGGTACTAAAAGAAGAATAGCTTTCCTGCTGGAGCTTTGAGTTTCCATTTTGGTAGCTGTTTATATGGGATTACCAATAAATGGAAAAGTATAGTACAGGAATCAAGCATAATTAGGGAGACCTGCCTGTTGATCAGCCGGAATTTACCTGCCATTTTGTATTTCTACATCTACCATTAAAAAAACCTCCAATAGATGTCATTTATCTCTATTTCCATCTTTTATCATCCATACTTTCTTGAATGTTAGTCATTAGTTTGAAGACAAATTACTGTTGTCACTTGACTATTTCAGTAAAAACGTCCATGAATTTCACTAAGCAGAACTTTAAATCCAGCTTCAGCTCTTACTAGATAAACACTCCTATGTGGAAAGCCTTCCTGTTGCAGGTATTTCCCTAAAATTTAATACACCTAATACATAAAATCCCCCATTCTTCTCCATCTTCCATTACAGAGTCCCCTTTTCTCTTTGTGCGCTTCCATACTCCAGCTTCAGTGTCCTTGTTTCCTTCCTTCATGAAGACAAGCAATTCATTCATCAAATTCATGAGATAGATGAGCAGAGATGGCTTAGTCAGCTAATTTCTTGTGGGCGTCACAGCATGGGTAGATGATTTAAAAGTTATAATAGCATTTTCTTTTGAAGGAGATAGTGTGGAATTTCTTTTCACTTTTCTCAGGTTCTATTTTGCATTTTTTTTACCTAGTCTTCACAGCTTTCAGCTATCACTTCTGATCATTCCTCCTTTCATCCCGTTTAGGAACTAGAGCAATCTTCCCCCTGCGGTACAATGGTGAGGAGCTTAACCTTTGCCCCTTCCTTTACATACTGCCCCGAAATCATCCATTAACATTAGCTGAATGAAACCTGCACTCCCTAAACCTGCTTGGCGGTTATTATTGACATTCCTGACCTCTGGTATTTGAAGCCTGACCATTTTCTGGTGTGCTGTTCTCTGAAAACCACTCTGATGTGCTGTGTATGGAGTGATCTTTAGTCCTAGACTAGTTCAGAAGCTGTGGCTGTCGGAAAGGCACTCGGTAACCACCGAGTTTGGAAATCAGGAACTTTGCTTTTTTTGTTCGGTGGTGGCTGGGGTGGATTTTGTGTGTTCAGTGACTATGGCATCGCAGCCCAACTGTCTGCCTGCTACTTGTGGTTTCACTGCAGCCTCTTCTTGCTGTTCCCAGTTTTCTCCACTCCCTGGGCTGCGCAGTGCCATTTTTGTGCAGTTCATAGGCTTGGATGGTGCCAAGATGCGCTTCCAGCTGTTGCAGACCGTCTTGAGCTGTGGTCTCCAATGCACAAAGCTGATAGATACTACAGGATTTTTTTACTAGGGGTTTTGTGAGTCCATGTGGCTGTAGGTGGTTCTGTGACTAGGGGGTGCTCGGGGTTTAAGGGAGGGCCTGTGCTTCCAGTAGAGTTTCTGCGAAAGCCTTGCTGAGGGTGCTGAGCCGGGGACCCCCCACACCAGTCCATACCTCTGGCTAAAACCGAGCTCAGCAGCAGCAGGAGTACAGATGCACTAGATGTGTTAATGGCAAAGGCATACATGCAGGTGTCAGACTTAAATATGGCTTGTGAAGTTAAACAATACACAGTTTTAATCTACAGGCAACTTGATTTAACGTTTTCTTTAATAAAAAAAGCGTGCTTGCCATCAAGTCCTGCCCTTAACAGTAAATGCAGCAGCACCACCTTTGGGTCCTGGCAGAAAATGCACTTTGAGCCGCAGCTTCTTTCCTCTCTTTCTGTGTAGCTGACTTCTCTGCTGCATTGATGAAGATTTAATATGAATAGTAAAACTGGGGAGGGAGGGAGGGACTGCTGCAGTACTGAGGTAGCCTATCGCAGCATAGAAGCAATGGCAGGTCCATAGCTGTGGTATACGTGATGTCTTGATGCTGGTAGTCAGATGGTAAGCACAGAATGCAGGGACCAAGTCAGGCTTTGCAGACAGTATGAGGATTAGTGTCAGGCTAGAGTGGATTTTCCCCCCTCTAATTCTTATTTTTGCATCTGGCAATAATTCATGCTAATGTTATGCATTTGCCCAGAAGCATTTTAATTAGGAAGATTTGCTCTGTGAGTAACAAGCCAAGTATTTTCCTCTAGAAGGAGCCTTCAAACCTTTCACTCTTGCTTGCAGAATGTATGTGTCTGCCTGCAACTGCATCGGGTGGGTGCACGTGGCGGTGCAAACATGCGAGCAGGGGTACGTGACGGCTGTGCTGATCAGCACGGCCGAGCACACGCACCAAGCTCTTGCACATGCCTGTGTGCCCGTGGGCGGTCACATACCTGCGTAAGCACGGGTTGTGTGGACATACATTCACGTAGCTCTCATACCAGTGGTGTGGCTGTATGCTCCCATTGATGCACTGGTGTCTTGTGTGCGTGTGCTGATACTCGCTGTGCCTGCTGAGGAACCTGATCTGGATATAACGCTGAGTGTGTGTGTGGGGGGAGTGTTTGCACAAATACCAATGAAGTGGGGGAAAAAAAAAAAACCCAGCAGAAGTAATTGGATGCATTTATTATTGTCAGTGCATTCAGAAAGTGAGATTCATGACCAGAACAACTATTCCCTCTAAGAAACAAAACAAAAAACCCCAAACAACCAAGTAAATGAAGTAAAACTGCTGTTGCTTTTATGTGGAAGGTAAAATCTAAACCTTGTTAGCCCTTGCTCTTTCACGTGGTCTAAGACCGGAGACTCGCTAATCACAGGGAGATAAACCAGAGAAGTGTTGCTAACAAGCCTTCCAACTGACAGCGGGATTTGGCAGGCTTGCTCTACTGCTGTGTTGGTCTTTCAACTTTAGGGGTCGTTATCTTCTGACCCTGGAAAAACCCTACCAGGAATCCATAGGTACTGGCTGCCCAGTTCTCGCTCCTAATTGGACATACGAGCATGCTGAGGAGCATCTGACATTGCTTGATGGATCTGCATAGCTCTCACAGGTCTCTACCTCATGCCTTTACGGAACAGCTTGCATTTTCTGTCCAAGATGGTCATCAGCCTCATACCAAACTCTGGATGCCAGTCAAAAAGCTTCCCTGGGCTTCAGTAAACTTTAAGTCAGACCTGGCCAAATCCTCTGCTTGTGTAGGTGTTTCTGTGAGTGTAAATAGGACCCCAACCTTGATCCTCCGTACTTAATGTTCACAGGACCTGCAGAGATTAGCAACCTGCAAAACACCCCTTTGCATTTTGTGTTCACACCAGTCCTATGAATTGGTCCATTTACATTCAGGCTTGATGTTCCTGGCAGCACAGTCCTTCAGCACTGTTATCCTCCAGCCTGCTTAGCTCGCAGCAAGGTCACTTCCTCACCTCTCTCGTGTTCTCTGTCATTCTTTCTTCCTATACTCGCTTTGATGCAATTGATTTCATTGCTGTTTCTCAACTCCCCAAAGGGTTTTTTCTCATCCTGCCAGACATGCTGCAGTCATGCACCTCTTGGCAGTTTCTGGCTAGGCTCTTCTGAAGACCCCTTAATTGAAAAGGCTCCTGAGATGTAGCTGTACACGTGTGCCATTTGAGGTATCTGTATTTTTTCTCACAGTTCACTTGCATATAATTCTCAGAGGAATGAAAATAGTGAAGTGGGATTTGGTCTGTTCCATCTCCTCCTTTTCATTCTCTCGCCCATCTGTGAGGCAACGGTTTAAAAAGTGAGGATCTGCCCATCCACAGCCACTAAAGGCGATGAGCTCCCTGGGGCAGAGAGGACAAAGCCCGCATTTGTGTTGGTTCATCTCATGCTGCCGCTACTCTGCTGGCTTCCCGGTGGTTCTGACACCAGAGGACTGAGCACAGTGCTGATCCACACAAACTTGCCTGATGGCACTGTGGTCTCAGCCACGGTGTCAGACCCCTCGGAGTCTCTTTTTGAGGCCTACGGAGTGCTTTTAACTGCATGCAGCTGCTCTTGGGACAAGGTGCGCGTGTGGAGCAGTGTTTGAGATCCCCCTGAGATGACTCGCTGCATGTACCTTGTTCTCTTTCAGAAGGTCTCTGGGGCTGCAGGCTCTCGGGCTGCGGTAAGCTGTGTGATCTTACAGGTGAGTGCAAAGCACTGTGTGGATTTACAGCACCATGCGGATGATTTTAAGGCCCTGTGAAAAATAATTGATAGCAGCGTTGACACACAGCCGGATCCTGACAGGCGCCATGGCTTCCCCTCTGAATGTGATGCTGCCAGTTCTCTCTGACCTTGGTGCTGGAGATCATGCTCCACCCTCAGGGAGGCATCCAGGTAACTTCTCTGGATCAGGCTCTTCATTAGCAGTGCTTTCAGATCGCATGCATTAGAACCAATTATTGGCTGAATTATCAATAAAGGGCAGCTTGGTGACAGCAGGGGGTAACCACGTGAACGACCAAGCAGACATCTCTTGAGAGAGTTCCCTCATAGGAAGAGGGGGGAGGAAGGAGCAAGCGATGTTGCTACTTCCACAACATTTCTTTAGGGGGAAAAAGAAAGCAAATGAAGTGGAATAAAAGCTGCAAAATAGAATGCCCTGGCAGTTTGCTACTGAATGTAGTTTTTCATTTAGAACCGTAGGGTGGTTCATGACAGGAGCAGAATGAGGGGCACACAAGTGTAGGTGCCATCCCAGGGAGATTTCGAAGAATATCTTGAAGAATTTGTGTGATTAGCTGGAATTACACAAAGATGCACAAACAACCTTGGCAAAATGGCAGGAGCAAAAAGCAAAAAAAATTCCAGTGCCTCACAGTGTCTGATGCTATTTTGTCTTTTGATGTTTGTTTTCTTCACAGTGCCAGCAATTTCTGTCATCTCTGGTGCATGTTGCCAAGTCTATTATTTGGGCTGAGTCCTGCTTTAAATATTTTTAGCAGCAGCGGATCTTTAATCATGGGGAAATTGTTTTCAGGAATGATTATTTTCTGTGCATCCAAAATCAAATCTGAAGTTCTAGTCCAAAAGCGTTTGTGATCATCTTGTAGCCAAGGGACAAAGTAGGAAGGATGGGGCAAACTGAAAGGCCATTAAGGAGAAGGATGTTTCATTTGGATGAAACAACTGATCTCTGCCCTCTGCTGAATCTCTAATGATACACTCAATCTGTGAGCAGAGAAAGCACTCCGCCCTCTGATAGCCATGGTGCTGGGAATTATTTGACTGCAGCGTGTTTGTGATGAGCTAAGTAAACCATAACTATAGAAAAGACTTTTTAATGCTCCAGTATATCCATTGTTCTTTTTAAAAAGCAAAGATTTTTGATGCTTGAGACTTAGATACCCAGCTGGGGTATGTCTGTGTGGTTCCATTGGCTTCACTAAGGAAACAGCAACCTGGAGAGCAGAAATGTGCAGTCAGGCTTGGTTTTTATTATTTCATTCCAGAGATCCTGGTATAAAATATTCTGATTTTGAAAAGTCCTATTAAGAATTTAAGAACCGTGGCTTTGGAGCTAAGTGAGACATTGACCTCAGATTTGTTCCCCCTGTGAGGTAAATCTTGCCCAGGATACACTGGTATTTGAGTATAAAGCTTCCAGAAATTTTACTGCTGTTTCTCTCGGTGTGCACTAAACACCTTTAGAAATGTTACCTCAGTATCAGGGGCTTGAAGGTTCAGATAAACACAATCTCAGATGATTACCAGAATCAATTTTGGAATGCGAAATTAATATAAAGCCCAGAATTTCTCCTCTCGATTGGTATTTGTGTTAAGGAAGCACCTGTAGCAGGTCTCCTGAAATTAAAGGCAGACGTTTTTCATACTCACGCTTATGATCCATAGTCAGGGCTGGCAAACTCGGCCATATGCACACAACATGCGTCTGTCTGTGCTGCTGGCGGAGCCATGGAGACATTAAGAGCTTGTTTGTACAGGTAGACATAGAGGAACTAATCCAAACTGACTTTCAAAGGAGATTAATTATCCAACCTTAACTGGTGGTGGGGACGACCTCAGTCCAAACGAAAGGGACTGTAATTCAGTTTGTGTGGCTCTAGGATTGGAAATTGCCAGCTGCATTGCAGTGACTGTGCACAAACCCTCGCCCTGGCCGGTGGTAAAGCAAAATCCCGGCAAAGCGCGTGCTTTTCTCTGCGGTTGGCATGGGCTGAGAGGCACACAGGCAGCTCCTGTCTCACGAAGTTATTAACTCATGGTAACTGGATTTCTCTCAACAATACCCATTCTCTAGATGGAATTCCAAGTTGCTTCAGTTATGAATGTGTGTGTCCCCGTGAGGCTAAATGCGTTTTAACTAAATCATTCTAAATTCACATCATGAGTTAATTAGGATCAACTTTAAGTAGCTCAGCATTGTACAGGAAAACTGGGACAGAACAGGGAGACCCATGAACCAGCTGGTTTATTAGCCAAGACTGTCTTTTATGTCATTGCAACTAGATGTATTTCCACAGTATATTTTGGTATTTGCTGTTAGTCCTTCTCTGAGCCTGCTGATAGGAACAGAGTATAGAGTGAGGAAATAAGAAAAAACCCTTAGAATACTTGGGCCCTTCCACAGAAAGCTGAGGTTTGAGGTCCAGTCTGGGTCCTGTGTAGACACAACAGCTGGATGTGGTTTTAGCCTGGGGTTCACGGTCCACCTCTGGATTCTGGTGCTTGCTGTCGGGGCTGTATCACTGAGCACTGCTGTGGTAGGATTTTCCCCGTGCTGTCGCCTCTGGAGCACTGCCTCAGCCCCAAGCTGTCTGGCACTGGGCTGCTGCCAGCCCCGTCCGCCCTGTGTGTGCGTGGAGCTCTCGCAGTAATGGTAATTTAGGCAATGTGTGACCCATCGCTGTGATGATCCAGGGAGCAGGTTCAGAGCTGCCCCTCTCTAGCAGGAGCTAATCTTGCCCAGCTAGAACACTGTCTGCTTGGAGCCAGCGGTTTTTCCTCAACAGAAAATTACAGCAACTGACAGGAGCACATTAGTTACAGTAAATTAGCTTTGGTCACACTCGTAGGGAAACAAGCATGCAAACAGCCTCTGAAGTTGTTTAGCTGCTGCTTGCTGACTAAATCAGGATGGGGTGGCCTGTGGATTCCCATCCTTCAGTTCGGCAACAACGTGCCCTGTGGTAGCGCAGGGCAGCCGCCTGCCCCGCAGTGCTGGGCTGCTGCAGCCAGAGGCATTCCTCAGAGTGGAAATTTACGGTGCAATCAGTCTGGGAAGTTTTGAAGAGAAGAAATTGAAAACCAGAAGAGTAATTCCTTGTCTCTTTTCTAGAAATATGTAGGAGTCAGTTCATTCTGAGTTATTACAATGTGTGCCAGTCAACAGGAGTGTGTGCAACAGGCTAAAATGAGGCATATTCACAGAATCACCTGGTTGGAAGAGACCTTTAAGGTCATCGAGTCCAACCATGCACCCTGCACTGCCAGGGTCCCTAAACCACGTCCCTCAGTGCCACATTGACATGTCTGTTACTGGCACTGCTGTTGCGGTCTGGCATGCATTACCCAGTCCCTCAATGGCACAGGCATACCTATCTCAGGGAATTAATGAGTGTGATGGAGACCGTCTTCTGGCTAACCTGGGTTCCAATCAACTCTCTGGTAAAAATTAAATGTATCAGGGAGAGTTTAACCTTAAGTCTTATATACTGGGTGGTTCCAAACATAGGCTTATGCCTTGCTTAGAAATAACATTCACAAAGTGGATTCAGTTGTAAAAGCATTTGGGGGCAAGGTCTGTCATTTTCCTTTGTCTTCGCAGGGCAGTTTTCTTGTTATGCCTGTAGGCACTGCTATAATAAACACGATGGCATAAGGTACATGCCGAGCTGGAGTGCAGGGGCTGCCTTGGGTCAGCACTGATATGCAACAGAAGAGCTGGGAAGGAAAAAAACACCTCCTTGCTTGAATAATAGTCTGATGCATATTTGTGACTTAGCCCTGCAGAGAATACTGATGAGAAATATTGGTATGACTGGGCCCAAACAAGTGTATTTCAAGCTGATGCTAAATGTAAAACGTAATCATCAGCTTAAAACCTAAGATGCTGTATCTATGTCAAAAGAGATGACTAATGACGTTGGCCCCAGGAGCATAAATCAGTGCTCATTAGCCCCCTTGCTTTCCTGATTATAGTAAACCAAAGAAGATGAAATGGCAGAGGTAATCCTACAAGTGATCTTTAAAAAAAAAATTGTTTTAAATGTCTTTTAAAATTTTGGGCTGAAAAGAAACCTGGTCATTGAATACAATGAACAATCCCAAAGAATTTGAAAAAAATAATTTCTTTTTTAGTTCCTGCAATCTTTTCTGTATCAGTTTCTCTGTGGCAGTGTAAATGCAGACAGATGAGAAGGGCCCCAAGAAGGGACCACGTTGTTTGCAGAAGAGCTAACACCTTGCAGTCCTGCCTGGGCTGGTCCCCTGGCACTCCAGGAACAGCCAGTTAAGTATAGTAACTAGTGCAGCCGGCTAAAGGACTGGTCTGGTGGCTTTACCAGGTGGGGCTCTGATACGTATGGCCGATTTTGTGGCCACCAGCTGTTGGTGGAAGCTCAGGTAACTCATGTCAGCTTTGCAGCCATTCAGCTGGGGGAATTCCTGGGCCTCCGTGCTGAGGCGAGTGGCCCCATCCTGGGAGGGAGCCGGAGCTGGACAGAGGTCCTGCAAGCCTGTCGCGGAATCCCGTGTCCTTGGTCACGCTGATGTTTCTTTGTTTGAATGACTTCAGGCTTCGTCAGGACTCGAGGCTTGACGAATGACAGCAAGAGCAGATAGCTGTGTAAAATTTACTGAGCAAATACTTGTCGGATTGCGAGCTTTCAAGGATAGGCAGGAGATGCTCAGAAGTCTCCAAAGGGATTTGTAATGTTGCCAGTTTTTGTGATTCTATCAGTACAAGTCTCTCAGTATTTACTGTTTGTTCTTAAGGCAGAATTTGTTGCGGAGATGTGATTACATATGAATCCCTGCATTATGCACTTGTTTCTTCATGAAAAGTAATGTTTCTAACCCTTGTAGATTTAGAGGAAAAAGAGAGATGTGCCTTGTCTGTACCCTGGGGCAAATAGAAAGAAATCTAAGCTCGAGCTTTAAAGATATTCCATAAATTTAATCAGACTTTGGTATTTTGGAGCTGTGCCTTTGACACGCAGTAGTTGAGCTGTATGCTGCCTCTATACCTCAGTTTCCCTCTCTTCATTGTGCCTGAGGCACATTGCTGTCTTCACAGTACCATGACCACTCCAGAGGAAAAGTTTTCCGTTTGTTATTAGAAGTCACTTGGATGTAAATCCCTGTTTCCTAATGCTTCAGGTATGTTTCCAAGTCTGTACTAGGGGGTACGGTTCAGAATCTCCAGGACTCTGTTCACCTCTGAGCTGTGATGGGGCAGGGATGCAGCAGGGCGGTGTCAGCCATTGCCTCTCCTGCCAGGAGCTTACTCAGAGATGTGTCCCCTTAGCCCATATTTCAACTGCCTTACAGCCAAAGCAGGTCCTCCTCCGGGCTGCTGCTGCCCAGCCGAGTAGTGCACTGAGCCACAGATCCGATCCTACCCTCTGGCGGTCTAACTCTCTAACGTAATTAAAATGATAATTATTCCCTGTCTAGAACATTTCTCTTACTTATAGTCTGTGGAAGTATTAAAGTTGATTAAACACATATGCTGCTGGTAGATAGCTCCTCCAATCACATATGGAGTGATAAAGGGTTAGCTAAGGGAGGACTCTGCTAAGGCAAGGGAAAGGGCAACTGTAAAAAGCTGAGTCTGTAACAGCGGAGAGGTCTGAATCCAACAAAACAGACCCCTTGCGTAAGGCAGGGCTAAGGCAGGAGGGGGAACAAAGCTACACAAGTTTTGAGTGAGCTGGGAGAGATGGTGTACGTGAGCATGTGCCAGATCGATGCGATCTGTCCAGCTGTCTGTGGTTGTCTGTGTATCCGTATGTCTAGCCATCCATTTACTCCGGTGTTTTCTGTCATCTTATATATGTCCTCTTAGTCCTGATGGAACAAGCACAGTCAGAGGGGCAATATTACGAACCATTGTGTCACGGTGTGTTTTCCTGCACACTGGAATTGTGAAGCAAGGTCTGAGGTGTATGTGTATAAATACCCCCCAGACAAAGCTGGCGTAGGGCCGAGAGCAGTTTGGTGTTGGCACCACGGGGCCCTGCTGCTGTGATGTTTTTGTTCTCAGGAGTGTCTGTGTGGGAGCACTGCACCCATCTCGGGCATCGCGCTGCCCTGAGCACCCATGTGCTGTGAATCACCAGCAGTGGAAACCCATGGCAGTTTGGGGCCCGAAGAACGCTATGGAGGAAAGGTTGCAGGCTGTTGATAAAAAGAAATTCAGTCTCTAGGGCTTGCAAAGAGTTTTATTTAACTAGTATGAAAACTACTACAAAGCAAAGCTATTTCCTCATTCTCTGCTCTCATAGACTAGACACGAGCTGCTGGAGATGGCCATCTTCCTCAGCACAAACAAGCATATCTTCATGTATCTTAAAAGCACTAGTAGGACTGCGAGGCGAGAGGGACAGAAATAGCACTTGCTTTCACAGTGTAATTGCCTATATTCCATCTGGGGAAGAAGTGCGCGTTTTCTAATTTGCAGAAGTCACAATCTAAAATGCTTTAGAATGTACTCTCTCTTTTTGCCCTGTTTTCCTGCTGTGGAAAAAGTGCTGAGGTAGGTTTTTCTTTCCTTGTAAACAGGATGCATTTTATCATTGTGGTAGGCACGCTGCAAACCTTTACAAAGAAAAGAGAGTGGAAGTCAGAGAGAGACTCACAAAAGCTTCACAGATTGAGTTTGCTCCCCTATATACTGAAGAGAACAAGTAGCAGCCTGTTGGTATGGAATGAGGTCTTTGATCATGTGAAAAAGTGGAGGAAGCTGCAGAGGTAGGGGCAATTTTTGAATAACTAATAACTAACAGAAAATTGTTTGGTGTGTGCTCTTTGCTCAGCATTTATTTCTCTCTAATCACTACATCTGACTACTTGCTTTGCTGCTGCTGCTGTCAGCAAAGTTCCACAGAAGACCCAGGTTCCTTTTCCTGCTTCCTCAGTGATGAGTCTGTTACTTGGGCTGTGTATTTTGTAAGACTGAAGCTGCTGAAGGCTCAGGTTTTCCTTTGCCCACCTTCTTGACCCATGCATTTTCTGCCCACATAGCCGTCTGTTAACCTAGCTGTACCTCAGGGCTTTTTATTCTTTAATATATGCCTGCGTGGTACCCTCGTACAAGGGTCAGGTCTGGAGCCTATAGCTGCAGCTGTAAATAACAGAAATGTCTAGCTCTTACTGCCAGGAAAGAGCCTACCCTGAGGATCCCCTTCTGCAAGACTTACTTCCCTGCTCTCTCCGATGCTTTGCCCATCAGTGGCTACAGATTGGTGTCCCCCGCTCTGAGAAAGGCCCTTGCAGGGCATGTGTTGTCTTTCTGACTCAGCCTTTGGAGAAACTGGAAGCTCTTCATGACTATCTGTCTTGCTCTGGTGCATGAATGGATGATGAGGAGACCCTATTCCAGTCCATCCTCTGCCCATCCATCATCCACCCTGCCACCTGCTGTCCCCTTAATGAAGGGAACAGAGACAGATGAGAGCTGGACAGACAAAGGGACAGAGACACCCAAAGGGATTCATTCCTGGGTTTCACCGCTCTCTGCACCACATGAATAAGGGATACATGGAGCTAACTGAACTATTTTCCCTTCAGGGAAACTGTTCCGATTGGGGATTTTTCCCCTATTTCTCTCTTAGAGATTTGCAGATAGTGCAGTTATTGTGGGAACTGCCTCTGCGCAGACACATGTAGGTAAAGCAGGAATCATTCGCTGAAAGATGGCTGGGAACGACTAGTTCCGTGGAAAACCACTGCCCTGTTGTGACTGGACCTGCTACAGCACGGTGCACAGAGAAGGGGTCATGTCTGCAGGAGGAGAACCCTTTCGCTTTGTGCCACACTCATGTATCTATTGGGAACCTCACACAAAGGTGATTGATATCTGGGGGACTGCAGTGGCCTTTGGCTGGAGCTTATATTCAGAGTAACACACCTACAGCAGTGATTGTACTCAGGATTTTTATGGCCAGCAGAACGTAGAGCAGTGTGTAGAGGCCGGCGCTCCCTAGTACGTGGTCCCTCGTGTTGCTCTGTCACCCTGGGCATGCCAGTCGTGCAATGGAGGTAACAAAAATTATCTCTGGCGACCTTCTCATTTATGATCTCAGATTAACGCTGCCTACCAGGAGGATCTCTACCTTATGCTTGGCTGTTGTCAGAGAAACAGTGACACAGCACTAGTTTCCTGACAGCCTTATCTCTCGCAGAGAAACCACTACAGAGTTTCTTTTAACCCAAAGAAGATTTGCTCCTGTGCCAAGAAAACGTGTAAGGGAACCATCTGGAGCCCCCTGCTACAGTGGTATTAGCAAAGACATCCAACTGAAATGAATTGCAATGAAAGCGGTGGGGTTTTTTAGAAGGGAAAATGGAAATGCATTATCCTGCAGGAGGGGGAGGTGATAGCAGCATATCCCTGCCCCAGATGCCAGTTTCAGCAAGCAGCGATGCAAGCTGAGAGTAGAAGTTCCCAAACATTTACATTGATTCAGAAGGTTGCGGTAGGAAAGCTGGCTTGTCTCCATCCCCTGGTGTCTGGCTTTCCCTTCTCTTCTCCTGTGCAGTTAGTTCAGGTCAGCTCCTGCTCAGAGTTTCCTGCTAAAGACTGCTGCTGCCCTCATCGTTGCTAATGCATGTTGATGTGCTGGAGAATCTCCACCCTCATTTACCTTGACAGACAATCTTATGCAGTTAAGTACTGTTGATGCAGTCAGTTATGCCTATAAGCTCACCTGTCACCTTCCAAGGGGCGGGAAAGGGTGGAGACGCAGCCTCTGAAGTGTCTTTGCTCAATGGGTTTTTGAACAAGACAGAAGAAAAGTCTTTTTCTTGTTTTAAAGCAAACTGGTTTATTTATAGAAAGCAAAAAAAAAAAAAAAACTGAGCTTTTTGGTTTATACCCCTTTCTCAGAAATACCTCGGAATGAAAACCCCTTGTCCCAACGTCGCCCAGGATTTTCACACCTCTCTGCAGAACCTAAAGGGATGCTGTGCCAGCTGTAGGCAGGACTGTCTTGTGTTACCTTCTTGCAGTGGTTACCCAGGGGAGGCAGTAACTGGCATGGATGCTCAGAGATTTGAGAGAACAACCTGCTAAGAAGGCAGACAGTGTTCCAAAACTGCCTTTTCTTTTTCTTTTCTTGTTAAAGCTTTTTTGAGCTTTCTGTCCATCAAATCCTTTTTTGAGTGAGCATCGCAGCAGTGGCTGTTTTCAGTCCTGACAGGGTACCAATGCCATAATAAACACAAATATCTTCCAGGCCTCTGATCACATCCACTACAGAAGCCACATGAACACTAACTGTCTCCCTGTGTGCTACTTCTGGATGCTGTACACAGGCTGTGATGAACTTACCAGCTTGTTGGCACCATCCAGATGAAGCAAGTGTGCTGCCAGTTCCGCTTATGTCTCCTTTGCCAGCGGAAAAATAGGCCTGCACAAGGTGGTCCTGGCAAAGGTACGACACTCACCTGATTCAGCAGAGATCCAGGTGCTGTTCTTTGCGAGATTCATTAGCTTTTTCAACAGGGCAGGTTCGCCCCTTGCTGAGATGAGGATGATGCCTGAACATCTCACCAGCGTGAATGCTGGACTCACCAACGCTGCCACTAGCTGCACAAGGATTGTTCCCCTTTCAGGGGAAGAACTGATTCACAGATGGATCAAATGGCTTACCACAGGGACTAGGTGGTGGTGCCAGGAAGTGAATGTGGTTTGATGCCTACTAACTATTTTGATTAACCTCTCTGAATCTGGCTACATGCGGGTATTAATGAGCTTTGAGGGGCTTTGCCTCAAAATCAAGAGAAGCTGGCGATTTTTCAGTGTTTCAGGGTAAAATCAGATGCCATTTGTCATTGAGTCTCTCTTAGACACAGTAGGATTTTTTTGCAGCACTCAAGGACGGTAAATTCCTTTCACATAGTGTCCCACAAGCACAGAGGATAGAAAGAGGGACATCTCCCATTGCCTTGAAGCGAATCTCTGCCTGCCAGTTTTGCAGCACCAGGATATTTGAGGAGGACTGGAAGCTTGTTAAGATCAATGGAATCAGGCACAGGCAGGGGTAGGGAAGGCTGCAGTGATTTTAATATCATGTTGTGCAGGGAAAGGCGCCTTTCTGCTTCAGCCGAAGGGAGGATGGGCAAAGACAGCTCTCGCCTTCCCTAAACGAACTCATCTGCAACACTTCCAATTTGAATCCAAATAATATCTGAGGTTTGGGATTCAGCAGCAAACTAGCTTTGAGTCCTTAATCCCAGCGCCTGATGTTTGGGGGTGTTGGGATTTGGAGCTAATTAATTCAGCCACCTGTAATTTTTGCTCAGATGTGCTGTCTGCCTTTTCCTTAGATGTATCATATGGTTTGGAAGGCTGCAGACAATGCTGCCCTGAATCCTAATCCCCCTGTACTGCCTTTTTTTTAACCTTTCCTTTATTCTTTTTTTTCCATTCTTTTTCTTGTTGTTTCTTCCATCTTTCTCCTGGTGCTGTTTCCCTCTCCTGGGACCTCACTCAAAAAAACCCCAACCAAAAAAAAATATCTGCCTTTTGGTGATTCAGCTCTGCCCAAACGGAATGGCCTCATTCTCTTCAGGGCTGTCTGCAGAACCACGCTGCCAGCGCCTGTCCCAGGCCCCCTGGCTGGTTTCATCTGCGCACTGACCGTTGCTGTTGGGAACAAGGCTTCGAGTGATAAATATTGCAAGGTCTGGAAAGCCCAGGTGTCCTGTCCTGATTTCTTCCCCTTGGCAGTGAAAGGATGGCAGAAGAATGAAAAGATAATTAGCTTGGAGTTTCCAGAGAAGAAATGGAAAGCCTTTCTAACACCAAGGGAAAGCTTGGGCTTAAACTGTCCAGGCTGCAAGGTTCTGCAGCCAGCGAGTGTGTCTGCCGGCTTGTTCGCAAAACACCCTCAGCTCTTTTGTTCCTGTAAAAATAATGCCTTGCCATAACCAAAGCTGGAGTCAGTTTTCCCACATCTGTAGAGCCTGGAGCTGTTACTTTTTATGACTACTTTTCATATTAAGTTAGTGCCAAGCAAGCCCTGGAGCCTGGCTCTCTCGGGTGCTGCACATGCTGGTGAGAGGCAGCTGCAGCCCCAGCAGCTTGGAGCCCCCGGCCAGCATCCAGAGAGGGGCCCTTGCAGCAGCTCTGGGCGCTCATGCAGAGCCTTAATGGCTTCAGTGGGAGCGCTGCACTAAAGAGAGGCGCCTCTTCAGATCCTGGGCAGGCCCGGAGGCCAAGGAGTACATGAAAAAGAGAAGAGGGATGGAAGTTGTCAGAGCAACAGGTTGTTGCATCAGTTACTTTTACATCCAGCTTTCAGGTGCCTAATACAGATGCACTAAAGGAATCAACAGCACAAGGCATGTCTCATCCCCTGCCCAGCCACTATCAGTGGGATTGTGAGTTTCTGAGCTAGTCCATTTGAATTTCCAATCCTCACCAGATTTACCTTGATTTTGCAAGAGAAAATGATCAGGCTTTATGGGATTTCCTAGTTCAACCCCTGCTTTCCCAGGCAGTTAAGGATGGCTGGTAATGAAACTTCCCCATAGCCGCATTTGTCATTGCACTTTACGTATATTGGTAGCAAACTTGATAAAATCCTGCAGCTGCAAGTCCTGCACAGTGTTTGGAAGTCTCTCTTGCAAATATGTCCCATCGCTCCTGCCTGATTTTTAGGTGTGCCTGGTGGATTCAGGTGTAGGAACACCCTTCTTTGCCTCCCGCTACCTTAGCAAGCATCAGCTTATGTTCTTGTCTCATGCAGTCAGGCAGCAGAGCTGCAGCTTCTGGCGCTGGCAGCTGTTCATTAACATTGTCATCCACGCTTGGGTCTGTCTGGAGGACTTGGTGAAGCTCTTTGATACGGGTAGAGTCAGACTGCTCGTGCTTGCTGCCACTATTTCTCGGGCAGAAATCTCTCTTTGGAAGGTACAGAGAGGCCACCCAGGCTGTTCCGATTGAAGGTCAGGGACATCTGCAGTGGTAGCAACAAATAGGCCAAAAGGACCCTGGAGCTTATGGACCATTGCTGTTTGAATGAGATAAAGTTATAACTATTTAACATCCTGGGTGTGAAATTAGAATGATCACATAATCTCCTTAGTCTCTGACTACAGGTCCAGCATGGGAATATGAATCTTAATTGGTATTTTCTTATCAATACACTCAAGTTGAGGGATTAAGGATAAGACTCTTAATACAACCTGAATTTTGGAAGATGCTTCTGATTTTAGTGTGATCAAAGCAGCATTGCTGGTACAGAGAGAGCCTGGGGAGGAGGAGTGTAGGAACACGAACATCAGTTCTTGAGGTGCACATACTCTGTATACACGATGCCACCCGTGCTGTTCTTCACCTGCACGCCTAAAGTACGGGCTGTGCAAAATGTCTCAAAGAATCAGTGCCACAGACAGGTAGGAAAGGCAAATACATTGTCACTGGGTCTCTAGGTAGTTTTTAGGTGTTTTATTGGTATGACAGTGCTTTAAACGATGTTCCATAAAAAAGATCTGTGACCATGTGAAAAAACACTCAAAGGAGTCCTGTTGATTGCTCTATTTTTATTTTCTATCTAAAGTTGAGGGCATGGTTACAAACTTTGCTGAACAGTGATGAGAAGATGAATCCTCTTAATGGATACCAAAAGATGCATTACAGCCACACACAGCATCTCCTCTGTCTTCTCCTAAATACAGCGTCGTGGGTTCCTGTGTCAATGCACAACTCTTGCTGTCCTAACAAATGAAGAGTGGCACAGATAATAACCCATCAGCCCTGTCCCAGAGCCCCAGCTGCCAGCTTTGTCAGGGTGACCTGGAGCAACAACAGGATGTGTGAATTGGTGTGTTTTCCTCCAATTAAGAGCAAACTCGGGCTCCTTGGAGTACATTAGTGTGCAGGAATGCCCTCTGTGCAGACTGCCTGCCAGCACACACCCGTGTCCATCCTCATTTACAGCGAAAGGCAGAGGTTTATACCTTCTGTGCTAGTAAATGGGCAAATACAACTGCAGTGACCAAATCTGCAGTTCTCTTCTGTTGTGGGAGCTCTTCCTATTTGTTCCCTCCCTGTCAGCTCCAAGCTGCATTTCTCTCTTCAATTTTGTCAGCTATAACTATATATCTCAACCCTCCTTCTCTGCTCCCTCTTGTTCCCTAGGGCTTCTCCTGCGAAGTTCCTGTATTTCATTCTCTCTTAACTGCAGTTGTGTCCTCTGCCTGACCATCAGCCATAGAAGTTGAATGGATACAAGGAAATACTGCTATACAGGGGGATATTTCCATCACCTTACTCTCTAAAACGTCCGGCTTCAAAGCACGTCTCCATAGACTCCTCTTACAGCTGTGAGACAAACGCCTCTCGTGAGCAGTTCAGAGCCAGAGCTAGTTTAGGAGCGGAGGCAGCTTGGAGCGAGGAGGAGCTGCCCCTATCAGTTTAATAATCATCCCTCTGCGAATGAGATCGTCTGTGCAGACAGCCCTGGGTGCAGAGACGATAAGACAAGCACCCCCTCTTGTTTTCATTTCTCGTTGCTGTCAGGCAGGAAGACCACAAGATTTGGCTGTTGTATCATAGTGTTATGTACACACTGGGCTGTGTCTTCAAAACATTCGGTGTTTTAGACATGAGAGGCTGACAGAGCCGTAGTCCGGGCGGTGGCCTCGTCCAGCCGGTGGGTCCTGCACTATCGTGCGTCAGGCCTGGTTGTCCTCCCAGATCACTGAATCAGAAGTATTCACAATTGCGTACTCCCACCTTGTACCCAGCAAAAGAGCTGTACTTCCTTTTCTTAGCTCCAGTGGCTGAAAGGTTAGAAAGTGAAGAGGATGTTTTATTCCAAGAACTCTGAGCATTTCCCATTTTCCTCATTAGACAGAGGTGGGGACAAATGGAGGGGCATGACTGCATGTATTAAGGATGTCATTTATGAAGTGAGTGGCAAATTGGGAGATTTTCTCAGAAGTCCAAGACCAAACGGTATTAGAGAGACCAGAGGAAACACCTTGTGGAAAACTACAAACACGTCCTTTCCAGGGAGCCAGTGTCTCGTCTAACTCAAACAGCCACTGGTACTGTTCTTGGCACCATCGTGTCAGGTCTCCTGAAGCTGCCCCGCTGCTTAATCCTTCATGCCTAGCATAACGTGAAGCTTAATTAAATGTACCATTTCCTCTTCCAAGTAACGTTTTGGGAGTAAAAGGAACCCTTGGCCTCAATGAACAGGCCATTTTGTGTGCAGTTATTAGAGTCAGTTTGTGAAACGAGCTTGCCGTGCTGTGGAGATGGTTGTTACGATACAGCTGTCAAAGACAGAAGCTGCTCTGATCACAGAGGATGGATGTGAGGCTGCCTGGCCCAGGGCAGCCAGCCTGGAAGACCTCCAGCCCTGGGATGCACCGCAGTGTCCCAGTCCGCCCCAGTCACTCAGGTTGGAGCATGACAAAGCAGGGCTTTGCTGCAAGTGTGCGACTGGTGACACCTAAACCTGGGTGGGGGGACACAACAGCTCGCTGTGCGGTGCAGAGCGGTTGGGTTTTGTCTACAGCTCTAAGCGTGTTTGCCCATGCTTGAGGCCAGCTGGATGTGAGCCAGTGGAAGCCGTACGGAGGTGTGAGTGCCGTGCCAGCACCAGGCTAGTAACCTCTGCGGAGAGGCTGGGCACGTTACCCTGGGCTCGGCAGCGCTCTGAAACGGGTCCACCGCTTTTGGAGTGGGGCTGGCTCACATCTGCCTGTAGCCCGCCCTGCAGATACTATTTGAATCCATCATTTGTGTGTCGGTTCTCGGCATAGTGATGAACCTCACCCAGCAGAATTAGCGGCCGGCTCCAGGCCCTGAGGTCAGAAGCTGGTTCCAAGGAGTGACAAGCACATCCAGGAAACTTTGGGTGATCTGGTATGCACAGGCTCAGGCACTCTCTGCAATAGTTCAGCTCAGAAGGCTGCACTTAATTAAAACTGCAAAATGGAACAATTAGCTGAGGCTGAAAATTTCCTACAGCCTCAGCTGAGTGTAATGGCTGTTTTCTAATTTCTCTATTTATCTTATTGTTAATCTGTAGCTATCAATTAAAATAATTCTCCAAACTTTGATGGGTCCATTTGGAAACTACTCAGATAACAATAGAATGATCTAACTTTTCTTTTGTGAAGCTTAATTTGCCTTCATTTTCTTTTCTTGCCATTATTAAAGGGAGTTTGTGCTCTGATCTCAGGCCTGGAATGTTATGGGGTATCCACGCTGGCTCGGCTGGCAGAAGGGGCAGAGGTACAATTTATGGCAGTTTTCAGATGCTGTAGTAGCTCCCAGTCATGCTGATAGTTTTAGTCAGTTGAGGAAAAACATGCAGCCAGAAAAAAGCCTTTGAAGTCTGAAAATTGATTTTCTTCAAACGGAAAAGAGCTTCCGATCAGCTCGCAGCTACAGTCGTGAGCAGTGGAGGCTTTCTGCTGGAGTCGCAGTTCAAATCCAGACCGAGAGTTAAAGAATAAACAGTGCGTAATGCTCAGTCACGAGGCATTGCTTTCGGTGCCTTTCCTGCTTGTCAGGCTGGGGGCAGCTAATCGAACTGGCACTGGTGAGAAACGGTACTGCCAGTTCAGGGCGTCACAAACTTCTGCTGACGCAAGGAAGCACGCTGCAGTAATTCCGTACGAGCCACACGGCCTCTGCGAACGCGTCACCCCGCCAGGGTGTCCCGGGCCACCTCGCAGGGAGGCTGCTGGGCTCGGGGAAGATTTAATCAGACCGCTCCATCCCGGACCGCTCTGCGTTGTGACGGGGCGGGCAGGTTTGGCGCGTGTGCGGTTTTTTTAATCCCGTGTAGACGCTGTTCTTTCAGGCCGTTCCGCACAGGTTGCTGGGCAGGCAGAAGTGACCTGCCGTGTCTGCTGGCCTCGGGCAGTGCTCAGAGCGGGAGTACGGGGACAACAGCTCTTCCTCCCGCCCCGTCAGTGGAGCCCTTCAGCTCCACTTTAGCGTTTGATTCAATAATCATGAATATACTGTGGGAAGAGCTGACCTTTGCGGTGACCCTGCCCGCACAAAGCTCCGGTTCTAGCTGAGAGCTGCATTTTTGCTTTTAGCATGAGTTTTAAGCACTCTAATTAAATCAGGGACCCGGTTTAAATAATCCTAGTCGGCTCAGGCAGTTGAGACAATTCGTTCACAGTTGCTTTATTAATGCAGCCGTCTCCAGGTTGGGAGTTCGCCTCTTTATTCATTCTTCCAGTTCTTTGGGAACGGCAAATGATTTTTAAAGCAGCACCTGCTCTGGCTGGGAAGCCCGGCCCGCAGCCCAGTGCACAGAATTAAAGCGCTTGCCCAAAGAGGGCAGAGAAGGATGGAGCCAGGGAACCGCACTGACAGTTTTCCATCAGGCTTTCACATTGTGCCATTTTGTATTTCTGCAGCACCCGGCATAGTTCAGGTCCATTAAGTCTCGAATCTGAACTCCTGGGCACCCATTACAATTAATAATGGCTCTGTTGTCCCCTGTCCGTGGTTTAGAGCAAGCCGAGCAAAACCCTGACCAGGCTCTGAGCTGGAAATCACACTGTCCTCTAAGTCGCAAGTGTGTGGCTTTGACTATTGAGCTTCCCGTATGCGGCTTGGATTAGAATTTATTCTGTATCCTCCCTGCAAAGCTGACACGTTCGTCTGTTGTCTGATGCCGTTTGCACTCACTAGGGTGTAAAACAGGAGCCGCTCGAGTCCAATTGGCAGTTACGCCACGTAGAAATCGGGACGAGCAAGAGAAGGATCAGTCCCCTGTGTATTTTCAAGGTGTAGAGTTAAATGCCTTTCAAAACGCTGCATAATATACAACCTAGAGAGTATACAGGAGGGTTTGGTTTTTCTTGGTTCTCCGGAATATATAAGAAGATAGAGATATAAGAAGAAAAAAGATGCATTGCTCGATACGTGGAAACTCTATCACAAAGTGGCTCTAAGGCAGATATATTTTCTTAGATGGCACCAGTTTTGTAATAAAATACCCGACATCTCAACTGCTGTAAATCACCGTTGCCGTGTTGACGCCGGTGAGGCTGCGTTGATTTACACCAACCAATGATCTGGCCTTTATTCATTATTATGGCCTCAAATTAATTCCTCTGGAGAGTCGGGAAAGTTGGGCTAGTGTGTTGTGCGTGTGTGTTCAGCCAAGGCAGCTTCCAGAAACGCAAATAAAGAAAAACATTCAAATGAAGCAAAGATGAGTAATTGACGATCCAAACTGTGATTATAAGGTATAATTACAATTAGCTGCACAAGAGTGTTAATCATGAAAATAATTACACGTCAGCTGTTTCCAAAAGAAAAGGGAACATAATTAAGTGGCCCAAATGGGTGACAAAACCACAGCATGGGAGTGACAGAGATGGTGCAGGCAGAAGGGGCACAGAGGCACTGTCCACTGGATGTTTGCTATTGCCGCTCCAGCCTTTCCTAAGACTGAGGAGCGGGGAGCCAGCTCTTAGCGCTGATAATGGGCTGTTCGGGTTGATTGAGCCAATTTTATCACCACTAGAAAATGGGGAGAAAAGGAATCTCAGGGTTCCAGCTACTGGATTTCTCCTCTTTGTTAGGTTAGGGCTGTCTTTATTTCTGTTGCAACGGGATTAAGATCAGACCAGTCCCTGAACCACCTCTACTAGACTCTGCTACCAAGTGAAGCTTCTTGTTTTGTCCCACAAAATAAGGCTTAAGGCAGCCACCCATGTTTTGGTAGATTTTTATACAGCAAGTCCCTTTTATTTCTCCTGGGGTTGTTTCAGCTGGCTGGACTGGGAGCTTGCCTGTGGTCCTTTCCCTTTTTTTGCTTAGACAGCTACTTCTCGCTCCAGCTGGTGTTGGGTGAATCAAATATTGCAGCCTCCAGAGCAGGTCATTGTGCCACAGGATATCTGTCAGAAAACCCAACTGTCCATCCCTTACCCACACACTGTGAATTATAAAAAGCTCTCTTCAGGGAGCGAGGGTGGCAGGGTCCTGTAATTTATCTTGCATGAAATGAGCTTGTTTGAATGGGCAGGAAAAGCCAAGCCATTAATTTAGAATAGCTTCTGGACTCTGCAGAGCTGCAAATCCATTCTACATATCCACTGCCATAAAAGTTATGGGATTTTAATGCCCTTTCCTTTTTTTTTTTCTTTTGTCCTGCTGCAGACCAAGTGCTGGCTGCTCTGGCTGCAGCTGCTGAACGCTTCTTCACCTCACCGCTCACGTGTGAGCAATTGAGTAAGTTTACTCAGCGTAAATCCTCTTCTTTAAATTCATTAAAGTGTGCCAAGCCTCTCCAAGAGCCATTTGACAAACTCCCTTGAGTAGCAAAGTAGTGTTTATTATGATTATTATTACTATTATTATTTTTCTCTCAGCTCCATCTGTAATGTAAACACCATTATGTTTTAATTATCTGTTTGAAAAGGAGATTTAAAAGTGAATCCCGCAGGAACCTGGCCAGCATACACAATAGAAATCCCCTTGAGAGTCACTCCAGGAGGTGAAGTCTGACGTGGGAGGCATCAAAGATACGCTGGAAGGAACGGGGCTGAATGTCACGGCCGCCCTGTACCCACGAAGCCCTTTGTCCCGTAGAAGTGGGACTGAAAGCTGGTGGATCACCCCCTCCAAGAGGGTGTTTTTGCAGGTCTGTTCTCAGCTACGGGTTAGGGGAAGGAAGGTGCTGGCTAAAGGATATTTCTCTACCTTTGGTACAGGGATTGTTGCCCATTCAGCGGAGAAGGGACTCAGGAAGTAAAGGCACATCATCCTAAAGACGAGGGAATGGAAGTGCAGTGGTTGCCATGGTGCCTCGTCTCAGACACGCTGATAATAACAAGGATGAGATCAGGCGGACAGCGTGCCTCTGCAGAGCCGTACACATCGCCAGCTGCAGATCTGGGGTTCTGGCCAGCTTTTCAGATCCCATCTTTTTCCTCCCTCGCTCCTAAGCCAGCTCTGTCCTCTCCCCTGTTGTGTCCTACGAGGGGAACTGGGAATTTCTGCTCCTTGCTGGTTTTCCTCCCCTTTCTTTCACTTAGGACCGTGTTTTAATGTGCAGGATTTGGCAGGGGACACCTGGACTCACTCGAGTAAAAGCAATAGGAAGGATAAGTCATTCGGACAGGTGACCAAAGGGCGTGCAAATGTCTTCATGAACGAAAAGTGCTGCCAAAAGGCCGGGCACGCTGGGGGAGTGAAGTCAGATCAAAACCAAGACAGGAATGACTTGTTGCGAAACCTGTAAAACATTGCTCTTACTTCTTAAACTTGAAGTAAACTCAGCTTTGTGACCCCTCTTGCACACCCTTTCACTGGGACAAATCTATTTGCCAGTCCTCCTCTGCAGTGTAATCACTCCCCTGTTTAATGGTCTGCATTTTCCATTATCGTTCATCTCCCCAAATGACGGGCAGGAACCCAGGCTGCTCCGCTGCCCCTGTGTCAATCGCAGCCCTCCCACCTGCCAGGGGGTGGGAGGTGGATTCCTTCCCGCAGAGCAGTCCCGTCCTGACTGTCCCCTGTGCTGACCGCAGGGGAAACACCTGTAGGGAGGATGCACAGCAATGCAGAAGGTTCTTCTGGCCTGCAAAGCTCTCTTTCCCCTTCCTGTGCTCCAGAGAGGCCAGCACCGCCCAGCAGAAGGTCCGGTAACATCATGACTTACATGAGGCTGTAACGTCTGAACACTACAGGGTTCCCAGCGCCTTGGAAGAGGCTCTTCTGCATCGTGCGGATCCACAATGCTTAGAATTCTTTTGGAAGGAATGACACTGTGAAGGTGTGAGATGAGAATATTAACAACCCCAGGGTTACCAAATAAAAAAATTGATTTTTAATAACTCTAACCATCTCTTCAGCTTTCATTAGTCTCCTCTCTGGCTTTATGGTGCTGGCATGAAGAATATGAGGATTTGAAGAATTAACTGAGTTAATGAGGGCTGATTATTAATGTTCAGAGCTCAATAAAAAAGGGAGAGAGAGAAATAAAACACAAAAAAATGAGCTGAAAATAAGGGTAATCTTTCATTCCCCCAAAATGAGATACATTGAATTATTGCTGTACTTAAAATTGAAAGACCAAAGGAATGGAAATAAATACCTCCCATTAGCTATTGGAGGACCTGTGAAATTTGCTGCAAGCAAATGTCCAGCCCAGGGGAAGCAGATGATAATTAGGAAGCGGGACTGAAGATGCCACCGAGGTTTTGGCAGCTCCTCGTGGGCCACATTGTGAAAACCACCCAGCCTCTGCTTTGTGGCCAGATCACCAAAGGACCTGGGGCCGCTTCTGCCTTGCCTGAGGACCACAAGGAGTCGGGAGAACGTAGTGAGAAGCTGGTTAGGTGTTAACTCCTCTAAAGGTTTTGCATTCGGTGTTGGAAAAGGGCGGCTCCTTTGCACCCCTGAGTACCCGATCTTTAATTCCTCATCTCCAGTGAGGGTTGTACAGACAGAACTGTCAGTGCTGCCGTGTGTTTAGGTTGCAAAATCTTCAGGAGAGGGATTGTCTGCGGATTTCTAAACTCAGTGTGGTCCTGCTGTAGTACAGGTATTGCTGACCGTCATCCCTACCTTCCCTCCAGCCCAGAGCCCTAAGCAGCCTCACCGTTACCAGGAAAACAAAGCATTTAATTATCTGCAGAGGAGGGATAAGAACTGGCTGCCATTGCTCCTTCTCCATGGGTGGCATCGTCCAGGATTGCCAGGGCTAATGGTAATTGATGTTTCCTTTCCCACTGCTCTCTTTCCTGCTTTATTAAGCCTCTGCAAGCAGTGCTGGCTCTGGGGAGTCGGCGAGGGGAGGAGGAAGCCTGGGGAAGAGAACAATTCCGGTTGTTCAGCACAGCGCTTTGCTAAATTGCATTCAGCCTCCTTTGCAGAGTAATAAAGTGCTGTCTGAGCGGCGGCATGGAGTTTTAATTTTCTCATTGTCAATGGATGCTGTAATCACGTAATTAACAAAGTGCGGGAGATAGGCATTTAAAGCAAGCCGAGAAAGTCGGGGCATGAAGCAGATGCTTGGGGGAGTGGAACAACTTTTATTTGAGCTCCTCTAGACCTGGAGACTGGTTTAGTTCTTGAAAGATGGAGGAATCACATTTGGATAACAGTGGTCGTTAAAAGAAGGAGCATGCTTGGGTTTGCTGTTTTATCACAATACTAACTTATCGATTCAAGGGTTAAGCTTTCCCCTGCAGAGCCCCAGTCTGAGAGTCTGGGTGCTCAGTGAGTGGTAAATCCTAACACCCGACCCACTGGCTTCAGGGGACACTGATCTCGGTGGTCCCACAGCCTCAAATCTCACGCTGTTTTTTCTCCTGCAACTTGAAGATTTCTCCCTACCCCAGCAGTCTTCACCAGATCTGTTTTTCACAGCCACTGCGCTTCTACCAAAGTTTATTACTGCTTTATATTACGGTGGCACCAGTGTTGCTCCTGCTGTGGTTCTGTGTTTTTCTCAGAGCGAGCAAAGGGCTTTTTGGACCAAATAGCAGCAGTGCCTCTCCTCCTGACGAGCTGTGGGGCTGTTGGCTTTGTTGTGGCACCCGCACAGCCGCAGCCCACGTCTGTCGTACCAGAGCAATCAGCGCTCTCGGGAGAGGCAGCAGCCGCTGATAGGTAACCAGTGACTTCCCGTGCTCTGCAATCAGCAGTAGGCAGCTGATGACTTTTCAAAGCCGCTCTGATAACCCAGCACACAGACCACAGGCACAAACACGCCAGCTGCATCCCGACAGCTCCCGCACGTGGCCCCGGAGCCCAGTTTGCAGGGAGGGCAATGTGGTCCCTTCTCCGTTCTGTGCCAGCTCAGCACATGGCTTCGGCAAGCGCCAAGACTGCTTTTGTATTTCACCGCAAATGCTGCTACGTGTTGCGTAAAGGCCCTTGGGCCACGTCAGTGCCCAGCGCCTGCTGCTCGGCCGCGTGGGTGCTGCGTGTGGACCAGGTCCTGCCGCTGCTGCGGATGACCCCAGATCCATCACTGCGTCTCTGCTCTGCGGTGCCTTTCCTCAGCGTGGGCTGGGAGCTGGAGAGGATCAGACCATGGCGTGCCCAGCGGCCTCCATGAAGCATCCTCTTCTTACCCTCCCTCTTTCTATTCATTTGTAGATATTTTAGGGCGAGGAAATGTAATCTATCTGCAGGGAAAACTTTCTTTCTCGGTGGCGATTGACCAAAGAAAGAGACTGGAGGAAGAAGAGAGGCACTATTTTTTATGCAGGAAATGCCTCCCTGAGTCTGGGAACCCAGTAAACAATTACAGCAATGGAAGGATCCTGGAGATTTAGAGATGCAAGAGTGCTGACAAAAGCTAAGCTTGACCCATTTATCTCTCAGCCCCTCTCAGCGTATTTAGCAGCAGCTAAGAAGCACCTCGCAAAATTTAAATTGAAAATTTAAATGATAGCCTCTTCTGTTCTGGCTTTTTAATTTCACATCCCTTGGATGCTCCCCTCCCCACTCTGACAGGTGGAATCCTCTTCGTCTCCAGTGATATATTACATGTCTGTCCCCACCTCCACACTGCTACACTGGAAATTGCTTACAAAATGGACCTTACAGGTCTGCGGACTTCAGTTAGGAGGAGGTACCAGCTTATAGGCAAGGAGTGCAGACTTTGAGGGGAGGTGGGACTTGAGGGGTTGGTTTGTGGACCAAAGTGAGCTCAAGAAAACATTGCAGATAATCAAAGGTCACAGTGTTCCTCCAAATGTTTGCTACTGTGAAGTTTCTTTAACTCTCAGACCCCTTTTAAAGTACTTGTTTGCTGTGTACCTCACTAACTGAGAAAGAAACCACTCAATGGAGCCCATAATTTTGTGCTCCTGACCTTTGGATGCTCTGTACTCACAGGGCTTTGAAGAAACCACCAAGATTTGTGGCAGTGTTTATACTATGACAGTGTTTACAGGCCCCAGCTGAGAACCAGACCTACAGTGCGAGGTCTCATACATATACACAGTGAAAAATGCGTGAAGTACGAGCTTATGGGCTTAAAAGCTGAGTGAGGAAACAGGCTGCAGGATCGCGTGGGAGGACAGTTCTGGAGAACGGTTCAGGTTTGACACCCTGCTAACAGGGGTGCGTGGGTGACTGTCCGTAAGCATCCGAGCAGGACTGAGTGGAGCTGCGCTGAAGTTCAGTTTCTTGTCGAGGCTGCACTATGTACTGGGATTTCCTGGGGAACAGCATCCAGATTGTAGACATGTTTGAGACAGCTACCGGAACTGTCCTGCAGTCAGTGGAGGGAAGCAGTTGCAATTCTTGCCCAAATGATCTCTAGGAGACAGTGTTACTGCTTGATACTACACCCCTAAATAGTAGGTGATGTGGACCTCTCGCTGCTGTTCTTGGACTTAGGCACCGGAGTAGGTACTTTGCCTCTCGGTGCCTCCTGTAGTGCTTTGGGTGAGGGGCTGGGAACCAGACAAAGGCCTCCAGCATCTCATTTTTACCCATAACATCACCGCTTCCCTGCAAAATTGATGCCGGATTTACACACAAGCAGAAATGCACTGGCTCGGGGGGATGAATCCCAGTTTGTGTAGGAGTAAATAAAAGGAACGTTATTTCTGTGCAGTCCCTGGTAGGATTTTCTTCAGGACTGTCACTGTCTGCAGTTGCCCTTCTAGATGGGGGAGTAGGAAACCTCGCTGGCAGCTCCAGTGCTAGCAGCAGTGCAGAGCTTGTCTCATCTGCAAGTCACTGCTCACGCAGCCCGCAGCCACCCACAGCAGTAATTATTCACAGCTCTTTAAATTCCTTTTGTCCTGCTCCACTGCAATTTTAAATCACTCCATCAGTTGTGACAGTTTACGAGAGCTGATGTGGCTCATCCTCTGGAACAGACAAGCGTGCATAGGAGCGATTATTGCATAAACTCCATTTTATTTTTCAACCAATGTCTTCCCTGATCCTTAAATCATTAAATATCAACTGCTTTCCCTTTTTTTAATGTTTTTTTTCCCTTGAGCAACTCTTATCAGCAGGGCTGGAGCCCAAGTTATTTTTCTCATAACACCCTGGTGTGTTCCGAGCTCCACCTCTCCACCACAAATGACAGGCTCCATATTGCGCCAGGGAAAGGTAAATTGTTAAGTGCGTTTACTTCTGTTAACACAATATTCGACACGGTGCAGTCTCCTGCTCGAGCTGCCAGGCATCCGCCTGAGTTTCAGGCGGCTGTCACTTAGGTACCTTGGAAGGATGAACTGCACTCTGACAACAGGGAAGGTGTTTGCTTATGTAGCTCCTACAAAACGATGAGCCCTATTAATTAATCATTCATTTCCCAGGATAGGTGTCAGAATCAGGCAAGAGCCAATCCGTAAACGCAGAAGCACGAGTATCATGCAGCAGCAGCAGGAAACAGGACAAGGCGAAGAAGAAGGTGTACCAGGGGATGGTGGCATCGCCCCCGCCGGTGTGTTAAGCCATCCCAGAGCTCGCCAAGGACTCACAGGTAACTGTAAAGGTTCTCCTTAGCTTACCCACAGCAGCGTGTAACAGGAACAGCCCTGCTGAACATTAACAGGCTGTGCCAATGTAAAAATCACTGAAGCCTAGAGTTTTAAAATTCATTTTGGTGCCGCACAGCCATTGAAATCAATGGCAGTTAGGTACTTAAAATCCTTTCAGTACAGCAGATCTGATTGAAAGAGACAGTGAAGCCAGCGGAAAGATTCCTGTTGATTGCAAGAGATTTTCATCTGGGATGGCAACGTAGGGCAGAATCGGGGACGGTTTGGTGAGGCCTTCTTGGTTTCTTCTAACGTTACCCTACGGGTGGTCCCAGCCTCAGTGCACGTCTGCGCAAGCCAGGGTTCTTCTGCAGACAAAGGGCACGTTCAAATGTAAAACTGGAGCAGTAAATTGTTTCCAAATGCACAGCTAGGTCAAGGGAAGGAGTCAGCAATCCCTGGGCAGCTTTATGATCTAATTTAATTTCTCAAGTGTATCAGTCTGTGGTTCGTATAGTCCCTGACATATGTGCTTGGCCAAAACCTAGGAATAGGAGTGCGTGGGTGACAGAATAACTGTGGACGAGACAGGAATATAGACTCTTATCAGCAGAATGGAATCATCGGCCCTTTATTGGTTTGAATTGCTTACCTTCACTCTCCTACAGTCAGATCTCCAGCTGATATATGTCAGCTGAGGATCTTCCTCACGGCAGCGTTATCAGCAGAGAATAAAGGCCTTGGCAACGTGCATGAATCTTCCAGGAGGAAGCATTTGCATCTGTGCGCACAGTTGAGTTTGCCTTGAGGTGTGTCAGGGTTGTCTCCATTTAAAACGGCAGCTGCATCCACACAGCCAGAGGCGGAATTAGTGCCAGGATGGTTTGGAGCAGCAAACCAGACCACGACGGAAACGTGGCCAGGGCCTTCTCTTCTCACAGCCACGTACCAAGCTGGCCAAGGTGAGCCTGCATTTCGTTTGATAAGCCCTCTGCATTTAGAAGCAGAGAGAATTGTGTCAGGCGTCGTGTTGAGGGCTCTAGCCCTTTCGACTCCAGAAAACAGCTGTATGAGGCCACCCGAGCGTCTGAGGGGAGGAATTAAGCTATAAGATGGCTGGGGAGGTCATGTAAGACCATGAAAGCTGTAATTTTCCTGCAATTGATTTCCTAAAGACAACTCGTGGTCTGTGTGCAGTGAAAGCTAATTTAAACAAGAAAGATGAGTCTTTCCAGCACATCTTGATTGGCAATTGTGATAAATTCCTATAATTACTATTGACTCCACAGAGGGTTTTCGTTTGTTAAAGATGTTGCTGAAATGACAGCCCAGCAGTGGAATAAAAGAGGCAAAGTTGCACTAAGTGCCTGTCTTCGCAGAGTTCCCGGAGTAGATCTGTGATGAGCCACCAGTCGCTCCCACCAGCAGCTCAGTCCTCACAGTCAGACAGCACACACGGAATTTGGGTGGTTCCGTTTTCTGGCCCGCTGGTTTCCAGCATGGCCATTTATTATTCAGTCCTTATACTAGAATGCGTGCTTGTATCACGTGGAGTTTAGTCATAGGAGTAAAATATTGACACATGTGAACTGTTACACAAGTCTCTATGGTCTCTACCAAGCATTGAGAAATGAAGAGTGTCATCCAGAAATGTTTTGATCTTTTCTTAAAAAGTCACAAGTTTAACAATGCTGTAATACATGTGGCACCTTCATCTTCTAATTTCTGATTCTGCAAGCTGCCCCTGCTTCGCGTTTTCAAGCTTTTATCATTCCCTCTCTTCTTTTTTAAGGAAAAATGGAAATTGTGATGTTCTTGCCATGATTCAGCTGCTAAAATTGTAAGAAAAAAATCAGAACTGAGACCCATGAGAAAACAGCAAAACCAGACAACATTACTACACCCCTCTCAGAATTAATCAGGAGGTTTGCGAAGCCCTAATATCTCAGGAGTCTTTCCAGATCTGTTTGAAAGTTGTTCTTGCCTCAAAGCTTCCAGGACAAGAAGAACAAGTTGAAATGAAAACTGCAGATGGACTCCGTTAAATCAGCAGCGGCTGGGAGGAGTCCTGGGCTCTGCTGCAGTGACTTCAGCAGGATTTGGAAGGAGCCCAGCATGGAAAGAGCTCCGGAGCTGTTTTGCTTCCATTAGGGAACGAAAGTATGAGACCAGGTCACTCGAGCTCATGTTGGATACGGAACTCTTAACAAGCAGACCACATGTCCGCTAAGTTCATTATTCCCTTCCTTGCTCTTTGGAGACAGCCCCAGAGCCCGTGCGGGTTTGTAACCTCACAGATTGAGAATCACAGGCCTGGAGCTGCAAAGAAAGCGTGACCAAGCCCAAAGGGGTAAATATTGTCCCCCTGAAAACTACATGTTTACATCTGCTATTTGTTCCCCAAATAAAAACAATTTATAAGTGACAGGCAGAGGCCACCTCTTCTATGTGAAACCTGCAAAAGCAAGCAGGAGTCGTGCCGGCCACACGTAAACTGCCCCTCTGCACTGGAAATGTTCGTGCCTTAAATTTGGCCAATTGTGTGGGGGTGGAAAGCTCAGCCAGAAGCCGTGTTTCCTGCAGTGAAGAAGTGAGCGGACACAAAGCAACAGAAAGGGAAAAGAACAGCAGGTAAAATGAGTGCCCTGTAGGAGCCCTCCACTCACTGCTGCAATGATGATTTCCCTCGTGCTCTTTTGCTTTGGGGCTTTTTCCCTCCTAGGAGACAGAACGCATAATGGTAAAATACCACCTTTGTTAAAGCAGAACTAATATTTAACAGCTGCAAAGCAACCAGTTCACACTGGAGTCAGCTTCTTCAGCGGAGGAGGAAGGGGGAAATGTCAAGGGCACAGCAGGTGCTGCAGGTTCCTCCCAGCCTGCTCGCGTCTGCGTTTAACACGGGTTTATAGACGGCTCGTGCCCAGGTCCATGGGCAAACTGCAGATCCAGCACCACTCACGTGTGCCTGGATCGGTGACACGTGCAAGTCCCAGCTACGAACACACTTGGCCGCCTCTAAGATACGGTGTTACCCCTCTCTTCACCCAGCAGTGCTGGAGCTGCAGCAGATGCATCCCCATGGCCCTCTGTGCCTGTAAGTGCCACCAGTTCATGTACTAACAGGGACGCTCATCAGTACGCACACCACTGTGCCACTCCACAAACTCACAGGTGACTGTCGCCTCCTCAGGAGCACAGGGCTCTGCTCACAGCCGCACACAGGGCTGAGCTTTCCTCCCCATCCTGAAGAAGCTGAAAGCTGAGAACAGCTAAAACCAGCTGTCCGGCCTCTCCAGGACCTTGCGAAAGAAGCTGTCAGATACCACTCACAGGTGACCTTCTTTGTGGGGGGTGAACACTGAGGTCCTGGCTTAGCCCAGGGTACAAATTGCAGTCCTTGGGATATTTGCAGTGCAGGAGGACAGAGCAAGCTGTGGGCACATAGAGCAGATTGCTGAGCCAACCGAGGGAAGGAAAATGCAAGCGCTTCCTACAGAAATATGTGACAGGACCCTGGAACCATTACAGGCAGCAAAGTCACGGCAGTTTTGTGTTCTGTGAGAACTTTGTGGGCAGAGAAGGAGTGAACTTCTGGCACTAACGGACGTTTCCGAATCAGCTCTTCCAGAGATTGCTGAGGCTGTGCTGGAAAGCTGAGCACAGGAGTTTCTCAGCCTGAGCCTTCCAGTGACTGGGTTGATACTGCCAAACTGGGACCGTATTTTCCCTGAGGAAGCTGCTTGGTCCCACCAGAATGTGTCAGGAATACCCCCCCAGAAAGCTCGTACATACGGATCAGTCTTACCCTGCAAGAGGAGTAAGTGGGAACCGGTCCTGCATCTGCAATGGGGAAAGGCAGATCTCAAAGATAGTTTCTTCACCTCTGTTCTGCCATCGTTCCTTGTTAACTGCATCATCTGAGATCAGCCCCTTTCCACTTCTTTCTTAACCATGTCCCTGCCAACACAGCCCTGCCATTCCCAGCGGAGTTACCTTGTACCTGGGCTGGTTTAGTGAAGGGCAGAATCTGAGCTGTCTTGTTGCCAACACGATACTTTCCTATCATTCCCCCCATTCGGAAGTAATGACAATAGCTCTGCATTATCGTAAGACTTGTGGTTTTGGCTTAATTCTCCTCCTTCTCTGGAATTCCATGAGTATGTAGATGTATTCCAGATATATGCTGCATTCCAGCCAAAGCTTGGGAGGGCAGTGCGTGTTTCCCACCAGTTACAGCTATAGCGCGAGTAATTTGGGGGAGGAGGGAGGTGAGAAAAAGAAAGAGCTTCTCCAAATCCTTCAGCTCTTCACTTGGACACCGTGAATGAGATATTTAAATACGTTGCCGTGGAAACAATCAAAGAGGGGTCTTTGTGTGTGTGTGAGTGTGTGTGTTTTAGTAATCCCAAAGGGGGTATTTAATTGGAATCAACCATAGCTTTTTAGCTGTGTTTTAAATTGGAGAGAACTAAGAAGAAGGAGCTGCCAGAAAAGGAACGTTAAATAAAAGGGGGGGAAAAAAAAAGCCCACATGAAACAAGATAGGGGGAGAAAGGGAAATCAAAAGAATAAATTTACTGTAACCGGCAAAGGATTCATTAGGGTTACAACAAAGCTCAGTTCAATTTCCCTCCTATTGACATGAACGAGTTTGATGTAGGTCCAGCCTGAAAGGCAGCAAGAACATCTTTCCTCTCCCCCTCTCCGCCTGGTCCCAGGGGACCAAGCAGCTGCCTGGAAATTGCTCCACGCGGGGGAATAAGGTTCTTTCCTTCCCTGCTGGTGTTTTCCTTTGTCCAGCCGCACCCACGTTGAGCAGTGCCCTAGGAGCCTGCCTCACCACTTCCCACTCGTGCAGCGTATCTCCCCACCCCCGGACTCTCTGACTGGGACAAGCTGGTTTATTGCTAATAAACCTGGGATGTTCTTTATTACTGTCCTGCAGCCTGAATACATTGAGCTTACCAGGGTTATTTTTGGGCCCAGCAACAGCCCCTCTAGGCTCATAATTAACTATTGTTAGTGTTAGTGTTAGTATTGATGTTGCTTTTTAAGCTAAAGGACACTGTTAGTGTAAGAGCAACCTCACTGTGAGTAAACTTCTGCTGGAAATTAGAGAGATTTCTACACATTGGAAGACTGATCCTGGACTAAGGACAGCAGGAGAGGAAACCTAACAGTCTTGAGAGAAAATTTGGTAGAGTATGAATGAGATTTTATCTCAAAGAGCTGAACTTCATGGTCCGGAAGGTCTTTTCCAATCTCTTGCTCCTATGTTTGATGCTTTTTGTATTAAAATGAGATGTCAAAGCGTCTGAATTACAATGCAGTGTGTATTCAGTCGTGCACACGCAGAGTAGGAGCCGGTTCCTGACCCTTGTGTAAAAAGACAGGATTACATTTAATTCTGCATGGACAGTCCGTGCGCATTAAGGAAGGGGCATTGATCCCAGATGCCAGGATCAGGTTCTGACGTTCTGCTGCAGAGAGAGCCAGCACAAAATTAGCAAACGAGACAGACAGGAGCTGGGAGGAGTCCAGAGGCACAGTGAGAGGAAGGGACTTATTCAAGGTCCAGTTTTAGTGTTATTTTTAGACACAGCTCGTTCTTGCCATCCTCTGGAGAGGAAATGGGAGAATGCTGCGGGGTCCTACTGCCTTTCAAAGGCCTTGGAGCTCCGGCAGCAGAAGACGTTGAGCAGTTTTGGCATTGTTAATAATCACCTATTGGTCTCAAAAGAGCCGTTTTTAGAAACCAGGAGTGCCCAGAGAGGTGAAGAAATCAAAGCCTGACCAGGACCAAGCTCATTCAGCCTCAGCCTTGTGTAACCTTGCAGGCTGGCTCTGTTACATTGAGAGATCTGTGTGAAGAGGCCGTGACTGTGATGGAAGTGTCCTGCACTTGGTGCTGTCCCAACACACAAGAAAGCATCTGTCAGAGACCCTGGCGCTCTGTCAGGAGCAGCTTTACCTCTTGGACCAGAAATCAGGACAAGCTGAGCTTCCATCAGCTGAAATCATTATGCTTTGGCAATAGTCTCCCTTCCCACTTGGCCATTCCTTGACTGGATCTTCCAGTTTTCAACCACGACAGCTCCAAGCTCTAGCTCAAGTGCAGAAACCTCTCCTTACTTTTCACCATAAACCAAACTCCTCCTGCAGCCCTTCCCCCTCGCTCCCCCACTCTTTGCAACTGGCACCTTCCTTGAAGAAGAATAGCAAGAAAGAAGATGTACAGCCATAATAGATTTTCCCCACTGGAGTGTACATTAAATTTAAGGCTTTGCTCTGGACTCTGAATGGTTGGTCATTAACGCACCTCGAACCAGCAGCATAAAACAATCCTCATAAGTGCTACCATGAAAAATGGTGGCAGAGATCAGAAGTGATCAGAATGCAGACGGGAGCTGCAGCTCTCGGCGTAAAAATGATTAATGAAAAATCCCCAGCATCCTTTCTTCTCTTTGCAAGGGAGGAAGCGGGCGAGCTTGACAAGAACAACGGCTCCTCATGTGAGGAGGATAATAGCAGGAATGATATGTCTCCAGGAGATTCCCTAGGCCTTGTGCACACATAATAAATTGCCCTTGTCACTTTTGGGAAACTTATGAAGAAAGATCACCAAAGCCAGCACTAGCAGTGAGGGAAAAGAACAAAAGACTCACCCCCAAAGAGCCCAGCTTTGCCTGGGAGATGCACCGGCTCTGCTCACCCCTTGCCTCTGTTTGCTCAGCAAAGCGATTTTGAAGTGAACAGAAGGAGTTGGGTCCCCAGGCTCATAAAGTATCTGTCAGTGTATGACGGCAGTAAAGCTGTGAAAGGGACTGCAAGGTGCAGAGCTGCAGACCCTGTGTTAGGGAGAGCAGAGGCTGCCTCGAAACGCCGGCCCGTGCTGCCGTGGCAGATGCGTGCGCTCAGGTCTCCAGGTGACTGGCAAGGGTGTCGTGGCAGGTAGGTGCTTTGGCTTAGGAGAGCTCACTTTCTTCCTGGACTGAGTCAGATTTCTTACGTGAACGGTGCAAATCAGCTCATCTCTTCCTGCGTCGGTTCCCTGCCTGTGGAACACAAATCTTTCGTTTCTATTCTCCCCTGGCTACTTCTGTGCCCACTCTGGGGCAGGCACTCTGGCCCACTGGACCTGTGTATCACACAGCTCGAGAGTGTGATCCTGCGAAGTGTCAGACAGGTACAGCCAAGCCTTTTGATGCTGCTCCGGTTCTCCTTTCGGCAGGCAGAGCCGTACAAGCAGTGCCACGCAGGCTGAGCTCCATCCCCTGAGCTGGCACAAGCCCACTGTTGAGGCGAGGAGGGATTCAAAGGGGTCACACTGGGAAACCTGCTTTAATTTCCTGCGCTGCCCCCAGCTTCCACGTGACATTGTAAATCACTGAAAGGAAGAAACATGAAGATAGATGGACTCTGCAGTGCTTGACTGGTGCTGCCCAAAGCACCCAGGGAGCATCTAACAGAGCGCACTGAACACAGCTCCGGGCAGCCCTTTGTGCCTGTGCAGGAGAGGCTCTTTAACAGAGCAGGGGTCCTGCAGGCAGTGGCTCGGGAGCGAGATGGTTTCCCTTTGTGAGTCACCTGGCAAAACGTACGCCCTTGCAAATGATCTTTGTGGATTTTTCCTTTGGTGTCTCTGTGTCACACTCTGTATTTTAATGATGGGATGGCTGCACTTGCTATTATCCTTCTTTTCCGAGGGCACTTGTTTGAGCACCTGCTGTGGGTGGCTCATCCTCCCTTGCTAAAGCACCATCAGCCTCGGCTGTGAGAATGTTTCCACGAATGCCTGCCAGGTGCTGCAGAAGATAAAGGCAGGTCCTGCACTGGTGGCTGCTCCTTGGATGTCTGTCACAGCTCCAGGACGGGCTGTGACAGGAGGGCTGGATGATGGCAGGTGAAAGCACCCCGTGGCAGAACAGGGATGACCACGGTCAAACAGATGCCACTAATTCCTCGTTGTTATTCCACTGATGAAAATAGAGAGGAATGGCTTTTGCTCAAGCAGCAGCTCACCCAGGTCTGCATGGGGAGGTATCAGCCTGCTGAGGCCAGGTTAGCACTGTTGCTGGTGAGAAACATGTTGTGGAGCTGGAGGAAGAGTTTCATTCCACCTTCTACCTCTGAGCAGCATAAATCAGCCAAGGGCCACTGCAGGGTGGTGCCTCCCCTCACCAGGATGGCCTCACCTGGACACACTTGTTTACCTGCTGCCGTCGCCTGTTCGTCCCGGTGCTTTGTGCAAGGCAGGCCCTGGCTGCCCAGCCTCAGCCAAGTTCTTTGAAGGTATTTGCCTTCTGCTCTGCAGCGCTGGAATAATGCAGCCAGGAGCAGGGTCATTTATTCAGCCTTTCATCCTTCAGCCTGATGGATGAGGATACTGATAAATAGCTGCTTCTATGAGAAAGTCTATTTTTGGCCCTTAGCTCTCGTACGTGGCTGTATGAATTGCCTTCCTGCTCCCCTGCTTCAAGAACAACAGTTAAAGGCTTCTGGGTCTTCGAATGCTGTGCCCAGGGTTAAAGCTGGGCCTTGTGATAAGGACTGGGGATTTTCTGCTCCCTTACTGTAAAGAAAAGCTAATTTCTTCCCTCCTTACAGTCAGATCCTTCCCGTGGGGCAGTGTCTCCAGGGAAGCCCCACAGACGCCCATGAGGCTGCATCAAATCTTGGTGGATTTCACAGCCTGTTAAGTGTCCGATCCCTTGGCATGTTCCAGCTCCCGAGGTGCCGTTCCCGAGGGGCTTCCAGGGACTGCCGTAACTTGCAGGTCAAGGACTCACAGCTGCATATCCCTCAGGAGGAGGGCAGAGGGGAACGCAGGGAAAGCTCCCCATCACTTACAGGAGAGTCAGGAACAGGAAAGCTAGGGCATGGCAGCGGTGTGCAGGAGGCTCTGGTTCAGGGCTGGTTTTGCTTCAGCTCCCTGCGTGACTTTGCAGCAGTTGCTGTGCAGAAAAGTATGTGCTTTAATTTTCTTTCCTGTTTCTAAGCATATTTCCTATTATTTTTCTGTCTTGTCTATGCAAGACAGAACTCAGGATAGATTTAGATACCTGCATTCTGTGTCTGTATGTTTTCTGGTGCCATGGGACACTGATTTCATTTGGATTTCTAATTTATTTCACAATACTGTGGAATAATTAGAATTATTAAAGCCAAAAAGTTCTTTGCTGCCTGTTTCTATTAGGCAAAGCAGCTCAGGCTGTCAGGTCTTTGGGGAAGGAGGAGACGGTTTGTTTTTTACCACGTCCCACTCTTTTGTCCTTCATGACCTTTACTTCTTTTGCTAAAATTAACAAAAAACAGAGGTGGAAAATTGGTCCCTCTTCCCCATTGCACCAAACATTCCTGCGGAGGAAAGGTTATTCTTTTCATAGCTGTGCCATAGGGCAGGTCGGACGATACGATCTGCCCTTTCTCAGGCTAAATCATCAGCTCTGATATGTTTTCCTTCTTTCATTATTCCTCTCCTCTCCTTGGAACATGAGTGCTTTCCATGTTGACGGTAATAGCGCTGTCTCTGCTGGTAGCAGATGGAAAGCCAAGCTGGAGGTACAAGTCATGGTACCATTAAGAGCCAGCAGCGAAATGTAATGGTTTCTGATGTAGCCCTTCAAGTCATTGACAGAGCCGTTTCTCAAAAACATTAAAAAAAAAAAAAAAAGAAAACCCCAACAACCCTGAGGCTCAGCTAAGTGTGCCGGAAAAATCCTGTCTTTAAGGTGCTGAGAGTTTTACAACTCGCCTTGAGGGAACTGGGAATTTTTAGCTTTTTATTGGAATAAATCAATCAGTCAAGCGAGAGCTTTCCTGGGGATAAGCGAGAAAGAACTCTGGTACTATGAAATGGAGCAGCCCCATTCTCGAAAGGAGGGCTGCTCCTGACAACCTAATTTGAAACGTCAGTTTGGGGTCTAATTGGCTGAAGCGAACCAGACCCACATCAGACCCACCAACCTGGAGCGCGTGCAATGAACATGAGAACCTCGCTCTGCTGGGGAGAGCCAGCGTGCCTGCGCTTCTGCTGAGAAAAGGAACGCTTTAGAACTGGCAAAATGTTTTGTTGCCATTTATTTGGTTTATACTGTTTGTTTTGGACTGACCCACTGCAATTTTTCCCTGTCCCACTGACATTTTTCATTTCATAATGAGCTAAAGGTTCCTGTGCCGATACGGAGTTCACGAGTGGATTCTGGTTTGGTCGGTGCTGAGACATTGGTGTCAGGGTGTCCTGCTTGTGCACTTGCATAAGCAATGCGGAGATCGTGGCTGGATCGTGCTCGTACAGCCAAGGCAGGAGGGTGGTTCGGGTATCCTGCGAGAGACCCAGACTGGAGGCTCATCTCCCTCGACCTGGCCATGAGAGGCAGCTGCCCGTCGGGTTAGGGGTGCTGGAAAGGCAGAAGGGGAACCCCAGCCATCACTCTCCGGGATCTTTGGATGTTAACGTGAGTACCCCTTAACTGTTGCCTTGCCGAGGCCTCTACACGTTTTCTAGAGCATCATTGCTGGGATCGTTCTTCCCAGTTTAGGGATCCTTTCCTCCCTCACTTCCCGATCCCGTACAGCCAGCTGCTGTTACAGAGCAAACCCCGAACTTGGGAGGAAAGAGAGGAGCTGATTTGGATCAATTTCCCTTGCAAATTTAGCGCCTTGCCATTGTTACAACTGTAGGAGCCCTATGGCCAGTACGGGACTTTAAAAGCTTTCTGCATTAGCGTCTCTCTCTTGTCCCATTCCCCGCTCCCCCCGAGCCCTCTCATTCAGGAAGCCTCGGTGAGCCTTTGTGCTCCCAGCGCCCAGCAGTCACCCTTGTGCCTCTGTTCACCAACAAAGAGAAACCTTATCTTCTGATGGACACGTACAGCACATTCTCTGTGACATTTAAATCTCCCTTTGTAGCCAACTCAGATATTTCTGCCGTTAAAAGAAGACCGTACAGCCGGGTGATTTCATTACTGCAAATGTTATTACAGTGAAAGCCTGTTTAAGACATAATGTCACTGAAGGGAAAATAGGATCTAGCAGCAAGTGTGGCCTGATGGAGGGTGCTGGGATTCATCTCAGCCTGAAAGAAACCTCTCAAACACCAGACCTGATAATGGAGCAGCTTTTTTCTTCATCAAATCAAACCAGCCACTTCCTCAAAGCCTTAAGGCTGGGAATTAGAAAGAAGATTGAAAGGAATTAGGCACCCGGCTCTCACTGACTTTATATTTGAGATCCTAAGCTGTTCGTGCTGCTTTAGAAATTCTAACCGGGCTGCTGGCGTTCTCAGTACCACAGACCCAGCGAATGGAAAGGCATCGTGTTAACAGCAGCCACAGGCCTCAAAAAGTCTCTGCTGCTGCCTGTCCATGTTCATCACGATTAGTTCTTGGTCCAAGAACACTCAGGAAGAGAAATAATCACAGGCAGGTCCCAGCCTCCCTGAAGTCAGCGTGAATTTGCCAGGGACCTGGCCCCAATTTCCACCCTGACGCAGATGTAATTCCTTTTTTCTGCAAGGCAGATTTCCCTAAGGATTTTGGATTTGCAGGAGTAAAATCGGAGCTTCTGGAGTCAGAGGTGTCGCGCAGACTGATCAGCACTCGGCTCTGGGAGCGTGCAGCTTCGCGCACGTGGGTCTGAGCCGCACTGTGCAGATGTGGAGGTTAGTGACAGAGCAGAGCTGTCCACGTGGACCTACGCCATGCTCCCAGCCCTCTGCCCTTGAGGGACTGGGTTCTGGTGGTGGTTGGCTCTGTTCTGAAGAGCGCTTTGCTAAGCAATGAGATGAGACCTTCACCTCAGCCTTTAAGACATGCAAGTAGCTCAGGCTCCTTGCTAGTGGAGATCATGAATGTCTCGTCTGTGCTCTCTTCCAGGGGGGCGTGGGTAGTTCTTCTCCGTTTGACATCGTTCCGAGCGGTGAAACACAATGAGTATGAAGTCAGCAGCAAAACCTCTCACCAGCTTCAGGAGGTTGGGACTGTGCCCCAGCCTGCTCTGCTAACAAGATGTGACAAGCTGAAGTGAACACTTAGACAGAAAGCATCAGGATTTCACAGCATATTTTGCCAGCAACTTACTGTTTTCTCAGCTGTTTTCTTCTTTGATTTTTTTTCCTCCTTGCGCTGTAGCAACTCAAATCTATCCCAGGCTGCTTCTGACATTAACGAGACAGTGGATGACAGGCAAAATGGGTCCACGAGCAATTCAGAGTCTGCCTGCTAAGTACTCATAAACACTGCGAGTTTGCCACTCAGCAGGCAGCTGTGTCCCTCCGGACAGGGACGGCTTCCTCATGAGCTGAGGCTCTGCAGGTCTTACAGCTGTCGGCCAATGAGTCTGGTGCCTGTTATTTCCTCCTCTTTTTTTTTTTTCCTTTTTTTTTCTTTTAATGGAAAATATCTCAGCATTGCCAGAACTCAAGTGGCCCCCTCCAGCAGTGATCGATAGAGCCAAGTGACGAGGCTTTAACTTTCTGGCTGACGCTACTGGAACGGGCACAGAGGGGTTGTGTTACTCACACATCCTCTCTCCCAAGGGTTTATAACCTTCAATCACATTTCTTACAGGGAAGCGGAGATGTGCCTGGGGGCTGGGAGAGGGTTCAACAGCACACAAGTGCTGTCCCAGAGCTGCTGAGGGTGAGGAGGCTGAGGAGGGTGGGCTGGACTTCGGGCGGAGCCCCTGGTTAGGGTGGTCTCCTTGAGCTTTGCAATTTCTTCCTAGACTGCTAGAGCACGTGTGGAGCCCCAAAAGACATGGTTACCTCTGACCTAAATGTAGGCAAGTAGAGAGTGACAATTGCTCTTTATTCCTTTGATAAAGAGTTGATCCTACCCTGGACTGACTGGCCACATGACCTCGCCCTTGCAGATAAATTTTCTGTGGTATATTCTGAGGCAGCCTGCAGCGGACCCCACCTCTACAGCGCTTCGTCCGTGGGGCACTTGGAGAAGAGCCTGTGCCACAGTGCCAGCAGTGGAGTTACCTGCCACTGCTGAGCATCCAGTTCCCCCTGGGCACTATCAGAGCCAAGTAAGTCATGTTTGTTCAAACCCTTTCAGTCTGTGGCTGTAACGCTGCTCTGCCACCCTGCACTACCCTTTTCAGCAGCGCCACCTTCTTACCCTGACCCTGAACTTACAGGAGGCTTAATTTTACCTTGTTATGCTACAGCTATCTGTGCCTTCTGCCCTCCCGCTGTCTGCCGCCCTCCTCTGCAGCAGCTCTATCAAACAGCACGTGTGGGATGCAATACATATATTCCTTCTGTTTATGACTGAGTATAATCGAGTCTGGCTCCTGTGCCTTCCAGGTGGCTTTTGGACATGCAGCATCTAGTGCGTGAAGTGATTGATCTCTGATCTCTGAAACAGAGCTGCGAAGACCACGGTGAATTTGCATGCACGGCGAGTATAAAGCCAGGAAAAAGCAGCTCTGAAACTCTCTCACCCCTGCCCTTTATTTCCTTGCCTTGAGTTTTCCAGTCTGATGATGCACGCAGTGGTGATTTATGTATAACCAGAGCAGCCTCCAGTGGTTGGAGCTGTGAACTTTTCCAGGCAGCCCTTTAGCTTGGCTCACTTGTGAATTTTGCACACCCCAATCCTGATTCCTCCCTGCTCCAAGCTCAGCCTAGGAGAAGGGGGAGAGCTGGGAGCAGCGGGTGCCCTGTTTATTCTGCTGGGAGCCGATTTCATCCCTAATTGAGCTGAAAACAGCCGCTCCATCCTCACTGCCGCGGGCCTGCTGTGCGCAGCAGTTTTTGACAGTAGCTCAGAGACAAGGATATCGTAGCTGCCTGTGCCGGCATCCCACCCCTGCTGTAACAGCCGCACCCCCCACAGCAGGCACGTCTGCCAGTCAGTCTGCCAGCGCTGCCCTTAAACTTTCCAGCCCTGTAGGTTCGCTCTGCAGGGCTGCCCAAGACGGGGGGAGACAGACCCTTCCTCTCTCCCCGTAGCTGTGCTCCCGCATAATCTTTATCTGCCAAGGACCAGGTGATCCTTCTCAGGCAACACGGAGTGATGAAGCTCTCAGGGAAGTGAGGTTGCAGGACCCCTTTGTGTCCTGTCCTGCAGCTGGATGCTTCCCAGATGGAACAGCTTTCAGAGAATCACTGCCAGGAGGAGAGAGGGTCTTTTAAATTCTTTTAAATTCTCTCCCTGTGTCCTGGTGATCAGTTTTCAGAGTGGTTTTTGTTTCTCAGGGCCCTTCAGGGCAAAGCAGTCGAGAGGAGGGACTCTGACCTGGGGGCGATTAGAAGAAGGTGGGGAAACTGAGCAAGATGCATGGGAAAGTCACAGCAAAGCCCAAACAGTGCTTGTGGCCCTGCCGAGCCTGCAGGCCAGTTCCAGTGGCTCTGAGTGGCCTCTTGTCTTCATGGACAGGAGCTTCAGAAGCGATGTACTGCGCTGAGAAATCCTACCAGGCAGCAAGGAGCAACTTGGGCTCGGCTACAGCACTGATGTTTATGGAAAACAGGGAGAGGAGGTGAGGCAGAGAGGTCTGGTTTGTGTCTAAGAAACTTCCCTTAGAAGAAGACAGATTGCTGACACTTTGCCTTGATGCAGCTGCCCAGGCATTTCAAAGCATCTGAGATTTCATTATCTAAGAAGCAGTCACTGCCTTTGTTGGGGACTTCTGGCTGCTTTACAAAGCAATTCCAGTATTATTATTGGAATAAAAGCAACTACTAATCCTCTGTGTAAATGACCAGTAAGTTCCCTGCAGGCAATGCTCTGCCAAAACATTTATCCACCTAATTTTATTTCACGTAGTTTTTTTAGATTCAGATTTAACCTTTTGTGATGAGGGTTATAGACATTTCTACTTAGAAGCACATTTTACAGACTACTGGGAACGTAATTCCTTGGTGCAGGGGAGGGAGAGAGCCTCTGCTCGTCCACGTTACAGGTGTCTCACAGAGCTGTGAAAGTGCAAATTTCCTTTTAGGTCACTCACCCCGTTCTTCGGAGGAGCGCTGCCAGGCAGAAGTGGGAAGCTCAACATTTCTGCATGTAAGTGGAATCAAACTCCTCACTCAAGGTACAGCCAGGCTTTTCCCAAGCTGGCAGCAGTGGACACTGTCAGCTCAGTGCGGACAGCGAAGCCAGTCCTCGCTCCTAGGGTCTGGCCCTGTGTGTCCCTGGGAGTCTGGGCATGGAGGAGAGCTGGAGCAAACCATGGAAGAAGGGGGTCAGTCAGGTCTCTGGGTGCTGCTTCTCGTGTGTTGCACAGGAGCCAAAGAGTGGGACCAGCTGCTCCTCGCTGCCTGCTGCCGCGGAGCAGAGGCAGCTGGCGGCAGGGCAGCATTTCTGAAGGGCAGGAGCTTTTGGAGGCCAAGCCAGGAGAGGAGGAGGCTGCTCCCAGCCAGCCCGCAGGGCTGTACCTCGTAGCTCTGGCTCTCTGTGCCTGGAGCTGGTGGTAGTGTAGCTACCTGACATCTGCTGCCCCAGCGTGGCTTGTGGACATGGAGCCAGTCAGAGAGTGTTTGCATAGCAGAACTGGTTGGGATGGACGGAGCTGGTTGGGATGGACAGAGCTGGAGCCTCTGTTCCCTGAGGATCAGGTGAGTGTAGATTTCAGGGGAGCTTCTGGGGACCCCCTGGATCTGCAGCTCTGAGAGCTTTGTTACTCTTGCATGTGAGTCTCTCCTGCAACTTGTTAGCACTGGGTGAATGTTTCTGCACATGTAAAGGAACTGGAAGAGACTCGGTCCATCATTGCTGGTACCCAGCTCCTACAGCGGCCAGCAGGAACTGATGGGGAAAGCAGCTAAGAGCAGAGATGTCCAAGGTGCCTTCCTGAGCATGTCCTCCAGCTTCTGGGGTGTTGCCAACTCCAGGGCTGAAGATGTATCCAGAACTTCATGGGGAGGGCTGAGAGATCTGGAATCCAGGTGTGTCCAGAGGCTTTTGAACCATGTCACTTAGATGTGCCCAATGCAGGGAAAAAACCTGGCCCATGATATCCTGAAAGGTGTATGCTGCTTGGAGACTGCGCTGCCGGGACCTGTGCCCACCGTCAGGGATACTGGAAAAACCCAGCTAAACCTTGTCACAGGGACTTACTGCGGTGCAGGTGGGACGGGACGGGTCTCTGGTGACTCTGAATTTATCCTTGAAGCTTCAGAGGTGGCATCCTGGGATAACCACAAGTTCAGCTGAAAACAAACCAGGAAATTTTCCTCGTTTTTAGTCAAATAGGAGCAGGGGTGGGAATGCTATAAATCTTAGGATATGTCATTTGGCCAGGAACAGCGTGTTTCGATTCTTCCTCAGGCTGGTTTTCCCACCACACTCCTACTTTCTGATTGGAGTCAAACTTTTAAACTGAAAGGCAGCACTTCAAAGGGAGAAGGAAAATATTCTGCCTGGGAAATGTTCAACTGAAATACTGCAGCACTTCTGAAATGAATGGTGTAACCTAGAACATGTCAAAACAAAAAACTTCCATCTTTCGAGTTTCCTTTTTTTCTCCCCCCCCCCCACCCCCGCTCCCCCCCCCCGCCCCCCCCAGAAAAAAGTATTCCCTGACTTTGACATGGATTTGTAAATAGTTTGTCATCTCACCACATACATCCCCCCCCCAGCCTCATTTTCTCAGCAAACGAGAATGTCATCAAGCCCGGACTCTGCTAAAGAGACCCCAGCAAAGGGGGAGGACAAGGTCAACTGTAAAAAAAAATGAAGGAGCATCCTCTGGAGACAGCTACAGATTTATGATATGGGTAATCATGTCATCAGCACCACTTTATCGGCTTCTTCTCTCCTTCTCTGCGTGCGTGTGGCTTTTGGTTTGCTGGAGGAGGAGTGAGAGGAAAGCTGGCAGGAGAATTTTGATGTGTTATTGTTGCTGTTGGTTTTGTCTGCGTAGTAATGGGCACTTACGTGTGTGTCTGTGCATGCTTCCTGTGAGCTCTGCCTTTGTGTCCGTCTCCCTCGATCCTCCCTCACCCATCCATGCACAGCATGGTATAAACAAAGCTGCCTCTGGACATGTCATGGCTTAAAATAGATGTTCATACATCAGCCTTTCCACAGCAGCGGCGGCAGCAGCAGGAAGACATGGCCGACTGGATCTGACTACAGCCCTCACTCGGAGCCGGGAAATCACAGCCCTCACAAAGGTAGAGTAACGGGGTGGGCGTCTCCTCCCTCCTGCGTGTCTGTCTGTCTGTCTCTGCGGAGCGTGCGGGGCTGAGCAGCCTGCGCTCGTTCAGCGATGCCTCTTCGGAGCTCGCTCTGTGAATCTAGGCAGTCTCTGGCTGCTTCTCCCCTCCCTCCGAGCATGGCACGCCTGGCAGAGGGGTTCCGGAGGCGGCCATGAGTGTGCTGGGGGGAGCGCGGTCAGAGCCTCCAGGCTCGGCTGCCAGAGGAGGGGGTGCAGCCCATACTGGTGAGGGGTTTGGGTGCCAGCAGTGCTTTGGGGTCTGTTCTGAGGTCTTGGATGTGGGGCAGTTTCTCTTCCCCTGCAGCACTTTGGGTGGCTGGCACGGTGGTTTGGTGGGGTTGGGATGCTGGAAGCCAGCTTTGGCCCTGAGGTTTCCAGAGCTACACCCCAGGATAGGCGCAGGTCGCTGTTTTCCAGCCAGCTGTAGCAATAAGAGGGTCTGCTGTTTGGCTACTGACAGCCTTAGACTGATGATTCAGTTGCTTTTTTCAGACCCTTTTGCTGTTTGTTCCTTAATGCTGCCTGGGGCTGGTGGCATGTGGCTGTGCTGCAGCCAAGGTCACACAAGGTTTGAGGGCCCGGCACACGGCCGTGCCGAATGCCTTCTCCAGCCGGGGTTTGCCGGGTCTGAATTCCAGCACGAAGGAGTCCAGAATTCATGAGGGAAGGGGAGATGTGTTGGGGTGAGCTCTGGCCCGTACCCCATGGTGTGCTCAGTGCCAGGGAGGAGCAGTGCAGGCAGCGCTGACCCCTCCTGCGCAGCACCCTGGGATCCCAGGCACGCTGAACAGGAAGTGGGGAGGGAGACATCCAGGAGTCTCTCTGGACTCCCTCCGAGCTCCCCCATGCCCTTGCAATATTTTCCTCCTCTGCACATTGCCAAGAAATGGCTGGAGGCTTCTTCCTTCTGCACCACTGGCTGCTGGCCGGCGCCTTAGGCCAAATGTCAAAGCGGACAGACATGCTCCGGTCCAGCCCAAGGTCGCTGCAGTTCCTCCCCCAAGTCCCAGAGACAACTGGCCGGGGCCGAGATGCTGCTGGGGGGAACTGTGAGGGGATGCTCTTTGGACACCTTCCAGGGCAGCAGCAGTGACGGTGGGAAAGAGAATTGTGTTCTCATAGTGGGGGTCTGTCAGTGGGGCAGCCGCAGCCAAAAGCGGCTCTGACAAACATCTGGCTGCAGGGGCTGTTACCTGCTCCGCGTGGGTACGGCTGTCCAGGGAGGCTTCTTGCAGATGTGTGACGAGTGTCGGCACGATCTAAAGGTTTGAGAGCAGAGCTTTGTCCTAGAGAATCTGCTCTGTAAAATGAGCTTTCTCATCCCCTGATACAATTAACTCTTCCCACCCCAAACCAGTCCTAGATGTTCAAATGCAGCAGCAGGACCGGTGTACTCGGAGGGGTTAATCCTGCCTCTCCCTCTCCGCAGGCTTTTGTGCCTGGTCTGTAGGAGTCTGGGTCCTGGCCAGACGCTGCGTGGTGCCATATGGAATCCTCCACCTGTTTGGGTGGTTTTCCTCCCAACTCCTGGTGGCTTGCCCAGACCTTGGCCGCCTTTCATTGCTTCTGATCACAGGTTGGCAGCATCAGTTCTCGAGCTGGCATCATCCTGCTGGCAGGCAAAGCCCCAGAGCCAGCTCAGAAGGAAGGTGGTCTTGTGTAGAACATCTCTTGCCAGTGTGGCCCCAACCCAAAGTCGCGGGGCTGGAACAAAACCTCAGCCTGTGGAGACTCAGCAATCTGGCTGCCTCTCTGGCTCCCCTCACCAGCCCTGGCATCATAAACTTCTTCCCAGCGGTATTGCTTCTTGGAAGGGAGTGTAGGTGATACTCTGTCACACTGGGAACTGCTGGGTAGCCGACTTGACACAGCCCTCTCCTCACAAAGGGGAGAATTGGCTGCTTTGGGCCAGTATGTCTACAAAAGGGATGACGTGAGAGGTCCCCAGTTCTCCTAACGGCATCTCCACTGCTTCCATGACAGGACCGTGGGTGGCAGCAGCAGCAGAAGTGACCTCCAGGCCACTCTCCGGCCTTCACGAACCCACAGGTATGCCTTGTGGGTCTCGGCAGCTCCAATGGCTTTCCTGTCCAGGTTCTCCAGGAACGGCACCAGGTCACCAAGCCGGGGCTCGCGGGACGAGCGCAACAACCATCCCATCCTCAGCGTCTTTGAGCTCGAAAGGTTGCTGTACACGGGCAAGACAGCCTGTAATCATGCTGATGAGGTCTGGCCAGGACTCTACCTGGGCGATCAGTATGTATCGGAAGAGGACAAAAACTGGGGGGGTTCAGGGCTATTTTTGTGAAGTGGGGAAATCTGGGAGGGGGGAGGTTGGGAAGTGTGAGGGGGAGGAGGACATGATGGGAGTGGTGCGTTGGGACAAAGGAGGAGGAAGGATGTAAGCACGGCTGTGCAGCGAGTTCAGAGCACTGCTGTGGAGGGGCAGGCAGAGGAGTGTCCATGGAGGCAGAGACTGTGAGATTGACTTAAAATCCAAGAATCTTGAGAGTCTGGCATTTTTCTTTTGCATCCAGCTTTCTCAGACATAAACATTAATCCAGGACAGCCCATAACACTGTCCTTGGAAACTTTTCTTTTAACTGCTCTAAATTTAATACATCTCTGCACTGTTTCTGGTTCTCTGCAGAGATATAGCGGCCAACCGGCGCGAGCTGGCCCACCTGCGCATCACCCACATCCTCAACGCCTCGCACAGCAAGTGGAGGGGGGGGGCCGAGTACTACGAGGGCACGGGCATCCGCTACCTGGGCATCGAGGCCCACGACTCGCCTTCCTTCGACATGAGCCCCTACTTTTATCCCGCAGCTGACTTCATCCACCAAGCGCTGAATGAAGGTCGGTGGTAAAGATTTCTGGGAGAGCAGTGGGGAGCAGGGATGGGAAGAAGCTGCCCTGGGCAGCTGGGAACTAGATTGACATCCTATCGCTAAGCATCCTAGGAAACAAAGGTATTTCTAGCCTGGGATGGTGTCTCCTGCCCTGGATCCCCTTCTCCAGCGAGGGAACAGGCTAGATGAGAGCACCGGCCCCCAGCTCACAGCCCCAGCCTGTGTCCTGAGCTGTGGCTGGTGCTGTTCAGTCTGTGTTGGGAGATCACGATACACGGATACCCTTTGCCAGGAGAGGGACCTCAGTGCATCACAGTCACATTAGAACCGGGGCCCTGCCTCTAACCCCCGAGGCTGCAGCCCGGAGCTGCAGCTCCAGGATGCACCGTGGTAAACAGCACTTTTTAAATGGGGATATTTGGTCTGCTGTGACACAGCCCCTGTGTTTCACCCTCAGGAAGGATCCTTGTGCACTGTGCTGTCGGGGTGAGCAGGTCGGCCACCTTGGTCCTCGCCTACCTCATGATCCGCCACCACATGCCCCTTGTAGAAGCCATAAAGACGGTCAAGGACCACCGCGGTATCATCCCCAACCGGGGTTTCTTGCGCCAGCTGGTCGCCCTGGACAATGCCCTGAGGCTGAAGAGGAGTTCCTGAAGCAGGACGAGAGAGGGGTCGTGTGGTGGGAGCGTTGTGTGTGGAGTCCTCCCCCGACCCCGCTGCCCGCTGAGTGGCAGAGATAGGGCTTTCCTCTCAGTGCGGACGCTTGGCAGCTAATGGGTTACATGCAACTGGCCCCTGGGCCCCCCCTTAACTGTGGGGTCCCCAGACATGCGAGCTATTCCCAGCGGTAAAGTAGAGGCCCTCAACCTGCAATCTTGCACCTCGGTAGGCCTAACGTATAGCCTCCTTCCCAGCCTGCTCGCTCCGAGATGCCTCCGCAGGGACCCAGCCCCACGTTTCAGGTCTCCCCATCCGTGCTGGCTCCAGGAGGCCTCCGAGGCTTCCTTCTCCCACGGGGCAGCCAAGCCAGTCCTGTCCCTCCCTCCCAGGAGACTGAAGCTCTGTGCGTTCCTTGTCCTGTTTCCCATGTTCCTGGTCTGTGTAGCAATGTGCATTAGGTCTGGTGTGCGGGCTCAGGCAAACAGGCCTTTTGTCGTCGTGTTCGCTGTCCTCCATGCCTAGTGTTAACCCGTGAAAATAAAGACAGTGCTGAGGAAAAAGTTTGCCCACCCCTTGTGTGCTTTGGGACAGACTTCAGGTGTTCAGCTGGGAGCTGAGACAGGAGTCAGCGGGAGAGCGTCACCCTGAGTGCCCTGGGTGGAGATGGACCCGAGTCCATCCTTGGTCCCGGGTCCTGTCAGACCCCGCTGGTGGCCAGTGCCTCTGCCGGGCCTCCCCGCTTGTTTTTTTTCCATCAGTGGTGACAGAAAGGGGGGCTCCTGGTGGAAAGCAGAGCTGGGCTGGCAGTCACTAGGGTCACCTCCGTCACGAGGTCGATGTCGGTCTCCCAAAGGCAGTCAGACACCCAACTACCACCCAGGGTGTCTTCTGGGGCTGGTGAAAAACACCCTCACCTTTTGCAGAGGGGATGGGTGAGCTCAGCCCCAGGAAGGTGGTCAGGTCCAGCAGTGAGTGTCCACGGTGGCACGGGCCACACGGGTGCTGAGTGGCCCCGTGAGTGCTGGGCTGCCCCTGTATGCTGCCAGGACTCATTGTCAGCCTGTTCCTATTATAGCCCCATTCTTCCTCTGCTTCCTGCGGGGCTGCCGGCTCTGTATGGTCCTGCGATCCCGTAAACACGTAGCGAGAGGAGCCTGATGGCCACGTAGGGTGAGCCGCTTGGCTTGGGGCACACCGAGACCCATCACTGCTGAGTGGTGGCCCCAAGCAGTCCCGCTGCAGGGAACACCTGCCTTTAGCTCAAGTGCTGTAGGGAGAGCAGCGCTGCGGTGTCCTCTGGGTGTGTTCACAGCTCCTGGGCTGGGGGCTCGGCTCTGCCAGGCCCCTGAGGTGCCCTGGGGTGCTCAGGAAGGCGCTGGCAGAACAGATCAAATGCTGGCAGCGGGGCCAAGGTTACCCTGAGCAAGGGCTGCAGACAGCGAGGCAAGGAGGAACTGGTGTTGAGCAATGCTCAGGGCTGGTCACGCTCGGCAGTGGCGCTGGGTGCTGCTGGGACCGTGGGATGTGCCAGAAGCTTCGATTGCAGCTTGGCAAGGTCCTGGGGGGTGAGAAACGCCTCCTGTCTGAGTTTGCAATTCTGCTTTGCGCTCCTTGCTGCTGCGAAGCACCCTTTGTGCTGCCTGCTGCCCGTCGGCCCCCGAATGCAGAGCGTGGCCGTTGTTTGACAAAGCTGGGATCAGGGGGGCTCTGAGTGTGAGGGGAGGTTGTGTTTGGAGGATCAGCAAACTAATCCAAGAGTGAAATCACTGACAGAGCCCGGGGTGTGCTCTTCCTTACAGGGTGCTGCCGTGGCCAGGCACCTGTGGGAAGCCGGGGGGAGGTCCCCTGATTTCAGGAGAGCCGTCAGCACAGCCCCAGCCAGCGGCAGCAGAAAGCCGCCTGGTCCTTGGAGCTGTCGGTGGAGGAGGACACACATCCATCCATCCCAGCCAGGGAGCGTGGCGGGGGGGCACACAGAGCAGTTTCACAGCCCCACGCTGCCAGTCCTGCTGCCCTCATGGTCACCGTCACCCGCAGGGTCCACAGTTTGGCTGGAGATGCCGGTCATGTCCAAAACCGTCCCCTGCACAAGCCCGAGGGCCGCAGGAGCCCGGTGCCTCGGGGCGGCTCCCCCGCGGGGCTGGTGCGTAGCCACGGAGGGGCTGGGCTGCAGCCCGGCACCCTGTGAGGGCGGTAACCCAGCCCCGGCTCAGGTGCGGGGCCTTTCTGCTGGGTGATGGGGCCGTGGCTGGGCAGAGCCCCTCGCCCCCGCGTGTGCCGCGGGACCGCGCACGGCAGGCAGGAGCGTGGGGGGCGCCCGCGCCGCGGGGATGTGCGGGGCAGGCCGAGGATCGCGGCAGTGTGCGTGGTGGGAACGGAGCAGCCAGGCCCGGGGGGTCTCCTCGCTCACGGCTCGGGGAAGCCGTGCCGGAGCTCGCCTGCCCTCGCCCTGCCCCGGCTCCGGGCCGGCGGACGGCGGCGGGTCCCGCTCGGGGCGCTCGGCGCTGCGCCCGCCGGGGCGGGGGCGGCTCCGGGGGGCGGCCCCGGGGGGGGCCGGGGCTGCCGGGGCGGGGTTTGCGGGCAGGGCCGCTGCCGGCCGCCCAGCCCAGCCCAGCCCGGCCCAGCCCCGCTGCCGGCCATGGCCCGGTGCCGCGCTCGGCGGAGCCGCCCCGGCCCCGCGGAGCCGCTCCCGGATGCCCCCGTTTCAGTGGTGCGACGGTGAGAGCGGGGCCCGGCGGGCGGGGAGGGTCGAGGTGGGGGCCCTAGGGGTGGGGTGCTGCTCCCCTCCCTCCTTCCCGGGCCGGGGGGAGGCTGCGGGGCGGGAGTTTTGGGGCAGCGGGCATCCCCCCCCGCCGCCGCCCCAGCCCCTCGGTGCGGCTCGGGGGAGTTTCCCCTCCCGGCCGGTCCCTGCTCGCCCCGCGCCCCTCCCTCGGCTCCCACCTCCCGGCCCGGCGGGGTCCCCGGGAGCCCCGGTGCTGCCGCCCTGGGGCTGCGCGGGGCGCGGAGCGGCCGGGGGAGCAGTCTGGCTGCGGGGGCAGCGGGTCCTGCTCGGTGTCCCGGGATGAAGCCGGTCGCGGAGGGGATTCGCCGCGCTTTCGCTTCCGTGCGGGTTGCGACGAGCAAAACCCTCAAATCCTCTTTCATGTGTCCGCCAAAGTGGAATAAACTGACTTTTGACGGCCCGCAGACGGGGCCCCGGCTCCGCGCTCGCGTGTTCGCGGTGGGAAACTCCCGGGGACGTGGAAGGGGGTTGGTTTTAATGAGCGGTTTATTTTTGTGACTAAGTAGTTGAGAAGCTGCGCTGGGAATTCTCCCATCAAAGCCCTGCCTGAGCAACAAAGGCTGGGTGTTTTAATTTATGGAGGGGTTACAGCCTCTGATGCTAAATTTGATGCATCCAGCGGCTTCCTCTCCCGCAAGACCCGCGTTCTGGTGCAGCTGGGGCTGAGCAGCCGCGGGTCCCGCCGGCAGCGAGCCCCGGACCTGCGCTGAGTGCGTGGGCTCCACCGAAGGGGCTGCAGGCAGAGAGCGCACGCTGGCTCTGTGACAGGAGCGTCCTGCAAAGAGGGACTTTGCTCCGAGAGGCTCTGAGCAGCCCCAGCTCGCGCCGGCTGCCCAAGGCACGGGCTTTGGGGAGCTCCGAGAACAGAGCCCACGCTTGTTCGGAGGCCAAGACCTGGGGTTAGGAGACCGGCCGCGGGCATCTGACTTGTGCATTTTGGCTTTGAGCCCCGAGTTTGCAGATATTTAAATCAGCGGGGTCCAGCGAGGCCGCGCGGCTGTCCAGGGCCTTGGCAGAGCCGGGGCCGCTGGTGTGAGTCTGAGACCCCGTCACGAAATCCCACCGCAGCCTCAACAGCTGCATTCAGAGCACCTCGGCAGACGCCTGTCCTGAGCCGCCGTGGCCTTTCAGCTCCACTTTGGCACCACAGCTGTAGTTCAGGCACTTTGCAGTCACGGGGCACAAGCCCGGTCACTGTATGCGGAGGGGAGCTGGTTACCTGCTGCCCCCCGGAGAACCGCTTGGCTTAGGGGCAACTTTTGCAGGAAGCCTGTTCCAGCACCCCAGCAAAAATGATATGGAAGCTGCATTCCATTTTCTGATGCAAAGCCCACAGCTTTTGTGTGGGAGTAGAAAGAATGGTTTTATTTAATGACCTGCTGAGTTTTCCATTTGTTTTATTGAACAAGAATTGGGGTGAGGGAGAAGCTCTGCTCAGCAAAAACCCCGGGCTTGCGCAGGACGGGCAGAAACTTGTGTCTCTCCTGACTTGAAACAGCGCAAACCGCTGTGTCCGGAGGGTCTGACCGCGTGGCCTCGCTGCAGCGCGAGGGTCTGCGTTCGCTGCAAAACGAACCACCTTCCTGAGCATCCTTCTCGTAGTGAGAAGAGTCCAGAACGTCAGCGCGTGTCTGCAGGCCCTTTTGCTGATGTCTCGTGATCCCTCTTCTCGCCGTTTTCCACTAAATAATCGTTTCGGCACGCTCGCCGCTACCAGGGGCTCTGGTTTCAGGTACCAAACTGGTCGACTTTAGCTGGTGAAATGGGTTGTTTCGGTTTGGTGCCCACCAGGTCTTCATTTCACTTTGGTCGAATCCAGATTTGAGCCATTCTCCTTGGAACTAAAGATGCGAACGCCTTTGTCAGGCGAAGGGGTTTGCGCTAATCAGAACCACGGCTCAGCCAAGGCGCCCACCATGTGGCCGAGCTCTGGTGGGGAGGAGCAGAGCGGAAGGGGCTGGCCGGGGCTGGGAGGACCTCGCTTTTCGGGGAGGCCACATTGCCTCGCTGAGCCCTGCTGCTCGAGGGCTTGTTCTGGCAGGACCTTCTCATCTCGGCCGAGCTGATGGCTGCTCCCCGACCAGGAAAGGGCGCTTCCCTGGAGCCGCGCTCGCTTTTCGGCACCACAGCCTGGAGCTCATGAATTCTTTAAAGCCTGTGTGAGAGGAATGAGCCTTGCTAAGCTGGTGAGTCTAAATTTAGCCTTGCCAGCTGTGTGGAGGCTGGCAGGGACATGTTAGACCGGCTCCTCTCCGCTTCCCTCCGGGTGGGGCTGCAGGTTACAGCATCTGCCCCTCTCTCGGCACCCCTGTGGCCTTTACGGCAGCTCCTGCCGCCCGTGGGGAATTTGGGTGGCTGAGCTGGAGCTGGGCTCGGCGAGCAGCTTGGGGGGGCCAGGGGATACCGCTTCTGCTCCCGGGATGGGGCACAGCCGGGCAGAGTGTGGGGACCGTAGGACAACCCCGTGCGAGGAGCCATGTCCGGGTGTGACGTTCAGGAGGTCGTTCGCTGGGTTGGATGAGGCGGGGGACGTGCTGCAGCCGTTAGCATGGGCTCGGCAGGGTTTGTCTCCCTCAGGCTCTCCTTTCCTGCTCTCCCGGTGCCTCTCCTGGAAGCTGCCCGTGGAGCAGGTCCAGGTCATCCAGGCTGGAACTCGGGTTTGGGCTGTCTCTGTCACCACGGAGGGGAACGGCTGGTGCTTTTCGGCAGATTCTTGGAGTAGCTCTCAGCTGGAAACGCACGTAGGAAGTGTCCTTGTTCCTCTTGTGACCCGTTATTGTTACCACAGCCCACCACTCTCTGGCCAGCTTCGAACGAGGCTTCCTCCGTCCTTCAACAGCTGCTCTGCAGCCTGTGGCCACCACCAGCATTACCTCATGTAGTTGCTCAGTGGTTTTTTTCAGAGCTGATATTTTTTTTTGAGCATTTCTCAATCATTTCCATCAGGGAAATAGGAAAAAAAAAACCCAAAAAACAAACCTTTCCTATTGTCTTTTCCTGCACCTGGTGGTCCCGAGCAGAAGGCTGGGAGAGAAGGACCCGACAAACAAATCCTCCCTCTCTCGCTCTGTCGATGAGGTGGCTGTTGAATTGTCTCCAAAGATCGGCAAGCGGCTCTGCCCTCTGTAGCAGGAAAACCCCATTTCCTACAGCGCAGGCTCTCGTCTGGTACCTGCTCTGGCTGCTCGGAGGCAAACCGCGGTCCCCTGCCCGTCCTGCTCGGCTTCCCCGTGCTGTGCAGATGTCCCAGGCCTCTCTCGACGGGCTGTGATGGAGCCGTGCTGCTGCCTTCTCCCCCCATGGCAGCGGGGAGGAAACCGGACAGACCACACCGGGGATCTCGCCCCTCGTGCCGAGGCTTCTGCCGCCCGCTCTCTTCCTGTCGGTGCCCTCCATGGTGGAGAGCAGATTTCATCCTCTCATGAGAAACAGGCAGAGGGTTTTGGTGGGCTGTAATTAATCCCAGCAGTGTTTCCGTAGGCGCTGTTTGAAGGGATTGTGCAGCGCAGGAACAGGGTGCTCAGTGGGAGGGGCGGGGGGAGACGCTCCGCGGAGCCCAGATGGGGCTCGGGGGCTGCTCTCCTTTAAAGTCCCGTCTGAGCGAGGTCTGATGAGAAATCAAAGCTCCAGCTCTTGTGGGGTCAGCATGATCCTGAGACACAAAAAGCGGTGCTTCTTTAGAGCCAGGGCCTGACTTTGCATCAGCTCCCGGCAGAGGCAGCTGCAGCCGGTCCGGTATTTCCCTGCCATTTCCCCTTGGTCAGGTGGGGACCCTCGTGGGGTGGCCGCGCTGTCACCGGCTTTGCGGGACACCCTCCTCCACGTTTCCCCCGGGGTGGCCCAGGCAGCGGCGTGGGGATGGTGTGCGCCAGCACCCACATTTTCGCTCAGAAGGGGGATTCGGTCGCTGCGGTGCTGAACGTGCTCCTGCACAGCCCCAGCGCTTCTCCCAGCACCAAGGACGAACCAGCCACTTGCTCTTTCTGGCTCCCACGGAGCAATGACAGACACCAACTGTTGTTGTTTTTCAAGCTTTTTTCTGCTCTGTCCTTGCCTAAATCCCCGTCCAGCCTCCGTGTATTTCTCTGGAGATGAAAGCACGGGGCCTCCTTTTCTCCCAGGCGCCTGGATTCTTCCTGGGGGAGGTTTGTGCTGCCGGAGAAGGGCTTCGTGACGGTAGGAACGCAGCAGTGTCTGCTGCCCGTGCCGCACTGAGGGGCTCTGGCGGGGCTGCTGCTCTTCCTGGGGGGATCTCCAGTCCACCGGCCGCGAGACGATGTCTTGGTGTTGGTTCCTGCCCACTTTGCAAACTCTGGAGGGGACGGAGTCAGCCCGTGCTCTCTCTGCTCTTACAGCACTTGGTCTTCACCTCTTTTCCCCTTCTTTCTTCCATCCTAAACACTGACTTTTCTCTTCCCCCCAAAGGGTGCTCCTGCAGTCTGGGGCTGATTTATACCAGTAAACCCTGCACGATGCCTCCCATCACCTTCCAGGACCTGCCACTGAACATCTACATGGTCATTTTCGGCACCGGCATCTTTGTCTTCGTGCTCAGCCTCATCTTCTGCTGCTACTTCATCAGGTGAGCTGGGGGGCTGCGGTGGTGGGTCGGCATCCCTGGGGCACCGCCAGCCCTTCCCAGTGCCCTGTTGTTTTGTCCCATAACCCGGGAGCCGCTCGCCATAAGGATCTGCCCTGAGGAGCGGGGCCGACCACCCGCCGTGCTCGGGCCAGGGACAATCGTGGTCCCCACACTCGCTTGCGGCCGGAGCAGGGCAGGAAACGCAGGAAGGGGCTCCTGTTTTTCAGGGGACCACGCGGAGGGACGCATTGTGTCGGGCAGGGAAGGAGCGGTGCCGCACGGCAGAGGATGTGTCTGTACATTACACTCCCTGTTCAGGGAGGGCTATTTTTAAACCCAAAGCTGAGGCAGCAGCTGCTGCTTCTGCAGAGCCCAAGTGGCTCAGCCCTTCCCTGCGGGATGCCCTGGCTCCGACGATGTCCTGTTCACCTCTCAGCCATTTTTGGGACTGCGGAAGCACGTCTCGGTGCCGCAGTTGGAGGAGAAGCTCCGCTGCGAATGGTCCCCTTCTCCCCGTCTCTCGGCGGGGTTCTCTGCCAGGCAGTTTTCCCCAGAACCTTCGCCCTGGCCAAGGTCACCGCAGGGCTGGGAGCTGCTGGAGGGCGAGCGCTGGAAATAGAGTGTTTCCTGCAGCGCGAACGACTTCCTAAGGCAAACAATCGGGGCCGCCGGCTCTTATCGCTCCCCGCTGCCAATTCCTGCCAGCGCTGGAGGCAGCACGGGACCCCGCGGAGCTGCCGGAGCAGCTCTGGTCTCGCCATGGTCTGGCCATGCTGCTCCGACAGCACAAACGCAGCCTCAGAGCTGCTCGTCCCCACATCCTGGCCAGGACGGGTGTGTTCCCCTGGTTCCAGGTGCCTCCTGAATGTCTCCGCCTGTATTGTCAGCGTGATCCCTTCGGATGCTGTAAAACTCACAGGGCCTTTTTCTCCCCCTCTCCAGCAAACTGCGGCACCAGGCTCAGAGCGAGCGGTTCGGGTACAAGGAGGTAACGTCGAGGGTGCTTTTCTGCATGCACCCGCAGCGATTCGGGGCCAAGTGGGAGGTGGGTGCAGGCGGGTGGGGGCAGCAGGGACCGATGCTGCTCATCCCAGCCGGGTGCATTCAAAGCAGCGTGACGGGATGCTGCCCACTGCGCCCTGGCTCCACCTGCTCCTGCCCGGCTGGGTTCGGCTCCCACGGGAGCTCCTGGCCGAATCCCTCTGATGTTGATCCTCTGCCTCCTTTGCTCCCTCAGGTGGTTTTGAAAGGCGATGCCCGGAGGCTGAACGTGCACGGGGTGAGCGGTGCCGCCTCTGCGTTGGGATGGGGCTGGGGCTAACGGGGACGATGCTCTGGGGCACGTCCCCTCTGATCCAGGGCGTCAAAGGCAGCTCACGAGCAGAGGCCGGGGTGGGGACATGCCAGCACCATATAGCTGGGGAGCAACGGTGCTGGGCTGGGAATGGGGAGGGAAACCCCCTCCCTGGGGGTGGCTTGGGAACCGGGCTGAACTCCCAGCTGGAAATAGCCAGGAAGAGGCGCCGCAGCGGCAGGAGTTCCCCAGCCACGGCATTTCTGGTGGGCGTCGGGCCACCCGTGGGCATTGCGCTGGGTGCCATGTGTTCACACCCCCCTCACCCTCCGTTTCGCCTCCCACAGCAGACCTGCGCCGTCTGCCTGGAGGACTTTAAGGTGAAGGAGGAGCTGGGGGTGCTGCCGTGCCAGCACGCCTTCCACAGAAAGTGAGTACGGCCACGGCGGCCGGCGGCGGGGTGCGGGGGCTTTCCCCCCGCCGGGGATGCGCATGCTCCCGTGTTTCTGCCCCGCAGGTGCCTGGTGAAGTGGCTGGAGGTTCGCTGCGTTTGCCCCATGTGCAACAAGCCCATGGCGGGTCCGGCACAGCTCCGCGCCGGCATCGGCACCCTCCTGGACGAGCTGGTGTGAGCGGCCCCGCTCCTCGCCGGCCACGTGCCGCCGGAGCCGTGGCGGGATTGCAGCTCCCACGCCTGGCATCGCCCGGCCCCGCCTGTCCCGGGGGGCTCCAACGGTTCGTCTGGAAGGATTCGCGATTTCTGAGTTGGGGTTTTTAACTCGCAGGGCGTTCTGGGGGGGGTTGGGTTGGTCTTTTTACGCCGCCCTGGTTGTGCTCCGCGGGGATTGCCTCGAGAGCTGGGCCCCTCGGCACGGGCAGGGGCTGCGTCTCCCCGCTCCCCCTTTGCTGCACAGAGTATTTTTGTACCTGACCCCCCCGGACTCTCAGGCTGCCCTTGGGGGTGCGTGTGCGTGTACAGTTTTGTGTAAAACAACCATTAAAAGGACGATTTCTCAACCGGGCTGAGCTGTGAGTGCCCGCGGCGGAGGCAGGGAGCAGGGCCCACCCGCCCCAGTCCCGAGGCGGGGACAGCCGTGGCTGCGGCCCCACTCGTGAAGGCACCCGCCCTGCCGGAGCAGCGGTTGGCCCGCTTCGAGCTACACTTGGCACCGACACCACGGACCCCCCGGCGCTCAGATGGGATTGTGCCACGTCGTAACGCAGGGCGCACACATCACGCAGGCGCGTGCCACTCCCATTCATCATGTGTATGAACCGGAAGGATCAGTGGAGGGTGCGCGCGCCCGGACACACCGCCGCTTCCCTCACCCCGAGGTCAGGGCGAGGAGGAGAGGGTAGAGACTTTCCGATCTACCGGTGCGGAACCCTTCGCATCACCCTTTGCCGCGCTCTCAGCCTCCCTTCGGTCTTCTCTGGGCCGCACGGCCTCACTTCCCCGCATCCCGATAGTCATTAGCTATGCTAATTTATTCTCACTTAGCCACGCCCCCTCGCCGCCACCTTTACGGCAAGGCGCGGCAATTCACGACAGTGACGCGGTTTGCGGCGGCTGTTGAGGCTCGTGCTCCATCTGTGTGCAGCTCTGAGGGGTTCCGAGCGTCTCTGCTCGCCCGGCGCCGCTGCCCGCGGTCAGCGCGGGGACGGGGGTTTAAAGGGGGGTGCGGAGGGGGCGTAAAGGGGATCTAGAGCGGCGGAGGTGACGCCGGCGGGCGGGAAGCGGCCCTGGGCTGTGGGTCGGGCTATGGAGCTCAGCGGCCTGGTGCGAGCCCTGCGGCTGGAGGGGCCGCGGGACGGGGAGCAGCAGCCCCCCGCTGTCCCGCCGGCCGAGCAAGTCCTCCTCCAGATCGGGCACCTCTTCGCCGAGGGGGCCGGCGGTGCCCCCAGCGCCGGTGTGGTCAGAGAGCTGGGTGCCCTGGTCGAGGCTGCGGACTGCCAGTGGCTCTTTGGAGGCGTGAGCCCTGCGGCGCTGGGGGAGCTGGTGGCTGCGCTGAGTGGCTACGCTGCACCCCCAAAGCAGGAGCAGGAGGCTGCAGATCTCCCTGGTAAGGACAGCACATACGCTGCCACAGCGGAGAGAGCGGCAGATGTTGGCACGGTGTTTCTGCACCTCGTCGCGAAGCTGGAAGCTGCCAAGAGCCAGGACTCTCTGGGCATCCCTGTGGTGGGTCCAGTCCTGTGCCGTGTGATGGGACCCATCTATATCTTTGCTGCGACCCACGTTGTGGAGAGGCCCTGGACAACCACGAGGTCTCAGTCAGTGGCACAGGAGCTGCTAGTGTTGCTGGTTCAGGCTGCAGACTGCGGGTCAGTGGCTGAATTCCTTCGAGGAAAGAATGAAGACGAGGAAGGAAGATTCGCGGCAGTGATGGGGCTCCTGAAACAGGAGCTGACCAAGTGAGTAGGAAGGGGAGGGCAGCGGTGGAGAGGGTGGTGTGTTTCACTGGTCTCCATGTAGAAAATACTGGAAACTTTTGGGAAACAATGTGAGCTCAGGCAGTAGAAGACCCTCAACCATCAATATGGGGCCAAGAGCTTTAGGAATACTCCTGTGACAGAAGGGGGTGGGGGAATCAATGTGAGCTGTTTGTCACCTGAGAGGCCCAGATGGGTAGGAAACGAGCAGTCGTTCGTTCCAGTGCTTGCTGAGCTTAGTTTGTATTTCCAGAGACACTTGGAAGCGTAACCCTGCCACAAAGTTTGTGTTCTCGTGGACGCTGCCCCATGTCACCCGGCCATGGCTTAGCCATTACCTGGAGCGTGTCCTCCCACCGTCGCTGCTCATCTCGGACGACTACCGGGAGGAGAATAAAATCCTGGGTGTGCGCTGCCTGCATCACATCGTCCTCAACGTGGTTCGAGAGATTTGGTCCCTCTCTGGGTGGCGGTGGAAGGGAAGGGGCGTTGGGCAACCATGGGGATTCCTGACTTGTAATCCTGGTTCTGCCGATAACCTGGCAGTTCTGCTCCACCCTGTCCCCGTGGGTTTTGGTACATGTAGTTCTTACATCTGTTAGCACTGAGCAAAGAATCACTCTGCCACCTGTTAAACTCAGCTGGTTATCGGCCTGACAGCAGTTTGCAGGTGTCAAAGGGATGCCAGTGAACTACAAACAGCAGCTGGGGCGAGGAGGGAAGGTGGCCACTCCTGTGTGTGGTGGGGTTTAACCTGCATCTCTTAGGGAATCTGCTCCTGCTTCCTCGTCAGCAGCGTTCCAGTATGTGCGAGGGTGGTTTTATACGACCTCGGTTTGTGGAGGCTCTTCTCTTTTATTAGGTGAAGTGGGAGCTGCGTGTGATGTGCAGGAGTAACATTCTGTTCTCTGCTGTTGCAGCCAGCTGCTGATCTGTGCCAGTTCAACAGGGCTCAGGTTGTGTACCATGCCCTTTACAACCACCTCTACTCGCGAGAGGCTCCTCTCATCCAGGTAGGATGGCAGAACCATGTTCTGATCTGTCCTGTGCTGTTGCGAGTCAGCCCCACGAGGGACAGCTGGCTTAAGGCACGAGGACCAGAACCGGTTTCCTCACAGACAATCCAGTCAGGCTGTTGCTAGCTGATGCCTGTGGCTAAGAGACAAAGTAACACGGTAGATTTCAGGAAAATAGCAAAGTAGAGGCAAGATCTCTTGCCTCCTGCCCCTTCCAAGCAGCAGCCTTGCTGAGGAGGGCTGGGGACAGGCAGTAGTAGTCAGGTCTGTGAGGTGAAGTGCAGCAGATGTGGGTGGGCAGCGGGGCTGGGAGTTACTGGTGCTTTGGAGAGAACTTCAGCTGGATTGACCAGATGCACCTGGGTCTCTTGCCAACCCAGGCAGTGCTGCTGTGTCTGCTGGACTTGGTGCCCATCTTGGAGCGAGCCCAGCGGCAGCAGGCGCAGACCAGACCTACCACGCCCTGCGACGAGGTGCTGCAGCTGGTTCTGACCCACATGGAGGCCGAGCATCGCCTCGCGCTGCGGCGGGTGTACGCCAGGACCCTGCCTGCCTTTGTGCGGAGGTGAGAGCTGCTGCCACAGCCCTGTAAGGACTTGCTGGGGCCTTGGTGTCCGCCTCCCTCCTCAGTGTGTGTTTCTTCATGTCAGCAGACTTGGCATCCTGATCGTGCGGCACCTGAGGAGGCTGGAGCGGGTTATCCTGGGCTACCTGGAGGTCTGTGATGGCCCAGAGGAAGAAGCCCGACTGGGAATACTGGAGACACTGCAGTGCACCATAGAGCACGCGTGGCCCAGGTACCCCCAGGGGGAGAAAGATGCTATGGGAAGCGTATCCTGGGAGCTGTCCCTCTTCCAGGGCCTGTTACTGTTCCTTGAGGAAAAGGCCCTGAAATCTTAAGGGAGGATCTGTCCCGGGGAGGCATCACTGGCATTGCTGCTTGGCTGAAAAACCAGGCCAAAAAATTAACCTGGTTCTTCATTTTGATCCCCTCCTGCCTGTTCTGGAAGGATCAGCTTGGCTAAAAACGGAATCTGTGTTCCATGCATGGCAGAACTGTGTGTTCTGTGAACTAGGCTGCCTGGTCATAGGCACTGTCCTAGGGTCACCTCTGTGTCCTGGGCCATGCCCTCCCTGCGGTGGGCACAGGGAACGAGGCGGCTTCCTCAGTCTCATCCCTGAAGCAGTTCTCATCATAGGCCGCCCACAATCCTGCCACACCTAATGGCAGCTGTGTGGAAGCATCTGGGAATGGGGCTGTGCTTTCCCTGCCTTGCGAGGAGGATTTAGTGTAAGGTGGTTGCTGTTTTGCTCCGCAGGATGCCGTGCAGAGTCCCAGTGCTCCTCACAGCCCTGCTGAAGATGATCTGGGATGTACACACCGACCAGGGCTCCACGCCAGAGCCGGTGAAGGCCGCCTTGCTCCAAGGGGCCACCGACTGCCTCATCCTGCTGGATCGCTGCTCTGAAGGGCAAGTGAAGGTGAGCCAGGGACCCTGCATAGATCCCTCCCCCCTCAGAAGGGCCAGCACGGAGCCTGCAAGAGCCTCCTCAGTCCAACAGCGTTTGGAAAGCACCTCAGTGTTAGTACTTGATAAGTGACCCGATAGCTATCAACTGGTATCTACCCATGCTTTGTGTAATTCTCCTCCAACAGATAGCTGGGGAGGGTGCGTAACACCGTCAACCTGAGCGTGCCAGGCACTGGAAGGGGATGCTTTCTGGTTGCAGGTCCTGCTGGAAGGTGTGTGCAGCAGCTGTGAGGAGAACCGCGTCCGGGAATGCATCAGGAAAGTGCAGGAGCACACGTGAGGCATGGCTGAGCAACACTCACCTCCTGTTTGTACAGTAAAACTTTTTATTTATTTATAACTCTTTCTCATCCTGCCTGTTGGCCCTGTACCTCCCCCAGCCAGACCCGCTCGTGTGCTGGCCTGGCCTCATGCTGGCAGCTCCAGCTTCTGGCCAGAGCAGCAGTGCCCCAGGCCAGGCTCCTGCCTGGAGCACTGAGCCTTGTACAGGAGGTGGGGAGTCCCTTTGCTTCAAACCGTGCCTCAGGCGGGAGCTGTACAGCCCTGCTGCAACTGCCTGGGCTGGGGACAGACACCCTTCTCTTCTCAATGAAAATGACTGATGGGAGTACTGAAGGAGGAGTGAAGGGGGAAGGAGTACTTGGGACAGCTCTGGAGTCTCCTTGCGGAGTACAGAGCTCGGGGAGGACTCAGGCTGCTTTTGTCTTGGTGCTTGGCTCTGTTTCTTCTTCATACTCTATTTCAATGTAGGGACGTTTTCTTCTGGCTGGTCCTTTCAGGGGAGTTTTCCCTTTAGATTTGGAGTGCGAGGCTTTCTTCTCTACTTCTTCCTCCTCTTCCTGCTCCTCTTCACTACTTGTCTCCAACTTATCCATGTCCTGAGAGAGATGAGTGATGTCAAGGCACGCTGTGTAACTAATCCTCCTCTTTCTGCAACATTACCCCATGCATCTGATTCCATTTTGTACCTCCCAGCTGTCCAGCCCCAGGAGCTGAGTGCAGTGGACACAGCCTGCTCTGGCACGGTCATTATGTCCCGCAAATCTCATTTTGCAGGCTCTCACCTCATCACCAAGAGAGTGGAGGTTACATTTCAACAGCTCAGCCTGGCAGTTTATACCTGGTGCTTCACCTACCTCAAAGTCGCTGAGGTCACTGTCATCTGCTTCCACAAACTCCCTTTGATCCATGTCCTGCAAGAAATGAAGTTGGAAGCTGGTACAAGTGCCCTGAGCACAACGTAGTGCCATGACTCCCCATGGAGGAGCCATCCACACATATCCACACACGCACAGACGCTTTTTCTCAGTTCCCATCTCCTAATCTCTCCTGCTCCCCCCAACAGTCACCCTACAGTGCCCAGCATGCAGCTGACTCAGGTGCTGCTCCATGTCAGGGAAGGGTTAACCATGGGGTTGTGGCTGAAGGCATTACCTCCTCCTCCTCCTCTTCCTCCTTCTCAGCATCCGACTCGCTCTCGCTTTCCGCCTCTTGCTGCTGCAGAGCTTTGTCGAAGGCGTGGATGGGGAAGTTGTAGATGTCTCCGTACTGCAAAGGAAGACATGGATATCCCGTAAGCCGCAGGGCAGGCAGCCAGTGCTGGGTCAGCCCAAGGCCAGGGCCGGCACAGAGGCAGCACCAAACTGGGCTGAACTGTGGCCCAGCCCCTTCCCTAACACTGCAATAGGCAGAAAACAAGGGGCTCTGCCTTGGGGGGGGCAAGTCCTGCAGGCTGTCACCAAGCCACTCGGGATGGCAGTGTGCAGCCTCCCCTTCCCCACAGGTGATGCTTCTCTTCCACATCATGCCCTGCAGGGTGGAGGGCAGCAGGAGCCGTTCTCCTGCCATGACCCTGATCCTTACCGTGTGCTGTTTCAGCCTCTCCAGCAGCTCCTTCTCGATGGCATTGTCCAGCTGAGCCGCAACCAGGGCTTTCTCCTAAAGAGCAAAGAGGGGTCAGTTGTTTGTTTGACATGTGGAACAGCAGCAGTGGATCACACAAAGAGTGGTGTTACCTCTCTTCTCTTCTCTCGCCTTTCAATCTTTCTGCGTAAAGGAACGATTTTCCTCCTGCAGGGAACAGGCACTGGTCAGTGAATCTGCCCAGCCTCGGTGTGGCCAAGGAGCAAACGATCATTTGAGGCAACAGCCAGTGGTTGTATCATTAGAAAAGTGGCTCCAACTAGTTCAAGTGCGTTTAGATAGTCGGACTATGCTGCGGTTAAATCCATCTCAGGGTCAGTTACAAGCTGCTGAAGCCTTGGGAGAGCAGCACCAGGGCTCTGGTACAGGCAGCGACTGCGGCTCAGGTGAGGGGCAGCGGCTCGATCAGCCGAACCGTGATCACTCTTAGTCATGTCACTTACTGTCGCTTGAGTGTCAGCTTCCGGATGCGGATGAGGTACTGCGTGATCTTGGTGAACCGCTGCTTGCACTTGTGCCGGATGAAGCGCGGCCAGTAGATGAGGTTCTCGTCTATCTCTTCCAGAGCTTTCTCATAGTTCTTGCTGAGCAGGACCTGGGGCGGGGGAGAGGGAAAGAGTTGAACCTCAAAGCAGCAAAAAGTGGGGAGATATCTCCTCTTGGGAGGAGTCCCACTGCTCCCTGCCCTCCACTGCCTCCCGTTAACTTGGTTAGTGGTTAGCAGTCTGCTCCTGTTAACTCACCCGCTCCCAGAGTCGCCGGGGAAAAGCTGCCCGCTCTATTGTCTTCATGTAGAGGTAACACCGGCCTGAAGGGAAAAGGAATGTGAGACTGAGCCTGTCCCTGACAGCGGGAGGGCGCTCGGAGCCGGGGTGCCCTCAGGCAGGCGGCATCGCCCCCTCCCCACCCGGGGGGCTGTTCCCCGCATCTGCCGGTCTCGCACCTTTCTCCTCCCTGACGGTCGCGTACTGGCTGTTGGCCAGCGGGCAGGAGGAGCGGTTGCACAGCCCCGTGATGTTGTACTCATTGCGGCAGAAGTTCTGGGTTTTTGTCCTGGAAAGAAGAGAGGGGAGATAGAGAGGAGGGGCGGGAGCACCCCGCCGCCCACCCCATGGCCGGGGTGTCACAGGGACGAGGGGAACCCAGCAGGGCCCGAGCGGCACCCGAATGGGTCCCTCCCGCCCCTCTCCCAGCTCAGCCCACCCTTCCCCACAAAACTCACGTTATCTTGTAGGAGCAGAACTGCCGGTTTCCCAGCGTGTCCCAGACAACCTGCGGGGACAGACAGCGGATGACGCTCCCGCCGCCGCGCGGCCCCGGCGAGGCTGTAACGGGGGGGGGGGGCACCCCTCCCCACAACGACCGGGGTCGCCTCTCTGCACCCCGCCGGCGGGGAGGCGCAGGGACCGCGCATCTGCCGCCGCCGCGGGCCCATATACGCGATCCCGGAACCGAATCAACTCACGTCGTCCGAGTGCATGGTGCGGCCTAGCGCGCCGCCATCACCGGAAGGGGCGGGGCACGGCCGGGCGTCTCCGGATCTCGCGAGAGCGGCGCCGCCGGGAAGCAGGGGCGGGGTCGGGCCGGCCTGCGGCTCTAGGCCCGGGCGGCTCTCGGGTCCGTTTGGCGGTGCGCGCTGCTGGAATAGCCCTGTCAGCGGTGTTGCCCCCGGGTAGCCCCGTCCAGGGGCTGGTCGAGGCCTGTCTTGGCTGAGGCGCTTGGCGGCAGCGGGGCCTCAGGCCGTGCCCGCGCTGTCGTGTCGGCAGCGGGAAATGGCAGCTGCTCGGTGAGGGGGGAACGGCCGACACCATCAGCGCCCCGCGCGGCTTGATTTTACAGCCTGGAAGCGGCGCTGGAAACGGGCAGATTCTCTCCCCAAGCGGGGAAACTGCTTCCTCCACAGCTACCGCGGCCCAGCGCGTCGCCCGCCCTCTCCCCGGGTTGGGGAGCCCGGTCACGGCGCTGTTAATGCTCTCACGAATTGGAGACGTTTTTTTCAGCAGGGGGGTTAAAAAGCTCAGGTCGTTCGATACAAAGATTATGGCCTAATGCTTCACTCAGAGCTGAGGCTCTCCGTCAACGTCACTCGTGCTGCAACTAATGCGTTAATTAAAAAGTGAGAGAGGCCGGTGCTGGAGGGAAGAGCCTGCCTTGCCGGTGGGCACAGCCACATGCTGGCCAGGAGCCCACCGTGCTGCAGCTGGAGGCTCCTCTGCCTTCGCGATGCTCCCAGGGGCTGGGTTTCCAGAGCAAGCAGCACACAGATGAGACTGAAGTGAATATTTAACTGGGAGGGTCGCTGTGGAGGTGCAAATAGGTGCCCAAATAGAGTGGCTCACTGTTTTCCTTCCATCACAGAAAGCAAACGCGTTTTTCCTTTTATTCTTGGCAAAGCAGGGAAACAGGTGGAAGATAAAAATAACCAGTTGTTGAGAGCAGGCTGAGCATTAGTCATTTCCACTCAGCCTAAGAAATATAATTTTCATCTTATATGTGCAAATCGAGGGGCAACGGCCCCGCTGTGGATGTGGGATCCCTGGCAATAACCGTTTATGACCTTTGGGAATGAGTCATGAGGTACCGAATCTCGATGAACTGTCGTTATCCTCCTGTTTCCCTGCTGACAGGCACATCTGCGCTGTGCTGCCCGGGCCCCGGAGCCGTGAGTCACCTGGTTGTTCTGGCAGGTGAAGTGGCTGTGCCTTGCACGACCGCTCGGTCAGGACAGAAATGAGCTTATAAAAACTGCCACCAGCGGGGCCAGAGGAGTTTGAGGTTTCGCTGGAAAAAATGAGATCACGAGAATTTCTCTGATACTTACAAAATTAATTTGGTGCCTCTATTACTTTGCGCTCTCTCGGCTGTAATATTTACAGACCATTATACTCAATGGTGATTGTTAACAGTGCAGCTGCTCTTTTTCTAAACTTGCAGCCAGAGAATTGCAGGAGGGCAATCAAATCAGTTCATTGGGCTTCTCTTTGCGATGGGCTAGATCAGCACCATGGCCCCATGCCCGGCTCCACCAAGGACAGGGGTTTTAACACAGCCACAAGGGATCTCATGAGCTTTGCTGGTAGAGTCTGTGTCTAAGGGTCTAAAAACTGTTTTCAGCCTTATTTCTACCACAGTTCTTCAAATATATAATTTAATGGCTGGTGGAAGAGACACACAAGCAGCTGAAGTAGTACACGAATAGCACAACACACAAAGCTACACCGTGACAGCAATGAACGTCTGCTTGTATCCCCTTGTATCCAGGGGAGCGTGGAGCAGTGTCAGCGCAGTGGCATCTTTATTGAGAGACCGGCAGTGACACCGAGGGATGGTGCCCTGTTGTTACAGAGAGGTTCCATGCTGGGGATTGTAGCACAATTCTGGAGAAAGAAATCTCCCAAAGCTGATGCCGTGATTTGTTTTCTCCAGTAAGCACTTTAAAGACATTAACAAATGCCACTGGGCTCATCTGGGAGGGGTGTTGGTAGTATCCACTGCTGCGTGGGGGGGCTGTGCCCGAGACAGTGGTGTTCTGCAGGATGGGTCAGTTTGATTCTCCTCATAGTCAAAATGGTTTTTTACCGGTGAGCTGCAGTGGGTTTGGGTACCTTGCCTAGAAGTCATGGAGTCTTGGGTCTCAGGTGGTGATACATCCATGTTCTGTAAAGGGATTACCTTCTGACCAGGGCACGCCTCCCTGCACTCGCTATTTAGCGTTTTCTGCCTCCATGTCGCTGTCGTCTGAGAGGGGGAAGGTGCGCAGGGTTTTCTGAGTGGTGGAGCTTTTGGGTTGCATGGGGCATCCCTGGCTTAGGATTGCCTGGGGAAAGGAGAGATCATGCTTTAGTAGCAACGGTGTTGATTTTGAATAGTTAACAGTTAATAGTTACCACTTCTAGAGAAAGCCAAAGCAGGCAGCAACAACTTTCACCCCAGGAATACCAGCTGTGAGTTGAGGGAAGAGCCCCACAGCTCTAAGCTTTTCTGGTTTTATTGTCTGAGTTTTCTGTCCCTTTGTTGAGGGCAGAGTAGAGCCCAAAAGGGAAAACACAATCCTTGGCAATTTTACTCTAATCCCCCCCAGATCTCTGGATTATCAATCCCCCGTACCTTAAGGGAACAGAGTCTACTTACGATCTTCTCCTCTTTAGCGGGAGGGTTGCGCAGGAACCAGCAGAGAGGAGCGTAAACGATATTGGTAATTCCAATGATGATCATCAGCGAGGGGAACCCGACAGCTCGTACGATCGCCCCGCCTGTGGATGGACCTGCAGGTGTACAAATCCAAAAGGCTCAGACGACAGAGAGTCAAAGGCGCCCTTCCAGTCTGAGGGGCTCTGTGACCTGCGGTGACTGGGTTGAGGACTCAGTGCTGGTTGCTTGCAGTGAACGCTGAGTGAGTAAAAGCTCCTTCGTACCGATGGCAAAGCCCATGCAGAAGGCAACATCGGCGATGGCATAGACATTGCCGTAGACGGAGGTGTGGCGAAGGTCCACGAGGTAGCCCATGATCGGCATCATCGAGGAGTCCACCATTCCTGCCCAGAGCGAGAAGGGCCTGATCAGTCATCGCCTCTGCGAGGGCAGTGGTAGGAGCTGCCTTCGGGCTGCGTGGCACAGCCTGAGCACTGCCAGCTTACCTATGGCAAAGCCCAGGCCACCATTGGGGCCGATCAGCCCATAGATGTTTTTGGCCAGAGGTACCTTTGAGAGGAGAGAGAGGGGATGGATGAACGAGGCCAGAGGAGCTGTGTGAGGTGTGAAGGTGTAACGCAGGTCTGTGAAATATCTACTGGCTGCCTGGCATGTGGCCCCATCTCAGTGCTGTTGCCCACCCTTCCCCTGCTCATTATGCCACAGAAAGGTCCCTTTCAACCCAAACCAGTCTGTGATTCTGTGACATCGTCTTGCACTACTTACACATAGGAGGCTAATTCCCACCACAGCCATGCCGATGAGGGAGCACAGCCACCTGCAAGGGAACTGCAGTTAGGAGAGGGCTCACACCACCATGAGCGTCATTCACGCTGAAAGCTCAGGACTGGGCTGGGTTGAGCTGAAATCTCCCCTGTTCCACTTACCGGCCGATTTTGTTAGCCAGAATCCCGAAGAGGTTGGTGCCAATGAGGTAGGATATGCTGGCCGGGAGGAACGCCATCCCTGAGAGAGAGGCAGAAAGAATGAAAAGAGGGGATTTACACGACTGCTGCCTTCATTCAGTGCCTCCCTCAGCTGGAGCATATCGTGAGCCAGGCAAGGCGAGCTGATGTCCAGCACCCCTCCGTGGGTGCCCATTCCTGCACTGGTGTTCCTATGTCCTCCACTGCCCCTACTCCGTGTCATGGCTGCGCTGGCTGCAAAGTTGCTTTTGATGGGGGGAAACTGAGGCACGCAATGGTGCTGTGATTCACCCACAGGATCGGTGAGACAGCCAGAAGCTAAATGCAGAACTGTTTTGTCTCCACTGCTTTAATAAGCTTCTGTCATAGTTCCTTCCTCTTCCTCACCTTCTGCCCTTCACTTACTAACGCTTGGGGTCAATATGTAGGCAAATATTTGCACTGTTTGCTGATTTACCAGTTGTTTGTCTTTAATATACTCTCTGGCCAACTATAAACAAAACTGATCAGCTCCCTTTCACTAAGACAACTTCCTTACTCAGACACACCAATTTGTGTTTGTTTTCTTTCATCTCTGTATTTGGGAGTGAATATATTTGGGATTTTCTTTGAGGTCTACAGACCTCTGGGTCCTGCTGGGTCACCTCAGAGGTTCCCCTGGAGGTCAGTGGTGACCAGGCAGCCCTGAGTGCTCTTCCCCGCCTGTGACGTCTGTGTTACCAGACAGCTATGCTGTCCCTGGGACACTGCTTCACCCTCGTCCATCCTTGCTCAGTCACTCGCTCATGAGAAGCATCAAGGCTCTTATCGGGCTGGATGCTGCTGCCTGACCGAGGACAACTCGATTAGGAGCCCTCTCAGCCCTCCTGCTCCCAGGCTGCAATTCAATTTGGGATCTTAGTGTCGCCGGCACCCCCAGGTCATTCCTCAGCCAGTTGGGTTTTAGAACAATTAGTTTTATTCTGTAGCAAACACAGACGGTGTTATCTCCATATCACATTTTCTAGGCAGCTGGTAATTAGCACGTACCTTCCTGTCCTGCTCGAGACTCTCTAAATGGCCTTGTTTTACTCAGAGCTGTCTCTGCAAAACCCATCTGGCTGCCACCATTTCAGCCCAGCACGATCCCATTATCTGCCCTGCAGAAGACGGGATTCGACAGGCTTCCCATGCGCGAAACAGCCTTTCTTCCTCTGTTATTGCTCTTGTGGGGAGTCTGATTCTATACAATTTTTTCCATGACAGAGAAAAGCACATTGTACAGCTACCACTAAGGCCATTTCCAGCTGAAGCTGGAGCAACACGCAGCCTGGGATCACTCACTCTGTGCGGGCGAGGGCATATGTTTTCCTCTTTTTTAAAATGATACAGGAGATTATTCCATCCATCTCGCAGTGCCACAGCAGGACCAGCTCTGGCTAAACCATACCAAGCAGCTGCTCAGGAGTGGAGGCTCCAAGCAGGGCACCTACCGAGCTGCCACTTTGGGGAGCACATGGTTTGCATCATCCAGATGGGCAGGGTGGGCTCGAGCATGGCCACCCCCATGTTGGAGAAGCACAGGGCTCCTGGCAAGGAGAAAAGGGAGAAATGCTCTGGTTTAGCCACCTTTTGCTGCTGTTTCATGCAGGCACGCGGGAATCTCTTTAACTGTAGGTGCAGGGGCACGAGGAGAAGGGCTGTGTGTGCTTGCATCCGTCTTTACCTGCAGCGACCAGGATGTAGGGGTCTCGCAGCAAGGTGGATACCGGCGTGCCTTTGGTGCTCTGCGGGGTGACAAAGAGGGTGACATCGGCCAAGAGCCGTGGGGACATTGGGTCGCGCCGCCGGGCACCGGCTGGCCTGGGCACATAGGTCTGTACTCACCTCCGGGGAGATTTTGGAGGGCTGCAGTATGCAGAGTTGCAGAGCTGGGGAGAAAACACGGGTGTTATCTTACTTCTGGAGACAGCATCGCTTCCATCCGCACTTCCCCCTGGCTGTTCCTTCAGCCCGACCCATTGCATCGGCAGAGCCCCCAGTGATGCAGTAACTATGTCTGGGGACATTGTTCAAGCGGACAGGGGGAGAAGTGGCTCCTAGCCCTGCTCCCCCAGGAGGGAGCAGCAGAACTGGATTGTGTTGGAAGTGTTTTGTCAACCCGTGAAACAGCCGGATATGCTAATGCTCTGCGTCAGCTGCCAGCTGCCTGCTGGGGAACCACAACTCGAGCATGACAGAAATTAAATGTGGAAAAGAATAGGATTAAAGAAGGAAGTTTCATATGAACGGGGCCTACGTTTCGTTTTCCAAAAGCTCTTACATGCTTCATTAAAAATGTCTTGCATTACATCTAGGCAAAGATGGTAACTGTGACTATAATTCAATTAGCTTAATACTTCCCACTAAAAATACATGTTTCTGCTCTCTCTAACTTTGCCGTTACCCTCTGAAAGATCTCATGGCCTGCATCTGTAATCCAGCTGCCAGAGAAAGAACAAGGATCGCCATTTATGCCAGCAAAGTCTAAATCCTTCGTAGCGAGGTGAAGAGGCCGCAGATGCGTGTGCCTTTCACAGGGACGTGTGAGTTCAGAGAGCTTGACTGAACGTGCTGTTCAAGCCATTAAAGCAATCAGGGGGGTTATTAACTAATGAGGGACTAATTCTTACTATATTGCTGTGTCATGCGTCTGGTGGTAGAAAACAGAATAACCAGTGGTGATGATCCCACCAGGGCTGTGTTAATGCATCTGAAACTCTCCCTGAAACATCTGCACTTAAATCTTTTCGCATGGGTTTTTTTGGTAGGATTAAATCATCTGGCTTCTCACCTCCATCCAAGAGGGCGAGGAATGCCAGGACCAGGAAGGGAGATGATTTCCCCACGAATTCATACATCACACTCCCAAAGGGGGCCCCAACTGCAAGGGAAAGGCTGCGTCACACAGTGGCGGTGCCACCATCCCCAGTGCCCAGGCAGCAACACTCAGCTCCTGCTGTCGTGTCTGTCTCTGAATCCCGCAACAGGTGTTTGGCGGAGGTGATGGAGAGGTGTCAGGTCCTGCGGGCAGTGGCTGTGGAGCGTGAGCAGAGGGAGGGAGGAGGACAGGACAGCCATGCTTGTGGGATGCTTCCTGGTCACTGCCAGGCAGGTGGAAGCTGTGGATGGTGGCCAGCAAAGCTCTGAAGATGCTGTTGATGTGAACCCTATTTTCCTTACTCAGCACACCCAAGGCCAAGCCTCCAAGAGCAATCCCCATTGCGTTGCCCCTCTCAAAGTCATCCACGTACACGCTGGCCAGCATGCCCAGTCCTGGGGGCAGAGAGAGAGCAGTGGTTACATGAGGCTGGCTGATACCATGGTGGGGGGGCTCCTCTCAAAGCAGCCTGGGCTTTTGAGAGGGTTTATCTGCTTGCTGGCTGGGCCGTATGGGTGCACTGTCTGCACCAGCCAGGCAGTTTGAAGTCAAGGAAGGCACTTGGTGTGTCTGTGAACATAGTCCTGAGACGATAAATGAACCCAGACAAAGGGAGCTAACGCAGAGACTAAGGTGGAGCTAAAACATTTACCTGCGACTGACGAGAACGATGAACCAATGCCCTGGAGAGCTCGGGCGACGAACAGCAGGGTGTAGGTGCCTGAGAAAGCAAACACTGTGGAGGAAGGAGAGAGGCAGCATCAGGCAGAGCTTCAACTGAGCGTTAAAACCCTTCAGAGGGTAAAAGCAGCCTCAGCTTGCACCGGTTTGGGTGCTGGAGGATGCTGGGTGGCACTTGTCCTTTCTTGTTACTGATTTTGGACACCAGTTCCTCTGCTCTCACTCCTTTCTCCTGCATGGGGACAGCAGTGAAAGCACAAACCACAGTATTTTCTCCTGTGCTGCTGTGCATGAAGGGCAGACAGATGGACAATACTCACTGATGGTGGAGGCGAACATGATGATGAATCCGATGAACATGGGGATGTGGTATCCTATCCTGAAAAGGGAAAAAAGAGGCACCATCTCAGGGAGGATTCCTCATTCCAGCTTGAGATCTGGTCTTGCTGCCCAGCCTTAACACATATCATAGATTTCATGCTTATTCTGCTGCATTCTGCCCCCCCAGTTCCTGTGACTCCGTGATTGCGGAGGCTGCCCATGTGCAGCACGGACCATTCTGCTTGGGTAACGGTGATGTCATTAGCAGGCAGGAGCTGCCTGTCCCTGAAGGGCCACACCCCAATACAAACACAGGTCGCTGACCTACCTGTTGGTCAGGAGACCCACGGATGGGTTGACCACCAGCTGTACAAGAGCCTTGGAGGCAAACAGCAGCCCCACACGAACATTTTCCTTGGTGAGGAACTCCTCGCCCTCCGGGCAGGTGCTCAGCAGTGGGGGGCTGTTGGTGGGGGGCTGCAGCAGGCGGCTGATCTCCGACCCGTTTGCCATATCCACTGTGCTCATGGAGCCCGAGACAGTCACAGTGGTGTTGTCAAAATAGGAGAACATGAAGGAGAAGGGAGCCTTCTGGGCTAGAGGACCTGGCTCAGTCTGGGCTGGAGCAGCAGAGCTGTTGGCACCTTCATATTCTGTTGTATAAAGGAAGGTGGGGATGATCGGCACTGGAAGAAAAGCCAGAGAGGGATTAATTAGTGATTTTACTCCATTTTCTGGCTCAGCACACAGCTGAACTGAATGGTGCTGGCCAAACATTGGTGTCCTGGAAGCTGCCAGCACCCAGCCCTCCCCACAGCTCTCCCTGCACAGGGACCCTGCCGGCATTGACCAGAGGCTGACCGAGGAGCCAAAACCCTAGAGTGGCACCCGAAGAGCACAGCGAGAGCCGCATGCCATACCCACGACCGTCAGCAGCATGTTGTCCAGCAGCAGCGCAACGAACACCACCACCAGCACCAGCCTCCGGGACGCTCTGCCTGCTGCCAGCCAGCCCCAGGGCACGCGTTCGGCAGCCGGGGCCATGGCCGAGAGCCCGGAGCTCAGCCTGGGTCCTGCTGGCTGCTGGTCTTCAGGACTGAAGGTCTCCTATAACCTTTAAAGAAATCACTCCGGGTTACAACCTCCCAGAGCTCATGGCTTCTCTCTTGAGAAAGCAGCTCCTGAGGTCACCTAGTGTGTGTCCTCCAGGAGCTGATGCTGTTCCCTAGGAGCTGGGACCACCAGCTTTGCTGTACAGACCGTGCTTTTATCAAGCTTGCATTTGAAGTTGCAGATGGAGTGCGCTCTAACCCATTTCCTCTCTCCTGAGACATCTTGTACCTGCTTCAAGGCATCATTTAAGTCTTCTTCCAAAGACTGAAAGCATAGATCAAGCTCATAGCTTATATGTGGTAATCTCTACATCTTTTATTCCATGTTTGTTCTTTGGAGATTAAATTAGGACTCGAAGGAAATTCATTTACCTTACGTGTCTTTTCATTTGACCTAATTGAAATGTCATGGCAAGAGGCAGGACTTAAAAGCCTAACATACGTGATTGAGATCAGGGCTTCAGAGGGGCTGAGGGAAGATTGCTGGCTCGGTCACTCTGGAAAGATCAGTCAGAAATTTGCACTAACCCAACCAATTAGCCTTTTATGTTCTTACAGCTCTCAACACTTCAGAGACTAAGCGGCAAAACGAATGGAGCCGAGTCCGAACTATCACCCTTTCCAGCAATCCTGTGGTTTCCTGAAATCCCAGGCAATAATATTTATCAATTTTTAATTAAAAAAGCAAACACTCCAGACTCTCTGTCATCAAATCCGAGTGCCACACAGGGCACTAGGCTGGGAGATGGTTTCTCACTGCACCTCCAGGTACTTCTAAATACCAAAGAATAGGATTAATGCAAGAGAAGAGATGTCTATCTCAAAGTTAATAGAGAGAGAAAGAAGAAAGAAGCACAGACAATAAAGACATGTAGACCTTACGTCTTGAGCCCCAAACCCTGTCCTTTCTCAGAGCAAACCTATTGCTTGGAGCAGAGGAAAACGAACGCTTACCCTGGAGCCCATCTCAGTGCGAGGAGCCGGCTGCTGATGTGGGAGGTGGTGTGGTCTGCGACCGCTGCTCCCAGGGATTTATGGCCAGCTTTTATCAGAAGAGGATATGAGTGTCGCTCTTCCATGGAGATTTAATTGGAACCTCAAACAAGTTTCATTCAGCCCTGCAGCTCCCTCTGCGTCAGAGCAGGACGTGGGGTGGGCTGAGGGCACTGGGAGGAGAGGCAGGAGTGTTTATCTGCAGCAGAGGCACCTCTCCAGGCTTTCATCAACACTTATCTCTGAGCACCTTAACTCTCGCCTGGGTCTGAGCACACCGAACGCACTGCCCTGTGCCTGCACAGCCCTTTCCTCTGGGGGTGAAGCCTGCTGAGCCCCGTCAGCGGGTGGTTACAAGAGGCAATGAACAGTTTCCTCACTGGGAGGCAAGGCTGGTGTCATTAAATGGGAAATGCAGTTATAAAATACATAATAGTCTGGGTCTTGGGCTCCTCTCCAGTGACCGATGGCCATTCTCCTGCCTGGTCTTGGTACCACTGAGCTGCGGCTCCATGTTACACATCCTGCAGTAAAACCAGGCAGCTTTCACCGACAAGACCTGCAGCACCCCAGGGGTTTTTGGTTAACTCCAAAACTTGGGGAGCACAATTTGATGAAATAGGGATATCGCCTCAGTTGCTCTTCCCCGCTCCCTCTGCACATGTTTGCACATCACCGTGGGCCGTACGTGTGGGGAAGGAGCTGCGTGTCCAACAATCCCCACAGGCACTGCCAGAGTCGCTGCTTCTCCTGTGGGATGTGGTCCACGGAGCTCCCTCCAAAGCATCCCTTCTCAGGCAGGATTCTCCTTTATGTGCTGAATGTTTTTAGCATTAGAAGGAGAATAAACTGTCGGGAGCTCTTCCTCAAAAGGAAAAGAGAAATATTTATGTCACTGAGTCTCAGTGACATAGAGACTCAGCCGTGGGCTGGTCCGTGGGATGCTGACGAGCTGTTTTGCCTCGTCCACAGCACAGATCAGCTTTTTGGGATTTGTGAAGCTTTAAGTGTGATGATAAGTGTTCGTAGTGGATGGAAATATTTCCAAGGCCAGGATGCACCAATCTGGCCCGTGGTCTCTGAGGGGCATGGGGGAATCCTGCCTCTCCCCTGGGTTGTTAATCTGAGTTCTGCCCTTGGCTCCTCCCCGCAGGAGGATGCTGGCAGTGGGCCTGTGTCCACAGCCTTTCCCCGGGCTGTTTTGCCATCTGCTTTACCTCCGGGAACAAGGAGATACTTCTTGGGCTAACAGGGCCAGTTTCTCATAAGCCAAGCTGGATGGAAAATTATACCTGTGCCTGGGTGAGGTACTGCAAATGCCATTTACAATGTGATCTCTTCCATCATTTCTGTTTTCTTAAACTTTTGACACTTTGCCCCATGATTTCTTTGTTAAACCAGCACTGATACCATCATCCATTCAGGACACAGAGATTTACCACAGGGAAAGAAAATAAATCCTAAACACATTCACCTTCTCTCTGCTGGTGCGTAAATCTGCCATTGAGGCCGTTCATCCGGCTTCTGCATGGCCAAAAACTATTGCCAATAACGTGAGATGAGTACAGCCTACCCGGAATTCCCCGGGTGGGCATTAGAGCAGGAGCTGTAGCCTTTAAATATATTTCATGAGTTGAGAATCGAATGTCTAGGCCTGGAAATGACTTTCTAAATATCCGCAGAGTTCACAGAGGATGAGCGGTGCAGCACCACCATCTGCTGAGGGAGCTCAGAATTGCTCCGCTCTGCCTTGGGCTCTCCATGGACAGTAATTCGGATTCTCCTTCGGGTGAGGAGGGGCATGAGGAGACAGTTATTGTTATTATTGTTGGATATTTCTTCTGTAGGCCCCAAGGTCGGGACACTGTCTCGTTGGGCAGCCCTAGGCAGCCGAAGGAGGCTGCAGTGTCGTGTCGCTGCTTTTGCAGAGGTGACGGGAAAGCTTACTCAGACGTGCTTCGGGAGCATTTCCATGTGTCTGTCAGATTTTTCCAGGCAGTTCCCTTCAAGATAGTGGGTTTTTAAACCTGTTACAAATGTTTGCCATGAATTTTTCTTTCAATACAGGAAAAGATGACTACAATTTTCTTCCTGGCCAGACTGAGTTGGAAAGTCTAGTGAACATTTCTGATGCGATGGGAAGTATAAGAGAATTTATGGGCTGTCTCGAAGCCCAGCACAGGACGTAAGCCTGAGAAATGGCTGGTGGCAGAGCTCCTGCCGGCTCTGCAGCGGATTGCAATGCCGGTGGGTTCAGCCGACAGCTCGGCGAGGTCGCGCTGCTGCTGGCTCCCCTCAGAGGTGCAGGGAAATGTGTCCGCAGTGCAGCAAGGGCTCCTGCGGACCAGCACAAAGCAGCATTTTACAAACCAGCGTGAGGCAAATGGCTGATGGATGTAGAACCGCCAGCCTGGGGTCGGGTGATCATGGCAGCGTAAGGGCAGGTTGGAGCAGGCACCTGTAAAACACACTTTGCTTTAAAGTCACTCTCTGCTGGTATTTCCTTTACTGGAAGGTTTCTGTAGCCCAGCTCTGGACCTGCTGCCTGTTGCCTCATGCTCTTCCGTGGGCGAGTTTGCATCATCCTCTCTAATACCATTTTGTTTAGCCCATGAGGCAGGTTTTCTCAGCCTGTAAGACTGGTTAAACACAGAATAAAAATATTTAGGACACAAAACAGTCTGTTTTGAGCAACTGGGGTTTGCATTCCCGGGCCAGGCTTTGGGTGCAGGTGGAAGCGGTTGCGAAGTGGTGCTGGTTGGAGTAACCTGTGACACTGCCACTTGGCCAGTCCCGCTGGGTTGTGTTTCCTTGGCCCTTTTGACTATTAACAAACAGGAGGGCTCAGTAATTTGCTCAAGGTCACGTTGCATTAGAAAGAGAGCTGAACCCTGGCCAGAGCCTTCCCATTCGGTGTTTAATCCACTCAACGGCGTCGTCCCTTTGTCTGGGGATTATTTGTTGTGTTTACTCCCTCCTTAACCAAACACTTTCTTGTGTGGTTGTTTAGGTTTTTTTCCATTTGTCTCACCAGTCCCTGGTATGTTGTTGCTCCTCCAAACAAGCACAGAGTTGCCAATATCCCTTTGAAAACATATTGCCCTGAAATATTTCTAGATTTAACATAGAAGAAGATAGAATATTGCTTTACAACATGAAATAATTCCCTCTCACTGCTAAGCCACAAACATCAACTATGGAAATTTAACACATGTGAAGAGATACATAACCCGTAAGGAAACAGAAAGTTGTCAGGTTGATGGTTTTCTGGGAAAAGGTGTTTACAAATAGCCCACTATCTTTTTTTAATTCAACTAAAGGCTTAGGGGTAAGGCAGCTCTCATTCTGTCCTGTAAACGGTGGCACCAGTCCGCCCTTGCTGCCTGAGCATGGGCGCCAGTGCGGGTGGGGTGTTCCCATGCGCAGCCCGGTCTCCCTCCCAGTTCCCACTTCGTTTCTTCTCTCCTGTCGCCCTGAGCAGCCTCCGTCACACCTTCGGTCAGAGCGCTCTTTGCAGGTGGAGCAGACCCGCGAGAGCGTGGCGGGGTGGAGGGGCACGCCTGGAGCTCGCGGGACCCCAGACCCCAGACCCGGAGCACTGCCGGGCCGAGGCCGCGGGGCAGAGCGGGGCAGAGGGGGGTCTGCGCCCCTCACACCCGGGACCGGCGCTGGGGACGGCTGGGCCGGGGCTCCTGGGCGGGAGGCCAGGGCTCTGCTTTCCTTTTAGGGCAGAATTTCTCCATTTTTTGTCTTCTCAGCCATTTAACCGTTCGGTCAGTCAATCAATTAAGTAACTTTCTCTCTTTCCTTCTCTCTTTCCTTCTCTCTTTCCTTCTTTCTTTCTTTCCTTTCTTTCCTTCTTTCTCTCTCTTTCTTTCTTTTCTTTCTTTCTCTTCCCCCTTTTCTTTCTTCTTCTTCCTTTTCCTCTTTTTCCTTTTTATCTTTTCTTTTTCTTCTCTTTCCTTTCCCCTTTCCTTTTTTCCTTCTCCTTTTCCCTTTATACTTTTCCCTTTTTCCCTTGTCCTCGTCCTTCCCCCCCTCTCCTCCCTTGTCCGTCCCCCCCGCACCCCGGTTCCCCCCCCAGCACCCCGGCCAGCTCCCGCGCTTCCCGCCCCGGGTCGGGGCTCTCCGCGGGGCGGGCCCCGCGCGGCGGCTCTATATGAGCGCAGGCGCGGCGGGGCTGGGCCTTGGAGAAGATGGCGGCGGTGCGGGCGGTGCGCGGGCTGGTGAACGGCGCCGGGCCCGGCGGGCCGCGGGAGCAGGCGGCCGCCCTCACCCGCGACTACCTCTCCCAGCCGCGCCTCAGTGAGTGCGGGGCCCGGGCGGGGCGGCGGGCGGGCTCCCCGGGTCGCCTCGGAGCCGCTGCGGAGGGTGGGCCCGGCCCGGGGCCGCGGGCAGGCCGGGCTGACCCGAAGCCGGGCGGGCCGCAGCTCCGGGGGCCGGCGGGCGAGGTCGGCAGCCTGGGCTGCTTCTTGCAGCCTCCCCGCGCTCGGGCGCCTCTTCGGGCACAGGCCTGGGGGTGCGCGGCGGGTTCTGGGGGGCTGCGGGCCCGTGTCCCGCCCGAGACGGGCTTTTAACTGCCGCCGGTGCCGCAGCGGAGCTTTTCGTGGTTGTCGTGTCTGAACCCTTGAGTTACTCGCAGGCCGGAGCCACGAGCCTGTGCCTGCTGGGTGACACCGGCCATTTCGGTGTCCTTCGTGAAAAACCGTCGTTCTTTGCAGGAACTGGAAATTACTGTAAATTGTGGGGGGTGACGTGGATTCTGTTCCTTTAAAATGAGGTTGAGCAATCTGGTGAAAAAGGGGAAGTACAGTAGCCTTGTAGAAAGGCCTTTCTACACAGCTGTGTGAAGGTGCCTGTTTTTGTGACCTTGTTTTGGTCGGGGTACCAATTACAGGAGTGACTCTGCCTGTGCCCCTACGCAGTGTGAATACGGACAAGGCGGTAGGCAGGGAGCTTCTCTGCGACAGTTCCTTTACACGAGTCAGTCTGGTTTGAAAGCTGAATCAGTTACTGCTCCCCCAAGGCTGCTGCTCCACTTTACTCTGGAGTGGAGTCTCCTGCCAAGGTTGGAGCCAGAGGGACTTCATGTTCAGTTAATGTTTCTCTATGTGGATTTTGGCTTTTGCCCAAACTGACATTTTTTGCAAGCTGTTTGTCATAGAACTGGTTGGTCTTATTGCAAGCAGGAATTTTGAGTCAGTGGCGAGCTGCTTTCAAGTCTTGCGGACAGAGCAAGGCTGGCTGGGGAGGAAGTGTTCATGAGACAGTCATGAGATGCAGCGCTTTGCTCAAGATGATGTTTTCCATTTCTTGTGGACAGCGGGCTGCAAACCCTCACAGCCTGAGCAGGGTCCTCTTCGTAGCATGATGCTGGTGCAGTGCTCCTGCTCCTATGGATGGAGCAGGGCCAGCTTGTGTGGCTGATGAAAACTAATTCAGGGACAGTTGTGTCTCAGTGTATTTAGCAGGATTTCGACAAGAGTAGACCTGAGGAGTAGAAGTTGTAGCCTTAGACCATCTTATATGTCCCAGTGACCCTGAGACCTTATCTCATGCAGTTTTAATTATTGCTGATGAGGAGATTACATTGCAACAGTTCAAACTGTTTGTTTGAGCGTAAATACTGCCTGTTGACAGTGTAGACAACCCGGGTGAGCATGCCAAACCTGGGCAGGCCGAAGGGGCTGAGCCAGGTGATTCCCTGCAGTCTGGTGCTGGTGGAATTTGTGATTTCTCCTAGTACCCCCAGTGCCTTGTAGTGTGACCGAGAACGGGTGCTGGTGTCTCTCCTGCTCTGGAAATGGATCCTCTTGCTCATTTTCCCCTCCCAGGGATAAGTGATTAACAGTCACTCCTGGTCACTGCTCCTTGTGACCCTGATAAAGCTTTGACTCAGTGTTGCTTTTATCTGTGGATCAGGCGATGCTGGGCTCTGGCTGGGACACTTGAGTGTCCTTGGAGCGATGCAGGAGGGTGTCTAGTACATTTTCACAGCTTTTCCATGGGGCTGAGAGCAGCAATGGCTTCTGGGCACACAGTACTTCAGGAGTGGTGTGTAGTGCTAATGCTTGAGCTGTTTAAGGTATGAGCCTTCCAATGAGCTGGCAAGCTGTGGCCTCCTATCGGATGTCAATCCTTAAGATAAACCAGGCTAACCCACGAGGAGGAGCAGCTCGGTGAAGGTGAAATTCAACCTTTCACAGCACAATGTGTTGACCTTTTCTCGGTCAGGAAAGGTATTGTAAGGCTTTCTCATAGTGTGCCAAAACCCACAACTTGCTGTAGAACTACAAGCTTTTGAGCGTGAGATCCACTTGCTTTCCTAAGCCCAGGCTTTCACGTGGGTGATTTCAGGGTCAGGGAGCAGGACACTCCTGTGGTTAAAAAAAAAAAAGTGCCATGAAGTTGGGAGTTGATATTATTGATATTAAGGTCTTCTCACCCTTTGTTGGACACAAATTTCAGAGATGACTCCTTTATCACCCATTACAGCTGTTATTAGCCCTGCTTTTTAAAGGTCTTACAACTGTGGTTTTTTCTTCGCTTAAAATGTCAACTCTGTTATATTGGTGTTTCTGGTGGCATTTAAATTACCCCTGTATATAGACTTGCAGTGAGTTTCTGTGACAGACAAGAAAATGGCAATATCATCTATCTTACTGTTACCTCTGGTGCGTTGCAAGTAGCAGCCAAAGATGCTGGTCACGCAGTTCAGTACCTAATCCTGCTTGCAGAGTTCATAATAAACACAGAAATGAGCTGGGCCCCAAACCTGCAAACCTGAGGCTGGGGGCAGGAGTGAAGCCTGGACAGTGTTATGTAGGATGTTTCTGGTGGTCTGGGGAACTCCCTGACTTGTGGTGTGTTCTCTTTCAGCTTACAGAACTGTGTCGGGTGTGAATGGTCCCCTGGTTATCTTGGATCAAGTGAAGGTAAAGAGTCAGGTTCTTCATGACTGATGCTTTTAGAGGGAGAGTTGATCAGAAAAGGTGTGAGGGGTTAAATGCAAAACTGTTGTGAAATTCCTGGGCCCACTGGGCAGCTGCAATACAAGGTATGTTTCTGACTGCTGAGGTAAAGGAGGATGTGCTCAGGAGAGAGCTGTCCATGGCCTGGGAGAGAGAAGGAGTCCTTGAGACTGTTGGGGGAAAGGGAGGAAACAGTGCATCAGGTTTGCCAAAATCCCCCAGATGTTGTCTGGGCTTGGAGGCAGAAACATAACAATTCACTTTGATCTCCAGCTTTGTGTTACCAAAACATAAGTGCTCTGGAAGAGGGAACATAAACAGTCTTGGCTTGTTTTCCCATTACTGGCAAGTCCCTGTGGAAGGCCAGTGACTGATGCTGTGTACAGGCAATAGCCAGCTCTTTTTTTTTCTTTATTGTCAGATACTGCATTGTGGCTCCTCTGTTTGAGGACTGCTGGGGTTTTCAGAATAGGTGCTCTCTCGGGTCTTTCTGCACCTGCAACTCTGAGCAAGTCTTGTGTAGTCCCTGTAACAATGGCTTTAGCCTGATAATTGTCTTGGAATGAGTTTTCTTCTGATAAGATTATTTTTTAAAATAACTGAGTAGTTTCTAAGCTTAGGCTTGCTTGAAACTGCTGACTTTTGTTTCCTGACACTTCTGGATTGTAATGCTTTCCACCCTCTTTCCTGCTCATCTTCAGTTCCCTAGGTATGCAGAGATTGTCCACCTGACTCTTCCCGATGGCACCAGAAGAAGTGGGCAGGTTCTGGAAGTCAGTGGCTCCAAAGCTGTGGTTCAGGTATGACTAAGGGCAGGGAAGTGTCTCTTGTTAATCAGCATGTGCCTGAAGCCCTGTCAGGTCTCTCTTGTGATGTGTTCTTTTGGAACTGTAAATTAAATATAAAAAACCACCTACTGATTCCCAGTGGTGTGAATAACTTTTGAAGATGGACACCTGGAGTCCAGTGACACTTCTGGTTTGCATCCCAGCTAGATTTCTTTGCTGCTGGGTGAAAGGAATCGCGCTGTAATTGTGCAGTGCTAGAGTCAAGACCCACTCCTGGGCTCTGTGGCTGCAGGTATTTCTTTGAAGCAGCTGTTTCTTGGTGATATTAATTCTTCTGATCTGAAGAACTTTACCCTATCAGCAAAGGAAATACTTGAGATCAAAGGAATGGCACCGGGTTTGTTGGTTGCTGCTGATACCCTTCGTGCATTTTGTGAAGTAGGTTTTTACGTGATGTACCAAGCTGCTTCTGAAATCCTTCACTTGCAGAGGACTCACTTGCTTTTCTGCCCAGTGGCTGGTCCACTTCTCAAGCTGTGAAGCAGCATTTGAGTGTGTTATGTGGTAAAGCACAAGATTTACTCCTTTTTTTCTACGTTTCTTTTTCTTCTGATCTCTTTACAGGTGTTTGAAGGAACTTCAGGTATCGATGCTAAGAAAACGTCTTGTGAGTTTACTGGGGACATTCTGCGCACCCCTGTCTCTGAGGACATGCTGGGTAAATACTTGCATCCTGCTTTAAAGAATGAAGGGACTTGTCATGCTAAATTCATCATCATCATCAATTGACATTTTGATGTTATTGCTGTTTCTTGTAGGCAGAGTATTTAATGGATCGGGAAAACCGATAGACAGAGGCCCCATTGTTTTGGCTGAAGATTTCCTTGACATAATGGGTATGTTCGTAGTGCATTTCTGGCATGTGGAGTTAAGGACAAATCTGGTGTTTCTGGTTTCGGAATGTTACAGTAGATTTAGTTTTGAACATGGGATCTAACTGTTAAGGGGAGCTTTTACATATGTGTGTGGCATCGAACTCAAATCCAATTTACACAAGTGCAGGCAGATGAGGTAGCAGAAAAAACTGTTTTCAGTGATGCTTGGAAGCTGTTCTTTGAAGTATTTGTAGACTCTCTGAATTCTGTAGCCTCCAAAGATGAAAAGCTGATAACCCAACAGGCTTTCTTGAAAGCACTCGTACCATACTCCTACTGTTTACATGGCCGCAGAGCACCAGAGTCTGTGGGATCTACCTAAGGCTCAGGTTTGACCAGGCACATCTAGAGATTTGTAGGCCTAGTGGTGGGGTTTGCACCTTCTGACATGAACCTCAGATCAGTGCTCAGGGTCAGTGGTAATTTGAACTTCAAACCTGTACATGGAATAATATGTGTTCTCTTAACAGGTCAGCCCATCAATCCCCAGTGCCGTATCTATCCAGAAGAAATGATCCAGACTGGCATTTCTGCTATAGATGGTATGAACAGTATTGCCAGGGGGCAGAAAATCCCCATATTCTCAGCTGCTGGCTTGCCCCACAATGAGGTGAGCACTCAGAGTTACTCTCTAAACCAAGTCTGGCTTGCATTTCACTGGGGTTAAAATGTAAACTGAGTTGAATTCTGGTCTATGTCACAGCATCAAACATACAGATGGACTGAAACATTTCTTACCCTAGATTGCAGCTCAGATTTGTCGCCAAGCTGGCTTGGTGAAGAAATCCAAAGATGTGATGGACTACAGTGAGGAAAACTTCGCCATTGTGTTTGCTGCTATGGGCGTAAGTCGATATTATTGGAAGAAAATCATGCTCAAGTAGTAAATAAGTCAAGGCTGAGAGGAGCTGAAGTGTTCTGCATAGGGCTTATAAATAAGCAGTGCTGAAAAGGCTGGCTGGAATCTGTTGGGAACGTAGGGGAGTCTTCAGGATACAGAGAATTGTTTATGGATTTTTAGTGAGGGGTTTAGACATTAATGTGCTGCAAAATGTAGTAACTGAACCTGGAACTGATGCCTTGATGTTGTGATTTAGGTGAACATGGAAACTGCTCGGTTCTTCAAATCAGACTTCGAGGAAAATGGGTCCATGGACAATGTGTGTCTGTTCCTGAACTTGGCCAATGATCCAACGTAAGTATTGGACTGTGTGGGTTGGGAAAAGGCTGAGAACAAGTAAACTGGAAGCTGAAGCCTCACTGGTGTGCTGCCAGATGTCGCTTATGCTGGCGTTTTGCAGCAAAGCAGAATGTGAAGTGCTGGTACTCCAGCTGGTGCCTGCAGCAGATTCTTGGAGGATTTTGAAGTATTTCTTACCTTGCAGCCTTAAAGCACTTCTCATAAATAATGCCACACTGTTCTATTTCAGCATCGAACGTATTATCACGCCTCGTCTAGCTCTAACAACAGCAGAGTTCTTGGCATATCAGTGTGAGAAGCATGTGCTGGTCATTCTGACAGACATGAGCTCCTATGCTGAAGCACTGCGAGAGGTACGAGTTTATTAACTCGCATGGCAGAAGGGGCTTGTAGGGTCAAGTGAGAGTGTGAACTTTGCTCAAGCTCTTCCAATTAATATTTGTTATAATGTCCTTAAATAGCCAGTGAAGTTTTTAGTTTGTCCTTGATTGTCCAGGATTATGTTCATCACTCAAACAGCTGTGGCTTCTCTGATGGCCAAACTTCATCAACTGGCAGCATTCAGCAGCTTGGTATTATAGTTTTGGATTTGCTTTGGCGACTTGTCTCCTGATACATGGCTGTGGTGACATTGTGCTCTAAACAGGGGGGGTGCTGTGGCTGTATTTTGGTATCAGCTGCAGGGCAAGGTACTGAAGTAGCTAGTGTAGCTTAATTAGGAGGGACAGCAGGTCTGTGTGAGTGGTCTTACTCCTTGGAAACATTTCTCTGGGTTGCCTCAGGTTTCAGCAGCTCGAGAGGAGGTGCCTGGCCGTCGTGGCTTCCCAGGTTACATGTACACCGACTTGGCTACGATCTATGAGCGTGCCGGGCGTGTGGAAGGCAGAAATGGCTCCATTACTCAGATTCCTATTCTTACCATGCCCAATGATGGTGAGTGATTTTTTTTTTTTTCCAAGTGTTTTTAATAAACAAGACTTTAAAGGGCTCCCTTAGAGTGAAGTGCTTGTTTGAGACACACAGCAAGAGAGGAGGTGCTGTGGCCCTTGAGGTTTCCGTTGGACTCTCACAGTTCCTGGCTGCCCTGTCTGTCTGTATTGCTAAGGGAAGTGCTTTGCCCATTTCAGGATGGTTCCCCAGCCCTCTGTCAGCACTTACACCTCTAACCCCTGCATGAGAGTGCTGAGTAATATATGGGGTCACTGACTGATGGCGTGTTATTTTAGAAGTCACTTCACTGCAAAAAGCTGCTACATCACAGCTAGAATGGGTGTAAAAGGCCCAAAAACTGTCAAACCCTTTTTTCCTGCAGATATTACTCATCCTATCCCTGACTTGACTGGATACATCACTGAGGGACAGATCTATGTGGACAGGCAGCTGCACAACAGACAGGTGGGTACCACGCTGGTGGGAACACTGAAGAGTCTCTGTGCTTTCTGAAGTATTAATGTTGAAATTCTGGGATGTCTTTCCTCCAGGTTTACCCGCCCATTAATGTCTTGCCCTCCTTGTCTCGATTGATGAAGTCAGCTATTGGCGAGGGTATGACCAGGAAGGACCACGCAGATGTATCCAACCAGCTGGTATGTGAAAACCCCTTCAGGGAAGCAGAGGCGTGTTTCAAACCCACCTTTTACTAAGCAGCCTGTAAAGGACATGCCAAATGGGTGCAATCCAGAGTGCTCCTGAGGCTGCTGTAGAGCCTTGGTTGAGTGTTTGGTGAGGCCCTTTGAGTTTGCACAGAGAGGGTTACAAAGCACTTCTGTTTCTGTCCCTTCCAGTACGCCTGCTATGCCATCGGGAAGGATGTACAGGCCATGAAGGCTGTAGTGGGTGAGGAAGCTCTTACCTCAGATGATCTTCTTTATCTGGAGTTTCTGCAGAAGTTTGAGAAGAACTTCATTGCTCAGGGTAAGTGTCTGCTGAAGAATGTCACCATATGTGGAACACCCAGAAGGTCGTTCTGGGATCTGCCCACTGGCGAGACACGTTCCTGCTCCGTGTTCCAGTCTGTGGTTGCTCCCTGCAGGTCCTTATGAAAACCGCACTGTTTACGAGACCTTGGACATCGGATGGCAGCTGTTGCGGATCTTCCCCAAGGAGATGTTGAAGAGAATCCCTCAGACAACGCTGGCCGAATTCTATCCCCGGGATTCGACTGCAAAACACTAGCCCCAGCTTCATGTCTAACCCCTTGCTCTGTGAAATGCTGTTTGTTTTCTTTTCTCATGTGTTGGTGTTTACTTGTCGCCCGTACAATTAAAACCAAGAGTAGGTGACACTTGTGCCAGTGTTCCGATGCACACTGAGACCAGCTTTTAAATATCCCTCCTTCCAAGGCCTGGATCTGCAGGGGAATCCTTAGGCCAGCTCTTATGATGTGCAATAGCTGTCACAAAGCTTGGTTTGTGTTTTGACCTGGACCTTTGGTAGATATTTCAGGGGAATGTCTGAGGATTACCAGAAATTGCTAAATCTTTCCTTCTAAACCAGAAGCACGTGGTTTAGAGAGAGCAAAAGTGATTTCCTTTGTCCAAAGCACCTGCTCGGTCTGATCACCGCAGTTGTGGTGCTGCTGGTGTGCCTGAAGTCTGGGTGAGTGTGCAGCAAGCATGGTGCGTGACAACAAACCTTCCTGAAGAGTGCGAGTCACTGAGTTTTAACTGTGGCTTAAGACCTGTGAAGGTGTGCGTGAGCAGAGGGTGCTAGCGGGTCCACTGGGTGCTTTTCCACTAGGAAAGGGGCTCTTCAGAGCTCACAGGCCAGCAGGTTGCTAACCCAAGAAAGCACAAGGCTTAATTCCTCAAAGGTTTGAAATCAAAACTTTCAGAGGAAGTTTCCTACTTACCCTTTTTATTTCTTTGAATTCTGGAGATGCCAGAGACACAAACCAGCAGCTGAAGCATTCTGACACCAGGCAAACCTGGGGTAATTCTTGGGGTAATTATTGGGGTAATTCCAATAATTTGTGCTGCTGCTGCTGGGGATTGTAGGAGGTGTGAAAACCCCTCTTATCCCAAACAGCTGTACTGGGGCAGGTCGGCTTTTAAAGCATGCCTTGTACTAAACGAAGCCACAGGAGACAGCGGCGAAAGGGGTGAAGGGGTATTTTGGATTCTGTTAAGGCATGCTCCAGGCAGCACTGGCTCCCACGGCGTGTTTGACGCTGTTGTGGTTCACGCTGCAGGCTCAGGTTTGGCTGCCGCCAGAGCCCAGTGCTCCCCAGCGCTGCGGATTTGGCTGCTCCTTTCAGTGTTGTGTTTTCCAGATTGGTTCAGATGAGGCTCTCAGCCCAGCGCTGGCACTCTCCTGCTTTTTTCCAGGCTTAGTGCAGTCTGAGCTCTGGTCTAGCTCACCAAAGCATGTTGCACCTCTCTGAACGCCTTCAGTGCTTGTCTGGGAAGGTGCTAACATGACTTGAATGCTCGTGTGCTAATTCCAGCTTCCCCTGACGTCTCCTCCATGCAGTTCTCTCTAGTTTGTCAGTGTTCTCTGTAAGTTGGATGCAATAGCAGCTCTATTCCAGTGCATTCCACCCTAAAGCTGTGTCGAGTCTATTTTTCTTGAGGTGGGGATGGGAGGTTGGAAGTGTTGGCATGAGAATACTTTAATGTAGAGAATATCTAAATAAATTATACATGGAAAGTGTTGGACAAAGCTGAGGCTTCTGTGATTCTGTCGTTGAAAACAACTTCAAGTCTTTCAGCAGCGCCTCAGATGTCCTTTGCCACTGGGGATCCTGTTGATATGAAAAACTACATAATGCATCAAAACCACTTTTCACTTCTGTTTTCCGGTGTGCAGCCACTTGAGCCACCTCCACATGATTACCAGAGCTGGTTGCTTTGGACAGGATTTGTCCTTGAGCTTCAAGACTGAGCGCTTGGTGCGGGTGGAGTGGGAGGGTGGAGCAGTCACGGGTAAAGGGTTTGCCGGAATGTGGGAGGGGGTAATGCGATACCCCTGTTTCCATGGGCCTCTCGAGGGGTGGCTTGCACTAGAGGAGGCTTGGAAACCTTAAAAAGCCTCTTGAAAATGAGCTGAGGTGTATGTTGACTTTAAATTTTCCATAGGAACTGTGCTACCAAGGTGAGGGGGGCCTGGATAGGTTTATTCTGCACAGACAACCTGGGGCATGACTGCTTAAATCCCTGGTGTGGTTCCTCTCTGTGAATTAACTGCTCTGAGAGCCTCCCTGCTCTGAGAGTGCAGCATGCCACGAAGGTGAGAGGTCCAGAAGCGTGTGAGATGGGGAGATCCAGGATTCTTCCTGGCCCTCTCCAGAGAGCGGAGGTAAACCGAGATGCACCTTCCTTTACTGAGCAACCTGCACCTCAAAACCAGCTGTGTAAGGAGGGGAGCAAGCACCTTCCTGCTGGTTTTGCTCTTCACAGAGCAGTGCCCTGATGTGCTGAGCCGCACTGTCCCTGTCTCCCGGAGCAGGGTTTGTTCAGACTGGTAAAAGCCTGAGGGTCTCTCAGGTCTTTGTTGAATGCTGTCCTAAGCTGTAATTCGAGCTGTGTACAGAAGTACAAGTCCTTGAGGTGATAAAGACTGCCTCATTTTTTAAACTCATGTCAGCGTCCACGCCAGTTCCTGCAGTTTGTTTTCCACCAGGAGAGACACGAGGTTACAAATCCCATATCCTCAGTGTTAACAATGGCTTTGATTGTCCCTCAGAGCTCGAAAGGCTGGGCGTTCAGGGCAGAGGGAAGGGGATTCTGCTCAAACATGTCTGATGCCTTATAAGTCTTTGTTGCAGCTTTTTAACTTTTTCTACTCGTTTACCCCCTCAGTTCTGGTCCCTCTGTCTTGAGGGAGGCCCCAGGGTCAGGGCATGGGAACAGCTTCATGAACAAATGGAGCCGTCGGTGCTCAGTAATGTGGGTTTTGAAAACATGAGTGAGAGGAGAAATTCCAAAGTCCAGTGAATTCCTGGAATCCTTCAGAGGTGACAGGTTTGGGGGACAAAGGTTGGACGAGCGCTCCCAAGGGTCGGCGAGGAGACAGCTGTCTCTGATACCCATGCCCGGACACTCGCAGGTAAGGTGGCTCCTGAACGGCGCGTGGGTCAGAGCAAAGCAAGAGGAATTCTGCTGTAAGAACCTTCACGGCAATCAAGCTCCACTGATTTGCAGCTGCTAGGAGCCAAGGGGAAGGAGAGAGATGTGTTCTGTGGCTCAGGCCAGGCTGGTGAGCAGGTCCAACACAGGCAAGACATGAACGACAGCTCGGCTTGTCCGGGCCTGGCAAAGCTTTGCGGTGAATATAAACAGCGAAGGGTGGCTTTGTGCTGGGAATCGAAGCGCTGTTGTCTGCGGCACTGGGGAGCTGCCTGCTCGGGAGAGGCCGGCTGGGCTGCAGGGAACATGGGGCCGGCTGGAGCACGGCAGCCACGCAGCGGCACTGCGCCAGAGGGGATGGAGCGAGCTGTGCACGTCAGTGCCAGAATCCACTGTGTTGCTGCGGTCCGGAAGGACGAGGCTGTTTCAGATCCTGTATCACCTGGAAATAAGATTGTTTTTCAATTACGTATTTAGACAGCAGTGCAAGAGCTGCTTCGGGAATGACCAGAGCTGCTGGAAGCAGCAGTAGCACACACCGTGATGCTGTTCCGCTTGCCTGGATGCTGACTGCAAATGCCCTGAGTTTTTGAATGGTGCTTGTGGGGACCAGGGCTAGGGCTGGCTCTGGTAAGGTCAAGGGGGAAGGTAGTGCTTATAGGCACACAACCAGCCTCTTCGGCTCTTAGCTGGGGAAGTTAATCCAGGCTTACTCGCTGCTTAAACCTCCAGGACCTCTGGTTTAATGAGGCATGTGTGTCTGGCAGAGGTTTGGTGGTGACATCCAGCTCTGACCTGTTCCCTCTGCTTCCTGGACTCGCGCACTCGAGGGGCCGGGCTGTCACGGCTGTGCTGCCCGTGTGCTTCTCGCTGGCTGCGGCTCCTGCTGGGATCGCCGGGCATGCCTGAGCCTGCTCTGCTCCAGCTCCAGAGACTCGGAGCAGGGCAGAAATCTCTGTCTTCCTCCTGGCTCGTGCTCCCTGGCTGCTGGAGGAAACCCCTGTGCCCACAGAGTGACGGCATTGCTGTCACCCGGTGCCCGCCGGCAGGTTCCCGGGGTACAGCGTGCCCTGTCCTACAGCCCAGGGGCTCCCAGGTAGTGACAGCCCGAGCCTGGCACGGGGCCCTGTCGGAGCGGAACGCCGGGCGGAGCCGAGCTGCCCGGGGCCCCGCGAGTGGGCCGGGGCTTGCACACAGCGGAGCTGCCCCCGAGCCCTGCGCCGGGGAGACGGGCCGGGAGGAAGCGGTGCCGGTGCGTGCCGCGGGGCCGGGCCGGGCCGTGCCGGGAGCCGTCCTGGGGCCCCGCGTTCCGGCCGCACGGTCACAAACAGCCCGACGCTGCACGGCGTGGAGACAGCGGGTGCCGGGCTCGACGGGACGGGCTGCTCTCCAGCTGCCGCCCTAGCGCGCTCCCACCCCGGTTCCTTTTCTCCTTTTTTTTCCTGCGGAGGTGGCTAATGAGGACTGCCTGGGGCTCCGCCGCCCCTCGCCAGCCGCTGCCAGCCGGGCCGGGCCCTCCCGCAGCACACGCCAGCTGTCAGCTCGTTGCGGGGGGAGCGGAGCGAACGCCGTGCCCCCGGCCCCGGGGGTGTTCGGCCGGCAGCGGCAGATGCAAGGCAGGGAGCAGGCGGGTGGGCAGAGCCGCCGCGGGCATTTGCACATCAAAAGCCGCTCTGCCTCCAGCCCCGCGCCGCCCCGCCGGCTCGGGGGGCTGCGGTGACGGGGTAATCGCCCGTTCGGAGGCAGCCGGGGGCCGGGCTCTGCCGAGCTCTGCAGGTCTGACTGCCCCCCCACCGCCGGCAACGGGAGCGGTGGCACCCGGCTGTTAAAAGAAGATGCAAATCAGCTTTTCTCTGTCTTGGAGCTTATTTGCATCTGCTGATTAGTTCAACAAGCAATTCAAACTCCTTCTGTTTGGGGACGGTTGGTGCTGGGGCAGCTGGAGCAGAGCTAACCCCAGGCACAGGCGAAGGGGGGAACCCCGGTGACCGGCGGGGAGAGGCATGAGCTGGTGCCGCTTGTTGTGCCCCCCACAACGCCTGAGCCAACCGTGCCCGTGCCCCTCGTACACAGACACCTCCTCCCCCAGGAGCCCCGGCGCGCACTGATGCCACCCCGTTCCTGTTCGCCGTGCCGCGGAGGAGGCACTGGGCACGAGGGAACGGCTTTACGGCATCAGCAGGGCCCTCTGCCTGCCGGAGCGTGCCTCCTCTTGGGCACGAAGCGGTGGGGCTGCAGCAGGGACCGGGCTGCCCTGGCCGCGGCTGTCCTGCACTGCTCAGCTTTCACAGAACCACGGATGGTTTGGGGTGGAAGGGACCCGGGAGAACGCCCCCGCCACGGGCAGGGACAGCTTCCTCTAGACCGGTGGCTCCCTGTGGCCTCCTAACACAGGAGCTGTGCTGCTGTTTGTGGGACAGCCCTGCAAGGGCCAGGCGGTGCCCGCTGCCCGATTGCTGCTGCTGCTGCCTGAGGCGCAGCAAGCTCTGAGCCCTGCCTGTGGGGAGGACCAGCTCCTCACCAGGAGCTTCATTAGGGCCTTGGTGGAAAAGGGGTGGGACCCTCACCTGGCTTACTGGAAGAAGAAGCCCAGGGTCCCCGGGGCGGGGCTTTTGGCTCCCCAGTGCCCTGGGCATTGCCAAGAAGCTGTCCTTGCTCTGTGCGTGTCCTTCGGATGCTGCGCTTGCTCCTGGACCTGCCCTGACTCCCGCTGCTGCTCAGCCCTGCTGAGCCTCTGCTTTGCTGCGCCGCAGCATCTGCGCTTCGGTGTGACCTCTGCGGGACGGGGATGTCCCCTGGGGTCACCTGCAATAACAGACGGCTCCGGGCTCTCCTCGCTGCTGCCCTGACCCAGATCCATGGCCGAGCCCGGGAAGGGCTCGGCCAAGCCAGCAGCACCCCTCAGCCAGGGCAGGCGATGGTCGGAGGTGATCTGTAACAGAAGGTGCTGCTCAGGAGAAAGAGTCCTCGCACGTGGTTTTCTATCTCCTTCCTCCTCAACAGTTCGCAAAGGCTCTAAAAATAAACTTCCCTCACGCCTCAGGCAGCGTGAGCAAAGCCAAGCTTTCCCTGGAAAGCGTCAGCGGGAGCCGGGCGCCAGTGCTGGGTGCCAGTGCCGGGTGCCAGTGCCGGGCGCCAGTGCTGGGTGCCAGTGCTGGGTGCCCTTTTGGGGGCACAGAGCAGCCCGTGGCGGGGCGAGGGCCCTGTGGGAACAGCCGGATGAGTCAGGATGAATAATGATTTCTGCAGGTTGAGCGTTTCCCCCTATTTCCTGCCCCCCAACCTCCCCCTTTACCTCCCCCTGTGCTGTTTAGGCTGTGAAGCCGCCACATCCATTCAGTGCGAAGAGGCTCCGAGTCAATTGGTTTTGGGGGAAAACAGCTTAAATAGTCAAAACATGTCCTCGGGTTTGTTAAGGCGTTTCCACTGTATCTCTGCAACTGTTTTCTCCTCAGGAGATGGACCTGCCCGCTCCGGGGACGGTGGGTCGGGGCCCGTTGGGGCAGGGGGGTTTGGGCTGTGTGGGGTCGGGGTGAAAATCCGTGTCACCTGCAGAGCAGGAGGGTGAAGCCCGCGGGGTGCGGGCTGGGAGCGGGGCCAGGCGGATTATCTCCTCTCCGATGCCCCCGTGTTCGCCCGAGGCAAGTTGCCGCTTTTCCATGCTTGGGTTCTCCCAGCTGCAGAGCGGAGATATCGCGGCTCGCCCACGCAGCACAGCGCTCGCGGGGCTGCAAACAAACGGGGCCAGGTGGAAGGATGTCCCCCAAGGGGACCTTGGTGTGCTGTGATAAACGCTTTGTGGCTGGGGCGGGTGATGTGCCACAGACAGGGGCGCAGCAAAGCACCACCCTGCCTTGCCGCTCACTGGTGGTGAAAACGCTCCGAACGCTGCGGAGCCAGGCACCGGGGAGGCTAAATCAGTTTTAAAAAATTTATTTATAAATAAAAACATAAAATTACCAGTAGTTTACATCAGTCACCAGAAATAACATCCAAAAAACCTGCAGAAAAATAATTATATGTACAGGCTGAGCCCGGGCAGCCGCAGAGCGGGCTCACCCCGGGAGCGACACACTGCGATGCGGACGGTCACACACAGCGTTGTGCAGAGGCAGCACGTCGATGGCTCTGGGCGATCACATCACACAGCGCTGGCTGGGGGGGACGAGGGGCTGCGGCGACGGGGACTTGGGACGGTGCCACCGAGCAGGAACAGGGCTGGGGCTGGGGCAGCCGGGGAGGGCTCTGCTCCCCGCGGCTTTGGCACTGGAGCGCTCCTGGTTGCTGGGCTCTGGCTCCGAGGTGGGGTGCGGAGGGGCTGTACAGCCCTCGGTGCGGGGCTATGGCTTGGATGATGCAGAAAATCCCTTCTGGCCTTGCAAGCCAGAGCGGAGCCGGGTGGGTGCCATCCTTCATCCCTGAACTTTTGGCTCTCCAAAACATCCTTCAGCAGGTCTGGGCAAAGGCTGGTCGACCCGACGTGGCCCCGACCTACAGCCGCAGGGCTGGAACTGGGATTTGAGGTTGGCTTTTCTCAGTGGATCATGGCTAAGGCTCGGCTTGTGCTGTGTGCCAGCCCCGGGACCAGCCGGGATGCCCCGGGGTGGCGTGTGGAGGGTGCTCGGGGGCAGGTGCAGAAGGCACAGACTGGTTTCCGTGTGGTGCCTTTACAGGCTGGCTGGAGCAGGTGAGGATGCTGAATTTTGCTGCTTGTGCACAGCTTTGAGCCCTTGGCTGAATCTGTGGCACGGGATCATAAAGACCCCTGTGCAACCCTGGGATGGGGCTTCCCAGGCTGGCGCCCAGCTCATTAGTGGGTAAACAAACCCATTGCAGCAAAAATACCGTTGCACTAGCACATCGTGGTCCTGGCTGGAGACCTCCAGCCTGGCCAGCTGGGTGCTGGCTGGTTCTCTCGCAGCCCGTGCCGAGCTGTGGGGGGACAGGAGAGTCACCGCTGGAGCCTTGTTATCTGCTTGCTGGTGGCAGGAGGAAATTTTAAGAGCTGGGGTGGAAAATGAAATGAAAGTGTTTGGTTTTTTTTTAACCAGCTCCTGCTGACGGGATCCCGTGGGCGTAAGGGCACAGGAGGAGATAAGGCAGCCAGGGTTCCCAGGAGGGACGGTCACAGCGAGCACGTGAAAGCGTGTGGGGTCGCAGGGCAAACACAACGGATTCCCCTCTGATTCCTCGGGTCAGACTGTGGCTTGGGAAGTTCTGTCAGTTCTGAGATCCAGCTGCCTGTCTGGCAGCTGGAGAACAGGGACACTGGGTCCTTGCCCGGCAGAGCAGAGGACGCTGGGCTCGCCGCGGCTCTGCAGGAGGAGGGATGTGCCGGTGCGGCCGTGGCCGAGGGAGGGGTGCGGGGTGGGCTGTGCTCGTTAGTGATAGGTGATTTGGTGGGGGTTTGGGTGTCAGGAGGTGGGGGGGTGTGCGTGTGGGTAGGGTCCTTCCTGAGGCACTACAGCAGCCAAAGGACGGGAGAAGTGGATGTGCAGCCTGTGCCGGGGGCAGGAGGTGGCTCCTCGGTCCCACAGCCCTGGAGATCGGCACTGACCAGGGTTTAGGAGGTGAGGGAGCAGCACGGTGCTTCCTCTGGGCAGGGAGTGGCTGGAAATGTGCTGTGGCTGATTCCTCTCCAAGACGGTGGGAAGGGTCCCGGTCCCCAGAGCTGTGCCATCATGGGATCCCCCCGAGCCTGGAGCAGAGCATCCCCTGGGAGTTTGGCATCGTCTCGTTACCTGACGGGAGATCTTCTGCTGAAGCCCTGTTCCCTGGCCGCCCCCGTCGCCGGCTTCTCAGTCCTACAAGGGGGCAGAGGTGGAGGTGAGGGGGAGCTGCTGGCACGTCACCATTGGCACAAGTGGCTTGTTCACCTCTGGAACACGACAGGCGGCGGAGGGCAGCGCCGCGGGGAGGGAGACGGGCTGGAGAGCTGGCCAGGCCACCAGCTCCGCTAATAAATACATGGCTCATCGGAACTGTACAAGGCGTGGGCCGAGCTGGGGGCAGCGCCTGCCTCCGAGCTGCGAGGAGCAGAAGGCAGACCTGGCTCAGATCTCGGTGGCGATGATGTCCTCGTAGGGGACATCGGCGCCTGGAATGTCCAGCTCGATGGGCTCCTTGCCATCTTCCCCCGTGGCGAGCTGCTGGAGCATCTTCTCCAGGTTCTGGTTCCTCTTGTACATGTGCAGGTAGCTCTGCTGCAGCTGCTTCTGGTAGTGAATCACCTTCTCTTTCTCCTCCTTCCATGTCTGCCGCTCGTGCTGGAAGCTAGAGGTCATCTGCTCGTTGTTGTCCCGCTCAGCCTTCAGCTCTGCCCTCAGCCTGTCCACCTCTCCCTGCAGGGCTTGAGCGTCGTCCACCACAGCGCAGGGCCTGGCCACCTCCCGGGCTTCGCTCAGCTGCTCCCTGAGGATGCCGAGCTCCGTCCGCAGGTCCACGATCTCCTGCTCCAGCAGGTTCACCTTCTCCCTCAGCAGCTCAGACTCGTTCTTCTTGCGCTGGAGCTCGTTCTCACACACCTCCAGCTCCATGGCTTTGGTGCGCAGGGAGCCCTCCAGGTCCTGGGTCTTCATCTCCAGCCCTTCCATCTTCAACCTCATCTCCTTCAGCTGAGCCTTCAGGCTGAGAATCTCGGTGGTCTTGGTGTTGAGCTCCGTCTGGGACTCCTTCAGCTGCTGCTTCAGGAGGGAGATCTCCCCTGACTTCTGGCATACCTGTGGGGAGGGATGCAGCACCTGAGTTACGGCTGTGCCACAGGGAAAGCCTGCAGCATCCCGCGGTTCCCCAGGCAAGCCATGCTGGGCACAGCTGGGGTTCAGCACGTGCAGACCCCGGCCATGAAATCCTATCCAGGGAGATGCCCCAGCACAGGGAGCAATGCCCCGGCCTCCCAGGGGGCTGGAGAGGACCCCACGCTCCCCAAGCATCGTCACTCCGGCTGACACGGAGAGCTGCCAGCGGACAGCCGTGAGGGTTTAAGGAGCTGACAGCCCCTCAGCCGAGGGGTGGAAATGCAGGTGCCGAGGAAGTGCTCAGGCATCAATACCCCATCCAACGCATTTGCCAACCCCGCCGCTGACAGCTCACGTGGTCAGTTAGTCTTGCTGAGCCTGGTTCACAAGCACCCAACTGCACCCCATGAAACGGCAGCTGGGAGCAAAGCGTGTAAATCCCGCTGGAGCATCCCCAGGCTGGAGCCCGGAGCCACTGCCGGGGGTCCAGCGTCCGGCTGCTCTTGGTGGGACCCTGTGGCTGCCGTTTCAGCAGAGCTCGTGAAGAGCCTGGAAAGGCAGCTTGAAAATGCAAATCAACTAGAGCTGCTGGAAGCGGTAGGAGCCATCCCGGCAGGCGAGGGAGCAGAGTCGAGCCCCACGCCGCTCGAAGCACGCGGGGCAGCAGCTCTGCTTCGCCCGGTACCGGTGCACGTTCTCAGGTGGGTGAGCAGGCTCGCCTCTGGATTTTCAGCCGTTGAACGGTCTTTGTTCAGCCATACCCAATCAGCGAGGAAATTAAGCTTAAGCAGAGAGTGGAAGGTTTAACTGCTCTCTAATAAATGAACACAGTCCGGGCAGCCCCTGGTTACGTGGGAGGAGGCAGCTTTACTGCTCCTTCGGGGCCGGCAGCCTGAAAAACCCTGCGCTGGAGGGTGGGAACGCGACGTTCTTTTAATGACTGGGTTTTTACCCAGTGGTTGTTTCCTTACGCGATGTGAAGTGCCGAGGGTTTAAGAGGGGCAGCGAGTCGCTCTATTGTAACTTGCAGAGCCTCCACGTGACAGACTAGGGTTCTCCTCAGCTTTAACATCCATCTCCCAGAGCCTGGGCTTAGTGTGTGCACCATCTGCTCTGCTTGGACCCGCCGTGGTGCTGCTGGAGGCAGGTATACAAATGGTGAGGAGCTGCAGGTGCCGGAGCTCTCGCCCTCCACACACACACTTTGTTTCCAGCACTGGCAGCCCAAGGTACCTCTTGGGGCTCCAGTCCCACTTACCTCCCACTGGGTCTCCTCCAGCGCCGGAGCGAAGCTGGTCTTCTCCTTCTCGTAGGACCTCAGCTTCGTTTCCAGCAGGTTTTGCTCTTTCATGAGGTTCTCCAGCTCCTCCCGGAGCTGCTTCTTCTCCTGCTGCAGCTGGAACACCTGGAGATGAAGGACCTGCTGTGTCCGCTGGCTTTTCTGCGAGGTTTGCTTGAGCTTGCTGTTGCATTTCTGCTTGAGGCCCTCCAGCTCTTCCTTGCAGCGCCGCTGCTTCTCCTCATAAGCCTGGCAGGAGCTAATTTCCTTCTCCTCGAAGCTCGACTGAAGCTCCTGCAGTTCTCCCTCCCTCTCTAGCAGTTTCTGCTCCAGCTCCTGGATGGTGGACTCATCCGTGGAGATGGGTGAACGGATGCAAGTGGTCTTCTCAGCAGCATGGTGATGGGGGGCTTTGCTGGGGTTGAGGATCTTGTTGCCCCCGTCGGAGAAGGACATGGCCTTGAGGCTCATCATGTTGCTGTCCTGGATGATGGCACACTGCAAGATGTTGTGGGCTGAGCCCCCGAAGCGGCTCATGGGTCCCATGGGGGTGACGAGGGGGTCAAGCTGGTAGCTGCTGCTGGTGCTGTGGGTGGGGAGGCTGGACATGGAGTTCCTGCCGGAGTCGGACAGACCCCCCGAGCACAGCACCGGCTTCAGCTCCTGCTCCTTGGCTTTGTCTGGGGGGTGCAGGGGCTGGGAGAGGTGACTCCCGTTCTCCGGGGAGGAGTGGAGGATGGCACCGGACCGGGGCAGCACTGGCTTGAAGGCGGTTGGTCGCACAGCCGGCTTCTCCGCGGCCTGGGGAGAAGAGCAAAGCCCGTCAGCACAGACCAACACCGTGTCATCTCTTCTCCCCATCCCTTCTGCCCCCAAGGATAAGACCCCCGTGGTGGGGATGGCTCGGGGCTCCATCAAAGGCCAAAATCTCAGGAGGATGCTGATGGCTAAAACTGCCTCTGTTGGGAGGCAAAGAACATGTTTGGAAACGAAAGGGTACAGATCGTATTGCTGATCCGAATCCCTGGGAGCAGAGGGTGTCAGGTGCCCTCAGCATCCCCCCGCTGCCCCTCTCCTCCCAATTCCTTTCTCTGAGCCTCCTCCTGGACCAGGACAACCCTGTGGTGGGACCTGCACCTGCTTCGAGGGCTGATGCAGCCCAGTGGGAACCCCCCCACACTTCTGGGGCTGCCATCTCCCCTACTAACCACTTCCAGCTGACTGGGAAAGGGCATCAGCTTCTGCGGCGTGGGCGTCCCGAAGTCCAGGCTGCTCGTCCCAGCTTGGCTGGCCAGCTCCCCGCCGGCAAGCGAGGTATAGTCCGCTCGGTGGGCGCCGTGCGACTTCTGGCTGACCTTGATGTAAAAGAAATCCTCATTCTTGCTGCTTTTGGAGCTGGACTTGTGGCTGGAGTCCTGGGAGAAGCCGAAGCGGAGCAGCCCGTCCGAGTACCTGTTGAGCTTCTTCAGGTGGGACGACTTGCGGAGCTTGTACTGGGAGGCTCGGCAGTGCTTGCTGTGGAAGCTGTGGCCGGAGATGAGGCTGCTGACGCTGCCCATGCTGCTCCCGGGCGGGGAGCACGCAGCGGGGAGCAGAGCCCGGCTCAACCGTGTGGCGAGGGGTCCGGGCAGCGGGTAGAGACGGCTGCTGCTGCAATCATAGCAGAGACCTCGCTGCGTCTGGGAGCTGCAAGCCTGGGAGAGGCAAAGAGAGCAGGAGAGCGAGGTGAGGAAAAGCGCCTTGGGAGGCGGGTGCAAGCTGCGCCCACGGTCTGGGCATCGGCAGGAGCGACGACATACAGGATGAGTGTGTAAACACACACCCTCGGGTACAAGCTGGCATCGGCGCGTGAAAGGGCTTGTGCAAAGGGCACGTGTGACCTCAGCGTGCACATTGCCAGGGCTGCTCCTCCCCACCCTCCACAGAAGCCCCATGCGAAGGAGGGCAGCAGAGGAGGAAGGCAGGGAAGAGCAGGGCTTTCCCCTGCGCCTGGGGATGGCTCCAGGAGCTCCCACCAGCTGCCCGCATCCCCCAGGCTGGCTGGCGCCCGCATCCGTCAGGCTGGCTGGCACCCGCCGTGGCCCGGGGGCTCCTCGGGAGCTGCTGGGTACGGTGCACCTGGATGAGGCCGGGTGGGTTATGAGGCACAGGCGTCTCTACAAGTGAGAAGAGGAGGAAAAGGCATTGTAGTGGGTTTTCGGTGCCTAACAGGCACTAATTTCACCAAGCGCCCGTGCCTCCTGGTCGTTCCGTGCCCGATGGATCCCGTCTCCCGACAGCCACGAGCCGCGGTCACAACCTCTCCTGCATCAGCCTGTCGCGCCCGGATTTCTCTCCAATTTTCAGCGCTCCTCTTAACCTACCTGAAAAGGGATGCTGGGAGGCTTAATTACGCTTAATGTCTGCGCAGCACTCGAGGAGAGGAGAGGCATTCTGTGCGTGCTAAGTGGTGTGATTACGGTTCAGAGGTATGCGGGGCTGAGCATTAATTACTTCTGCTAGGGGGAAAAAAAAGAATAAACCCCCAGCTCCTGGTGGCCTTTGCGAGGCTTGGCTGCCAGTGTCAGGGCTCTAACGGAGATGCACCTTCCATCTAGATAATTAGAGGGTGAGGCGGGGAGAAGGGGGAAGAGCCACTTGCAGGCAGAACTTAGTGCATAATCAAAATGAGCTGAATTGTGTTGGCACAGGCTGAGGAGAGAGGAGCCGCCTCTGCTCTTGGCTGCAGGCAGAACAGCTCGAAGCTCCCGCTGGTGGGGCCAGCACCGCGTGGCCCAGCCCTTCTCCGGAGCTGGCTCATCCGGGCTCCTTACCCCTGCACCAGCACAGGCTGCTCTGCATCCTGAACGGGGTAGCACGAACCTGCGCTCATCCCTCAGCTTTATTTGTTCTCTTTTTCTCTGTGCCCCCAGGACCAGGATTGATTAAGTGTCAAAGAAAAACCCCAGAAAGGCAGAATATCCGCTTTAATCCCTAAATCCATTTTGGGGAGATTAAGAGAAGTAAGTAAGAACCGAGGTCTGAGCTGCTGCCCGGACGCTGATACGCTAAAAGTGATCGATGACTTTGGCTTCGTTCATTTTCACAGGGTAAGAGGTGTAATGTGCGCGGAGGGGAGGAATCGCTGCGGCGAACAGGATAACTGGCACAGGAGCTGCTCTGCCCGCGTGTGTTCCTGACACCCCGCCGGTGTGTGTGTCGCAGCAGCAAAGCTGCCAGCTATCGCGACAGCATCCCCGAGACAGCCTGCAACGTGGGGGGCAGCCCGAGTACTTACACACACCTACGGCAGAGGGGCCAGGGAGATTCGATGCCCTAGAACGTGGCGCAGCATGGGGTGGGTGGACCCGCTGCTCCGGGGGTGCCAGGCTGGCTGTCGCCGTGGCCAGAGCACCCTAGGGGAGCTGCGCCCTCGGGTTTTTGGGTGCCTGTGGAAAACAGGAGAAACTTGAGGAGGGAGAGCTGGGACTTTCCAGCAGGAGCCTCTTGGCAGGAGGCATTTCAGTCCATCCCAGCCTCCCACACATACCTGAGAGGGCTGGGCAGGTCTTTTTCTCCTTCTTCCCTCTTTCAATTTGAAAAATGAACCCTTTGAAAGCCGTGGAGGAGTTGGCACAGCATTAGCAGAAAGAGAAAGGCTCTGGAGACAGCGCAGCTGGGAGTGCACCGAGCGAGGGAGGGCACGGCTTCTGCTCCAGCTTCGGGCACCGCCAAGGGGGGACCAGACTTGTCCCCCTTCCTTGCTCAGCCTCTGTGGCACACGCTTGCGTCTCCCTCTGTGACCGTGTGACCCTATGGGGAGCCAGGCCGGCTCGCTGAGCCCAAGATCCCGTCACTAGGTACGGATGTATGCACAGATGAGGCACACAGGTACATTCTAAGGGGTTTGCGTGCCTGGCAGCCGCCGCCGCTCAGGCACAGTGCCGTGTGTGAAAGGGGGGTGGAAAACAAAATAAATAGAAGCGATACCGAGTGCAGGGTCTGGAAATGCCCCGGCAACGTGGGTGCCCCCGTCCACGCAGCTGAGGGGGGCTGCTGGAGATGGGATGCGTGTCTGGGGGAGCGAGGTGAGTGGCTCCGCGCTACGTCCACAGGGAGCTCGCACCGCAGCGAGCGGTGCAGGCAGCCTGGGTAAGCGCGGGGGTGTATCAGGGCCGGCTGTTCCTGGAGTGCCTGTTGTCTGCTGGGGGTCCGTGCGTGTGTGTCTGTCAGAGCCATGGCGATGCCACCGTAACAGCCCCTCTCTGTCCCTGCCCACTGCAGCCCCCCACCTGCTCGGCTCCCGGCCTCGCCTGGCTCTCGGTGCTAAATGTGATTAATTAGAAATGTGATTTGCCCCGTCACTCACCAATTAACGAGGACAGAAAGCCAGAAAAGACACAAGCCTCTCCCTCATGCTCTGCCGCCTCCAGCAAATGAGCCCTTCAAAGCTCTTTTGTTGGTGCCATGGTGGGGAGGGGGCCGGGCTGACAGCACGAGCCCTGCGTCGGTCGGAGCCCCGGGGTGACGCGGGGCTGCGGGGCAGTGCCTGTGCTCTATGACCCCTCGAGGACTTCGAGGGTGTGAGGTGGAGTGGTGAGCCAGGAGGCACAGGGGTCCGGCAGTGATCGCCCGTGGGATGGACCCCCAACAGACAGCCGTGCAGCGTGGGCTAAACCCACGGGATCGCGGCTGAACACGTGGATGCTCCCACTCTTATTTTTGCAGAAACACAGGGGAAAAAATGAATGGCACCTCACATTCATTGCAGTCGTGCCTACCCTGCGATCGCACGTGGGAGAGCGACTCTCCCCATCACTCTCCCCATCGCCTCCTTTCTGAATGGGCTGCAGGAATTTAACCTTACCCCCTCGCAGCACCTTTTGAAGCCTTTCCCTCTTCCTTGCAGAGTTTTCACCGGCGGTTGCTTTCTCTCTGCCCCCCCCAGACAGGTCACCGTCGTAAGAGCCTTCGTTTCCTTCCAGGCTTCGCAGTGTTACTCTTTTTCCCTGCTGATCCTGTTCTTCTCCCCTCGGTGTGCGAAAGCTTCCTTCTCCCCTGCACCCTCTCGCCTCCTCTTTTTTCCTCTTGAATTATTATTCATCATTTCTGTGCAGATGCACCCACACATTTGGGTGTTTGTTGGGAGATGCAGAGATAACACAGAAGCAGCAGCAGCTGCCAAGAGCCTGGATCCAGGAGCAGCCTCCTTCCTCCTTCCCTCGAGCCGCTGCCAGGTGATGTGCCCCTGTTTTCCTCAGTGATTTGGGTCTTTGGGACACCAGGAACGTGACCCCGGCAGAAGATGCCGGCACTTTCCTGGTGAAAAGCCATGCACGTGCTACCTGGAGCGTTGCCTTATGTCGTAGTGAAGAGAACGGCTTACTCCAAAGAGCGCAGCCCGCCCTCCCCGCGCCCAGCTGGAGCCCGGCGCTCCCAGACCTGCTCATTTCGCTTTCCAAAGAAATGGCAGCAACAGGGCTCGGAGAGCCCCATCAGCGGGGCCGACCTTGCCCCCACCCTGTAATCTTCACCCTAATCGTGCTAATGGGGGTGAATTCAGCCGCCGCCCCGGCAGCCGCCGCGCTGGCCGGTGAAGGGCCCCATGACAAGGCTTTCATTCACCCTGTTCATTGTCCCCCGTTCGTTCATTGACATTCATTGGGATCATTTTGGTCGGAGCAGGGAGTGAATTGAGTCGGGCTTCACAAAGCCCGCACCATGTGTTCTGCCCTGATTTGCCATTAGTGGAGGGGGACACTCCAGAGGAAGAATAACCAGCCTCAATTACATGTTACATCCCCTCTAATAGCCCAGGAGTCCATCACACTTCATGTTATTTCAATGAACACTGAGAGAATTCACACCCACCGGCTGGGGCTTGTTAGAGGAGCCAGCAGTGGCCTTGGCAGGGCTTTGGGTGGGCTTCACGCCAGCGCAGCAGTAGGAGACTGTGCCATGCCTCTGCCAGTGTCCCCGGCAGCTGGGCTCTTACCACCAGTGACCCCGCCGCAGGCCCTCGAGGTGAAGGTGCGATGGCCCAGGGCAGGGAAAAAGAGCCCCCAAAGGCAACCTGCATCCGTTCTGAAGGCCAGCGGCAGCACCGAGCGCTGCATCTTGGCACCCAGCTCCTGCAGGAGGGTGGCTCAGGCCAGGGTCACCTACACCACCCTTCCTCCTGCTGGAAAAGCCAAAAATCAACGCTGAATCCAGCATCAGCTTTAGGAGGAGCCTGAAGGAGCTGTGGACACCTCGCTTCCACCCATCGAGCGATCCAGGCACCGATCCCGACCAGGGAGGAGTCGACAAGTGGCTTTAAAGGGAGAGCAGGGCGGAATCGTCCGTGTGGTGATGCAGGCAGCACCGAGGCGACTGGCTTGAGCGGTGTTTGGGGAAGCCAGCGCTAGAGTAAGAGGAATTTCTCAAGTTAACACTGAATCACGCCGGCAGAGCGAGCTTTGGGGGACACAGGGCTCCACACCCGCTGCGCTGTGCCTGCTTCTGTACCGCCTGGTCCCTCTGCGGGGAGTCGGCAGCGTTTCCCTGGGCGGGAGCCCTGGCTGCGCGGGGAGAGGCTCGTGTCCCTGCCCGGGGACGATTGCTCAACCCACAGAAAATGGGTGCAAGTCAGCAAAGTTCCTGTGACTACTAATGCCCGTGTTTGTGCAGAGCCTGGTGCTTTCTCTGCGGCAAATGCTTACTGGACAGGCAGCCTGCGCGCAAACGAACAGCACCAGCAAATATGTGGGCGAGACAAAGCGATGTGCTATGCTTTCCGTCTCCCTAGCCTGAGAGGGACCGAGAGGCGAGACAAACCTTGTTGCAGCTCAGCCAGCAGCCGTTTAGTCCCAGGAAAAGCTGGTGTTTGTCCTGGCAGCCTGCGGGGAGATAGAGCCCACGGGGAAGCCAGGAGAGGAGCAAAGTGAGCTGCTGGGAGAGGGCTGGGCTGGGGCGGCGTAACCCACCCTCGGGTTCGCCAGGTCACCAACAGGGGACAAACCATCACCTGCGTAACCTGCTCCCAGCGCCAGCCCGGCCAGCGGTCAGTGATGGGACGGTGGCATTAAAGATGGCTGTGCTGGGACGCTGCTGTCCTGCCCTCCATCCTCCTGCCCCCCGTGCTCCCCCCGACCTCAGGAGCGGCGGTTCCCAAGATGCGCTGCCCGCAAGCGCAGCAGCTGCAGGGCATTGTGGGAATATCCCAGCACCGCCCTGGGAGCCTGATCCTCCCTGTTATCACCACCTGGGTCGGTAGCTCTTCTTTACGCCCCTGATGCCGTATATTTCTGCAAGTCACCCTCAGCCCTCCCCGTGACGTCCCCAGCTCTCCACTCACACCAGAGCCCAAGTGCTTTCTCACTCTGTTTTAGGTTTAGTGCAACTCCAGGAGCCTCCATCTCCCAACCCTCACTCGACCACATGCGAAGACAGCCAGAACCTCCCAGACCTCCTTGCAGCCCCATCCCCGCGCCTGCCAGCAGCCTCACATCACACGGACTCGGGAGCTCAGCAGTGATTCAACGGCACCCACACAAGTCGTATCAGTCATGCTCCCAGTACAAAGGAAACGCTGGTATGAGGCATAGTTAAATATTCCTGGGGTGGAGAGAAAGATCTTTTCAGCTTACTTAATTCCTAACAGCGTCTGGCTTTTCCCACTAATGAGCAGCTAATACTGCAATTAAACCCCTGCTAATTGGAAACTCCAGAGCAGAAATGCTCTGGTCTCTGCTTTTGTCTTTCACGGGTTCGGGGACCGCTGGGGCTGTGGCCGGCACACCTGAGCGGTGGGGAACGGCCACCGCGTCCCAACCGGTGAATTCACACCCTTCCTGAGACAGGCACCATCGCTCTGTGGGAACAGCCGGGTCAGAGCCGAGACTCTGCCGTGCCACAGCTCCCAGGCCACCCGCTCCTGCTCGGTCTCCGCCGGCTGCTCGCAGAACCCCTCTGTAACGGGGCAAGCGTTGGGGACAGGGATTTGCAGCCCGGGGATGCTGTCGGGGAGAGGGGGCCCAGGGAGGACCTTGCAGAAGGTGCCGTCCACAGCGCCCCGTCCCCGCGAGGCTGGCGGGTGCGAAACGACCGCTCCTTCCCTCGGAGGAGGTCGAGGGGGCCCTCGCATCCCCACCACGGGTTAGTTATTTTGGGAACCGTCTGGGGCTGGCAGCTGGTGCCGGGGTGGGTGACAGCTGAGCACGGCTTTCACTTGGGATCTGCGAGGCCCCTTCTCACGCATCTATTTCCGACCCTGTAAAACACAATCTGTCAGGGTGTGAGCATGGGGGGGGGCGCATCCAAAAAAACTGCTTGCAAGGGACTGGCTCGCACTAGTCACTGGGCCCCTGTCAGCAGCCAGACCGGTGAGGTCGGGTGTCCTACACGTCTCCCACGCGCTTCCTCTGGGGTCTCAGAGATGGAAAGGCTTTCCCTGTCCAGCTAAAAATAGAAAGAACTGCATGTAACTTGAGAGGAGCCCGAAATACTCTTCTTCCCAGCTTTCCGCTTCCACAGGCTCTGCACGTGTCTTCCTCTGTCCCCCGAATTACGGATCAAACGGAAACGAGGACGGTGAGCCTGTTTCCCCCGGGTTATGACAGGGTGGCAGCACCAAGGGGTTCTGCCACAGGCCAGTCCCTCAGCAGCCACCAGGGAATACCTGGGCTAAGGCTCTTTCTGCCGCACAACTCGCCCAGCAGCGCACAGGGAAGAAGCATCCTCTGCACGTACGGGCAAAATTTAGAAGTGGAGCTGCAGGCTGCCATGGAGACGGGGCCCTGTTTGCAATCTTTTGGCTTTTTATTGTCTCTCCTGCTCTCCCAAGCGGTTGAAAAGCAGCCAGGAACATGGCCCATATTGCACCCCATGCTCCTGCTGCCCAAGCACCTTCCCTGGCTGCCATGGACGTGGCTCAGGAGGCCCTGAGGGTCTCCTCTGCAGGGCTTCACCTCCTCTAGCCTTGCGGCACCTCCCTGGTGTATCTGGGGATCATAAAACAAATCTGTGCTGCTTCTCTCTCAGCCTTGATGGTTCCTGTGCAACATGAGCACTGTCAGGGTGCCCGGACCCACCGTCTGCTCTCCCTTGCTCTCTTCTCACACGGAGCTGAGGACATGAGCAGCCAGAGGCTGGGATAGGGCTGGGTCTCCTGGGACAGACTCCTGGAGTCGGAGGCTGCAAACTGCCTGCTGCAGTGGGAAGCTTCGGCTGCTTCCCCGAGGAACAGGAGGGGAAATAACTGACCCTGGCAGCAGCTGCAAACCCTCAATCTCTGTCCTTGGCAGCAAGGGTGTGAGTGTCAGTGGAAGAATTTCTCTGAGGAGACCTAAAGATTTTCCAGCAAGCTAAACTTCTCCACGTCAATCTATGCTTGACTTTGCAAAACCGCAGCTCCAGAACTGAGCTGTGCATTGTTTCTGTGCTGTCTTTCCTTGTTTGTCATACCAGTTATGCTGCGGTTTGTCTAAATTCTGGGTATTTTTGTACCCTGCATGATGTTCAGCCAAGTGGGAGCTGAGGAAAGGCAACTTCTGCATGCTGATGAAGAGCTAATCTCAGTCCTTGCTGTGAAAAGCATCTGCTGCGCTTCTGCTGTCTTCTCATCCTTCAACTCCTCTTGCTTTCCAGAGAGTTGCATCTCCCTACCCCTGCTCTGCTCAACCGGGCTTCAGTGCAGCAGCCGCAGAAGGAAAAAAAAAAAAAAAAGAGAGAAAAGGCAAATTTGGTTCTTGCTTCCTATTTTCCTCCTCCTCTTTTTTATAAACTTGGCCTGATATGAAAACCACCCCTTTAGTGCCTGGCTGTCAGACAGAGCAGTTCTCCCCAAAGAGAAACGTACATCAAAGTTGCAAGGAATAGTTAATTAACCTTTAAAGGAGCTAATCCGTAAGTGGCTCCCAGAGATGTCACTTAATTGTTTAATAAACACAGGCACTTGCGTTTCAGAGGAGCACGTTCAGTATCTACATGTTCCTTCCAACTTGCACTCTGAGCTAGAACCTCTGACACCGTTGTCTCTGCTTAGGCAACACGGCAAGCGGCCAAATTCATCCCTTCTGCACCCAGCAAACCTCGATACGCTGCTCGGGGAAAGTGCCACTCATGTTAAGATGGACTTTTTGAAGCTTTTGCTCTTCCAGCAAGAGGGAGGCAAGCGCACAAGCTTCAGCCCCGCTGGCTCTCAGCCCTCAGCACTGCCAATGCCTCATGGGGGAGAGATGCTCCGTTCTCCACAAGTCAGAGGCTCCGGAGCCGAGGCTCTCTCATAAATGAACAAAAATCCTCTTCTCGCAGGGAGGAGAGCGTGCGCACGCATTGCTACCCTCTGCTGGAAGCAGCTGCCTGGCACAGAGACCTCCCGCCGCTGAGGAGGTACCTGGAGATCTCCTTTTGGCTCAGGAGGAAAACTTCCATGCGTGAGGAAGAGGAAGGGCTGAGCTGAACCCCGCTGTTGGCAGGACCCGGTTGCGAAGCAACGCAGGGTCAGCATTTGCTCCTGCAGCTCTCGAGTAATCCCAGCGCTTGTTCACGTCCCCCCAGACTTTCCTCTCCCGAGGCAGGTAACGGCCCTGCGTGCGCGCGTTCAGGGCTGCCCAGAAACACCTCGAGCCTTCCTGCTCACGGGGGGCTTTTCTTGATGACGTGAGCAAGCACCAAACCCCGACAGCCGCCGACGATCCGTGTAGGAAAGACTTTGTGACCCGCGCGCCGAATCTTTGTACGTTCCCTGCTATTTTTAACTAATCCCTAATGGCAACCGTCCACTTCGGTGCTGCTCACTCCCACCACTCGCCTTCCCCGCTGCTCGCCCCGACCCGGCGCTCTGTGCCTCCATCCTGCTCCCTTCCACCGAGGAGCTTCATGTGCAGCCTCATGCCTACAGGGCTGCTGGAAAAACCCACGACAGCAAACCCGAGGGCAGCCGGTAAACATATAACATGGAATAAATTAGGTAGGGGGGATTTTTAAGACCTCCCAAGAGAAAGAAATATTTATAAACTCACGTGCAAGTCAGTGGTTAGGGGAAACAGAAGTTTCCCAGCAGCGCTGAGCTTTTTCTAAGCGCTGGAGGATTACGGCCCCATGCCTCGGGGTGCATGGGCAGCCCGTGGGGCTCCGTTATCGAGCAGTACGGGGCCACAGCCGTGTTTCTGCCAGCCCGTGCTGCTTTGAGGAGCGATTTCAGCACCAGCTTCCCGTCATGGCTGTGGTGATACTATCTTTTCACACTTGTCCACGCAGCACCTTGCACCACGGGCTCCGAGCTCTGCCGGGATGTCTGTGGGTGATGGAGTGTCCCGGAGCTCAGCTCTCGGCTGTCGGAGCTGATGATGGATTTTTTGAATGGTCTCAAGGAAAGCAGATCCACGATCCAGCCCTCAACTGGGTTCTGTCCCTCTTGTGCCGAGCGCGGCTGCTCTGCGGCTGCCACCTCGCCGCATGCCGCAGCTGCCTCACCTGAGCCTGTGCTGAGCGTGACTGTTCCTGCCCGCAGCAAAAGAGAGGCTTTCAAAGAGGGGGAAAAAAGCGATTTAGGGCTGAGGATATCATCAGAGCAGGGGCTGCGGGAGGCGCAGGATGGGAGAGCTCGCTGGGGCAGCATCCCTGCCTCTGCCTGGCCCCGCTCTGCAGCAGAGCATCTGCAAGGGCTGGGCTTGCCCCTTTCTCCGCTGCCCAAGCCTGGTGTGGGGGTCTGCCCCGCGCACCCTCAGCACAGGAAACCTGTCCTGGAAGTCCCTACGCCTGCTTCAGTGCCTCTCAGGGGAGCTGGCTTTTCTTGAAATCTCATTTTCCTGCCTGAGTTTCACATTCATTTGCCTCCCACCGCTCCGCAGCGCTGCCTGCCAGAGAAGAGTGACTAAGGGGTGGGTGGAAAAGAACGACTCGACCAATTTAGCTGCCTGCGATGCCAAGAGGAGGGAGGTCACCCGGGGAGCAGGAGGGGCACGGGTACAGCTGGGGGCTCCGAGGGCGAGGGAGCTGCCACAGCCACCCCTTGAGCGTGTGCGTGCCGCGAGGCTGCGGCTGGAGGGCTGGCAGGGAGCTGAGAGCATCCCCGACTGTTCCCGAGAGCACTTCTGCAGCTGCCATTAATTGCCCCCACCGCTGATTGCGCCGAGGGTTTTGCACTTACAATTCTTTGTCCCACTTGATTAATGGCCCTGGTGATTAATTGCAGGGGGGATACGGCAGAATGGCTGACCGAGGGCTCTGCAGCCCCTCCGAAAAGCCTGGCTGCAGGCGTAGGTGTGAGCGGGGCAGGTCGGTGCGGCGCGACACAGCGACGGTGCGTGACGGTGCATGGCCGTGACGGTGCATGGCCGTGACGGCAGGCTGGTGTGGGAGGCTGGGGCCAGGCGAGGAGCAGCCGGGCAGGCTCTGCCCTGGCAATGATTTCAAAGGGAGGTTCATCAGCGTCTGGAGCGATGGTAGGGGAGGGCAGAGAGCGGAGAGGACAGAGAGTGGAGACGCGCGAGGACTTTTTTCTGCTCGTATTCCACTCGCTGCAGCCTTCAGAGAGGGAACCAAGCTCTCGGGAGGAATCTGGGCAGCCACGGAACTACAGCAGAACGGCAAGCCTGCTCGGGAAAATGGGTCAGGAGCTGGTCCCTCTGCGGTGAGCGCTGGCACACATGTAAGGAGTTTACAGGCCTCAGCTCACTTGTGAACGCAGGAAAGAGAGAGAAACGCCCTCAGCGCTGCTCTGCTGGGGCTGAGGAGGGGCCCAGGGCTTGGTGCTGCTGGAAGGGGCTGACACCAGGGCCAGGGGGGTGTTAGCGGAAGGAGACAGCAGGAAACCAAATGCAGGCTCCCTGGGGTTTGTAGCAGGGATGCAGTGGCACCGCTGCTGCAGCTGGGATCGAGGCATGTGGGCACAGCTCTACGGGGGAATCAGGGCTGGAGGGGTCTGGATGGGAGCTGTCAGGGCTCCCGCACTATCCTGGGCCAACTTCTGCGTGTGGGACCCGCCAGCCACACCACTGGGAACCTGCGCCCATGGCCAAAGACTCCTGAACCATGAGGAAACGTGTAGTGCACTGAGCCCGCGACCCGGCTTGTTCCCCGCCGGCGCTGTGGGGCTGTGCTGATCTGGCACTGAATGCAGCGCGTCAGCGGGGTGAGAAGGGACAGCCCAGAGCTGGCTTCTGCCACAGCCACGGCAACGCTCCAGCACTGCTTTTAAAGGCAGAGGTTAATCCGTGGCTTCCCAGGACCGGGGAGGGCACCCCGAGAGCTGCACATCCCCGGTCAGCAGTGACCTCCTGCCCACGCGCTTACCTGGGTGCAAAGGTGGGCGCAGATCCTGCGCAGGGTGCACCCCCCCGAGGAAAGCGCCGCCGGACCTGCCCGGCCACGCGAACGTGGACCCGAGGGAAGGCTAAACCACTCGCAGCGATACCGGGCTGCACGCAGGGATGCCCGCAGCCAGATATTGGGACTGGCACACAGAGGCGCCCGGTGCCCACGCAAGCCGCAGCCTCCGTGCTCGCTAACCCTCCTCCACCCACGCTGCCCACCCGCTTGCTGCCCATCCTGCCCCACGCCCGCAGATCCACCGGCAAAGAATTCGGCCGGGGCGGGCAGCCCCTTTCCCCGGGGTGGCTCAACGCTGGTGACAACAAATCAGAGGAATCTGCTCCTTTCTTTCTCTTCCCGCAGATTTTGGGGACTGTGTAACCTGAAGCAGCCCGAACCAAGGTGCTGAACACGCAGAATTTTCTCGCTGCCTTGAAAAGAAGTTTTCCAGACTTCAGAGGGAAGTGAAAAACCGGAGCCGAGCCCTGCGGGAGCCGCTGCCGGCTCCGAGCTGGCAGCGCTCGCAGCGGGATGTGCCGCCGGGGGAGCGGGGAAGGGGCGGAAATCAACCCCCGAGTTAAGCCGCTCTGCCGGGCGGCTCCGACCCCGCGGGCTCGGGCAGCGGCTCCGACCCTTTGTGCCCGAGCCCGGCGCCTCGTCACCGCGGGGCCGGGCCGGGCAAGCTGCTGCGCTGGGCATCCCCGGGGGCACGGTGCCCGCCGTGCCGCTTAACCCCAAAGCGACCCGCTCCGGTCGCCGTCCCCTCGCCGAGCCCGGCGGGGGGAGTCCCGGCCGCGCACCTCAGCCCCCCCGCTCCCCTGCCCTTCTCTGCCCGCAGGACCGAGCTCACCCCCTCGCCTCCCCGCGTCCCCCCACCCCGTCCCCCAACCGCGGGGCTTCGCCCACCTGGCGTGGCCGGTGCCTCCTCGGCGCGGCGGCGCGGCGCTCCGCGGGGCTCCCGCTGCGAGCCCGGCAGCAGCATCCCCGGCGCGGCGGCGGAGGAGGAGCCTGGAGCCCCGCGCCCGCGCATCGGCCCGCCCCGGCGCAGCCCCCGGCCTTTGTGTCCCGGCCCTCTGGGTGTCCCCTCTGGGTGCCCCCTCCCCGGCCCCGCTCGCCGCCCGCCCCACCCCGGCCCCGCTGGGTGTCCCGGTCCCCCCGCTCCGGCCCCGCCAGCCGCCCCCCGCCCGGCCCCGCGGGGCGTCGGTGAGTTGGGAAGGGGCGGGGGGGGTTCTGGGGGTGTCCTTTGCTTGCTCGGATGCTGAAGGAGAGGAAGAGGAGAGCGGTGCTTGGGGTGAGCGCGGCCGGACCCGGACCGCCGCTGCCTCCGTCCGTGCCCAGCGCTGGCGCTGAGCCCGGCGCCGGGGGAAGCGCCTCGGGAAAAGAGGCGAGAGGCCGGGGAAAGCCGCCAGCGGCGAGGGAGCTCGCCCGGCCGCGAAAGGTCTGGGCTGAAGTTCCTGTTTTGCTTGATTTGGAGCAAGGACTTGAAGCGGAGTCTCCAGTAACCCCCGTCTGGGATGAGCGCCGGGCTGGGCTGGGGTGTGCCTCGCTCTTGCCACAACTGGTTCTCACGGCAGGCACAGGGACACCTTCCCCGGGACTGGGACCGCGGGGACCCCAGTCAGCGGGGCCGCGGCCAGAGCCGTCCTCGGTGCGGATGGGGAAACTGAGGCACGGTATCTGCGGACCTCTGCAGCTGCAGCGGGCGCAGGGCCATCTGCGCTGTCAGGTGTCGGCAGAGGAGCCTCGCCTGGCTCTGCCTGATGCTCAGTTAAGTGGCTTTGGCTCCGCAAACATCTCCCCCCGCCCGCCGCCTTGGCTGCTCCGCTGCGAGTGCCCCTGTGTATACATTTATGGGGAAGAAAGGCAAATAAATGCGGGATGAGAGGGAGCTGAGCCTGAGCAGAGCGTGCACGGGTGGCTGCTCCCGTCTGGCTCCAGTGCTGTCAAACCTGGCAGGAGTTTGCTCCGTGCACAGCTTTACCTTCAGGTACTGCAAACATCCCAAAAGCAGCAGGCTGGGGGTGGCGCGGGCTGAGGACCACCTGTGGGGCTGGAATTGCCCTGCCAAGGTACAGATATGGGGGGAACCAGCCTCCTGACCCCTCCTGGCCTCACCTTTAGGGCTAAAGAAAAAACCCCGAGCATCTCTTCTAAACCACCTTCCTGAAGTGATGCAGGCTGGGGCCCTGGTACCCATTTCTGTGGCCCAAGCCGACCCTGCGCGTCCACGGGTGAGGCCCATCCTGCTTGTGCAGATGTGACTTTTCCAGAATCAGGAGGAAGCCGAGCAGGTACCCGCAAGCACTGTGACTTTCCGGGCTCTCCCGGTCGCTCCCTGGTAGGCTGGAGCTGGGTTGGAGGTGCAGTTATACAGTTCCCACATCCCTTCCTTCCCCGTACGTCTGCCCCTGGGGAAATCTGTTTGCCTCCTTCTTCCTCACCTGGTCGTTAATCTCTTCCTACACGGAGGCAGGTTTCCTGCCGTAGCGCTGAGCAGGCCTGTTTGCTGCCGCCAGCTGACGCAGCGCTCAGGAATTCGTCGGGTGGCTGGCAGCACATCTGGACTTGCCCCGTGCGCGGTGCTGCGTGGCTGCGTCCCGGTCAGGTATGCAGCGAGGGAGGCTCCCCCCACTCCGGCACATACCTGCGCCGTGCCGGGCAGCGGCCGGCGGCTCTCCCGAGCCCCGCGTCGGTTCCTGCCCCTCGCAACGCTGAGGTGGAGCGGGGCTGGGGGAGCTGGCGGCCCCAGCGTGAGCTGGCGCATCCCGGCGGGTGTCTGGCTGTACGGCAGGAGAGCTGCAGCCATTCCCTCCCCACAGTCGGTGTGGGAAACCACCCTGCGCACATCCCTGCGCGCACACGGAGCCCTGGCAGCAGCACAGGGAGAGGCCCGGCAGGACCTCCAGGAACGAGAGAACGGCAGGTCCTCGGGGACAGGGACCAGCCAGTGGGTCCTTGCGGGGCTCTTGTCCCGCGGACCGTCACGCCACGGTTGCCAGACTCTGGCACAACTCGAGGAGAGCGGCTGGGGCTCGGCACCGCTGCGGGAGCCTGCCCGGTGCCCTGTGAACAGGCAGACGGTGCGAACCAGAGCAGCGAGGTCTGCTGCAGCCCTGCCTTCCGCCGGCGTGCGCCCAAATCCCAGCCCTCGGCTCCCACTGTCAGGGCATTTGACACCAAGCAAAAATAGTTACTCTGGGGTGGAGCACGGGAGAAGCGAGGTTTTAGCTCTGCACAAACCGCAGGGCTTTGATTTATGGAGCTGGCGCTCGGCAGACGAGATCCACCCCCCTGCTTTTTTTAATATTGTTTCCTGGCAGCTTAGTTGGTTTCTCTGCTGATTTGAGCAACGCTCCCACAATCCTGCGGGTGCCTCGTTGCCTTGAAAGCCGTCAGCTGGAATTTGCTATTTTAGGACCTAAAAAGTGACGAGAGGGAGAGGAAGAGGAAGGCGAAGAAGATGGAGATGAAAAAGAAGCAGGAGCAGGAGAAGGGGAAGAGGAAGGGGTAGTCCTGTGAGCGCGGAGGAATGGCTTAGCAGGATTTCACTCAAGGGGAAAAGGCACAAAAAAAGTTATGATTCATTTTCAGTCGAGCGGGGTCGCGTGTTTCTATAGTAAGTCATAACAAAACAAGGAGCCAAAGCCAAGAAGTTATTTGTACCAGATGGGGCAGCGGTTGCATCTGCAGCTTTTCAGGAATCGCCCTGACTTGCGCAAATTTTTGCAGCCTGGAGTTCAACCGCCGTGGCGGGGGGGGGAGGTAACAGGGTGGCAGGGGGGCCACAGCCTCGCGTGTCCCTCGGCTGTCCCTGGCTGGCTGTGGTGGGGCTGCTGTCCCCAGCCTGCACCGCCGCCCAGCTGGCCTTGTGCTGGAGCTGCTCCTCCTGGGCTGAAACTCATCCTGCTCAGCTCATCCTTCCCGTTCACGTCAGCACTCGCCCCGTCTGCCGTGTCCTTGCCCCCGCAAACGAGTCTGACTACGTGGTGTTGCCTCACCTCCCCGAGTCACCTGGAAGCGTTCCAGGGCAAGGGAGCCCTGGAGAGGGATAGGAGAGGGACCGTGTGGCGATTTGGGTTCTTGAGGAGCCTGGGGTGAATGTGGGGTGCGTGGGCAGATGCCCACGTGTGACCCAGGGCAGGGAATGTCCTGCCAGCGCAGCGTGGAGCTTGGATTTCCCTGATGCTGGGAGCTGAGCCCTGCTGAGAGACCTCCCTGCAAGCGTGCTCCTGTCTCCCACCTTCACTAGTGCAGAGAATAAAAACCCCTCCGACAAGATCCAACTGAAAAAAAAGTAAAATAATCCGCTTTTTGTGCCCTCGCTGCGAACAGGCAAGGAAATACCGGCAACTGATTTCCTGGAGGAAATTTGGATGACAAGTTGACCCGCCTTGCTCGAGTCTGGCACCTCGGGCTGCCGCTGGCACTGCCAGGACCGGCTGCGTGCGGGGCCAGGGTAGTGGGTGAGCCAGTCAGTCGCTGATCCCTTCCACTTGATACTCGTCTTTCGTAGTCCTCCTGGATACAGCCCTAAGTGGATTTGTGTGGGTAGGTTGAATGAGAGTCCCTTCTCCCTTGTATTTTAGTATAAAGGATAAGCAGAAATGACAAAGACAGGATTTTTTCCTCCTTTTTTTTCCTAACCAATTATTTACAAATCCGTTGAAATGGGATATAACTTAGTTCATATTAATTTACTGCTCCGTGGGGGTGTTTCAAGATAATAAGATCAGTGATAAAAGCAAGAAGTAGGTGTATTTAATGACTTTTTTCCCCTACAGAGCTATGAAGCAATATGGGAAAAATGAGGCAAGCCTGGGAAAAGGAAATGATCCTGCAAAATGCTTTGGAGGGTTGGAGGGCTCACACGATCCCTGTGTAATAAATAGTACAATAAATAGTACCTTTGTTTTCACACATTTCCCTGCCGAGTGGGGAGAAAGCGGCAGCAGGCAAAGCCGGCTGCAGTTTGGCTGCTGGGGACAGCCCAAAGCCTGAGTGTTTCTGTAGGTGACAGGGCAGGGACGTGGGGCTTCGGGGCTGGGGTCCCAGTGAGCGTTTGGTGTGTGATGGTTTTGGCCGGGCAGACAAATGACCATTAGCCCGTGGACCTGGTGGGCGTCATTGCGGTGGAGCCGCAGGGACCTGTGCGGGCTCACGCGGGCTGGCTTGCAGCGTAGGGTAAATGCTACGGTGGTGATGTGCGGGAGAGCGAGAGGAGCTTGTGTGAGAGAGGAGGAGCTGGGCTGGCGGGGACCACTTCTGTGTCACGCGGGCTTTGCTTTAAGCCGTGCGAGGCCGTTGTGCAGGGGGGATGCGCGTTAATCAGCTCAGCCACCAGCTGATACCGCCCGCCTGCCCCTGGTATTGTCCTCACGGTGCTGCACAAAGCGATTCCAGCCGGGGCTGGGGATATTTCTTGGTGTGGTTGAGGTCGGGGGGAGAACCCACCCGGCTAATCCCCTCCGACCATACCCCCTCCGGAGGGGGTTTGAGCGCAGCGACGTGGCACCCACGCGAAGCTCGTCAGCCCTCCTCTGCGCTCTCTTCCTGCACGCTCTGTAATTTTAGCTAAAATAAAGCCAGTCAAAGCTGGAATGAAAAGTGAACTCCACGTGGCTTTCCCAGCCTAGCAGCAGACTTCCGCCTGGTGAGTTCAAGCCTACTTAGACCTGACTTTGCTCTCAGCTCCCTTTGCAGGAGCCCTGAGAAGCAGCAGCCCTGGTTTCAATCCCAGCCAGTTTAGCAGCAAAAGACCCCAAAAGGTCATGAGAAAAGCGTATCACAGCCGAGCTTCTCAAGGCAGACTGAAATTTCCTCATCCACTTCTGGGACTCTTCCGCTCTTCCCCCGTTAAAACGAACGCTAAGAGCCCATCTCAGCTCCCGGGCAGCTCTGCAGCCTCTTCCTTGGCCTGATGCACAAGCCCAGGCGGTGAACCCAGAGCCTCAGAGCAACGTTTGCTCTCGCAGTTCAACAGAGCAGCTTCCTCTGCCCGGCGGAGTTGCAGAACAGCAGTGCGGTGCTGCGCGGCTCTCGGTACTGATCTGCGATGCTAATCTGGGTGTCTGTTAGCTGGACATGCCGGCCACTCCACAAGGTCTTGCTTGTCTAGCCCAGATCTCCTGCAGCCGGGAACTCTTCTGAAGCCCTGTCCTGGAGGAGCTCTGGTGGTAAACACGGTTTCTAGTCCTCAGGGCCAGAAAGAGAAGCTGGGAAATTTGGCTCCTGCGGGCATTCCAGACAAAAGGCAAACGCACGCAGCCCCTCAGACACATTATCTTCCAGAGCATCGGTGCGCTCCAAACCCTGCTTACGATTTGCAGAGGGAGCTGATGGGTGGTAGCTCCCAGGGTGACGGTGGGGAGAGCGAGCGGCGGATGGCGGGCTGCAGGCAGGAGCTGGAGCTTCGCGCTACCTTGGGGGTCAGACACAGGGATCGGCTGCAAAGCCGGAATCAACCAAAGCCCCGTGCCATCCCGACCCCCGAGCACAGGCGAGGTTTCTTACCCGGTAAAGGGGAGCTGAGGTTTTCCCTCTCGCAGCCTTTTCCTCCCGCTCCTCCCCTCTCCTCAGCATTACTCGCTGGATTATGCAATGCTTATCTCCCAGCCCTGCACACACACACACACACACACCAGTAACCAGTTGGGCAGCAACAAATAATTCTGCTGGAAAAAGCAGTTTGGCTGACTCTACCTGCCTCGCTCCCAGGACTCACCCCGAATATCGTACCGGCTGCTTTTCTACTGCTTACCGGGGGGAAAAAGAAGAGGGCAAAGGGCCTGGCTTTCTCCTGGGACTATTCAATGTGTTGCTCAGCTCGGTTTGCTTCTGCTTCATTGGCCTACAAATCCAAATCCTCCTAAATAATTCAGCAGAGCTGCTGCTCTACAGCTCTAAATAATTCATCCGGGATCTTTGAGGTGGGAACTGTGGTTACATCACCCTTCAGAGCGAAGCTTTTGGGGCTCTTCCCCTCCCTCCCAGAGCAAAGTTTCCCTCTGGTCTGGCCAAGATGCTCCCGTTGCGTGGGCTGAAGGGAGCTGGATCCCGCATGGCCCCGAGGGCTGGCTCCCTCGCATCTCCCTGTGCCACGGGTCTCCGAGGGTGGAGGTGTTCAGGGCAAAGCCTGGCCTCAGCCAGGACTTCCCAGGAGAGGGGAGCGAAGGGGCAGCGCGAGGGGATGCTCCTGGGGGCACCGGAGCCAGGGAGCTGCACCCATGGGTGACAGCATCACACCCGGTGCTGGGACAGCGGAGACTCTGCTTCTCTTCTCCCTTCGGATGATATCGGGGAGGAGAGAAGGGGCATCTGTGGGGGGGCTGGAGCTGCTGAGCAACACTCGTGTGGTGTTTTCAAATCCCTTTCGCTGGCGATGACTCTCCCACGGGGAATCACTGAGCAGCGCACGTCAGCCCCGGCTGATTTCTCCACGAGCAGACATATGTGCCTGCTTTTCCAAGGGGCTGGTTAAATTAAAACCTCCCAGTGATCATTAACCCGGCCAGGGACAGGGCAGTTGCAGAGGGCAGCGGAGGATGCGGCACCCACACCGTTATCTCTATGTATTTCAGTTTCGGTGCTCAGTGTAAGTAGCACACACCGTACACGTATCATGCTGAAAGCGTTTTGCTTAAATATTTATGAAATCCTTCCAGGCCTGAAGCACAGCCAGTTCTGGAGGTGTGCAGAGCTCCGCAACTGGTGCAAGATGGGGGCTGGCAGCTCAGGGAGCTTTTGGGGGGAACTCTGTGCCATGTCAGGCAGCAGAGAGCTGGCTGGTATGGCAGAAGCAGTATGAAGTAGCAGGATGCTGAGAGATCCTTTTCCCTCCTCTGCCAGTGCAGCCCCAGCCTGAGTCCTGCACCCCAAACCCATCCTGGTCTGTGCCCTGAACCCCAAATGTGCCCTGGCTCGGGGAGGAAGGAGAGACGCAGCCTGCGGTTCAGGCTGGGCTGAGGGTGACAGCATTTCTCTTGGAGGAGCTTGAGCAAAGTCAAGGAAAAAACCAATTAGGTCCTTCCACTGGTCAGACCCTCTTCATTTTCCCGATCAGCAATGCCCCGCTCTGCAGGCTGCAAAAAATCACCCAGATCCCCAACAGGTCTCCTTGTATTTCCCATCCCTTTCTCCTCTGCATCCCTGTGATAAAAAGCTGCCATACGGCTCCTTTCCCCCATTCCCTGGGTGTGGGGCTGGGCCGTGGCCTTATCTCTGCACGGAGTAATTTGATTTGCACGCTGGTGGTGGTGGGCAATTACCACAATAAAAGACGAGATTTGCAGCCAGGCGGTGAGCTGGGCTGGGCTGACACCACCAGCACCCTCCTCTGTAGCTCCCCAGCCTCCTGGGCATGTGTGAGGCATGACCCCCCCGCCAAAGACAGGGAAGCGTCTCCCTTTCCCCTCCTCCTCCTGCTCTGCACATGGGACGTGGGGCTCTCAGAGTCCCCTGGGCACTGGGGCTGAGCTGGGGTTGCGGGAGGGGGATGCTGCTGCCCAGGGGCCCCTTCGCCCCACGTCTGCAGCGGCAGAGGCAGAGGGTCTTGGACGAGATCCCCCTCTTTGGGTTCACTTGGCATCGCTATCTCCCCATCCCAAAGGGGGTGTGATGCCCCTCGCGCCGCTGCCTGGTCCGGCCGCTCTTTCCCAGGCGCGTGTTTATGGTGCCCATAAAGCCCAAATGCGCTCTGCAGTTCAGCTCCCTGTATTATAAACTGCAATCCAAACCCCGTAAAGCAGCGAGCCCTTTGCATAATGATCACATACGTTCCTTTATGTGCTTTTATGGTGTGCCAGGGCTGGGGCTACAGCAGCTCTCCACCTCGCAGAGATGCAATTAGAGCAGCGGGAGCGGCCGGTCGGAGCTCCACGGGCCGTCCCCTGTGGAGATGGTCCTTTGGTGGGAGGATGAGCAGAGCTGGGGGCAGCCAGCAGCTTTGGGGGGGCGGGGGGGATCTGCCCTCTGGGGATGCAGCTGGGCTGGGAGGTGAGAGCTGCTCTGCCGTGGGAAGAGGGGCTGTTCGGGACCCGGCTGCCGCGGGGACCCCTTCCCAAAAAGGATGCTCTGATGTGTCCTGGGCTGAGTGTTGGGTTGGGACTGGCGGATGTGGGTTATTTTGCTGTGCGCTGGAGGGAATCACGGTGCGTTTGTGCAAGGCAGGAGGCCACGAAAGGATGCCAGGAAGTATTTTTAGGGACGTGGGGTTTTTTTTAAATCATGAGTCAGTCCTTGTCTCTGCTCCAGTAGAGTCACGGTTCAGGAGCCCGCAGACCTGAGCAGAGACAGGCCAAGAGCAGTCATCACTCCTGGTGAGCTGGTAATTTGGTGCACGCAAAACCCCAGGGCGGGTTTAAACCCCATTTACCTTTGCCTGCACCCACGGCTGGACCCCGCATCCTGCCTGTCCCAAGGCTCCTGGGGGGCTCACGGCACTTTTTAGGCATCACTTAATCGCAGCTCTCTGTGGAGGATGAAATACTCGTGTATCCGCTGCAGCTAGCTAGAGAACAGCCCTGTGGAGCAGGGAGCATCCACCGCTGAGCTGGAAGGAGAGCTTTTGTAATGAGGTTTTATCCCAGCTCAAATACAGGATGTTTAAACTGGGTTAAAAGGCCCCAGGAGGACAGTTTGGGGGATGCAGCGCAGCCTCCCGTGTCTCCTTTGGGGAGGAGCAGGAGCCAGCGCATGTGAAATCGGTTTTAGTGAGGGCTAAGAGCTCTTCTCCACAATTTGTTTATTTATTTTGCCCTGGCGTGAAACAACCCTTTGCCTACACTGTTGCAAATTCGAATCCCTTAAATCAACTTAAATCGCTTGTAAACGCAAGCAGTAACCCAGGGATTTATTGGAGCAGGGGGTGCATAAACACAGATAGAAACTGGTTTCACTAAATCAGGGCAAAACCCGACACAGCTAGTCTTCTCTGCTTTTTCTCCAGAGTAGGTTAAACCAGTTTCAAGCTGATTTAAGCTGAGCCTGGTCAGGAGGGGCAGGAGACTTGACTCTTTCCCCTTCCTTACTTGGGCAGCCTGGAGAGCTGCTTCTGCTGTGAACAGCCAAGGGACCCGTGGGCAGCTCTGCAGGCTGGGTCTCAGCTCAGTCCCAGCACACACCTCCTGCGCATCTATCAAAGATAACCGTGCCCAGACACCAGTCTCGAGGCCCAAGAGTTTGTAAGGAAATGCCATTTTTTGCCCCCCAAAAGCCCACCCCATCAGTCCCAGCAGCACTGGGCCTCTCGAGCCAGGGCAGGAGGCTCAGGAGCGTAAGAGCCGCTCTTGGGGAGAGGAGGGATGCTCGCAAAAGCAGAGCTGTGAGCGTGCAGGCACCCCACAGCAGAACAGAAAGGGTTAATTTGGAGCGGTGAGGGAATCCCAGGCACCTGGGGAGCACCCGGGGGTGGTGCGAGGGGGTGGGATGAAGCCCATAAAAGGGCTCCTGGGGAGCAGGGAGGGTTTGGCTGCAGGTGGAGGAGCAGGAGCTGGGGAGCGCTGGCAGAGGTAAGCGTGCGCTTCCCCGGGCGGGCTGTGCTCTTGCTCTGGTTGTGGCCGGGTTGAGCAGGCGTGGGGAGGGCTGTGTGCTGCAGTCGTTCCTCCTGTGGCAGGACAGAGTGGTCCCCGGACACAAAGCCACCTGAGGGTGTGGGTGGCGTTCTCTGCTTAGGAAATAACAGCCCAGAGGGAAAACCAAAGCCGAAACAGAGATGCAACCCCTTTTCCTGGCTGCCCTGCAGGGCAGGGCGAAGGGAGCTGTGGAGTGGCTGTGTTGCAGGCGGGGGTCTGTGATCTGACCTGGCATCCTCCACCTTTTGGAGGGGTGGGAGATTTAGCAGCCCAAAACGTCCTGGGGAAGAAGGGTCTGCTCTTTTCCCTGCTCGGGGGACCGTTTGTTTCTGAGAAGCAGGAGGGCTGGATGTCTCTGGAGCAGGAGGGTGGTTTGTCCCGTCTGCTTGCCCGTGGCAGCGCTGTGCAGCCAGCCGGTGAACGGGGGCAAGACCCAGGGAGGAGGCAGAGCTGAGATCTTTTGCTGGAAACCCAGCGAAAGGCTGGTCCCTTGTGTGAGAAGGGGCTGATGGGGGGGTCACTGGTGCAGTGCTGGTGTGGAGGAGCTGGTGCTGGCCGCAGCCCACCCCACAGTGCGCTGGGAGAGCGGCTTTGGGATAGGTTCCCATCAGCTGTGCTCATCCCAGGCCTTTCCATAAAAACTTATTATTTAAAGAAAAAATGATTGCTTACCCTGCGTTAAAGATTTGTGTCCTCTCAGGATGGTCCATCTTACTTAAAAAGCTGCGTTAAGAAGCTGTGAAGATGATTATGTGGGGTTGTAGAGGTGGGGACAGACAGGATTTTGCTGAGGAGGGAGTGGGATTTAAGCAACTTTGTGCTTGCTGTGAGCTGAGAGGATTATGCTCCTGGCTTTGGCACAGTTCTGGGGTTTGGATGGTCTTGGGCAAAATATTTTCCCTCTTCTTGTCTGCTTAGTCCTTAATGTACTCGTGATCTGTATCTGCACTGTGTTTAGTGGAGGCGGTAAGGACAAAGCTCTGAGAAATCCCCCCCGAAGCAAGCCGAGTGGCATCTGGTCTGAGTGGCCCTCGTGTCCTGGGAGATAAAATCACGGCTGTGCTGTGCCCGAGTGGGAGACACTGGAGCACAGAACAGGATTGCTGACAAGATAAGGTCTGGCTTATCTATGCGGAGTGGGACTTGAAGTCAGCACTCAGCCCAGACAGGGCAACAGGTAGCGAAAGCTGATGTAATCACTTAGTCAGCGGTGATTTTGTCAGGCGCAGCGTTTCTAACGCGATGTCTTTAACAGGTAAGTCCTGGTGATGCGGTGGAGGTGCTGAGCCCGGTCCTAAGGGGTTTATTGAGGCCAGCTCCCAGAGGTGAGCACGGTCTGCTGGCCTCTGAGCTGGGCATGAGCGCTGGGCTCACTTTTGCGTCTTGGAGGGAGAGCTGGGGGCTTGCTTCTGCCTACCATCTCCTCACCCAGGCGCCCCCCCTGTTTGAGCCCAGCCGCTGGTGCTCGGGGCTGTAGGACCTGCCTTGCCCACAAGAGGCTGCTGCTGCTGTTTGCAAGGGTCCCCAGCGCTTCCCCCTCCTTCAATTCACTCTGGAGGAATCACGACAGCAAGACAAGACCAGGACAGCAAGGGAGGAGCTGTTTCCCCTCCGGACGTGCGAGGGGATGGGTGCTCTCCAAACGTGTCACCCCAGGGGAGGGTGATGGCACAGGGCAGCCCCGCAGGCTGTTCCCCGGGGTCAGCAGGGGGGGGACACTCGGGGCGTGGGGCGCTGGGAAGATGTGCAGTGGTCCTGTGCAAGGGGTGAAGGGTGGGCTGGGTGGGGGGCGCCCAGGGCTGGGGCTGAGGTCCTGCGTGACTGTGCCAGCTGCGCCTTCCCCTTCTGCTGGGTGGTTCTCGTAGGCTGTTGGGAATGTCCTGCTGTGAGCGAGAGAACAGTCCCGTTTAGAGCCGCCCAGCAGCTGAGGGGTTCTGCTTGGGACAGGGGACAGGGCAGCCCTTCATGTCCACCACCCCGAAGGGCAGAGCAGAGATGAGCATCCTCCTCCTCCCGTCCTGGGGACCTTCTGGAGTGGTTTTGGTCCTACTCCTCATGCATACTAAAACGTGTTTACAGTGCGCGTTATTTCACATCCGCAAACCCCGTTCCATGCCAAGGGGCCTGCTGAGAGCCACCTGAGAACGGCACCGCTAATAGACGGAGCTCATGCATTTTGCATGTGCGTAGTTTGGGCTGGATGATTTTAGAGCAGCAGCTCCCTGGGCTGGGCTGAGCTGTCTGCTTTCCTCCTGCGATTGGTGGCAAGCGGCTCCTTGGATCTCATCCTCCGCCTTCGCTGAACAGAGGGAGCGTCGATCCCAAAACCAGAGTGTGATTAAAAATACTTCATCTCTACTCCACAATCTGCTCTTGGACGTTGGTCTTTGCACCCTGCCAGTGCTGGGCCAGGAACTGCTGGTCCTAAACCTGTGTCCTCCTGGCATCAGCGGTCGGGCTGCCTCAGTGCCCTTGCTGGCCTCCTCTCTTTTGTTTCACGCCTGGAACTTGGCGTGGTGGGTCTGTGAAATCCCTGTGCGTGTTTATCTTTGAAATCGCTGCCGAGGTGCCTGTGCGTTCAAGCGAAGTGGGGATGGAGACAGGCAGTACGAGCGCTCAAGGTTCAGGCCACCTTTATGTGGCTGTGACGGGAACACACAGGCAGCGCTGCAGACAATAACCCTGGGACGGGTTGGAAGGCTGGCTGCTGTGGAGAGGCTTGCTTGGAAAAGCTTAGCTGGCCCGTCGGCTAAAGAGGGCTGAGCTGCTGGCCCAGCACGGGTCGCTCCTGGAGCTTGCCGAGAAGCCCGGGACCCCCGAGCCCCTCACCCTGCACCATGGCCAGTGGTGCCTGTCTCCTGCACTGGGTCCCCAGAGCTGAGACTCCCTGAAACCCCCAAAGAGAGGAAAAGCTCTTATGGTTTCCCACGAGCTTCCAGCATGCAACTGGTAATTTAATTAGTTTAATAAGAACAATCTGGGAAATTGACTCATTACTGGACTTAAATTTCACAAACATCAAATGTCATTTTCTTTTTTTAATACTGATGCATATTAAAATAATGATGTTGGTAGTAAAAAACCCCCTTGCTGTTCCTGGGAAGGGATGAAACCTCTCTGGCACTGGGGCAGGTTCTGCTTTCCGGCCGTGGCTGAGCCTGCGGGCTGGCAGTCCCTGTGGGCAGCCTCTGCCCCTGTCCCCCGACAGCCTGCGCCGCCTTCTGCTGCGGGATCCTTGTGGGACCTTGGCAGTGTTGTGACTGCCCGTCGCTCCATTTTCCAGCCTCAGTCTGTGTTTGCCGTGTCTGTGCTGTTGGCTCATGGGCAGGGGATCGTGCCTTGCTCCCTGCTAGCAGATGTGCTGCTGCTCTGCCACCTCTCGTCCTCTTCTAGGGCACGGGGCTGGGCGGTGGCGCTGGTGTTCAGAGCAGGGAGTTGGTTTCTTCTGGCTGCATCACTTTGGGCATCGAGGAGAAGCCGGGAGCAGAGTTCAAACCATCTGCCCAAGTTCAGAGCTTCCAACCTGTGGGTGCAGTGTGGAGGGAGGTTCAAGCCAGCCAGGTCCCCCAACTCCTCCCCAGCAGTGGCGACTAAAAGCCCCCCAATTTCCCTTGCATCTCCCTGTGTATTGATGGCCAGGGATGTCAGGTAACCATGGCAACCCATTGATTAGCATCCAGCCCCTGTGAAATGAAGAACATGCAGCCATAAGAATTACAAATGATGTTGTATTGTCTGCTGCCAATAGGCTGATTACTGCCATTTTCTGCCAGGTAGACCAGCTTTTACAGGCAGCCCGGCGGTGTGTAATTACCATGCTCTGATTGATGCATTGCTATAGTTACTATCTGCTGTGTTCCCTGACTAATAGTTTTTAAATTCCTCTTTAGATGGAAATGCATTACCTGTAAATGTGAGAGGCAGAGGTCTGCAGAGCTGGGAGATTCATCCTGAGAGGAGCCAGTTTGGGTGTGGAAAAGTGTCTCCCAGTATTAAATGTGCTGGTCAAGTGCATGAGTCACTTGGATCAAACCACCGATGAGGTTGGGTGAATCGGGGGAGAAACCAGGATGTGGCTTGCGGGAGAAGCTGCGATGGCGCAGGGTGTTGGAATGTTTCTCCAGGCCTAAAACATCTGTCACCTCTCGATACCGCACGGTTGTCTTAAAACCCAAAACACAACAATGGTCTCAAAACATTCATGCTTCTCACGTCCATCATCCTGCTGGGGGGGATGTGGGGTGTGCAAGGGCAGGGGTGGGTGGGTGGACGGTCTGCAGAAGCGGGTGTGTTGTCCTCAGATGCAGATGTGAAGCTGTCCCAGCTGCAGGCAGCTGGGGCTGCTGGCAGCGTTGGCTGCTGCTGAGTCAGCGGCTGAGGCTCGGACCTCGGTGCTCCGAGTGCCTCCTGGAAAGGGATCGGGTAGATCCTGGCTCAGATCTGGAGGACTCCGAGGGACCTTGCCTCTCCTGGGGCGAGGATGCCGAGAAGTGCTGTGGACCCGCTCTCCCCTGTGCGTTGCCTCCGGTGTTTAAACGTCTGCACAACCTACACAAAGTTAGAATGGGTTTGTTTCTTTTCAGACGGAGTGCAGCCAGGGTAATTTAGTAGAAAAATGTCATGCTAATGCAATTCAAAGTTCAAATGATCTTTCATTTTGAGGGAGAGGAAAATGCGTGTGCACTCAGAATGTTAAAACCCACTGCTTGCCCTGCAATTCAAATAGAAATAGGAGCTTCGGGGGATACATAAGTCACATGAAGTACTGTGAGTGAAACACAAAATGAATAAACATGATCCGGAAGCTGTTATTAGCATTGCTGGGGGCCAGATCCGGCTTGGAACAAGTGTGGTGGCAGGCAGGAGCGGTGTCGGAAAGGGGAAGTTTGCATGAAATTACAATAATGTGGAAATAATGAGAAAAAGTTATCAATAAGACGTTTTTTCATATTAATATCGAAATGTTGCAGCCCAGGTGCTCCTACTCCTCCTTTCCAATCCCCATCAACCTCAGGCCAGTCCTCAGCTGACGAGTGGCACGTGGCGCTGAGGCGCTGGTTCTGCTGGGCGCTGTGGCTGGGGGTGGCTGCTGCTGGAGGAGCTCTGCCCAGGGGCCCTGACTGGAGTTACCCGTGGGCAGCCCCCTCTGCAAGGCAGAAATCATCCAGGTTTGGTGAAAATCAGCAACCCGCCCTCTCCCCCTCTCTTCTGAAGCAGAAGGGGGAAGGTCTGTGACATTAAGGGAGACCGTTTCTCAACCGAGTTGTGCACGCATCTCCAGGAGGCAACGGCAGCGCTTTAATCCCGGAGGAACCAGCAGAGCTCCGTGGCTGCCTGTGAAGTTGGCAGAGGAACCTCCCAGAGGCAGGAGTCCCGTCTGCTGAAAATTGCAGATGAGTTCCCTGCCAGCTACCGAAAACCAGCTCTCAGAGTTGCCTTTGTCTTTACCTTCCCTGCAGAGCGTTGTCCTTTGGGTGTCCCCCGCTCGCCCTCCTGTAATCCCCCTCCCAATGGCAAACGTTTCCAGCTCCGTGGTTTTATTAGCACCGACAGAGGTTTAACACTCACATAAAGCTCTCAAGACCCATGATTAAAAGTCAAGAGTGGGAGCGTTCACTGGCCCGCTCAGGGTAGGAAGGGAAAAAAAGAGACGGCAGGACAAGCACCTCCCTGAAGAGGTGGCCAGGGGAAACACGGGGCTGAGGAGGCTGTAGGTCAGAGCTGGGCGGCGCAGAGTGGTGCCACCGAAGAGAGGGGATGGATGGGAACGCACTGAGGCGTGTTTTACAGCAGCGAGGGGTTCAGCCCCCCGTTCCACGGGTTCGGTGTTAAAATGACGGTCAGTAAAAACCTCTGACGGGGAAATTCCCTCTGGCGAGGAGACACTGAAGAGTTGTGCTTGGAACGCTGTCGCTGCAGACCCCCCCGAGCAGAGTCGCGTCTTCACCTGGTGTAGCTGTAACTGCGTATGGTCGGAAGGCTTTGGAACAGTTAGGGGTGTGTGTCCAGAGAAACGCTATCACTGAGGTCACGGGACAGACCCACTGGGGGGGTCTGCCTGGAGATACCCGGCTAATCTGGGGACCAAAATTTGATTTTGCTGTAATCCTGGAAGGTGTGTGGCCGAGTTCGCGTTTCTTGGTGGTGTTGTACCTGTCTGAAAGGTAACGCGATGTTTTAACAAGAAATTCCTTATTGCATTCCCGTGTTGAGGCTAACTCTTCCCTGGGTCCTCTGGATGGTTACTTGCAAGCGTGTGATTGTGAGAAAGAAAAGGGAATGGCAGAAAGAAAATGAGACTCCGGGAAACTGTTCCGGCGGTTGAGCAGAATCGTGGCGCCAGCAGCGACGTGGCGGATTGCCCGTGCTGGAGAAAATCACCCGCACATTCCAGTTTGCCTCCTGCCTTTGGCATGTGCCTCTTTTACCAGCATGTGAAACCATCCCGGGTGGTTTTTGTGCCTGAAAGGTGGCAATCGATGCCCTACGGGTCCCGAATCCCCCGTGCTTTCTGCATGTGTAACTGTGACGTACCTGAGACACAATTCCTGACCTAAAGGGCTTAGGATCAGCTTTAATACAGGTCTCGAAGCAGCTGGCCCCTCCTGGAAGCAGTGGAGCAAAACTCCTGGCTTTGCACCGTCTGGTTCTTCCAGGTGAGCCAGACAAGGGTGTTGTAGGTAGGGAGCAGATGAACGGAAAAAATACGTGCTAGTGCTAATGGTCGATAGCAGCAACGTCAACGGCTGCTGCAACGCCGTGCTCGAGCCTCGTCCTGTGCTCTCAAACGCAGAGCTGTGACCGTGGGTGTTGTGGGGAGCTGCATGAGGTGGGGGGCTCAGGGAACCTCCCCTTGCAAAGCCTGTGTTAGATTTTACCGCTTTGGGGGGCTTGGCAAACCGCTGAAATGCCTCTGGGACTTGCTCGCTCTCTCTTTCTGCAGGAGGAAGATAATATTTACTGATCTATCTCCTTGTGCCTGGTATGATAGTGCTGTCATAAACATAAGTAATATAAACCCAGCTCAGGCAGGATGTTTTTTCACCTGGTATTTCATATTATTGTTTTCTCTTTTCATCATCACAGACCTTGTTATTATTATATCACGGGTTTTAAGCATAGTACGGTCTTTTTTCTGATCTGTCTCAAAGAGACAGGAGGGGGGAGCTTTCTCCAGACTCCGGGGCGGTGGCTCCCAGGGAGATCACAGCACATGGCGGGGCTGGTGCTCCCGCTGTGTCCTGCAGTTCGCAGGGACAGCTTTTTCATGCCGGGATGATGCTTTTCTCAGGTGAAGCCGGAGGCAGGCATCTGGCTGAGGTTTGTAAAGGGCCTGCTGAGCCTTAGCTCGACTCTGCTGGAAATCGCTGCCAGCCCCCAGCTGTGCCTGCAGGGGTTTGAAGCAGAGCAGCGTTCGAGAAACCCGGGCTGGGGCTCGGCTCAAATCACTGCTGGTGCTCTGACTGGCTGGGAAAATATCCCGGCACCAAATCTGCAGCCTCGGGGAGGCTGAACCCAGGGATGCTGAAATACAATGGTGCTTGTTTCTGGCTAGGTATGAGTTTGGGGGGAAAAAGATGTTGCTGTAGAGAACCAAACTGCTTCAGCCACAGGGGAGGGCTGTGCTGGCAGTGGGGCGGTGGTCGTGGGCAGAATTACCGGTTTGTGGGGACAAGCAGCCGGTGAGTGAGGCTGACCTGTGGAGGTGCATCCTGTCCTGAGGAGCTCACAGCAAAACAAGCCCCCCTCGGATGGAGAGCTGATGGGAAGTGCCCAGGCTGGTTAGAGAGGAGGGGACCGCTGCCATGTGTCTGTCCTGGGTGTGCGGGCAGCTGGGGCAGCTTTCCCGTCTGTTTGGCAGCGCTCGTCACCAGGGATGTTTACTGGGTGTGAAACATCTTTGTTCCTCAGAAAACACAAGCTGTTCAGTAGCAACTGGCTTATGCCAGCAGCGCTGCCTGTGCCGTTAGTGCCCTCGGAGGATTAATTACAGCGAGCTATCCCCCCCCTTCCGTCTTCTCCAGCAGGGTGTTTGTAAATCGGTGTGTGTTCATTGTGGGCAAACTTCTCCAAAGGCTCTTTGCCCGAGGAAAGGGGAGAGAGCTGCAGCATCAAAATGCAGGGGAGGGATAATCTCTGCTCCGGGCAGGGGGACTGCGGGGCTCAGGAGACAACGTGTGGGAGAGAGGGTCTGTGTCACCAGTCAGGCCTGGAAAAGATGGACGTAAGCGGCTGGAAAAAAGTGCTAACTCACTCCTTTTGCTAAAACTCGTAGAACTTAACAGCTAAACTCTGGCAGTAACGGATCCTAAAGCACTTTGCTGTGGCTCCTGCTCTCATAGCGCTATAAATCCTGACTAACTCCTGTGGGTGGGTGATCGGATCACCCACTGCAGGGGCAGAGCCTGAAATGCTTTAACCAAAGGGGAGGAGTGGTTTGGCCGGGGTCGAAGGCTTTGTGCGGGTAGCTCGGTGTGGATGGCTTTCCAGTAAAGTGGTGGCTTATGGAAAGATGACTTTGCAGTGATTAACTTCCTCAAAGGTTTTGTTTCATTTTGACGTGGTTGGCCAGAAGTCTTAAGCGTTTGGAATGAGATGGTAATTTCCAATAATTTCCAACAGCGAGGTTATCTCAGGGACAAGACGAGCCTTCGGAGATGGGGCTGCAGACTTCGAATAAACCGTAGCTCTGGGTAATACCTGGTGATATCTGAAGCCGTTTGCCATTGCCATGCAAGGTCGCCCCTTCTCTTGACTCCCACCACCCTTCTTCCAGCCCCGCCGGGAGCAATGCAAACCTGCCTCCCAAAGTACCCTCCTGCTGCGGGGGGAGTATCCCCTGCTCTTGAGACACGTTCATTTCTCTGTGAGGGGGAAATGATTCGTGCTAATGACATTGTTTCCCCCCTTTTCCTTCCTTCCCTCTCCATCCAGGTAGTCTGCGTGTCGGTATCGTGCTTTTACTTAATGATTCTCATCTATGGAGGAAGCTCTCGGGCGGAATTCGCAAGCAGCGGAATTACGAATTCCTCCTGCCTGGTGATAACTTTTTATGAGGTTTTTATTCTTTAGATAATGTATTAAAACCATATTTTTTGCCAAGTTTGCTTCTACTCATTCCTTGCCCTTGAATTTCCCCCTGTTCCCTCCCCCTTTTCACCTGAGTGGCATTTTCACTGGAGGTGTTTAATACAGCTCTAATCCCCCGATTCCCTGAGGTACACGAAAGCAGCTTTACGAACCCATAAATCCAGGAAGATAAAGTGCATTTTTATTAGTCGTGTTGCCATGAAAGTACGAAAAAAGTAGTTTAATATGAAACAGTCAATAACAAATTTGCCTAATAGTTCCGCTTATCACAGCGAAAGCACGTGGAGAAAGGCTCTGCCGGGGTGTCGGTGGTGGGGAGCAATGCTGGGATGGAGGTGAGCAGCCCCGAGGGCTGGGAGCACCAGGCTGGGGAGTTAGCGGGGTCTGAGACCCCCCAGCCCTGTGAGCATGCTTCCCAGCACAGACCTCTTGGTCCAGGTGATGCTTTGGCAGTGGAGTGGATGATGGATTTGTCTGGCTATGCGGAAAGGGGCTGTGTGTGCGGGAACGGGAGCAGTGAGCAGAGCTGCACGGCTCCGATGTGAGCTGGACCTGGGCTGTGGCTGCTCCTGCCACCCACACGTGTGTGACCCCACCTGCAATGCCAGAGCCGTACCGGCGCGACGTCAGCTTGCAAAGGCACAAAGCAGCAGTGCTGGTGGGACGGTGGAGCAGCCAGGGGGGCTTTTGTAACCCCGCTGGCCCCAGCCCACGTAAGGGCTCTGAATTCCGAGGGCAGCGTGCCCCGGGCTGCCGGCGCCTGGCTCTCCTTGGCACGCGTGCAGCGCCAAACACGCTTGCCAGGAGGGCACGGTGGCTGACTTTGCGAGTCGGTGTGGCTGCTGCCTTCGAGCTGTGCTGGGCACTGAGCAGCAGCCACCGGAGAAGAGCCCTTGTCCTCCATCCCTGCTATGGCAGCGCCAAGACCCCCTTCCTCTGACCTCCGCTCTCTGGTCTGACCTCCTCTGGGCTCTTCTCAGATGTTTGCCCCCCAGCCCCACTCTGCGTCGTGACCCCGGGTCCCTGGTGGGTTTTCACACTTGGCCTTCGGCCTCGCCTGGGCTGCGTGGCCGGGTTTGTGCAGCACTAGATGGCAGGAGTCAGTCACGCAAGAGGGTGAGGAGTGTCTCCCTCTGCAAATACGCCTGAAGCTGCTGAGGTGGAAATCTGCCAACTCACTCGGAGCTGCGTGGACCAGGATGGGCTTAAGCAGCGAAAAATCCCTTCTCCAGCCAGACTTTAGGACTCTGCCTTCTGTCTCTCCAGCAATCCAGGAGAGCCCTGCCTGAGGAGGTGGGATTTGGCAAGGCTTTACGCACGAGGCTGGTACTTGCCTGGTGAATCTTGGCTCGGATCTTGGACGTGCTCAGAGTGCTGGTTTGGAAGTGGGGTTGTCGTGCGGTTCAGATGCCTGTGAGTTCTTTGGGGGGTGTTTTTGCTGAAAGCTGTGTCTGGGGACCGCTGCTCCTGCCTCGCTAAGGAGCATCACCCTGGCAGTCCTGAGAGCCGAGCTGCAATAACGGCAGATTTTTGCACACCCTCCGCCCGTTCTCCGTTTAAATGTCGTCTTTAGTTGCCTGGCAAACTTACCCTTGCTTAGACTTCTGCACTTCTGCCCCTTCAGCCCCTGTTTCCCAAAGCAGGGAGGAAAGCAAAGGGCCAGAGGGGCCGGGTGTCTGCCTGAGGCACTTTGCTGTTTCCAGCCCGTGCCCATCCCTGCTGGCACGGCTTGGACCGGCAGCACTGGCTCTGCTGTACAGCCGTTTAAGTGAGAGGCACACGGAAATACTGTATTGCTCGAAGTCTTGTTGTAACTTCTATCCTGCTGCGACTTTGCCTTTGGAGATGCTCTCGGTGGCTGGCAGCAGCTGTCACATATCCCACTCCCTAATGGTGTTTCCTATCGAGCGCGCGCCGGTGCTGCTGTAACCTTTCTGTAGTCTGCTGTGATGTTATCGGGCCAGAAACCTGAGTGAGAGACGGATGATGCAAAATCAGTCTCTGGAGCACCTGAAAGAGAGAAAGATTGGTACCAAATGTTGTAGCAACAACAAAAGAAACGGAATTCTCCAATTCTTTGCCTTGGAAATTCCTCCTGGGATGGAGATGAGTTGCTTTACCTCTTGGAGGCTGAAAGAAATGGGGAGAGGAGTAGACCAGCCTGTGCTCTGCATGCCAAAATCTGGGGCAGAGGAGCTGCTGCGGAGTAAACACAACAAAGCTGGTCTGTGCTCCAGGGAGGTGAAGATCGGAGTGGAGAGCAGCCTGTCCCCCGCGGCTGCTGTGGTGCAGACGTCAGGCATTGATTGCACCTTTCATCATGGCACAATTAGAGAGGATCGCTAATGATCTAATTGTTCCTCTCATCCCAGCCCTAAGAACTGAGTGGAGATAACCCAGTGGTACTAATCCGGGCTTCAAAGACTTGCCCTGCCAAGTTATCCCCTCTAACTCTTGTCTCATCTGTCTCAACCAGTAATGGGAAAACAAGATGTGTTCCCAGTGCCCACGTTGGGAGCAGACACCAGCAGAGATGGCGTGAACCTCCCGTTGCTCCAAACTCTCCCAAAGGCCCAGGGTTTACACCAGGGCACCTCATACCTGATCCAGCCCATCGCTTTGAGCTTGCAGCCTCCCCAAAAACCTCCTCGGTGCTTGTGTATCCCTGAAGAGCGAAGGCAGGGCTGCATGGCGGAGTGTGCAGACACCCTCTCGGAGGAGGAGGAGGCACACGTGGAGGGTTCGTGGTAAGCCTGAGGGATAATACTAAAGCCGATAGGAATCACATTGCAGAATACAGGCTTGTATCTGCTGCTGCTGGGGATGTTTGTGTTCAGCAAGGCACGTGTTTCCGCTGGGAAGGAGTTAGCCCCAGCCCAGGCTCTAAAGCTGGTGCTTCCCCATGAGGTCAGAAGCTCAGGGCGCTGCTCTGGTTGCAGGAGTGCTGGTTGTACACAGGGGGTGCAGCCTGGGTGAAGTGTTTTACATAACCTTTCATCTCGTAATAGTGACTCTAAGGATCCTCCCTGACGAGAGCTTCCCAGACCTGAGGCTGAGCCCTGTGGGAGTGAGCGCGGAGATTCCCCACAGGGGCTGGGGGTGTGCCAGGCAGCAAGGCACGGCTGTATCCTGGTTTTGGGGCTGGCCCCTTGCCAGAGGGGACTGCCAAACATCTGGGCAGAGGGAGCATGTGCAGATGGCTGCTTTCTGCCGGAACATCTGTCCCTGTCCCTAGAAAGCATCCCCTTCAGATCCAGAGATGCGCAGGCACAAGCAATGTGGATACTCTGAAGCTTTTCCCTCCTTCTGACTCCACCTGGTGCCTGGGGATGCATTGAAAGACCCTTAAATTGGGAAACATCGTCATCCAGCTGCATTTTCCCATGTCCAGTGAGATCAAGGTGGCAACAGAGCTTCTCTTATGAAAGACAGAGGCAGCCTCCTTCCTCCAAGGCCATCTCCTGTCAGCAGCTGGCATCAGCAGCCTCCTGGCAGCCTTGCACGGTTTCGGCAGGGCTGGAGCTGACCTTTCCATACAGAGGAGGACACAAGACGAGAAGCCTCTTTGTCTTGTGCTCTCCGTTCCCTGAAGCAGGGGGAAAGCAGACGCCTCCAGAGACCGTCTCAGACTGAATGGGAGAGCCAAAGCGTGGGGTTAATCATCCGGGCTGGGCATTGACGGAGCATGTCTACGCACGTAAGAGCTCTTCAGGAGAAGCGTAATTTCTCTGCATGTGCACCACTCAAAGAACAAAACAGCTCCCCGGAGCTGGTTGCAATAACAGCATTGTCTTCTGAAGAGAAATCAGAAAGCCAGAGGCCTTTGGAAAGGGCAGTACAGAGGCTTTTAATGTTTTTCTGCCTTCTAAAATAAAGATGATGTTTACTACTTCCCTCCTTTTCCTGTGCCCATGCAAAACAGATGTTGCTGTGCGAAAGGCAACACCACTAAACTAATTATGCCTCTGTGTGCTCTGGGAGCGGGGCACTGGGGAAGGGCAGCATCTCCCAGCCGAGGAACGCCGGCAGGCAGCTGCCTCTGCAAAACAGCCCGGGTGGGCGCTGCCAGGCGCAGCCCACCGCATGCGCGGGGACCAGCACCGTCACAGCATGGGTGTGGGGTAGGGGAGGGTGGGAGGGCAGCAGCTCTGGCTCTTCCCGCCTGCTTTGGCTCACCAAAGGGACTGGGGAGACATGGGGGGCTGCTGAGTGGAGGAGGGTGAGGAAAGTGGAAATTAAGGTTGAGGAGAAAAAAAAAGGAAGAGAAGCAGCAAGAGGTGGGGATGAAGGCAAGCGTTGCTGATGTTTGGCAAGGTCTCCAGGGTTATCCTGGGACCGGGAATGATGAATGAGCTGGAGAACTTCTCTCTCTGTGGTCTGCTGGCCAGGCGATCGGTCACTGCCTTGTGATGGACTGCCTCGTTCCCACGCACCACCGTTTTAAGGCGGGTTATTGATGGCCCGCCTTTACAACCCATTCCTCGTAATTACTTTTTGGCCTGGGAAATAGCCGTCAGAGCTGGCTGCAGAGGGTGAAGGGGTATGGCTGCAACAGGCTGTCAGGAGATGGCTAAAACCCGTGGCCCAGCAAGTCTGGCCCCCCGCCCCATCCCAGGGGCAGCAGCTCCAGCCCTGCTGGGTCACTTCTGGAGGTGTTTAACCAGCCAGTGGTGGTGCTGGGCTCTGCCTCTGTCGTTGGATGCTCCTAACCAGATCAGCTACAGAGGTGTCTGAGTTTCTCTGTTGTTACAAACCTGTTCTCAACATACAACATAATCAGCCGTCGATCAGCGCGGGGTGCTTTGCTGTCCTGCTCTGCCTTCCTTTTCCACTGATTGATTTGTTATCCGTGTCAGACCTTTCATCTGTGATGGGCAGAGATACTGGAGCATCCTGCTCTGCCCTTGCGCCCTGTATTTGCTTGCTTTGCACAGAGCTCAGATTAGCTGAGTAAAAGCTGCTGCTGGTTTGATTGACTCCCAGATCAATTACAGCAGCATGCGGTCAGATGGAGGGCTCAGATCCTGAATTTTACCCCAATCTCCTTCTTTCTCCAGTCTCTAGGGGCCTTTTTAGGTTAATTGCCCTGATCTCTCGCTGCTTTTTCCTGCTGGCCCTGAAGGACTGTCCGGCTAATGTTGCCCTACGTGGCCAACGCCGGGGTGAATCCAGGCTGGGGAGGTGCTGGGGAAAAGGAGGGAGGTAGAGAATCGATTTGCTCCATCAGGCAGCAGCAGCAGTTGCTGCCACTTGTTTAATTCTCAGTTCAAGCCCCGTGGAGAATGCAAAGGGCTCCGCTCCTCGGCCAATTTACAGCTGCTGACAAGCTGCTAAACAACATCTTTGTTAGGTGCACGTGCGAGTCCGTGGGCCCCTCTCCGGGTGACAGCATGATGCACAGGTAAGGAGTGAGGATGCTGCTGCCATCTCTAATGAGCGCTGCTTGCTGCAGGCCACCCCCAGCGCCTGCTCCCAGCGCCCGCTGCAGCCCTTTCTGCATTCTGACTTCGTTCTGTCGGCTTGAGCGGGCTCTTGGAAGAGACAGAGATGAAAGTTCACCTCGGGTGGAGCTGGGGCCCCCAGCAAAGGGCTGCCTTTGGATGGGTGTGATAAGTGAGGGCATCGATGGCCAAACGCTGCCCTTCCGAGCACGAGAGGACGGCTGCCGGCCGCCTGCGCGAGCCTGTGCACAGCGCGAGCCTGCACCACTGAGTACGGCTTTGGGGGGCTCTCGTGTGGGATTCCCTGTGTTGGGAGGGGTGTCCTGGAACAGCACGGATGCTCGGGTGCCAGGGAGGAGATGTTCCTGAGCCGGCCCCCCTGCGCTTTGACTCCAGACTTATTTTTAAGAACAATATTTAGTTCCAGTCCCGTTGTGCAGCACCCGCCTGCTCTGGGGCTGGAACCTTTCCCCAGCGCACCGTCCCTGTTGGCCTGAGCACACCCATGGACCGAGAGCGCCGCCGGCCCATGCTGATCTGATCGGCTTGTGCTAGTCTGAGGCTGGAATTAACCTCCTAAACCCACCGGGGTCCTGCTACTGCATCTAAGTGAATTATCTCCCTAGTAATGACAAATCAATTATTGGTGCTGCTTCCAAGGAGGACGCTTCGCTCTACCTTTTTCAAAAGCCAATAAACCTGCACGCTCTCACTGCCAAAAATGAGCTGCAGCAGCGCAGCCAAAATAATAAGGAATAATGCAGCCATACAGACAGCAAGTTAACGAGTTATCCCCCCTCAGTCAGAGGTGCTCCAAACCAGCACGGAGCTGAAACATGCCCAGAAACCCTGTGGGGTTTTATTAAGCTATTCTACTTCTTTACATACTTTTTCTTCTGTTTTCTTTTGCCTCCCTGGGCAGTGCAGTTTGTGGCTGGGATGAGGCCAGTTTCCCCCCCAGGGAGCTCAGCTGTGAGCTGCGACGTGGCTAACTGCAGCTGGGGACACATCTTTCGGGGGTCCCCGCCAAGCTGGGAAAGCGCCGTGCTGATGTCTGTCTTTCTGGCAGGACATCCAGTCCCATTGCTGGTATAAAACTGGGTCTGTGGGAAAGCTGGGGAGGGTCTGGGGGGAGTGCTGCCCAGCGTGCGGTCGGCACCAGGTGCTGTGGTGACAGCGGGGGTTTCACACCAGCCGGGGTTTCACACCAGCCGGGGTTTCACGCCAGCCCGTCTCCTTTCTGGCGCGGGGAGCTGGAGGTGGGCAGAGGAGAGGCCACCTCCTGCCCACTGCTCTCCCTCTGCACCTCTGCCTCTGTTTGCGGGCTCTCATTGGCAGCCCTGCCGTTTGGGTGCCATGTGGGCATGCGTTATTTAGTGGTATTATTTGCGTTGACGGGGTTGATAGGACATTTCATCGAGCAATTAGGAAAGTCAGTCCACCCTGTTCCCAAATACCAAGGCAGCAGCCGGCATAAATTAACGGGTGTAGTTTTTAAGTGTTTAGTCCAGCACCGTTTCCCTCCGTCTTCCCAGGGGAGATAATCAAGAAAGGGGCCGGTTCCCTGCTGCCATTGGGCATCAGGAGGTGTTGCCTTATCCCCTTAACTCCAGCGGACCTCCTCGGGTCTGACAGCTGATCAATTTAGCGTATTGAGAAGAGGAAGCTCATTTCTTTTCCGCCCGAAGTTTAGGCATTGTTATTTCCCTGGGTGGATTGATTCATACTTAGTTGGCTTCGTTACCTGAAATATGCCGTTGACCAAATTAGCGCTGAGCTTTCAGTGATCAAGAAGGATGGAGCAGTTTGTTCTTATCAGTAATTGATCATGGAGCTATTAATGGATGCAAATGTATTTGTTCACTCTGCTTTGATAAATAACGGCTCGCTGCTCCCCCGTGATATGATTTGCGCTCCCATTTCCTCGCGCTGCTCTTCAGTCCCCAGGCCACGGGCTGAAGCGTCTGGCTAGCAGGAGACAGGTCTTGTGGCTTCATTTTCTTTTGCTCTCGGTTATTGATGGCAAACTTCCCTGGCTGATTCACCCCCTGCTTTGCTCCGACTTCCCACAAGCTGCTCGGGTTCTTGTGGTCAGAGAGCCGTTTCCTACTTTTGCCGGGCGGGTTGATTTTCATCTTAGGATTAAGCTCTAGTAGCTGTTCCCGTAAGCCGGAGAGCTCTCTTTAATGAGAGCTGTGCTGTTTGGGGGCCCTTGCTGCTGCGCTCTCCCTGTAGGCAGCCGCCCAGCTCTACCCGGTCCTGCACCCCAGTCCCTCCCGCAGCCATGCACCCCGAGTGCGGGCACCCACCAGACCCGCCGTCTCTGTGTGCCTTGATGTCTTGGTGAAACTCTCGCTGGGGATTGACCAGAAGAGGTGGCTCTCTCCCCGTCTCTCTTCACCCGATGGTTCCTGACACCTCTTGGAGAGATGTCCAGGACGGTGATCAGGAGCGGAGGCGATGCTCGGGGCTGGCGTCTCCTGGCCGTGCTCTGGTGGAACAAGGAAGAGCTCCTTTGTGAGGACACCTTGCCACCTTTTGCCACAAATAAATCTTGGATAATATTTTTTTTCCCCTCTTCATTAGGGTAATGGCATCATTTTTGTGCGTGGCAATTCTCAGACACAAATAGCACTAAATCACCTTCCTCTCCTCTGGTAACTACACTAATGTTATTAACACCCTGTATTCATAAAACAATTTTCAGCATCTCGAAGTGCTCTGCACATATTAATTTCGCCTTGCAACCTGCCCCTGGGAGGATTGCCAGTGTGAGTCTCGCTTTACAGCAGGGGAGAGGGGGTGGCGTTGGAGAGGAGAGCCGAGCTCTCTCCAGTTCTACACCGCTGCCGGCTGCAGGATGAGTGCGCTCGGGATGACGGCAGCCGCACTTGTGAGCGTGTATGGGGTTGGACTCGTACTGGGGGGAAGGACTCTCCTCGAGGACACTCAGAGAATCATTTGCAGAACCATAAATAGAGCCCGAAGCCTCCGAAGCCTCCTTGACTCTGCGCACGAGGCGCGTTCCCCGGCGAAGAAAAAGGCTGTGTTTATACTCTGGGTGACACAGGAGAATGATTTGAGGGAGCAAGAAGATGCAGGACCTGAAGGTTGGGGGGTGTACGGGGTGGAGAAGGGGAGGAAAACACGCCATCTTCAGTCTTCCGCTCCAACCTCCTCTTGATGGGCATTGGCAGGGGTTCGGGGCTCCCCGCAGGGCAGGGTCCCTTCTCCTGCTGGTCCCCAGCTCAAGCACAACCCGTATCGCCCTGCAGGGGAATCTCCAACGCACTGCGTGAATCTCACTTTCTCCTTCAGCTACAAGTGTTTGGAGGCAACACGCAAACATACCTTCCAAGGGTTAAATCTTGAGGCATGATGGCTGAGGTATCGGATGAATGCAAAAAGCCAAGTGGTTCTCAGGATTTTTTTTTAATTACCGTCTTCCACCACATTTTAATTTGAGGCATCAAAGACAACAGACAAAGCAGCGCGAATCTGGTCCGTACCTGCGGCGGAAGGCTGTCTGTCTGTCATCTCCGCTCCTTTGCTGGGGACAAACAAACCCTCTCTGCTTTGTTCTGTGGCAGAGTTTTGTTCCATGCATTAATTTCTTTTCTAAAATAAAAATAAAAAAAAAAAAATCCCGGAGATTTGGCACATTGCAGAAGGGAAATATGCTGTTTAGGGGATTAAAAAGAAAATAGCTCCTTTCTTTCAAATAAATTACAAAGCGCTCTTGCTGCTTTGTACCTGAGAACCTGTAGGAAAATAGCAGTTTATTTTTAGTGCCAGATTGGATGGAGAGATGAAATGACTGAGTCTTCTTCAAAAGCCACCGGTGATGAGCCGGTGCCAAGGAAGTGGGGCTGGAAGAGTTATTGCTGTCGATTAGTTTTATTTTGTCCAGAGTGCTTTTGACATTCAGCTTGTTTTAGTCCTCATCAGAGACTGAGAGTATCGCGCATCCCGGGGAGAGCAGCAAGCTTAAACCAAGGGCGGGCTCAGTAGATTCATGCCCAAAGGAAGGTGCTGGGCGACGTTCCTCTGCCCCCTGCACCCCTCTGCCAATGCCCGTGTCTGCACTTGCAGCTTCCTTGGCTCTGCCGAGCTTTGCCGGCGCCCCAAACCTGGGGAGAAACCGCAGCCGAAGCTCCTTGGGCTGCCTCGGTGGCCGGGTCCCGGCGTCTCCTCGGGGATGAGCTCAGCGCCGGCAGTTTGTTAGATCACCCCCGCAGCTGCTCGCCCGGATTTGACTCTGTGGAGATGCTGATGCTCCACGGCAGATTGATGTCATCATGTGCTTTTAACGGGGGCAGCATTAAGGCCTTTAGGTACCTATTTCCTGCTCCGCTTCCCAGAGCGGAGTAAAGGCGGCGGGTGACGTGTGCCGGGGGCGCGGAGGCTTTCCCACGGTGCTTTCCCCATCTCCCACGTCTGGAAGAGGGAGGGTGGCGGTGGAGGAACAAGACGCGCAGGTGGAGCTCTCTGAGCATTGGCATGTATCATCATCTTTATTGCTGCCATGGTGCTCGTAACTACCTCAATCCATCACTCCCTCCGTTCCGCGGTGAAATTAGCCCAGTACTTACCGGAGCACCGTGCCGAGGTGCCAGTCTCCCCCGAAAGCATTAAGCCATGCTCTGCAAAAAAGTCTCTTCATTTTCCTTTCTTTTATTTTCTCCCTCCCCTCCCCTTTTACTGCCCCATTAATGGGTTTTCATTTTCATAGCGGAAAAACGAAGGCCATGGCCAATTATGCTAAATTACAGGTGCGAGAGGCACCGTGTCAGATGTCCTCCTGCAGCAGCAGCTCGGCCGCGCAGCCCGTCGCCATAGCCCGTTCGGCGCCCTGGGACCGGGGCCGACCACCGCTTGCCGCAGAGGGTCTGCGGTAACCAGGGCTGCAGCTGAAGTGGAGGGGGCAGAACGCTCCCTCCTGCAGCTGCGACACACCGTCACCCACGACCGGACACCTTTGGGGAGGAAAGGAAGGAGCCGAGCATCCCATGCGGGCCGTGCTTAAAATGTGCAGGGGCATGTTCGTGCTGGCAGAGGGTGCGAGTTCTTCGGTGTTTTAAGCTGCTTTTTTAACGCAGTGGAGCTTCTTGTGCGAAGCGCTTCTGTGGGTGTTTCCCAGTTTGTTCAAGGAAACAATTAAAGCAGCGGTGGTGCTAATGGTCTTTTTTCTTGGTAGGAATGTGTTAAGAGTCTTTTCCTGGAATTTAAACTGCTGGTGAAAGGTTTAAGTGCCAGGAAAAGGTTATATGGACCGTCTGGTCTTTTTTCAGCGGTAAAAGTCAGTCCCTTACCTGTAACTCCAACCCACTGGTCTCCTTCCTCCAAGGTGAATCTCTGGAGGCAGTCGCTGCTCAGCAGAGCCTGCTCCCAGCGCTCCTTCTTGGGGGTATTACCGAGTGATGCTCACAGGGGGTTTTTTTTGCCCACACACAAACTCTGAAAACCTGGAATCACGCTGGCCATGGCCGCACGCTCTCCCACGCCGAGGGCTGCGCGGTCTCCGCTGCTCTTGCAGTAGCAGCAGCATCAGCGCAGGGGGCTGAGCTGAGCAGACCCTCCATGTGTGGGGCTGGACCAGCGGCACTGGGGGCTTCGGCTGCTGCTTGATGCCCTGTCGAGGCTCCGAGTCAGCAGCTCGTCTTCATTTTTCTTGGGTTTTACCTCTCCCCACGAAATCCTGGTATCGTTTAAACAGCTGCAAATTTGCGTTTCAACTTCCCCCTGTGTATCCTTGCTCTGGGAAAGGTTCACCCTTAGTCTCTGCCTTTGCCCACGGGGCTGCCTGGTCTCGGCTCAGGCAGGCGCATCCCTCTCTTGTTCGTCAGGTGTTTGGTGGGGTGTGATTTGAGCTGGTGTGTGAAAGCAGCTTCATGTCACAGTGCCTGTGAGTTATTACAGATGCTAAACGCAGAGCATCTCCTGACAGCTGAACACCTCAGATCTCTTAGCCATCAAAATCACAATGTTACTTGTGACTGAACTTAATCATCTCATAAGAAATGATGGAGAGGAAGGGGAAAAAAAAAGAATAAAAGTATGAAAATCACTCCTGTACCAGCACACCTCTGCTTCAACCTTTCTTCTTTCATGTCTTGGCTGATTTGTTTTGATCACCCTGAGCCTTCACTGCCGAAGTTTGTTTGAATCCCATTCACAGGGAATTCGCTGAAATCAGGATCCACTAATGAGTTGTAGAAGAGTTGGGGGAGAGGAGCTGCTTGCGAGGCTCTGAAGAGGCAGTGGGGCTCCGGGGGCTTGGCTGGGGAGCGGGCAGGGGTGTAGGATGCTGTGCTGAGCCCACAAGTGCCTGCGGCCCCAAGGGGGTCCCAAAGGACCTTCCTCCAGCTCTTGTAAATAGGAGCAGTGGCAAGGCTCAGCAGATGGTGGAACAAGAGTTGTGCAAAATCCCTTATACCGTGTATTGAAACATCGTGGGGGTTTTTTTGGGGAAAAAAAATCAGTGTATTGATGTAGAATTGAGTGGATTTGCTTTTACTCTCATGATTCTGATGAAAAACTGGTGGAAAAACCATGTATGTAACTACTGAGCTGGTCCAGAGTGAGGGCTTCAAGAGGGGCCAAGCAATTCTTTTTATTCCTTTTGTTATAATAATACCTGATTGTAGGCCTTGTGGTGCTTAGTGTGGGAAGAAAAAAAGGACGCAGGGCACCTACCTCGGCTGAAAAGCCCTTTTTGGACTCGCCCAGACTGACTGACTGATGTCCTTCTGTCCCAAAGTTAGTTTTTTTGTTGTTGTTGCAGCGTTTTCAATTTCTCACCGATTTGTCATGATGGTTATGATAAGCAATTCTACCACAACTGTCGTAAACCCTCCTTTTTTTCCAAGGAAAATTAACAAAATACGTTCGTGGCTCCCCTAAGCTGTGGCAGGAGGTGGCAGTAGCTGGGAAAGAAGATCTCGGTCAAGTCTGGGGTCCTCTCCCAGATACGGGGATTTCCCAACTCGCTGTGCTGCGGATGCAGGAATTACTGTGGCCAAGCAGCCCCATCCGTCCCCTGGGAGCGCTTCCAGCAGCCGGCGTGTGTCTGCGCGTACCTGGGGAGGGGTGTTGGCTGCTGTTCCTGTACTCCTCCGCTGTAATCGGGTCGTCTCCAGGAAATGGGAAGGAAATGGCTCTTCTTCCTGACATATCAGCATCAATCTTCTCCTTCTTCTTAGGATCTTACAGAGAAGCTGTTCCAGGACTTTTTCCAATGGGGAGTACAGTCCCCTCTGCGCCGGGCTGGGGAGGAGGCGGCACCCCCGGTGACTTCGCAGCTGACCAGTGCTCTTTGGGTACCTCAGCCCCCAGCTCTGGCCCTTTCCATTTGCACTCGCTGGAGTTCAGGGCGCAGGAGGAAAGCGCCGAAAGCTGGCGGCAGCCCCGGGAGGAGGCTGCGAGGGAGACGCGCTGACCTTCCATCTCATCGTCGCTCTTCTTTGAAGTGTCTGCAATTCATTCTCGGCTCCGTGTCAGAGCTTCTGGACCTTTGGGGGTCACGGCTTGTTGTCTGCAACAAGCAAACAGGCTGGCACTGTATCCCCGACGCTCAGGTTTAATGGAGAGATATTTAACCCTGCCCTGCTGCAGCCCTTGCACAAAGACAGGGATCTCCATGGCAGCTGGGAAGGCTCGTGCTGGTCAAGAGGCAATTTTCTGATTAAACAGTTTTGCATGGTGTCTGGCAAGGTCTCCCATGCGCTCATTTAATCCCCTGATCGTGCTCTGTGCCAGGGCAGGGAGGTGATGGCTGTGCTCAGCCACTGACTCCCCGTTCCTCCCTTCCTTTCACCCAACCGATTCGGAGGTGAAGCCAAACCGTCAGATTCTAAAGAAGTTCTGCTGTCCCTTTCAGTCAGTACCTGCAGCTCTGAGCTCTTTCCCCCTCCTCTTCCACTTGTAAAATGGGGTGTAAAAATCTTCTGAGGCCAAACATGCTTCATGCCGCTTCTGCTGGTGGTGCTGCCCGATCCATGGGGCATCCCACGGCAGCGCTAGGCTTGAACTTCAGGGTAAGGTTGTTTCTTGCTCGTGGAAATGTTGGGGTTTTTTTCCCTGCAAAATGCTGCAAGAGCTGCTGATGTGCTGGGCCTTGGACTTGCCGCTGCGTCTCCAGGGCTCTGATGCACAGGGAGCGTGAAAAGTGCATTAGAGGGGCTTGATGCAACCGTTGTTCTGGCTGTGTCGGAAAACCATGCTGGAAAAGCTGTGGGCAAGTGGAAGAGTTGCTTGGAGAGCGCTTAGAGGTGCTTGGCTGAAGGAGCAGGTGTAAATCACCCCGACCGTGCCGTTGGTTCTCCCCATGCTCACGGACAAAGGAGCTTTGCTGGAGGCGGACGGTGCAGCCAGAGCTGCCCCTTGCTCAGGTTTTAGGGGTGTCCCTTCCACGCAGGTCTGCAGAGCATCCCCCCGCTGGGTGGGTGCTGCAGAGCTGCCAGGCTATCCCTTGTGCTCTTCGTTTTTCCCCGAATATAGACCCTGAAGGGAGGCGCCTGGTGACAACAGGCGTTGATGGGTGCTGTGAAAGGCGCTCAGCGCCCTAATTTGTGGCAGTGACTGAAATTCCAAACACTACCCAGAGCAGAGCATGCAGCGGGGTCGTTAGTGGGGAATGATGGCCTCGATCTGTGTGATTGCGCCGTGGATGGCAACTGGAGAGAGGCTGGAGAGCCGAGCTGCCCGCCGGGGGTAATTCGGGCCACTTTCCCTCCGTTCTCTAAAAAGCCACTCAATTGATGGGGCTCCTTTATTGCTGCTTTTCTGAGGGCTGGAAGTAAACCTCCCCGGGCTGGGAGCAGGCTGGCGGCCGGGCAGCGGTGGTCACTGCTGCCTCCTGCAACTGGCTGCTTGAATTTCTCTTTCCCCAGTCATATTCCTCTGCAAACAACCCTCCGGGCAGCTCGGCCGTTGGCAACTGCCCTTAAGAGACCCAGGAGGAAAAAGGCTTCACGGTGTTGGCTGTTCTGCAGGAGAGATGAAGGGGCACGTATTGCTTTGCGGGGCAGCGGTGGGGGCACGTCCCTGGCCCTCCCTCCGATGGGGCGCCTTGTCACCCAGCTCTGTCACCTCTGCTCTGCGCACGGTGTGAGCACCCAAAAAGGGCTCCGTTGCTCCCAGCCGTGCCGTGGTCGTCGCACACGTGGGGCGGTGAGGGATGGGCGCGGGGGCACCCACACAGTTTTGCTTTTCCAACCCAGCACCCAGCTCCACCTTCCTGCTGCACAGGGATGGGGAGGTTGCACAGGCCGGGGTGGGGGCTAAGACACAACTGCTGTTTTCCATTAAGGTCTCCAAACACTAATTAATAGCGATTTTAGCAGACAGCTATTTGTTTGTGAAATTAAAACCAGCTGGTTATTGAAAGAAACATATTTATTGGGAATTAGCAGCCGTGTGCTGGATGGATATTTACTACCTAGTTGTCAAAGCTCAGAGAATCTGTGTTTAATAATCATTTTTCTTCCTTTCAATTAATGCAGGGGGGAGAAAAATCATCCCATTAATTCCAAATTAAGTGCACATTTGGAAAACTTCAATTCTGAACGCTGCTGACATCGCTGTTGTGTTACAGCTGCGTTGGGTCTGGCTCTGGCGAAGCTGTTCTGGGCCAGGGCTCTGCTGCGCCGTGCCCTGACCCAAACGTGGCAGTGGTGGGGCTGGGACCCCCAGACCCTCGGCTGTGCCCCGCCATGGTGAACCAGGCACTTGGCAGCTCTGTCTGGCCCTGGGGACGTGGAGCACTGAGTGCTGGGCAAAGGAACCTGCTCCTCTTCTCCTTCCACCAAAAAGCTGTAAATGTCTCGATGGATAGAATAAAGTGTTGGTAATTGGGCGTTCCTGGAATAGGCAGGAGGGACATGAATCATGTAGAGCGAGGGATGGCAATCAGAGAGCTCTCCTGCACCAGGCGCCGCCTTGCTTCTCAGCTTGCTCTTTGCTGAAACATTTATGGCCCATCATAAGCAGCTTCCTCGGGTGGCCAGTGTCCATCCAGACTGCGCCCGGCTCTTTCCAGCTCTGGGGAGAGGTGCTGGTTCCCTGCCCAGCGCTACGAGCGGGACCAGGCACGGGGATTTGAGGCGGCAGCGCCTTAGCCCTGCATCCCGCGGTGATGCTGGGATGCGCTGGGACGGCTGCTGTGGGTGGCAGAGGTTCTGTGCCAGGGTGCCGGGTTGCACGATGAACCTCGTCTAGTGCTCTCAGACAAGTCACCCCCCTTGCTCCAAACTCAGCTCCTCGGCTGTGACAGGAGCCGGCCCTTGTGCCTACGGGCTGTGTCATCCAAGCGCAGACTGAAGGCACCCTTCGAAACAAGCCCTCAGTGTCCCGGGGAAGGAAGTTTGTGTCCTGCTGCCCAGAGTTTAACTCAGAGCTGCCTTTTTTCATGCAAACCGAAGGTGACTGGCTGCTCTCCCGGCAGCGAGCAGCGAAGCTGTGCGCTCCTTCGCTGCCGGCTGGCGAGCCCGGGGCAAAGCTTGACCTTTGCCGGCTTTCTCTTAATTGAAAGGAGACAGGCAGGGAGATGTTAGTGAAAATCTCCACAATTCAGGGAGACTGTAGGGATGGAGAGGGCAAAAACCATCTGAGGGATTGATTGCAACGCGTCGCTGCCGGCTGTTATGGCTGTGACAAGGGACAGCGTTTCCCCAGGGCTGCCCAGGCGTGGCTGGATGGGTCCCTGCTCCGGCAGCCCCCTCCTCTCTCGGGCTGTAGGGGATGTGATAGAGGCAGTGCGGAGGGTGGCTTCGATACAATGCATAGAATTTCTGATGCATCACTGTAAATAATCATCAGCGATGAGGGGGATGGAGGAGCGGCTGGGCTGGCGCTAGATGGCAATGCGAAGCTGTGCCACGGCCCTGGCAGCTCCAGCACAGCCAGCTCCAGCGTTCCGGAACATGCCGGGACCTCGGCTGCTGCCCCAGGGTTGTGCCTTGCCCTGGCAGAGCCTCGCACGGTGCACGGTTGGGTCAGGCTGGGGGAAGGTGTGAGGAACCCCAAGGGCAGGTAGGGAGCGGTTCGCCCTGGGGACAGCTGCTTCTGCAGCTGAGGTAATGGGTTGCTTTATATATCAAAGCGTTTGCCAGAATCAAGGAAACATGTTTTCTCAGATGTGAGATCGGGAGCCCCTGCCTGTGTACGCACACGCACACCTATCCCTCCGTGAACTCTGCTCCCACGCTTCCCGCTGGCAACGAGTTTCCCACGCCGAAGAAGACAGCCGTGGGTGTCAGGGACAAGCAGGGAGCTGTGCAGAATTTTTTCCTGCTCCATTTTTTTCCCCTTTCAAGGCTTGCTGCCTCAGTGGCACAGCGTGCTGCCGGCACCGGGGCTGCACAAGCTGCCAGGGAGAAGCACCCGCTTCATGTGCCCCTCGCTCTGGGCAGCCACCGTCCTCCTCTCCCTCCTCTCCTCTTGAAACCAAGCACTCCCAGTATTTTCTCTCTCCTCACAGGAAATCAGCTGCTCCCTTTATTCTCTGACAGGCCAGTAAATACACCGAATCCCTTTTTTTCTCCTCTCAGGCATGTTTGTCATTAATAGTTTTCATGCCTTTGGCTGTTCCTTCTTTAGCCTCTGTGTCACCTGGCTCTGGATTTTGATGCCATTGAAAAACCCCTGCGTGGCTCAAGCTCCTGCATCTCGTTGCTCTTTAGCCTGACTGCTCTCTCCCCTTTTAATTGCTTTCCTCCTTTCCTAAGGGCTGGGCCTGCCTCCTTTGACATTTCTTAAGTAGCATCCGTGCTGAGATGCAGGATTTTAATCAGCTCAATAGGCTCCAAGTCAGCGAGGCTGTGGGTGTGCTGCCAAGGGCACCCCGAGCCGTGGCGGAACCTGCTCTGGTTTGGGCACTGGTGCCCACCACGACCAGGGAGTGGGGATTGCCTGGCTGAGAAGGACTTGCAGGATCAGGTATCCGCCGTTATCTCTCATACCGAGCACTGAGAGGTAAATACCAGGGCTGAGCTAATCCCACGCGATGTCCTTCTGCTGTCCTTTTACTGAGGACATCCTCTCCCTCCTGCTCCCAGCCCCAAACCCCGCGTTTCCCAGGGGAGGGGAGAACCTGATGGCATTAGTGCCCGTGGCCGCGGGGCGATGCTTTGCATGCCGATTGCTTTCCTCTCCTGGCACACTTAGACATGAAAAGCCTTAATCAAGGCGAGCGATTATATTTGAGAACAACAAATAGAGATCAATAAGTAGACTGTGATGTCTGCTGGAGGAATTTATGATCTCTTGACTGGTTTATCTTGGCCAGACCAAAATACAGCCGTGCAGCGCAGCCTTGCGTGATGCTGTTACTCTTCCCAAATCCGGGGTGAGTTTCCCCGCACCCTCCCTCCCTCCAGTGTTATTACAGCCCAGTCTCCAAAGGAAAACATGGTCCTCGTTATGAAATTTTAAGGAAAGAACTTCGCAGCACTCCCTTTGAAAAGGGAAGGACCCCCCGGGCTGCTCCTGCCCTTGGCTCCAGGTTTTATGGCATCATCTGTGGCGCTGCCCGGCGTGCTCTTGCCTGGACTGGCGTTAGATAAGGGAGAAGATAGTGAGGGAGTATAAAGTTTAGAGCCTGTGGCGGGGACTCTTTTCTCATTTCTGGCAAGGGTAAAGGATATAAAATGAAAAGCAAGCAATCAATAAAAGAAGAAAGTTGTATTTCTTTAAAAGAATAAAAACACAACCATGGCTGCCTGCACTTTTATCTGAGGCCTTAACACCAGAAAAACCCTGTTTTAGCAGCTCAAAAGTCCTGAGATGGTGCCGCGATCCCTCGTCTCTCCCCACCTCTGAACATATCCCAAGTGGGACAGATTCGTCCCTCCGTTATAGCTGCATAAATCTGGGATAAAGGCATCGCCCTCCGCAAAGCTATTGCGTGTGGGCTGCAGCAAGGGGAGGGAAAGCATCAGCCCTGCTACCCCGTAAATCAGAGATGCTCCAGTGAGCGGCGGGGGGTGACTCTGCCTCCACCTTTCCCGGTGACACCGGTCCTGTCCCGGCCAGGGACAGGCACTCCTGGTCTACGGCAGATTAAAGGGACAAAATTAATCCGTCCACATATTTCGTGCGCTGCGAGTGCCGTGATGAGTTACGTGACGGCTGTGTCGGGGGTACTTCTTGGGAGATGATGGTAGCTGGGTGGCCTGTGAAGGGTTAGAATCCTAAAGGACACGGGAACCCCCCGGACCTGTTCACAGTTCTCGTTTCGCACAGTCTGTGTGGCTGTAAAATGCACCTGCTCGTTATTGAGGACTAAATCAAGCGGCTTTTGGGTAATACAGGGAATTTATTTGCACTTGTAGTGTATAATCTAATACATATAAATTTACAGCTAAATAGAAACACTCTTGAGCTCTTGAGTAGAATTGATGTGCTGGTGAAGTGAGCAGGGTCTGCCAGCCCGGGAGAGGCTGGTGTCTCCCCCACCTCCTGAAATCCTCTTCAATCTGGGAGTGTGCTGGGTCTGGGCTGGAGCCCAGCCCGGCCAGAGCTGCCTGCCCCGGCTCCTGCCGGGATGTCCTTCGGGTTTAGGATGCCTGGAGCCTCAGATCTGATCCCAGATCCCTCCCCCTGCCCATCCGATACGGAGCAGTAACGATGTCGCTCCTCGACGGCTGGACCAGCCGCTCCACGCCAAAGTCCTGCCCGGCCTCCTATAGCTGTTGTGGGAACTCTTCCCCGAAAACGTGCTGAGAATACGCTGTCTGGAGAGGGAAGGAGTAGTGCTCACATGGCAAGAAAACATCCCTATCATGCAATTATTTCTAAACATGTTATTTTATGATCCTTCAAAAAAAGAAACCCCTGCAGAATAAGAGAGGAGGAGGAGAAGTGAGCAATCAGGGAATCATTCTCAGCTTAAATTGCCCTCAGGAAATGAATGTGTCAGAGTAGATTGAAAGATGCTGTTATCCCAGGAGAGCGCAAGACAGACAGAAACAAATAGAGACAGGGAAACCCGTACAAAGAGAAGGCAAAGATCTGTGGGACCTGAGCAGATCGCTGACGGCGATGTGCGCTGGATCCTCTCCGCTGTGGTGCAGCTCTGTGAAGAGCTTTATGAAGAACGGATTTATAAATAGTGTGTGGAGGGTGAATAAACGACAAATAGATGTTTTAGTAAATGGAGAATTAATTGCTAGAGTCCAACAGCTCAATAAACTGCTGCTTTACTGTCTCTAGGGCTTTTTTCCCCCTTGACACCGCAGACTGAGGCATAACAACTCCTGCCCTCCCGGCCATGTGCTGCAGTCACTGGTCACCGTGCCTCCAGCATGCTTGGCATGTCCTCGAAGCGGTGATTTCGCCTTTATAAATCGTTTGTAAATGAACCATCACCAAAACGAGCAACGGAGCTTCTGGTTCAGCACTAGACCTGCCCACCTCCCTGGCAGCTCGTGCTGAAGCCCCTTCCAAGAACTGCTTTTTCCCGGAGGCTCCCGTCTCCTGATGGCCACTTGACAACGGGACCATCCTTCGGGTTTCCAGTTTTCTCCTGGATTATCTGTTCCCCGTGTCTGTAGCTGCAGGGAGCCACAGCAGCGTGCCTCTGCCTTTAATTAGCACAGAAAACCCCTTCAGCACAAGTGATCGTGGCTTGCATCCTTTTTCTGGTGGCTTTGCTCGATGGACCCTTCCTGGGTGGTTTAGCACTCGGATCTCTCAGATTGGATCCAGGAGGGCTCCAGGGATCCCCTGCCCTTCTCCATGGGCTTTATACAATCAGCAGCACCCCAGCTGCCCCTTCCCTCCTCTCTTTCTTGATAAGCACCAGATGTCAGCCTCAGGAAAGCAGCGGACACGTATCAGTGAAAGGGAGAAGCGCTCCAGGAGATGAACCATAACCCGAGGCGATGCTGTCTGCAGCCGGCGCAGGCTCTGAGCCGCTCTCGTGCCTCTGCAGAGCCAGGGCAGGGCAGTGCCCAGGAGCCTGCTGGACCCGTTGCTTGGTGCTTTGCCTTGGGAGCCGACGGGCCGCAGCTCCAGGGCCTCTGGCATCTCGCTTGAGCGCTGTTTTCCCTCTGCACCTTTGCCTGCCTTACCCACCCATAGAGCACCGTGGGGCCGTGGGAGTTTGGGGCCAGGCGCTGAGCTTTGCCCAGCTACGGAAGCAGTGCTCTGGGTTGGCTGTGCCCAGGGGGAGGCAGAGATGACTTTTTCCTTCCACAGCTCTTTTTTCCCCAAGGTGACGAGGCAGACGGTCCTTGTGAGGCAGGGACAGGCTCCCTTCGCCGTCGTGGCCGGGTGTTTTGGGGCAGCGACGCTCATGTCGCAGCTGGGGCTGCCTCAGCAAATGGCCCAGCGTGCGCTCAGCGGCTCGTCCTTTGGCTTAGGAGAGCCAGGGTGGGCAAACGGGGCTGCAGCGTGGTTTGAACACCGTGGTGGGGGGATGGCAAGAGGGGATTCGTGCGCTGAAGTACTGGTTTCTCAAATACATCGTGGAGAAGGTTGGGAACAGGGAGGATCGGATCTGCCTGTCAGCTGTGGAAATCAGGAGTGTTACTTGTGACTTCAAAGTTATTACACGGTCCTTTCTTTGGAGTAAAGGAAAGCAAAAATCTGGGCCATTGATCTCAATTGAGTTACCCTTCAACAGACTTACCCCGGTGTAATTCAGAGCGGAGATTTACCCATCACGATTTCACCCATGACTGAATAACTCTCCCCTCGCCATCTCTGCCCGTGCCAGAAGCGCGCTGGAGAAACCCAGCAATCAAATCACTCATGTGCACCGAAACAGTTCAGCCAGGTTCCCGACGAGCATCGCTCGGGCGCGTGCCAAGGAGCCACGTCGAGACAAGATGATTTAAGATGTGTGTTGGAGTTCTGCGCCATATTACATCTGTTTTATCTCCCTTCAACTGAGATGAATAATCAAGGGGAGAGCGTGCCGGGGTGATGGCGAGGGAAAAGGTGGAGACTCCGGTTAGCACCGTGTTAAAACAAGCTGTACAGCAGCATCTCCAGGCGAAACAAAACATTTGTGCTCTTTTTTCTCGTTCTCTTCTCCTCTTTAACCATCTCCGTGCTGGAGGATGGGATGCATGGATAGATGCTCTGTTTCCATCAGGGATGAGGGGGGTGTGATTAAATCCCCCCCGCGCTGCCAGGTCCTCCCAGCTCTGCTGCCTCCCACGCCCTCCCCGAGCATCAGGATGAGGGTCCGGATCCTTCCTGCCCTTTGCAAAGCAGAGGAGCGCCCTTTAAAAAACAGCTGAGGATTTCTTCTTGGGCTGGGAGAGCTGCCTGAGGGCCAGTGCTGCTGACTGGGACAGCGCTCTCTGGACTGGGGTCAGCACCGCTTCATGACCTACACCAGCTCTTGGACCGTAAGCCAGGTCACGTTTCCAGGACCAGAGGGGCAATACCGCTGGTGGATCTTTGTGGAGATGGGGATGGGGCAGCGCTGGTGGGGGCTCGGTCCCGTGTGAAAGGTGGGATTCAGCTGAAATGCTGCCTGATAGCCGCCCGCCCTGGCGAAGAGCAGGGAGCGAGGGTCAGAGCCCTGGGGAAGAGCAGGGAGCGAGGGTCAGAGCCCTGGGGAAGAGCAGGGAGCGAGGGTCAGAGCCCTGCATGCCCCGGCTCTGCTCTCTCCCTCGTCTCCGCGTGCCTCCCCGCAGAGCGGGGCCGATGGGGAGCTGGCTGTGAGCGGGAGCAGAGCTTTGGCTCTGACCTGGGCGGCTGCTGACAAAGTATATTAATGATTTCCCTGAGGGCAATGTTCAGGCAAACAGGTTTGTCATTTATTTTGCAGATTTACTGGAGTATTATTAATTTACTAGGATAAACTCCATTAGGAGAAGGCATTCATTTCTGAAATATAACTTATTCACAGCGTCTAGACTCGCTCTCCAGACAGGGATTCCACTAGTTAAGAATTATTCAAATATTGATCTGGACATTTCTAATTAACTTTGCCCATGCATTATTATGCATATGCACAAAAATTGATTTTTGCTGGCCCAATAATTAGATTTAATACCTGAGGTAACTTATATTTATGTGTTTAATTATTAGATCCATTAGCAATTTTAATAAATGCTATCGGCTCAGGAATTAAGCACCATGCTTGACACTTGTTGACTTTCCCAGTCGCTGGTGAAATAACTGCCTAATCAGAAGAGGAGAGACAAAAGACTTTCTTCAGAGTGCTTTGGCAGTAATTATCACGTTGTGCTATATAATTATTAATACATTCCTTCTGACTGCGGCGTGGTTGGTTGCTGAAACCAAGGCCATCTGCGATAAACATATAAATATCTAACAGGCTTATCTCGCTGGGTGGTGCAGGGAATACAAAATACGTGTGCGAAGAAGCCGGCAGATGATGGGAGAAGGATGGGGACTAACAGCGTTCGAGCGATAAAACCTGGGGCGCCGTGTGAACCAGACCCCGGCTTCCCACTGCGATATCAAGGCAGAGAAAGGACGGGGCGAGAGCGGCGCAGGGACGGTGGCACGATCTGGGGTGTGGTCCATGGGTCGCACCTCCAAGCTCCAGGTCTTTGTGGGTCTCCCAAAGCAGCCACCTGTGCTGTGGGGAGATGCGCGGCGCTTTGGGAAAGCCTCCCCTCTCCTCCGCACCGCAGGATCACACCTTGAGGCACCCCTATCAGCACCCAAAGTCACCTCCTGAAAGCGGAGCACTGTCCTTGCAGCTCTGCGGCAGGCACCCCTCGCTCCACCTGCCTGGGTACCGCGGGGCATCCCTGAGGTGCCTGGCCCGGGGCAGAGCCCACCCCTGTGAGGCGGAACTGGTTTTTGAGCGAGCTGCACTAAAGCAGCCACAGCGGGAGCTGAGCAATGGCCCCAATTTATCCCGGGATCCATTTCTGGTCTGGCATTCCCGAGCCATGAATACAAGGCAAAAAGCCGCCGTTTGCAGCCGCCCGGGAAGATTTGCGGTGGTGGGTCTGAAATGCATCACAGGAGCGGGCTCGTCTCTTCAGCCCGATGACTTGATGCCCAAGATGTGGCCGGCAATGACCCAACAGCCCATTTCCGAGAGGGTTGGTGTCCAGCTGCCGCCGCCACCTCCGCTCCCTCCCCTGCCCGCGGATGCCTGTGCAGCCGCGCGGCATTACCCAGTGTTCACATGCAATTTGGTGCCGGGGCCATTGGGAAATTGCCGACAATTTGGATGAAAATGGTTGGAAAATTGCAGTGTTTAGGCCCATTTGGCGTGGCTGCGCGCGTGCAGAAATTGCAGAGGAAGCACTGGCGGAGGCCAGCGGTTAGCAATAGGTGCTGTTGATCTGCGGGTGGTCGGTGCCTCCCCGCTCCAAGTCATTATGTATTTGTAAACAAATGTGTAAATTGAGCAAAAAAAATTGCCCTTGAGGGAAACAAAAGACGGATAAAAGCACTGGGAGAAGATCAATGCAACTGGGAGCCCTGGGAGGAGCTGCCTCTGCTCTGCTCCCAGCTAAAGCTCACCTTGGCTCGAAGAGGTGCCCGTGCCCCAGCGCGGTTGTTAAATGCCTGTTCGGGCACTTAAGCAGCATCTTTTTTGGATGGATAACACCAGTGAGGTTTTGCTTACTGGTAGGTTATAGATCTCCTTCAGAAATTTGCCCCATGAGCTTGCCCGTCAGCTGGCGTTATTTACGTCCGGGTATACCTCAGGGTGAGGAGAAAGTCTGACTCCCTTTTCTCCACGCAGTGGAAGTGGAAGGCCCTTTGCAGCGCCGCCTGAGCCACGGGATGGGTCCCTAGCGCTGCGGGGGGGAGTAACCCTGGGCGGCTGACCCCTCCTGGGGGCACAGCGCCGCAGGGGCCGTGGCGCAGAGCGCCGGCTCTGAGCAGCCGTCACTGATCTGCAAGAGCCTTCTGGAGCACGTGGACGATTCTGACCACCCTTTAGAGACCTGTTCTATTCCTGCTGCGACAACAGGGAGCAGTCCTTGGCGGGAGAGGGAGGCGTGCTCATGGGGCTTTGTCCGGAGGAGCATCCTGTGCCTGGATCCCGGTTCCGTCGCTTCTGGATCCTGGCTCGGTCGCTGTGGGATCCCGGCTTGGTTGCCACGGGATCCTGGCTCAGTTGCCGCTGGATCCCGGCTCGGTCGCTGCGGGATCCTGGCTCTGTCGCTGCTGGATCCCGTCTCCGTCACTGCTGGATCCCGGCTCCGTCGCTGCTGGATCCCATCTCTGTCGCTGCGGGATCCCGTCTCTGTCGCTGCAGGATCCCGTCTCCGTCGCTGCAGGATCCCAGCTCCGTCGCTGCTGGATCCCGGCTCCATCCCTGCTGGATCCCGGCTCCGTCGCTGCAGAATCCCAGCTCCGTTGCTGCTGGATCCCGACTCCATCCCTGCTGGATCCTGGCTCCGTCGCTGCGGGATCCCGGCTCCGTCCCTGCTGGACACACGTCAGCACAGCTGACACCGCGCTGGCACAGGGATAGGACCATCCCCACCCTCATTCTTCATTTTCTGGGCTGCAAAACCGCTTCATCACTGGAACGAGCTGTAGCCCTGCTCTGCCAGTCTCTCTGGGGAGGGTCTTACCAAGAGCATCCCTGCAGAGAGACACTGGGAGGGAAAGCCAGGTTAATGCAGGTTTGGGTGCAACACTGCTGCTCGCCTCTTCCTAAAACTCCTTTTAAAAATTTTTTCCCTCTCTCTCAGCATCCCTGTTTCCCTCCTTCCCAGCGCCGCAGCCCCATGAGGTCGGTGCTGCACAAGGCAGTCGACATTCAATCCTAAAACCTCGTTACAGACCCGAGAAGGGGGGAAGGAAGGTGGGAGAGAGAGGAATCAAACTGTTGATCAAATCGGACAAGTTCTCCGAGCCTGGTTTACACGTCCAGAATGAGATGCTAATTAATGAACAACAAAAAAGCAGCCGGGCTCCAATTTGCATAAATATGCATTGTCACGCTGTTAGGTAAACAAAAGCACCAGCCAGATTCATTACGCAGCGGTCCCAGCGCGCCTGTTCGGTGGGATTACAGCCGCCGCAGCTTTATATAGATATATATATATTTTTTTTTTTTTTGCTTAATTTCTCTTTCTGTCTCCAGTTAGAGCTCAATTTGACGACTATAATCAGCTGCAGCCAGAGAGCCCTGATGTACAACCTCGCCACAAATCACGGCAAAAAGATGCCTTTTCCTTTTGTGTTCCTCTCTCCTGCACACAAAGGTGCACACGGGGACTGTAAAGGAAAATGCGGGGATTTTAAGAGGTGCATGTAAAAACGCAGTAGCTTCATTATAACCCTTCGTAATTACAGCTAATTGGGATCGTCGATTGCTCTGAACGTTGAGAGCTGGAGCAGGGAGGTCGGTCCGTTCCGGGGGTTCAGAGGGTAATTACATGCTCTGGGGTTAATGGGGAGCTTCCTGCCGTTTGCTCCCTGCTGACGCACAGGAATGACCCTGGTGGGAACCAGGCAGGTCCCTCCCGGGGGGTTCGGGGCGCCCGGGACTGCGCCCCCAGCCCCGGTGCAGCAGCAGGCGTGGATCTCCTGTCTTGGGAAATCCTTGGATCTGCTGGGTTTGCTTCCCATCCTTGGGTCAGAGAGGTGTGGTGAGAGCGTGTGTGAACAGCAAGAGCGCTGCAATGCCCCTAAAATAATCATAAATGTCCTTTAACAGCTAATTGGGGTTCACCCTAACAGACGGATGGTTGGACAGGTAGAACTGAGGAGTTACAGGGGTTTATCGGTCACTCTTGGTCCGGCGTCTTTGATGCTCTCTGGGCCATTTATTCTACCGCATTAGCTGATTCTTATTTTGATATTGTAATTTTCATTTTGGTAAAAGCACCCGCAGGAACTGAATGGGAACTCATCAGCATTAACTGAAAGGAAGAAATACCTTCTACTAAATGTAATAATATTTTTCTTAAATAAGAGAAGAAACCAAAACGATGTAAAGATACGGACACGCAACTGAATGCAATCAAGTTGCTGCAGCTTGCAGGCTCTGGCCGGGAAAACTCATTTCTGTGCCGGGAAAACTCATTTCTGTGCCGTAACTTGAACTCGCCGTCGGGTCAAGGGCCCGTTGGGGCGATGGCCGTGTCCTCTGCGCGCGGGCAGCGCCGGGGCTCGGCGGAAGGGGCCAGCCGCCAAGATCACGGTGTGCTGCTGAGTGTGGCAAGAGTGAAGGCATTTCTCCTTCTCCCCACCACAGAGGGAGCCGACTCCTGGCCTCGGTGCCCTGCTCGTGTTGCTGCGTGAACTGATGCTGCCCCGCGCAGCGGCCGAGCTGCTGGGCTTAAACCGACCCAACCTGATTTCCATACACCTCAGCCGGTGCGGAGCCGTCTGTCGGGGCAGCGATGTCCGTTCTCCGCGTGCGAGCCGGGCGGGCAGGAGAACAGCCCAGCGGTGCGAGCGCTGCGGCTGGGGCTTTACGGGAGCAGGCGGGAGCGGCCGCGATGCCTCCGGTCACGGGCAGCGCTGGGCAGCTCAGGACTCTGCGGTTGCATTTTGGGGGGCTGCGGGAAGCTGTAAACCAGACCCGAGTGCCTGTGTCAAACCTCAGCCCATCCACTGACCTTTTTCTGGCTCCGCTGCAGATTTTGAGCACCAAGCGTGGAATTAAAAAACGGGAAGCTTTTTGCTGAGTTGGAGAGAAAAAGGGTAACAATTCCCTGGGAGCTTTCCTGAAGCCGGGGAAATCACGTGGAAGATCGCATTGCGTCCTTAGGTGCGCTGCTTTCCCCCTGGCTTGGCAGCGGGCCGGCGCTGGAGAGGAGCTTTCAGCGGATGAGGAGCCCTGTTGGCTCCAGCTGACCACTCAGAGGCTTTAGGGCTTTGCTGGGCTAGGGCTTTCCAGCAGCTCTTTTCCAACGCCGTGGTTATTATTTAGATTTTCTGGTGCTGTTTATTCCATACAGATCTCCAGGCTTTTTTTTTTTTCACCTGGAGCTTGCTGTTACTGCTGATTTCTTTTTTTCCTACTGCAAGGATTGAACATAAATCATTCTCCTGTGGTGCATCATCCCCTCCTGGACACTAACCTCTCCAGGCACGATGCTGAGCACTGAGCTTTGCTCCCAGATGGCCTTAGACGGGGCTCCTTTCCAGGGCAGGCTCCATCCTTCTGTCAGCACTGCGCATGTTGCCCCCTCATCTCTGCCCCAGAAGGGTGCTGGGGGTGGGAAGTCAGGACACTGTTTGCCCCAGGAGCCAGACCAGGCGTCTGCCACCTCCCTATTGATCCGTCCCCTTGCAGACGCGGGACCTGCCTGGCTCCAAGGGACTTGCTGCAGTTTGGCGCTGCTGCGGCGCTGAGCTGGAGCCCCACGGCGTTGCAGCGGGACCGCTGTAAGGAGATGTAATCTCTTCGTTCTCTCAGGGGCTCTGTGCCAATTCGGCGTTAAACGGACCCCAACAAAGGCGAGCTGGGGAGAGATGAGGGGATTGCACCTCTATGGGAGGAGTCTCATGGGGCAGCAGCTGGTGGTCTCATCCCCAGGGAGAGAGTGGGGGGTGCCTTGTGCAAGGAGACGCTGTTGCGAAAGGGATCGAGGGCGTATCCATTGGGATCAGATCCCAAAGGGTTAATAAGACTAGCAGCAAGGGGAGAGGATTTAAAAACCATGAATCACATCTTCATAACATTCCTTGAAGGACTTGCAGAAGCATGAGAAAGGAGGGAAGCGATGGATGGGCTCCTCGCATGCTCTAATCCTCCCTCCTTCCCTTGGCGGAGATTTGTGAAAGAGGCAGATGAGAGATTTCCTGTTTGGCAACGAGGGGGGAACGGGAGATTAAATCAACCTGCTCAGCTCCGCGCTTCGAACGCAGTTTGAAAGATGCTTAAATATTTATTTAAAACGAGGTGGGGCGGGTGGGGGGGAGTAGAAAGAGTGGGATACGTACAATTAAAATGTTCATTAGCTCACAATTCATGTTTAATAAGAGCCGTCGTAACAGCTGGATAATGGATTTCCTGCCATAAATGTCTTTCCTGTTTCTGCAGCCCAGCCTGGGCTGGGGACACCTGGCAGATGAAGGCACAGATGATGCTGAGAGGTGGGACTCAGCAGGACGTACCCCTAAACCCACCGAACTCTTGCTTTTCCAAGACTATTTCCCACTATCCTGCCGGCGGGGAAGCGGGAGGTGCTGGAGTTGAGATGCTGGGCTGCTGCTCCGTGTCTGGGGAGTGCTCGGGGGGTTTGTTTAAAGCCGAGGGAGCGCTGGGGTGGTCGGCAGGCCGGTCCGCCAGTGCCCAGCTGCCCGTTGGGTCCGTATTCCCATTTTCCCCAGGATCCGGCCCCGGGGACTTGTCAGCTTTGTTTTGAAACAAAAGCTCTCGTTGAGTGAAATCTCAGGTCCGTTGGCTCCAAAAAGATGCAGTGCAAGGGCTATTAAATATTAACACGCCAACAACATTAGGAAAATCCAATGGCACTCAAGTGACTTCGAATGCGAAGCGCTGATTAACTGCTGGAAGGGATTATTGAAGAAGTAAATGGAAAATAACACGGGGAATCGCCTGATAGGGATTGATCAGAGACTCCCTTTGGTCCGGGGAGGGCTTATTAGACACACTACCTGATGCTGCTCTTCAGAAGCGCGGATAGTCGAGCTGCTTGGGCTCTTTCTATCAGCTTATTAGAAACCCCTGGGTAGTGAAATATCTCTAAATAGGATGAAGCTGTATTTACTAATTTGTGAGGATTAGCAGGAACAGAATTATTAAGATCCCTATCGCAGGCTGTTGTGAGGTACATGGCTGCTTTCCTTGGATCGCCATCCCAGGAGCGCTGCAGCAACAGCTCTGGATGTCCCGGGTGGGTCCAGCCGGGGCAGAGGGATGCTGAGCAGCTGTCGGCTTTCCTAGTGCCTTCCCGAAATTTTAGTCAAAGCCTCAAGAAGCAACAAAAAACTCCTTGTGAAGAAGCTAAAAAGGGTAACGTGCTCCTGCTTGTGCTCCAAGGCTTTCTGTGTGTTAGGGCGGCATCCCTGGGCCTCCTGGCCAGCTCCTGTGGTATTCCCGTGCTGAAGGGGCTGCGAGGGGCCGGGAGGAGGTGTGGGGTGAGATGCTTCAGGTGCCTCCCGGGCGCTTTCTCTCGGCCCAAGCTGGATCCAGGGCAGGGGTGAGAAGGAAAGAATTGCACCAGCTTTATAATAAATGCCTCTGGCAGAGACGGGTGGCTTTATTAACTCCATTTGTCTTCCACAGCCACACAAATAGTGGCAATAAATCACCCGATCACTGACATTAACAGACAGAGCTCACGGGGCCAGCCCGGCCCCGATCCTGCCCACCCGCGCTGCCCTCCGGGAGGGCGCAGCCAGCAGAGCCCATCTTGGCTTTGCAAATCGGGGAAAAGAGGTTTGCCAGCAGGAGTGAAGTGGCAAAAAGCTGGTGATTTTCCAGGATAGAAACACTAGACCAAGATTTGTGTGAGTGGATGCAAACCCTGCTGTAGCCTCTGCCGTGGGGAAACTGAGTCAGGGCCACTGCAGGTGGAATGACTTGGGCAAGCTGTGGCCCAAAGGTTTAGCCCCATGCCGCAGTGCCACTGGCTTGGGATGCAGAGCGAGTGCTCTCCGTGCTGCCACACTGCTGTTCCCCGCGTCAAAACTTCCCCCCTCCTCAAAAATGTAGGTTTTGTGTTTGCTTTAATAGAAGAGCCTTGTCTTATTGATTTCAACCCGCATGCCGGTGCGGCCGTGCGTAGCATCGGAAGGCAGAGCCAGCAATCGATGGGGATCCCACGAGCTGCTGCCGCCTGCGCTCGTGCATCACTTTACTCCTTGCTGGGAAGGGAAAGCTCATCCCCCCAGCTCTGAGCACGATCAACCCTGCCCGCTTGGTGCTCCCGAGGGCCCTCCTGGACATCCAACATGTAAATCTGGCTGCTGTCCTCCTGCGGAGGTGGAGGAGCTGCTTTCCCAGCTCACGTCCAAGGCAAGAGGCAATCCATCCTGGGCAGCGGGTTCGGAGGCTCAAAGCCTGGGGCCAGCAGTAATAGAAATCTAAAAATGCTTTGTTTCCACTTTATTGCTACAATTCATTCTCTTTCAACTCTTATCTTATAGAGGAATGCAGATTTGATAATGGATGGATCTTTTTGTATTTAATATTGCTCTGTTGTCGGAAGGGATGAAAAAAGCCTGGAAGCAAAGTGGGGTTTCCAAACCCTGCCTTGGAAAATCCAAGTTTGTTGTGAACGGGGTTGGGACTGTAAATGCCATCATTCCCCAGGGAATGGGCAGGGTTTCCCATCATCCCACCTTCCAGTGCATCCGTTTTTTTGGAAATTATCACCGCTCCCCCTTGCTTTGATGTGAAGCCAGAGAATAATGTGGAATATCAGTATTACCTATAGAATGGAGATCTGCTCTTCCCCCAGCCTGCCAGAGCTCCTCATGCACGGCACGGCACGGCACGAAGCTGCCCCCCAGATCTGCCCCTCGGATTGCCGCCTTATCCCGCCCCCCAGCCCGTCAGCCAAAGCCCAGGGTTCGTGAAGATAAAGTCTGCAGGAGGAGCTCAGCCCCGCTGGCAGCCCGAGCCGCCAGCCGTTACGTGCGACGCCTCCAGACGCCGACCCGTGGAAATTCAGCTTCTTGCGCCTGTTATTTAGAGCCGCTTTCGGGGTGATGGATAACAGGGAACACAGTCCCTAACTGCGGCGATCAGCCTTGGTGGGACCCAGGGAGAGGCGTGAAGGGAGGGAGATGGAGCAGGCGCCTTATCTGTCTATTTATCTATCTGCTTCTCTGGCCAAGAAAACCCTGAGTTAGGTGGCAAGGTTCCACCTTTTTAGATCTAGATGAATGAGACTTCAAGGAAGGATTTTATTTCATCTGTATTTCTTTTATTACTTCACCGTATCATACCCCTGTCCTTCCGCAGCATTAATCATTCTCGTGCCTCCTCCAAGATCACTAGTCTCTCTAATTCCCTGATGTCTTTTTTCGGCTACGGAGCTGAACGTGGTGGGTTAATGCAGATCCAGGGGCTCGGCGCGGGTTTTCTCTGCTCAGCTCTGCCTGCTTCTGCCTTTGGTTGCAAATACCTTGTACTCCTGCCTGCGGTCCCCAGTTCCCAGAGCCGAGCAGAGGAGCTGCAGGTGGAGTTTCAGCCGCTGCCCCTTTTTTTTCAATCAACGTGTCCTTGGAGTGCTCTGGGGACCCTGCGGTGTCCTCCTGGACAGTGCTGGGTCCCTGCCCCTGGACAGTGCGGTCTGGATGTGGCCCCCATCCCTTCGGAGCTTCCTCAGTGCAGGCAGTTTTGCTTCCCGAGCTGAAGCTCAGCTTTGGCAGGTCAGAGGGACCGTGAGGATGCAGCCCAGATGGGACATCACAGTCCCTGTGGCAGTGCATGACGTGAAGCGTTAAACATCTCAGAGCAGTCCCCTTGGTCCACCTCAATCAGCGAATCCTCCCCCGGGCACGGCCAGCACTGGTATCTCCGCTATGCCTGTGGGTACCGGGGAAAGAGCATGAAAAGAACTGTTTTCTGTGAAAGCAAAGGCCCTCCCAGCAGGTCTGGATGATGTGGGGAGGGAACGCTGCGAGCCCTGCAGGGATGGCTCTTCTGAAAGGGTCACACAGAGGAATTGCGCTGGCACCTGCGAGCGCTGGCAGTGGGGTTTGTTTTACACCTGTTTTCATTAGCCCCCGTTCAGCTCCGGCGCTGAGGATCCCCGGGATGAAAGTGCATCAGCTCTTTCCCCCCTAATTAAAGTTGAAGGCAGCGACCCATCGGCTGAGTCTTCCGAGGGCCCCTGCAGGAAGAGCAGCCGGGACATCCCTGGTATGTCTAAACACAAACAAGCGAGAGGAGACAAAGATCTCTGCGACCTCCTTGTCTGTCACCGAGCTCTTAAAGGTCCAAGATCCTCGCAGGGCTGGCAGAGCAGCGCAGAGGGAGGGCAGGCTCTCCACACCCATCGCCGGTGGGGAACACGCTTCTCCCCTTCCTCCGGTCCCCGCCCTCCGCTCATCCTCGGGGTGCTTTGCTCTCCCTGTGCCATCGGTTCTCAGCGTGGAGCTGCGTGGTGTTCCCTTCCAGCCAAGCCTTTCCCACTTGGATTTGTTTTCTTACAAGAGGATTATTTTTTCCTTACTGCCCTGGCAAGGTGAAGGACCGCCGTGAGACCCAGCCACCCCTCGCCCCATGCTGGCAGGATGCTCTCGCTCCGCTCGGGCACTCAGCTGCCTGTGCACTTGTCTCCCCTGCAATTTTTCTTTGAGCAATCGTGCTTGAAAAATGTCTTACATGTAGATCTCTCTAGAATGGAAAAAAACATCTAGTGGGTGGATTCGGGGGGAAATAAAGGGGTTTGTTCTCAGTGCCAGTTAATGAAATTAGAAAATGGAGAAGAGCTTGCCTAATATCGTACAGAGAAAGAGAAAATAAATTATAAAAAAATCACAATGCTGCAGCTCTCTCTAAATGTCAAAATATTACATTTTTTTGGATGATGGAAGATGGAAGAAATAGCTGGGTTTCAATTTCAGGTGCCACATCATATCTCTTCCCCTCTATAATTTTTATTAAAAAGTGAATGTTCCAGGAAGTCATTATGTCATCTTTATTATGTTTGCATAGGAAATAAAAAGTTTATTTGAGGAAAGTGCCTAGAAACGGGGTCTGCGCGTGTCATCCTTAGGAGAGCAGGGTGGGCGGTGACGGCTCTGCTGTCCACCCTCCCACCCTGTGGGACGTCTTTTGGATGCATCTGTGGATTTCTCTTGGTTTTGCTGGTTTTTCTTTGTCGTTAGCAGAAAAGGAGCTCGCTCAGCGCTTGCCTGGCTTTTCCTGACCTGCTTCGGGCAAGGCGGTGGGCAGCGCCTTGCGTTCCTGCCACGATGCTCTCCCACCCGGCCGGGTCCTTGCTGACCTTGTGGGGTCCCTGCAGACTCTGCCTGTCCGGAGCTTTCTTTTCCTTCTCCCTTCCCCTCAGGCGGTGTCGAGACCCAGAGGCTGCCTGACAAGGGGCGCTGGCAGCGAGGTGGAAAGCTCTCGGCCGCAGTGGCTGGACGACACAGCCTGCCACATTCACAGGAGGAGTTGGGTCCATCCGCGGTGTTTATTGCAGGGAGGGTGATGAATTGGCTCAACCCCCCGGTGAAGCAGGACGTTTTCTCCACACCAAGCTCTCTGGAAAGGTCGCTTTTGCCAGACGCACGCTCTTAAGCTCAGTTCTGGGGCAGCAGATGAGATTGAAGGGGCTGATCTGGAGGAGGTCAGCCTGTGGGTGCTGATGTTCCCCGCTGGCTCGAAAGGCAACGAGTCGATAAACGTCACAGGCGCTAATTTAGCGCAGATTCATAACGCCTGAGAACCGGGGTGAGAGGAGACAGATGGATTTCCAACCCCACGGTCTCCGATAACGGCCGTTTCAACCCTCTCTTGACAGCCGTAGCAGAGAGGGCAGTCAGCAGCCAGGCTGGCATGGCCCGCGACGCCCACTTGCAGCCACTCACATCCAATTCACAGAACTCCTGATCCCTGGAGAGACTCTAATTATCGCGGCCACCATCTGCCAGCTTGGATAGGAGGAGCGGGAGATGCCCGTCCTCGGGGCCGCGGGGAAAGGGCTGCTCAGCCACAGCCCCCCCCCCGTCCTTCCGCAGGGCTGCCGCTCGCTGCGTGCTGTCCCTCGGTGCTGTCCCTCGGAGCTTAAGGCACAGTTGGCACCGCTGGGGCGTATTGCTGGGGTTTTGGAGGGGAAGCCAGGCCAGTGGAGCTTGTGCAAGGGCCTGATAAATTCCTATCTGTTGTTGTGTGTGCGAACACGGGCTCTGGGGCTCCCTCAGAGCCAAGTGCTGAGATGCTCCCGGGCACAACCCCGCTTCAAAAGGAGTATTTTACTTCCCAGCGCATCGCGTGGTGCCGCAGTCATGCAGCCTTTCCCCTCCGTGCCGTCGAGGGAGCAGGTCAGCGCTGGGTGGGCGCAGGGAGCAGGGGAATTAGTGCCTGGCGGAGTCCTGTTTCTCAGGGGTTAGAGCTCATTTTACAGAGCTCAGCTTGCAAATGCCGAGCTGGGACAGGGTGGGCTGGGGGCTGCTGGGGCTCAGCCTGTCCAAAAAGGGATGGAAAACACCCCCCAAGCAAGCAGAAAGGGGCATGGAGTGGGGATGCTGGGGGTGGGCATCCCGTCCCCAGTGCAGATCCCTAACTGCTGCTTCTGTTCCGTGTAAAATCCTTTGGTGGGAGTATTGGTGGGTGTTGGCTGCACTAATGCGAAGGGACAGCTCGGTGCTCCCAAACTGCCGTATAAATTGTGGAGTCTGCTAGTTATAATATTAGCTTTTAAATTTAATAGCATTTAGAAGTAAGTCGTATGTTTCTGTGAGATTTACTTGCACAATTAGAAGCCTGGAGGGATTTTATTTTTTTTAATTCAAAGCATTGTCATAAAAGCTTTTGGAACAAGAGGGAGAAACAGCGACATTTTAACTCTTCTTTTTAGTTCCTAAATAAAAGTCTTTAAAGTGGAATATTTTGGAGTAAACTTTCCAATAGACATTAAAGGAACACAGCCCGGCTGGAGAAGTGACACGATGAGTGTAGCGTTATGCATTCATGTACATCTCCCTTTAATAATTTCTGGATTTATCCACTGCAAAGAGAGTAATTTTCTCTCTGCCCCCAACAAAGACACAACCTGCGCTCCGGCCCCGCTGTGCCACGTGCGATCGGCTTTGGAGCTGGAGCCGTTCCCAGCCCCTGCACTGGAAAATTAGCTGTAATTAGCTTTTCTATGGCATGGCACCCCCAGGGAGCAGAGTAATTTTGTGAAGGGAAGGAGCATCGGCCTTGTTTTAGAGAAGGGGGAGCTGAGGCAGCACGCAGAGCTCAGGTAAAGGTGAGAGAGCCTCAAACTGAAGGTGAGCATCTATAAAAAGGGAAGTCCTGGGGGCTCACTGCTAATCCAGGCACCTTTCTGTCGCTGGGCTGAATGCCATGAGCCTTCATCCCTCGCCATCCCTCCCTCGTCCCCAGCTCCCCCTCGCTGCCTCACCGACGATGAGCTGAGCTGCCGTTAAAGTGAGGAATCACCAGCAGCATGGGTTATTTTAAATCTTTAATAGACATCTTACCTCACATTAGGGCTTCATCATCTCCCTCCCCGTGTAAGCACAAAGAGCGCATCCATCACAATTAGTGTAACATCCCAAAAGGCATAAAGAAGATGGACGCGAGCGCGGGAGGGAGGCGTGAAGCGCTGGGCACCGCTTTTCCGTGGGGCTCTGGCACGGCTCGGGGCAAACCCTGCTCCGGGCTGCTGGGGCAGAGGGCTGGCGGGTGGGTACTGGCCGTGCTGGGATGCCGCACACGCGTGTGTCTGCGCTGTTCTCTGCCCTCGCAGCCTCCGCCGTGTTTTCTGTGAAGGGCTGGAGCTGGAGTTCTGCTGTTGTGTGAGAATTTCAGCTTTCATTAAGTGATAATAATAATCATCATAAAAAATACCAGTAAGCTTCCAGCCCTCGTGATTCCCATTAAAAGCCAGAAATATGAACCTGTGTCACCTAAACCAGGAGGAAAAGAAAATGCAAATCACAGTTTATAATTGTTATAAAAGGTCTCACATCTTTAAGACCAAATTCATTGGGTTATTTGAGGGAAGAGAGGCCAGGGAGGAGGCTGATCCCTGCTCTTGCAGCCTCCTCTCCTTCTTCTGCATCCCTCACAGCTCGGGCTGGGTTCGTTTCTGGGTCCTGGCTACGCCATCTGACACCACAAGCATCCGCAACCCCTGTCCCGAAGCTGCTCCCCGTGTTGGGAGTGGTGAGAGCAGAAGAGGTGTTCGGATGATTTCTGCAAAGCCTGACTTTTCAAGGGCTTCCTAAGGAGGAAAAGCTAAAAAAAATCTCCCACAGATATCAGGTTTCTGTGGGTTTATCCCAGGTTTACTCTAATGATGCTTTTCTCCTGATCCCAGGGTCTGCGGGAGGGGAGCGAGAGCAGCTTTTCAGAGGCGATGCTAAGCCCTGGATCCCAGGCAGGAATATGAAACATTAAGGAGCAGCTAACGAGAGGAGAATTGAAAGGAAGCGTTTCCCAGCAGAGATGAGCAGACTCTTAGAAAAAAACCACAAAAAAGCCCCGAGGTGCATTGGAAAGAATCAGCAGCCGGGAGATGTGGGCAGCAGGGGCACCGCTCCTTCCTCAGCCTCGCTGGCTCCCAGCAGCCCTCTGCCAGGCAAAGCCCAGGGGATGCTGGTGGAGGGGCCAGGGTTGTGAAGGCGTTGCAGAGGGGAGGGTTGCTGGGGGGCTCCGCTGGGTACCTGGGGAGCCCTTTGCAGAGGGCTCAGGACTTCTGCCTTCTGCGGCAGAGAGATGTGTCCTCAGCTTTTCAAACAGGAGCTGAAGAAATAAATAACCTTTGTCTTGTCAATTCAGTGTTTTGGTAAGACAGGCTTCATCCGATCAGGGCTGCGGTATTATAACGGAGCGTGTCATCACGTCCTCAAAGCTTACATGAATAAAAAAGCAATTAAAGTTCCCAAACCTGCTGATCTGTACATGGCCTTGTCCCCTCCCACCGGTTTTTGTGTGGGTCTGATCCATTAAAGAAACTAATTACTTTCTTTTTACATTTGTAGAATAGCCGAGGTGGGACATGAATGGGTAAGCCCCGACTCACTAACCCCTTTGACTTGATACCAGTGCAGACCCAAATGAGTTTTCCTGATGAGGCTTCCCCTTCTCCGAGAAGAAGAGGAGCCAGGCCCTGATCACACCTCTAAGAATTAAAAATATGTCTCTAACCCCTTCAGAATAAACGCGGGCGAGGAACCGCAGGGGAGGGCTGGGAGCATCCCTGCCTGCGCGGGGACGCGGGAGCCTGAGGAGGATGGAGGGGAGCTCTCTTGCCGGTAAATTTTTAATCAAAGGTGGCGTTACTGATGTCCCTGGGTTTGCTGCGCTCTCTAATCTCTGCTGAAACGCTTCGAGCTGGAAGGATCCCCTCTGCCTGACCCGTATGATTTATACATCTGTAGGCAGGTAGCGGCGAGGGGCGCAGCGCCGGCGGGGCGGGGATGGCTTCCCTCTGCTCTCGTCCGCACGCTGGGCTCCCAGCACGGCTCTGCCCCGGCCAGGCTCGCTCGCTGACCCATTTCCGCGCTTTTCCTCTTCTTTCGAATTGCCGGCTCTGGTGTGCTTGGCTGGGAAGCCCAGGCAGTGTAAGGGAATGAAGCGTGAGAAATCAGGGCTTTATAACCCGTTAAAACATTTGTGTTGGTATTTCAGGCTTGGAACATTTTCAAGTTGCTTCATTTGAGAGTTTTCCGTGGTTTTTTCCCCTCCCATACATACTTCCATGCTAAAGCGAACACGGACGTTTCTTGCAGGAAGCCATCCCACTTTGAAGAGAAAATCAGAGATCCTGAAAGGTGTCCTTGGGTCCTGGGTGGCCTCCTGAGCATCCCAGCCCTTGCGTCACACCCTGCAGGCTGTGCCTGGTGAAAGCATCTCCCCAGCTGCCCTCCGGTCTTGGTGCGTTCCCGGCAGTTTGTTCCAGTGGTTAATCGCCGTCGCTATAAAAAATGTGGTTTATATCCTATTAGAACATGTTTAGCTTTCGCTGTTTGCTCCTGCTGCGCCGTTCTCCTCCAGACTAAGCAGCCCGTTAGCGCCCTGTGTTCTTCCCCTTGGACAGGTTTTATGCGCTCCAACCAAGGCACTCCTGAGCCTGATTTGGGATAAGCTGTTGAGCTCGCCCGTTCCTCCACCACTGGCACCTTCCCAGCTTTCAGGCGACTCGTCGCCATCCTCTCCTGCTCCCTCAGCATTCCCAGCGTTTGGTGTGAACCCCTGGAAAACCCGTGGTGTGTCGGCGATGGAGCAGCGCCCGCTGCGGTGGGATGGACGCGCGACCCTCCTCTCCCTGAGCCCTCCTCCACACCACTAACCCTTCTTATTTGCTCCCCCAAAATATCTCTTTCCCCTCCCAAAAAGCCCAAATGCCTCTGAGCTGAAAGGGTTTATTTCGCTCTGAGATGGAGGCGAGCCCAAAGCCTCTTGCAACACCTTCTGTTGAAAGAAGACCAAGAAGCAGCTTTTATTGAATTTGTTTTTCCCCTTTAAACCCGGGGATGTTTTCCCCGAGGAGGCGGACGCGCGCGGGCCGGCGTGCTCTGCCTGGGAGTGTATAAATAGCCGGGGCTGAGAGCGGAGCACAATAGCTGTCACTCGACCGCAGCAGAACGGGGACATGAGTGGTAGCAGATGAATTTCCTAAGCAACAAAGATCCTGTTTTCATGCAAATATCTCTTGGTAATAAAATCCAGGAGAAAAGAAAGACAGATAATGTGTTATATAAGCAGAATTATCTTGCACAGAATGCTTCTTTCAAGGGTTTGGGTTATTTTTTTTTTTTTTTTTTTTTTTTTTTGTGGAGACATCAGCCGCCTTTCAGCAACTTGATTTGGATTGCGAAGGAGAGCAGTGGTGAATGATGTGCAGCAGAGAAAGCGCTTTAGTCGCCTACAAAGTGCTGTATGAATTTAACACGAGCAGCAGCTAACGCGAGTAAAACCCAGAAAAAGATTCCTTGCCGCGATAACGCGGGCTGCCTTCCCCAAGGACCTCGGAGCACTTTGCAAACATCCATTAATTAAGCCTCAAAGGAGAGCGCGTCCCCAGCTTTACAGCCGTGGCGAGATGAAGCGTTCTGCTCCGGCGCAGCGGCTGGGAAGGCACGCGGCAGCGGGATGCAGCGGAGGCGCGAGCTGAGCCCCGGCCCCTCTGTCTGCTGCAGAGCCAGCCAGAAGGAGGAGGAATCTCAAACCCCGCAGCTCCTGACCTTGTCAGGCTGCTCTCAGCCTGATGCCCCGTGTCCCTCTTGGGACATTTCCATGTCTAGTGTCACAAGAAAGCTCCAGCACAGAGAGCAGCGATGCCCGTTCATTCTTCCGTGGAGACAGACCCATTCCCAGGCAGCTCTCTGCTCTTCCTCCTTCTGGTTTTATTTTTTTCTTTTCCAAGCTTGTATGCATTTTTTTGGGGGTGTCTGCAGCAAACCAGCCTTGGTCGTACACGTGCAGTCCACACCTCGAGCAGAGTGGGCTGGCCCCCTCTGCACGGTATGCAGCCACCTCTGCCTATGGATCCGCCGTGGGGGAAGGAGAGGGGACCTCCAAACACCAGGAATGCCGGTCAATGGCTTGATGAAGAGGCCAGCTGTGGCAAGTGGGAGGGAACACAGGAGCAGGGTGCCCTCACTTGCCGACCCAATGAAATACATGCCCAGTGCATTGGCACATCCCTACCCTGCACCACCGTCTGTGTTCCTCACAAAGTGCTGGGTTTCCTCGCTTGCCCCCCTCGTCCTGACGCACGTTACACTAACTTCCCTCAGGTTGTTACGATAATTTAATATAAAAACTGATTGAGGTGCCTTTCAAATAGGGTGCAGCGTAAGTCCAAAATTCCGGTCCAAAACCCCCCTGGTTTCCAGCCCTGGGGAGGCTGGAAAGGCAAAGCTGTGTCCGGATCCGCAGCCCAGGACTGTTTGTCTTCGAAAACTGACGTTTGGAAGCTGGACCCTGATTTCTGAGTGTTGAGCATCCAAGTGAAATTCGGCTGAAAGCACGGAGCTCGCTTGAGTTTCCACCTCCCCGAGGCCCCGGGAGCTGGGCAGCTAAAAGCGCTCAGTCGTTCCTCCCGCTGTTTTTGCTTTGAAAGAGGGCGGTCACCCTCCCGTCCTCACTTCTGCGGTTATTAAGCTCTGGAAGTTTAGGCTCTGCAGGTATTTCGCTGTTCCTCGGCTCTCCCTCGTGTCCCGAGCTATTGCACCTTTCCAGGCAGTAACTTGGCCGCTCGTGCTCTCTCTGAAGGAGTCCACGGGGAGCTTCCAGCTTTCCTGGTTTTGTCGGTCCCCTGGTTATTAGAGCACTTGGCTCCAGTGGCGTGCGTTTCTCAAAGCCCGCAGGAACTTCTATGGAGCTAAAAGGTCTCTTGTGTTGTGCTGAAGAATGTGAGTCTGTCTTGCTGCCCCCCTGAGCACGGGAGCCTTGGAGCAGCTGCCCACCGGGAGGATGAAGTCGGTCTGTCCGCTGCAGCTGATTTTTCCTTTCTAATGAATGTGAGTTTGGGGTGGAGCTTCTGCTTGTGTCCTTGCGTGTCCGTGACTTTTTCTTGAAGATGCTCCACGTGCAGAGATACCCTGCTGCAGCAAACATCCGTTCGTTAGGAACCACTGCTAACGGTCCATGCGGGGTCAGGGGATACTCCAAAGCTGCGACGACGGGGTGAGAGGAAGGGGAAGACACTGAGATGGGGGAGATGTACCTGAATAGTGCCACCTTGGTGAGGACAAGAGGTGTGGGCAAGCACCGGCATATTGGAGGTTGCTGGTGGAACTGGGAATAGACCAACTGACTTTGCAGATTGACTTTATTGCCATTTGGAAACAAAAGTCGTCCCTGTTTACTTGTGTGCCCCATCCTCATTTTGATCCTGGAATATTTTCTATTTGTTTCTTCGTGAATAAACATCTGAGCTCCTTTGAGACCTTCACTCAGTGAAGGAACAGGGAAATTTATGCCAGAGGAGAACAAGAGGCTCCAGTGGCAGAGAAATTTTGCTATCCGTATTGCCATCATCGTGGAGGAGGTTGTCATGGTGACTCGAGGTGTCAAGAGACTGCTCCGGAGCTGGGAGCAGGGGAGCGAGACGCCGGCGGAGGGAGGTGGGGAAGGAGGGGAGCAGGGTGAAATGGGGAGAAAGTCTAAAAAAGTGCAGGAATGAATCAGGAGAGAAAACCGCAGTGGGATGGGAAAGAGAAGAGGTTGAAAAGGGAGCGCTGCAGGGAGGCTTGCGCTTTATGCCCTTCCCTTTGCGCGGCTGATGCACCAGGATGAGCGGAGAGCGGCGGCAGCGACTGGGAGTCAGGACGGGGTGCTGCCTGCTCGCTCCGGGTTCCGGAGGCAGCGGTTTTCCAGCCTGTGCCCCCAACACCCTTCCCCTCCCCGCCGCCCTGCAGCCTGCTCTGGCACGTACAGGCATGGAATGGGGAGGGACGCGGTTTGGGGGGAAGCCAGGGCAGCCCCGTTAGGGACCTGCGGGCAGGGCTTTGCCAGGATGTGCCAACTCCCCCTCCCTCTCCTTTTGCCCGCTGCTCCCTCTGCCGAGCCCCCTTTCGTAAGCACTAAATCTGCAAAGTAATCCCCAGCGCGAGCACGTTCCGAGGGCTGCCGGCTACGACAGATGTTATTTTATGGAACACGGCACCAGAGATGTGAAATACATAGTTCATAAATGTCGGGAGGAAGGAAGCAATATCCTGGATCGAGGTCGTTTGACGTGGGTTTTTTTTTCTCTCTTGTGGAAGCATCTTTCCAAGCAAACAGCGATCCAGGCCTGGCTGCCGTCTGGAGCGGGGAGAAGGCTCCGGCACCTGGGGGAAGCGGTGCCTGAATGTGCAGCTCATCTCAAGGTGAAAAGGAATTTTTATGGGTTTTTTTTCCCCACCTCGTTGCAACATCTGTCTGAGGAACTCAGTGTCAGGAGATATCGGCTGAGGCCTGACTGAACGGAGGTCTGCAGGGAGGGCATGGCGAAAGCACGTCCGTGGGAAGAGATCACGTATGCCTGTGCGTGTCTCTATATATAGCATGTGCATATGGAACTGCCATTAATTAGCCCCTCGGTTAGTAACGCACTAGCAGGGTTTCCACTGTTTGCAGAATGCCGGGTGATTAATGCTGGTTTTCACCCCTCTGGATGCTCTCGTGGGCTGCGTTAATGCTCAGCTGCTTCATTTCATTCGTGGCGCTGAGGGCCATGGATTAGGGACCCCGGCAGCGCAGGGCGAACGGTTGGACTTGATGATCTTCAAGGTCTCTTCCAAGCAGATGATTCTGTGATTTCCAGCCCCCCAAGCCCCGAACCCCAGCAGCATCCCCCGGCTCCTCCTGCCTTCAGCCCCGGCCATGCGGGTGAGCCCCAGACCCAGAGCTGACAGGTCACCCCTCCAAAGCGGGCGGTGTTTAATACAAGGGCATCAGGAAGTGTTCCTGAGACGCTGGGGCGGGCAGGGGAACAGCCGAATGTCGCTCACATCCGCCGAGCAGCGTATGCCTGGTGAAACGCGTTTCCACCCAGGCACGACTCGGAAGCCAACAGATGTGGCATTTAACGCTAATCCCCGGCGACTGGCCTCCCCCGGCCGCCCGCGGCTCCCTGCGCTGTCACATCGGCTCAGGAGGGGCTGGCCGAGCTGCAGCTGGGGGGGGCCGTGGTGCTGGCAGAGGACGACATCCTGGGAAAAGGATACGGGATCATCTCCGGGCTTGTTTTGGTCATTGCTACCCAGAAAAACATCCTGTTGGTCTCAGAAGATGCTGCATCCCTGAGGTTTTCTCAGTGTGTGTGTGTGTGTGTGGGGTGTCGCACTGTAAACTGTCAAATTCTGATTTCAAAGAAGGGACAAAAAATCTTAAATTTCCTCGTGTTGTTGCAGCAAAGCTACTTTCAGCTGGAAAATAGGCCAATTTCCACCTTATCTAATGCCTCCAGCTGCGATGTGAAAAGCTCAGAGGGAAAACGGCATCTCTCACGTTATCTCTTAACTGCAAAGTTTAATTAATCCTCAGCCGTTCTGCCGCAACGTGGCCGTGGCCGTGCCCGGGCTGCGCTGTGCGGGGTACTGGCTGGCACGAGCAGGGGCTGGGGACAGCACTGGGGCTTGGCTACGTCAACGCCAAGGCAATAATACCTGTATTTTTGTTTTGGAATGGGGCAGGCGGGAATATTCTCCTTCCCCCTCCCATTAGCTCTGAGTTTCTGTGAGGAGAAGCACGAATTTCCTCTCTTCTTGTTCCCCAGGCTCGGTGCGTTTCGTGCCCACACGCACAGAAACCTGTGTGGGATCCGCATGTAGCTGAGATGTCCATCAATTATTTATAGAAGGAATATATTCATTTTGCTCTTAATTTATTCACCATTAGCTTCATGGTAAATAGAAGAAGAGAAGAAAGAGGAGCTGTGCAGATGTGGATGGAGATATTGAGTAACTCTGCAGAAATAAATCCGCTGAAGAGGGGGCAAATGTTACAGAATGTGGTAGGGAGGAGATGAGAGTGAGAAGAAATAAAAAGCTTTAATCTGAGCAGGGCTTAAATACACTTCCAAATGTCAGCTCCTTAATAGCTTGTCCGAAGTCTCAGCGTGTTAGAAAATACAAATGACGGAGCGATCCTCCTCTCCTTCCCATTCGCCAACATCAGTAGTTCTATCGGTTTACACCTGCTCCCCCCGACTGCAGCTCCCCTCCTAGGTTTTGATTGTACTTAATTCATTAATTTCTGTTTGGGTGAGGCTTTCTTCTTCCTCCCCCTTCTTCTTTCCCCAAACTCCTCTTATTTCCCTTTAGGATTCAGTAAGAAATTGAATTCTTGCAGCCGACGCATTCGGAAGGTCTGGGGACCAATACGGTGTGATGTCTTTTTTTTAAACAATCCTCTCTGCTTTGGCGACACGTGATATTGCCTTAATGAAATATTTAATGCAAAAAATAACGGAGAAAATGGGAGGAATTTTGTTCCTGGATTTCAATTAGCCAACCCCTCTGCCTGGAGGTCCCTTCCCAGCCTGGAAAATGAGAGCAATGCTCTTGGAGCCTGCAAGACCTGCTTGTACCTCGCAAGGATGGGCTTGGAAGGGCCGTAAATGCCCCGGTGCAGGCAGGGGAAAGCTGTGCTGGGTCCCTCGGTGGCTGCCCCGCTGCCCGCTTTAGGGTGGTGATGCTCGGATGGCACGAAAAAGTCTGGGGCCGGGCTTTTCAGCAGGGCCTGTTGTGATGAGACAAGGGGTGATGGTTTGAAACTGAAAGAAGGAGATTCAGACTGGATATAAAGAAGATGCTGTTTATGATGAAGGTGAGACCCTGGCCCAGGCTGCCCAGAGAGGTGGGAGAAGCCCCATCCCTGGCACCGTTGCAGGTCAGGTTGGACCCTGGGACTCTGAGCAACCTGCTCCTGTTGGAGAAGTTCCTGCTCACTGCAGGGGGGTCGGATGAGATGACCTTGAAAGGTCCCTTCAACCCAAACTAGTCTATGATGAGGCTATGACCACGCCATGCCAAGGGCTCAGCAGGTGACCAGGACTTACCCCACTGAGCACGAATTTGGGTTGGAACCCCCTGGGAGCCAGCTTGGGTTTTTGCTTGCCCACTTTCAGCACCCGAAGCACCTCATGCCCACCCGCGTAGGTGCAGCCTGGCTGGCTGGAGATGCCCCATCTGGGCAGAGCTCTCATGCCTGCAGGAAGGGCCAGTGGGTGCGTGAGGAGCCCCTCTCTGCCTCCCCCCAGCTGCTGATGGAAGCTCTTTTGCCCTCTTCTCTCTGCACCGGCTGGAGTGTCGCTGATCCGCTGTAGCGGTGTTGGGTTGGCTTTTGTGCTTCCCTTTTTCCTTGCAGTGTCTTCTGCCTGGCTCTGCCGCACTTTTTGGGTATTTGTCAAGGGCAGCGCTCGCTGTTTAGGAAAAACCCCAAATACACAACTCTTGAAAGACTGAAAGATCAAGATCTCTGTCATCTAAAGGAGTAAACTAACAGTGTGACTGCGAAAAGCCCCGTGAGGATGCTACCTGTCATATCGCTGTCAGCTTTGTGCTAAACATCTATTAAAGAGCATTTACATGGAAAACACGCCCTCTCCTCTCCAATCGGAATTAGCCTCCTCCTGCCAGCAAATCGAAGGTGAGCTCCTGGCTGAGGCTGGCCTCTTCAAACACTCTTCCCAGAGCTTCCCAGGGGCGAGAGCTGTAGGGAAAAGGGCTGAGTCCCATCTTCTTTTCCCGCTCAGCCGCAGGCAGGATCTGGCGTCCTCTGAGGAGAGCTAATGCTCCTCCTTTTGCTGGTCACACCAGTATACAAGCTGGGAATGGGAGTCCCACCATCCTTTTACACCAGTCTTGCTTCCAATCCCCAAGATAATTTATTCTCCTCTGGAAAGTGCTTTGAATCCCTGAATAAGGAGCCGTGTCCACGGATGAGAAGCGGTGACAGCCTTCAGACGGGGAGCCTGCATACTGTGCAGCTGTACAGCCAGCATCCCGAGGCTGTGATTGATGGAAATTCTGTCATTAACAACCAAGACATCGGATTTCCCAACGCAACAATCATCTTTGCTCCAGCTTTACATCCCTGACAAGGATGCTCTGCAGCTCCAGACTACATGGCATTTTAATCCCCCTGAAATCAGTTGTTACAACCACTCTTAGTGACTCTCTCCGAGGCCCCTCGGCTCTGGCTGGGGAGGTTTGCACTTGTGGTTGCAGCTAGCACGCCCAAGAGTAACGCTCTGAGAGCCTTGTAAAATTCAATCGTGTCTTTGTGTTAGAGGAGGAGGGGGAAAGCTCAGCATAACTCCTTGGAGGGAAAATCCCCGAAGGTCCCTGGTAGCCAGGGTCTGTTCAGCGCCCATGGACCAGCTGTGGTGGATTTTAAAGCCGAGCAAAGGGAGCAGTGCCTAGTCGTGGTGTCTGGAAGCTGAAGCCAACCGAGCTCTAACTGAAATAAGATCCAGGCTTTTATCTGGCCTGTAATTAGTCACGGGATCCATTACCGAAGGCCAGGTCCCTGTTTTTAAAAAGCCACAGCCTAACTCCTTCTGCAGGTGGTTGTGCGTGGGGTGGAAACTGCTGGGTGAATTTCCGTGGCCCTCTTTAGGTGAGGTGTCAGATTCGGTGTGGGAATAACACCTCCTGGCCTTAAAAATGACAAACCAGTGACGTCCAAAGCAGTTCTGCTGAAGATCATCCCGACCTCTTTCCACTTCGGGCACTGCAGCACGTTGTCCTCCCAGTTTCATGTAGGAAAAGGATGGAAAAAGTGAGAAGATGAGGAAATCGCTGGACCTGGGCGTCAGCCCCATTGTCCTGTCACTCGCAGGAGTGTGTGGCAGCGAGGGGTGACAGCAAAGCCAGAAATAGGAGGCAGAGCAGCAGCCAGGTGCCAGAGGACTCAATGCCGAAAGACAGGGAGTTACAAGGACGGTTGAAGAGAGATAAATGTAGGATAATAACGGCACGCACGTCTTCCCAGCACCCATCTTGCCTTGTACGGGGGATCAGGGAAGAGGCTCAGGAGGGAAGAAACAAATCTTTGTCTGTTATTAATGAGCAAAGAGAGCAGAAAACGCTGGTGATGGAGCTTTCTACATAGAGAAGTCGATGCCTCTGATGAGCTCTTACCACTTAGAGCTGAAATTTCTCCCCACAGCCTTGGAAGTTTCAAACGAGCTCCTAGTTCTATGATGACACATAAGTAGGGTTTTGGGTAGATTTAATATCGGTCTTATATCAATCGTGTCATCGTGTGAGGCTACACGCAAACACTCTGCAAAAGATACGTGCTTTTTAGTGTGCTGATGGTACGCTGAAGGGAGGGGATGGGACGAGCAGCCGCATCGGGGAAGCCAGGTGACACCACCAGGATTCTACTGAAAGACGAGAGTCCACCGTTCCCTTCCCAACATCCAGGGAGAAGTTTCCATCCGGCTAACAAATACCGTGTCTTTAGATAGCACACAAATTGTTCCAAATGACTTTTGTGGAGTCATGATGGCATACGTCGAAACATATTTCCAAGATGATGGGAGACTGCAGGGGAAATGTGTAGGAAGCTCTTCCCCAGAGGAGATGCTCTTAAAACTTGCTGTGAAAAATCTGCTGCGAACGCGTCCAGGTCAGAGTGTTTGACTGTGTAAATCAGTGTAACTCCAGGGCCAAAGCCAGCCTCAGCAAAACACGGGGAGCTTCGCCCACCCGCCTCACTTACGGAGATGCTCAGGTTTGTACCAGCCTCGGAAAAGACCCATTTCAAGAAGGAAAGGTGGATTTTGTCTGTTAGCTAGGAAATAGCTAGAAAAACAAATGCCCGCTGCTTTTATCATTGTAATACTTGAGATTCGTGGTGAAAAATCCCATGTGAAAATGGGCCAAACATGTTTCCTTGTCTCGCGGGTTGTGTGGAGGACTCAGAACATCATCCAATGCGGGACGTTTTCACAGCAGCTTTTCTTGGGCTGAAAACCAGCCACTAAATCCCAAAAGTCTAGTAAAGAACGGCAGTGAGCCGGGTCGCTCTCCCCACTGCGAGCTCCGAGGTCAGTTATGGCAAACGGGGAATTTCTCCCAGTTCTTCGGTGCTCTGTAAACTTGTGATTTACATGGAGATCCCTGGAGACTCGCGGTCCTCGGGGCTGCCTGATGCACATCCGCCATCGCTCCTCTTGCTGTCAAACCTCCCCTCCGCGCAGCAGCTGACGTTATTAGGTGTCTCTCCAAGAGGGACAGGAGTAAGGGTGTCGGGAGCTGTCAGCGCTGCTCTCCGGAGCGATTTGTCTGCATCAGGTGGCTGCCGGGCCAGGCAGTCTCTCACTGGCAGAGTTACCGGGGTGTTAGGAGGGGTGAACAACTCCTGGATCTGGTCCTGAAGTGTGCCTTTCCCACCCCGGGGAGCCCTTTCTCCACCAAGCCCCCCTGAGGCTGCCGCTTTGTCTTTTGTAATTAAACCCTCTCTAAGCATCTTCCCCAGAGCCGCGGTTTTCCGCTGGGAACTCCGGGCTGAGCTCGGCTTAGGGACGTCTCACTTGTTTTATCTTGGTTCCCTGCACTTGCTTGTTTTTAACGCGATGGACGGATTTTGCAATGATTTATGTCTTGGCTGGAGTGAGAAGGGGACCAGACATGGGGTAAAGCTGGACAGGGCAGAGCCTGCCAACTTTTTACAGCAGCACGAGGCATTTTTTCCCTCCATGAGGTAACACCGTGAAGGTGTTTCTTTCCACATCCTTCCATGAGAGGCAGCCCCAGCCAGAGATTAGCCTGTATTTCCTCAGCCCCAGCTTCAGCAGAAGTCTTTAAGGAGAAGCTGGAATGGGCTGGATGAGGATGTTCAGCACACGCGGCTCCTCACAGGGTGAGGCGGGACGGTGTGATCTGGGAATGTCAAACAGTTCCCTGCTTGCATCAGGTCTTTTGGGCACACCAGGATGTTCCTGTTCAACACGTGAGGTCCAAGTGTCCTCGCTGCACATGCTCAGGAGAACACCCATCATTTCTCCGTGTGTATAATCAAGGAAACTCGTCTCTGACTAACGTACAGTATCCTTGGGGAAAGGGAAAAAAAAAAAAAAGGAAAAGAAAACAAACAGAAATTGGACCCAAGATCTTTCCACGTAGTGCTGAAGGCAAACAAATAAAGGATGATAGATAACCAAATAGAAGAGAGGAAATTGTGCTCTTCTCTCCTCTAACAGCACCACAAAAGGCCCATCTCTCTGGTTTCCTGGTAATTACCAGCCTCTCTGTCAGTGGGTTACCTTATATTAATTAACATTATTTATTGCTGTTGGCAGAGTGACTGCTACAGTAAATCAAGCAATTAGCAGCATCGCATATTGCACTCGGAAGAGAAGTAACCAGGTGCCAGAAAGGATTTACTTTCTGCTTCATGTTTTATTCACGGACTCTCCGTTTAACATCGCATTTCTCCATCGCAGCCACCACCGCGCTGAAGCCGGGGCAGAGGAGCCCATGGTGAGCAGCGCCTGCTGCCCGCGCTGCCCGCGCTGCCCGCGCTGCCCGAGGCAGGGCTGGAGGGGAGGGCTGGGCTCCCCAGCAGCTCCTTCAGCCTCGGTGTCCCCAGCTTGGCCAAGGAGAGGGACACCGTGGCACCAGGGCGAGGGTTTTCTCTCCTCTAAGGAGGAGAAAATGTTTGTAGTTTTTCCTGCTGGTGGTTATTTAATTTAAGTTTAATTGCAGTCGCTGGGAATAAAGAGGAAGCAAAACGTGGCTGGCAAATTGAAAAACAAATGGCGCAGTGTTGTGTGGCTAAAGCTCCTTCTGCGGGCTGTTATTTCCAAATCGACCCCGGGGAGAGCTCGGGTGCTCCCCGGCCTGGTGAGCCCTTGCCCCGAACCGCTGCTTTCTCGCCTGGCGAGGGTTTGGTTCCTCAAAGAGTTTTGCTGGCTGCCAGTTCTGATTTAATTATTTGGTGAGAAATAAAATGTGAGGAAAAGACAGAGGGGGAAAGCCCATGTGGGCATCCAAAGGAGACATTTGGCTTGTTAAAGCGAGGCGATCACAGTTTGCTGCTCATTACGGGGGAAAACACAGCAATCCCTGGAGGAGATGGCGAGAGAGAGACGCGTAAAACCCGTATGGAACATTTTCTGCTTTTCATAATTGTTCTTTTTTCTTTGTTTTTCTTTTTTTGTTTCCTGTCATTTGAAAAGCTTCTCTGGACTTTGTCTTCTGTCCGTTTTGGCCTCCGGCGGCAGGACACAACAGCAACAGCCTGCACCGCTCTCAGCAGAGCATGCTGTAACTTTTCCAAAGAGCTTTGTGCCGCGGCCGTGTGCGGTCACCGGGGACCAGGAGCATCGTAGCACTTCTGCCTGTAGCGCGGTTGTGCTGGGGCGTCGATCAGACAGTGAGAGGCTCGGCTGTGGCAGGGGCAGGAGGTGGTTCCCTAAATATCACAGGAAGGATAGGTTTTGTCTGCTGCCCCAGCCAAAATATCTGGGGATAGTGCTGTGTTTTACTCGATTTCTTTTCAATGTGCAGAGTTGTGAAAGAAACAGAAAGTTCCCTTTCAAGAGTTATCTTGAGGTGGGGAATCTGCTGGAAAATGGTCTTTGAAAAGCCAGCGGAGAGTCTGGAGCTCTCGTCCCCAGACCGCAGCTCCCTGCAGTGCCCCAGGGACCGACCCTGGGAGCGCTGCTGGAGCTTCGTGGTGGGTTCTGCCTTTCTTCCACTTTCTACGTCTGTCTCAGCTCCCACCAAACCCTTGCTGCCCTGACCTTCTCCTCCGCTGAGCTGCACGGTTTTACTGACGCTTGGTGCCTTCCCGGCCGTCCTGTCCGTCCCCATCAGCGTCGAGCGTTGCTGCTCAGCCGGTAGATGTTGACGCTGGACCTTGCGGGTCTCGAGGTTGTGATGGAAAAAGCCCAGAGCTTCAGACCTTTCCATTTCCATCTCCTGCTCCCTGCGTGACACTCCACAGGTGAGAAACACGCTGTCCTCAGCCAAACGCCTGCTCTCGTGTTATTTGAACAGTTTCCTAAACACTTCTCCGAGAAGTCCAGTAATGAAAGGAGTGGTTTCCCTTGGCTCCCTTCCCAGACCTACCCAAACAGAAGGATGCTGACCTAAGGCTGTTAAACACTTTGATGTATGGCTCTGTCTCCATAAGTAGAAGATCCATATTCTTAAACTAAGCTGCCACGACACAGAGACATTATGAACTCTCTGAACCAACTGAATCCTACAAATGAGCCATTAGTTGGCTGTACGGCACATTGGCTTCCCTGCGCTGGAGGGGCCTCCCGGTAACGGAGATAATCAGTGCTGCCCACACGCCCGGCAGGCTGCTGCGTCTTGAGTTTAATGCAATTTGCCTCGCCCCCTGCCTTACCCCCCTCCCCCTGACATAGTGGTCGGAAGAGCCCGCCGCCGCTGTGCTGGTGGAGACTGGGGGATCTTGCTGCTCCATGAACACGGGTTCAGCAAACCTCTTGCTGTGGCAGAGAGCATCCGCCTTCCTCCTGAGTGCCAGGGAGGAGCCTTGAGGAAAATCCCGCTGTCGCGCCAGCACCCATCACAGCCCCACTTCTCTTACCCTGATGATAAGTACTCTGTCCTGCTCCCAGTAACTGTGCCTGATGGCTCGAATGAGGGTCAAAACCGAACTGAGGAGGTGTGCTGGGATCCTGTCGAGCTCCTGAGCATCCTCTGAGCACCCCAGCTAAAGCCAGCGCCCCGCTGAGCCCGTGCCCTTGCTCAGTGCTAGCCAGACACCTTCTCCGGCTGTGCTCTGAGGAACAGCATTCCAGAGGTGTTCTGTGGGTAAAACAAGTGCTGGAGAGTCTTCACCTAAAGAAATAGAAAAGAAAAAGTAAAAGAGGACAAACCTGAACGAAGGCATGGTGGAAAAATGAAGGATTTCGTTGTAAGGAGGTGAAATCCCTGTGCAGCAAACCCAGCCTGCAGGAGGTGCCCGGGGGTCTTTACAGCCCCACCACGTTTCACAGGGCTTTCTCGTCTCTTCGACGAGCGCCGTCTCTCCCCGCTCCGACTGCTTTTGCTCCCTTGACGGCTCTGATCCGTCTCGCAGCGTCGTCTGCACGCAGAGGTGCGAACCGGAGGTCACCACTGCGGGGAGGAGACGCGCGGGGGTAATTTATTGCGTGGTGGGAAGGAGGCGTCCCGCTCCTGAGGGTCGCGTGCGTAGTTACAGCTCTACTCCGTGACCTCCTCCGGAGCCTCCTTGGAGGAAACACTGGTCATTTGAGAACGGAAGGAAAATATTTGCTCTGGATGGTTATTCTTGAGGGCCCGTCGCCGCGGGTGAGTGATGGGTTCTCCCTCTGGGCAGATCGAGGCACAGAAGATGCTCGTTCACGAGGCTCTTCTGACGGTTTCCTTTCCGCCCGAGAGGGAAATTTTTGCCAACATTTTCTTTTGGTTTACAGGCTTTCAGCCATACCTTGTCCTCTGCTGAAGCCCGCGAGGATTGGTAGTGGAGCTGCCCGGGTCTGGGTGGATCTGCTCAGAAACAGCTTTTTCAAACAAGCCGGTGCGATATTTTCTGTTTCTCCGAAATTCTAATGAACACGCTGTGTTTTTTCTTCATTAAAAATTGAAGAAAAATAAATACTTGTCTACCCCTGGGTGATAATTACCCCGATTTATTTATGTACCTTGTAAATAGTGGATGGGGCTGTTCTCTCCATGGGTAACTGCCAGCCGTCAGGGCTGGGCGAGCAAACTAGCCCCACGTGGGGCAACAGAAGCAAAGAGCTCCCCATTTCTCTCCCTTTCTGGTGAAGGATTAAGGATATGGAAGACTGGTTTGCAAATACCAGCTGATGTCTTCACCCACCTCTTTCCCCACGGATCACCCACGGCGCTCAGAGCGTTGGGATGCAGAGGTGAGCAGCCACGGGTCCGGTCCTGCGCCCGCTCCTGGCTGCGGAGGCTTTGGGATGCTCTCGGTCCCCGGGTCTGGAGTCAAGTGAGAGCTTTGGTCAGGGACAATGAACAGCCCTGGTTATGTAGAGCTTGGCCCACCTGCTGAAACCCAGTCTGGGATATTTTAGATGAAAAGTGAGGAAGACCCGGAGCATTTGCCTTGATTTTATTCTGATTTATTTGTTGCTGGGGTTCCTAACAAATATGAGCTTGCACAGCAATTAAATTACATTTAATTTGATTAGGTTAGAGCTGAGGAAGCACTCTGCTCCCTCTACAATGGAATGAAAAAGGAAAAGAGAAATGGAACCTCTCAAGAAAAAAAAAATGACTTGGGCTTGGAAACACAAAAACCCCCCCAAATTTATCTAGATAAAAAAAGGGAGATGTAATGGACTTCAATCGAGCAGGAAGCCTTGAGAGAGAATCAAAAGTTGGAGGATTCGTCGCAGGACATAATTGCAACCTGTATATTGATTTTGCGGAGATAAGAAAACAAATGTTTGTGGAGATTGGACTTAGTTTATTCCATTTATTTCCCCACAGAGCTGATGTTTCTCCATTAGGAAGAAGCCCCGATGTTGTTAAACGCATTGTTTTTTCCGAGATGCTTATTAAGTTATTGCCTGATCCCACTGGCTCTGCCTTTTGCAGGCTGGTTTGTCTGGAAGGACGTGGCGCTCTTCGGGCGGTTCATGAGACATCCTTCCTCCCCTTAATAGTTCCCGTTAAACGACCGGGGTCTCGCTGTGCCGATCGCTCCCTGGGAGCTCCGTGAATAAACCCTTTTGCTCCAACTCTTGCCAGAACCCAGGGGATGGGTCAGCCCTGCCCGTGTCCGTGGGGATGCTGATAACTGCTCCCTGACTCCTGTGCCCCTACAACGCTCCATCCTGCGCCTTCTCCCCCTGATGACGAGAGAAACCGAGGCAGCAGCAGGGAAATGACCTGGCTGCAGCCCCGTCCTCCCCATCCCACCTCCCCGGGCTGCCACGAAGCAGCGCTGGGAGAACCTAATCTGAGCGGTGAAGGTTTCTTTTTGTTCGCCGCCGCGATGGCTCAGGCCGTGCGGGTTTTCCAACGTTAATCCTGCCCGCTCCGAAGCCTCCGGGTAGCTTTTCAGGGCTTGCCGCTAGCGCGGCTTATTCACAGCTCAGCCGCCGCTGCCTGTGTCGGAGAAACACCACTTCCAGGTCTGATTGATTGGGATTTAAGTCCTGATTTCTCTTAGAGCATAATCAGCCCTGAATGGGGAGATTTTTACAGTGACAATTAAAATAATGAAAGTGAACTTTAAATGACATTCAAACACTGTCACCTGCTCCCGGCTCCCCGCTCCCCTCTGCATTCTGGGAACTGCAATTTTAAGCATCATTCACTGCAGGGTGATTACAGCTGCATCTATTCAGCGAGTCGAGCTAAAATACTGCCGCAGCCTGAAAGGAAGCGATTTCAGGTGTCAGGACCCGCCACTGCGCCCGACTTCCAGGAAAGCTCAATATTTTGAGTGCGCGATGGGGGCTGAATGCTTACAAAAACCTGGAACAGAGTCTGGATTTTTTCTCTTTGTGGCACTTAGAAATCGCCATGAATTCGTATTGTGTTTGTGGCGTATAATATTAAGGAGTTTATTGACGTAGGGATCATTATTTTACAACACATTCAGACAACAGCAACCCCTGGAATCACCGCTGTGGCCGGGGTCAGGGGCTGGCCCAAAGCCTCGTGTTATCTGTTCTGCTCAGACCTGGTCTGCGTAAATCCAAGCCCAGCACGACCAAGCTGGAGGTTGAGGGTAAAAGAGAAGCAGGAGGCTCCGGTGGGTGGTCCCATTTAGGGGTCCCCATGTTGAGGGACCCTGCCACGCACTGGGTGGGGTGTGGATGCTGGAGGAGCAGGGCTGTGTTGCAGGGCTGGGGCACAGCTCTGCCAGGGGGCTGCTGCAGCATGGAAAGGAGCAGGAGCAAGGTCTCAGCAAGGACCCGACGTCCCAGCCTCCATAAGCAAATGTTTGCTGTAGCATTTTGAGGCTTGCAGCTCGTCCAGGCGACGCGGTTATGAATGCCCATTCTTTGCTCTTGTTTCTGGCAGGGGTTTAGTTGCCTCCTGGCAGGATCCCTCTCCTGCAGCCCAGCAAACAGGACCGATCAGGCACAGAAAGGCTCCCTCCTGGGCTTGTCAGCTCCTCTGATGAATTAAAAGGGTTCAAGGGAAGCGGTGAAGCAGTGCTTGTACTTCAGCGTGGGCAAATAAGTACTCAGTGAGTTCTGGAGAAAGGGGATGGTAAAAGCCGCAGCTCCTGCAGGCTGGCACAGAGCTGCCTCCGTGGGCTGCAGAGGGTCTGAGCTGCCAGGCTGAGGGCGACAGAAACCTGCTGGGCTTCCAAAGCAGCTGCAGCAGCCCTGGCAGCGGGTCAGTGCTCCGGCTTGGCCACCTTCTCCATGAAATCGGCTTCCAGGCCCTGAAGCTCTCAGTCCTTTATTTTGCTCGGGGAAAGGAAAACTAATCCAACCATCACGCCCCCTCCCTCCAAACCTTGCTGTTTCTCCTGCCTCCTTCAGACACCCGGTCTTCCCCCGAGATGTCTGCATGTGCACCTCTTTGATAAGGAAGGTTTTGGAGCAGCTTTCCCGAGCCAAGAAGCTGTTCCAGGAGAGCTCTGCCCTGCTGTGCCGCTCGCTGCTGTGCCACAGCACAGTGTGCTGCAACCCTGCTGAACGCAGGCGCGCTGCGGAGAGCGGTGATAACATTCACTCGGTGGACAGGGACCCCATGGCACCTTCCCACTGGCAGTGCCTCCCTGCCTTGTCATCCCAGGCCCTCTGTAAAGCTCAGCTCTAAAACCTGTAGCTCACGGGCTGGGTTGACTCTGCGCTGTGGGATCCAGTATGATTTGGCACGGAGAGGTGATGTTGCTGGTTACACCCCTGCAATGTGTGGCCTCCAGTGGGGCTGGCTGTGCCGGGGCTGTACATCCATAGCAGGGAGCTCTGGTCCAGCGCTGATGCTTATTGCAGAATATTCCCGTGGTGGGAGAGCACAGGGGCCTCGCGTGGCAGGTGTGGACAGAGAGCCGGGGGCTGCCTCGGAGACGCACTCCAGGGCTGGGAGCGCAGCAGCAGGCAGCCAGGACAAAGGCTCGTGGGAGGGGGATGAGCTGCAAACAGGTGAGGAAGATGACGGTACCTCCAGGAGGAGTCGAGCACAGTGGGTGTTGCGGCATGTTCACCTGCGTCTCATGGGCAGCTCACGGCAGAGGTGGGAAACAAAAGCAAGACTCTGTAATGCTGCAAGAGCGATTTAGTTGCAACACCTTTTTCCTGAGACGCTTATGTGAGGGATGTCTTGTCGCTGAATTCGTGCCGTGTTTTTCTCAGTGAGTGTCTCTGCCCTCTTCCCCAGCCAGAGGAGCCGCCGCTGGCTTTATCTGCTGCTCCGCAGGAGGGGTGTCAGCCAGAAAAGGCTGCTGCTGCGAGGCAGGAGCCTGTCTTCGGTCCCTGGGAACCTCCCATCAATCTGCTGTTTGGAGGTGATAAAGCTTTTGCTCGGATGTTTCCAGCATGTTTGTGTTTTGGTCCGGGAGCTGTGAGGGTGCGAAAGCCCCGGTGCCGCCAGCAGCAGCGATGCGCGGGGCGTTTGCAAACCTTGTGTGTGCTGCTGAGGGGGACCGAGCGAGCCAAAGGGCTCTGCAGGGTTCTGGCCCATCACTGGTCTGCTGGGGCAGCAGCTTTGTCCCCGCTCAGGCTGATGGGGACACACGCCCTCGGTTGCCCCTGCCTTAAAATTTGTCTCCGAGCCCTGCTTGTGCCTTTGATTTTGGGGGTTGCGCCTTGCTGAGGGACGACACGCTGCTCCATTCATTTGTTTTCTGATAATCTCCGCTGGTCTCCAAGGCGTCCTTCCCCCAGCCCAACCGCTGCCTGCTCGTTCCCATCCAAATCAAGCGGGGCTCTGGGCTGCTCAGCTTTTAACTAGTTAGCCCAGCTTGCCTTCCAAGGAGCAGAGGCGCGATGGGCGGGCGAGGATGCTTGAGGTAACTTCCAGCATCTGGGGGATGCTGCTGGGAGGTGGGACAGAATCCTTTGCTGCCATGGGCAGAGGACAGCTTGGTGTCCCAGCCGGCAGAATCACCCCTGAGATGGTACCGGCAGAGGCAGAGGAATCGACGGCAGCTCTTCGCGAGACTCGCTTGGACGAGTCCTGGCCTTTAGGAGTCTCCAAAAATTGGCTGCAGGGCCCCTGGGATGGCACAAGTGCAGGTGTGTTAGTGCTGAAGGGCTGCGGATGCTGCGTGTCTTGGGGAAGGAAAGCAAAGATGAAGGATGAAATGACAATCTATGAGCATCAAATAATCAAGACAGCACAATCGCTATGGTCTCCTATCTGCAACCAAGGCAGCTTTGCAGCTCTTCACTTCTAATTACCCACAGATAATAAGCAAATACAATAGCGAAGGATATTAGAATAATTTACTGTTCATCAAAGAAAAAAGATTGGTATCATTTGCCTTCAGTATATCCATTTCTGTAACGAGGATCCTACCCAAGAGACCTTCCAATCAGCCCCTCCTGATGACTCTTGCCAAAAATCCGTTACAGCTATTAGCAACAAAGTTATTAGCTGGTAATTAACTCTGTAATTAACTTGAAGTGACTTCAGCAATCAACACTGAGATCTCATGTGAACATGTCGTTAAATCAAGTGCCATTAATGCGTGGAAAGATCTCTCCGCGGTGACAGCGATGACAACAACCCAAGGTTACCAGGCGGCCGGTTCGCTGGCACCGGCTCACCTCGACGGGAGCAGCCGCTGACCGGTGGGACGCAGCGGGTCTGCTCCTGTCCGAAACGGGTCGGCTAAATTCTGGCACAGGCTCAGCCATCGCTTCTCGCAGAGGCTTCCCCGCGTTTCCCAACTTCTCCTCCGCTCTGGGTGATGGTAACTGCGCCAGCCCCACCGCTCTGGAGGAGTTTCTGAATGCGTTGCCTTTTAATTCCTTGCGTGAAGCGTTGAATTCATTTCTTCTTCTTCTGTAACAAAGATGTTGTCACCTTCTGATCTTCAGGCCAGTTTTCTCTGCGGTCTGCCTTCAGCACAGCCAGACACTCCAGCTCAAGTGGGTTTTATCCCTCCAGCCTCTCTCCTCCCCTCCCTGTCCCCTTCCCTCTCCACCCACTCTCTCCCCGACGCGCTTAGAACAGGCACAATTGAGTCGCGTTAATACAGGCGGCTCTCCTGCGTGAGAGCCGTTCTGTCTCACCGCCGGTACGGAGGGAGAGGGAACAGATCTGGCATTTAACAGAGCTGTCCTCAAGGACACCGAGGCAGCTCTTCAGGAGCGACCACATGGCAGGTTTGAATACCAAACAGCAGCCCTGGCAGCCGGCGCCTCGGCGATCTCCTGCCGCACACCTGGTATCCTCATCGGAAAGGAGAACCTCGGGGGAGGCGCATCCTTTTCAAAGGGTGGGGGTTTATTAAAAAAAAAGGTAACTTTTCCTTTTGCCTTCAGAAGTGCGTTCGTTCAGAGAAATCCTTTATCTCCCGTGGCAATCAGCTTAAACATGTCCCGTCGTCAAGCTGCCTGCTCCTGTGTCCTACCAGCGTCTGCTGATGGACGTGGCTGAGTGCGGGTAACACGCTGGGAATTACCTGTCTTTGCGAAACGACCTCAGCTGACGATGAGGGACAGGACGGAAGCAGCCAAAGCCCAGAGAGATGGAGCGAGCATGCAGAGGGCAGGGAGCAGCTGGGAAAAGCTTTCCCTGGTGGTCCCCCGGCTCCCCCGGCTTGGCCCTGATGGGACTCGCCTGGTGTGCCAGCACGTGGGAGAGCATCACCCCGAGACATAGAACCATTTAGATTGGAAAAGACCTTTAAGGTCATCGAGTCACCGCTCTCCTCCTCCAGCCTTAGACTCTCCAAAATGCTGAATTACCTCCAGCCCACGCCCAAGCAGCCATGGGGCTGCTGCACCGACAGAGGCTGCTGAGATGTCCCTGTGCTGCTGAGGCACTCAGCGTTCCCAGCCGCGGTGCTCTGGCTGCGAACAGTCACACAGGCGTCGGCGACCTTCCCCGTCTCAAAAACCGTGTGAGCAGGGCTGCATCTCTATACCCCGTATGTATATGCCTTGATATATAACTTAATAAAACTTTATGGACCTAAGGATAAGGAATCCTCGCTGAATAGATGAACTGGGATTGAAATATGGTCCAATTAAGTCTGTAACAGGGCTGGTTTTACTTTGAACATCCTCCAACTTGAAATGAAATCTTCACCGACGGAGATAAATCAGCCAACATAAAGCGCAACCCTGCTCTGCACTGCTCCCAGACCAGCAGTGATCAGCCCGGCCCGTGACTTTTTGGGGAGGAAGATGGATTCCTATGGGGATGAACCCACTGGCAAGGTGTTCACAGCCTCCTCCCCGTGACCGGGCTCGGGCAGCCCTTCCCCAGCCCCTCCTGCGCTGGCTCTGCCAGACCCCTCGTGCTCATCCCTGCAGAAAGAAAACAAAACAGCAAATTGTTTTGCCGTCGTGTTCCCACAGCTGCAATTAGCACATTCATGCATTAGTTTTATTTCCCTTTATTTGGCGGCCTTTTTCCCCCTCTTCTGCCGCTGCTTCGAGAAAAGAAGATTATTTTTAATTACAGTTTTACACTTGATTAATGAACGTCAACAATGTGCTAATGAACGGGACTGCGGCACGAGGACACGATGCGCTTCCACGGCTTTCAGGGGGTTTCTGGAGTCGTTATTTCTCTCCAGGCTGCCCCCGCGGAGGCTCGGAGATGGGGAAGGACAAAGAAGGTGAACAGCAATGTTACGTTCTCCTGGATTCGGGCACATAAATCGCTCGGGCTGCAGCAGGCTGAAGTGCCCCAAACATTGACTCAACGCGGTCGTAGGATGGGGCTGAGCATCCTGGGGCCACCACGGCTCTTGGTCTTGGCAATTTCTTATGCCCCATCATACACGTGCAAAGAGCTCAGTGCTAAGGGGAGCTTTATCCTGATGTCATTCTGCATAGTTAAAAAACTATGCCCCGCTTCTGATTTTCTGGTTCATGGTGATGTCACCTGCGGAGTTTGAGGCTTTGCTTTTCATCAAAAGCAGCTTTACTCTCTCCCCCCAAATGCACGGCAAGGTGCGGGTTTGCTGCATGTGGAAAAGGTCATTCCATCAGAAAAACCTGCCACCTGACACGCTGGTTTTATTGAGGTGAAAGGCAGAGGTATTGAAATTCTGCCAAGCCAAATGAAAAGGGAAAGCAAGCTCTCCAAAACAAATAGCAGCCCTGCGAAAGCCTGCGCACACGTCTCTGCCGGGGTGAGACGGTGGTTTTTGGAGACAGCCCAGGTCGGGCCAGCTCAGCATCTCCCCAAACCTTCTCCATCATGTCATCTTTGCTGGATTTCCATCCCTCTAAGGGGGAAACTATTTAAATCCTATGGAAAACACCCCGGCAGCATCCCCCCTGCTGCAAGGGCTTTATCCATCCTTCCTCCTGGCCTCTCTTCCCTAAACCCTCCTGAAGACCCTCCTGCTCCTCTCCAGCTTGCGGCTCCTAGGCTCTGGGTGCCACCGAGCGTGAAGGATGCCGTGTGAATGCAGAAGGGCTGGGAGGAGGCAGCGGGAGCAGAGGCGGGAGAGCGTGGCACCCCGCTGGCACCCTGCACCCCGCTGGCACCCTGCACCCCGCTGGCACCCTGCACCCCGCTGGCACCCGCCTCTCCTCCATGCACCGAAGCAGCGTGTTGAATCCCTTGCACTGCCCGGGTGCGGGGGGTGTAATGCAGCCCTCGCTTTTTCGGGACAATCGGCTTTGGCCCAGCGTGGTGGCGCTGTCAGCGTCATTAGGCGGCATCTTGGGCTTATCGGTACTGCTCTGTTCAGGGGTTTTGGGGTATTTATGACACGACAGGGGCAATAACGGCAAACCCCACCTGGGCTAAAGGGAGCCCAGGGGCTTGGGGCTCCTCCTGCCACCGTCCCTGGGCTTGCTGGCCTCCCGGCTGCAAGCCTCGCGCTGCCATCTTCTTCGTTAAATGAGAGACAAGATCCTCGTAACACTGCAGAGATGTCTGGAAGAGCTTTAAAAAGCCAGGAGCTATCACAGGACTCCTGATGAAACCGTAGAAGTATGTTATCTCCCCTTTCCCCACCTGCCTGAGATCGTATCCCTCCATCCATCCGTCTGCCTGTCCATCTCGTTATTTATCTCTCTCCTTAAACCAAAGACCTGCGACATCGCTGTACACAAAGCGCACGAGCCAAAGAGAAAAGCCGAGTACTAACAACACTCACCCCTGTTTTCCCAGTTCTTCTGATATTTCGAGGAACGTAGGTGAGGACTTTGAGTTTTATCTTTAAAAACAGACGGCGTTTTGCTGGTATAATTTTGCAGCGACTTTGGCCCTTAAGTAAGAGACGTATTGAATTCCTGCAGACACTGAGCCCAACCCAGTACTGCTGACAGGCTGGACAGGCATCCTACCCCCCAGTCAAAAAAAAAAAATGAGAAAAAGAAAATGCAACCCAAAGGAAAAAGCAAATAAAACCTGTATATATTCGCCTGCCTGCCGCAGAAGGGCCCTGCACTCCTCCTATCTCCAAGGCTCAATGTGCACATGTCCCCAGCGTGATAAGGCTCCTTTGAAACCGTTTTCAATCCCTCTGCTCCGTCACCATTGGCTGCCTTGTTACCGAAAATTTACCATGAAAGGAAAGGGAAAAAAAAAACCCACCAGCCCTAAAAAGACTCTGGACTGAGTCAAATCTATTTACTCCTAATTCACAGAGCGCTTTGCCTGCCTCGCCCCGGGAGGGGTGTGGATGGCAGCGCTGCGGCGGGGGGTGCGCTGGGGTCCCCTTCACCCTCACCGGCGGGGCACGGGGGTGAATGAATACATCCCTTAATAAATGCAGAGACACAGATAGGTAGGGGGGTGGAACAGGGGGGTGGGAAGGGCTGGGGAGCCTGGTGTGGAAACCTGAGCTGGAGTTAATGCCGCAGTTGTCAGTCAGTTTATTATTTATGAGCCTGGAAGCCTTTTATGATGGGAACGTAGTTTGATCCCTCAGCTCGAAAGAAGCGAGTATCTAATGCTGTCTCACCCTTTTCCATTTCATTCAAGAGCAGGCTGAGTTTGCCGACACTTTCTGTTTTCGTGTGCAATAATTGCTTAATGGTGACGATTAAGCTTGGCAACGCTCTGCAAACTGTCACTCTGCGAGAGCTTGCAATTTTCCCCCGGTTTGGCTGCTGGAGAGATTTTCTGCCTTTTTTTTTTTTTCCCCTCCTTTTCCTGCAGCAGCTCAAAGCCAGAGAAATAATTTGGTTTCAGGTTTGGAAGAGGGGGTGACCAGGTCCCTGTCTGCAAACCGTGACCTGCAGGGAGATCTCTGTGCTGAGGACTTAGCTTGCAGCTGGTGTCAATCAGTGATAGCACAAATATTTTCAGCTCCTGGGAGGGTTAAACCCTTTGGTCTGCATCTGCCAAGATCTGGGCTCGGGAATCACCCGTGGTTTGCTCGTTGGGTGCTGGCAGCAGGGCTGGCGCAAGCCGGACGCACGGAAGGATGTTAAATGCCCAGCAAGGCGTTTTGCTCGTCCTGACATCTCTTAAACAATTATCCTGGAGTAACATTTGGGTTTGTTGTGCTTTGTAAGGTATATTAATGATGAACAGGTTTTGGAACTGAGTTCCCAGGCTTTAATGGGCGCTTCCCTCCAGCAGCAGATGTGAGCCGACTCCGTTTATGGCCGCACTATTGCCGGAAAGGCTCCGTTTCAGCAGGAGGGGAAAATGGTCCATGTCACCCTGAAACGTTAGCAGGGTAATCAGGAAACACGGCGAGCTGAAACACTAAAACACCCCATAAACCCGAAGTGCTTCATCACCATAACTAATGAAAATATATGATTGCCTAATAAAAAGCCCTTTGAATGGGTCGCGCATGGTGGCCTTGCTTTTATTAACACTTGTTAACACCCGAGCGATGGCTGCGGTGACAGCCGCCGTGGCTGCGGGGACAACCGTGGTGACAGCTGTGGTGGCCACGGGGACGACTGTGGTGGCTAGTGACAGCCGCCGTGGCTGCGGGGACAACCGTGGTGACAGCTGTGGTGGCCACGGGGACAGCTGTGGTGGCTGGTGAGAGCCGCCGTGGCTGCGGGGACAACCGTGGTGACAGCTGTGGTGGCCACGGGGACAACTGTGGTGGCTGGTGACAGCCGCCGTGGCTGCGGGGACAACCGTGGTGACAGCTGTGGTGGCCACGGGGACAACTGTGGTGGCTGGTGAGAGCCGCCGTGGCTGCGGGAACAACCGTGGTGACAGCTGTGGTGGCCACGGGGATGACTGTGGTGGCTGGTGACAGCCGCCGTGGCTGCAGGGACAACCGTGGTGACAGCTGTGGTGGCCACGGGGACGACTGTGGTGGCTGGTGAGAGCCGCCGTGGCTGCGGGGACAACCGTGGTGACAGCTGTGGTGGCCACGGGGACAGCTGTGGTGGCTGGTGAGAGCCGCCGTGGCTGCGGGGACAACCGTGGTGACAGCTGTGGTGGCCACGGGGACAGCTGTGGTGGCTGGTGAGAGCCGCCGTGGCTGCGGGGACAACCGTGGTGACAGCTGTGGTGGCCACGGGGACAACTGTGGTGGCTGGTGAGAGCCGCCGTGGCTGCGGGGACAACTGTGGTGACAGCTGTGGTGGCCACGGGGACAACTGTGGTGGCTGGTGACAGCCGCCGTGGCTGCAGGGACAACCGTGGTGACAGCTGTGGTGGCCACGGGGACAACTGTGGTGGCTGGTGAGAGCCGCCGTGGCTGCGGGGACAACCGTGGGAACAGATGTGGTGGCCACGGGGACAACCTCGCATGGGCGGTGGAACCGGCCGGCCACCCCGCGCTGCTTCAGCTGACTCCCGCCTGCAGAATCCATGGGTTCACTCTTCCTCCCACCCTGCCCGATGGAGGAAGGCTCGGCTGGACTTGTACTTTCAACCCCAAACTACATTTTTTGCCTTTTTTCCTGGTAGACTTAATGTTTCCAGCTCCGACAAAGTTTTATCAAGTCCACGTCCTGAATTTCTACATTCGTGCAAAGGGCTGGTCGCTGCCCTGGGGTCCTGCAGCTCCCACCAGGCTCTCCTCCTCCTCCTCCTCCTCCTCCTCTCCTGCATCTTCGCTAGTGTTTTAGTTGAACAAAAATAACCAACAGCATTGTGGAGAAATAAGATTTTTACTTAAAAAACCTCATTTTATTCATAGTAGCTAATTCCATTAATTATGTTATGATGCAATTAAGCATTTCATTTCCTAGCTATTAAAGCTTAAATTATTTATTAATAATTACAGATCATTAGCTGATAATGTTCGCTCGGCAGTTCGGGAGCTGAATAATTCATCTGCTTTGACTGAGCAGTCGCCCCCCCTCCTTGACATTTGTCTGCAATCTTTCTCTCTAGGTTTGGACATCTGTTTCCCAGCTGAGGGAAGGACCGTGACCTCCAGAAAACTCCGCTGGTTCTTGTGGGGGGCACGGCCCGGTCTCAGCCCCGCACCAAGCGCGCAAAGCCCCTCCCTGGACTTAATGAGGATGTTTTCCCCCAGAAGCTCAAAACCGTTCCTTTTCTTTACGGGATGACCCTCCGAACAGCAGTGCAGGGAGGGGACGGGGAGCTGGGGTAACTGAGGGGTTCTGCGGGAGTCGGGGGGATGCTCCTGGCCCCAGCACGGTGGCTGCAGGGAGGAGCATCACCGGGCTTTGAGGCCAATGATAGGTGGCGATTGCTAAATCGCTCCATATCTGCAGGAAATGACTTTGGCTTGCAGAAACTCTCCAACAGGTCCTTTCATTAAGGCTATGACAGATTTGGATTTCTGGCGTTATTTCACGTGTGTCGATGAGGTCACGAGGATCTGTTCGGAGGAGGAGAGAGGAATGGGAGAGAAGGAAGCCGAGAGCTGAGCTGTGTCTACACAGCGTCGGATGGCCGAATGGGGAAGGGCTTTCTGCCGGCCAGGGCATCAGACACGGCCGCTGAGCACCTGGGCTCTGTTTCTGGCCTGGCCGTCAAGTTCCTGCAGGACTTTGACCCATTTACCGGGGGAGAAATGAAGCAGATAAAGCCAATCAGAGCCAATATTTCTCAGAGGGTGTGAGGGCAGTGGAGGGGCTGCTCGGGAGCTCTCTCCGAGGGCTGAAGCGATGCTTTCCAAAGCAGGTTCATCCTCCAAAGTCCGTCTCTTCCAACAGCCAGTGGATTTTTTGGATAGGTCTTGGAGGCTTTAACTGGAACTGATGTGGGATGCAGGGAGAGGCAGAGAGAGAAGAGAAAATGCCTCCCCCACTCTGCAGAGAGGTGTCCAAGTGTGCAAGACGCGATGATTTGCCTAAGATCATCCGAGATGCGCTCAGCATCTCCCCCGGACACCCAGCTCCTTCTGCCTTGCTGCTGGCTGGGAGCAGCCTCGTGCAGAGCCGGGCAGTGCTGTGCTGCCCGGGGGTCTGCGCGCTCCTGGGGGAGCAGCTCCCACCGCTCAGGCTATGGAAAGGAGCACGTGAGAAAAGAGCTTCAGACGAGGGTGGAGGAGCTGGATAGATTCTCCCTTTCCTCTGTGCCTCAGGGGAAAAAATAGAAAGCACTTCACTGTAGCTCAATTAATTAGTTAATGCTTGTATGGCACTTTGGAGATGTAAGGAGTGAGGTAAGAGCTCGGCGTTATCGCTGGTAACTCAGACGATCAACGTTGTGTGCCGATGTGCTCAGAGCCAAACCCTGCGGAGGAGGCAGGGAGGGAAAGGCACCCTTCTTCTGGCTCAGAAATGCTCTTGGCATCACCCAGTGAGTCTGGAAGCGCTGGGAAAAACATGAAACCCCATGTTTAGAAGGGCTTGTCAGGTTTGTAAGAAGGAGTCATTCCATCAAACAGAGCGAAAGCTTTTTTCCGTGGTAATCGCTCGCCACCGGCAAAGCTCACAGGAGCAAGTGATTCGGGGTGTGAAATGAGTCCTTCCCCCCAATGCCTGGCTGTCCAGCTTCCCGGCAAGCACCGGTGCAGCCTGACTGCTCTCCCCACTTTCTCTGGGGTGATGCGGGCAGCCGAGGCCGTGGCTAGAAGAGGCGTGTGGCGCTTCTCTGGCTCTTGTACGTGGTGGTTGTGCCTCGGGGAGCGCACCATGGGGGGGTGATTTGGAAATCTTCAGAGCACAAAGTCACCTCAGAAAGGTGTGTCTGCTGGGGAACAGAGTGATCCTTCCCGAGGGGTGGGGGGGATATAAGATACATATCCCCACGAAGAGCACTTCCCCAGCAGCCCGTTGAAAGGAAAGGGGGAGCAGAGGGGAGGCGTGGTGTGCTTGGTTAAAGGAAGCCCGGGCACCTGAGCTGAGTTCCACACGCTTGCATGAAACTTACTCCTAAGCGTAGCTGTTTGGGTAAGACTCCTACAAAACTGAGCCGTTCCCTTACTGCCGGGGGGTGTTAGCAGCCCCGGGGAGGCGGGGACGGGCTCTGCTTTTGCAGGCAGCGGCTACAAATTTTGGTAAGTTCTTTCCCTGTTGTAAAACGGGAATCTCAGAAGTTCTTCAGGAGGTACGAACCGAAACCAGAGAGCAGCTTCTTTGGTCGAGCAAGCAGCTCCCTACAAAGAGCTGGAAACTTTTTTGTTTCCTGGCTGGCTTTTAGTACTTCTTACTATCAATTAACATTTCAAAATGAAAAGTCATTCTCGGCTGCTAAAGCCGGAGGTCTCAATTTGAAAGCGTCAGAGTTCGACTTTCTGATTATTTCAGCTCTTTTCTCTTGCAACTTGGGGAGAATTCATTGAAACAGATCCTCTCCAGCACCGATTTCTGCTTCTGATAAAACCGTGGTTTTTAATTAAAGGAAAATTTACCAGTGGTGAGGCTCCATTTGCTGGTGAATTTAAAGAAGGGCTGTTGCAGTGACGGGGACAATGTGTATCGAGACAGACAGGCTTGAATCCACCCCCGGTCGATGGCTGAAACGGCGTCCAGATGTAATTAAAATCCTGACTGCCCTAGAAATGCTGTGAACGACAATAAATAATTCATACAGGAAAAATAATAATCACTTCGCCATCAAAAAACCCTCCCAGAATGAAAACCCCCAGATGGAGAACCTGTGTCTCTTGCTGGCATCCACCCCTCCACGCCGTGCTTTGGTGGGGGAGCAGGAGGAAGCCCAAGGAAGGGGGGTTTGAGGGGTCCTCGCCATGTAAGGATCAACCTGTGGCTCGGTACCAGGTTTCAGGCAAAAGGAGGTTGGGTTTTCCCATCCGACAGCGCCAGGCTGGGGCGCTCGCTGCCCCACAGCCTCCGGAGCGGGGGCTGCTGGCTCACAGACCCCGAGGAGCAGGACCTCAGGTCGCAGAGGGCATCCCCGACCCAACACTGCCGTTTCCCAAGAGATGAGGGGTACGATCCGTCAGGACCTTACACTCGCTTTCCCTCCTACAACCCACATCTGATGCCAGCGAGTTAATCGGGGCGGACGGGGACCGCGTGTGGCCGCAGGGCGACGGCCCCATCGCTGCCCTCTCCACACCTGCACAACGTGCCGCCCTAACGCTTTGCTGAAAACCTTGGGGCGTTAAAGGAATTCCTGGCAATCTGGATGCGATGAGTGAAGGGGAGGGGAGGAGGACATCAGCGTCAGCAATAAACCAAATTTGTTGCATAAAGCCCGGCTTGACAAGCAAGGAGTGGAGTGGTGCTGAGGCTGCCTTCTCAACTTAATTATGCACGGTTCCCAGCCACGCTTTATTGAATCATATGGTACAAACATAAACACGCACTAAAAACCTGGCTGTGCTGACTGCAACAAGCCACACGATGATCTCTAAGGATCAAATATTTATTTCCAAATCCCAGGAGCCGAGCTGCCTGCGTAACGGTCGGGAGAGAGGCGCTCTGCTCCCCGAAGAAGCGGCGGATGCCTCTTGCCCCCATCGGTGCAGGAGCCAATTGCTGTCCACTCCGATGGAGACGAGGAGGTGGCTGCTCCGAGGGCTCCACCACCTCGGGCATAAACCTCGGGATTGCTGCAGTAAGGAATTCTCTGTGCCCGTCCTGGCCGTGCCGGCTCCTTCCCATCTCCATCCTCGGCTCCGTGGGCACCGTGTGCCCCTGAGGTTCGGGGATTTATCAAGCATTTCTTCTCCAGCGTTGAACCAGCACTTCTTGCTCCGTTTTTTTTTTTGGGGGAAAACCTTCCAGGGTGGCCATGCCCTGGCCAGGGCCATCCCAGCATCAGCGGGGGCTCGTGGCCGGCTGCTGCCCAGCGCCGCACAGCGTCTGGGGGCAAAGCTCCGCGGCTCGTTCAGCCAGCCAAAGCATCCCCGATGCCTCAGAGTGTGGCCTCTGCCTGTCGCCAGCCCCGCCAGGGGCTCTCGTTAGGGAAGGAGCTAACGATGAAAACAACCACCCGAGCAGCCAAACCTTCAAACCTGGCCGCAGGGCATCTGCAGGAGGCAGCGAGTTCAGCCTGCGGCCGGGAGCTCGGCAGTGGGTTGACAAGCCCAGATTTAAATAATTCAAGCCGTGAGCCCTCTGCACTCTCTCTTGGGGAATTATTGTCCTCTCAGAAGCTCCTTGCACCGCGATGTTCCCTCTGATACCCACCTGGGGAGCATCAGCTCCTTGCACATGCCCTTCAGGCAGCTCCTTGCCTTTCTGCTGGTTCCAGGCGCTGCAGGGGGAACTTTGCACTGTTTGCTGGGTCTGGTCCAGCGCAGCATGGGTGGCTGCGGAGCGTGTGGCAGAGGAGACGCCCCATCATCCTCCCCTGAGGATGAAGCCCATTTCCCTGGTGTGGGTGACACGTGCTGCTCTGGGGAGCGCTCGGGGGCCGGGTGAAGGCAGGAGTGGGCGGTGGGCGGCGGGACCCCCGGGATCCTGCCCACGGGATGCGACCTGGGCTTCATCGTCCCTTCCGCATTGTGCCACCCCGGGCTTTGTGCCGCACTTTAACATTTATTCCAGCAGATTGGTGCGGTTTGAGATGCTGCTTCTCAAATCCCCCATGGCCAGGAAAGGAAATATTTATTTGCAGCTGGGTATTTATTGAAGAAATATGAGAGATGATTTGGGGGGAAAAAAAGCACAAACCAAACAGCTCGGGCAGCCTCCCCTGCCTTATCAATGTGCGAGTTCTCCTTCATCTGCTCTGAAATCTCTATAATTTACTCTTCCTTCCTTTGCAATGTTTATGGCTTTTATGTTGTTTGAAGGTTATTTGTAACAATTACGTAAGGAAGAAAAAAGCACCATAAACCGAGGTAATTTACTGTAAAATATATGAAACACTAAAAAAAACCCAAATCGACAGGGAGCACGTTTCTGAGCCGTTCCAAGCGCTGCAGGTGGAGGCACCCGTCGCTGCAGGCAAAGCCCCCGCTCTGTCTCGGCACAAGCCCCTTTGCTTCTGATCGCGTGCGAGCGAGTTGATGAATGACCTCAGAGTAGGAGAGAAGAGCAAATTGTGACAGATATGGAGAAGGTGTAGAGGGGTGAGGATGGGAGCAGGGCTGCACAGGTATGACCAAGCCTGCTGTCACCTGGGCTGGGTTTTACCTTCATTTGCCAGAGGAGAGGAGCTGAGAGCATCCCTGCCAGCCTGAGAGCATCCCTACCAGCCTGAGAGCATCCCTGCCAGCCTGAGAGCATCCCTGCCAGCCTGAAAGCATCCCTGCCAGCCTGAGCTCTGGGAAGGGTCCCGCTGGGAAGGGTCCCGCTGGGCTGCACACTGGACCCTCCTGGCCCTGGGCTGCACATGAACTTTTCTCCGCTCCCTGGCAGGGCTGGGAAGCCCTTTGTGGCGCTGGCAGCAGGCTGAAGGATTGCAGTTCTCGGTGGCAGGCTGCTTATTCGGGTCTGCCTCTGCAAATTTGATTATAATGGCTTGAAGAGAATCCCCCCTTGATAAGGCTACCGAAAATACTGCTAATAAGAACGGCTGGATGGGAATAAAAGAATTCATCAGGCTGAAAAACCGTAGCTCAGTTATTAGACACACGCCCAAAGTGAAGCCGGCAAGTGCTGCCGTGGTGTTTGTGCTCTTCGCTCGGTCTCGCCATCGCTTTGCCCCTGCTCACCACATCCCGGAGAGGAAAACTCAGCAGAACGGATCAGAGGCAGCCGAGGGCGTGGAGATGCCCATCACACTGCTCTGGAGCCGAGCAGGGCCGGGGCAGGACAAACCTGCCGAGGGCCCCGTCCAGGCTGACCTTTCTCATCCCTTCTCAGGAGGGAAAAATAATTTCCTACCCCTGTTGTCCATGTGTGTGTGTGCTTTTGTTTTCACTGTGCTCTTCCAGCGACATAATTACCGCAATGCCAGGCATTTAAGCAACATCGTAAACAAGATGGTACATAAATGGAGCGAAAATAGGGAACAATTGACTGTAAATAAATACACAGGTAACAAGACCAGGAGCAAAAAAATAGTCTGATTACACAAACCCTCCAGCTCCAAGCTCTGCAGGCAGCTGCCCGGGCACCTACCAGGGAGGCTGCGAATAACCCCACGACGGGGCAGTCAAGGGGGAGCTCAGCTCCTCTGCCGTGGTGCACCCCGGATGGTTACGGGTGATTTTGGGGTCTCCCCATGTGTTCCCCTCTTTCCTCACCCCTTGGAGGGCCAGATTGTGGGTGCAGAGCCCATGGGGACAAACGGGCTGCAAACCCCAAACCCGAGCATCTTTGCAAGGCTCCAGCCGCGGGAGGTCTCGTCTGCTGGTGCTGCTGGGGTGGGGAAAGAGGGAGAACCACCAAGAGCAAGAAAACGCCGCGACAGCCGAACGCGCTGCAGCTCTGCCTCACCACGGGTCGATCTGGGGGGAAGGAGGTGTCTGAAGGTACGAGCAGAGGGAGGACGATGCATGGTGGTTTGAGGAGGATGCTGCTGGAGCTCTGCTGCGGAGCGTCTCTGGGAGATGGGGCTGGGAAGGCAGGAGGGAAGGAGGCGAGTCGGCAGGGCCGGCCGGCCCCGCTGCCCGCGCAGGCAGCCCCTGCCAGGCTGCCCTCCCGCTTTGAAGCCGCCTTGAAAGAGAATTTCCAATTAGTCGGGTCGGTCTCGATCTAACTGGGAGGCAGGGTGGTTTTTCCCCCTCCCAGTTCACCCAATTTGGAGCCCAGTAAGGGTTGTGGGTAATTTTCTTGTGTGAAGACAAAAGAGGGTTTTTTAGCTTTGTTTTTTTAAATTTAAAATGATGTTTGCTAAGTAACTGTGGGCTCTTATCAGCCCCTTCCATTTCCTGAGGAATCCCATTCTCTCTTCCGTCCTCTGTGAGCTCAGGACCTAGATCTGAAGAGCTGTTTATTATCTGCTTTTGCCTTCTGATAAGCTCCTGTTTATAAATTTGCCTCCCCTCCTATATATCTCCATTTATTTTTTTTCCTGATTTTTTTTTAAGCCATAGATAAGACATTTTCTTCCTCTGCTGGCTGACTTCCAGCCGAATTACCCAGCCTGCGGCAGGCACCGCACCGCGCTGCTTCCTCCTCTCCAGCCGCTCTCCCAGCCCTGAGCGCTTCGGTGATGTTATTTTTGTATTTCTGACAAATTAACCCTGTGCAAAGCCACCTGGGATGGATCCATCCTCCCCGACCACCAGGTCCGGATGGGACCTTCCCATCCTGGGAGCTGAGGGCAGGAGAGCTCACGGCTCCCACGCTGCCTGCTCAGGGACTGTCCCACCTGCCTGGCTGGAAACAGCCCCCAAACCCCTTTTCTTCCCATTACGAGTCCCCCAAGCTCCTGTGGCTATCTCCAGCCTCCACTGGAGCTACTGTTCATAGCGCAGCATCATCTAGAGATGGAGGCTGAAATTCAGGAGTATTTTGCAAAGCGAATGGGGGGGGTCACGCCGTGCTCCTGCCCTCGGAGCTGGCCCGCAGGCGGAGGGATGAAGCGCTGCTGGGACATTTCAGGGCTGCTCCTGCCCTGCTTGGACCTTGGCAAGCCAGGATGGCTTATTTTGCTGCTGGCAGTCCAGCAACTGGCTTTGGGAAGCTCTCCTCTCGCCATCCCTCTGGCCCCATAAACACAGCCCCGGTGCCAGGGAGCAGTGCTGCTCTTAATTAAGCGATGCTTTATTAAAATGAATGTCTCTGTGCTGTTAAAGGATAGGCGAGGTTGTGGTCTCCCCAGTAAATACTTACAGACTGAAAACTTTTCTCAAGGAATCATCTGGGGGAGAAAGAAGGACAATCCATCACGCCGATGTCAGATCATGGCCTCTTTGTTCTGTCTAAAAGCCAGATCCATCACACTCCTTCCCAGCAAGGACACTCGGCAAGGTCTCTGTCACCTGCCTGAAATATGCCAGCGCAGCAGAGGCCACCGCGGCTGGGGAGAGGTCCAACAAACCCAACTTCTCCCTTTAATTACTCCTGAGGTTTCCACCTCTTCCCATCCACCAAGAAGCTCAAGCTGCTCCGAGCCGGGGCCATATGGTCCCAGTGCGCTCAGGCCAGATTGCCGAAGCGGTGATTAATTATCTCTGCTCCAGGCAGGTGGAAGGGTCCTCGGGGCTCGCTGCGGTTTTCCAGGCTGGGCGGGCACTGAAAGCAGCGGGTGCACCTGCAATTCCTGGGCCAACGGGCCAGGTCCCAGGGAAAAAGTTTGCAGGGGCTGAGTCTAGTGATGAGGAGGCTGAGATGATTTGAGGATGCAGGGGGCTGCAGGGGGATGCAGTGTGTGACCACTCCAATCCCTCCTGACCCCATTTTGCAGTGGTCCCGCTGAAGGCAGAGAGCAGAGCCGCTCGCCCAGCCCTGCCTCTGCCAGCAGCCCCGCAGATCCAGTCTGCCATCCAGCCTGTCCCGGGAGCAGGGCAGCATCGCCCGTCGGGGTGAGCACACCAGCGCTCCTTCGCAGCATGCCAAGAGCTCGCCTGAGTGCGCAGCTGTTCAAAGACAATAAAAATTACCCTCCTGCCCTGCAGATTTTCCTCTGACATCCCGGTTGGGGCTGATTTGTGGGGAGGAGGAGCCCTCTGTTAGCATCTGGGCCTCTGCGGGTGCAGCCGGTGAGCAATCAGGAGCTCTGTCTGTCTCGGCGCAGGGGGAGCAGGATGTGCGGTGCTTTGTCGGAGCCTCTTTCAAATGGGATTAAAAATGCATAAGCAGATAAGGATCATAAATGCGAGTCTGTCGGGCCAAGGCAGCTGGGAACCAGGCTGCTTCGCTGCCTTCGCCCTCAGCCCTTCGCTCTCTGCACCCACCACGGGGTCCCTGGGAGCATCCTGGCTGATGGAGGGGTGCTCTGGGCACGCAGGACGGTGGCACATGGGCTCAGAGGGAGCAGGCTGGGGGCTGGCAGAAACAAGCCCTTCCTGCTGTTGTAGAAGGGGGTTCTGTGCTGGGCTGGCCATGGCCAGGCGCCGTAGGCACCACAGAGGCACCAGAGAGCATCACAGGCTTCATCTCGGGCGGCGGGAGGAGCACGGTGTGCCCGTGCTGTGTGAAGCAGGGGTTGCGTGTGCCATTTCGAGCTGCCCTGGGCTCCCTGCTGCTCCTTGAGAAAAGAGGAGTGCTTTGTACTTTGGGCAAATAATTGGATACGCACCGACCTCTCCTGCAGCTCTAGACAGGCTTTGGGTGCCGAGGGAGCTCTGGACGCTCCATATTTCATCCCCAAATTCACTGTATCCCCTCAAGTCTGCCCTGCAGCGCACCCTGCCCACAGTCCCTCGGACGGGTGCTCAGCCCCGACCTGACGCCGAGGTCCTGACCCTATTTCAGCTCTGTTTCGAGGCTGTTCCGGCCCTCACCTCTGGACACGGCGCTGTTTTAGTGTTCAGCTCTCAGGCACCCGCAGCCCTGCCGTAACACCCCATTGCTGCAGTTACGGAGCAGCTCTGACGCTGGCTCACGCCAGTCTGGTGCTGTGAAAAGGTGTTGCCCGAGATCTGCGGGGGATCCGGCCAGCTAGCCGGGGGCTGCAAGGGGAAAAGCCCCGTGGAGAGCCGGGACACCGTGGCCAGCTCCTGCCAGAGCTGGGGCAGCTCTGTTTGCTTGGCGTGGGTGAAAGCTGGGGTTTCATGCAGCAAATTCTCTCTCCCACCCCAGCCCCCCTGAGATTTCTAGTGTCTGGATTCTCTCTTCTACAGACCCGAGGTGTGACAAAAGCCCGATGCTCAATATATACAGAAGGGGGAAGGAAAAGGAGGGGAACAGTGCCCCAGAAAGGCATTATTCACATCCCAGTTCAGCTCACGAATGTCAGACTGCGTTACGCTGAACCTCTTTAAATCCTGACACCGTGCCTGGGCCTTGGGGGAAGCTGTGGATGCAAACTGCGGGGTGAAATTCAAATTGGCAATGGGCGTTATGCAGAAAAGCATCGTAAACCCGAACTCTTTCCGTTTTTTTTTCCTGTTATAATCGCAGACGTGCCCTTTGCCTCTGGAAGGGGGGAGGATGACAAGCCCATGCCCTCTGAGAGCCTTGGGGAGACACGTCTGCCTCTTGAGCGAAAAGAGCAGCCCTGCAGTTTGTGAGGGCCGTGGCCACTGTGGATCGTGTCTCCTCGCCCTGCGCCCGAGGCCCACGAGTTGGCATCTGCACATATTCAGCACCGAGAGATGTTCCTGACCAAGGGCTGAAGCAGGAGGGGGATAAAATCCCCCAAACCCTGGGGTATGGCACGTGGCAGAAGGCTTGTGCTGGACATCAGCACCAGACCCTGCACGCAGCCGGGCTGCGCTGAGCAACCTCCTTCTGCAGGAGCTCGGGTGAAAGCACTTTCCTCTTTGTGCCTGAAGATGTGATCCGAGCTGACACCCGCTGCTGCTGCTGCAACGAGCAGGGGAGCATCCCCCATGCCAGCCGTACCTGCTGGGCGCACGCAGCGTGCCCACCCTCCCTGCCCCGCTGTCAGCCCCCGATCCTCCTGCTGGTGCAGGGACCAGCTTCAAAGCCTGGGATCTGGTGGATGCATCCTCGCGTTTCTCTCTCCGGCAGCCAAGACACGCTGTGACGTGCTGCTGGAGGAGCAGCCGTCGCCTGGCGTGAGCTGGGAGCTCTCTGCAGCCACCAGCCAGCCGGGCAGCTGCAGTGGAGAGCAGGGGGGACCCAGGGCGAGCAGGTCCCTTGGTGAGGAGGAGCGGGAAGGTGGCAAACCCACCCAACTGGGTTATGGGTTTTTAAACAAACGGCTGTTAAAGGCAGGAGCTTTCGGCAGGAGCCTGTGCAGGTGCATGTGAGCACAAGGGGTCTTCAGAGCCCCTCTGCCTTGCTCCAGGTACGGAGGAGGAGCGAGCCCCGGCAGCACTGGGCATGGCGGGGCTGAGCCGGAGGTGCCCAGGAGGTGATGGATCACCCCAGAGGCAAAGCTTGGAGCTGGCACGTCCCACATCCCGCCCGTTTGCAGACAGGGTGCTGGTGGCTGCCCGTCACCCCGGTGACTGTGGCGGCAGCATGTCTCCCTCCACACGTCACTTCGATCTCTCCCCGGATAGCTGGCGTTTGAATGCAGGATCTGACATAATTGCACGCCCAAGTGCTTTGCTAGAAACATGCTTTTCCTTTTAGAAGAAGTCTTGTCCCTCAGACAGCTGAGATGGATGAAGGCACCAAAGAGCCGATGATAACTTTCGGCTGCTGCCTTGCTGAGAAGATCTCCTTGTTCTGCCCTCCCGGCTCGGCACTGCTGCCCAGGCTTTGCACGGGGACAGAAGAAGCCCTTCGGGAGAGCAGATCTCCCCAGCCCACCCCCCCAGCACCTCTATTTGCAGAAACACTGTGAATAAACCACCCCCGTGCTGGAGACGGGGCAGAGCGTCAGTGGGGCACTTCCTCCCGTGGCACCAGGCACCCTGCCTGGTCCAGAGTGATGGTTTTTGGCAGGGTTCTCGGTGAGCGGTGGTATAGGTGACTGCAGCCCTCTTTTGGGAAGGGAGTTGCCATGGAAACCCAGCCCTTTCTTTTTTGGCCACCGGAGAACACTTGTTCTCCATCGCCAGGCTGAGGTGGGAAACTTTAGCAGGAGGTGGGTGGTTAATAAACCTGAGAAAAAATAAAAAGCAGAGGGAACATGTCCCTGTGAGGTGATGCCTTGTCCTGCACCTCCCCACTGCTCGCAGGCTGGGGCCGTGGGGTGACATCCTTGGGGTTCCTGGGCTCTCCCTGGGGTCTCCGCTGCCCATCTCAGGTGCTTCATCATTATTTTGGCTGCCGGGCAAATGGTCCGACAATGAGCTGCCTCTCGGAGGCACCTGAACTTTAATTCCCATGGGGACCAGCACGAGTTCTAACATTTTCTTGGAGGAAAAGATTGTTACTGAGATTATTGACCTGGAGGGCAGAGTTAAAGCAGGCTGGAAATCGTAAAAAAACGATTCCATTTTCCACCTAGACTATCAAGGCTCCCAGCAAAGTCTTCCTGCCTCTTTTCTTCTCTCTTTTTTTTCCCTTCTGTTAACAGACATTTTTTAAGGTCGTGGTGCTGCCTTGCTGTGCATTATCAAGTAATTTGCACAATATATTTCTTCCTTCTGTGTATCTTCTCCTGATAATGCATCAAATGCCAGAGCACTAACAGGAGGTTTTTGCCCGGCGTTTGCTGTGTAGGCAGCAAGAACTGAACTATCCCTTGAAAGGACGGAGCTGGGAGCAGCAAGGGACAGACGTGCTGAGGATGGAGCGAGAGGCTAGAAAAGGTGAGAGACATGAGAAATACCAGAAGAAAGCCTTGAATAAACTGTGCTTTGCCTTTTTTTTCTTTTTTCTTTTTTTTCCTGCTGCCATACTGCAGGACGAAGACCTGGGTTTTTAGAGACCGGAGTTTGACACCTCGCGCTGCCCGAGGTCCCAGCGGCTGGGTCTAAGTGCTGTTTGTCAGGCAGATGCTGCCTCGCTTCGTTTTGCGATTCGTGTTAAACTGGGGTCTGTGTGCCACGAGAAGATGCTGTTTGCAGCCGGCGCTGGGGCCTGGCTGGGCACTGCCCGTGCTCCTGGGATGCAGGGGCTCAGACCAAGGAAAATCCGCCCCCCCCCGCCCCGCCATCCCAGCGATGCAGAGGTGGCTCTGGGGCAGACTGACAGTGCTGGTGGCCCCAGCACGGCCACTGTGCTCTCTTCGGTGTGACAGCAGGCGAGGCAGAGGCAGTTTGAAGGACTCGGTGTGTATCTGTGGTTTTTTTCCTCCCTTGCTAATTCCCACTGTGGGGACTGTCTGTCTCTGCGTCCCCAGACCTGCTCATCTGCTCTGCGCTGGGCTGAGCGGCAGGGAGATGAAAAGCTTCCCCGTAAGACATGCTTTCTGTGCAAGCACTTGGCGCAGAAGTGGGCTGGAAGTGGCTTTGCACAGTGCTTCGGGTAAAGCATCAAACACACGGAGCACCCTGCAACTGGGGACGGGTCCTGGCGAGGGGGAATTTCGCCTTGAGCCTCCCCCAAGCTGGGGAAGAGGCTTCTCTGTTCTGCCATGAGCAGGGAAAGGTGAAAAAGAGCAGCTTTAGGGCACAAAAAGCGCTTTTCTGGGTTGGAGCCCGGGGTGATGGCTGGGGATTAAGGGCAGAGAGGGGCAAAGGCAGCCGGCAGCCAGCCTTGCCCTGCTGCGGCTGACCCAGCCCGAGCTGCCCAGACCCCTCCAAAGAGGCAGGGAAGGAAGGTCTCCCAGGGAAGGTATTGATCAGGGCTGATCCGGATCCAGGCCACCTCCCTTCAGCCATAGGCAAAAAGTCTTTTTAGTCAGCTACTTCCCTCTACAGTCACTGGGAAGAAACAGCATCTTCTGGCAACCACCCATCCCTGCCCGGGGGGACGGTTTCCCCAGGAGCCAGCACCCCTCGAGGGGCACCCCCAGCCTCCCTGGGGTGGGGGGTGAGGCCCACGCTGGAGCGGTGCAGGAGGTGTCTAGCGAAGCACAGAGCTATGAACCCCACATCTGGCTGGTGGCCACGGTAGAAGCGAAGGGAGGGCTGTGGGGTCAGGGTGAGGGGCTCACTGGTAGCCAGTGTCCAGGGTGAGCTGGGCACGCTGGTGCACAACCAGCCAGTCTGCTCCCCCAGCCCGTTCAGGCTGATCTGGCTTTCAGCAGGACTTCATTCGATAATTAAAAATACCTTAAAAGGAAGAAGAAAGCACTTCACCCTCTGCGCAGAGCCCTGCACAGCCCAGGGAGTACCAGCATCCTTTATCCGCTCTCGTTTCTGCTCGGGGAGCTCCTTTGCTGGTGGAAGAGCTCCCCTGCCCGCTGCGCAGCGGCTGCCAGCAGCTCTGGGCGCTGCCCGGCTCCTTCTGCAGCCTATTTCTGTCTCTGCCGCTCTCCGCCTCCCTTTCGCGGGGGCAGGAGGAGTTTTACTCCATCAAAGTTTGCTCCTGAGCTGCCAGCGCTGCCAAGCGCTGCCCATCCGACCCCCCGAGACCTGCTCTGCACGCTGGGTGCTGTGGCAAGGGGGCAAATGTAGCTTGGGGAAAATGATAGCAAAAGGAGAAACCCCTGGCTTCTGTGCTCCCCGTGGAGGGGTGCCGACGAGTCTCCAGGCTCTGCTCAGGCTCCCGGACAAGGCACCGAATGGTGCGGCATCGCCAGGATGCTGCTGCGGGTGGGCGGGTGCTGAGCGGTACCCGTGCATGGCAGTGGGCAGGGGGGCTGCTCCCCACGGGCGTGGGGCTGGAAAGGAGTTCTTCTTTGTTGTGTGCAGAAAGCAAAGACGTGAAGGAAGGGAAAGGGTGAGCTCTGAGGATTTTTAGAAATGCACGGGAACAATTTTAGGTCCTCTCGGAGTCCCCGGAGCATTAGTTGTTTGGCTGGAGGTGAATAATTAAGGATCCTGCTGTGGGCAGGTGTATTAATGTCCCTCTGAAAGCTTCAGATCAATAATGGAAGGGTAAAAAATAGAAGGCATGCATAATAATTAAAAAAACCAGCAGAAACTTTGCTTGACATGATGACATTACTGATTTTTTTATGATCTTCTCGAATAAACTCTATAGCAGTTATTAATTTAGTCTTGTTAATAGCTCATCCTTCAAATGTCAGGCAGAAAGCAAGGCTGCAAAATGGGATTACTATGGGCAAAGCTGGGGAAAAAAAACCCAGTAATGGAGATGTGAAGGGACCATCCTGACTTGTCCTGACGCCTTGCTCAGAAGCGTTGTTACACCGAGACAGCCCCAGCATGTCCGTCCTGGGCGGGTGAACGGCTCCAGCCCGTTGCAGCATCATCCTCATCATATGAAAACCCCAAATCCGCCTGGTGGGTGGGGTGTTTATTGTTGTTTGGGGTTGGGTTTTTTTTTGTGGTCACCCGGGGGGTGAGGAGGGGCTGAGCTGCAGCCCGGGCCCAGCTGCTCCTCCGCAGGTGGAGGGATTTACACAGCCCTTTCAAGAGGGGCTCTAGGTGGGTTACTGGAGGTGTGGCAGGAAGGAGAGCTGAGCCCCCAGAGCAACCCTTTGCACCATTTTCAGTAGCCTCAGGACCAGCTCTGAGTGTTTCGTCGTGTCTTGCGGTCAGTTTTGCACGTGGGCTCTCTCCCAGTACAGGTATGCGGTGTAACAGGGTTTTACTGGTTGTATGGGGAGGGGAAGGGAAAGAGAAGTGCATTGCGTTGGGCCAGAAACACTCTCTCTTCTAGTGAGGTATTCGTGCCGTTACCCCCAGGAATCGATGCTCATGAATTTATTAGGACCAAGAGGCTGCTGCAGTTGCAGGAGCAGCCTGTGTGCACACTCCTAACCGGAATGCAAATTGCAGCCTGTGCGTCTGTGTGGGGATAACAACTCTGGGCGTGTGTAATTTAATTTTCTGGCGTAAAAAAAAAAAGGGGGGGGGGGGGCAGACGTGACTGTAGTCCCAGCGCTTCAATAACACTCTACAAATAGCGTGGGGAGGTATTAAAAGCCGGTGCCTCTGCGCTGGTGTCTGTGTGCACACAGACAGGGAGAGAGGGCTGAGCTTCAGCATCCCTCTAGGTGTTTGCCGAGAAGGAAATCTGGGAGAAAGCTGCTGTATTTTGGCTGTTAACCACCCTTCTGGTATCCAAAATGAGAATTTCCTTTGCTGGCAGTGTCTCCGAACGCTGAAGTGTCTGACCATGCATATGGTGAGGCTCTGCCTGTGTCACTTGGCAGGGTCCCGAGGCAAGCCAGGAAGCTGGAGCTGGTTTTGCACCGCTCCACGTCTTGGGGGGTACAGATGTCGCTGTGAGGACTCTTCCTCTTGTGCAGTCATGAAAGCTAAAGACAAACCAGCCCTGACGTCTGTCTGTCTCCTTTGCAGATGGGGTAGTGTGAGGGAAAGGGTGTATCTGCAGCCCCCTCCAGCCCAGCAGAGTCCAAATCCTCCTGGCAGCAAGGGCAGGCATTGCCCCTGACCCTGGCAGCTCCTCTTTCCCTGTGCAATTCATGGGCAAAGAGGCAGCACAGAGTGTGACTTCAGTGCTGAAGGGAAAAAGGGGATTCGCTCTGAATCCAGGCTGCAAAGCTCCCCTAGCCCTGGCCGATCTACCCAAGCTGTGATTTTTGTCGTTCTTCCCCCAGAAAAGCCTAAAGACTCGGGCTATTTCTGCTAAACACAGACGTCACGGACACGGTGCTGCGGAGATGCTCCGGTTCCCCCGCTTTGGGAAGCTGCTGGTAGTTAGTGAGAGTGATGCGCAAACAGAATTCCTGTCTCTCTTTCACCCCGGCTCCTCTTCCTCGAGCGATACTATTGGTATTTCTCAGCAGCAGATCACGGCGGGTTGTTTGTCTCCGATTCTGTGAGAGTAATTTATTCTTTTTGGGGGAAAAGGATTTTAAAAAGGAAATCATTTGGGATCGACTCAGCCTTTCATTTGACCCAGGGTTAAATGTTTGTTTCATTTGGAATTAATGATCTCCTGCTCAAGAACTTCCTCGAGTCAATGTGCCAGTGGATGGCTGGGGGGGAAAAGCCACAGCGTGAAGAGAAAGCTGAGACTTCTCCAGAGTGCCAGAGGGGAGGCTCTGCGGTGCTGGGGAGGAGGATGGGGGTGCTGCTCTGCACCCTTCTCCTTGGCGTTAGTCAGCCGCGCTCTTGTCTCAAGCTGAGGCTGGAGCGTGGAGGACAAGCCCTGCTTGGTCCTGGGGGTCCTGAGCCCCTCTGGTGTGGGGGGAGCAGAGCTCGGAGCACAGCGTGGTGGGAAGGTGTCCTCATGGCAGGTCTGTGAAATGGGACGTTGGCACCTCCAGAACTGAGCTGCTCTGGGTCACTTTTCAGTGAAAAAATAAAAGGGAGGGGGAGAAAAAAAATCCATTAAGAGGGAGAAATTGTATGAAGAGACCAATATCCGCCAAAGCCCAAGCATAAATGAGCACTAGCCAAAGCTGTTCGATGAATGAGGGGCACCAGGGCGTGCCCAGGAGATGGGGAAGGAGTAAGAGCAGCAGCGTGGGAGAGTCCCCCCAGTGAGCGACTGCGGCAGGGAAATCCTCTCCCGCATCCCTCGTCCTGCCTCTGGCTGGGGAGGTGGCAGCTCTCCGAAGCGCAGCCCTGGACGCGTGCCTGCCTTTCATTCAGATGTAATGTGCTGATCTACAGAAGAAGGGCAAAAAAAAAAAAGAATAAAAAGGGAAACGGAAAAAGCAAACGCTCAGAAATTCAATTAAAGCTGTTGCCTCCTTTAGACAGAGAAAGCTCCGCGCTTTGAATGTGGCGAGCGTTCCTTTCTTCTGTAAATCAATTGAGTTTATAAAATGCAAAAGGGGAGAAGAGAGACAGGCCTGGTGGTGCATTATCAGCCCACGGGTCCCTCGCCTCCGGCACCGCCGCGCGCTGTGTCTCGCTTGCGTTCGCTCTCATCGGTCCTCCCCCTCCTTTTTAATTTTTTTTTTCCCCAAGCAGAATGGGCAGGATACCAAGGTGTTGCCATTTCTCTCGTTCCTGTTAACAGCTTTCTGGCCATCAATATTTCATTCTCGTAGGTGTTAATGGCTTTGAACCCCTTCCTTGGGTGCAGACCAAGGAGAACTTGCCACCCTTTGCTGAGCTATGCCGCGTGTCTGTGCTGGGGCAGGCTTCATCACAGCCGCTCTGGGAAAGGAAAACAGCCTTCAGCTCCTGAGCAGGCAGGAATGAAAAAAAAAAAACCCCACCAAACCAAAAACCACAACCCACTCTGAGCATCAGCTCTTCTGGCCTCTCCCACCACCCAAAGGACACCCAGGTACATCCTCTCCCCCACCCCTGAGCGAGGGGTGCAAGGCACGGCTCACCCTCGGGACCATTTGCAGCGACTGCAGCTCTGAAAACACTGAAAGCAAATTAGGTTTTGGTGCAAACAAATAATTTGGGGAACAGGGATCCCTGGGCTGTGTTTGCCCAGCTTTCAAGATGCCACCTCTCTCTGCATGCTAAAATGGAGCTTGGCAGATGCCTGGGAGCATCCTACGGCCCGTCTCACCAGGGCAGCTCAGAAGGTCGGAGCAGAGGGGACAGGACAGGCTGGGGACAGCCTGGGGAGCCAGACCGGCCAGCAGTCCCCAGCCTGGGGCAAGGAGGCAGCCATGACCCCTATTTTCCCTGGCAGAGAGGAGTAATCACCCAGCCTGCGTTAGGCAGCTCCGCAGCGTGGTCTGAGCAAGACCTAAATACTCTGGAGCGGTGTTTTGCAACGTGCATATACAGCACCCAATCAAACAGGCGCTGACCTCAATTGAAAACTCTCAGAGCCACTGCGATATAAAAATTAATGAACTGCCCTGAGGAGAAGATGCTGTCATTTCGGGCTAGGATGAATTCCCTCTGTCACCATGGCAGTCTCCTGGCTTTTTCTTTCCAGGGATGAAAATCCGAGCCCGTGCCCAGCTGTCCTCGCTTGGCAGGGTCGGACCCCGCTGGCAGCGTAGCTTTTGCAAGGGATTATGACAGGCAGGGACTGGGTGGCTGTGGGGAGAGGAGAGGAGGGGGACGGAAAATGCAGGAACTGCTCGAGCTTCACTGAGCCTCTGCGCTGGAATCCTTACCCCAAATCTTCTCATTAATAGTCAGGATTAGCAGCTGCCGAGGTTGGGTCTAAGCCATCTAATCATAGTGGCGCAGCCTGGCTGTGCTCAGCATCCCAAGCACAAGGCGCCTTTCTAGACTACCAGATAAATAAGTTGGCAAATTAAACAACAACAAAAACCATTAACATTTGGAGGGAGCCGTTCCTTGCAGTTGTGCTCTTTGGAGAGGGAGGATTTGCTGTTGCGGTGCAGTTCCTGCTAATAAACCCCTTCTTTGTGCTCGGGATCTGGCTCCGATTGCCACAGACATCTTCCCAAACCCCTCCAAGCCCTCCCTGAGCTGCAGAGATGTTCTCCTGTCTATGGGAGCTGCACCCAGGGCTGAGCAAAACCCGTTCCTGTGCCTCCCTGCTGCACCTCCCCTGCCTGGCTGCTGGTGTGGACGTAATCCCTCCGATCCAGCCGGGCTAGTCCTTCCCGACGCCTGCAGTCAGAGCCTCCGTTCCCTTCCCAAGCCTCCCACATTTCCTATGGAAATGCAGCTAAACACCATGCAGTAGGTGCCCGGTACGTGGCACCAGCCCAACCTCATGGAGCCCCAGCTGAGACCACGATCTTGGCAGCTCGCCTCTCCCCGTCGTGCGGGAGATGCCAAACGCATCAGGGTGTCACCGACCTGGGAAAGCCACCCTCTGCGAGGGCAGTTTCAGCCTGGGTGGCTTGAGCCCTTGTCCGCCGGGACCCGCGATGTGCCCGAGGGGATGGGAGTGGTGAGCAGCAGGCGGACCCCCGCTCCAAGGGGAGCTTGTAATAGCTTTTTGTGTTATTGGATTTCTTCCTTCCCTTCAACAGCGCTGCCTGCTCTTTTCCTGAATGTTCAGCAGGAACAAAGGAGCTCAAGCTGTTTGTCTTCATTTCTCCTGCTGTCTTTCTTCCATTCAATACTTGTGCCTCGCGAGCGGTTTTCCTGGCGCTGTGTGTGTGCGCAGGCATCTGAGGGCGGATGAGGTACCTGGGTACCCCCGGGGCGGCCAGCCCTGCCGAGGAGGGGGTGCAAGGCGGGGTGGGCTGGGGCTTTGGGGCGCGTCTGTGGCATCCCTGAAGGCAGCCAAACTTGGCTTTCCCGTGCGTTTTTGAGTGCCGCCTCCTGCCAGCTGCCTGTGTCAGCTCCGGCGGGTAGCTGCGACTTGCCTGCGTGGGGTTTTCTGAAAACCCCAGCTGTGTGGGACGATGCAGAGCCCCAAATGGGGTTCTTCAGAGCAAAACACAGCGACAGTTACCGAATGTCACGTTGCTGCTGCGCAGATGGAAATCAGCTGTAGCTTCACCCTAACCTTGAAGGATTTATGAGCTTTGCTGGAGTCCCTTTGCTGAGGCCCCAGCAGATGTGAGGGACTTCCCCATCCCCGTCACTGCCCTGCAGCGTCGCGTATCAGCTGGGGGGGTTCCACGGGAGAGGTTCAGGGTTCCCTGGTTTTAAAATTGAAGCGGTTTCCAGCCGTAGAGGTCCCCTGGGAGCTACGGGTGGAGTTACTGGAGATGATGGTGCTCACGGGACTGGGGGGCTCGAACACGAGGGACCCGCAGCCCCAACCCGCTGCTCCCCCAGCACCTCGGCACAGATGAGCCGGAGACACTTGACAACTTCCAATTCTCTTTTATGAAGCTCCGTACTTGTTGCCATCTGCTCCCAAATGTTCAGTGCGAATCGACATTCGCTTTTATGGGTTTAATTAACCTAATAATAAGCCTCGTGCGCCAGGCAGGGGAGAGGCAGGCCCTGGGGCTGTGCACGCGCCCTCCCGGCAGAAGCCTTTCGTTTTGGGACAAAACCCATCTCTGAGCCCAAAACGAGGGGAAGCCGCGAGGCGGTTAAGTCATACAACATTGCTGATGATTTTTTAGTGCTGTAGACCTACTTCAGCAGCTCTCGGGGGCAATTGCCAGCCCCTTTCACAGCCTCCATCCCTCCCTGGGGTGGAAAAGACAGAACCCACGAGCCTTTTTCCCTGTTCCCTGTACAAGTCCAGCACACCCGGGCTCCCCGGTCCCCTCAGATATCCTGTATTCGGTCCTGGGGCTCCAATAAGTTCTTGATAGTCCTGTTGAGGGACACCACCAGCTCTGCTCGCCCTGGCTCGAGCACCCCACCCCTGGGGTCCAGCCTGTCACAGCTGGGTCCCCTCTTTGCTCTGGCTCCAAGGAGACTTTTTATTTCGTGAGGTTTTCATTCCCGCTCGGCTGTAAAGACGTTTTATCTTTTTTTTTTTTCCTTTAAGCATAGGGGAAAAACAAAGCAAATAGAAACATGCCCTCTGGGTAGATAAACATACTTTTCTCTCCTGTTTTCTATGACGAATGTGTCAGGGGATGGAAGGAAAGAGAAACGGAGGGAAGGGGGGTACTTATGAAACTGTTTGTGGATGTATGGGATGACAAACAGACATTTCGGTTCCCGTGTTGAGTGGGTCACTGAAGTGGATGAACGGATAAATCTCCGCTGCTTGTTTCCTCTGGTGGCTGGGTCACGGAGCAGCGAGGTGGGAGATGCTCCACAGCCGGATACTCCCCACTTTCAAAGTGTCTTCGGTTTCCGGGGCACTGTAAACCGCTCCGTTCGGGCACCGCCCTATCTGGGCCGTTATCTCGCTGTTAATTACTTCAAACTACCTTTTGCCGAGTTTCACATTCTTCCTTTTCCGCTACTTATCCTGCCTTGTATCATCCCTAACGACACCTCTGATGTCTTCCCTCGTCTCTCGCTTGGTCCCGGAGGGACGGTGCTGGGTTTGTGGATGTGTGCGAGAGAACGAGAGAGCAAGTTGTTTTCTTTTATCTCCTTCACGTTCCGTATTATCGCTCCCCGTGCCGCCTCCTGAAGTGTGATATAATTGCCTCTGAAAGCACTGCCTGCCTGTCATATCTTATTGCTTGGGTAGGGTATCAACAAAATGCAAAACTGCCACAATTTAAAAGCGTTCACTGTCTTCTATACGTTTCCACCCTGTTAGAAACATATTTAATAAAGTTTTGACGTGTGGAAAGGGGCCCAGTAAGTGATGATAAAATTCTGAGCAGCGGCGGCGCACCGAAGGGGACGTATTAAAGTTAATGAATAAATGGGCTGATATCCACTGAAAAAAGGGATTGTAAATAAGAATCAACCCCCAAAAACCCGAACGGAGGGCAGATGCTATACATCCTCATTTGGAGGCTGCGACGGCAGAGATGAATTGGGCACAAATAAAGACCCTAGCGAGGGCTGATGAAAATGGATTAAAAGAGGATTAGGAGATTTCTGACAAATTTAACCAAAACTCCCATGAAAAGTGACAAGTGACCTTTTGCTGGAACTTCCTGAGCCAAATCCAAAAGCCTGGGAGAAACGCGGGTCCCAGACAAGCACCGTAAGCCCAAAGCCCAGCTGCCAGCGCGCTCTGTGGGAGCTGGGTGCTTTCCCTGGGCTGTGGTGGGTGCGCGCCCACCGCACCCTGCCATGGGCAGGGAGCCAGGCAGCAGCCTAGGGCAGGTTCACGCCGCAGAGCCTGCCTGAGCAATACAGAGATGGCAGGAAAACACCGTGTCTTTACTCTGGTGGTCGCACCGCAAATAAGCTAAATTCATTAATAAATGGTTTGCTACAAAGAGCTCCCAACGCTGGGGGCTCCAGCCCCGCGCCGGCTCCGCACCAGGGAGAAATTGGGCACTCGTCTGCTAATTCCAGCCCTTCGTTTGGGCAAACCCATCGGATTAATTAGCGGCGCCGCCGTGTCCTTCCCCTTCCTGGGAGGAGAGGTTTGCAGCTGTTCCTCCCTCGCCCGGCCCGAGTCTTTGGGATACAGATGCTCCTCCTTAAATTGCCCTTTCCCCCTCTTTTTCATACTCGCCAAGACGCTGCTGTATCTTGGCGATTACAAACGTATTTAACGATCACAGCAGAGACATTAAAGCCCTATTAGACTCTCCCGTCCAACCTCCCGCGGCTCCAGGACGGATCCTCCCATGGACCACGTCGCTCCTATCAAACGGATGCTCTATTTAATCTGACAACAAATCATCGGGCGCAATGAGGGAAGGAGAAAACTGCTCCTACAGCGATTTCGTTTGCCTGGAGCTGTCGTTGCGGGGTGAATATTGGGGAAAACATCAAAGGAAAACAAACACTTGCTCCCAAATACCCAAAGAGCTCCATTTGGTGGCTGGTTTTTAGCGGAGTCCTAACGCTCGAACAGCCACCGTGTTGCTCCACGGCTGGGTGTTCTCGCGGGCTGCAATTACGTGTCGAGCCCTTCAGGAAGAGGCCGGCAATACTGTCTTATAGTCAATTAGTCAGGGGAACCAAATGAGCAGCGCGGCGCTTGCTGCTTTCAGGCGGGCTGGAAATGCTGAGCGAAGAGCGTTGTGCTCTTTGGGCTTTGTTGGGGGGTTTTTTGCTTGCACGGTTTTCCCTTTGCAGGCTGCTAGATAATACGACAAAATAAAAGCAAAGCGTGACTCATGTGTGAGCATCCTCCCGCCTCCTGCTAGCGGGGAGGTGATGCAGCGAAATTAATTGCACGTTTCTTGCCGGGTTTGCACACGGAAACTGGATGTTTTGGCTGGGGCAGCAGCGGTTTGGGTGGGCAGAGCTGGGGACGGGCGGCAGAACGGGTGCACCCAGCACCAGCCCAGCGCGACGTTAACCCCGGGCCAGCTGAGCGCTGCTGAAAATGAGCTTGTCTTGGGTTTAACTAGCAATTGCCGAACTCCAGCCATAGCGTTTTCAGCTCCACTGCTCCCATTTACGCGCTTGTAGGGTAATAAAGACTCCCAGTCCAAATCAATACCAGTTCTGCTTTTGCAAAACCAAGCGATCAGGCTTAATTCATCTCAGGACTGTTTTAAGTGGACGCAACCTCTTAAGTCAGCAAGATGATGCAATGTACGACCGGTGTAACCTAAATAATGTCAATGTTTAGCCCAGCTTGGTCAGGCTGCTGGCAAACAAGCCCCCATCGCCCAAACAAACGTCACTCACCGCTCTGTATCGGTTTGGCGATGCAGCGGGTCTGTTGGTGCACCTCATGCTACATGACATTTAATTAACTTCCCAACACCTGCCTCGTGTCCCGTTCCGGGCAGCGGCTGCGCGGAGTGGCCCGGCTCCGTGCCCCGAGCGCTGCCGAAGCCGGCGCGTGTGGCTGGGAGAAGTCGAGCCGGTGGCCTGACTTATTATGCAGGGAAACTCTCCGGAGTCTGAAGCGGTGACTCCATCTCCTCCCCGGCTGCCAATACGTTGCTGCATCACTGAACTATATAATTGCATATTTGTTTCTGTTGGGTTTTGAAATATTAGGACCCGGTGTATAATTCCAGGGTGCCTGTGCGGCAAATTCTGCTGTGTAACTACAGGAGAGAAAGTTGTGCGAGGGAGCTGCGCCCGCGAGCTGCTCGGTGTAATTAAACCAAACCTGCAGCAAAGGCAGGCGGGAGGAATAGCTCTGTCTGCTCCCTCTGAGCTTCCTCCCACCCTGAGCGGGATGTCGAGGTGCTTTATGCTGAGCTGGTCCCTGCGGAATGACCCCTGCCCTCGCTTTTTTGCTGCTGTTTTTCCCTCTTCACCCTTTTTTCCTGGAAACGTTGCAGTTGAGCCTGGGGGTGGAAAGGCAGGGGGTGTTTGTCACCTTGTTACAGCAGCGATGCGCTCACCCAGGGGACCTCACCCGCGCGGCTCCCAGCCACCGCTCCTTTCCTGCCTGGGTAACAGGAAACCATATAAAAACTGGAATATTGGGGGGTTTTCCTGCCTCCCCCCCCCCCCCCTTTCCTTCCCAGCACCTTTGCTTCCTCTGCAGCAATAGGGAGGAAGGAAGAACGCCAAAAATCTGTGACAGGGTTGTTCTGAACGAGAAGGTTTTTCAAAGTTGTCGAAGTGTCAGCAGCTCTTCTTAGAGCCTGAATTTATTTGGCATGGTGTCACAGTTATCTCTGTTAAACAAGTCCTCATATGCACCTTTCAGAGCTTAAGAACACCTGAAGGAAAATGTATTAGGATCTCTGCTTTCAATCTTGCTGTAATTTCTGCCTTACCACGGGGGGGGGGAGGGAAAAAATAATAAAAAAAAGGAAACGTAACGCTGCTGCTGGGGATTTTCTATTTATTTATTTATTTTCCTCTGAATCCAAAGTGGCTTTTGCGTTAGGGAAAGGCGTTCTGGCTGGCAGCCCCTCAGAGGTTTAACCCCGTGGCCACAGATGTGCCAGGCAGCGCGGGATGCCCCCCGGCTGGGGGCTCTGCGTGGTGCAGGGACCCCCCGTGAACCCGGCGCTTTGCTTTGCTTCCTGGGATAGCGCCATCTCCGCATGTTCACCCATCGCAGGGAATTACGGGGATAATAAACTTCAGATGCTCACGGAACTCTCCCCTGGAGAGCAGGCAGAAAAGAAATCCAAGCGAAAAATAAACCTCAAGTATTCTGCTGTTTACTGGGGAAAGTGTTAAAAGAAAATGGGAGCTGTAAAAAATAAAAAATAAATCCCCGTGGCAGCCAGAGCTCCACCTCTGCCCTTTGCACCTACCTCTGGGCTCCTTTACTCCCCTTCTGGCTGCAAAGTGGCACATCGATCCTCCAAAAATCGGGATGACAAAGCCCCCCGCTGACGCAGGGAGCATCCCGGCTCGCCGTCGTGCCTCCCCCAGCTGCGCCGAGGAGGAGCTTTGCTTTGGTGCCACTGGCAGCGTCACCGAGTTGAAAGTCTCCACCGTACAAGTTGCTAAACAAAATCCAATTAAGCGGCTGGGTTAGAGATGTAATTGTTACAAAAAGCGGCATGTCAGATGGCGAGATGTTATTAAAAAGTATAGAAAACAATTTGCACGTTCCTTTCCTTGTTTTCCCACCGTGCCGCAGACCCTTTGGAGTGCAAGCGTGCCGCGCAGGCTTCTCCCAGCCCACAGCCCCGCGCCGGGTGTGGTGGGGGGTCCCATGGGCGCCCCACGGCTCCTCTGGGGGCTCCGACTGATGCAGGGCTGGGAAACGGAGGGATTTTCTCCTTGTGGTGTGGGGAAGGCTGGGCTGGTGAGGACCTGCAGGCTGCGGTCGGTTGTCAGCCACCAACCAGCAGCCCAGGGGACCGCGGCTCTGGAGGACTTGCCCAAGGTCACAGAGAACTTGGGACGGGGGAGCCCCAGACACGCTGCAGTGCGAGCCCTGAACCGTCCCCACTTGCCGCAGGTTCAGGTAGGGACGTTGGCGTTGCTTCGGCGCTGGTGGAAGGTTTCGCTGCTGGGACTGACCTGCCTTTGCTCGGAAAGAAGGCTTAATCCTCTCGTGCTGCTGCGGCGCTTCGCGAGCCTCGCGTGCATGGCGCTGCTAATGACTAAATGTTATTACTAGTATTATTTTTACTCAAAAAGCTCTTCAAACAAACATTAAGCCATCTGCTTCTTGAGCAAACCCTCGAGGTTATGTTTCATCCTAACTTTCTGCTATTATTGTTAAAGCGTGGCCGTTCAGAGCTGCTTCCCATTATCCCCCGTCCCCTGGGAGACATGTCTAGCAGCAGAACAAAGTGTTGCTCCAGCAAAAGCCCGTGTAAAACCCTGCAGCCGGTGTTTGCAAGGTGGTTGGGGGTGGGTGATGCTTGTCACCGGGGGGGTTATGATAACCGAGCATCCTGTCCTGTTTCCAAGGTCTCTTCCCACTGGCAGACTGGCGATAGCTTCAGCCTCCTGCAAGGATTTGAAGTGCAGAGAGTTTTTTTATGACTCTGATTCAGCTGAGCACTTAAAGTGCTTGGAATGAGTGTGCGCTTACACATTTCCCTGACACCAGACTTATTTCCATGCAGCTATAAGGTAAAAAAAAAAACCAACCAACCAAAACAACTTGGTGAGGAAAGGGAAAGCGCTGGTCCCCTGCGGAGGGTGGTCTGGAGCAGATGGTTTCATCATCCTGGCAGGCAGCATCACTTGGTACTCACCAGTGAGCGTGGCAGAGACCTTTTTCCCGCGCAGGGATCGCAGTGAGGGGCAAACCCAGGCGATGCCCGTCCAGCCAGGGCATCCCACGGGGGCAGCAATGAGTCAGAGCATCCCCGTGAGCTACGGGAAGAGATTCCTCAAGGCCAAAAGGCAGTTTGCAGCAGCTCGCTGCCTGCTCTGGACAGACACCTCTGGGGAAGGAGCAGGCAGGAACCCAGAAACGCACCTTGCCCAGGAGAGAGACCATCAATTCCCATTTTTCCTTTGCCTGAAGCAAATAACAGCAGAAGAGGCACTGGGAAAAGGTAAGAAGGGATTTGGAGACTGCGGAGGGTAAGAAATACCGACCTGAGCTGCAGAGCTGAGCTCCCGAATCCAATTTTCCCTGACTTTGGAGATGTTTACTGGTGGGGACCACATCAGGAAGTCTGGAGGATGAGCATCCATGGGGCATCGTAGAGCAGAAAGGGATCCATGGTATGGGCAGCACAGCAAACCTTGAGCTTTAACTGCTGGGAAGCAAAAGCCAAGCCCTGTTGGCTTCCATCCCAGAAGCAGCTGCCCGTGGTCACGTTCCTCTGCTTCAAGCCTTCCGCTACAATTTTTTCTTCACCTTAATCACCGCCCTCTGTTTATTCCTTTGCAAAACACATGCTTTTAAATAAAAAAGGCACTCGAGGATTTCAAGGCAAGCCAACCAGAAAGGAGATGAGGGCGAGCAATGTGCTTGCCCCACAGGATGAAGAGCAGGCGGTGGGGAAGAGCAGCTCTGGGACAGCTTCGGGGCTCCTCGAGGGCGCTGCCGACCCTTCCGTTGCCACCAGCTCCTACAGGAATGCCCTGGAAGGAGACGCTGAACTGTGATAGTGCGGAAGGGAAAAGCGGCTCCACTGCACCAGAGCCCCCCGAAAGCGCTCGGGCACTTTGCCATTCACCCTCCAGGCTGCGGCCGAAGCGGCAGAGCCAGGCGCTCCCCACCTTTGCAGTGTGCCAGGCTCCACTGCTTTTTCAGCTTGGCTGCTGGCATCACCCCAGCCTTATCTGTGGCACGGTCTGGAAATCAGCTGGACGGGGAGCCTGCAGAAAACTGATCTGCTGTCCCGAAACGACCATGCTCCTGGCTTTGCGCTGCGCTCACACGCTGCATAAATACATGTGCCTAGATAAGCCTGTTGCAGATCCGAGCGTGGCGCGTGGCGGCTGGAGGAGAGGCGAAGCGGCAGGGCAGGCAGCCTCTCCTTTCTGGGGTGTGGGGTGGGAAGGGAGGTTAGCAGGTACCGTCAGAGCCCCCAAGGACTTCTGCCAGGCTGGGGGGACACAAGGGCTCCCTGCATCCCTCTGTGGGTAGCACTGGTGTACTGCTCTGCCGCCCCTGTCCCGAAGCCTTCAGGGATGCGCTTAGGGCCTCCGTGATGTGGGCGAGCGATCTGCCAGGGAAAGAAGTTCTCTCACTTTGGCCAGTTCTCAGACTAACATCGCTTTCTCTCCTACCCCTGGAGAGGTAGAGGTGTGCGCGTCCCAGCTCGGGGCTCACTCAGTCGTAATAGGATTAAAAGGAAGTGATAATTGTAATCGATGCTTCTCACATCTTTATCGCCCCAGGACGGGGAGCGTCAGAGGTTTTAATGAATTAACGCCTGCAGCAGCCGGCAGCACCGCAACGCTGCGCTGAGGGGCACGGGAGGGAGCTGTGCTTGGTGGCCAGCCTGGCCATCCGCCCTGGGCTGCTGCTCGTGGGGACAGCACCTCGCCCTCGGTGGGTCTCCACCTCGCCCTCAGTGGGTTTCCCTTTCTCCTGGTACAGCCCCAGCTCTGCTGCCAGCTCTACTCTCCTGCCCACCTTGTTGCCCCCATGCCCACCCTGCCGCATCTCAGGACAGCTCTGCCTGGTGCTTCCTCCATCACACTTCACTTAATTTATACACAGCTTGCTTCATATTTGCAAAACATAAAAAATCTCTTCCAAGTAAGAGCCTGCTTTCCATTCCGGAGATAGGTTATGTTCTTCACTGCACACATGCCTGCATATATTTGAACAAGTTTGATTCAGTGTAGCTGACACAAAACCCACTTAGTTGTTTCCCCTACATCATCCTAAGTTAATACTCCTGACAAGTACAGGAGGCTTTTCAGCAGTTTTTCTATTTCAGCTCCCCTTGCTTCCTGCTCTCTCTGTTTCGCCCTCGCTGTAAAATTTCCCTGGCTCTAGGCAGCTGCCCGCACCCCAGCAATTCATATCCAATATGCTTGAAACAAAAAAATTGAAAGGGTGTCCGCGGATGCAATGACCCGAGCCGCTGAGCTGGATTACATTGCCATGTGTTTTGTGCACACTCCGTGTTTTCAAAGGAAATGAAAAATAGGGAGCTGGAGACGTCAGGATCATCCGCACGCCCAGGTTAGGGCGAGCGCTGGTTTTATCATTACTTTTGGCTTGCTGCAGAGCCAGCTCTGCTCCTCTCCTGGCTTTGGGGGGATTTTGTTGGTCCTTCGGTGCACCGCAGCATCCCCGGGGCGTCCAGCAGCTCGCGATGCAGTCGCCATGCGCAGCACAGAGAGGAGCGGGTCTGGCTCTCGCTGTCTGTGGCATCCCAGCAGCTCTCCCGCAGCCAGGACCTCCTGAGCCACCCCAGCAGAGGAGCGGCTGTTGGGAGGTTAACTCCCTCGGTGATCACCGGTTGCTGCCGGTGATGGATGCATTGCTTGGCGGGGACAATCAATTGGTAAAGCAACTCTGTCTGGAATTTATTCAGGGTTGAAATGGGCTCCCCAGGCTCTAAGTCTATCGATTCTCTCGGTGTAGGTTATTTTTACCATTATTTACGTGCTAGTAGCATCTCGGGGACTAACTCAGATCAGCACTCGATTGTGTTAGATACCGCTCGGAACGAGAACCGGCACCTCCTTCCTGTAACGGGGGTTATAAATACAGACGAGAGGCTGCGTGGGAGGCGGCGGCGTGCGCGCATCCCTCCTTTGCCTGATGAAGATAAGTGACACGGCAAGGTCGCTGGATAAGCCAGTGTCGGTGCAGGAAGCTGTGCTACACCTCTGCAGAGCCCGTGCCCCTCTCCATCGTCCTACCCCCACCCCCGGCTTTAGCCCCCAGCTGCCCCCGTAAGAAGGGGGAGCTGGTTGTGACTGAACGGGCTGCAGGGAAACGAGCCGTGGGGAACGAGATCTCCTAACAGTAACTTTGCCGAAGAAACTGGTGCTCTTTTATGGCTGATGCACTAATGGTTTTCCCCTTCTCCTGCGTTTCGCTACTGTGAGCGTGTTTTCATTCCGCGCATCTTTTGTGGCTGCTTCTGGGAAGCTGGTGCCTTATCACTCTCCTTTGTGTTCAGGTCGCTCAGTGTTTCTCCTCGAGTTTCACTCGGCTGGTAAATAAACGCTTCCACCTTCTCTGTTCCCTAACGCCGCCTGTTAAATTAATCTCTCGGAAAGTAATTGGGGAAGAGAGGCAGAAGTGAGAGTTGGATTAGGATGAGTGAAGCCGTGCCGAAGCGAACTGCCACCTTCAAATCCCTTCTCTTAGGGACATTTCAAACTGAAACCAGTCACCGCTTCGACACTCACGTTTCTTCGTTGCTTATTTTCCGTGTCCCCTCAGGTCGGGTAAGACACCATAGCGTGAAACCACACCAAGAGGAGGTTGGGGCTGGGTGTGGTGACCACAGCGAGGAACAGGAGTGGATGGCTCTAGGCGCAGGGAGGGGAAGACAAACCGGGCTAAAGAACCTTCCTGAGGACTCTTGAGCCTCGTTTTTTCCCTCTGGGGCTGTTTCGGTCCAGAGTGCCCATCGCTGACACCCAGGACTCGCTGTTCCCTGGGAGGCTGCAGAAAGCTATTGATGCTTGAACCTATTCCAAAAGGGAAAAGAGCGCTTTAACTTCTTGTTGCAGCTTGGGATTCCGACCTGGCAAAGACTGGCGGGAGCGTTTAACTTTCTGCACCGGGGCTCTCCGCAGCGTGCGGTGTTAAGCAGGTGCATAAGCCTTTGGCGGATCAGGGACCATGTTTGTATTAAAAAGGCACAGAGAAGTCCAGCCGATGCTTTCAGCTTAACGGGTTTTACTGGAAGCCACCACACCCGCGGACGGGGACTCCTGCCCAGCGCCGGCTGTCGTGGCTGGGGCTGCCCAGCTCATCGAAGGGCCGAGGGACATCATTTCACAGCAGCCCCGCCACGGCAACAGCTTTTTTTCTTTTTTTTTTTTTTGCTGAGGATGTGACTCCCCTGGGGCAGAACGGACTGGTAAATGTAATGACACTGTAGGTGTTGCACGGTTAGCTTGGCACAGCCCAGCCAGCTTCCCCCCTTTTAACTCCCCTGGAAATAAATGCTACTTTGTCAGCAGATATAAAAAGAGAAAAAAAAAGAGAGAGAGAGAGAGAGAGAGCGGGGGAAATCTAGAAAAGGAATTGAAAATAAATTGCCCGCTTCATTCAAATAACAGAGCTGATTTAAATCAGGAAAGGAGCTCTCTGGAACCTCTGGGGTGTAGTGAGGACGATGCAGACTTACTGCTCAGGCTCTCGCAAGCAAGCTGTCCCCACACCGCTCGACGGACCTGGGCTCGGATCCCGTCTGACGCCGCGCGGGGCTCGCTGCCTGCGCCGGGGGCGTTAGGCGGGGTTGTTCACAGCAGTAACACGTGCTGGAGTCTTCGCAAGGCTGGAGCTGGCACAGCGGAGGCGGCGGGGGGTGGCCCCTGCGCTGCCGCGCTGCCGCGTCCCGCTCGCAGCCGGGGCGGGGGGCGATGGCTCGGGCTGGATTCGCCTGTTGGTTTAATTCCCAGCGTTTGTTGTGTTCCCGCTGCTTACCTCATTTCAACGAGCTGCTCATTGCCCGCTGTTTGTTCAGTCTCAGTGCTGGACCCTGCTCAATATTTGCCTTCTCAGCCCTGCTATTTGTTCTTATTTCCATGTGTTTAACATATATATTTGTTGCTATCTGCCCAGCGATCACAGCCGCCGTCCCTGCTGCTCCCCTTCCCTCTGCTCAGCCTCGCGGAGGGAACCCGCCCTGCCTGTCCAAGGGCGGGATGCTCCGAGCACCAGCACGCTGGGACCTCACTGCAAACCCGAGCAGGAGCTGCCGTGACTTTGAGAGTGCTGGAAAAAGGGAATAAAGGCGAGGAAGAAAAGGAGAGGGCAAGACCCACGCAGGGAGCGAGGCACAGGCTGCAATGAGAACACACCGTCTTGCCCCCCACCCCAATCCACTCAGACTATTGTTTCATATCAGGTTTCCTCTTGAGCAAGCAATTGTGAAGCCAACCTGTCCTGCGGAATGAGCTGTCACTCCTCGTGCTGAACAACCACGATCGACTGCAGCCAGGGGGGAGCCAGCGGCTCGCTGCCGCCCGTCCCGGGGGGCTCGTCGGCAGAGAGCTGGCGGCTGGCTGATGGTACGGCAGGTTGGTAGAGCTTCTCTGGCAGGGTGTGGGACAGCTCAGGTGGCACCTCGAAGGTGCAGCAGCAGGCAGCAGCCAAAATGTGGGAAGGAGGAGCTGGAATTTGGCTGTAGAGTTGCTCTGTTGTGGCATGTGGAATTTTTGCTGGCATTTCTGGCATGTGTCTCCCTCTCGGGAGGCCTAGACCCTCCAAAATCACCCCTGTGCTGCCTCGGAACCGCCTTCTCCTGAGCACCCTGGTATGCCAGATCCCATGGGAATCGCGGTGGCTCCCCTCCTCCTCACTCCCTCTTCACCTTCCACCAGCTTTGTGCTTTGCTCTCACACAGGCTTTTGGTTTTATTATTTATTTGAGCTGGCAGCTCTCTGTTTTGCAAAGATCCCCCTCACGCTTCGTCCTGTCCTTCACTCTACCACGCTCGTGGCATCTCTGTCTTTCACCGGTGCTGCCATAGCAACTGCTGGAGATGCTCCAGCAAGGCCGTCTTGGCCAAGGCCAGCTGCGCGGGGAAGGACCTGCTTCAGGGGGGTTTAGCACCGAGCAGGTAACGCTGCATGGTACAACGAGCTCTGGAGCAGGTTCACCAGCCAGAGGGTTTCTCGGCTAATAAAACCCTCCTGCAGCTACAGAGGTGTGTTGCTGCAGCTCGCTTGGCATTTGCACGCACGCGATAGTCCTGCGGTGAGCAGACCCCAACGCATCGGCCGTATCCATGTCACATTTATAGACCGTGCTTCATCCCGGAGGACCCCAACACACATCGCAGCAGACGTTGTGCAATGGGATCCGTCACCCGGGGTTGGAGCATGGCCGGATCCTGCCGGGATGGAGCGTGGCAGCTGTTGACACGGCTTTATGCTGATGGCTGCAGCGGGGAGCTCATCCCACCTCCCCTGCAAAACTGCAGGAGAGGTGTGGAGGGGGTCAGAGCTGAGGATCTTGGCTGGCTGCTGGTCTGTCAGCCCCCGGCTCTGCTCAGGCACACTTGGACCATGGCTGGGGCAGCAGGTACGTCTGCACCTGCCGTAGACCAAACATGGTGTATTTTCCTGCAGCTTCTGGATTTCTCATGTCTGAAGCAGATGGGCAGATCGATGGGGGTCGACATGGCCAAAGTTGCCTGCAACGATATCGCTGTTACTGACCAGGTTTAACAGCAGCCACATGAGTTGCTTTTATATCCACCACAACCGCTACGGTGCGGGCGAGATTCACTTACTTTGCAAAGAGATGATGAACAGTCTCCAGTTTCCCCCATGCTCGTTGCTCTTCTGCATGGATGTTCTGGGTGAGGTGGGAGGGCGATTGGTGTCCCCTGGCACCAGTCGGAGGTCTGGCTGTGTCCCCACTCCCCTCTCGCTTTGCCTCCCCACCCCAGGGCTCTTTCCAACACTGTTGGCATCTCCATTTCTCACCCTCTCCCACATCCCTAGGCTGTTTGAAGCCCGTCTCCTGCCCTCTCCCTGCTCAGGGATGGCATCCTGTCACTTGTCACCCCTGCTGCAGGTCTCTGGCTTGGGGAAAGGCACTGGATCAAAGCAGGAGAGGGGGGAAACCAGCACGTGCCTGCTGCTGCCTGGGCTGGCCCCCGGTTAATGCGATCAGCCGAGTTACACAGCAACGCACTGGTAACATCCCTGTTCACGCGCTGGGTCCCCAGCGAGCGCTGCAGCCCTGCCAGCCGGCTAATGAGCTGCGCTCCTCACATTATCCCGTGTAATTGTCTTCGCATTAACAGGAATAATCTGTTGGAGTTAACTCTTGGGCCACGATGTGTGCAATCCTCTCTGCAGCCCGGCTGTGGGTGCTCGGGGTGAAAGCGGGGATCCCCACGCGCGCTGTCACCGGGGGTTGCGAGGGCAAAGATCCCCGACCCCTCGCCTGCCCGCGGCTCCTGCTGACGAGTGTTGCTCTTCCTATCCTGTAAATGGGATCGTCTCTTAAAAGATTTCGAAACCTACTGACAAAAAAAAGCACTCTGTCAGAGGGTAGAGATTATTGATGTTGTTATTATTGCATCTCTCGTCTCTGCTGCAAAGGATGCCTGACCGTGCTGACAGCTGCTATTAAGAAAGTTGCACAGCCAGTGTTTCTGGGGATATAATTCTTCCCGAGCGAAGTTAAACACTAAAAGGGGTTATTTCACGAAGTAAAAGCAAGAGCTGTGAAAAAGTTTGTCCGTGACATGGGAGTAGTAATCATGTTGTATATTATCCAGAGATAGACCCACTGCGAGATCTCTCCGCGCTCCTCCCAGACGTGGCAAAACCCCTTATCCCAATCCTGCAGCTGCGAAGGATAAACTGGGCAAAACCTTCCGGGTGTTCAGGACAGACGGGGGGGAAATGACATTCCTGTTCGAGGAGTTTCTCATTTGATGGGGCTGAGAAACACAGACAGATTATTTTCCCCGGCGCAGACCAAGCTCCGAGCACACGCAGACCAATATATGGCTTCAGCCCCTTTATGGCGTTAACATAAAACCAGGAGACATGTGGCGGCCTGGGCTGGGTTTTCTCTTAGGTGTTAAAATAGCAGGAGGGGGAGAGAGACAGATGGAGCGGAGCAAGCCCGGAGCAGGCGCCAAAGCCTGCCCCTCCCCGCGCTAACTCCTGAGCATCCCTAACAAGCCCCTGCAGGGGTTGTACCGGCGCTGGGGCGGCTGCGGGACAGGACGGGGCAGGGAAGGACGTTCCTGACAAGATCCTTTTTTTAAGGGTCCTTTTGAGCCCCGCTCTGATTTCCCATGAGCTGAGCAGCCTCGAAGCCCTCAAAGCCGCCGTCCTGCTGTCACCCAGGGCTGGGGGGGCAGCCGAGATGTTCGATGCTGGCACCATCGGCCAGCTCTTGGCTGTCGCTAGCAGGATCCCAGGCAAGCGGCACGGGCTGCCATCCATTAGCGATTTCCCCAGCGCTGCAATTTATCCCTGTCATTTAGGGTTCATGTGCTATTATTTAGTCTATTTCCAAGATCTTATTACATTTTTTATTCATAGGGAGGTTAGATTTATATATTGAAGATCAATAAAAGGCTCTATCATGGCTACATTATTAATAAGGAGTACATTATATGTAGACTCGCAGCCCACTCTATTGGATTTACTTAGTAGATAGGCTTTTTGGGGGCAATTCTGAAAATTTACTACCTCTTCGATCTCTCTTCCTCTCTGTGCCTCTCCCCGGGCACCCATCCCTCCCTCCTCCCGCACGGGGATAATAGCAACTTTATTTAGCAGCGTACATCCTTTGTCCCCGCAGAAGACACCGTCGTGCCTCTATCCTCTACCAGCCCCTAAATCTGTGCAAGAGGCAGGGCCGGCGCCGCGGGAGGAGCATCCTCAGCTCAGTGGTGTTATAGTCACTGTAGAGTGTTTACAATTATGCCTTTTAATTCCCTTTCTGCTTTACCCGTCACAGCCTGGCTGGGTAGGGAGTGCCGCCAGCACCTAAAAGCGATGCCCCTGCCACAGGTAGGAAATCGAGGCAGCAATGTCAGTTATGACAATTGGGGATAAAATCAGCTGCTGGTGCTTGATCGCGGGCGTGCATCCCCTCAGCACAAGCACAGCAAGTCAGGCTCCTGCTCCAAGCTCTCTAATTCAGATATTGAGCCTTGTAGCCACCAAGGAGGGATGTGCCATCACGTGCTTTCAACTATTTGGCACCGTTTTGCTGCCCTTCCAGCTCAGTTCTCTCTGTAACTTGTGTGACAGCATCTTCCAGAGGTGGAGAGGGTGGGCATGCACCCACCGTTGGGCACCCACACGCACGGCTCATGCCAGTTTGGCTGCCCCAAGAGCTGGGCACGGGCACTGGCAGGGCTGGGAGGGGAAGGCTTTGCCCGAGGTCGCAGAGGGAAGGGGCAGAAAAGCTCCGCCGGCAGCTGCAGAGCCCCAGCGCCGCGATGGGGACGGCTCAGTGCTGGCGAGGGCTGGGCTGGGCACGGGTGACCCCTGGTCATCTTCCCACGACACACCCTCTCATAAATCTAATTCTAAACAGCAGTAATTAACTCTAATCACTGCAATTAACACTGAGTGGGAAAATATTAGCTGGAATAATCAAATCCGATCAGCCTGGTGCTGCCTCTGCCTGGGAAACGTGGTGGGGGGGATAAGTCAAGTCATCCACACTTGTACCCTGTGAAGGTTTTACGAGTACAGGAGCCATCAGGCTCACCGAAATGATTCCAGCTACAGTTCAAGCTCTGACCTCCCTCAGCTAATTACGAGCACGGCAGTTAATCACGGAGCAGCGTTAGCAGGTTGGTTCCTCCCTCTGCTTTGGCTGCTGGTTGCGCTGGGCGGGGGATGCTGCTTGAGCTGCCACCAGCTCTGCGTGCGCTGGTGAACACGAGAGGGGCTGGTGGGGAATGCGCAACGGTGGAGGTTCAGTCCCGGGGTGGAAAATCGATACCGTGCACAAGTTCTTGCATACTGAAAACGGCTTTCCTTCCCCTGCTGCTCTTAGCATGCAGGACCTCTCCGCTCTCAGTCTCGAGCTCGTGCATAGAGGAGAGCGAAGAGGATTTGGCTCAGAAGGTTTTACAAGTCTTTAATTATCATCCCTTCTCGAGATCCCGGGGGGAGCAGTGTCAGGTCAGAGCTATACGGAACAGATCTAAGATAATACCCCAATTACAATAAGCAGCATTCAAACACAAATCATACTATTTGTTGATAAAGCATCAGAGGTTGTATCTGCCTTTCCCTCGCTGGAGACCCCAGCAGTGCCCCGAAGTGGCTGCAGGTCCAGCTGTGGCAGAGGAGCGGCACATCTGGGGAGCTGGCGGTTGGGATGATGGAGGGCATTTCTAGAGGTCTGCGGGGAGGCAGGGCTGCCAGATCCCTTGCCAGCTTCACTCTGCACGGGGAGCAGAGGGGAAGAGTCGCCCAGAGCAGCGTGATGGAGAAAGCTCCTCTCCGCCACCTCCGACAGCACTTTGCTGCCTGCGCGCATCGGCGTGGTTGATGTCTAATCGCTGCCAGGGCACGGTGTGGCCACAGCCCCTGAACATTTCTTGCCCAGTAAAACACCCTGGGGCGTTGCTCAGGTCCTCGGCACGTCCCAGGCTGTCCTGCGTCTCAGCCCCCAGCGTGGTTGTCTCCGGCTTGGAAAAAGACTTGAAATAATGGTCTGTTCTGGTTTTTCCCCAGCTCTTCTGAAATTCATCTCTTCCCACCATCATCCCCAAAAAAGGCAGCCCAGCCGCTCGGCAAGAACAATCTTGTGAAGTTCCAAATCGTTTCTCTTCTGCTTGAGCTAAGCTGTGACCCTGATCAGGATGAAATCAGGTATTTAGCAGCACCGAGTACTTTTAACTACACTGTGTATTATGCTGTGGATTGCGGTTTGTCACAGGTTTTCTCAGCCATTATATGATTTGGGAGGGGATTTTTTGTTGTTGTTCTCTCAGGAGCTCGTAGCACTTAGAATTGTGCTGTATAATAGTATAATCATCTAAATTAAATGTGTCTCTGCTGTATGATGCTTTATGCTAATTCCACGGTGCAATAGCAGGTGCAAGCTGTAGACGGGGAGGGTAGCTGCGAAAATGGGCTGGACCCGACTCCGCTCCTTCGGCGTGTAGCTTAGGAGATGCTCGAGGTGGGTGTGGCGGGGCTGGGTTCAGTACTCGCAGGGATGCGGTCCCCACCTCCATCCATCTGTGCTCCATTGCTCCTCCATCGCCCTTGCCCCCAGGCTTGCAGCAGAGCCAAGGGGTTACAAAACCCAACTGCAGATGGAGAATCGGTGCCCAGAGAGGTGAAACGCTCCTCTGAAGTTCAGAGTGTGTTTTGAGGCAGAATACGGGACCAAACCCCAAATTTCCAGGGGCGCTTGAGTCGCTCAGCTCCCGCTCATGGAGCTGGCGGCTGGGGGTGCCGAGGCACGGCACGGGGCAGGGCAGCCAGGTTCACCAACAGGTTGGAGGGGAATTGGTATGCAAGCGCCAGCCAAGGCAGCCGTTGTATCAGAGCCTCACAAAGGCAATGCTCAGCAATTGATATAAAAAGGTGTCAGTTCTGGTTTAAGTACTGTATTACCAGCAAAGATTTATCTGCTTCAAAGGCAGGCCCCGTGCCACCGAGGGAATAAACAGCTCTTCTCCTTATCTCTTTCGCATAGCGCAATATTTCCTGCGTTCAACTTTGGCTCGAAAAAGACTTTTTCTTCCTCTTTCTTATTCACATATTGCAATTTAGAATAACCCCCCGAAGGTCCCTGGAAATCGCCCAGGGAAAATGGCTTATGGGGATCCCTGGGAGGGGGAGAGGGGCAGCTTGTGCCCCCAGGAGAGCTGTAGTGGGACGGAGAGGAGGTTTCCACGGGTGTTGCGGTGGGCAGACAGTGCTGCCCAGGGATGGAGGCAGCTGGTCCAGAAGACAGCTCCAGTGACTGTAGCAAAGAGGAGGAGACCGTTGGCCACCAGCCACCGGCTGTTGCTGTGCAGAGATCCAGGAGGAAAACTGCAAACAGCATCTCTGACCACCGCCGGGTCACCCTCAGCGCAGAGCAGAGCCCGCTCGTGGGTGGGGTGCAAGGAGCGAGGGATGCCCGGGAGCACCTCCCCGCCTCTTCATCTGCAGCCGGAGCAGCCAGGCAGCCTGCGCGGCTCTGCGCGGTGATGGAGCGGCTGCCTCTCCGCTGCCGGCTCGCTCGCAGGGTGGAGAGATCAATAGCTAAAGCATCTTCACCAGCTCATTTGCCGAGCTGCTGAGTTGGCGCCGTACCTGGAGCTGGGACGGAGCCAGCCCCAGCCCTGGAGCTTTGCCCAGCTTGTGGAGGGGGAAAAAGGAGACGCTGCAGGATCCGACCTGCGGCTCATCCCGTGCTTGTGATGGGCGCGGGCTGGAAGGGGCCCTGCCAGCCCCAGGCGATGCTGCTGCGGAGCTCCCCGTGCTTTTCCAAGTAATTCCAGCGGACTGATTTTTAAATTATGTCTTTAAACATATTTATACAGGCTGCATATATAATAGACGCCGCAAGAATGCATTTTATGAAGCGTATAAAAAAAGCAGATAGAAATGATCTAGTTCTCCTGTACATCCTGTCTCTTTTTTGGGGGGAGAGATAACAAGGGCCTATTTCATTTTGCTATTTGCTGCAGGATGCCAGGCAGTAAATCGAGAAGCAAAGTTCTGAAAAATGCTGCTTCTTCACCCCCCCGCCCTTTTAATGCCATTCTCAGCTGGAAGGACCCAGCAAATGGAAAACGTTATTTGCAGGCTATCAGCCCCCAGTCCCTTCTGCTCCCCTCTCCTGTTTGCTCACTGAAATGAACGGGCTCTCCCGGCAGCGGGGATCATAACGTTAATCGGAACTAAAGAGCGTTGTGTTTGCAGAGAATCCCGGATCTTCCTGGCTGCAAACTTTGCAAAATGGTTCTTCAGCTGTTTGGGAACAATTAGATCAAGCTCAAGCAAGAGCTGCTGCCGGGCGCTGATTGGCAGCTCTCCTCTTCATCAAATATTCAGCGTGGATATTTCATTATCAGCCTAATTCATACGCTGCGTCCACGGCTGGGTGGTTTTAGAAATTAAACTGTGCTTTCACCTCTACCGAAGGCACTCCCTGGCAGGCGGCGGAGTGGAGGGTGGCCGCCCCGCCGCTGCCCTACCAGTGGGGTAGGAGGGGGCTGCAGCAACCGGAGCTGCGTGTGCCTTTACCTTTCATGAGCAAAAAATTAATCATTTCCAAAGCGATGCGGTGAATGAAGCCAGCAAGCTGTGCAATTACAGCAGCACGCAGGAGTTCATCAGTCACCGTGGAGAGAGCCCTGTGGAGCACCCGCGCCAGCCGCCGAGCCAGGGGTCTGCTGGTGGGGCCCGTGCGTGTTCTGCGGCTCAGGGCCGGGGTGAACCGGAGTTAACTCAGCTCCCTGGTGATGCTAACCTGGATGTCTGGAGGAGCGAAGGGTATGGCTGTGCCGCTAGTGACATGTGGACCCGAGCAGGATGGGACACAGGGGTACTCTGAGCCAAACAGCATCAGCACCAGGCGTTTGTGCCCAGACCCAGCTTTCCAACTGCAGCAGTTAAACTTCTTGTCGGCATGCAGGTTCTCAGCAGGGTGACAGCACGTTCAGCTAACAGTGCTGCTGGTGTTTCTCTGCTGCCTGCAGTGGTTTATGAGCACTTGAAGTGGCACAACCGGAGCCAGGCGCATCCTCCCTCCCAGGTACCCATCCTCTGAGACACGAGAGCAACCGATTCCTCTCTGGGGCTCCTCAGACGAGTGTTTGTACATGATTTAGGGCACAAGCAGCAACAGGGACTTGCCTGAGAGGCATCGTCCCTGCGCGCACTGTCAATCTGCTGAGTCTGGGATGCACCAGGCGTGCGTGAAACGACTCCCCAGCACAGAAGGACCAGCGATGCTCGAGGAGCATTAACTCACGCTGACATCACCAAACAAACGACCTGCATGGGCACTGCCAGTGCAGCGCCGGCCCTACGGCGAGCTCCGCAGGGCGTGCTCGGGGCAGCCCCGTGTGAAGCCACAAAAGCATCCGGTTGTTCCTTTACAGCTTTTTCCCAGGTGGGAAAAGAGGACCCATGGACCCGGGGAGCTCTGCAGCTCCCCATGGGTCGACCGCACGGTGGGAGAGCCAGGGGCTGTGGGGGCCGGTGCTGGAGGAGCCTCGCGGGGCCAAGCTGTCCGTCAGCAGAAGCAGCAAAGCCGGTTTCCGACGGAGGTGCCTCTCTTAGGAGCTCTGTCTTCTTAGAAGCCCCAAGTCCGTGCGATCTGTACCCTTCTGGCACAATGCTTGAAAGAGGTCAGCAAACAGAACTGTGAGCGAGGGGAGCGCACAGGCACAGGCACAGGCACGCACAAGCCTCGTTTCCTTCAGAAACTGGGCCACGAGGGCCCGTGGGTTTCTGATTTCATGGCAAAATGCTCAAAGGACAAAAAGCGTGCTGTCCGCAGGCTCTGCCTATGGGTGACATCCCTGTGGCCGTCCACGCTGGGGCCAGGCGGGGTGGAGTCAGCACATTTTCCACTGGTGTCAGCTGCGGGTGGGGAGCTCTGCCTGGTGATCGGCGCCTCTCGCAGGGAAGGGACAAACCTTCAGTGGGCAGCGGCTCTGGCCTCTCTGAAGATGTAGATGCTCTGGCTCACCTGCGGTTCTGACCCGTCCCGGAGAGCTCAGCGTGCGCACTTGTCACATCCTGCTGGTCTCTGGGAATTTGATGGGTTCGTGGTCATCGTCAGGGCTCCGCTCAGCATGGCTGGCTGGCTCCTCTCCACGCAGTTACAGACTCAGACGCTGGAGCTGCAGCGGGCAGCGCGCGTGGCCGGGCCAGGCATCTGCGTACAGAGCAGCTCCGGAGCCGGAGCGGCAGCGCTGGGCGGGATGATGCCCGCTGCACCGGGGAGCGCCAGGCTGAGATGCTGGCTGTGGCAGCAGCAGCGGGGATGCTGGCACAGGGACCTCATTCGGCACTTTATGCAGGGGTGGTTGTAATGCAAACCACGCTGCCAAGAGGGCTGCTCCTGGGCAGGCTCGGGGTTCACCAGTAGCGAGAGAAATGTGCAGAAAAACAAAGGGAAAAGGCCAACGCTTGGCACTGAAGTGGTGGCAGGTCTCTCCCTCCCTCCTCCCCGCATCTTGACTATTCAAAACGTGGCAGGTGGAGGTTTCTCTAACCTGCCGAAGTATTTGGCCACCGGCTACCGGAGGCAGGAAAACTTTTGAATTTATTCATGGCCACCTGTCAGGGGCTGTCATTCCCCACGCTGAGCTACAGCCCGAAGTTCCCTGTGCTATAAATCAGCTCCTCCTGGACACCGTAACTCTTCTTTATAGGCTCTTTCCCCCTCATAAATAAACCTCATTCCATATGTATATACTGCAAAAGGCAAGCTGATTTGCAGCTCCGTGCCAGCTCAGGTGGCATCTCTCTGCCCGCTGACAAAGTGCCTGGGGAACCTTCCCAGCCCGGCTGCATCCCTGCCTGGGATCCCTCGGCTGTGGGGACGGGCACCCTCCAAGGAGACCTGGGCGAAGCAGGGACTGGAGTAGGTGCTCTTTCCCATCTGCATCCATCTACAGCAGAGCAGGGAGCGGAGCCGGGCACTCGGGAAGTCCTTCAGCCACAAAATCCTCTTTGCACGCAGAGAGTAAATGCGTTTACTGAAATTAGGACTGACTGAAGAGGCATGTCATTAACAGGAGGGGAAAAAAGATTTGCAAGAAGCGTGAGCGCATTGAGCAAGGACCGAGGCTTGTTTTCCCTCCGCCATTCACTGCACCAGGGAGGGGTGCAGCAGGGATGGAAGCGGCTCCTCGGGGATGGGATGGGGAAGGCGGCTGCGGCTTTTGCCCCGCTTCCTCCTCAGCATCCCCTGGCCAGGAGTGGGGCGGGGGCAGGGGGCAGCGCTCAGCCTCAGACAAAGACCTTGTTTCAGCCAAAACAGTCGAGCAATTTATGTCCCCCGCTGCCCAGATGAAGAATGGACCCCTCTATTTTTGTCCTCTGGCTGGTATTTTAACGGAATATTAACAGGAAATGGGTCTGAAGGTGCAATCTGCCTTTTTTTTTTTTTCTTTGCTTATAGAGACTGCAGAAGTGCACATGGGTGTTTGGCTTAAAGGCGGCACTGGCCACCGACCCATCATGAAGCGGGGGCCCGGGGACCTCTGAGAGCCCAGAGGTTGGAAGCAGAGACTTCACCCAACCCATCATAGCACTTTCTTCTCCCTTTATTGCTCCAGAGATGTCACAGGGACGCTCGAAATGCCAAGACCAGACTCACCCCAAGTGCGTGTGGATGCGATTCCCCCTGAAGCCAGTAACAGCAGCTCTCACCCACCCTCGCCCCCGTTTTCTGCTGTGCCAGCACCAAACCCAAGGGAAGGGAGACGGAGCAGCCTGTCCCCGAAGCAAAGCCGGGGCGCGCCAGGCCAGGACGCCTTCAATCTCCTTCTGAGCTCCTCCTTCGCACGGCCGTCGGGGATTGCAAGGCTGGGGATGAAGGACACCGCAGGGCGATAAATCCTGGCAGCAAGCACTGCCCTTCCGTGCCCGTGCTGCCAAGCAGCCCTGCCGCCCCGCTGAACGCTGGGCTGGCACGGTGCCGGCTGACTGCCACCGCCCAGGTTATCGTTTCGAACGGTTGGAGTCGGCATCTTCCTACACGGAGAGAAGATTAAGGCTGAGTAGAGCTTCTTAGTAACTCCAGCAAGCTCAAGTCGGGGAGGCGCAGGGGAGCCCCGGATGCTGGAGGGGGTGTGGGGATGCTGAGCACCTTGCAGACCCCAAACCCTTTAGGGTTTGAGACCGGAGCGTGGGCTTCTCATGGTCTCTCCTTGTGATCCGCCAGCAGGCAGCGTCGGGCAGGGCGGAGGGGAGGCTGGCGGCCGTCGGGGCTGGCTGCTGGCGCAGGCAGCTCCCACCTTCCGGCTGCCATCCCCAGTCAAGACGGTTCACACATTATCTGCCTCTTGACTATTAACAAAGCCGTTGGCGTCGGCTGCCAAGAATTACTTAGAAATCATAACGCAGGCTAATCGATCCGCTTTCACCCACGGCGGGAGCTGCCGGCTGGGAGGGGACGGCAAACAACTTCTGCATCCAAAGCATCCCTGCGGGGCTCCCGCAGGCGCTCGCAGCTCGGCCGTGCACGAGGGAGCTGGGCTGGGGGTGCTCCCTCTGAGCTGCCCCCAGGCTGAAGCCGAGGCGTTTCTTCCAGCAGAATCTGCCCCTCAGCCATTTCTCAGGTCAGGGGGGTCAGGGATGTTGCTCTTGGATGGAGGAAGCAACCAAGGTGAACTTTCTGTCCTGGCTGAACACCTTCTCCTCCCTACCCCGAAGGACCCTGGAGCATCTCTTCCTTATTTACCCCTTAAAATTAATGCTGCGATCAAGCGCCTCTCCAGATTTATACTGGTACGGCCTCCGGTCCTCCTGCAATGTCACGCAGGTTTATGGAGATGCTGGTGATCTGGACCAGTGATCGCAGTGACAAGAGCGAGGTGCCAGGGAACTTCCCAGGGCCGCTCCTGATTTACACCCGTGACTCGGCTTTATCGTAAGTGCTGCCAATGCAATCCCAGGCCAAGGCAGCTTACACCAACGTGGCAAAGCCTTGCCCTATAAATTATCTTTAGAGCACAAGGATTTCAAGTGTGCCTGTCCTAGATTAAGCCGTGTCCTTGTCAGTCTTGAACTGGAGAGGAAATAAATCCCTCTCTCCTTGTTTTTTTGCCCGACCTACCTGGCTGCAAATCCAAGACGTGGCAGAAGAGGAGCCCTGCCCGCTGCTCCGGCGCCCTGCGTGCGTGTCTGGTCTCCATCACGGTCAGCAGAAGTATTGCCAGCGTCCTTTTCATTTCATCAGCAGGGAAACTGAGGCAGAGAGTGCTCCAAGCTCCCTTCAAGGCTTGTTGCAGAGCTAGGGAAGGAGCCTGGGGAAATAAGAAGTGCCCCAGCAGAGGCAGAAGTGCAGCGGCTGGTGGGCTCCCTCCTCTGTGGCTGCCAGCATGTGTAATTAAATAATCAATTACCAACGCGTGGCTTTTACGGGCGCGTTTATGCCCGCGTCGCAGGCAGGGGATGGCGGGCTGCGGGCAGGAGCGCGGGGCTCCGCCAGATGGGCCATCAAACCCCGCTGCCGGGCGGGCGCGCGGCTCCGCTGCCTTCGCTTCTCTTGTTTGCAGCGAATTTACAAATCCTGTAAGCAGGGAAGAGCTGAGCCTTCCCCCAGGAGAGACAGATGGCTGCGGAGGCATTAGAAAGGCACTCAAAGCAGAGGGGTTCTTTGTTGTTTGGTGGTTAATACCCGTGTGCGTGGATCTGTGCGCGGCTGCAGATGATTCATTAGTGCCTGACTCTCCTGCCCTCCTCTTCCTCCTCGTGCCTTGGTGAGCATGGGGGGCTGCAGGGAGCTGGCAGCCCGGCCCTCCTTGCGAGGGGTTCTGCTTTAATCCCGCTAGAGAAGGGGTAGGACCGATGCTGGGTCCTTACTAGCCCCTGCATCACCTCCAGGTCCCGATTCCCACCATCCAACATCTGTTCCCAGCCCCGTGCCCTGTGCCAGGGTGGCCAGTTCTCTCTGCAGGGACAACATCGCCCTTCCCATGGTCACTCTGGACGTGGCGCTGGGCAGGGCTAGGAGGTGATGGGCAGTGGCAGGCAGCAAGGGGATACTGGAGAGCAGCCGAGGCCGGTGGCAGGGCTGGCACCCTTCAGCGGGGCAAGGGCAGCCTTTGGGGGAGCAGCTGCATGCCCTTTTTCAGGTTCATTTTATTAGTTTCTTAAATAGCAGCAGCACTTTTCAAACTCTGAGCATCGCGAGTCACCTCACATATTAACCGCCCAGGCGAGAGGGCACTGGGCATGTGTGGGACAGAGATAAATCTGGAGCTCCTCGCAGGGACGGCTGGCTGGTTCTTTAGTTACGGCACAGGAATAAATGTCTGCTTTGTGTCAGCTCTTTGCAAGGTCCTCCGACGTCCTTCCGGCTCCAGCTCCGCTGCACACATTCTGTCTCAGGCTGAACAAATACATCCATGGCCAGGAATTGATTTTCTCAAAACGCCGTATGCACAACAAAACCCAACATGGATAAAGTACGTCGGTTTGTGGGGGAACAATTGCGCTTCTTTCCTGGCCCCCCAAAAAATCAATTGTTAAGCGCGTATGTAAAAATACAATGGCACTAAACTGCGAGTAATTAGGTGATTGTGCTAAGCGAACGTCTTATTTAAAAATGGCTCGGCAGTACACGGCGCTGAAACACAATCTAATCAGAAGGAACCAGGAACTGTAGCGGTTTCCAGGTGAGTAAGCTGAAATGCAGGAGCCGTGGTGTGAAAGGGAGGGGCGAAGGAAAAAATCAGGGATTGAAATGACAAGGGAGGGAAAGGAGAGGAATCGGCTCCATAGACAGGAGTAACAGCAGCACATTGCCGTCCTCGTGTCTGAGCGGAAGGCGCAGCACCAGGAATGAGGGGAAACACGAAATTAAATCAAATATAGGATTACCGAGCAAATAGAAAAGGACCAGCTCGGGGCTTGGATGTTTGTCAGTGTTGGGGCGGTGAGGAGCCTGCTGGAGCAGAGGGAGAGGCTGGGGGTATGGGGGGAGCAGGGCTCATCCCTCCATCGCCCCATCACGCCCTGCCGCAGCCTCATCCCAGAGCACTCGATCCCTTCAGGTCGGGAGTGAGCGGCAAGAACAGGTGGGAATTGTTACCCTAGAAAGTGGTTTTTAATCCCATTTTCATGCAAATGTCATTGCAGTAAAGACCAAGGAAGTTCAGCGCAGGTACCGGGGCATAATTGCTTCTGAATGGATTGCTTTTTGGAAAAACAACACTTTTTCTTTAATTTTGAGTTCCCCAGTGCACCAGCTGCTCCTTTAACCCCCTCCAGTGCTCGCTGCTCCCATGGCTGCTCCAGCAGCTCTCATAATCAACGAGCGCGGGGGCCCTCGGCACCTTCGGCTCATCCGTCTTTCCCAGCGGCTCGTTCATCACCGGCAGCGGGGACGGCGCTCAGCTCCTGTCCCCACTGCTGCTCCCGGTTGTCCCCTGAAGACGGCGGTTGAAGAATTGCCAACAGCCACCGCAGTGAGGAGCGTTGGCAGGAGAGCGTGGCTTTGCCACCCGTGCTGCCTGGCCCCACCGAGGCACCGGGTTCAGCCACGTTTTACTTTTCAAGCCACCAGCGCCAACACTTCCCGGCACGGTGCATCCCCCAAAAGCGCCCAACACCCGCAGCCCGTTCGAGGACGAGACGCCAGAGCCGTGTTCAGTTCAGGAAAGGACCAGCCAAGAGGTGGAGACGGGGCAGGCGGGCGGACAGGAGTGATGGAGAGGGACCAAGTGACCATGTTTCCCCCCTCACACGCACGTGGTAGACAAGGCGGTGTGGGGCAGGGGATGATGGTGTGGGCAGGAGTGGTTTGCTGTCCCACGCTGGGATTCGCCTGCAGGCAGCACCGTGAGAAGCATCCTCCTCCCCAGCCCTTCTCTCCATGATTTGCCTTTGCTTTCTCATACAATTTGAATTATTCCGGCTGCGAGGAGAGCCCCCTCCCCTTCCCTCCTGCCCCCGTTTTGATGTTCCTGGTGCAGCGCAGCCGGTAACAGAACCCGGCCGTGCCGGAGCCGGCGCACAGCTGCGGCCACGTACTCCCCCTCGCAGAGGAGCCCTTTGAAGGCAGGTGGCGAGTGATGTGAATAGCGAGCGGGGACACGCACGGCAAGGGTGGGGGGCCAACTTTGATCCGCGGTGGGGACAGAGAGCACAGACCCTTGGCCCCGCTCCCTGGGGTGAGGATTTCCAAAATCGGGCAAAGCAGGGTGTGGGAGCCATGGGGTGAACTGGGTGGGGAGCGCACGGGGGTCCCCAGGGGCAGCGGGATGCTGTGGGAAAGGCTCTTGTCCTAAAGACAGGCAGCTCCTGGATGGATGCAGTCGCTTTCCACCCAAAATGAGCCCCTTCCCCAGGACTCGATGCCCGGCCAGGCAAGGCGCGGCAGCCTCCATGCTTCCCCACTGCCCACCCCTCCCTGCCTGCAGCTTTGCCTGCTCAGCAAGGCTCGAACCTCCCCGTCCCGCTCCCCCCACAGCCTGGCTGTGCTGGGAGGCAAGCCGGCCAGCCCCGCGCTGCTCAGCACCCCGGGCTGAACTTCTGAAGGTCACTTTTGACCCGTGTTCCCTGCAAACGTGCTGAGTCTCCACCTCATTTCCTATGCATTGAACTTCACCGACCTGGAGGACTCTCCTCCAGCCAGGCATGGGGATTTGACCATTATTTTTCTCGTGCCTCTCCCCCCACCCCCACCCCCCCTCCATCTCTCTCCAAGAGAGGATTATGGGTTGCACCTATTAATTCTAGACCTGAAGCACCGAGTGGAACTTTGCTGAGTGTTTTATAACCTGCTTTCTCCCAAATCCTCGCTGTGCCCAGCACTGCGCTTCTGCCCTTTCCGGCAAGGAAGGAGAAACTGGTGTGGAGGCAGGAGGGGGGTGGGCTGGCTGGGTGCTCCAGGGATGCGGGCGAGGGGCCGTGCCCATGGGATGCGCACCCTGGGAGGGATGCAGGGACCCTGCAGCAATTCAGCGGCAGAGCCTGGCTCTTGGAAAGGGTTGACAGAAGTGGTCCTGCTGACCCCATGCTCTCACTCGGGGATCTCTGCCCTCCTGGGAGGGACAGCAGCTTCGCATGGCCATGCGGTGACAGGGACAAGCTTCCCTTGCATTAGCCTGGGCAAATGCTTCCTAATCGTCCCTGGGCTTTCCTTCCCCAGCGCTCCCATTCAGGTGTGTCTATAGACCTGGTTCTTGCGAGCCCCGCAGGGGCCAGGGCTGGGTGGGTATCTCTGCCCAGCACCTTGCAGGCTGGCCCCGCTGCTGCCCGGGGGCCCTGGATGCCAGCGCAGCGTAACTCTTCATAACCCCGAGATCTGCGGGGCAGCAGCGGAGCAGCCATGCCACGAAGCAGACAAAGGCTGTGCCACCACGGTGCAAAATCAATTCGGCAGCTCCCAGGGCAGCGACACGGGGACAGGATGGAGCCAGCATCCTGAGGAGCCCCGGCTGCACCCCACCACAGCAGGGTCACCCCCTTTTTGGGTGGTGTTTGCAGCAGGAGGGCTGGCTGACGGGCAGCACCAGCCGGGCCCCTCCATCGTCCGTGCCTGCACAGGAGGAAAGGCAAGAAAAGGCTGGGAGCTGGTTCTGCATTTGCTTTTAGCCTTTTTCGGGGAAAATCCACTAGGATTTCAGCTGCGATTGAAACGTGAAGTGTTTGGTAGGGCCGTCTGTATACCCAGTGGTGATGGATTGATTTCACTCCCAAACTTTTACACGCCGAGTCCTCCGCCGCACTGGAGGTGAGCACGGCCATGCAGGGAGGGTTTTATAGAGCATAAAGGCACAGGCACCGTAAAATAAGGGGAGATGGGCTGGATTAAAGCAAGCCCTGCTCAGGAGAGGTGCAGGCATGAGCGTGGGCATGAAGAGCAGCTGCCAGGGGAGCTCTGCTGCCGTAAACCCGGGCACCATCACTGTCACCCTTCGGTCCCCTCCTGCCAGGCACCCCATACTCGATGCACCCCTGAAGCGGGGTGGGAAAGGGAAAGATCCCAGTGGATTAACCCAGAGCAAGTTTGGTGTCAGTGGTGCCACAAGGATTTTTCATGTATTTATTATTTTTCTTATAAATAGCCAAAAGACTCGATCCCAATTCCCCTTTAAATGGGCAAACCATAATATTGATAGTTTGCAACAGACACAAGACGAATTGAACTCCTCCATCAGCCAGCAGAACCTCTTCTAACAGGGGAAATATCGGAGCCGTAAATTCCTGAAGACAGGGTTGCTCTGCAATAGCATAATACATCTTCTATTCAATCTTCTGCACATTATGTTTTGTCCTGCATTCCGGTAGAAGAATTTATGGACTGGGAGATGTTCCTTGAAGAAGTACCTGGACGAGCTGGAGAAGTGGGTCTGTGTGACCCTCATGAGGTTCAACAAGGCCAAGGGCAAGGTCCTGCACCTGGGTCAGGGCAATTCCCAGTACAACTCAGCACAGGAGAGACATGGACCTGTTGGATTCCATATATGACCTCAAGGACTTCTGGAGCTCCAGTTTCCCCTATAAAAAAATAGCCGTATGTCACGAGAGACCCCAGGACACCAGCACGTCCCTGCCTCTCCTCTGTGCAAGCACGGTAGGAGGTTTCAAACTCATTTTGCTGCATTTTTCTGTGGGTATCCTTTTCTGCTGCGGATGGCAAAAGCACCAAGGAAATGCACTTTAAATAGGTAAACAAAAAGAGGAATTCTCCCGAATCATAATTTCCTTTCATGTGGCTCTGCCTCAAGGCTTCTGGCTGGTAAAATTAAAGAAATACAATTAAACTGTAGCTGGCTCCCTGGTGCCTCTGTGCAAACTAAGGCAAAAGACTACCGGCACTCACAGCAAAAGCACCCAGGCCCCCACAACAGAGCTAAGCTGCTGTTCACATCCCTGTCAGCAACCAGAACAGGTCCCATCTGCTGCTACTCTAGAGTCTGGTGTGAAGTGAGCTGGCAAGTCTCACCTTCGCTCCTCATGGGCAGATGCCAGCAGGCTAAAAATACGACTGGAAATGACCCGCTTCTTGGCAGCCTCCAGGAAGGCTGAAAGCTGCAGCCAGACAAGTCCTGGCGAGGAGCAGCGCTCGCTTTTTCAGTGGGAAAGGTGATTTTTAATGCTGGAGCCGCTGGGGTACCTGGTAGGCTTCTGTCCCACGCCGGCTCGATGGTGGGCAGGTCTGTCACTTCGGAGAAATGTCCCGCTGCTCCGGGGGAGTCATGGGCTTGGCAGAGGAGCTGTAGAGGCTGGGAGGAGGTGGGATGGAGCTGAGATGAGCTGAGCAGAAAAGAGCATCTCCATCCCGCGAGAATTTCTGATCTATCACTTTATGCCTTTTTTTTTTCCCAGTAAAAAATGGGATTCTTCCAGCAATAAAAGCAGCCGGTGTACAGACCATCATTGCTGGCAGGACCCTCATCACCCAAAGCAGTGGAGGGGTTTCACCCTCCTCATTTTGGGTCCCAGCCCAGCCAGGCGCTCGGTGCACTTTAGGTTCACACATTGGGGCAAACCCAGATAAATCACGGCCGGTCCCCAGGTGCTCTGGCAACAGGACCGGGGAAAGTCAGAGGCAAGCGAAGAGCTCCGGAGCCCAGTGCCCTGACTTCTGGAGAGGGTTTTATCTCATGAAACCAAACGAGCAGATGACTGTTGCCTGTGTTGACCGGGGGACTGCGCTTCCCGATTACACTTTATAAACCCCGAGCCGTTTACTGCCGTGGCAGATAAGTGGAGCTTTTAAAGGAGGAGAAACGGTCTGGGGTTTGTACATTTAATAGACTTGTGCGTGTGTGTGTGATAACACGAGGAGCCCAAGCTGCCTGCCAGGCTGCGGCTTCTACATCCCAGAAAGGAGGCAGCAGCCCCCCGTCCCTCCCCAGAGGGGTCCGAGGATGGAGCATCCCCCCAGCACCATCCCTGCCTGGCCAGCCCGGGCGAGACGGCGAAGGGCAGGAGGGGGTCCCCTCTGTAAAGCACTTGAGATGTTTGTGTGGTTTCCAGAGTCTCTTTGGCCACATCCAGCCTTTTTCTGAAGTTGCTCGAGCTGTAATGGATGCACATAACGTAAAGCACATCTTAATCAATGTGAGAGGTTCTGCTTAAAACCCAATGATTTTGATCTGGAGCCTGACAACGTGGTAATTTATATGCAGTGCAGCATAACCAAAGAGCTTGTTATGCAAACACAGACCACTGATTTGACAAATCTCCTGGAAACAGAATTAATGTCTGTATTCTGTGAAAAGATGTAATTTATTTTAATATTTTAAAGAGAGAAAATTATATATGCATGTATATGTGTGTATAAATAGAATTAAACAGAAATAAGCACAAATGCACATGCGGATACGTGTGTTTACAAACATTTCGCTGCAGCTACGTGAATCTACATGAACCGCAGGGACGTGGATGGATGGATGGATGGATGCGTAGCGGATGTAGATCATCATCTTTCAACCGGTGTCAATTGGATTGTGTTGATTTACCTCCGCTTCAGACGTGGCCAAAAGCAGGTAGTTAATTAGATCCACAGTGATACTCCAGCTCTTTTAAAAGGAGAGAGAAACGCTGCTGGTTCCCGGCGCAGAGCCTGGCCCTCTCACGCGGTTGCTGCAGACTTTGTGCCACGGCACAGAAACACGAAGATGCTGCATTGGAAATGACCTCCTGATTATCGGTGGCATCGCTCGCCGCCTTTATTTATGGGCCGCAATAACATTAGTGTAATATTATTGTTGTCCTTTTTGCAAACCATGCTTTATTTATGCGGCTGAGGTAGGAAACACAGGCTGCATAATTGAGGTTTTGATGGAACAAAACATATGTGAGGAATTTCTTAATTTGATTTCAGCCGCACACCCCGTTCGCTACCCAGTCTCCTTATCTTCCCGTCTGTTTGTCTTTCTCCACATGGACACAGCCATTTATCTCCCGCTCTGTTCCTTCTGAGGCTCCTGCTTCGCTGGCATCCAATTTTTTCTGTTTCTGGAGGATGCAGAAAAGCTGCTGAGAGCGCAGCGGGGTGGGAGAGGGAGCTCTTCCCAGGGACGGCCAGGAGGAGAAGTTGGGAAGATGTGGGGAAAAGAGAGACACCTCCAGGGGAAAAAAATGGGAAAAGGAGGAGGGAAAAAGGATCCAGTGGAGTTTACAATAACCTTCCAACAGCCAGGCCATGCGTGTTAATACAGCTCACAGCTTGTGAGCTCCGTCTGCAACGTGGTACCGCCGGTTCACCGCCCGTCCCTCCTGTGGCAGAGCCCAGCACGCAGCAGAGGTCTCAGCTGGTAGCTTGACTTCATTTGCATATCGTTGATTAGCGCCGGTTGATTGCTGTTAGCTGTGTACACACCTTCCTGCTTTGGCAGGACTCGCTCCAAACCCACAGTCCCTTCCCAGCCCATGCGCTGGGGCTGTGGCACGGCGCATCCCCCCTAACGCCTGTCGATGCGGGAAGCGGTGCGAGGGCATCGACGGCCTCGATTGACCGCACTCCCCAGCCCCAGCTCCCCTGTCTACCCCTTAGCCTCAGTAATTAACCGAGTGGCCCCCCGAGCTCCCCTAACCCCCCTGTCCTTGCTGGGCGATGGATTGCCCGTGGGACAGCCGGGCCAAGCCGTGCCCGGACCTACAGGCACTGCGACCTGCCCGGAGTGGAGGCAGGAGCGGCTGCAGGAAGCTGATTAAGCATTCCGTCCTCCTTTTGCCTCAGAGATGCGCTGCAGACCCAAAGCCTATTGAATGTTCAAGCAGAATTCTTATTAATTTTATGTGGGAGATAGGAGAATAATTGCCTGGAAACCCGCTTTAAAGAATGGAAACAAACTGCCTCTTCTTTGTTATTTAATTTGTATTGACTTTTTTATTTTTATTTTTGGGAGCTGAAAGCGCCGAGTGTGATTTTCAATGCTTTCAAATGCGTATTATGTCCCCACTTAAGGATTTGCTGTGAAGTGGGTTCGACGAGCGAAAACGCGCGGCTCTGCACGCCGACAGAACGGTACCGACAGCAACGCCAATGGCAGGGCTGTCGCCTGCGCCGCCACGGCAAAGCGCGGCTTTGCCGAAACCCTCGAGCCGGTGGGAATCGCCCTGGCTGGCCCCGAGCGCGTGGAGCCGCCGTGTCGCGCGCCGCCTCGCCGTGCCGGGACCGCTCCCTCCCGCAGAACCGGCCAGAAATCTCCCAGCGCAGCAGTTTCCTCGCAGGGGAATGAAAGAAAGTCATTCTCTGGGAGGAGAGGCAGGGCAGGGAGAAGGAAATGCGCAGCACGGAGTGGGAGGAGGAGGAGGAGGGTGCGAGGGGTGGGGAGGCACGGACCCAGCGCAGCGTCTTTGCTGATGCTGCTCACAGCCCTGGTCCCATCACGGCGTCGCACAAACACTCTCGCCCTCTCCATGTTCTCCGTGCAGGAAGATCGGCGGTGACCTTTAAATGTCACTTCCAAATGCCAGCCCTAGCTAAGTGGCTACAAAGCGCGGTGTTCATGCGAGATTATGGGGAGCGATAGGGCTGAACCGCGTGCCTCCGGATGGCAGCCAGGCAGGGATGCTGCAAAAAGGAACGGCCCCCTTGGGCGCTCCACGACCACGTTCTCCTCCACCCGTCATTCGTCGGGCCACCCTGTCCCCTCGTCCCTGCCCTCCCCGGGCAGCTCCTCGCTGCTGGCGATGGCTCGTGTGCACCCATCTGGGGTTTTCTTTGCCTCCCCTTTGCTCTCACCTTGGCAAACACTCAATCGACACGGTAACAAGTTTCTGTCTGGGAGATCGAGTGGGGATAAGTGGGGCCAGGGCTGGCCTCTGCCGAGCCCCGGCGCTCCCGCGGTGGCAGGGGTGGTTTGCCGAGCTCTGCCCACGGCCATGCGGCACAGCGGGGCTGGTACCGCGATCCCTGGCGGAGGAGCTGGGATGATGCTGCTGCTCACTGGGCTTGGAAGCATCAGCAGTTCAGTTCACGTCCCTGGCACTGAAATCGGGACTCCCCAGGCATGGGGTGGGCTGTCAAGGCTGGGTGTCCACCCTGCCAGGGATTGCTGACCTGTGGCATGCAGCAAGTCAAACCGCAGCATGATCTTCCCTGCTTCTGGATTACTTTTAATTAATTAAAATTAATTAGTAAATCAAACCAGGAAAAAAAACCAACCACCCGGATCCGGCGGCGTGTTTCAAATGCATCGCGGTGTTCTAACACGACTTGTGTTAGACCTGGCCAGTCGCTGGGGGAGAAAATCATTCAAGACTTTGTTTTCAGCTGAAGTTTGGATGACCAAGCTGTTCCTGCACGGTTGCCATCTGATCCCCATCAAACCCTGTCCCCCCCCTCCCACCAGCCCACACCGGACCAGGCACACGGCACTTTTATGGTCAAATAAAATCAAGTCACCGAGTCACTGCTGTAATCGCTGTCACGCTGGCACCATCAGCGTTACCCGGGGTGAGATAGCTATCCAGAGGAAAGCGAGAGGCTTTGGCTCCACAAATTGTATTTCCCTAGGCAGCGGATTAATTAAAACTATCAAGTGTTCCCAGCTTTTTGAAATTAACTTTGAAAGTGTTCACAGGAAAAAAAAGTGGGAAATAAGAAAAAAAAGCCCGAACAAGTTTTTTTGGTCCTCTTCTTCTCCCTTGAGTGAAGGGAAAGAGAAGAAGGTGGATTTTTTTGCGCCCCACTCCCCCCCCCCCCCCGCCCCCCGACCATTTGGAGTGTGAGAGACAGGCCTGGACCACGGGAAGCTCATCCTGAATCGTGATGCTAAACCCAACCAAGCGTCCCTTCGGTTACGTTTCTTTTTTGGGGGGGCTGCTTGGCTTCCTTGAGATTGTTCCCTTGTTTTTATCTGCCCCTCTCCGTCCCAGCCTGGTAATGGGGACCAGGCTCCGTGCTCCAAGGCTCCATGCTCAGGCATGAGGGAAATCCCAGGGGAAAACCACTGGGATGCAGCGGACGACACCTGATATAAACCAGAGGAGATGGGGAAATAAAAAGGGAGTGGGAAACAATCCCACCCGACAGGCTGTGTACAAGACATTAGGGACTATCACGAAGAATCATACTCGGCGCGGGATGAAGAGGCTGCACCGAATATACAGGAGCTGCTGCTGGCGGGGATGGTTCGTGATCTAAGAGAGCAATCGGGAAGACGGTGCCTCGTTCCCGCAGGATGGAGGTTTATTTCTCAGCAGGTTCAGCCATGTGGTAGGTAAATTATTCTCAGCCATATTTCCTCGGGTCTTATTTCATGGCCCAGTGATGATTGTGCTACTGATCTTCCAAAGGGGGTTGTTCTGGGCTGGAGAGACCTTATAAATAAGGACGTGGAAACCTTCCAGAAGAGACAATAGCTAAACACACCGTATAGGCATCCTGTCTTATGCCATATGGGGTGAAATACAGTCCAAGAGCCCTGGAACAGGGACATTTCACTGCGCACCGCTTCCTCGGGGTTGGCAAGGAGGAGCAGGGGATGCTAACGCAGCCAGGCAGGGCGATGCGCCCGGCAAGGCGAGATGTTTGCAGGAACAAGCCCCACCAGGCTTAAAGCAAAGGTTTGCGGCAGCTCTGGACTCGTCTTCCTGCTGGTGCCAATCTCGGTTAGTGTCAGGGGCTGGTGGGGGCTGTCCCAGTTTCAGTCAGGGTCCTGCCCTCCTGCTCAGCCCTTCTCCCCGAGCAGAGCTGGCTGGAGAGGAGGATGCCTTGCTTGTGCTGGTACCCCCACGTGTCTCCTTCCTGGCAGGGCTGGAAGGAGCCTCGCTGTGTCTGCCAGCGTCGTGGCAGCTCCTTCGTGAGCGCTGCTGCGAGCTGGGCAGCAGCTCCCACCGTTCTGCTCCATGGCCCTCTGTTTTCCCCACATCTCCCCATTTCTGTTTCTCGGGACAGGACAGATCCCTCACACGTGGGTGTCCCGCACCGACGTCCCCGGCTGTGCCTCCTGCAGAGCTGCCTGTGCTCCCTGCCCGGGGGTTCTCCTGCCTGCACTGCCTACAAGCACTCAAACTTCCCTTGGTTTGACATGCGCCATTTCACGATCTTCGATAAAACGTGCTGGGAGCAGAAGGAGCAGACCTGGGATCCCAGAGGGTCCTGGATCAAACCTAATTACTCTTCAAATGACTTCTAATCATCTTTCCCAGCTCTGTTCCCCACAGCATCCATTCCTCTGGCAGCTGCGGAGCTGAAAGGAGGAAACAAATGCAAAACAACTCATTAGGAATCCACAAACCCAAATCTGCCCACCCCAAGCAGACAAAAAGCAGCTCAGGGTTGCTGCAGGACGGCTTGGCCCGTCTTCTGCAGCTCAGCGGGGCTCTCGGCAGATCTCGGCTGCCTGGAGGGAGGTTTCCTCTTCCCCTCGCTGCCTTTGTGCCTTATCTTCAGGCTGACAAGATGCTTTGGCTGCGAAGGCTGCGGAGTGGCTAATCCCGGCTCACCCAGGGATGGGGGAGCAGAGGCGGCGGCTCAGAGGGTTCGTCCTGATTTGTTCCACCTCTTCAGCCCCTGCTGTCCCCTCCCAGCATTCCCCTTTACACCATCCATGTGCCGTGGGCTTTGGGGGACACCAGCACCCTCCGCCCGAAGCCCCAGGGGAAGGGTTTAACCCGGCCCAGCTTTGGCAATCACTCAGCTGGTATAAGCTGCCCTCCCAGTTCTCCCAGTCTGACCAGTGGAGAAGGGACTATCCAGGCCCCGGGGGGGAGGTCTGTCCTCCAGCTCGCTGACTGCAGTCCCCACAGTCCCTTAGGAAGCTCGGGCACACAGACTGGAGACTGGCCACAAATAGCTCCTGTTCCCAAGTGCTCCCCTTCCATTAGTTAAAAAAAAAAATTAAAAAAAATCAATTCGCTGCTTTTTATTTGCTATCTTCTCACCCCACTGCAGCAAGCCTTTGCCAAGCACGAACAGCCCATCCTGGCTGCTGGCGCTGAGGCTGCTTTCTGCATCCCAGATGGCTGGAGGGGTGCGAGGGAGGCGGCGAGAAGGGCTGTGGGATGGGGCAGTGCTGGGACTGGGGCGGCATGGGGCTGGGGACAGCCTGCAGCGGGGCAGCGGGGACCGCTCTGGTTAATGCCACGGTGCGAGATGTAAAACCCAACATTAGCACAAAACCTGCTCGAGCGCCTTCTCCCGATTACCTCAGAATTATAATTACACTGGCCCTCAATATCCCCACATCTGAGTAATCACAGCTGGCTTACCAGCCCCCAGCCGCGATCTGGTATTAACTTTTAATCACCTCGCTCTGTGCCGGGGAAGGGGTGGCCACAGCGAGCTGTCCTCGTTAGGGACAGTTCATCAGCATCCCGAACACAGCGAGGGCCAGGGATGCAGGGAAGGGGCCAGCCGCTGCGTCCCTTCCAGGAGAGCCTTTGGTGGCCCAGGGCAGCGGTGTCCTGCTGTCCCCACCAGCCCCTTCCTCCCTTGGGATCCATCACCCTGGGGACGCAAACTGGCTCTGCCGTGGTTTTCCACGGGGCAAAGCGCTCAAATTCCAGGAGCCGAGTGGAGGGTAGAGCCAAGCCCATGGGGGAATAGCCAGACCGTGGGTGCCCAGCGGCAAACAGCACCGGGATTCCAGGGAAGAGATAAAATCAACAGCAGGGATGGACAGAGAAAAGAGGGGAACATAGGAAGAACTGTCCCCGCTTAGATAGTATAAAACAGTCTCCCTAGAGGAGTGATTTCAAACACGTTTTTAATTAACTGCGCTTAACAACAGAATTATTGTACATTAAATAAATAGCAGTTGATTATTCAGAATGTATTTACTGAGCCTTAGGTACCACAGGACACAGGGGTAGCCTCTTGCTCGGGACAGTGGGGTCAGAGCAGTTGGTTATTTATGTTACAGCCTCTGTTAGTGCGGGGAAGGGGAGAAAACCTGGGGGGGCAGAGCCATCCCGACCGTGAGACATGGGGCACTGGGGTGGGGAAGGTTTCTCGTCCTGCCTTTCCCCTTGCACCTCGGCCGTAAGGAAAAGCCACCTTTACTGTGCCTATTTATCGGGGCTGTAATAAATGAGGGTCCGGGACTTTCCCCCCCGTGATTGATGGACACGGGGATTAGTTTAAGCACAAGGGGAAGCTGAGTGGTCTGGCTCGGGCCACGGCACATCCATCAAGCCGACAGGCAGAGCACAGATCTTACTCCTGTCTTCACCAGGAACCCTTTTTTTAAACAAGAAAAGAGCACTTTGGATTTTATTAGAGTAAATATACACGTACGAAGCAGTGCTCGGCTTTACCGAAGGTATTGGCAAACGGCCACAAGCTGGGCTCGGTTCACATCGTGAGAGAGCGTGCCAACGGTTAACGGCAGCAATTCCTGCCCCAAACGAGCTGCCTGCCCACCTTCTCCAGGCACCCCCATCCCATCAAAGCCCTCGGCACAGCAATGGGGCCAAACCCGCCGCTTACCCCAGAAAGGGGCTGCAGAGGTGTTTGTGAGCGCGGATACAGAAATCCAGATGTGGCTGCTCCAGAGACAGACCTGTTGTCCCAGAGGGGCCTGACCGCCCGGGGCAAAACCCATGAGAGCCCCTGGGCGACAGCGGAAAACAAAATCCAGATTTTGTGGCTCCCAGCCATGTCCTCTTAAAACTAAATTCATGGCTCCCGCCTGCCTGGACCATCGTTTCGCAAGGTTTATGCACAAACCACGTACAAGGAGACTGGAAACATAAAATTATATAGGGCAGTTAATTGAAAAACTGCCTGCGCCGCATGCAATAATTGGCATTAAGTGTTGTGTGGAGCAGGAAATCACTCGATATTAAACAGGCTCGCTGGTACCGTAACAGCGCTGGGCAGCTCCGGGGCCAGCCCAGCACCCGCAGAAACCGGGAGGAGCCGCTCCGCTGCTGGGATTGGGGTGGAAAATAAAGTTTCCATGAAGCAGGAGTTTCTGTGGAGGGTGTTGATGCTGCACAGGTTCCACAGCTGGTACTGAACGGAATAACCGGGAGGAACCAGTGGCCGGGAAGAGAGCCATGACTTCAAGTGGTGGTTTGAATCAGCGTGAAGAAAGACAGCTAACGAGATTTTTATTTACCTTTTTATTTGTTAAGCGAGTAAAAGTTGGCGGTCCCCTCTATTTCCTACAGGATTTTAACCACTCACGGAGGTCAGCTGAGGTATTTCCCTTCCAATAACCAGCCCACGAAGGGCCCCACTGTCCCAAGCGCAGGCCACGGTACATCCCCCGGACGCACACTGCAGAGGAGCGCTGTCACCTCCAGTCATCCAGACCGACGAGGGAAAAATGAGGTGGGGAACGACAGAGCGAGGGGCTTGTGGTTCCTCGGCCAAAACCAGCCGGCAGAGCAGTTCTGTCCCCAAAGTCCTGCCCCGCTTATCTCCAAGGCATCGATGTGGCAGGAATGACCGTGTCCCCCTGCTAGACCCTGTTGTGGGGGTCACCAGGGACCCCAAACCCGCTCCCTTGCTCTGGGGACGAGGCAGCGTTTGCTCCTGGGTTGGGGTTGTCCTTTCTCTCAGCTGGGACTAAAACAAGGAGCCGGGTTTAAAGTGCTGGTCGCATCACCCCCAGCCGTATTAGCAGCATCAGGCAACTGTAATTTACAGACACTTTTCCAAAGGGGACTTATCAATATATTTATTTTGCTGCTGACAGACAGCTGAGCTCTGCGCCAGGGTTCGCTAAGCCTTGCTAGATCATCTCTATGATCCACAGGTTTCCCCCATACAAATATTTAGCTCTACCTCAGAATAGATTTTTTTTACTATCCAACCCCCTCTCGGCCCCTCCGCTGCCTGGGGACACGGGTGCTGCCAGGGCTGCAGCCAGGCTCCTGCGGTCCGTCGGTCAGGGGTGACCGCTTGTTCAGGAGATGCCGCAACATGGGCAGAAAATATTAGCTTAATATCTTCAAGCCCTGCCTTGAGCGCGGTGTGGCACATTTCATAGACACCTTTGCTGTCATCTGTCGAAAGGGGAAGCCAAAGTGACACCGCGGAGTCCCAGAGAAGGGCAGGGAACTGCGGGAGCTCTGCTAACCCCCGCCTCTGCAGGAGTTTTTGGCTGCCTCCTCCAGCCCAGTGCATCCCAGCCTGCAGATCCCCTCTGTGTCCCAAAGCTCCCGGAGCAGCCCAGCGCTCAGCCCAGCACGGTCCTCAGCAGCTCTGGCTGCGCCCGTAGGGACAGAAGGAGCCGGTCCCTGTGCCAGAAGCTTCGGTCGAAGCAGCATCCCATTGCTCTCTCCTTCTGGTCGAGTTAGGGCAAGGAGGAAGCGTGCACAAACCGAGCGCTGCTGGAGCTTGCTCATTTATTTGGGTGATGATAGTTTAGCTTTAAATATTTATAGTGCTTCCTAACGCGCGGGGAAGTGTACTGTAGCGTCTTCTGCTGAGCCCCGTGAGCTCACGGCAAATATCATTGTCTCTTCGCTGCTAAATCTTTGATGAGAATCGGGGAGGAAGGTGGATTCGCTGTGTGTGTGTGCTGAGGGGGGGGGTCAGGAGGAGCTGCCCCTGGAGCAGACCTGCTCCTCAGGGCCCGGGAGCCCAGGCTGGCTTTGATTCACCAGCGCCTTCTCCCCAAGCCCCAGCGCTCTCGTGACACTTCTGATGCGAGGCCAGGATTGGTTTGGGAAGGGCCCTGAGCCACCTCTGTCTCAAGGCTTTCTCACACCAGTGGGCGCGAGCTGCCAGACGGCCACTCTCAGCCTCTCCAGAGCTGCTGAAAGGGGGCTACTTAAGCAGGGGACTATTTAATCAGGGACTCTTTAAGCTGCAGGGCAGACTTCATTTACCATCACGGCACAGCAGAAAAGTTTAACAGCTTTCACAGAAAAAGCCCCTCACAGCATCCTACAATCCAGTTTTCCGCCCCTTCAAGTTCTTGTAATAAATCTGCAAATAGGGAATTTATCATCTCTCGGTAAACGTGTCCCTTCCCCGCCGGCTCCAGGGAAATCTCTTGCTCTGGGTGCCGCTCGTGCCAGGCTGCTGGGGACCGAGGTGTCCCCGCTGCCTGGGCACCCCCTGCCAGCCACAGCTCTCCTGCGGGGGCACTGGGAAGCATCTTCCCCACGGCGTGCTGCGCATCCCGCCCGGCACAGCCCCGCCGTGCCGATGGAAAGGCTCGTCATCGATGGCCCACGCTCCTTGGATGCTCTCCAAAGGGCAGGAAGCGCAGCCTAAACCTTCAGCCCGGCCTAAGCCATTGTTTATAATGAATCGAGAACGATCCCATCACCCTGCCGGGCAGTTTGGCTATGGGAGATGTCGTGGTAATAGGAACCGGACAGTTAGACCCTGCCCTCCCCAGTGCCGAGAGCTGCTGCAGGGTGAGGGGATGCGGGACCAGGGCATCTGTTTGGGAGGCTGGTCCTGGAGCCGAGTCCCTCCAGGAGGGTCCCTGCAGCCCCCAAAGCTGCTCCGGCACCCTCTGCTATAACCCCTGGAGAAGAGCCAGGCATTGCTCTCCACCCGTCCTAGAGAGCTGAGGCCGGGAAGTAACCCACAGATCATCACGTGGGTGAGTGCAAAGCTGGGCAGGGCTCAGAGCCCCCCCAACAACCAGCCTTTAAGCTGGGACGTTGAAGTGTCCCCTTGCTGCTCTGCTCGGCTCCGAGCCCGTCCCCGTCCCTCTCGCACCGCTCGGCGCCTGACGCGGCTGCATAATCAACCCAGCGAGGAGCGCGGGCAGTTTTTGCAGGGGAAATATAAATGTATCTATAATTAATGATCCTCCAAGAACACGCGGCCCCTTATTAATGTACCAATTTGGAGAAACATAATTTATGAGACACTGAGCTTAATCATCGGCAAGATCCCAAGTCAGATGCCTGGGAAGGGAGGGAAGGAGGAGTCGCCTGCTGTGATTGCACGTTCAAAGGACACTTGTAACATCCAGCTCTCTTGGCAGGAGCAAATCCCCTCACGATATGGCTGGAGACAACCCAAGATGGGCCTGATGCGAGGGAAGGGGGAAGAAAGAGAAGCCGAGCCAGCAGGCAGTCCACCGCGAACACCCTTCCCACCGCGCTGTGTTACATCAACGGACCCAGACCTGCTCTGCCAAACCGCTCTCCTCAGCCCCTGGTCCGCAGAGGGAGGTGGGACCTTCTGGGGTGGCCCAGGTCCCCTGGAAGTGGCCCTTCTTCTCGACCCGCTGCAGGACGAGTCCAGAGCGACAGGTTAGACCTTTTATAACAGGATCCCGGGTGGCTTTTCAGCACGAAGCCTCCCATGTGTGTGCGGTGGAGCTTGCGGCTGGCCGGGGGGTTCAGCAATCCCGTTTAACCTGGGTTTCCACACGGGGCTTCCCAGTAGGACAACATTTCCATGGGTTTCTGTGGGAAATACTTACTTCCAGGGAAAACAGAGAAACTGAAATACCGACTCGGCTCTGGTTACCAGAGCCTGCGAACGCGCTCACGCAGCTCCCGGTTTTCAGTGAAAACCCTCGGCATATGTCGAGCAGCATATGCAGCGCGGAGCGGGGGCGGGCGGCGGGCGAGGAGATATTCCCAGTCAGCACTGGAAAGGCCCCAATGCAAAACCACTCAGAAACATCAGTAGCTTTTGCAAAATCATGTTCTCATTTCCCGTTCCTTCACCAGCCCCGGCTTTGGATGCTCAGCACTTCTCAAAAGTGATCCAAGCTGGGATGCCACATGCTCTCTCCAGCGCTGCCAGCGTCCCTCTTCCCTGTGTGAATGGCAACTCTCTTTTATCAGGGGGCTATTAACAATTAAACAAACGACGCTCCCTTATTTATTTTTGCCTTGCAAAAGCTCTCAGAGAGCCCAGGCTACATAAGCCAGGGCCCACGGCTCGGCGGAGCGGCTTTAAGGCGACGCTGTCTGCCTTTAGCACATGCAGCGCATCAAGACATCTGACGGAAACACACGTTTCTCCTGTGCCAGCCCCCTCTGCGCAGCACCTCTCTGCTGCTCTGTGGTTTAAATTAATTTTAACAGGGCTAAAACAACCTCATGCGCACATGGGAATCTGCATGCCAAGGGATTTTTACTGGATCTTTCCCAGCAGATGTTGGCAGATCAGCAGTAACAGCTCCGGGAGGTCTCCCCGAGGTGCGCTGCTCTGGGGCGGTGCAGGCTGAGCCACACACGGCTTCAGCCGGCGTGATATCCTCAAGCAGCCTTGGATTTGTCCCAGCCTTTTGCCGGAGGATTCCAAAGGTCCTTACAGGGGGTAAGCGGCGAGGCCTGACAGCCTTCCAGGGAGGAGGAGAGCAAGGGAGAGCAGGATAATCCCACCGCCACGATCCCCCAAAGCCAGCCCGGCAGCGTCATGCGCACGAGGACAGCGGAGCCCCGAGCAGGGGGATGCTTGCGCCTGCCCACCGCCCAGCTCCGCAGCAGAGCCCCCCACTCAGCTAAAGCCCCCGCAGGCACCAGGCACCAGCTCAACCGCTTCCTTAAATCATGCTCCAGTCTGATAAGCGTTTGAGAGCCTTTAAAATGATAATTGCGCAGCACGGGATAAAGCGCAGCAGCCGCTGCCTGAATATTCATGAGTGGGGGACCAGGGATGCTGCCGCTTTCAAAGGGATGCGGGGGTACACCTCTGCCAGCAGCGCCAGCGGGAACCAGCTCGGCAAAGCACCGCTGCCCTCCGGAACCCCTTGGGAACCAGTGTTCCCACTCAGCCATTAGTTTGTCTTTCTGACGGAGGTTAGACCCCCCCCCAAAACGCTTGGTTCACACCTGGACCCCCAGTGTTTAAGCAGCAGGAGGCGGGATCCCGGGCAAACAGCACCGAGGCTGGGAAAAGCTGGGCAGGTCCCGCTGTTTGCCGCCACGCGCAGCCCACAAACACCTGTACGCTCCAGCCAGGGCTCTGCCAGCGCCGCGGAGCAAAGAGCAGCTCATTAAACCCACCCTCGCTGCCACTGACCCCGCTGACGGCGCTCTGAGGGCTTTGACATCCATAAAGAGAAGGGACCACGAAATCAATTATCCCAAAGTCTGCGACAAGGAGCCTGCAGGAGCCGGCACGCAGCGCTCGGACTGCCAAGGGGTCATCCGCGCGCCGCGGCTGGCCCCGAAGGCTGCGGAATGGGCTTTCGGGATAGTTTAATTAGTGTGATTTATGTCGCCTTCAATTGATCGGCTCCCCGGAGCTTCAGGAATCTATCAGAGGGAACGGGCAGCATCGACCCCTCGTTTAGAACCTGCGCTGGAATCACAGAGACTCAGGTGATGGTTAATAAGCAAATATCCTGCTTGTAAATACAGCCAGCCTGCGCCTGGGTCTGCAAAAGGCAGGGGGTGGGAGGGAGGGTTGGGGGCTTCACTGCCCCAAGCCCACCCGGGGCTGGTGTCCCCACCCCGGCTCTGAGCGTGACCCGCCGAGGCAGCCCGGGTGAGTGGGTTAAGCAGCCAAAATCACTGACTTGCAGTAAAATCAACAAAGCGAGGTGAAGCAAAGTCCTTGAGAACTGATAAAAAGAGAGGGCTTGGCATCTTAGCACAAGGAGGTGAGCTGCCAGCAGGTGCCAGCTGTCCCATGGCAGCACTGGGCGGCACTGGGACACCAGGAGACAGTGCTGGTCGCTATGGGAAAAGCATCCCGCGGGTGCTCTTCAGCCTTCGCCAGGCTCCAGCTCCGCTCCAGAGCACCGAGCTCGCGTCTTGTTGTTGTTAGTGGCGGTTCGGTTGAGTTTCTCCTCTCTCTTGATCCTAATAAAAATTAAGTGAAAGCGAAATGAAAGCAAAAAGCTTGGCAGGGCGAGGACGGAGCAAGGCAATTAGTTTGTGCTCTTGAAAATTATTCACTAATTGTGCAAGGAGTTGTGTACAAAAAGGGAACTAATAAAAGAGATTTAATTTGATTCTGGGAAGGGAAGGAGAGCGGAACAAGCAGCGGAATGCGCTGAGTGCTAATGGGCTCCGCTGCTGCTCGGCTCGTCCCCGAGCAGGTACCGCCTGGCAAATGTGGCATTGAATCCACTGACGTGGGGGGCTCTGAGCAAATTACCTGTGACTGTGCGACCGCCTCCTCCCCAGGGAGCCTGCCCGCAGCCTGGAGCTCACCTCCAGCACGGAGCAATGATGCCACCTCACTCTGGGAATCACCAGTAATACCCCGATTTTGCAGGTGGGGAAACTGAGGCACGCAGCTGCAGCTGCAGAATAGCGCCCAGGTCTGCATTGCTGCCGGGCTGGTTAGAGAGGGGGTTAGAGATGGGTGTGCAAACACCTGAACCCCTAAATCTACTGCAGGCAGCTGGGGGTGCCTTTTCAGCCTGGGTTCAGACATTCGGGGAACTTCCTCCCCCCCAAGAAAGGAGCTGAGGAAGAGGGACCAAAGCCTTCCCAGAAACATCCCCAGGATGCTCAGAGGCACAGCAGGGTCAGTGGGGAGTCAGAGAGGCCAGACGTGGTACCGTGGGCACAGGGATGCCCGTGCCGGAGGTCTCGCCCGTGGCACCAGCGGGTTCTGCAGGTTTCTTTGGCTGGGCGTGGAGGAGGGAAAGCAACAGCTTCGGTGAGGAACAAAACACCTGAGGGGAACCAAAGCCCCTTTGGCAACGACCTACGAGGCAGAGCCTGAACCTGATAACAGACCTGCGATTTTTTTTTTTGGAAGATGCTCCCAGAGGGAGCTGGGAGGAGGAGGGATCCTACCAGCATGGGGCGACGAGCTTTTGGGTGGCCATGGGGAAAAGGAGCGCCGAGATTTCCCTGACTTCCTCGGGGCTGGGACTGCGATTTGCCCCCAGTGTCGTCCCCCCCCGCCATCCAGCGCCTGCTCCTTGAAGCCCCTTTGGTCCCATAAAATCCCAGCCCAAAGCTGACATCACCACGAGGTCCGACTAGTGCATGTGCCCCGGGAAACGGCCCGCTGAGCTGGGGCGGAATGGAAATGTCTGGTGAGAAACAGAGAGAACCCAAGGAAAAGAGCCGAGATCAATAAAAATGTTCCATTTCAACTCTTCCCGAGGGTGGGAGGGCTGCCGGATGGGTGGGGGTACCTGGAGGGCAGCTCCAGGGATTCCCTAGATGAAGTCGGGGTGGTTATTTTCCTCTGTGCCCATTCTGTTTTGCCCCCAGGACAGGAGGTAGCTGCAGCTGATGGGACAGGAACTCTGGTGCTCTTCCAGTCTGCAACCCAGAGACCTCGGGGAGACCCAGCAGCTTCCCCCTCTTTGGTGGCTGATCTCTGAACTCCAAACCTAATCACCTGGGACATGCCAAAAGTGCTTCTGTACTTCGGTAGCAGTGACATTCATCTTGGAGATAGTTAATTACATGCTTGTTGGACTTGCTTCGAGCGGTAATGCCATGCACGTTACGCTGCTTCCGAAGTGAAGCCACCCAGAAATCCCTGTTACGGACAAAATTGCTCCTGTTCAGGTGAACGCACTCCTAAAATATTTACACTCCTCCCTGGCCCCGTCTGGGCTCCCTCCGCGGGTTTGGGGCAAGCAGGGGATCGCAGGATGAAGGCGCTGGCAATAAACGGTCCGTGGCTCCGAGCCCCTGGGAAGGGGAGAGCCCATCTGTGGCGTGTGCAATGCCGTGCCACCAGCCTCCCTCCCCATCTCTTTTTGGCAGGACCGATGACATTTAAGTTTTCTGAAAGCTTCACTAAAAAGTGCTTTAGCCGGTATCTCCTCGATCTCACTTCCAGTCAAATGCCACCACCTTCCCCCTCCCGGATGAGAATAAAGGGGCAGGTCGTCCATCACAGGCACGGCCCTGCCCTGACGTTACCAACGTGAAGTGGTTTTCCTTCAGTGCCACGAGTGTTTTGACAGCATTAAAACAAAATAATCCAACTTTACAGAAATGTTTCAACGGTTTCTTGATCAGATTGTGCTTATTTAAAAAAAAAAAAAATCCTCATTATTGGGAATTTTCCAGATTTGGGCAGTTTGGGTTGATTCAGGAGGAGAAGCTGACTGGGAAATGCCCAACACCACCAGACCGCGGGGTGCTGCCAGGGCCGGAGGACAGAAATGGCGTGTCACGATGTCCCACGTCAGAGCCAGGGAGAGAGGCAGAAAAACAACGGAAAGAACGGAAATCTCCTGTGCTGGGGCTTTCTAATTCCCCAGCTGCCCCTTGAACCAGCATCAGAGCCGCTACCGGCCAGGCTCTGCCCAGCACCCCAGCGATGCTCATATTCCCAGTGACAGGGCTGTAAGACCTGGGTCCTTCCGGCACATTCCGGGTTGCTGGAGAAGGGAGTTTCCCCACGAGCCGCGACGGCCCCGCCGCGGAACGCCGTGGCTGCTCGGAGCAGCGAGGCCAAGCTCCAGCTCCACCCGCCTCCCAGCGCGGAGGTTCCAGTCGGGACGGTGCTGGGAGCTGCAGGCAAAGGGCAGCCGCTGCCGCAGGCATTGCATCCCGCTCCCAGCCGGAGCCTCCGCCAGCACCTTGCTGCCCCTTGGCACCCGGGAAGCTCATGTCTGTCCCCAGGGAAGAAGGATGGGACACTTGGGATTTTTCCTCGTAGCAACATTTCTGCTCCACTTTTTAGGACTGTTTTTCAGCTCCAGACTCAGTGCCTGACCTTAGGCTTGGGCTTCTGCAGCGCTTTGAAGAGGGGAAAAATCCCTCCGGAAAAGCTGCCTTGAGCCAGCGGGACTGAGCGTGGATGGGCTGAGGGGCCAGAGGCCGCGAGGGCCGGTCCTCCCCATCCTCATCCTCATGCCGTCACGTCCCCGTGCCGCGGCAGAGCTAAGTGGATGTCGACCGCCGGCGGAGCCACGAGAGTGGCACTTTATATTCCCTTTGCACGGGGATAAATGACTGCAGAGCAAAGGCAAACGAGGCCCCGGGGCCCGGGGGCCGTGCTCGCACGCCGGTGTTGGCTATCCAAGGCACAACAAGCCCCAACATGGGATTAATCTCGACTCTGCATTATTCAGGTTCCTCGCGCCGGAAAGTCCTGCCGGGCTGAGGCTCAGTGCGTCTCATTTCTGGGCTTTGCCGCTCACCGTAGTATCAAAGGTCCTTATTTAATGGTTGCTCCAGTTTTATGCAGACAAATTGCCTTTGAACTCCAGGACTGTAGGGGAGGCTGCCGGGTATTGCCAGGCTGGAAGTTTCGAGTCCTCAGGCATGGAACTGATGACAAAATCCCCAAATCCTCTCTTCTCCACGACTCGGTAAAGCCTCCAAAACCTCCCGCTTCTCTGCTCTTCCCCTTCCACGGCTCTTTCCCGAGGCTGATGAGACAGCACTAAATATTTAGCACATCTCTGAGGGCTCGGCAAGGGGCTGCTGGCCTTGGCTGTGCCCCCCCAGCTCGTGCTCGGCCACGGCTCCCCGTGGGTAAATGCCCAGCCTGGGCGGATGCTCTTGCACTACCGGTTCCAGGCTGGACCAGGACACGGGCACGGGGCAGGGGATGTATGTGCCACGTGTGGCAGGCACCACCGAGGTGCTTTCAGGGACGAGCTCCTGCGGGCTCCTGGGAACCAAACCAGGTCAGCCCGGCACCTCAGGCACCCCAGTTCTCCTCCCTGGCTCCTACCGCGGTGTGCAGGCGCCTGGGAAGGGAAAGCAGGGCGGCAGGAGGATGCCCAGCTCCCTGCCCCACCACAGCCCTGGCTCTGCCAGCGTTCACCATCCCCAAAGCCACACCAATTCCTCCCCAAAATACCTCGGAGAGAAGAGCCTTTGGGTAGGGAGGGCGTTATTTAAAGCTGTGGAACTAATTACACATGGATGTGCTTCCCCCCCCGCTCATCTGCCGCTGCATCTCTCCAACTGCCCTCCGGCTTTGCCCCCTTTCCCCTCTCCTCTGGCCGGAGCGGGAAGGGGAGATAAGGGGGAATTGGTATTCCTCACCGCGGCTCCGGGACATGGGGGATTTATTTTAATCCAGTCCATTAATCAATTTCTCTGTTGAAATTGAATTAACTGTCTTTCATCAGCATCACATCCTGGGACTTGAAAACAGCAAGAGGCACAGAGGAATGCAGATGAGGCGGCAGCCCTGCCTGCACCCGCCACCCTGCCTGCACCTGCCGCCCTGCCCGCACCCTCCGCCCTGCCTGCACCCTCCGCCCTGTCTGCACCCGCCGCCCTGCCCGCACCCTCTGCCCTGCCCGCACCCTCCGCCCTGCCTGCACCCTCCGCCCTGCCTGCACCCGCCACCCTGCCCGCACCTGCCGCCCTGCCTGCACCCGCCGCCCTGTCTGCACCCGCTGCCCTGCCTGCACCCACCGCCCTGTCTGCACCCGCCACCCTGCCCGCACCCGCCGCCCTGCCTGCACCCGCTGCCCTGCCTGCACCCGCCACCCTGCCTGCACCCTCCACCCTGCCTGCACCCGCCGCCCTGCCTGCACCCGCCACCCTGCCTGCACCCTCCGCCCTGCCCGCACCCTCCGCCCTGCCCGCACCCTCCGCCCTGCCCGCACCCGCCGCCCTGTCTGCACCCTCCGCCCTGTCTGCACCCTCCGCCCTGCCCGCACCCTCCGCCCTGCCTGCACCCGCCGCCCTGTCTGCACCCGCCACCCTGCCTGCACCCTCCGCCCTGCCCGCACCCGCCACCCTGCCCGCACCCGCCACCCTGCCTGCACCCGCCGCCCTGCCTGCACCCTCTGCCCTGCCTGCACCCTCCGCCCTGCCTGCACCCGCCGCCCTGTCTGCACCCGCCGCCCTGCCCGCACCCGCCGCCCTGTCTGCACCCGCCGCCCTGCCTGCACCCACCGCCCTGCCTGCACCCACCGCCCTGTCTGCACCCTCTGCCCTGCCTGCACCCTCTGCCCTGCCTGCACCCGCCGCCCTGCCTGCACCCTCCACCCTGCCCGCACCCACTGCCCTGCCTGCACCTGCCACCCTGCCTGCACCCACCGCCCTGCCTGCACCTGCCACCCTGCCTGCACCCGCCACGGCTGCCAGCAGAAGGGGCTTTGCTGCCTGCCTGGCCTCAGTGAGGCACGAGGCTCTCGTCAGCCCCTAATTGGGAAACGAAGGAGACGAGGTGTCATCTTGTCGCCCAAGCCAGGCTCCGCTCCCTTCCCTAACGAAACCGTCACATCTCACTCCTTTATACTCTTCTTGCTGGAGCGGGGTGGGGAAGATTTGCTTGAAATGCAATTTAAAATGAAAGCAAATCAGATCTGGCTCCCCGATTCAAAGGCAACGTGCTTATTGCTCCGCTCTCCCTGCCGCTGGGATCTCTGATGCGATGTAAATTTGATGGCGCTGAGAGAAACTCTTCCTCGCGCTTCTGCCTGGAAATCCCCCTTCTCCGCTGCTCCTCGCAGGATAATGGAAGGTAATTGGGGACAATGAGACTGTCAAGGACTCCGCAATCCACATAGTGCTGTACAGCTTTTCCTCTCTTGGGGGCGTCACCACCGCCTCATCCGCGGTGGGATCCCACCCGGAGCCTGCCCAGAGGACTCCCATGGCTTGATCCAGCACCCACCCAGACCGACAGGAGCTGCTCTGTTCACAGCACGGACACCGGAGCAGAGAGACAGGGCTCTGGATAATGGCTTTATTTTAATTAGTCTTTGGCCTTCCACTCATTAGTTCTCACCAGCTTAACTCGGAGCGAGGCGCAATGAAGACCTCACCCGTGAATATTAGTTGCCAGCGCTGGCCTAAGCAGCAAGAAAAAAAAGAGTAGAATTCGCACAAGAGAAAAGTTGCTGCATTATTTAAAAATTTGCTGATGAATAATTTAGTCAAATGAGCCTGTGAATGTTAGACAATATTGCATTAAAAAATAAATCAATTACGATATACGGGAAAAAAACCCACCCTCCTTGGCTCATTGAAAAACACTGCAAAGGCGAACAATATTCCCTTTATTAAAAAAAAAGGAGAGGTTTAAATAAGAATCTGTTCCAATAACCAAGGTGCTGCTGCCAGCATCTCCCCCTCAGAGCTTTGAATGGGAGGAGGCATCTTCCTCTCCCCTGGCAGCCGCAGCAGCTCCTCTCCATTAACATTCCTCTCCAGTTTTGGCACGGTTACCTTTGAACCTGCCAGGTATCCCAGCGTTGGGCGCAGCCGAGCCCGTTGTCTGTAAATACACATAAATTAGCATCTGTTCAGTCCACGCCGCCTCCTCGCCAAGGGCCCCGCTGGCAGCCTCGCCGAGCCGCCCCGCCGGCACCAGCATCTCTCCCAGTGTGGTTGCTGGGTATTTAGAAGCACCCCTTGCCTTTGGGGCACCCCAGACCTCCCCAGGGCACCCTTTGGAGCTGGGAGGAGGGAGCTTAGCGCCGGCGTCCCATCATGGGACATCCTAAGCTTGACAGCACACGAGGGCAGTGGGAGAGACCAAGGGTGGGGGCAGCCGAGAGGATATGGGGACATGGGGACACGGCGCTCCCCTGCCAGCATCCCCACAGTGCCCGCCTGATGCAGGGCACCGATCCCAGGGGTCCCAGCATGGCTCCAGCCAGCCCGGTTGCTGCAGAAGCGTTTGACGGGGGGCTTTGCTCTGGACCTTTGCATTTGAAGATAAAGAAGGAGGAAAAATGGTTCATTTCCAGCCTTCGCTTCCTCCAGTTGAGGCTGTTTCCCCCCATCTTCCTCCCCGTCTCCTCTGCTCTTCATTCCGAGCCCTGTCAATCGCAGGGTGATCGCCAGCTGCTCAGAGCTGCGGCTCCGGCGAGTCGCACAGTGCTGGGGCCGGCAGGAACACAAAACTCCGGGCAAAAGGGTTGCTGCCCCCTCCCTCTGCCCATCACTGCCCAGAAACCAGCAACATTTCTCCTGGGATGAGCTGGGGAGCGTCCTCAGCAGGTTGGGACATTGGGTAGGAAGCTTGTACGTCTTATCCCAAAGTCCCAAAACCAGGTTGTACAATTATTTTCGGTAGTGCCGTGTACGTCTTTTGAACCTTCCCCTCCTGTTTCTTTGCAAGCATCAAACAGAAAGAAATCGGAGATCCAATTCACACAAGCCAGAGAGAAACCTTGAACTCCTCATGAACGTGTGGGGCAGCGCTCTGCAGCCTTGTCCTGCAGGGCTCAAAAATCAGGGTATTTGGACCTCCCGCAGCCCTCCACAGCCATGGCAGTGGGGTGGGAGACACCAGCTCACCCCAGGCCAGGAAAGAGGGGATCCACGTGGGATGAAGGCATCTCCCACCCACAGAGCACCGGGAGCGCGGGGTAAAGTGCTGACATTGCTGTGTCTGCAAACTTATCACTGAGAGGAGCCGACTGAGACGAGAGTGCGGGCAGTTTAATTAAAGATAGGATTCTTCAAGTGCTTATCGCCAGGGCAGCGAGAGGCAGGCTCTGCCAGGACCCAGGGTTAACCTGAGCGGTTTAAAGCTTTCGGCATAAACCCCTTGACAGCAGAGACAAGGATAGCGGGGTGATAAACCAGCACCGCCAAAGGGGACGCTATGAGAGGGGGCAGCTGAGAAAACCCTGGGGAGAGGGGATGGAGCTTGTAGCATCATGGATTCCAGCCTGGAGGACAAGGGATGCTGGAGCGGTACCCAAAACACATCGGGAGGAGAGCAGGACCACGACTCAGCATCTCTGCGCGGCCAGAGCCTTCCCGCACGCCACAAGCTCCTCGCTCTTTCTTTGCACCTCAGTCTTATGTTGCTGAAGCTGGACTCAGCAGCCCCGGCTGTCATCACAGGCTAAATGGCCCCGGGAGCGGGACAAGCCGCCGCCCTTCGCCATGGGAAGCTGCTCGTGCTTGTGCAGACTCTCGGGGCCAAGAGCGGTCAGGATTTCCCGTATAAACCCAGGCACGTGGCTAAGTATTCTGATACATGAGAAAAAGAGAGAAAAAAAAGGAAAAAAGCCAGGAAACCGAGCCAGAGCTCGTTAGTGCTGGGATCACACGGAAAAACAGGATCCACCGCCCCAGACCACACACCAGCTTTGGGAAAAACACACCCCGCGGCCTCGGTACAACCTCAAAGAGCCCAGCGCCTGCAGCCAAGCAGCTCCCCACGCCGGAGGGGGGCCACGCAGCACTGCTGGCCCCCGCGAAGGTTTCCCGGCAGCTGGGCAGCAATTCCTCAGCCCACACTTGGCCAAAAGTTCGGCGTTGCAACTGAAAAACCCTGCGGATTTCTTCCTTGCCATCCCTGCTCCTTTGTCCCTCGCCAGCACCAACAGCCCATGCAGCCAAAATTCAACTAAAAGTCTCCGGCGTTCGGGGCTGCAGCCACACCCCTGTGCCCGGAGGTGCCCCCCAAGCTGGGAATATTTTCCCAAATTGGGGAGCACTGAAGCTTGTGCATTCGCCATCACCAGGGAAATGGGAAGGCAGAGCAGGAACAGCTTTTGCGTGACTCAGAGGCTTTGCTGTCCCTTTGCAATCCTGAGCTCTGCTCCCAACCCTTTCTTTTCCCTAGAAACATGACAAAAAGGAGGAATATTTCATTTTAGAACACTCAGGATGGGGATATTCCTGACTAGGACCATCTATCACAGCCAGGCGAGTACATTGTATAGGCAAACCCACTGGAAAAAGGTAAAATGGATGTTGTGGAGCGACTCGGGCTGAGGGACAGCAGCTCTGCCCCGTACCCACGGAGATGGGCAACAGGAGCATCACCTCTGCCGTGGGGCAAAGCGTGCCCAGGGAGCACCCACCTCAAGGAATGGGGCCAGCATCCACAATGGGGAGAGCATCACTGCAGGAGGGAGGGGGCTGATCAGCTATTTGTCGTGATGGAGCAGTATAAAGCTTGGAGATTGGATGAGATTTAAAATTGCCTTCTGCTGGCTGGCTGTATCGCGATAGAGCACGAAGATGTAATCGCTGACTACCAGGAGGAAGGAGAGGGAGGCTGCTGTGGGTTCAAAGGTCTCAGCTCTCCTGGTTTTGTTCCTGAAGCTGTCTGGGAGACGAGGAGCACTGGGGAGGGATGAGGTACCAAAGGACCCCCTGAAGTCCATCACATCTCATGGCAGAGGTGCAAATTTGGAGCCAGACCAGTTAAAGCACTCGCATCCACCCGGGATGCTCAAAGCACTTTCTGCAAACTTCACTCTGCCCTTTCTGACATTTCCAGGGGGATTTTTCAGCAAAGCCAAATCACCAAAAACCAACCCAAACGTGGTCATCTGACCCACACGGGGCTCAGCCGCGGGGTCACGGCCAAAGACTGCGGGAAGGAGCCTCAAAACGACGCACCGAGCTGCTAGAGCTGGGGTCAGGGTGCTGGCAGGGACAAAAGCAGATGTAGATCCCCCTCTCTGCTCCACCAGCAGCATCTCTGCAAGAGAGGCGAGTCAGGGAGGCTCCAGGCAGGACCGAATTTCTTGGGCTCTCTGGAGCTGTGGGAGAAACAGGCTTCTCTTGCGTTAATTAAATCGTAAGAGGAAATGATAGCGTGGAGAAAAGCAGCGAGCGCGGAGCTGCTGGGAGCCGGTGCGAGCCTGCACGCGTGACGGCTGATTGCGCATCAGCATGACTGCCTTTGGTGAGCGGGCAGAAATGTGCTGAAGCAGAGGCTTTCATCGAACCCGGGCCAAAACACATCTGTGAATAATTGAACAATATTCATGGCGGAGGAGTCAGCAGTTTGGGAGGAAGAGGAATGGCTTTGGGAGAGCGAGAGGAGACAAAGGCAGCTCCGGCTGGCGCGGCAGCAGCCGGTAACGAGATGTGCAAAGGTGATGCTGGGACCTCGCCGGCTCACGCGTGAACAGATCCGCATCGTCTCTGCTGCGCAACCGTCAGGCCCCGCAAACGGACGGGAGAGAAAGCCAAAAGGAGGAGGATGGAGGGGGAAAGGTGATAGTTGTAACAGCAGCTTTTGAATCCTGCCTCATTTTTCTCCCCTCGAAAGGTCAGGGACAGCTGGCCCTATTAGCAAGGACCTTTGGTGGAGAAAATTGCCTTGCCAGAGGGTGATTTCCAGGAGTGACACTATTGATTGCGCCGACTGCCCGCGGGTGTCGTTTAGAGACTGTCAGGCTGTTGCCCTGGTGCTTCACCCTGTGCCAGGCGTGGAGAGCAGCCTGGACCCCCCCGGGCTGCTCCTGGAAAGCACTCATGCACCAGGGAGGAGAGGGCTCGGGCAAGCCCAGGGCAGCGCGGCGGGACACGCATCTCACCGGGCGCAGGCTCCCGAACAGGTTTGTAAATCTGCAGTAATAACAGCGTGAACAATAGTAAATCTTTGCTCCGACGTTCAAGGCTGACACTTCTCCTGCAAACTCCGATTTGTTTTTCCCCCAAACAGCACTGTTTATAAATAAAGACATGCCGCCCTCCCCGTCCTCTGCTCGCTGTACGCAGGCTACACCACAGCTGAACAACGCCCAGAGAAACCAACGGCAACTCTGCAAAGGTCTGGGGCTGAGAGCGGAGAGGCCAGCGAGGAGCTCGCCCCCGCCTCACGAGCAGGGCTGGCCGCGCTCCGCTCCCCCGCACACCCAGCGAGACGTCCCCCAGCTCTCCTGCCCAGTGCGGGCCGCCAAAGGACCTGCCCATCCCTGGCGATGGGGCGAACCCCAAGTGTCTCCCAGCAAAGCCAGGCTCTGCAGGCAGCAGCCCTGCCCGGCGGGTGCAGAGCCAGGCAGGCGAGCGAAACGCAAGCCAGCGCTCCAAGGAAGCAGCTGCCTCCAGGCTCGCTGCCCATTTTTCAGGCTTATTTGCAAGCTACGGCACGGCAGAGGACGAGTCTGATGTGCTCAGCCTCCATAAGAGCGGGGAAACGGAGGGGATGGCAGGTTGAACGACGGCTTGGCTGGAGCCGTGCTGGGTGCAGGGACACCGGGCTGGGACAGACGGTGGCAGGGACCCAGGGAGCTGCTCCTGCGGCTGGCACTGCCAAGGGACTGTCCCCTCTTCTGCCATGGTCGGTCCCCAAGGGGTGTGGGCCAGCTTCCCCAACTGCTAGCAAACATATCCAAGGATTAGGAAGTCTTTGAAAATGTGAAGCACAACAGAAGGGATCATTATTTAATGACCAAGAGTAACAGTGAGAAGCAACCAGCACAGAGCAGCCAGGATCAGCAGGTCGGCATTTTTGGTAAAGGGCTGGACAGGCTGGTGGGAGGGTAGGGGGGCTGTGCTGGTCCTTCTGTCCCTGCCTGGTCCTTCGAGCTCCACAGCCCAGATCCTGCCACTGATCAGTGCCTGGTTAAACAGGGAAGAATCCTGAAGCAGAGAGGCTGGTGGTGCCTGTGGGACCCCCTGGGAGATGGGGAGGGATGAGCAGAGCCCGTGGGATGCAGGAGGTGCGTTACTGACACTACTGATGCCATCGAACAGCATCCTCACCGTTTTGGGGCACACAGAGGTGACAGGCAGGACACAGCCACTGCTGCACCCTGGGGTCCCTGCAGACAGAGCTGGGGACCCCCCAATACACCCACCCAGCTCCCGCCGCAGCAGCGCGGGTGTAAGGAACTGCAATCCCCCTCCCCAGCTTCCCACGGCGACAGCGAGAGTGACGAAAAGCAGGAGGGGAGCCACGCACACAAGGCTGGGGCTGGGGAGCCTGGGAGAGTCTCTGCAGCATCTCCGAGGACCTGGGGAGCTGCTGAGCTGCCTAATTTGGATGAATCTGTCACCAAATGCCACGGCCGTGGGAAGGGGCCCCATGTGAGGGGTGCAGCCTTGCCGGAGCTTTGCACCTTGCTTACAAGTGGCTGGGGCTGGGAGCCAAGGAAAACCACCCTGCAGAGGCTTCCCGCCCCACTTCTCCGAGTGCCTTCCAGAGGGGGAGCGGCATGGCCCAGGAGGAGCTGATTTTCCAGCCCGCAGGAGATTGCCGTTCTTCCTGCTGCCCATCACACAGAGCTGTGCTCCGCTCCCGTGAGGAGGGTGAAGGGCTGTGCGAGGTGATGAAGGCCTGACGCCCCCTGGAAAACACATCAGCCAGAGCCGCCACCTTCTCTCGGTGGGAAAAATCATCTTTGGCGCATGGAAATAATCAGGGTGAACAGAAAATTCACATGTTCCAGCCAGATTTGACGTTCTCCCCAACCTCCAGACAGATGCTTTCCCATCCCCAGCATCCAGCCCTGGCTGGGAGCTGCCATATGGATCAGATTCTTTTCCTGGAACTTGCTCTGTATCACATGCATAAAACGAGTTATTTTCGCCTGGGCCCCAAAGCTGCCGTTGCTCCCCGTTTCCCTTTAACCTATCCCACTTCTCCAGCTTATTTACGGGCATAATTACCCCCTGCTATTGGTTTTCTGACAGATGTCCTGATGCTATTTTACAGAATCAAGCGGATTTCTCCAGCGCCGGTTTTTCCCAGCCTGGCAGCCCCGGGAAGGCGGTTGGTACAAGGAGTAATCGCATTTTCTGCCGGCACTAAGATCCCTGGAGCCCGGGCAGCACCGGGGAGGTGACAGCATTCGGTCAGCCAGGGCTGGCAGCGGGGACCGTGTCCATCACCAGCTCCAAGCGGAGAGCCAGCAAAGGGCAAAATTGCGGGAGGTGGATGGAGACCTGCTGAGATGCCGGTGACGCAAGACGCTCGCTGCAAAACAGCTTGCAGATGAGTTTGGAGGAGATGTGGCTCGCTTCCTTAGCGCGGCATGCTGGCTGCGTGGGTTTTGGGGCAGAAGAGTCTTATCCAGAGCATCAGGGAGGCTTGTTCACGCAGACTTTTCCCCTCTGAAGGGCGCCAGTCGAAATACCAGGGACTCATGGGGAGTTTTGACACATATTTCCATCCCGGACAAGCGAAAGCAATGGCAGCTTTAACGGAATGCAGAGCCAAGGAAAAAATTAAATTAACTCAGCATTGAAAGGCTCTTTTTCCAGAATTAGGATTCAAGTGAAAACACATTTAAATAGCAACATTTCCAAGTGATGCGTAAAACCACAAATTCCTGTGCGTAGGAGGCAGAAAAAAACCCAAACCAACTTTCTCCGATCCAAACTGCGGGCTGAGACCCAATGGTGGAGCTGTGAGCTCAGCAGGAGAGCCCAGGCAGGAGGCCAGAGGCCAGGGTGATGGCCGGGGCAAGGGGTGGGGGGCATTGCCATGAGCTGGCAGCTCTGCCTTCCCACAGGCTGCCGGGCTCTCCCAGGACATCCAGCCACCATCGCTTGTGTCAAGAAGCTGCTGCTCCGTGGTCCCCAGGCAGGGCTGGTGGCTGAACCACCCTGCCTGCAGCGCTGGCTGCTCGGCTCTTTGGGGAGAGCCGGAGCAGTGGGTTTAGAAACCTTAAATAAATCAGCACGGCAGCTCAAAGCAGATGAAGTCGCAGACGGCGCTTGCTGGCGCGCGGTGGGAAATTAAAATTGATGCTCAGGTCCCAGCTCCGCAGAGCTGCTCTGACCCACTTGCAGGAGGAAAAGTCTATGCAAAGGGCCTGCCGGATGCTCGCCACTCGCTTAACTCCTGCAAGCCCGGCTCGCTCCCGCGTCCCAGCCCCTCTCTGCTTCACTGGTGCTGAGACACCCCGAAGCCAGGCAGATGGGCCACCCACCGCCAGCCTTTCAACACCGTGCTGCTTCCAAACCTTCCCCTCGTACACACTCAGTGGGTTTCCATTGTCTTCCCTGCCCTCAATGTCACTGCCACGACTAGCGGAGCAGCTAAAAGAACCCCAGGAAGTGGAGCAGATATCCACAGAAAGGGACGGGCAAACAGCTGTCCCACAGCCCAGGCTTCCAGGACAGCCTGAGGAGAGCGTTCAGCCGATGGACCCCCCAGGGAAGCGTATTCCCCTGCAGCTTCTGCCTTCGCCTACGCCGCAGCGAAGTGCAAGCAGCACAGCCAGAAACACACCTCACCCCTTACAGCCGCCTCTCGAGTCACTGCTGGCTTCTCCCCGGGTGCTGGCGTGGCTCTGCATCGCTCCCCGCTCCAGGGACAGACCCTGCAGCCTCTTGGCCCCGCTCACCTCTCCGACCCATCCCCAAAGCCTGAGAAAAACTCTTGCTGGGATGAAGAGCAGCCCGGAGATAATCAGCGGCCGGTGGCCACAGAGCAGCCCGGGTACAGCCGCGCATCGATTGCTGCGCTGTGGCCGTGCGATGCCTCTCATCGACACTGAGCCACAGCACTGCTCGCCTGGCTCGGGCAGAGGCGTCAGGTCAGGAGGTGGGGTGGGTGCCCAGGGGGGTGCAGAGAGTCGCTTGGCACCCCTGGCCAAGTCCTGAATGCAAAGGCAGCCGTGGGAAGCACCGGCAGCACTTCCAAACCCACGGCACTCCCTGTCTTGGGAGACGTGATAACTCATCCCTAACTGATCCCAAGCAGCCAGAAAACACCCATCAAATTCACACCCTTCAGCCACCCCGGCAGCGGGAGGGTGGGCAGTGGTCGCAGGATGCTCGCTGGGATGTGCACAGGAGCCAACACACCGTAAGTTCACACCACAACCCCAGCCCTCAGCAGAGGTAATACCAGCAATAGCTTAGTGCTCCTTTTTTTCCTTTTTTTCCAAACAGAAACAGGTCATAACAAGTAGCAGCCATTAGACTAATTAGCCCCAGTGAAAACAGAAGTGAGGGGGGGGTTCAGCAAAGGCAGTAATTGAAGCCAAATAATGAATATTTAACTCTCTTAAGTAAAGTTTAATTAAGTTATCCTATGGCTGAGCCTTTTTGCAGGGCTACTGTGGCTTTCAAGCACATTAAGACAAGCCAAAAATAACCTTGCCAGAGGTGCGGGGTCCTGTCCCCCTCTCCGTGGAGCTGCGCTGGCCCAGAGGTTTCATTATCAGGAAAGTTGAATTAATTTAGGGGGTGTGCCCTGGGGATGGGCACTCCTGGGTGCTTTTAAAGGGGTTTTCAGCCCCTGATGGAGGGGAAAGCGCTGCTCTGCATCCCGCAGCTCTTCCCAGGAGCAGATGCCACCCTCAAAATCCCTGCAATGGGAAAAACCCCCACAGCTGCTCCCACCTCTGAATGAAAACACCACAAGTGCTTTTAGCATCCCGGTTTAAATTCACCCTCCAGCTTACGCCAGGGGAAGGAGCCTGCCAGGTTTGCTTTACTCGCAGCGGCCGTTCCCGGCTGGCAGGGGAAGCCTCTGCAAGGCCAGGGACCAGAAGAGATTCTTCTGGGCTCCAAGGAGTGTTTTATACCCTAAAACTAACCCCCCATCCTTCACCTGTCCCCTGCGGGGAAGGGGACCCACGCCCCCGCCGCTGCCCAGCCTCTCCGGCTGTCGATTGCTCCTTGAGCGACCCCCGGATTCATTAGCGTGCTTCCCCCCTCTCCCAGGTTTGCCCTTTAGAGCTCTCAGCGATTTCGGTTGATGAGCGGTAACTTCCCCTCCAGCCGAGGCTGATGAACGGCTTTAATGTCACCCACTAATTGCAGAACCCTCCGTCTCGCCCATCTCCGGGGTACCATTAGCACCGGGCGAGAGTGGGTCCTGCCTCTCCCCGCCGAACCCTCTCCCCCGTGCCACGGCCACGCTCCAAAACGCCCGATGAGTGATTTGTAACAACACCCATCAGGTACACGAACCCTCCCGTAATTGCCTGTCCTTCTCCGGGCTCTTAAAAGCTTTCCACTGGAAGAGAACAGAGGCTCCTTGTCAGAAACAGGCTATTATACAGATGAAAAGAGCCTCCCCCTCCCCTTCGCTGCCTCTTGGTTTTCTATTTTTCCTTAATGTTTTATTTTCCGCTCCCCCCCGTTCTCTGCCAAGCTCTCGATGAGGCTGAAAGGGCACCGCTGCGACCACGACGTTGCTGCTGGGGACAAGTTTAGGAAGCTGCTAGGGCAGAAACCTTCAGCGTGGGGCTAAACACCCACGGGACCACGCACGGTCACGCAAGCCCAGAGCTGGGCTTTCATCGCGTGTTTTACACTGCGCCTGTTAAGCTGGCATCAACCCTCAGAGCACCTGGAGGCGCCCGGAACCCCTGGGTGATGGCCGAGAGCTCTTTGGGGCAGCCCTGGGTCACCAAGAGCATCGCGTGGGGTCAGAGCCCTGTGGCGCACCCAGCACCGGGCACCGAAGGGCTGAGGGTGCCTTCGGGAGCCTCATTGGCAAACGCCCCCCGTCCCCAGCAGCGTGGGATGACGGTGACTGGAACAGCTTCAAAACCAGCCCGTCGGAGGCATTTCAAACAACTCCCTCCCCAGCTCCCCGAGATCAAACTGCCGGCGCGGAGCCGCGCTGCTGACTCATAACGCTTCCTGTGCAGTTCACCAGCAATTAACTCATCTCTCGGTGATGTTCGGTCACTTTTAGACACAGAGACTCTGATTTCGTCTCTCTCGCTGGCTCTGCGGCAGCTCTGCTGATTTCAGTGGGAGCGGGTTGCTCTGCGAGCAGCCGCCCCAGCGCCGTCTCCTCCTGCCAGAAACCAGCTCCTCCGTGCGCAGCAGCCAAAGCAAAGCCCTGCGTCCAACCAGCCTTTGCTCTCTGCCTGATTTTCTGCATCTTTCTTTAAAAGAGCTGAGCCTGGTGACTTTCCGAGGCGGGGAGACGATGCTCGACAGGCTTCTGCTCTGATCCAGCCTGACAATGCTTCCGCTCCGCTGCCGTTTGTCTCGAGTCCCACAAGGCAAAGGGAAATCAGGATTTTCGTTTTGAATCAGGACTTAGCCTGCCTACGAGGAGCGCTCAGGGTCACTGAGCGGGAAAACCATTTCATTCTCCCCAGAAATGGTCCCTTACGGTGCCGCTAAGCTGCGGGAGCAGAGGGCAGCACCGCACCAAAGGAGGTTACACCTCCCCTCGTCCACTGCCCCCAGCCCCACCTTCCCCTTCAGCAGCCTCTCCAGCCGAGAAAGCGCCCGCGACAAGCTCTGGGGTGTCGAAGGTTCTCAGGGCGCCCAGGCAAAGCTTCAGGGAGGAGGGAAGTGGGTGACAACCCCAGTCAGGGTTGCTGCAGGCTCAGCACTCCCAACACCTTTCCTGGAGCAAAGGGGGATTTTGGAGGGTCCCCAGCCCAAGGCAGCTTGCGCTAAGGTTTCACCAACAGTGCCTGAAGATCTGATATTTATGATGCAGAAGAGACAGGCAGAGGGGAAGCACAAGCAGTCCCCGCCAGCAGAGGGGGAAACTGAGGCACAGAGTAATTCTGTATGTAAATACACATTTTAAAAGCTCAAATCCATTAGAGACTGATCTTCCTGACCAGGCCAGGCACCGCAGCCCTGCTCAGATACCGCCCCTCTTCCACACCGATGGGGTATCTGGCCTGTGGAAGAGCCCGGCTGCCACAACCAGCCCGGTCGGGTCTGTAAAACTCTTCTTACAAAATTGGAATTCGGGGCCTGAAAAGACTTGACAATGTCTCTTTATTTCCCTCCGCTGTCCCCAGAGGAGCTGGCACTGAACAGACATCCTCTTTGATTCAGGGAGAGGATTTTTCACTCTGCCTGTGATTGCCTGCGGTTTGCTGGTCGATGCTTCCAACGTGCAGCAGCAGGATCCCCGGGGAAGAGGATCCCCGGGGAAGAGGATCCCCGGGGAAGAGGATCCCCGGGGAAGAGGATCCCCGGGGAAGAGGATCCCCGGGGAAGAGGATCCCCGGGGAAGGCTGGGACAGGCAGGAAAGCCCAAGCGGGGAGATGTTCAGACATGGGAAAGAGGCACCCCCCCAGCCCGGAGGGATGCTCCAGCCCCAATCCCCCACAGCCTGGAGGGATGCTCTTTGCACGGGTTGAGAGCCAGACCTGCAGTGCTGTTGACGTTTCCCCTGGTTTCGGGCGCTTTACATCCCATGGGGTCACCCTCTGCACCCCTGTGCGAGACCCACAAGATCTCATCTCATCCTATCCCTGCCAGCCAGCCCCCATTTCTCTATTTTCGTGCTCTTCTTTTGTTCCGCCTTCTTTCTTAACACTTTCCCCCACTCCCCTCCCCAACCCCCATATGTTACTTTAGAAGAAGAAAAAGTTGGGATAAGAACCCAAAAGAGAAAAACTATGGCAGAGATGGATGTTTCAGGGAAAAAAAACGAGCAGGATTATTTTTAACAAGAATGGAAACAATTACGACCCTAATGGAAAGCTATAATGAAGATTAGCTTGGGGTTTTTTCTACCAGTAACAGCTTCCATCATGAAGGAGAAAAGAAAAACCAGGAAGAAAAGGGCACATTTTCCCATAACTTCAATTTGCGGTGATTTTCCTGCGAGGCTCTGGCAGCCCTCACACGCTCCTCCAGAACAGCGGCACAGCTCTGCGTGAGGGTCCGGGCTTGCTAGGGGTGCAAGGAGAGCGCCCAGCTTTGCTTTGGGCTGGGTGCAAGGAGAGCACCCGCAGAGGCAGTCTTGGGGCTCAGTGCTGGAGGAGAAGGGGGCTGGACCCGTGTGCATGCACCCCCCGAACTCGGCAGCCTCAATCAGCTCCATTCATCCTCTCCCCAGGCCCGGGGCGTCCTCTGAAAGCCCTTAATCATTTCTCTTATCTGCTGGATGAAAAGGCGGTGGATAAGGACAGCAGGGTCCCCTCTGCCTGTGGGGAGAGGGGACGAGACAGGCAGGGCCAGGATGGGGACACAGGAGAGGTGAGGCTGGAGGGTCTATAGCCCCCCAAACAACCAGATTGCTCCTTCCCATCCAAACGGCCAGGCTGACAGCGAAGGTCTCGCCCTGGAGACCAGCAGCGACGCTCAACAAGAGCCTCAGCACTTGCTCAACGGGCAAAACCCAGGGGGGCTGTGAGCAACGAGCTCTTGCCCAAACCCCTGCCTGCAGCTCCCCATCCCACCAGCGCTCCCCTCCTCTGCTGTCCCCGCTCCCTCGGTCCTGACCTCCTCGCTCAGCTTCTCGCCCAGTTCAGCGTATTTTCCATGTGAAATAAATGTTATTTTCTCGCCCGCCGAAGCCCCATTCATCTTCCTGTCAGGGGAGATGGCAGGGAGGGGGCACGCAGCACGGGCCACTTGCTGCTCACGGGCAGCAAAGGGGGTAACGCTGCTGCTCGCACAGATCCTTCCCTCCTTGTTTAATCAAACTGAAACACGGGGTTGGGAGGGAATTAAAAAAAAAAATAGGAGGTGGAAAAAAGTTACCTTATTCTCCTCTCCGGTCCCTTTTGTTCTGTCCAGAGCTATAAAACCCAGCGCGATTTTTATCTTTTCATAAACTTTTATTGAATCTGATGTTGGGAGGGCCGTGGAGTGCCATCCAATTAAACTTACCCCTAATCCCGCTCTTAACTCCGCAGCACCGATGGGAGATTAAGAACTAATAAAGATGACAAATGAGAGGAGATAAACAGGAGCCGAGAAGGAGGATGGAGGGCAGCAGGCCACCAAAAAAAGGGCTTTAATTGTGAAAGCCGTAACCCCAGTAACTCCAGAAATACAGCTTTCATATACTGCTGGGCAATCGGAGCGGGTAAAGCCGATATTAAACATCGTGGCGGCTGCTTCTGCAGCCAGGAGGGTCCAGGGCTGCCGGGAGCTCCTGGACAAGCTGCTCCTGCGCGCTTGCAGGTTTGCTGCAGCCGCGGTGCGTTCACAAGGGTCCTTGTTTCTTTGCAGAGCACCCCCAGAGGTGCTCCCTACCCAAAAAGGGATTTTTTTTTCTCCCCATCCTGCACACATTTTGCTGGGGAAATCCTGAGGAGGAGCTGTGGTGACGCCCTGGTGACAGGCAGCTGATGCTGTTGAATTGCCTGAGCAGCCCAGGGGGCTCCAGGAGAGATGGATCGAGGCTGAAGGCCCCAGACAAAGACCAGCTTGGGATGAGCATCCCTCTGCACATCGCCGTGGGCTCCGCCGGCTGCTCAGACAGCCCGTCCCGTGCCCAGTGCGGGGGCACAGCCCAAAAGAAGAGGAAAAAAATAGACAGAAAAAGAAATTTTGCAGAACAATCCCTGGGCTGCAGGACAGTGTCTGGCCAGAAAGATCTCCTGGTAACGCTCAGAGCTTCTGCATCACGAGGATGGGGAGCCACACACCTCCCCACTACCTGCCTGCTGCTGGGCCAGCGGGGAGCTCTGGCAGGACCCTGCTGCTCTTCCAGCACAACCAGTACGGACGAGAGCCCACACCCCTGCAGGACTGCAGCTGATGGGCTGCTGTAAGCAGGAAGCCGCTTTCCTTCCCACACCAAAATGCTTTCTCAGCTCTGTTTATGTATCTAAATAGGTGTAATCAACGTTTCTAAGAGGCCGTGCTTCGCTGACACACAAACACGTCTCTATCAGAGAGAGAAATGCACCTACATGTTTATCCATGAGACATGCCCCATGGTCCAAAGCACATGGCCAGCACCTCCCAACGCAACTGGCCCATCCCCTCCCCATCCTCCAGACAGACCATCACCCTCCACACCATCACCGTACCCAACCATGGCCCGTGCCTCCCAACACAACCAGCCCATCCCCTCCCCATCCTCCAGACAGATCATCACCCTCCACACCATCACTGTGCCCAACCATGGCCAGCACCTTCCAATGCAACCGGCCCATCCTCTCCTCGTTCTCCAGGCAGACCATCACCCTCCACACCATCACTGTGCCCAACCATGGCCAGCACCTTCCAATGCAACCGGCCCATCCTCTCCTCGTTCTCCAGGCAGACCATCACCCTCCACACCATCACTGTGCCCAACCATGGCCAGCACCTTCCAATGCAACCGGCCCATCCTCTCCTCGTTCTCCAGGCAGACCATCACCCTCCACACCATCACTGTGCCCAACCATGGCCAGCACCTTCCAATGCAACCGGCCCATCCTCTCCTCGTTCTCCAGGCAGACCATCACCCTCCACACCATCACTGTGCCCAATGCACCAACTGGGCGCTGCTACTTCTGCCATGCAACTGGCAGCCAAGTAACTCCTGCACAGGGAAAACGAGGCGAATTCCTCCACAAAGAGATCAGGGCACCTCAGAGCCCTTTCTCCGAACTCCACGTGCTTCCCTCCCAGTTCTCGGAGCAAAACCTAATTGGCCTTGAGCAGGAGCTGCTGCTTTTAATTCGTTTACCACTGACTCATGCCTCCCTTCCCCAGCACCCTGTTCCAACCACATGGCGAGCGGCACTCCAACGCACTGGAGCTATTTTGACACACTAAGTAAATATCAATTAATTCGCCTGGGAAAAAAAAAGAAAGAAAAGAAAGCTTAATTGAAAAAAACTCCGGGATTTGCAGCCTGGCATTTGCCAAAGGAGCCGTGTTTTAAGGCTCGTGTTTCTCAGTGCTGGGGGTTTTACTGCTCCGACAAGCAAAAGCTCTTTAAAGGAACCAAGAGACTCACTGAAGTCAGAAAGGGGAATTAAAAGGGTAAAATATTCACTTCTAGAAGGGTCTGAGCTCCCAGCTGCTGGGGGTAATGGCTGAGCCTGGCTGGGGACCCCAAGCAGGCGGTCTGGGACCTCTTGGGGTGTAGGAACGAGGGGAGGGGGCTGTGTGCTTCCCTCCCCTGAACAGCAGCCCACAGCCTGACTGCGGCATCAGCCTGGTGGGAGCTGCAAACTGCTGAATCTTGCCCAAATTTGAGGGCGGTGGGTCCCAGCAGGAGCCGGAGCAGCCAGGCAGCCCATCGCTGCGGCGCAGGGCCAATCCACCCCGCACACCACTAGCGAGGGGCATCCTTAAAGCTTTGTCTTTAAGAGAAAAAAAAAACCCAAATAAAAATCCCCATCCCCTGCAGAACGACTTAATTTAGTAAATCGCTTTGACTCATCCAATTATTTGCTTTTAAATCGCAATTAGCTGATGAGACTCTGCGTTGTTTTGGCTCTTCTCCTCCGCGCGGGTGCTGCGTAAGGAAGCGAGTGCGTCATCGGCACCGAGGGGACACGCCAGCGCCCGGCCCCTGCGCCGGTGGCGGTGCGGGCAGGAGGGCTGCTCCCTGCGAAAGGCACTGTTGGGAACATGCCTTGCTCAAGTTGCCCAAAAAGAGCTCTGGAGCAGCGGTGGGGTGGGGGGGGAAGAGGGAAACTCGCTGGCCCGAGTCCCCGCAGCAGCAGCGCTGTCACCCGCGCGATCTGTTCATCCCCGCATCGCCCTCCTTGGGCTCCTGCTAATGAGGGTTCCCCTTTGCAGCAGCATTCAACCCGCCTTTTAATTACAAGGAGAAGGCACAACGTGTGAGACGCTCTATTTTTAGACAGCATGAAAAAAACCAGATACCCGCCACATCCCCCCCGCCACCACCCCTTCTTCCTCCCTTTCTGCTCTTCACAGCTGCCCTCAGCTGAGAGCTTCAGCGCTTACAAGTGAGAACGGGATGGGGGAAAGGTTAACCAAGCTGTCAGAAAGGTTTTTTTCCTCTTCTTAAGATGGCAAAACAGCGAAATGTGTTTACTGTTGGGCGTTGGGTAGCTAACGAGGAGTAGGTACTCCGCCGGCCTGACACTAAGTGCCTTTGACACCGATGACGGCCCTTTGGTAGGAGCAAATTCACTGGATGCCTAAGCAGATCATTTCAAGTGTCTCTTGCTGGAGAGCACCACTTTGCAAATATTCTAATGTTTGAACTGCCTCATTTATCCAGCTCTGTATCCAGGGTATTTTGCATGGCGTGAGCCGCTGTAAGGAGAATTAGAACACGAGAGCTTTGATTTTGGATGCTTCCTTGCTGCGTAAGGCAGCCGGTGCAATTGGGGCCAGATGCTCATTAACAGGTTGTTCCCGATTTTAAGCAATTTTGCAGTGTTTCTCCCCTGAACCACAACCACCCAGAGCTGGGGTGATCACCAGGCACTGCTGATGTCCGTCCCAACGAGCCCGTACTGCAACACCTTGACCTGATTTGAATTTGAAACCCCTATGGGAGCTGGATGCATGCCCCCTCCTCTGCTTCCTAATACAGCCCCCCGCATTGTGGGGCTTCCCTTCCCACCCCCAGCCTCTTCTCCCCTCTTTCCAGTGCCTGTGCAGGTGTTTCCCGAGCCCAGGCAGCTATCCCAGCCCGGAGCACCGAGGAAACACCCCCAGCTTAGGGGGAAAGCAGCATTTTCTCCCCTATGGCTGGAAGGGAGGCAGAAAGTCTTCCCCCATCCCTTGGATGTCACACTTGGAGGTTAGAAAAGCATCACGGAGCCAGGAGAGATGATATGAGACAGATCGTGCAAGGCGGCAGCGGAAGAGACACCGACAAAAAAACCATCTTTACATCACGAGCAGCATCAATTCATTTCACCATCACTCACTGACATCGCTTCGTTCCTGCTGTTGTTAAAGGCAATTAAGGGGGTGCCCGGAGGGGACAGCGGTGCTGGGGACCGGCTGGAGCTGCACCGAACACCCTCTGCTCCCCAGCTCGGTCACATCACCCCCGGGCTGTCCCGTGGATGGATATTTCTACGCAACCCCCCCCCGGGAACGGAGCCAGAGGCAGAGCAGGGCAGCCCCGAGGGGTGCAGGGAAGATGCGCAGACACCTCACAAGTGCTGGCAAAAACTCTGCAGAGGGAAGAGCTTGGGGCTCAGGCTGCTTAGTTCGTCAAGAGGACAAAGGAGGTGACATGATTGCCGTAAGTACCTTCCTGGGAGGAAACGCGGGCTACTAAAGTATCTTTAATCTAGTGAAGACATAACAAGAGGCAGGAGTTGATCGTGTCTGGCTTCAGCCTCCCACTGGAGAAATAAGGCATGTGTTTAACAGCCAGGCAGATGAACCAGCAGACACCAGCAAAAACGATGAATTCTGCAGCTTTTGATGGTGTCAGGTCCAGGCCAGGTCCCTCTCCAGGTAGGGGCTGGCCCAGCACCCACCTCTGCTTGCTGTGCAAGGGGAGCCCACTGAAAGAGGAAGGCGCAGGACACAGAAAGCAGCCAAAGCAGATTATTCCCAGGTTATTTCACGGTCCCTCCTGAGGCTTGAACTCCAGCACAATGCACAGCACACACTGCCCCTCCGATGCTCCCCCAGGAGCCCTAAACACCAGCTTTGCCTTGCACCATGGCTGGCAGAGGTGAAGGATTCACCCCTCCTCATTCAGGCTGGTGTCCTGCCAGGCTGGAGCATCCCGCTCACAGCAGAGGTGACCTCCAGGACAAAGATACCACCCCCAGCGAGCCACACACAGAAACCCACCTCCAAAAGTTCAATGCATTCATCTCCCTGTACTCACAGTCAGGCTGCAGCAGTGCAATGCTCCGGGTGACTTTTGGGGCTGGGCTCCAGGATTCCCAGCACTCTGGTTTTTGTCTGCTGGGACAATGGGTTTGCTTACAACACACACCATGAGACCTGGCTGACTGCAGGGAAGCTGCAACCTGGATCTCCCCTCTTGCAGCATAGGTTTACCATTCCAAATGGGGGGAAAAAATTAACAAAGCCAAGCAAACAAGATGGCTCAGAAAAGGAAGGAATCTGGTGCGCTCTTGCTTGAGGAGGGCACCTTGAGAAGGTCCCACCCAGGAGCAGAGACCTGCTTTAACAGAGTTCCATCCCCTTCCCAGCTGATGCAAGCCACCAATTCAGCCCTTGCAGACCCATCCACCCACCAGAGCTCCCCAGCCCTCTTAAACTCTGCCCTTGGCATCATTAGCACCCAGTAACGACCTGAGCTGCTCTCCTGGGCCAGGTGCCTGGGGAAGGCAGTGAGGCACCAGTGCAACGGTGCATCGTGCAAGTGTGCAGAGGTGCAATAGAGCAAAGGCTTCCCCCTGCTCGGGCTTCTCGGGAGAGCACGGCAGCGAGAGCAGAAGCCATAAATTGTTCAGCTGAAGGACAAGGAAGTGCCATAGGAGCCGTTACCTTCTTAGAAGTCAAGCGGCACGGATTAGAATGGAAATTACTTGGGAGTCTTGGAGGGGCCGGGCGGGGATTGTTCAGGGCTCAGCAATTCTCTCCGCTTCATCACCGGATCATTGATTTACTCACTGCCTTGCCGTTTATACGGTGCCTGGGCGCCCAGGGCAGGGAGCGGCCCCGGACCCTGGGAAAATCGCAGGGAGGGAAGGTCCTGCGTGTTTGGAAAAGCAGATGAGTGTTAGAGAGGGGAAGTGGAGCTGGGGATGGGGTGGAAGGAGCCTGAACCTCCTGTGCTCCTCTTGCTCCCCGGCCACAGCAAGCCAGGATGGGCTTTCACGGGTGCCTCTGCTCCCTCCTTTCTCAGCTGATAAAACCCACACGTGTCACCAGGCAGCCCACGCCTCGGTCCCCGGCTCCGTGTCACGTCTCTTATCAAAGTCTCATTTTTAAAGAACAAATCACGGGCGCTGCTTCTGCTGTCGTACCTTGATTTCTGAGCATGTGGGTGGACAAATCTTCCCAGATTTTCCCCGCACCACTGCGGGTGGTTCCAGTGAGGATAAAAGGATAAATATATATAAATATATACCCAAGAGCCTGTGAAGTCACTTGGCTCCGCGAGCTCAGGCCTTAAGTGCACCACACTGACACATGGCCAGGCTTGGTGCCAGCCCCAGAGATGCTCTGATGGAGCCGACATCAGCTCTGACGTTTGCGGAGCTGGTTGGACTTTGTAGCAGTGAAAAGAGGGAGCTCAGCAGAGTCGTTAAAGTTTTGGAAAAGCAGACACGCAGCCAGGCTCGGGGCGATCTTGGTTCTGCAGGTGGCTGGTGCCAGTGCTACGGGGCTCGGGAGGAGCAGAGGGGCACAGGGATGGGGTCGAAGATTGCATCACACTCCTCTCCCCCTCGAGGGTGAAATGAACACAAGCAGCATCTCGAAGAGCTGAAGTTCTCGGGCAAAGGGCTGCTCTGAGCCCACCCGTCTGGGCAGCTGGAAACCAGAGCCTGGCTCTGAGCGCATGGAAAAACCTGACCCTGGGGGTGCAGAGGAGGGACACGACCCTCTGGCTGAGCTCCCCAGAGGGGACATTCCGAGAGTGTGGATGTTGTCTGGCATCCTGCATCCCCGGCAGCGCTGGCTGAGGAGCAGGAGACACGCGCCGAGACCCGAGTCCCACTCTGCACCCTCCTGAAGGCTTTGCCAAACCCAACAGCTTTGTTCCTAAGCCCCTGCAATCTGCGCAGGGACAAGCGAGTCAGCCCGAGCCGTGCACCGAGCACACTTTTCGCTTTATATTACCCAAAGGAATGAACCGCTATTATGAAATCATTAAATTAATAACTTGGTAATATAGGCAGATATATAAAACAATCTGTTCCTAGAACAAAAGAAATTACTACGTTCCAAACATCCATAATTTAATTTAACAGTGAATTAAAGCGGCATACATAATTTCACCCTCCAAATGTCAATAGCGTTATGTAAATAGAGCCGGGCGCTCTCGTGCCGACGGCGAGTGCCGGCGGTGCTGGCGCGCGGGAGAAGGTGCCCGTGTGCACAGGGGAACGTCCTTTAGCACCAACCGCCAATTGACAGCAATGGATTAGCTGCTCGCCTTTTAATTAAGGAGGTACTAAACATTCAAAGCACTCGGCAGGATGAGAAAGGAGGGGAGAAGAGAGGCTGGCTCGGTTCGTACCCGCTGGAGAGGGTAAACACGGGCCCACGGCGTGGTTTGGGGACGGGATGCTCACAGGGACGCGGGCGCTGCGGCTCCCCAGGGCTGCAGGGCTGGGGATGGTGTCACAGCCCTGACCCTGCACCCAGCCACCCGCACCCGCACCAAGGTGCCAGAAAACGTCCAGCCCGTGTTGAGCATCGCTGTCCCTGTTATTTTTCGGCTGTGCCAACGTGGCTCCTCAGGGGGAAACCAGAGCCTGAGCCCCTCAGACCCCATTTCTGCACTTTTTCTCTCCCTGACCTGTCCGTCCAGGGGAGAAGCTGTAACCAAATCCAGTGTTTAAATCAGCCCCGCTCCAATCTCGCTGCTTGTTCTTTAATTTTCTTTCCATTTGTGCTACCTAATATTTCCCCCTTTTGTTTGAAATTAATTTGCTATAATTTATGGGAGCATATTTTGATTGCTTTTGATTAAGTTTAACAAGCAGAAAAAAAGTCTGCCGCATTAGACATCAAAGCAAACAAATCCGTTTTCTGGGCCCGTTCGTGCATAATTAATAAATACTGTCACTCCTCGCACCGTAAATCTATCTATTATGTTACAATAAAATACGTGTTGCAGTGATTAATACACACAACTAAACTACGTTCTGGGAAAACGCACAAAAATCTGGGTGTAGAAGTGGCTCGTTTGCTTAACACCTGGGATTCGGGGTGATGCCGGGACCTGAGGAAGAGGAGAAGTCCTTCTTTGCAGAGGAAAGGCACAGCTTCTGCTGCGAGCGCAGCCCCTGGAACCACGGCAGCAGCAGAGACGCGCCGGTATCCCTCTCGCCTGCAGTAACTGCTGATAGAGCTTTGTAAGCGGAGCGGGGCGGAGGTTCAGGCTGAATTCTGCTCCTCTGCTCAGCCACAGAAATCCTGCCCTGAAATCACCTTTTGCCAGCAAACCCTCCTGTAACCAGGCTGGGAGCTGGCGCTGGGAGCGGTTGGTAATCCGCCTTCTCCCGGGAAGAGGGCGAGAGGGCTCAGGGATGCTGGAGGAGCTGCTCCTCCTAATTGCCCTAAATGATGGTTGTGGTCCATCGCTCCTAAGGAAATTTGGGGGTTGGACCCTTTGCCAGCAGTTTGCTGTCTTTTACCACCCGATTTTATGGGTGGAGGGAGCAGAAAACGGTAAAGATGTAGGGGAATAAATATGCTAAAACACAGGCAACTCCTGGAAAAAAGTGCTGGACAGTTGGTGCCACTTCTAAGCACATTAAATATTTATGGGCCCTTGCTCATAGCTTCAAATGAGCTGTAAATTGAATGGAGGTTATTTTCTAGGTAATTAAAAACAGAGAGATGGAGGGGACTGTTTATGGGAGGCCGTAAAACTGCAGCTACCAAGAGTTTTCCCACTGCACCCTCCTTCGCTGCATCCCAGGCTTTTGCATCCCACTTCCACCGCATCCCATTGCCGTTGCATCCCCCTCCGCTGCGTCCCAGGCTGTTGAACCCCTGTTGGCTGCATCCCCTTCGTGCACGGGGCTGACCAAAAGCCAACGTACACGCGTTCCAACCCCCCAGGTATTATCTGCCCGGGGTCACCCTTTGCTATCCCATGGGTAGAGCGTGGTGGGACGAGCCGACACGCCGCTCGGGAGCACCGCTGCGATTTTCCAAGTGATGCTGGAGCACCCAGAGGTCAAAACACAGGGTGCATCCCTCCACAGGGCCCCGGGTCTGACCCCGTCCTGGGAGCTGGGTGGCCAAGTCGCAGAGGCTGTGAACAGGCTCTTCTCCTCACAAACTCCTTCTAATTCCAGGGTTCAGCAAAACCCAACAGCCCGGAGGTCGTTTTCGATAGCAGCCCCCTTCCATCTCCGCGCAGAGTCGTTAACATCCCGCTCCACAGCAAGGCTCTAACTCAGCCTGTTATTACTGTCAGTTCCGCTGCAAACCTATTCCCGTGCAAATTAATCCTTCAGGGAGCAGAAACCTCCCGGGCCGTGGAAATCTGTGCATGAGATGCGCTCCCTGCACCCCGGCCATGGTGAGCGCTCCCCGGTTTGGTCTCCCAGCTCAGCCCCTTTGCAGAAAGCCACCCCGATGGGAACAGGGTGGCTGAGCAGCTCGGGCTGGGGGGGGCCAGGCTGCACCCACCCACATGGCCAAGGAGGGGGAGCCAGGGGCTGCCGACTTGGCTGGCAGCTGCTGTAAGTCAGCGTGACAGCCCTGGCCTCAGGTCCTGCCGCTGAGATCCTGACCTTCCTCCCCGCTGAGCTCTTCTTCCTCCAGGTCGCCCCTTTCCCAGCGCCCCCCCACCGCCCAAGCAGCCTCCGCACGCCCCCAGCGCATCTGCTGCTGCTGAACCTGGAGGAACCGCAGATAACTCCGGGTTTCCTTTTTCGGCTGCTTTCTGCCCCGTTTGGCCAGCGCCGTGGTTTGTTCGTTCTTTTGCTCTGACGCAAGAATAACGAGTCGCAGCCCTCCCACCCCTCCTGAGAAAGCCCAGAGCACAGCGGAAACCAAACCGAGCCCCCGGGCTGAGCAGAATCAGCTCCATGTCACGTTCCCCGGCTGCGTCACGCCGGGGTTTGGACGCGGTGATGGAGGAAGCAGGACAGGGTCCAGGATCCCGGAGGCAGGAGCAGGGGAGGGGGCTTAAGGAAGGGAAGGGGTAAGGACCAGATATCCTGATCCCATGACTTCTCCACCGGGGAAAGACCTGGTGGCACCAAGTGACCCACCTCAGCATCTTCCTGATCACTGCTGGGGGGACCTCGCCAAGCTTCCCAGCAGCACGGGGCTCTGCCTCCCGTGCTTTGCCTTTACTTCTCTCTCTAAACAGCTCAGCAGACCCTTCAAAACGATCCAAACAATCCTTCCGAGGTCCCGACTCCACAGCCTGGCCTTCCAAGGGGGCTACTGATGATTTCAACGCGGTGCCTGCAGGACGGGGCGGTGGGCGAAGGGGGTGGTTTAGGGAGGCAATGGCATCGCCCCTACCATCGCACTGGGGCTGCTGGGATAAGTCACGGCTGCTGCATTCTGCCAGCTCCGAGGCGGGGGGCTGTGGGTGCCCGGCCGGGGGTCGAGGACCCACGCAATGACTTCTTGTCTCTGATTAACGCGGAGGAATGGAGGGGGAGCGAGTGCAGTTAGAACGGAGGAACGAAAGAGGGGTTGGGGGAGCAAGGAGGGAAGGAGGGGAGCTGAGCAAACAAACAACAGTCCCCAAATCCATCAGAGCGGAGGCTACAAAACAAATTAAAGTTGTTATGGCAACTGGTGTGTGTGGGCAGCAACACACGTCGCCGAACGCACGGAATTAAAACAAGCGTCATGTTCAGCAGCTAATTAAATACCGCCGGCCAAGCCCCGCTGCCTCGCAGCATGGCCAGCTCGCCGGGACCCCTCCGGGCTGCCGGGGCCGGCCGTGCAGCTGGGCTCTGGCTCGCCCTCGGCCATGCCTGATGGCTTCCAGACACCCGCCCTGGCGGGCTGAGCTGCAGGTTCGCTTCTTGAAGAGCTCAACTGGTGTTTGGGTTAGGTAGGGTGAGCCACGGGCACACCCCAACATCACCCTGGGTACCCGCGGGTACCCTCATGTTGCCCCCCCAGCATCGTCTGGGCACAGGGAGGGAGTGGGAGTCACAGCAGATCTGGGTGGGAAATGCCAAGACTCGCCACCCCCACGGCTCCCCCTTCCCCACACACTTGATTTTTCTCCAAAAATGACCATGCGAGGTCACCGAGAGGAGCCCAGGGCCACAGAGCCCCGCGGAGACAGTGAAGCCCTTGTTCCCCCCCTACCCCCTCGGGGGATTAGTCCCCTCGTCCGCACAACGAGCTGGGGAGGTGGATGCTCTGCAAAATGCTGCCTTTATGCCGTGAGCTCTGGGAACGGGCATTTCTGGGGCCAGAGCACCCGGACCCATTTATCAGCCGGGCTGCAACCAAGACACCTTAACCCGTTCACTGCCAGCCTGGGGGTTTTCCCTTCTCGGGAGCAGCCTGTGCTCCCCCAGGGAGAGGCGATGGGGAGCATCGACGACGCTTTGAGGAGCAGCAGGCTTTTGCTCCAGCAAGATCCATCAATAGCTCCGCCGCGCACGCAAGGAGGGTTTGCAATCTGTGCTGCAACCACCTGTGACTTCCCAGCTCTCTCCTTAATCCTCCTTGACATCCCAGTTGCTGCTGCTTCTATAAAGAATATGCAGACGGGGAATTTGAAGAGCCTGCGCTCGGTTTTATTTTACCCACTGAGTCTAATTAACGTATGCAAAGATGCGGCACTCGAGCAGGCGTCGAGGAATAATTCACGAGGACGTGGCCGAGCGGGAGGGAGCTCGGCAGCCGCGCTGCTCCCGCACATGCCTTGCTTTGGCTTCGCCCGTAACAGCAAAACCTTGACTGTGGAGGCTTTAAACAGTTTTTCCAAATTTTACAGCCCTTTAAAATATACCAGCTAAAGCAAATGAGCTCCTTTACGAGGCTGCCGGTTGTCCCACCTAATGCCTCGGGGTAACACGCCGTGTGTCACCGTTGAGGGGAATTATTACAAGAGCGCTTCACAATTCCCTTTCCATAACCCTGCGTAAAGCCCAGGCGCTGCTCTGCATGGCTGTGCATTTCTTCCCAAGGCCAAACGTTAAACAAAGGAGCTTTGGTGGTGGTCATTTTTCCTGGTAGAAGACGAGGGGGTTTGTTCTTTCGATACAGGCACCGGAAGAGCAGTTTTACTGGGGTTTAAATCTCGCCGTGTCCCGTGCAAGGTTTGGTCTGTCCCACGAAGTCGCCGATCTCGGCAGAGAAGGAGATGAAGCATCCTCTTACATTGCGAGTGGCTGGAAAGCCTTGCATCCCTCCTCCCCGCTTTTTTACTGCCCGTTACCTGCTTTTGCAGGACTTGGAGCCGACCGGTCCCCAGCAGAGACCCCAGTCCGCCGAGACCTTGCTGTCCCTCCCATAACCACCCCCTCCAGTGAACGACGGCTCTTCACAGACAGTTATTGAAACCAATTTTCTAGAAAATGCTTTTCCCCCCAAGTCTGGTGGTACCTTACTTTTGTACATTGGTATTTTTGGTACAAACAGGAGCTATTTTTAAAACCATCTCTGAAAATCCTTTTTCTGCTATTTTTGCCGTACGCTCGCACCGGTTGGCATTTCCCACGAGGAGCACGGAGAGCTTTTCACCGCTTAAGAAGCCGGTCTGCAGAAAGCTGCCTCCAACAGACCTCCCGCCAGCGCCCAGCCCCATTTACGGCAGCGACTGGCGCAGCATCGGTGAGTGCCCCGGGGAGGGAAGACAAAACCAACCAGCAAGCCAAGATGCTGAAGATGGACCTTTCCCAGCCTTCTGCCCCTGCCCCGTCCCCGCATGTCCCTCTGTGTCTGGCGGCACAGAGCAGTTGGCTGCTCCTTGGATGGCCGCGGGCGGAGAGCTTGGAAATTTATTCACAGCATGAAGCAAGATGCTTTGGTCTCCAACGAGGTTAAATTGCTTCCTATATTTAAATTGCTGGTCGGGTGCGAGGCACAGCTGTGGAATGGACATGTCCACCCGGTAAAGAGCGGAGGAAATCCTCATGGAGTCACCTCCTGCAGTGAGACGATTTGCGCCGCCTTGACTCCGCTCTCGCGGGATGGGAGAGTCGGAGGAGCCGCTGCGAAGGGCCAAGGGGAAACGCAGCAGCAGCCCTTGCCCACGGATGCTCACAGACACAAACTCTTCGATTAAGCTCCCGCTGCTCCCCTGAAGTGTCGGAGAAGCCGGCACAAACCCTGCATTTCGCGGCGCAGCGTCCCTTGCGCTGCTGTTCGGAGCCAGCCCCGCTTGGCCAGGGCAGCGTTGCCTCCGGGCAGTAGCCATGACGTTGGCACCCCGGCTCCGCCAGCCCTGCTGAGAAACACAGAGCACTATTCTCATATTTTTACCCCCCCCCCCCAAGTCACAAAGCGCAGGAGTGCAAGCGCCAAGCCGTACTCTGTACCTCTAGAGCAAGAAATCAATACAATTCACTCCCTGGCTCCTCTATCGAGGGAAGGAGGGGTGGTTCTCACTGGAAAAGCTTTAGTGGTTTTCTTCAATTATTGTTTTATGCAACATAAAAAAAAAAAATTGTGTTTTCAGCACTTTCTCATATCAAGGAAGTAATTGAGTCAAAATGAAGAAGAAATTATCTACGAAGTTAATTATCTAGCAGACATGTTTTACACTCAGTCATTTTTCACTACGATGCAGTAACTGGAAGCACAAGCATTTTTCTTTCCTGTAATTAATGTACTTGGAATATGTTGGAGGAAGCACGAGGGGTTCGTTTCTGCTTGGAGGAGCGTGTGTTGGAGGTGAGTTATTAGTCACCTGAGCGGAGAGGGGACAGGAACACCAGGAGAGCGGAGCGAGCCCAGCCAGGCTCCGGCAACACCCGGGCAGGGGGAGGCGACCGCCCCAGGGCTGGGTTTGGGAGCTGCCTTCAGCAAGCGGGGTCAGCATGGGGACCTCTTGTCCGACCAGGAGCTTCCCTGCGCCGGGAGAAAGGAAATCCGGAGCTCTTGCCAGCCTGATGCTTCCATTTGCAGAAGCCGAAGCTGCGGTTTCCTGGCTGGCAGCCGGTGCGTGCTAACTGGGCTCTGCTTCCAGCGAGCACAAGCGGCTGCTGTCAGCAGACCAGAGTTTCCAAGCGCCTTCCCGAGTCGGGAGGACACAACAGCCTCCTCGACGCCTTCCCTCCCCGTGGCCAGTTTCCACAGAGGAGGTTTTTCCAGCACTGCTGAAGGGAGCCTTTCCACCCCATCCCCTCACTGGAGATGCCCGACCGCGGGCATGGCCCTTGCCTCCCCGTCCTGAGCCCACCAGCTCAGGGCCCTGCAGGAGGGACTCAAAGCCTGCCCTGATGCCAGCTCCACCCAGAGCAGAACATACCTTGAAGTCTCCGGCTCTGCCCACCCCTCGGCAGCAAAATTGGAAGAGCATCCCCACGGCAGAGCCTTGCCATGTCCCACGCTCCGTGCCAGGCACGGGGACCCTCAGGAAACACAGAGGGCATCTGTTCAAAGCAGGAAAGCAAACACAAGCAAAGATGCCAGCGAGCGTTGAGGACGAAGAGTCTCCACGTTGCTCATCCAAAGCCCCTTTTCTCCTTGCCAGCAGCCCGAGGGAATGGAGCGCTCCGCTCTTCCTGGCTCCAGTGGGGCTGTCTGGGTACCAGCGTGGCGATGGGGCTGCCATCCCATTCCCAAAGGAGAAGACTCGTAATGAGAAGAAAAGCCTCGAGGGAGCTGAGGAGATTCCTACCTCCAGAGACAGAGCCGTGACCCCTGGCAGCGACACACCACTGGTGTCTCCCCTTGCCTTTCTCCTTGATTTAATTCATTGTTCATTTACTGCGGTAATTATATTAGGGAAGTGTAAGGCAGGACACAGGAGTCCCTTGGAGGCTGCTAATTGTTGCTGGAACGAGGCCATGCGGGCTGTAATTGAGAGAAGCAGCCGATCCTACAGCCCAGCTCCAGCTGAGACACCGAGGGGCAAAGCCCCACGCCACCGTGGCAGCCCCGGGCTCGTCAGCCACCTTCCTAATTAGCCTGGTGAGAGCAGGGGGGGTCACCGAAATAAACTTGTGGGGTTTTTCCATAGGGGAGGAGGTAGAGCTCACCCACGCTGATGACAAAAATCACATTTTTATATGTAAAGCAGGACTGGGGTCTTCTTGATGCCCCCCGCCCCGAGCCCTTCTTCTCCTGGGACAGCGCCTGGGGACAATGGCTGCAGCTGGGTGAGGACCAAGTCCCTGGTGTCCCCAGCCCCAGCAGCGCTGCGATGCAGCTCACAGGGCAGAGCCCCCTGTGCCACCCCACAGCCGCTCCCCCGGCTTGAAGCTGAGGGTCCTGCTTTTCCTGCCGTGCCACATCCCGCTCTCCCCCAGGGTCATCCGGGGCCCCGGGACCCGAGAGAGCCTCCAGAGCTTCACTTACGGTACTAAAGATAAGAACATAAATCAATTCTGGTTTTCTCGCCTTGTCGCACACCTCACCAAGCCTCCGGCCCGCTTCCTCCTCTGGTGACATTATCCCAGATAACGACGACGGGTGATCTGAGGAGAGGTTTGGTGCCTCTCTGGAGCTGTTCCTGTTGAACAAAAGGGACCGGTTTCCTACATCCTCCTCTTTCTTTTCTCTCTCCCTGCTGGAACAGCATCAAGTGAACTTTCAGGGTGAGGATCAAGAGGTTTCTAAACTCGAGCATCCCAGCTCCGGGCACATCCCCATCCTCGACCCGCAGCAAGAGGTTATTTTTATGCCTTTAAAATTAAACACAACACAAGGTGTAGGGGGGAAAAAGTATTTCTTGTGAAGTGAAGCAGCTCAGGAAAGTTAATGAGGCAAAAGCATCTGCTCGCAGGAAACCTGGAGGTGTCAGGAGCGCCCCAAGGTGATCACTTATTTAATGGCGGGTTAAGAAGAGGGAGGAGGAAGGCAACACCTGCCCTGGGTGCTTATTAAAGCCTAAAGGAGAGCAGCGAATTAATTAGAGAGGCCAAAGGTGCCATCCCATCTATTTTTAATCACTTCTCCTGTTGGAACAGTCTTCCCGTGCGGCTGCAGCTGCCCTTGTCAGGAGAGATGAGCCAAAATCCAGCGGGTTGTACCATGGGTGAGCAACCCCCAAAGCAGCCCACCAGAAAACCTCCTCTTAGAGACATGAACGGCCCTTGATTCCCTGGGGTTTTTTTGCCTTCTGTAGGAGGGTGGGAGTGAAGGGAGAGCCGTGGCGAGGGGATGGTGTTCCCCAGGATTTGGAAGCCATGGCAGGCAGCTCCTTGCAGCACCTTGCTTCCGCACCTGGGTTAGCAGAGGAGAAAGAGAAGGAAACCCCCTGTCTGAGGACAATCCTGGTCCCATGCCACTCTACGGCCCTCAGGTAGGTGCAAGTCCTGAGTCCCACGCTCAGCTGGGACATCTGGAAGCCGGCGGGTCCGTAGAGCTCCTCGGGGCCGAGCCCACCGGTGGACTTGGCAGGCTGGTCTCTGCTCCTCTGCTCATGCTGAAGCTGCAACTTGCCAAAACCCACCAGAGCATCTCTGCCCTCATGCCCGCATCTGGCACACGGCACCCGTCCTGCACCAGTTTGCACGGCCGAGGGTGTCAGTGGACTGTCCGTGCTGCCCTGGGAGAACCTGCACAGTCCAAACATCCCCGCGGCACACAGGGTCTCTCCATACCCAGACGAGATGAGGCTCGGCGCCGGCTGAGAGAGGCTGGAGCCCCCCGGACCCGCACGGCTCCCTTGGTGCTGCTCCTCGAAAAGGACCGTTCCAAGAACAATGCCATGCAGATGAAATCCCCGTCTAGAGCACGTAGCTCCTGCCAGCAGGAAAGGCAGCGATTTACACGCTGCATTAGCTCCGCCGCATCCCCCAGAACAATTCCCCGCAGCCTCCTTCTGCCGCTTCACGAGCAGATCGTCGTCCCCCTGCCCTCCTTCCAGGAGAGGCTTTGTGTTTGGAGAGAAAAGACTCAGCAGGGCTTTGGGAGGATAACTCGACAAGATTTTGCATCTCAGACTCGACGTCCCCAGCCCCAGGATCAGCATTTCCACCTTGAAGAGCTTTGCTTTCAGCAGCTCGAGGTACGAGGCACCTGGATGAAGGCGGCACGCTTATCAGCACGGCTAATGCCTTCATCCCGAACACATGAATATTCAGCAGCTCCCGCACAATCTCTGTGCCCAGGACCCGGCGCGGGGAGCACAGCTGGGATCCGGGGTGCTCCGCGCACAGCAGATCCAGGCGCTAAGCCGTGGGTGCTGGGGGAGGGCACGCGCTGCCCAAACACCCGTGGTGGCGAGGGGGCAACTCTTATCGCAGGCTCACGTGAAGCTCTTTGCTTTCTGCTGATGCCTCCTGAGCTGGGAGACCTGAGGAGCTCCAGGGCAGCTCCCACGGACAGGGTGCAGGTACCCGGTGGGCAGCAGACGCAGCACGGATGGAGCCGTTCCTCCCTCGCAGAGGAGTTCGTGCTGCCTTTGGAAAGGCCACGGGCGGTTCTAGCCTTCCAGGGGAGGAAGAAAATCAAACCACCACCGAGAAAACCCCTCTGCGCTGGATTTAACAGCCCCTTTCCTCCAGAAACACAGCGCCGGCGCTCAGGTCCACGCGCCTCTGCCAAGACGTCGGACCCAGGGCTGAAGCAGGAGGATGCTGGCGCCCCGGCTCGGGGCTCACCCCCGGCACCGCGCAGCGGGCTGGGGAGCCCCTCCAACACCGCCCTCCAGAGCGGGGTGCTTGGTTCAGTGCCAAAGTGCTCAGCACATCTGGCTCTCCCCTTCAGAGCTGTCATTTTCCTGGCTGTTAGAGGAGAGAATGCGGTACGGAGCAGCCTGGCTTTGCAACGCGACTCCTGTGAGAGACGTGACATGTTTATTTTCCCCGCGCCAACTTCCACATCAAGCGCGTTTTCTTTTTCCGCGCTGCAAAAGGGAATATTACCCCCTCCCTCCCTCATCTGCCAGCGCCGCTCCCTGCAAACAGCCCAGGCGGCTCTTCAGCTCCGCGTTTGGCATCCCCAGCTCCCCGAGATGCCCCTGACATCCCGTTTTCCACGGGCAGAGCTGGACAGGGGTTGATGTTTCTGCTCCCCGGTACAAGCAGTAAAAAAAAAAAAAAAATATAAAAAAAAAAAATCCGAGAAACTCGACGTTTTGTGTGACCCAAATCGCACTGTTTCACTTCGGCTTTCAGTGCTGTCAGGTTGCTTGGGAAAAAAAATAAATAATAATAAAAAAAAAAGACATGAAGGGGCTGATATTTTCAAACCCAACCCCTGCCACACGGGAACGTGTCAGCTCCTTTGAAATGTTTGCTTGTCTCCTGCAGCAAAACAGTCAGGGATTTGTTCGCAGCGTTGCAAAATATTTAGACTGACCCAAATCCCTGCGTTTCTGCAGCTTGAGGAGCCCCCGTCCCCCCTCCCCGGGCTGGGGACGCTGGGCCAGCCACAAACCCGGGCACGGGCGGGTGCTCGGCGTTCGGTGCCGCTTCGTTCCTTGGTTGGTTGGTCTCGGTTTATTATTTTTTTTTTTTTTCCATTATAGACATTATTAAAAAAAATAAACTTTACAATAATACATTTGAAATTGTTGCTGCCATTTGAGCAATTTCTTTTTTAAAAAATAAAGGGAAAAAGGAAATTAAAAAAGCCACGATGTAGATGGTTATGTATATACATACATATATGTAGTATAGGTGAACGGTATATACATACGCTATATATGTATATATAAAAGAAAGAGGAACACGTAGAGGTTTCTGACCAGCGACGGGTCGGACCCCATCCCAACCCAAATTCAACCGGACAAAGATAAAAAAACAAAAAGAAAGAAGAAAAATCTCCCCCTTGAAGTGACAGATCGAAAACATCAGGACAACCTCACAACGTTTGAATAGTAGTTTCTTTTCTCTTCCCTTTTCAAACTCTCGCCGACCACGGGAAAGAAAAAAAAAAACGCGGTAACAACGTCAAGAGCTCGAGCGAGTCCCCTCGGAGGATGCAGAAGAGCCTCCTGGCAGCACGTCCATCCTCTGGGATGCTCCGAAGCGGGAACCTCGCCGTCCCCGCGGCCGCCCCGGCGCGCCCGGGCTGATGGCTCCTGCAAATAACCTTGGCCAAAGCTCCACCCGATGCCTATTCTCCCTTCCCAGTGCTGCTCGCAGCTCTGGATCCCCTGTCGCAGGGCACGTGGGGGGGGTTTCGCCGCGAGCCGTGGGCTTCTGCTTTAGAAAAGAAACCCAACACACCATAAAAGACCAAAAAAAAAAAACCAGAAGGGAAAAATGAAAATAGGAAGAAAACCACCGAAGTTTCCCAGCGCGGTGAGGGTCCTCCTGCCGCCCGGCGTGCCGGGGCTTGGCATTCCCGGCGTTTCACTCTCCGGGTGCGTCCCTTCCCCATCGCCGCAGCAGGAACCGAGGCGAGAGCGAGCGTCCTCGGCCGGCCGGCCGCCGCCTTCCTCGCCCCTCTATAACACCAGCATCAGCAGGAGGATGGGCACGAGGGGCAGGATCCGGCCCGCCCAGTGTCGGCTGCCACCTGCCTTCTGGTCCACGAAGGTCTTCTGGTCCGGCATCATGTCCGTGGTCAGCTGGGTCTGCGGGCGAGGGGGGAGCGGGGTTTCAGCAGGGTCCTTTTTTGGGGAAAACCATCCGGTTTTGGAAAACACCCAATTTCACCCTCTGGTCAGCGGTTCCCAGCACGGTGCTTGTCTGGTGCCTTCCCAAGCCCTCTGCAGTGGGAAACAGCTCCTGAGACCCCCCATCCCTGCACTCCCCGCTGCCCCACACGTACCTCTGAGTAGCACAGGCTCTGCTCTTTGGACTTGTTTAGCTTCGGTCCGTGCTCCTGGAGTGGAGAAAGGAGGAAGGTTTAGGGCAGGTCTGTGCACCCGGGGTCGCACCTTGAGGTTTGGGGTCCCCAAATTATCCCCCCTGGGAGCTGCTGAGCCGCCCTGCAAGGGCGTGGGGCAATGCCTGCAGCCCTGTGCACGGGGCGTTGGAAGTTACAGCTCAGAACATGTGGCTGATGATGCAAGAAAACACGTATTTTTCAGGTTTCCCCAAAACCACATGGAATTCAAGCTGTTTTCACCCCGAACAAGCTGGTGGTAGCGGAAGTTGGGCTCAGGGCAGCTACATCAGCTCACCTTGTCCCAGGCACAGCTCTGTGCCAGGCAGGGGACGATGCCCCAAGAGAGGGAAGGGGATGGGCAGGGCATGGACCCCTCCCTTCTCTGCACCAGACCCCGGGGCAGCGCACAGACCAGGGACGGCCAGATCCTGCCAGGCACCTGGGTACCAACACTGCATCCAGACCAGGATGCGTGCACGGAGCGGGACTTTCTGCTACCCATGGGCTGCAGCTGATGATCTGGCTGATGGATAGGTCCAGACCAGTGCTCCCAGTTTGCAGCAGAGACTGGGCTTGGGTCCTACCTGGATGGAGGTGCAGGTGGTGATGATGCTCGTGTCGTACATGGTGTTGCTGTCATTGACGTCATCTGGCAGGACAGGGCTCTTCTCCGTCTTCGGCGGCGTGGTGACAGGGGGCGAGGGGTTCTTGGGGGAGAGGTTCACGTCGGTGCCATTGCCGAAGGCTTGGATGGCGTTTCCTGGGGGGGCAGGAGATGTTTGCGGGGGCTGCACCCAGGGCAGGGTGAGCAGGGAGACGGGGAAGTGCCTTACGGAGACAGGGGTTTTCCGTGAAGTCTCGGAGGAACTTCTCGCACTCCTCCTCCATGTTGCCGCTGCCTTTGCAGGAGCACCAGGGCGAGATGGTGATGCTGGTGGTGCTGGCGTCGACGTAGTTGGGCGTCATGTCGAAGCCTGCTCCCAGGTGAAGAGAAGGAAGAGGGATGAGGGGCTGCGGTGGGAGAGACCCTTCCCCATCTCGGCTCGCTCGCACTCACCGATGAGCCCCGCGTAGGAGCCCAGGCACGCCTGGTAGTTGTCCCCGGGGCAGCTCGTCAGGGTCTGGAAGGAGGCTTGGCAGTTGGTGTGGAAATCGGCCAGCCGGGACCTGGGTGCAAAGAGCGGGAGGGAGAGGGATGGGATTTCACCGCCGCTCCCGGCACGGAGCGACTCAGCAGCAAGGAGCAACATTTTCAAACAATAAAGGCGAGAAAAGAGCATAAATGGGGTGGAGCGAGGAGATCTACAGGAGATCTCGACCCGGGAGGCGCAGCGCCTTGTCTCCCCTCCGAGGCTCACGGGGTGGGAGGGGTGTCTGCCCACGGGTGGGTGCCCCCGGGGAGGAGCCCCTGAGCACGGGACCCTCGTTCCTCCGTCCTTTAGCTCCGTTTCTCCCCAGCCCTTCCCAAGCACAACGCACACCATAAACTTCACAAGCTCATTTGGCCGCGCTGCTCCCAGCATCATTACCCGACTGTAAAATTTCACTGCTTGTCTTTATCTTCCCCCTGAAATGTTACAGCTTAGAGTGCAATTAAAATGCCTGAGGTTGGGGTTACATTTTCCTTCCTACTTCTGAAGCTGAAAAAAGGGGAAGAACCAAGAGAAAGCCTCACAGGGACCCCAGGGGCTGAGATGCTCGTGCCCTGCCTGCCCTCGCCCTCCATCCTGGCCTGGCCTCCTGCCAGCCTCGGCTCTGCGGGCAGAGTGAGGGCAGGAAGAGGCGAGGCGGGGAGAACCAGCAGGACCAGGAGGAATAAAGAGGGGACAAGAGGAGCTGATTTCCACTGCTAACCCGAAGAGTGGCTTAGTTACCCCTCCTCATCTCCTCCCTTTGGGGATTTTTCTTGGGCTGAACCGAATCACCGCGGTAGAAGGAGAAAGAAATGGGAAGGACGTAGAAGAGGATGGACAGATGGACCAGGTGGACAGACGGACGGGCTGCGGTTTTCCAAACCGGCTCAGGCGCTGAACGTGCAGACCCGAGGCTGAAGCGTGGCCCACGCTGGGTCTCAATCACAGGGAGGAATCGCTGCGAAGCAGCCGAGCTGCTGACACTGTAGATGAGCCCTTGCGCTTCACAGCAGAGAATCTCGTCAGCCCTTTTCCCCCACAATTCATACAGAAAGAAGGAGGCATACATTATTTCCTTGAGCTTCCTTTTCCTTCCTTCTTAATTAAATGTCATCTTTGTCCTGCCAGCGATTGAATCATCCAGCAGTACCTGCCTGAAGCCATAAGAACTGAGGAAAACAAAGGGTAGCAATTGTGTTATTTTTTTTGAAATAGGAATGATGTGTTTTCGGAAGGTTTTGATCACATTAAACGGAGGAACAAATGAAACAGGGACTGAATGAAGCAGAAGGGATCTGCAGCGATACCTTCCAGCCACCCAGCACCCTTCATCTCAGCAGATCTCGACTGCGCTTCCACGGGCTACGTAGCGGGGAGAGGAGGGCTGAGGGCAGGGAGCAGAGCTGCTCGGGCTGGACCCGAGCACTGCATGCTCCATGCGGGAATGCAGTGCTTTCCTGGACGCTTCTGCTCTTCGCAGCCATCCGTGACTGGGACTTTTTCCAAGTCACGGGGTTTGTGGAGCAGCTGAGCCTCTTCCAGGGACGCTCTGGTCCTTCGGGGACCCCAGCACCGCCCCACAGCGAGCTCCCCGGCCGAGCCGGCGGTTTGGCCAGAGCCACCCACGCGCTTGGCACCTTTTGGCTGCGGCTGGGCGTGCAGGTCACGCCCGGGTTTCGCCCGCCGAGGGGCTGCCAGCGGCATGGGCTGGATTATTTTCCCACTTCACACCAGCTGCCTGACCCACTTACGGTCCCCCGACAGGCTGCAAGTTTCCAGGGCAAGGTCAGCCTCTTCATCGGGGTTACTCGAGCCCTCCCGACGAGAAGGCAGGACTCCCGCGCTCTTCTACACGTCGAATGCTAATAAATAGCAATAACGCAACGGGCATCGCCTTGGAGAGAGATGCAGCGGGGTGGCTGTGTGGGGCAGCTGCTCCGTGCCGTGGGGAGGAGGACGGCCTTGGGCACTGATTTCAGGGAAAAAGGGATTCTACAGCTCTCCCGGGGCACCTGTGAGACAGCGAGCAAACTTCCCCCTGTCTCCTTCCTCCTGGAAACGAAACTCATCCATCTCAGGAGCAGACCTACGTTCATTCTCCCCCCCGAGTGAATTAGCACGTGGAGAAAGAAAAACTCCCTGCGACAGCGGTGCAGAGGGAGGCCGGGGGGTCCCACCCCGCGCCCACTCCCGGGGCTGACGCTCAGCTCTCGGCACATGCTCTCCCTCGCTGGAGCCGTGCACGAAGCCCGGTGTGCGCAGAAGAGCTTTGCCAGGGGACGTCTGCAGCCCTCCCTGCCGCCAAGCCCAGCTTTGGATCAAAGGGGTTTGCTGCCCGTCTGCAAGGTGGGAGCAGAAGGAACGCCCAGGGTGGGTGTTGCAGGGCAGAAGAGCTCCAGCTCCGCTCCCTTCACACAACCCCCTTTGCAGAAAGGTATTCGGACTCCCTCCTCCTCCCCTCCGCCGGAGATAAATAAAGTTTCCGACAGCATTTCCCCTCTCCCCAAATCAGAGGCGAAGGCACATCAATTCTCTTAAAGAACTGTGGCAAGTTCATCACCGAGCGCCACGGAAATTTGTCACGCTGCTCCCCGGGGCCCTGCTCCTGGCTTGTAGCATCCTCTAAGGCAAATGTTATTCTTTTCATAATACATGACAAGGCAGCTGGTAATCTTTCCAGAATATCCAAGCCAGATGTCACTCTTTCCGCTGTGTACAATGAGTTTGCAGTCGCTGGATGAGGCTCTGACTGCCAGGAATAGACCTCACTGGAGCTGGCCCACAGCTTCTCAGATTTCTGCTTTTAAGTGCCCGGGCAAAAAAAAAAAAAAAAAAAAAAAGAGAGAGAAGGAGCCAAGTCCATCTTAGCAGAAACAGGAGGAACTGGTGCCAAACTGCTGGCTGGCAGCACGAGGCAGCAGGTGGGTCTGGCCAGTCTCCACCTGCAAAGGCCAGACCTGGGCTGGGAAGAGCTGGGCTGGGGCTGGGTCAGGGATGGGCAGGGGGGAGGACGGCGCGGGGCGCCGCGGAGCGCAGCCTCGGCCAGCGTGTTATTTTCCTGAAGGGCCTCCAAGTCGAAAAAAATAGGAGTGAAAAAGGGATTAATAATATAAATTATATATACACAGACATACATCATCTGCCAAACCCGCTCCAAGTGCTGGATTTCAAAGTGAGGGGGTTACGACTTGCTTCTCTTTGATGCATCTGGAAAACGCGTTTGATTTCTGGGTGAAAGCATCAAGACGACGCCAAGGGGAGGCAGCTCTGGGGCTTTAACATTCCTCTTTCTCCCTGCCCAGCTCCAGACACCTCCCAGGGCCCTGGGGTCCCTGCAGGGCTCCCATACACACCCCCTCAGGGCACACCCCCCCCCTGCTTAGGGCGCGCTCTGCCTCGCCGCGGGCACCATCCCACCAGCTCCCGGCTAACTCATCTCCTCCCCTCGTTACCGCGCAGGGACCCAGCAGCAACTCGCCGGCACGACACCCTCGCTCTGACATCAAAAGTTACCTACACGGCAGAGCATCTTTGATGGGGTTTTGTTATTTTCGGTTTGTTGGTGCGTTGTAATTTTTTTTTTTACCAGAAAAATGCCCAGAACGGGCGCGAGGTGCCTAATCGGGTGCCAATTGTTCCCATCACCATGCGCCTAGGAGAGGTCCAAGCCCGGCGCTGGTGGTAACTCAGCACCCATCAAAGCGAACGGTCCCAGGCTCCTGAATATTTCATGCAGCAAATATCCGAGATGCGGAGATTACTCAAGACGTGTTTTTCACAGGCAATTTACAGGGACCAAGGAAAAATGGCTTTAATAGACACGAGCACCGAGAGGAGGCTCAGAAACACGCCTCCCCCCTCCCCACCTCCCCGCAGAGTGGAGGATGTTCAAGAAGCTGCGACGACATGCAAAAACTCAGCAAGACATGAAAAACCCGCGGGCGCGCTGGGCATCCTCCTCCCAGCACTCGCCCTGCCTGCTCGTCCTGCCGGAGATGAATGCTTCGGAGCCAGGAGATGCGGAGATAAAAAAGAACCACCCTCCACCACCAAGAACAGCCGCCAGGTGATTCAAAGAGCCCTGGGGAGGGGGATCAGCTCAGGAGAGAGGGGGAAGCGGGAGCAAAACTCCGCTTTTTTGGATGGCCCTCTACCAAAGCGAGTAAATAGTCCTCAGGGGAAAGAAAAAACCAAAGATCAATGGAAATCTCTGTTTTATCCAGCGGGAGTTCTCTGCTGCCTCTGGAGACCGGAGTCGCCCGCTCTGGTACCAGCCAGGAGGGGTCTGCTCCTTCTTGCAGTGAAAACCGCGGCTCTGCGGTCGCGCGGCATCAACCCGGAGGGTGGGCACCGGTCCCCCTGCCCAGAGCTGCCCCTCCCCGGGGAGACGGTGGGGGCATGAACCAGAGAAGCCAAGGAGAAACCCCACGTCGGAGTAAGCAGAGCCCAGCCAGCAAGAGGGAAGAACCCGAGGCCGGCCGGACAGCAGGGCAGCCGCAGCGAGGAGCCGTCAGGGACGACGTTCAGCTCTCCACACGGGTTTTTAGGACGCGGCGTCGCGATTCGTCACAGACACGAGCAGTTGCAAGAGCGGGGGTTCTAGCCTCCCGCCTGTGCTCAAACCCTATCGTCACCCGGCACGAGAAGGGGAGAATTAAAGGCATGCATCATTGGATTTTAATTGAAGGACGGTTCTATTTCATTGAACTGCTAACTAAGCCGAACAGGAGATTGTGTTTACATAAGCAAACCCTGAGTCAGTATAGACTTGCTGTCACGTTAAGTCAATACTTATGAAGGTTCTCTGTTTAATTATTCAGTGCGAATTGACTTATTATTCTGTTAAGAGCACAGTTAGCCTTGAGCAAGGTGGCCGCAGAGCTCAGAGAGCCCTTCCTGCTGCCCTCACGCGTGGGTGCCCACACGGTCCCGGGTCAGAGGTACGCGGGGGTGCTGCCCCGCTGCGCCCCCACCCCGTACCGCGAGGCCAAAGCCACCAACTTCTGCAAATCTGCAAATTTAAGGGTGGATTTGGAGGCTTCCCCCGGTGGCCCAGCCTGCCCTGAGCACCATCAGCCGTGCTCCGTCCCCCTCCCGACCCGGGGATTTGTCCTCTCCGCCGGCTCCCAGAGCCGCTGTTCAATCCGGGAGCATTTTTCCCTCCTCCTCCTTTCCCAGACAGCTCCGTGGACAGCCCAGCCGCGCTTCTGAGCCGCTCTCATTACACGGCGTAATGAGAAAGTTGAGCTGCCGCTCCGCCGTTTATCAAGGAAACATCCATTATAGATGACATCTTGTCTGGGCTCAACAAAGGGCGTGAAGACGAGGACGGGGGTTTCAAACACGCGTTTTGTTCCACGTTTGGTGGTTAATCGATACCAAGCCAGCCTGGATCTGCCCCTTCCCTCGCAACCTCCCAGCCAAGCCGCCCTCGGGGACGGAGCGGGGTTTCCCCTCCCCGGGGTATCACTCCTGGACCACAGTGCCAACCCCGGCCACAGGAGGTGGGTTCTGCCGCGCAGAAATGCACCTCACCAAGGCGTGCAGACACGGGGGTCCTGCACGGAGCCCGGCAGGATCCGGCCCCTCTCCCAGCCCCAAATACAGTGAAAACGGGGAGAAAAGTCAGGCGAATGAAACATCACCCTGCCTCGGGATGCCGAGCAGCTACAGCCAGTGGAGGCTGGGAAATTCTTCAGCACCAGCATCACTGAAGCATATAAGACCAGATTATTTGTGTTCCCGACTTGCTGATGCAAGATGAAAAATACAGCAAACTGCAGCTGCTGAAATCAGCTCTTTTCTCCCCTTTCCTTCCCTTTCCCCTTAGCTGAGGTTAGTGTTTTGCAAAAGGTTTTTATATTCTGGGAGCTAAAACCTGTCCATTGCAATCAGACACAAAGCTCGGGGAGTTTGTCAGGCTCCTCCGCTGTGCCGGGGAGCTTTTCCCAGCACAAAAAGCTTCACCGATTGCAGCGATCTGTGCGTGATTGCTCCGGCTCTCGGGGCCGGGAGCTGGGCAAAGGGGTCGGGGCCATCTCACAGGTCAAGGCCATTTGAATGGCTTCGTGGAGAGCAAAGCCCAGGATTTCAGCCCAGATCCTGCAGCCTGCTCCCAGGAGGGTCGAGCCCTCACCTTCGCCGGGACCTGAGCCCATGCAGGGTTGCACGGGAGCTCAAGGACCTCATCCTGGCCCCTCAGAAGGACAGTGCATGGAGGGGCTGCTCCTAGCCCTGGGGACCCCCCGGAGCTCCAGACCCTGCTCTGTGGCAGGACGCTGGTTAGAACACCCCAGCCCAAAGCATTCAGAACCACTCTCAGTCATCGTGGAAAAGCTGATGACTTTTATCTCCCCAGCTTTGTGACCCCTGGTGGGGCAGGGGCTGGTGTTCCACAGCCGTTTAACCGCGCACAAAAAGCCGGGGAAACCTCCAGAACGGCTGTTTCCCACGCTGCAGCATTAGTTTGCCCTCTCCCCCAACTCCTCCGCCTCTTTTGGGAAGGAAGCAGTGTGACCTCAGGGCGGGCCGTGTCCCGCAGGAGCAGCAGCCCCCATGAGGCGCAGCCCCCGCGCCCAGCTCAGCACCGACCGCGGTGAAACGGCAGCAAAAACCTCCCCGCAAAGCCCTAACCCGGCCAAGAGGGCTTCGCTGTTCATTAGGCGTCCAGCCAGGAGGCTTAATTACACTCGCAGCCCGTGCGGGAGCGTTATCTCATCTCCTGTCACCGCTGGGTTTCGGAGCAGCTTGACGAGCTGCTTCGGAGTTCAATGCCCTTGCCAGTCCCACGTGCAGATAAGGAGGACGAGCAGCAGTCCACGATGCCGGCCCGATAAGCGCAGGCATAGATGGGAAAGCCCACGGCAGACCCTCGCCTCGCCACCGCCTCTGGGTGAGGGGACACGGAGGGGTTTCGTGCCCGGTTGCTCCTGGGTGGAGATGCCATGAGAAGGAGGACAAAGCCTGCATGCCCTATTTATACACGTTCCTGGCACCAGGTAGATGATCTCGGCGGCGGCTGCCTGCCAATGCTCTGTTATTTATAAACGCGAGAGGCCTTGGAGAGGCAGAAGGGAGAGGAGAGACCCCCCCACCCCAGCCCTGCGGAACACCTCGTCCCTCAAAAACGAGCCCAGGGCTGCTCAGCAAAGGGGACACCAAGCAAACGCACCCTGCTCGCTCGTGGCTGCAAACCTCACCGGGCTCTTGCGGAAGAGCAGCACGAGCTGCTGGACCAGCAGCACCTCAAGGGGGCCTGGGGGGATGCTCGAGAGCCTGTCAGGAGACGAGGCTGTGGGAGAAGGGGTCAGTTGGCAGTTAAGTCCGTATAAAGCTCTGAGCTGGAAAACTGGACGCACAGCAACTGGAGCTGTGACTCCCCGTGTTTGGGGCAGCACCAGGGTGGACGGACGCACTGCCAGAGCCCTCTCCATCCCAAAAGCCAGGGAGAAAGAAGTCAGATCCTCACTCCCTTGCAAAGCAACATCGATAGAGAAAAAAAGCCTCGTTTCCCCGCCTCCTCTCAGCTCAGGTGCTGGGCACAGCTCACCGCAGGTCAGTTACTGCTGCGAAACACTGCTGCAGCCGCAAATACAAGGTCAAGTTTGCTGCTGGAGCACGGCAGCATCCCCCAGTGTCCCAGGGCGCGGGCTCCCCACCGCAGGCTCCAAACCCTCTTGCTCCCCAGTGCCACGGCGTGGTTCATGTAACCGTTTTTAAGGGGGTGTTTGGAGCAAACCCACCTGCCCGAGCCTTGGGGAATGCTGCCGGAGCCCCCCACCCAGGGCAGAGGTGCAGCAGGGGAGCGGGTGGGATGGGACCTTCTCTTGCAAGCCCAGATCCGAGGAGTTCATCCACACAGAGCCCCGCAACGCCCCATCACGGGGAGAGAACAGCCGAGGTTACGGCAGAGCTCTGCGAGCCCAGGCCCAAAGCTGGGAGCACAAATAAAGGCTGAATTCGGGTGCTTCGCACAGCACGAGCCCCCAGCCGGGGCCGCCTCTCCCCATCCGCGCTGCCGCCGGAAAAAACGCATTTCCAACTTGGGAAGCAGCTGCCCCACGCCTCCCCCTTTGCTGCTTCACCTCTTCCTGGTACAATTGCATTTCATGCAGGAACGGGCTGATAATTAATGCTCGGCAGCTCCGTGGCCTCTCCGGTCCCCCCCCCCCGCCAGGCGCTGCTAACACGGGGTGTTCCCCCCGGCGAGCGGAAGCATCCGCAGCGCTCCATGTCTGAGCAAGCACCGGGTCTGCCGACGGAGAGGGGCTGCCATCCATCTGGGTGCGACTCGGCGCAGCCCTGGTATCTTTTATTCATAGACATTGGCTTATTGTATTACTTTTTGATAAAAAGCCGCATCCCCACGTCTCCAACACATCGCTCGCAGCCACAGGAAGACCTGAGTTGTGTTATTTATTTATTTCACCACCCGGCTCTGGGAAACTCCATCACCTTGATGGCAAAAAGACCCTCCTCCTCCTCGTAAGACACGTATTCTTTATGAGGCTGATCCAGGCTCCGATGACAGGCGGTTTTTTGCCGTCTGAATAATGACTTTCATAATGGAGCAAAAGCCTGATCTCCTGACTTTGCTCTGCCACAGGGAAAACAGCGGATTTCAGCAGCCCTCAAGTTCCGCCGGGGAAGCTCGGAGCACACCGAGGGACTCTGCTGCTTGCAGGGTGTGTTTGCACGGGGGGGTTCGGAGTGCATCAGGCTCAGTGGGGGACTCGGCTGATTGCAAACCACCCGCGCAGCCCCGCGCAGCCCCATGGGCTCACTCCACAGCAAGGGGGACCAGCCGCGAGGCCAGGGAGCAGCCCACAAACCCCTCCACGAGCGGCCAAACCCCTTGAATTCTGCCCCCTTCCACACCCAGCGTACAGCTGTCACCGCAGGAGAGCCAGGCGGCAAGTGCCACCCCGCACGGGGAAAATGCCACGAATAAACTTGGAACAGGGTTGAGCAACACGAGAGCGCCACGGCCCCGCGCAAAACCTCCGCCACAGTCTGCGGGTCCCGCTCCAGCGCCGGGAAGGGCCGGGAGAAGCTCACGCAGAGCCCGGCGCAGCCCTTACCGGCAGAGGTGATCCGTCCGGCACGTGCTGCGCAGGTCCAGGCAGTTGAGCTTCTCCTTGTCCTCGTAGGAGCAGGAGGGGACGATGGTTTGCCGCCGGCGCTCGGCGCAAGCCTGGTCCTTGCAGGAGCAGAAGAGGAGGCGGTAGGTGTACTCGCTGGGGACGCGGTCGAAGAATTGGCGCAGCGCCTTGTGGCACTTCCTGCGGCTGCAGTGCTCGGTGGCCGAGATCTCCTTGCTGCACGTGGAGATGTAGCCCGAGCGCAGGCGCTTGCAGTTGTCGTTCAGGTTGCAGGCTTTGGCCGCGTCCAGGCAGTGGTTGCTTTTGGAGTTGGTGGCGGGGTCCATTCCTGCCCGGAGAGCAAGAGGGAGAAGGGTGAGCATGGTACCGAAGGATGGGGAGATGCCTTCGACCTGGGAGATGCTACAGGGCGTCACCTCTGGCATCTCTGGCACAGCCTGGCCCTGCCCTGCAGGCAGTGGGGAGGGGGCTGCATGCACCGCTGCGGTTCCCCCTGCTTCACCCCCATCCCCCTGCCCAACGTGGAGGTCCTCCTCCAGCGCAGCAAGGGTTAATATGCACCGACTGCAAGGCTGAAGGGGCGGACCTGGTCAAACGGTCTTCAGTGCATAATTCATGCCATGAATCGGTCATATTTTTTTTTCTTGTCAATTATTCAAAGAATAATTATTAATTATTCAGCCCGCTCCAAAGCAGAACAATCTGCCGAGCCGCACAGAGGCCCCCCCGGCCCCCACAACCTCTCCTGGGGCTCCCCAAAACGGGGTCAGCCCCAGCCAGACCCCCCCAGGGCTGAGCACCGCCCAGGCAGGGACGATGGGGACCAGGTCGCCACCAAAGCCAGGCACCAGCCAGATCCCACATCCGCCCCGGCAATCCCGACCGTCAGCAGATAAACCGGGAGAGGATGGACGAGGCCAAACGACCGCGCGGGAACAAACGCTGAATTTCCTTTTTTTTTTGTCGAAATGATGGATCGCCCTCAGCAGCCCAGGTGCTATTTTAGAAGCCACCTGACTGCACCAGCCATCTCTTCCCTCGTCTCCTCCCCGCCGCAGCCCAGCCGAGCCCCTGGATTCCTCCCTTGTCTCCCGGCTTCTGCTGGCAAAGACAAACGGCAGCACCAGGGAGGGGTCCCTAACGAACGTATTTGTAGGGTTCTGATAATTAGCAAAGGGCAGGCAGCTGCCTGGGCCAGCATTAGCCCCCACCTCCCTCCCGCAGCTGCCCACAGGGGTCACCCCGCAGGCGAGCAGCGTTTTGGGGTGTCATCTGCACCTTGGGCCCCTTCACCCAGGGCCAGCACCCCCCAGCTGGGCTGCGATGCCACGAGACCCCAGAGCCCGGCGGGGTAAAGCTGTTCGGAGAGAGCCCTCGAAACACCAGACGTGTCATCCGAGTGATGAACATCCCCTGAGGAGATCTGCCGGGGCCGGGGGAGTTCGCTAAGACAGACATGAAGTGAGTATTTCTTGTGATAGATGATTTATAAGTAGATCTGCCTTGAGAAATAGTGCAAGAGGCGAGAAGGTCTCCTGAGCTAAGAGAGACGTTTGAGCTGATGGATGGTCGGAGGGATCCTCCTCCCTGCTCCTCACAGAGCCCTGGTCAGAACAAAGCCGGCCAGAAAGGAAGAGAAGACAAGTCCTTTGGCGCTTCCCACCCCCCTGCGCAGCCAAACCCCACAGTCGGGATGGGGCAGGAATTGCCGTTTCCCAGCAGGAACCCCCCGGCCCGGACGGTGCAATGAGATCCCCGCTGCTGAGGGCTGAGGATGGAGACAGCTCGTGACGCTGATGTCAGAGGAGCAGAAGGGGACGATGACGCTTGCAGAGGATGGAGGGAGGACACACAACTCTTCTTCCTCCCTGCCCAGACCAGCTCCTGGTTTTGGGGGGATGCACCGACTTCTCTCTGCACCCGGGTGTGCTGGTGGCCGCGCCGGCTCCGAGCCCCACGAGCAGTCTCAGCCAGAGCGGCAGCTCTCCGGCACAAGCGCCGAATCTGTGCAAAGTGCCAGCTTATTGTCTAATCCTCCGGAGCACCATCGCTCCTGCCCTGCCCGGGACCTGCGGGGACCTGGATGCATTTTAATAGAGCCGCTGCTTGGAAGCGCAGGGTTTCTGGGGAGCTCATTAATAAAGCACAAGCATGAAAATTTCATGAGGTGAGAAGGAAACAGGGGCCAAGGAACCGGGGAGGGGACCACGCTGGGAGACCCGGTGCCACCAGCCGTCCCCTCTGCAGGACGGGGTCGGGGCAGAGGAGGAGGAGGAGGGTGATGAGCAAGGCAGCGCTGCTGCAAGCCTGCGCAGTGTGGGCTGAGCCCGGGGGTCTGACACCCACCCGCCCCACAGGTGCTGCCACCCCGCGTAGGCGCCCACGCGGGCAGACACACAGCGTGGGGCTGGTTTCCAAGCCGGAGCCTCTTCCTCCTTCCCTGCAGGCTGCGGTTTCCTCAGGGCACCCCTGGGCACTCCAGAACATCCTCACCGATGCCCTCCTTGCTTACCCAGCCCCTTCTTCCCAGCAAGGGAAGGTAATCCCTCCGCTATCCCCACAGGCAATTAGCAGCGCTCTGCCTCCGCCTTGTTATCGAGAAACAACGCGAACAGCTCATTTGCTTCAATCGCGCGGGCTCCAGGTTGGCATTGGGGGTCCCGGGGGGCAGCCGCTCACTGCTCGCACCGCTCCAGCCCCATGCGAGGGAGACGGAGAAGGGGTGGAAGAAGCACCGAGGCCACTCCCGTGGCCACGGCACATCTTCGGAGCGCAACAACAGCCAATTCCCCTCTTCCCCAGCCCCAAAATTGCCAGCCAGGCTTCCTTCTCCTCTCGCTTCGCTTTTATGAATAAATCAACCCATGAGCGTCTAATCCCCCACTCCAGACGCTTTGCTTTTCATACTTTCCAGCAGCTAAAATATTTCCTTGACGCTAATGTAATCCAAAAAGGCGTGTGGGAGACAGGAGGGGGTGGCATCGTCATCCCGAACCGGTGCTCACCTCCCCGGAGGGAGCCTGGAAAATTCGCTTCAGGAGCTAAAACCTGGCAGGTGACGGCACCGAGGGGATGCAGCGGCGTCACAGCCCCGCTCCGAGGTGTCCTCGAGTGAGCCAGGGTGGCTCTGGCAGGGCTGCACAGCCCGGAGGGGCACGGCGCGGCTGTGGGGTCCCTGAGCTGCCATGTGCACCCCATGAGGTCCGGGGACCCCCAAAACCCCGCAGCGGTGGGTGGATTTGGGGGAAAGGATCAAGAGGAGAAAGAGCAAGGAGAAGGTAAGGCGCTGCTGACCTAATTTGAAAAAGGGGGGTGGGGTGGTAGCACAGGAGGGTTGTCATGGAAATAAGATGGCAAAAAAAGTTCCTGAGGATGGTGGGGGAGTTTGGGTTCCCGAGAGGAGGATGTGGAGGCAGAGAGATGCTCCGAAGGGCTCGGCATCCTTCTGCCAGCAGCATCCCATAGCTCAGCTGGAGGCCGGCTGCCCCGAGGAGGGACAGCAAACAGGGTCCCCACCCTCGCCTTTCCCACATACCCTCCCACATCTTCTCAAAGACAAAAATGCTTTACGTGGAGCCACGGACGGGCAGCGGGTGGGTCTGGCTCACCCCGGATCCTGGGCAGTGCCCGATGCCGTGACACTCGGCTGTGCGAGGGGACACGTCGGCAAGAGAAACAAGGGACTTACAGGCTCTGCAGCCCACCTCTGCCGTTCGATATAAGCCCACGGCTGGGGGCAGCTCAGTCCGAAGGGTAAAAACCGAAATCACAGCCTGAGGGGAAAGAGGAAGCCCGAGGAGGAGGCTGCTGCCGTGGCTCTGTCACAGCCAAGGCTCCCCCGCTCCCAGCAACGTCTGGTGGTGCCAGGAAGGTCTGAAACAGAGAATCTGCCCCAAAGCACATCAAACCCCGGCAGCACTCGGGATCCAGCCCCTGCCTCGCTCCCCTCCACCAGGCTTCAGCATCCCGGCCGGCGGCGGGGGGGCCACATCTCTCAGCTGGTGCTCAAGGCATCAGACCTGGGGCGATGGGAGGAGAGACGGGCAGGAGGAGCGAAGGACCAAACCCCGGCGGAAGGAGCCGCAGGTTTCCCTTTCTCAGTAGCAGGTCTACGTTCACGGGCAAGAGAAGATAAACCAGCAGAAGGTCGTTGCTTTTATTACCTGAGAAAATTGAAGCAAGTCTGAATATATCAGAGAGACGAGAGGTGACCGGCTCGTAGGGGGAAGCTTCGTAAAACTCTTCTCCTAGAGTGGGAGGGAAGAAAGAGAAGGGGGAGAAAGAGCAGATTAAAACCCACCACAACCAACCTCAGGCACCACCCAGGCTATGGCCGGCTGTGGGCATCCCCCGCCCCGGTGTGGCAATCGCGATTTGGGGAGGGAAAACCAAAGAGCCTTTAAATGACTGCCCCACAGCAAAGGGAGAAGCCCGTTTGGCACCAGCTCGGCTTCGTTCTGGCTGGCTGGGAGCTGGCGGCCGGGCGGGCAGGTCCGCGCCGCTGACAGCTGGGTCCCGCTGCAAGGCAGGTTTGGCAGCGGCTGCGCTCAGGCTGACCTCCGGAGCAGATTCGAAAGGTCAGGGTTTGGTGACTACGTCCGCACAGCCCGGGCCAGCTGCGAGCGGGGAGTTTTAGGGTCAACACTGGATTGTTCTGTTGTTGTTGGGAAAAAAAAAAAAAAAAAAAAAAAAAAAGGCGTTTGCCTAAAAAAACCGCTGTAAAGATTGTTTTCTGCTCTGCTTTTCGCTTTGGGAAAATGGAAATATTTCAGTGGGGAGAAACCGACCCAAGCGGAGAACCTCATCGTTGGAGCACCAGGGGCTCAGCCACCGCAATCCGGAGGGAACCTGAGCACAGCCCGTCTGTCCCCGGGCTGGGAGCAAACGCCCTCCCTCCCACTTTGATTTCAGAGCAAACCCAACTCCAGGAAAAGGTGATTTCAGGAGACCCGGCCACAGCTCTCAGGAGAGGAAACGCTCTCCTCAAACACCAGCAGCCGCAGCAAAAAAAAATAAACATATATCTATATAAAAATATATGTATATAGATAAAAATAATCAATGGCTGGACTTTGAAAGCCCCAGTCAGCGGCTGCCCAGCAGCCCGGAGCATCGATCTCCGCCGTGCCGGGCAGCCCTTCGGCAGGACCCCTGCCCACACCGCTGCCCTCGCTGCGGGTGAGCCTGGGCCGCCCCAGGGACGGACCCTGGCCCGCTCCAGCCCACACGAGCTCTACCCAGTTATTCTTCGCCCGAGGCAGCAGCATTTATCCCCTGTAATTAAGGAGCCACTTGAAGCCCTGTGCTGGAGAACAAGCTCAGCAAGAGGCAGGGAGCATCGTGGGAGGGCTTGCTCCAAGCCCAGCAGCTCCTCAGCCCCGCTCCTTGGCAGTCTGGGAGGGCAGAGCTGGGTGACTGGTCTGGGAGACCCTGCTGGGATGCCAGGCTGGGCTGCCCCCTGCATCCGTGGGTTCTCAGCCCATCGCCCCGCGCCTGGCCTTGCCGCCGCCCTCAGGGGGATGCGGGGGGATGCGACAGGGGTGCACCAGCCCCCGCTGGGGCCGAGGGCGGCTGGTCATGGGGGGGAAGGAAGCACTCTCTGGGTGGCCTGCAAAGTCCCCCCGCTTCAGGGCAAGCCCCTCGTTCCCTGACGCCTCGATGACAAACAGCCCCTTCATTAAAGCGCGTTTAGGAATCTCCGTAACCTCCCGGTATATCGCTTTGCCGATGCAATAAATTATTAAATACCAGCTGAATCCTGCTGCTTGCTAGGAAAATTACCGAGCATTAAAAGGGCAGTGGACTTTTCTTGAGCTCACTGAGATGCAATTAACCTCCGGGAATGAGGCAGGAGTGAAGGCAGTCCTCCTGAACGGCAGGGACCGGTTAGCTCCCGCAGCGGAGGGGCTGGGCGGCAGGCCACCGGGCACGGCACCGCGGCTAAAAGGCTGCAGCTTGGGGTCTACCCTGCTTTTACACTCCCTGCTCTACGCACGTTAAAGCTATGAGCTGCGGGATCTCCCCAAAGCTTCTACCTCTGCTAAAGCCTTGGTGTAATCACTCCTCTTCCCTGCTGCAGGTGCAGGTCCTGGAGTACCCATCAAGCAGCGAAGCATCCTTCATTCAGGTCCGCAAACCCCTCTGAAATTGCCAAATGAAGGCTGCTAATGAGGGGTAGAGAACAATTAAACCGTAATTCCTGCTCTGGGCTGCTTTTCGGGCTTGCTAGCCCCTGCGCTGACCCAAATTTGAAGGCAATTGCACCCCGAGTGCAGCTCCCCGCATCCTCGCTGCTGCTCTCCCAGCACCACCACCACCTCCTCTGGCTTCGATCCCAGCGCAGGAGGGAGGTCACAGACCTGTGCCCGCTGCGGGAACGTGGGCTTTCAGCTGGGGTAGTGAACCAGCAAAGGAAGAGCCGTTTTACAGCCCCGAACCATCGGGGTCGGCCAAGCTGCAACGCTCTTGGTGCCGCGGGTGGCCGAGGGTCCGTCTGCTCGCGCTGCCCCTGGCCAGCAAGGACTGGGCACAACTCAGGGGCTCTGGCATGGGCGGTTTTGCACAAGCTGAAGCTGGATTTAAGAGCTTCCACATGCAGAGCCAGCCGTAAGCCCATTAAAGGGATCTACACAGTAAAACCGATGCTCCTCTCCAGTCTGGGTGCTGGCAGAGCTGTGCGGGGCTGGCAGGGGTGGGTAGAGCCCACAGGACAGCAAAGCAAACCCCACCAGCACCAGCACTAGCCCCAGCTGAGCTCCTCACAGCTGGTTCCTTCCTCTGAGCCCAGTAACGTGCTGCCCTGGACCAGCAGCATGAGCCCCCAGAGCAGCCCCAGCCCTGGTGATGCCCCTGCCGTGGGGCGAGGGGCAGTGGGTGAAGCAGCGGGGCGAGGGGCAGTGGGTGAAGCCCCCTGCCTCCTCCTGCCTCCAGGCAGTAGATAATCCTGCCTGCAACGAACTCACCACCCCTGGGCCAGCAAAATCCGTCTTCAATCACCTGCACTGCTCCAGCCCCTGGTTTACTCCTTCACCAGGCGGTGGTGACGGCAGGGTCTGGCGTGTGGCCTCGCTGCGAGACCCCAGCGAGCCCTCCCTGTGGCTCCCCAGCCCACAGACCCCACCGGAGCCTGGGCTAACAGGGGGCTGGGGGGCAAGGAGGCAGCGACAACCTCTGCACCCCGAGGGATCCCCACAGCTGGTAGCGAGGTGCAAAGTCATGCCCCAGCCTTGTTTCCTTCTGCACCCCAAAGGCACATCTCCTGGGAGGGAGCCTGGCCGGGGAGGAGCCCTGCCCTGGCTTGCAGGTGCCCGGGCATGACAGCTCTGCCATGACAGTGATCAGCTCTTGCTGCAGACGCAGCCCCCAGCCCACCTCTCCCCTGCCCCGTGCCCAGGTTGGGCAGACCAGCTCTCAGCCCGGCCTCCATCAGCATCCTCTGAGAAAGGAGGGGACCGTCTGCCCCGCCTAGGGTGCCCAAGCAGCCCAGGACACTGCTCAGTCCATTATTACTAGAGCAACGAAGTGCCCTCAGAGCTTCCCACCCACGAGGTGGGTCAGGACCACCTCTCCTCCAGCACCCTCCACCCCATCGCAACCCCGCGGAGCCCTGCCCCGTACCTTCGGTCAGCCCCAGGTGTATACTCCAGTAGATCTGAAGGCACTGAAGCTCCTTCTTCATCCCTCGCTTGCAGCGGCAGTCGTAGAGGGGGCTCTCCTGCAGCACCTCCAGGGCCGCCTGGCACTCCTTGTTGGCCAACATGGTGTTCCTGTCGCGGCCGGCCAGGCACTGCCGCAGCGTGCGGTACCGGGAGCTGCAGCTGGGCTCGGCCGCGCACAGCTCGTTGGCTCGCACGCAGTCCACGGGCACCCGCCAGCCATGGGGGTCCTGCCCCGGCGGGGACGGGGGGCCGGCCAGCGAGCGGAGGATCTCATCTGGGCGAGGGGCAAGGGGCAAGGGGAGGAGAGATGAGGGCAGAGAGAGGTGAGGGAGGGCGACCAGGCGGGGGGATCCCATCCCTGGGACCCCACAGATCAGCCCGTGCCTCAGCTATGGTCTGCGACTGGTCCTTGGCATTAGAGCCACCTTCGGGCTGCTCTGGCGAGGGGGAGCATCCTTCCAGCGAGCCTAACGCGAGCCTCGGTGTGTCCCCAGCCACAGCCCCACCGCGGGATGTCAACCACGACTGAATCCAGGCAGTGGCCTTTTTCAGGGGGATGTCCCAGGGCACCCCAGCAGCGGTGACATGCCCCAGGGCGTGGGGTGGGAGGGTGGAGGGTTAACCCCATGGCTCGGCTCCCAGAGCCACGGGATGCCACGGGACTCTCTGTTTCTTATTAAAAGCAAACAAGCAAATAAACACAGCATGTTTCCAGCCCTGGCGCTCGGGGACACGAACCTCCACGTGTCACCTCGCAAGAGTCAAGGGGAGCAGAAAGCCTGTCCGAAATCTCTGCTCCCGTCGCTCTTTGGCTTTTATTTTGCAGCTCATCGTTTCCAGGCCCGACAGAGGAATTTTAGGGCATCTGACTCATGGGGTTTTGAGCTCTCGGGCTTGGCAGGGCTGCACACTGGCTGCAGCTCGGTAGGAACTCTTCCCCTCGGAGAAGAGTTCTGCCTCCAGCGTGCCTCTGTGCTAGCCACCCATTGGGGTGGCAACCATCCAGCTCGCCCGGCTCCTGCCCGGGCACAGCCACTGCCTGCTCCTTGGACTCGGGCTCGGCGCCCTTCCCACCCGGCACTCCCCCGGCTCTCACGCTATTTCTATTGTTTTCTCATTTTCTGCTGCTTTATAGATTCTTGCCAAGTCAATCCCAGGCAAGGCCACTGGCCCGTCCCACCACGGGTGCAGGGGGAAGGGGGACAGGCAGCGCTGGCACGGCTGGTCCCCCCGTGCCTGCACCAGCCAAGCGATGGGGACGGGGCGGGCAGGACCTCCTGCCACTCCTGACCCCCGCTAGCTGTCAGCTTGCAGGGAAAGCCCTGGAGCAGGCAAAGAAGGGCATGACGGGACCTGGAGGGCACCCTCGGCTGCCCCGGAGGGTGATGCAGAGGGACACTCCACTTCGTGCCATGCCTACACCTACTGCTGCCCCTGCGCTGGGGGAGCAGCTGCCCCTTCCCCTTGCTGCCATATGCAGAGGCACCCCATGGGCACAGCGAACCTCAACCTCCAGCTCCCAGCCCCCTTCCAACCCATGGCCACTCAGCCGGGTATGGCAGGGGGACAGTGACACCTACAGGCATGTGACAAGGGCCACCCGTGTCCCCCCACCCACCAGGACACGCAGGCAGCCCCCACGCTTGGTGGGCGCTCAGCCCCAGCAGCAGCCCCCGCCAGGCAGGCAGCTGCAGGCAGGGTTTGTCCCCTGCCACCACCGCCCTGGCGTGGGGACTTGTCCCCTGTCTCCTGCGTGCCAGGGCAGCAAGCGGCCACGCACGGCTCTGCCCACCTCACCGAGCTGGGACACGCTCCTCGGGCCATGGGGAGAGGAGAAGGGATGCTCGGGGCTCGGATGGCTCCCTGGGAGGGGGTGAAGGAGCAGGACGGGCTGCAGCCCCGGCTGGAAACACATCCGCTGCCTGCAGTCAGGCCAAGGATCAGATGCCATCCTCCTGGTCTTCAGCCGATGCCCCCGCACAGACCCGTTGTGGTTGGAGAGGTCTGGACCGTGTCCGGGTAACCAGGAGCAGGTGCTGCTCCCTACACCCACGTTAGATCCAATTTCGGGTGGCAGATGCCCCTTGGGAAGGTCCTCCTTGGCCTTTCAGGATTATATTCCACATGGGAGGCAGGCAGGATCCATGAGCGGTGAAGACACACTCCTGCCGCACAGCCTGGACTGCGGCAGGAGAATCGGGCATCCCAGAATGCTCCGGAGGGCAGGAACGCCAGCTCTTCGCCACGAGATGGACGATGCTTCGGTGCTTTGAGCAGAAAGGCGGCAACTCTCCATCTTTAGAGCCGGGAAACCCAGCCCGAGGCGCCAGCTGGGACACCCTGCTCCTGCTGCAGCCGCCAGCCCCGGGGCAGCCGGCTGGCAGGCACGGAGAGCCATCCCACAGCTCCACCATGTGCCATTCCTCCTCTGCCGCCCTCGCCCAGCTCGGCTGCAGATCCGGCTGGTGCTGGCCCTGAGCCCTCTGCCCTGAGCAAGCCCAGGTCTCTGCTCCAGTTCACTCTTCTCCAGTCGATGCCACGGATCCTCTTCGGGAAGCCTCTCCCCAAACCGTGCTCCTGCCTCCCCACGGGCCTCCCAGGCAGGGACTGGGGTTGACGGCAGCCAGGCAGGGAAGGGAGGCAGCCTTGCCCTGATGCAGAAGGTGCTGGACCACATGGAGCGTCCTTGTGAGGGACCCCAGCACTCTCGGTGGCACAGCCCGGTGCTGGGGCGGGCACTCACTCATTCCAGGATGGGAAACCCAACAGTAAATCCACCGGGCGGGGAGCGGGCAGGGATGCGTGACGGTGAGCTGGCCTCAGCCTCCCCGCTTTTGCGATCTCGCTTCCACGGCCTCGCAGAGAGCAGGGTGCTGCGTGCCCCCTCGGCAGCCCCGGAGGGTACCTGCAAGCATCCCGCACCGCGCCCAAGCCGGGTGTGCCAGCAGACCCCGGAGCTCGGCACAAAGCCATCCGCCGGAGGAGGAAGGGCAGAAGCATCCTCCTCCCGCGGTTCACAGACAGCACCGGACAGCTCGGTCCCCTCAGATCCAGCTCCTGGCGCTGCCAAGCCGGGTGCAGCTCCGCAAACCTCCGCGGAGGCACAAGGTGGGGATTGTAGAGGGAGGGGGGGTTTTTCTACCCAAAAGAAATTGTCTCACAGATAACACGCTCGCTAAACTCGTATCGACAAAACATCTGCAGAGAATTTAAACCTAATCCCCGGCAGTCTCTGGGGTGTCGGAGCACAGCACGGATTTGCAGGCAGATGCACGAGGCTCCGGCAGTCAGGCAGCAGACGAGGCGGTGGCCCGCTTTCCTCCCGCTGCCGCGGCTCCCCCAGCAGCATATCACGCCGGGTTGACTCTTTTCAAGCTGTAGTACATGTTTCCTGGTACTGGTCCTGCCAGAGACCTTTGGACACAGGCAGCTTTAGGGGTAAATATTTATCCTCACAACTCCGTTCCAAAAAACAATTGCTCCGGAACGTGGAGCCTCCCAGGCTGGCCGCTTTGGCAGCGATCGCCTTCTCCCAACCAAAGGGCTCATCACAAAGAAGAGCCCAGATGTGAGGAGCTGAGCTCCCTCCGTGCCAGACCCCGCTCTCCCGGGCTCCTCAGCACGAGGCCAGGCCGTGGGGGGCTGCTCCAGAAAGCAGCAGGATGAGCGCCCCCGGTCACCCATCCCTAACGCTCGGCATGGGGGTGCAGCTTCCCTGAAATCACTGCTCGGGGTGGTGCAGCTCCTCTGGCCAGGGTGGGGGCAGCCTCCCCACCTGCACCCCTGAAACCTCTGGGGCAGCCAGGAAAGGGGGCAGAGGGTCTTGCTTTAATGCAGCCTCCCCTGCGAGGGCGACTGGAGCACGGTTTGGATGCCTTCGGTGGGGCATCCTGGAGGTCCCTGTCCTGAATCTCGCTCGTGAGATGTCCAGCAGCGAGTCGGACATGCGTACAAACGGCCAGCGGCCCCCCCAGCCAGTGCCAGAGCCCCTCCTCCCCCCGCCCAGATGTCTCCCCACTTGACCCCCACTACCTTGCCCCCAGAGCATCCCTCCTTGCCCTGGCTGGCTCAGAAGGGCGAGCTCGTGCCCCCCAGCCCCGACAGCCCCAGCACACTCTGCTGCTGGCAGGTCACAGGAAAGGGCACCCCCAAATCGGGGCTCAGGCCTGTGTCGCACCCCACACAAAGGCACCGGAGGCACCAGCTTCCCCCCCCCCCCCCCAACAAAGACCCCTTTCCCTCAGCAGCCAGGGACTGCGCTGGGGAGCAGGGGACAGGAAAAGCCCATCACCCCCACTTCATCCAGGGAGCAGAGCCCTCCCCGGGGATGCTGAGCACCTCGCACACGGTGGTCCCTCCCCTGCACCCCCAGCCCTGCATCGCGGGATGCTCTGGGGGGGACGTTTGCTCTGCCAACCTTCAAGTCTCCCTCAGCAGCTCCCCGTCCCTTCTCGCTGACAGGGCGACGCTCCTCCAGCCCGGGTGAGCTCGGCGGAGTTTTCCTGGGTGCTCCCTGCTGCAGTGCTGGGGGTCACACACATGCAGCACCCACGGAGGGCGCGAGTGATGCCGTAAGGGCATCCGGAGCACAACACGGCACACGACCGAGCCACGGTCCTGCGTGCACCCAGCCTCAACGGGGGAAAAAAACGGACCCTTCTGCTCTGCATCCTGCTCACGCCAGACCCACCCCGAGCTCCGGCTTCTCCCCCTCCTCGGCTGCTCCTCCGTCGGGGGCTGCCCCAGAAACGCTCGGCACGGCTCAGAGCTCCTCAAGAACTCACACATCATCAAAAGCAACACGCACGGCTCGCCACGGCGGGGACAGCAATTCCCCACGCACACACACGCAGGCGATTAGCTCAACTTTCCGATCCGATCCTCCGTTCCCCGGCGCGGGGAGGGCGGCGGAGCGGGGCGGGGGGGGGCGGCAGCCGCGGCAGCAGCGGCTGGAGGGCGCTGGGAGACACCGGGGAGGGTGGGCAGAGGGGTCGATATCCTCCGAAACGCAAATCCCCGCAGGCTGGCAAGGGAAAAGGGGATGGAAGAGGAACAGGGCTCTGCTGCCGCCCGCCGCTGCCGATCCCCGCCCGCTGCCGATCGCGATCGTGCGGGGCCAGGGGCGGGGGCTGCCCCGATGGGGCGGCTGGGGTTGTGGTCCGTGTGTGTGTGTGTGTGTGTGGCCCCCACCCCGTTTGAAGTTGGACAGAGAATAGCAAGTTGCCCTTAGTTAAAATCCTGGTCTCGTCTTGGCGCGGTGCGGAGCGGAGCGGTGCCCGGGCGGGGGGCGCCGGCCCCTCTCCGCCGCCCCCGCTGCCCCTCGGCCGGCGGAAGGGCGCGGCGCCTCGGCCATCCTGCCCGGCGACACCGGCCCCCCCCGGCCTGCGGGCACCCCCGGGGGGGCCACTCACCTACGAAGAGGACGATGCAGAAGGCGTTTGCCAAGATCATGTTAGTAAATCCACGCGTCCCTCCACGTGCGCAAAAAAAAAAAAAAAAAAAAAAAAAGGAGCAAAAAAGAAAAACCAATAATAATTCCCAAGGTAGATTCCCAAATCCTGGTGGGCTGTAAAAGAGAGAAGGGGGTGTGCGGGGGTGCTCCGCCCGGCGCGGAGCCGGGGCCCTCAGCCGCTGCGCCGGGCAGCGCCGCTCTCCGCCTCCCGCATCCCCGCCCGGGCTCCCGGCGGCTTGTGCCGAGGCTCTGGCTGCCGGGGCGGGGAGCGGGGAAGTGGGGGGGTGGGCTGCTCTCCGCCGAGCCCCGGTACCGCCCGGCCCCTCCCCGCTCCTCCCCGCCCCTCCGCCGAGCCCCGGAGACGCGCACCGCGGAGGGCAGCGCAGCCGCGGTTGCCCTTCCACCGCCCTTCCGTCGGGCCGGGAGGGGTCTGTGTGGAGACCCCCGACCCTCTCTGCCTCCCTCCGGCCCTTCTGCCTGCTGCAGAGCCAAAAGCGACCCCCCACCCCGGCCTCCCCCGTCCGCCGCCTGGGGACCAGCCCCGGGCTCCCGCCCTGCCCCGACCGCGGGGACGGGAGAGGGGGACCCGTCGGGGCACGGGGACGTGGGTGCCTCGTCCCCAGATGGGTGAAATGCCGCTGGGAGGGGGGGCGGCAGGGGACCCCACCCAAATGGGGACCTACCAGCTGATCCGCGCTCCCCGAGGCGGGGGGGCATGGCAGGAACTGCACACACACATGTGCGTGCACACATATGCACACGCGTGTGCACGAACATGCACACGCGTGTGCACACACACGTGCACACACACACACACACTCATTGCTCAGCCCTTCCCAGCTCCTCTGCACACCTCCACCGGGGCTGGGAATGGGGGTCATCACCGCCCTGACCCCCCCTGCTGCTCCCCGGCCACTGAAGATGCACAGTGCATCTTCCTCCTCTCAGGCCTCCTCTTCCTCCTCCCAGCTCTTCGTGAGGTTGCGGAGCCTCTCACTCCTCTCTCTTGTCCCTGACTTGGGGTCAGGACCCTACAAGTGCCAGCAGCTGGGGGGCACCCAGCCCAGGACCCGTGAAGGTCATGGGCAGCGGTGGGGAGGAGGCGTTGCTTTGTTCGGCTCAATGCAATAAGGGGTCTCGGGAGCAGGAGGGGTCCGGGGGGAGCAGCCCCACTGTGTGGAGCCCCAGAAGCAGCGTGTGCTCTGCACCGGGGGGTCGGGGGAGACTCGGTGCTGAGCCTCCCCCTGCTCGCCTAGCCTTGTCTCTGGTGCGAGGGGCGTCAAGAAACCGGCTGGCACGTTGCCCTGGCACACAGCACCCAGGATCACGCTTTGAGTAAAGATTCAGGCAGAAAGAAAGGGGGGAACGACAAACAGCAGATCAGAGCAATACGCATTAGTGAGGCTTCCCGTGTAACAACATCCTTCCCCGTCCTATTCTTCTCCTGCTCGTTGCTCTCCCTGGCTGCCTTTTCTGTTAAAAAACCAGAAACACACAGGCTGACTTAGCAGGATGCTGCGGTGCTTGCACGGAGCCCAAACGGAGACAGCAGTGAACGGCGCTGCCCTTAGCGGCCCAGCATGGCTTTAATTCTGTCGGGTCGCGGTGTGGCTCGTTGTGCTGGGCGTTACACCTGTCTCCTTGCAGAACCATCACCCGAAAGTGCCGACGCAGAGGAGCCGTGGTTCCGCTCTCCCCTTTGTGCCTGTGCCGGAGATGGGATGCCAGCAGCAAGAACCACAGCAGCAGCTCCAGCCCATCGCCACGCTCCTCTGCCTCCTCCTCAGGAAGGCAAATACCTGCTGTAACACCTGCTGAAATACCTGCTGTAATAAATATCTGCTGTAATAAGTACCTGCTGTAATGCCAGCTCGCAGCCGAGTGGAGGGAAAGGATTCCTTGGCCAGAAGAGGGAACTGCTCTCCTCTCTTCTCTCCACGCTTCGGCCTCACCGCTCTCTCCCTCTCCAGCCTTCCCAGGCTCGAGGCTGGGCTGTGTCAGAGAAGAAGGATTGCTCCGAGGACTTTTGTCCCCCAGCTGCTCCCAGGAGGGAGAGGCACAGCTTCAAGCCTCGATTTCCCCTGCATTTTGTTTCCCTGATGTGCACAGAGACGCTCAGCCCCCCACCCCAGAGCCTGCTGCTGCTTCTCGCAGAGGCAGCTTTGGACTTCCCAGCCCGCTTTGGCCCCGGGGGCTGCAGGAGTCCTGCGGGATGCGTCTTCCCACCTGTTCCCACGCGCCATGTCCAGCCAACCCCATCTCAAACCCTCCAGGACTCCACATGTCCCACCCCTGTCCCTGTCCCCAGCCACAGCTCATCCTCTGGGCGAGCACCCGGCTCTGGGGACAGCAGGATTTCATGGGAAAGCACCCGCCTCTAATTACCGGAGCTAAACCAGCACGTTTATTAGCTTGGCCACGGCAGCCATGGACGGAGGGGTCACGAGCATCCCAGCCCGTGGGGTTAATCCCCGCAGCGCTCCCACTGCAGACATCCCCGCTCCAGCCTTATCAGGAGCAGCCAGCTACCTGGCCTCGCGGTTAGAATTTCTTCCAAGGGAATTTATAGCCCGTGTCACCAGGAGCTCCCTAAATCAGGGGCTCGGCGCAGGAAGCATCACGCCGAGCAGCCTGCACCCCCGAGCAGCCCGTGGTTTTGGCTCTCCTGAGGAGAAGGGGAGATGGGTGGGATGGCGGAGGCGGCTCTTCCACCGGCAGCTTTGTGGGGGCACACGCAGGGCTTTGCCTTCCGCAGCCCCGGCAGCACAAAGAGGGCTCTGTCCGGAGCAGAGCTGCGTGGCCGTTGATGAGCTGCTGGTCTCGGGCGGAGGGAGAAGCGCGGAGGGAGGTGGGTGGGAGGCGGAGGTCTTTGGGACCGGGGGAGACCTGCCAGGGAGCATCGTGCCGGGGAAGAGGAGCGAGCACCAATACAACCCTACCAACAGGTGTACTTGGGAATAAACCCCACAAAACGCAACAAAACCGACAACTTTACTATGCCCCAGCCCTTTTGTGGAATGACAACGCTAATCGCCAAAGCCGATTAGGGAAACACAGCCTGCGCTGCTGCCCCTTGTTCCAGCGCTTTCTGCTGCCTTCAGCGGGGCTGGGCACGTTTGGGGCGAGGGGCAGTGGGTGGCAGGCACGAGCTGCTGCTCCTCTCCCCCAGATTATCTTCCACTTCCAGAGGATGCCACTCCGGGCGGCTCGAGCATCGCCTTGGCAGCGGCGGGGAGGAGACCCCTCCGCAGGGCCGTGACAGATCTCCGCCAGCTCAGCTTTGTTTCTGCACAGAAACTGATAAAAATGTGACCGGGGGATTTCTCCCCTCCCTCCGTTTAAGCCCCATTCATATGAGTTGGATTTGCTTACCCTCCTGACTTCAGACTTTAATTCTGCAAAGCGTTATCACGTTAATAGGAGTCAAGGTTGTTAAAGTGATGGATTATGCATTAACAGGGTAATCCGGGGGGGGCAGGAACAGCCTCGGAGCTCTCCCCAGCCCTCGATGTCTTCTCCGAGTCCTGACAGCCGTGAGAGGAGCATGAGCACCTCCCCAGGCAGCGAGAGGGTGGCCCAGGGTCCGTGGCTTTGGGCTGGGTTTCTGCCCTCGGGTGGGGGACAGGCAGGGAGATGCCTGCCCGAGGCGATGAGGACACATCTCTGACGGGGTGTCCAGGCCTTGTGGGGATGCTCTTTCCCCTCCGCTGGTACCCTGGCTCTGCCCTCCAAGAGATGCTGTATTTCAGGCATCAGCAGCAACCTGCATCCCACACAAGCTTTTTTTTTTTTTTTTTGCCCTTCTTGGGGTTTGCAGGGTCCCAAGGATGGCTGGAAGGCAGGACCTCGCCTCTGTCCCAGTCCTGGGGGGTCCAGCAGCAGGACGGCGGGACCAGCACACCATCTCCCCCAGCTGCAACTCAGTTGGCAGAGCCCAGTTTGAAGCTGCAAGTTCCCAGGTCAGGGCTTTGCCTTGGGGGTCCGCGCAGCGAACCGACTTCCCTGCAGCACAGCACCAGCTGCCCGCCCCCCACCTCAGCCCCCGCAGCCCTCGCCGGAGGGTTTTCCGCAGGGGCTGAGTGATGGGAGCCAGGCCCTGCGCCGAAGTGCCCCGTAACTCAGCCGTGCTGCGAGAGGCTCTAAGTTACGGCAGGGTGGCTGCACGGGCACCGCCGGCTCATAACTCCCCGGGCACCGCAGACATACTCCGTTTGTTTAGCGCCTCTTAGCTCCAAGGCCCCGGGATTTTGCCCATTCGTTTCCTGCCCCTTGCAGATGAGACTCTATTTTATATTATTTTTTAACAAGAGGAGAAGAAACCCACCCGAGGGGCTGCCCGAGCCCTGGCTGTGGAGGGAGCGCCACTGGTGGCACGTTGCGGGCACATTTGCTGCGTGCGCGGACAACGCACTCGTGCAGAGCCGCGCGCGCAGCACGGGGCACTGCGGGGAGAGGCTGCGCTGCTCCTCACTGGGAAAGTGCTCGCCTGCAGCCGGCTGCATGCTTGCTGCTGCTGGGGAAGCCCTGCATCCCCATCCTCCTCCAAACACTCCTTCCACCCGGGGCTTTCCACTTCGGGGGGCCCTCGAAGAGCCGATCCCCAGGGGCTGAATCCGCTGATGCCATCGAGGCTCACCCTGGCACAGACAGTCGCCCTTTCGCTCCCTCCGGGTATCTCCTTGGGGAATCACGTTTGCGGGACTGCTGACAGCAGCCAGCTCGTAGCCACTGGCTACGGGAGTCCTTACAACACCCCGACGCTGATGGACCCCGACAGCTACATGCACAGCAGAGGCTATTTTTTCCCTCGCTGCTGTTTTCCCGGCTGATTCTCCCTCTTTAACCTCTGCTGGGGAAACCAGCCCCTTCCCCTGCCTGCGTCCCCATCCACTGGGGACCACGGGGGGAAGAGGTGGTGCCTGCAGAGGCATTGACCAAGAAGGCACCCAGCCGATACCAAATCATACTCTGAATAAACACAGGGCTGGCTGCCAGGTCCCGGACCTGCCAGACTGGAGAGCATCACCGGCCGGCTCAGCCAGCAGCTCCTCCTCTACCCCGTCCTCAACTCGTTTAGTGGCTTTTGCTAATGAGAGCTCCTTGGTGACAGCCGTCAGCCCTATCGATCCCCTTCCCAGCTCTGTCCTGCCCAAGAGGGAGCGATAGTTCAGAGAGGACATGATTCTCCCTGCTAATTGACTGCTCCGGCACGGGCCCCATCCGGCACGCTGACGGCGACGATCAATGCCGCGAGCTGCCTACGTGCCCCACGCCGAGCGCACGGGCAGCGGGAAGAAGCAGGTCCTGCTTTGCCGGGATTTCCAACCGGAGCCAGGTTATCCCTAAAATGTGACCTCTGCAACGAGGAGGCTGGGTTGGAGCGTGGCTGGGGACAGGCGACAAGTCCCACGGGTGCTTGAGGGTATCCCAGGGTTGGGGAGCTGGGAGGTGCCATCAGCGATGCTGGGTTGTCCCACCCCAGGGTCTGCTCAGGGATGCTGCAGCCGTTCCCCTCCTCTCGATGAGTTTTTTGGAGTTTGCAGTGACCCGCACAGGGCAGAGCAGTTCAGCTGGTGGCACTCAGAGGGGACGATCAGCCCAGCCAGCTCCGTCTGGGACGCGTGGAGCCGAGCTGTCAGGTCTCATGCTCACCCACTCGTCAGCCTCCACAGCCCCAAATTACAGCTGACATTTGAATAACCCCCCCTGGCACCTGAGCGAGACGCCGAGCTGGAAGCGAAGCGGTTGGGGATTTTCTTGCAGAAGAACATATTTGTTTTACTCTGCTCTCTCCTTGGTGTCTGAGCGGGGGCTGCCAGCCCCAGAGCCCCGCAGGGTGGATTTGCTGGGCACATCAGCCCAGGGACACCCCGGATTTTAGCTCGGGACCATCCTGGGACAGAGTGACAGAGCCCTCCATGTGCAACCAGCTCCTCATTCCCATCGGATGAAGGGCGCGGGGATGGAAGCAAAGGCAGAGAGGAGAAAAGGGACTTTTCAGATGCTCTGGGAATGACGTGGGGAAGAGCAGGGTAATGAGGGCTGGTTCCAGTGTCCCACGCTCAGCCCTAATCCGGCAATGAAGTAAATTGAGTTTCACTAAAAGCTCAGGAGCCTGGGCTGGATGGCCCCCTGCCGCCCCCGCACTCCCCGGTCCTGGGGAATGAGATTTCCATCCACTCCCTGGATGTTAAATGAGTAAATGCCGTGGTCTGCGGCAGGGCAGGGAGCACTGGCGTGGCTACGGCATCCTTGGCTGACTCTTCCTGTGCCTTCGCTGCTCACATCAGGAAACAGCGTTAAATTCCTGTACATCAGCATGGGCTGCACCAGCAGCAGAGAGGGGTCCTGGCTGCAGGCAGGGCAGGGGCCCTGCGGACCCGTGGGGGATGCGGGGAGATGCTGCCAGGCTGGGCTCAGCCTTGGTGCATGGTGTGGGTCCCCTTCCATCCTCCCATGCTGCAAGCGGGGTCCCAGGAGGTGTCATATCCCCCTGGGAAGACCCTCCCTGTGCATCCCCCCCCAAAGACACCAAGGCTTCCAGGGAAGAGAAGGGAAGGAGGCACGGGGAACACTGCTGGTTTCTGCCAGTGAAGGGTCCAGCATGCAGCGGCGGGGCTGGAGATGGAGCCTGGGGCCCAGGGTTGGCACCAAAAAACCCCGGGGAAGCTGCTGATAAGCACAGCCCGGCAGCGCCCAGGGCAGGGGAGCAGGGTGGCAGCGTCGGGCTGCCCCATGCCGTGAGCCATGTGCAGTTTGGGGAATGCCAGCTCTCCCTGTCCCCTCTCCGGTTTCTGGGGACGGAATGGCTTTGCTGAAGTGTGAGCGAGGGTCAGTGCAGCTCTGCCGACACAATTTCAGGATCCAGCATCATCTAACAGGGTGTTCTCCAGTCTTTGCTCCCAAATGCATCCTTTTCCAAAGTGGCTTCGCCTGCTCCTCCCTGCCCCAAGATGAAGGTTCAGCCGGGCACCGGGAGCTCGAAGGAGCAGCTGGGTGGTTTTAGGAACTGTCGGGGTAATAACAATCTTGGGAGAGAAGCAGAGATGGGGATAAAAGCAACCGAAGGGATGGCAAGGAGGAAAGCAGAGATGTGGCTCCTCTCTGTACGAGGGAGGACCAGGGAGCGAAAGAATCAGGGTGGGGAGAAGAGGTAACAGAGGGAAAAGATCAAAGCGGTAGGTGGAAAGGGCAGGGAAATCTCAGCGAGCCCACTGCCGTCACCGGGTACCTCTAACTGCCGGCACAGCGCAGCTCCGATTGCTGCGGAAGGAGGGGAGAAGCTGCTCCATGAGGAAAGCCATGGTGGAGGGGATGGGAGGCGGGGGGTGTCGGGGAGCTGCTGCCTTCTTCCAGAGTGCCTTTGCCTTCTGTGTGCCCCGAGCAGTGCAGAGGTGGTGGGATGCTCCCCTTGTCTTAGCGACATGATTATGGTGGGATGTGGGGGGACTGGGAGGGATGGGAGAGGACAGGCTTTGCTGCTGGTGTGCACCAGATGTTTCTGCATCCTCCGGAGGGTGGTCCCTGGGTACCAGGCAGGCTCCCCATCCCGTGCAGGCATGGGCGCCTGCTCCCCGCCGGTGCCTGGCAGCCCTCCCGCCTCCCCGCAGCCTGGCACCGAGCGGCAAAGGCTGCCTCGGCTGTCGGGCTGGGAAGATAGCGCAGAACCCTGACACGTTCCGCAAGCCAGGCCGGGGGATAGATGGGAGAGCTCGCATTGGCGTCCCTGCCGCGGGAAAGGCTGCGGCAGAAGGTGCAACCTGGGTGTTAGACATCGGAGCGTGCAGAGGGCACAGAGCCCCAGGAAAACATCACAGCAGACGTCCAAAGCCATTCCCTGCTCTGCTGCCATGACTTGCCCCTCGGCTCCCTGGCAATGTCCCCAAGTCCCTTGATTATTTTTATTGTCTCTCCCACTCGGAGCCCTGCCTGCTGTGTCAGCAGGCGTATTTATAGCATCACCCTCCTCCCAGACTGACGGCAGGAGCATCCTCTCCCAGGCTGATCACTACCTGTCACTCCGGGCTTTTTCACGCTGGCCCAGGCACTTGCAGCCACTTTTTCTCTGCAGTTGGCTTTCGCTCCTCACAAGCACCATGTCTCACATGCAAACACCTTCCAGACATCTGCAGGCAGCTCTCGGGTGCTGGGGACCCCCAAGGGGCTGTTCATACCCTGAGGGGGCTGCAGCAGGAATAGGGGTGAGTGTTGGTGCTCCCAAGCACGGCTCCAGCCGGCTGCCTCCCCCTCCTCCTGCCTGGGATTTACTGCTTTCATTTTCCTTGCCATTGGAAGCAGAGCTTAATTACAGAGATTTTTATGTGCGCTAATAACATTTGCACTGCTGCGAGCCGGGACAGCGGGGCGAGGGATGCGAGGACCTCTGCTCCGCTGGAGTGGCTCGAGCGGCGTTTAATGAAGGCGCTCCCTTCCGAAACACAGGCAGGAGAGATGAGTGCTGGACCCAGGGAGCAGCAGGGGCTATTGCTGGTGCCAGCCACCCCCTTCCTCGGCGGGACCTGCTTCTCCTGCTCCTCGAGGTTGCTCTCAAGGATGGTTGCAGGGGAAAGTAATCCCTGTGCGCTCCCAGCACAGCAAGGGAGAGCTCTGCTGAGTGCAGGGGAGCTCTGGCTGCAGGCTCCCAGCCTGGGGAAGAGCCTGTGGCACCCATCCCCATCCCCGCCCGAGCAGGGCACCCTGGCCCAGTGTCACCAGAGGCACTGGGCAGGGGAGAGAGCCCTGGAGAAATGCTGCCCTGGTAGCGGAGCAGTGCTCTGCACCCCGGAGCTCGTGTGCGTGGGCACGGATACACACGGCGCTTGCAAACCAGACCGAGTACATGTTTCGCTGTCATGTACTCCTCGGTTCCTCCGAGGAACGTCGAGGAGGATAAGAGGGTGCAAAGAACAATGATAATACTCCAAATAATCAAAACCCTCTCTGAGAAGTAGATCCTGCCAGCTCAAAACGAGCCTCCCTTGGGAAAGCTCTTTCAAACACCATCAAAATAAAAAAAATCCCTCTCTTCCCCAGGAGCCCCCCTACCTCTCTGCAAAGGAGAGCGCGCGGTTTTTATTTATAAGCCAAATAATAGTAACAAAATACTAATAAGCCATAAAGGCAGGAGCACGCAGCTGCCTCCGGCAGAACGCTGCTGTCTGTCCCGGCAGAGCAGAACCCTCGTGCTCGGCACGGGGAGCGCTGGGGAGGCAGAGGCAAACTTGGTCGTGAAACCAGGGTTTGGGAAAAACCCGTCCAGCAGTGCTGGCGGCATCCTTTTGTGCCTTGGGAAGGGGTGGGGGTGGCGTGCAGGGGGGTTGAAAGCAGGGAGAAAGGCTGAGGGTCCCCAGAGCCACAGATTGGGGTATTTCAGGAGCCAGGCAAGCTCTTCCATGGAGTTTACTGGGATCAAACCAGCTCAGTGAAGCGCTGATGTGCCCTCGCTCCCTGGGGAGCTCCCACAATGGCATCTCCATCCTGCTGCCGGAGCCGGTGCCCAGGTATGGCCCCGCTGCCTGTGCTGCCAGCACCCCTTTCCCAGCCCCATGGGGACATGGCGCTGGCTTTGATTAGAAAAGCCAGAGACGTCTTAATTGAGCTTCCCAAGGCTGCTGCAGGCTCAAATTGGTTATGCCCAGCTCCGAAAAGAGGCGGTTCCCCACCTCCTCCTGTGCATACTGAATCTTCATTTCAGTGGCCGCTCCTGATAATTAACTGAGGGCATCTCTCTCGTTAGCGACCTGGCATTGAGCAACCTGCCAGGGGTCCCTCTGGAGCTGCCATGCCTGAGACAGCCTTGGAAGTGGGTTTGGCTCCTCCAGCTCCAAGACATGCCAAGGGGCTTCAGGTGGGGAGGGCCAGCAGCTCCCCTCTCCCATCCTCTCCATGCTTCAGCCTCTTCTCCTCTCCCCTGGGCTGGCCCTTGGGCACCCGACTCTCCTGCCTGCCCCAAAAGCCATTGCAATGGGCTGCTCAGGAGCAGCTCTCTTTGAAGCAGCATCACCAGCTCCCGCTCAGCTCCAGGGCTTTGGTGCCCAAACCCTCCGGTTTAAATTAAAGCACCAGCATCCTCGGGAGAGAGCCCTGTGGGTGCCCGCACCTCACTGGTGCACGGGCTGGCACCTCGCTGGAGGGTGGTTCTGGCAGGAGCCCATGGCTTGGAGCTGGTTAGGTTCTGGGCAAAGGCTGCTGATTCTCTGCAATCAGCTCATTCCACGAAGGACTCTGATGTGCTCCGGGAAGGGCTGCGCTGGCGGGCTGGGAGCAGCGAGGCTCTCCGCCCAGGCTGCTGAGTTTGCAGGCTCTCCGGTTAGAGGCGAGCACCCGCACAGCCACGGCGAGCCAAAGCTGGTGGCCAAAAAGCTCTTTTTCACCTGTGCAGACCCAGGGCCAGGCTGGTCCTTCCTTGCCAGCGACCAGGGTGCACCAAATGCCAACTCAGCCACCGTTTCACCCAGCCCAGCCCAGCCCAAAGTCCCCAGCACCGGGGAACAGCTCGGTTTGCAGCGAGGTGGGTGAAGGACAGAGGGCTGCGGTGGGACAGACAGACCGGCGCTAATGTTTTGCCCTTTGCACTGAGCACAGTGGCAGTGAGGATCGGTCCCAGGGCTGTCCCCGGTGTCCCCGAGCAAGGGCAGGCGCAGAGCCCTGTGGGTGAGCGGCTGGGGAGAGAAGCAGCTGGAAACGTGGATCCAGTTGACTTGCTCTGGGTAATATCTCCTGATTATTTCACTGCAGCATGCTGAGGCTGCAGAGTAATCGAATTAGGCAAATATTATGGGGAAGAAAATGGGCAGATAAGTAGCTTAAAGTGATCGAAATGACCTGGAGGTGGCCATGCAAATGGTCTGTATAATATCCTGTAACAACCCTGTCCAAGCAGCTCCGAGGAGGCTGAATTCCAGTAACAGGGCATCTGACCTGGCTCAGTCACAGCAGCAGGAGAGGGCTGGGTGCTGCAGGCAGCAGAGGCTCAGGCTGGGCTCAGCCCTGGACCCCCCCATCACCCTGGCACCCAGGTAAGGGGGAGCCTCCACTCAGCTCCGGGAGATGCTTTGGGGTGCGGGTGATTTTGCTGCTGGGGGAGGATAACCCTTCCCACACACTCAACCGTCATGGACCCGCACAGCACTCTCGCTCTACAGAGCCTCCCCAGGGATGCTAAAGAGAGTCAGGCTCAGTGAGAAGACACCACATTCCCATCTCCAAACAAGCCTGATAAATCACCGGGACAGAGAGACTCAGACAGGGGCAGGAGGGATCGATACGGGATGGCGCACGCTGAGAGCTCCAGAGCCCCGAGACATCCCCAGGCAGAGCGGCCGCAGCCCCTGGGCACAGCATCGGGCACAGAGCCGGCTCAGGGGCAAAAGGATTCAAAGCACATCCCAGGACTGGGATAAAAGCTCTGTTGAAATCCCCTCCCGTCCCTTCGCACAGGTAGGGAAGCTGGCAGCGGTGAAAGGAGGGGATAAAAATAGTTCTTCAAGTAATGAAAGAAGCCGGAGCCGTCAATCCGGCTGCCTCTCCCCAGGGAGGCTGACACCGCCGGCGCTGGCTGGGGAGCAGAGCCGAACCCCTGGGACGCTGGACTGGCAGGCGGGCACAAAGGAGACTGGTTTCCCCCCTCCCCTTTGCTGGATGCATTGAAGGAGATCAAGAGACAACGCTTCTCCATCGCTGGAATCGAGAGGGGAGCAAAACCAGCCCTGGCTGGAGACCTGCGTACCACAAAGTCTCCTGTCACCGGCCACTGCACACAGCGGGTGGCGAGGCGCTGCAGCCGGTGCCAGCCCTTGCTGGGATCAGTTAAAGTGACAGCATCCACCGCTTCGTCCCTCTCTGTGTCTCTGGAGCGTCCAGAAGGCGAGCAGGAGGCTGGCAGGTCTCCCAGGTGGGAGCCCGGAGCTTTGCCAGCATCCCAAGCCGGCAACGCCAAAATCCCTCTGGAGCAGCATCAGCCGGGGCAGCAGCATCCCTCCGGACCCCCGTTTTTGGGATGTCCCATGTGCCCAGCACAGCCCAGAGCCTCCCAGCCTGTGTGCCCTCACTTGCCAGCCGCTGGCTCTCCAGCTGCCCAGGAGAGCCTTGGGTCTGCACCACACCAAGGGCGAGGAGCCCGGTCTCTGCTCCGGGTTTCTGTGCGCAGCAATAATGATAATTAATCAGAAAAAGCTTTCACAAAACGGCGTCAGTTTGTGCCACTGGGTTTCTTCCCTGTTAGGGGAAACAAAACATGATGTAAACCAAAAAAACCCACCCAAAAGTAGGTGTCCCCATAGGAAAGGCATAAATGAGACGCAATCCAACGTGCTTGGGGAAGCGGCTCTTGAAAGAGATTGACTTTGGCAGCCTGATAGATGTCGGCTTCTGAGGGGTCCCAGCTCTGAGATGAACCCTCCACCCTTTCATTGGAGACACGATGCTCCCGTTACTCAGAACAGAAAATCCCACCTCCCTGCCTCGGCTTGCGCCGTTGATAGAATTATCTATTTTTGTGTTCTAATTCATTGCAGTGTTGTCCTTCCCCTGCAGAATCTGCTCCTGCAGCCTGGCAGGGCTGGAGAGGAGCCTCGGAGATGGCTGGAAGGGTCCCTGCGCAGTTCGGGGAGGGGACGGGGGGCACAGGGAGACCCCCAAGATCTGTATCATGCTTGATGAGCCCATCTGCTTCCTCAGAGGAGGAGGAGGAGGAGGCAGGGACTGCCAGGGAGGGATGGAAAGTGAACTGGGAGTGGGGGCAGAGAGGGATGGGCATTGCAAAAATTAGCTGATCGCCATCTCCCCACCTGATTTTAATTACCCTGTCGGATTTAGCAGGCAGATCCCAGCCCCGCTTGCTGGCAGCTGACAGAGCCTCGGCACCGCTGACAAGCAGAGATTAGCGGGGCTAAGCCGGGGACGAGGCTGGAGGCTCCCTCCTCGCCTCCATCTCTGCAGGTTCAGGACGTGAGGAAAAGGGTTTTTTTCTTCCGAGAGGAGCACAGGGTGCCCTTGGCCACCTCCAGCCCCCCGGCAGCACAGACACGGCGACTCAGTGCAGCCCTTCTTTCTCCTTCGAGAGAAACCCTGACCTGCCACCGACTCGCTGTGCCAGGCGTTAGGAGGGGAAAAGTGGCCGCTGTTACTTCAGCTAATGGTCCATATTTTGTTTACACTTCCCACTTTCCCATCTAATAGCTGCTCCTGGGCTCGCTGTCATTTTTCTCTCCTTGCTGCTACCGCCAGCGATTCCTCCCAAGAATTCGCATTTAATGATGAGGCCAGGGCCGGGGGTTTTCAGAAGATGTCACACGATCGGTGCTTTAACCATGACGCTGCTCCCCGTGCTGGGGCGAGGGGAGCAGAAGGGGATGGGGGGACAGAGTAAGGGCGAGCAGCTCTCTGGGGTGGCAGCACCAGTGTGTCCGCAGAGCCTGGACCTTGGCATGGTCCACGTCCATGCGGACGCCCGCTGTGTGCCGTCCCAGCACGGAGCAAGGCAAGGGGAGCGTTTGGAGGAGCCAGCCTGGAGCTTACCCTTCCCCTTGCTGGCAAGGCAGGGCTCATCATTAATGATTTATTCTTAATTGGGATGCTCTGTCCATTGCAACCATGCTCTGGCACCTTCGGCACCAAGGTGGCTGGGAGCAATAAACCTACTGGCAAGGGAACGAGTTCCTCACCTACCACTTAGGAGTTAATTACATAGCAACCAGGTGAGCTCCGACTTCATGGAGCTCTTCTGTTCACCGGGCACCCGATCCCCAATGCTGCCGGTAACGGATTGGCACAGACACGGCTACGCTACGCGGGGAGGGAAGAAGAGGGGAACCGCGAGGCACGAGCCCAGCGAAGGCTTTCGCACGCCCCGAATGGTTCCTCTGAGGGAACCGAGCGGGTTCAGCATCACCTCAGATGGAGCCACCAGCGAAACCCCAGCACAGGGGTTTGGGAGCTCAGGGGGAAGGGTTAAACTGGAAATGTTTGAAAATGAGGGAGGAAAGACCCAGCACTGCGAGAAACCCAGGACCCCTCGTTTTGATTGTCTGCCGCTCGGCTCTGCAGCTAACACGCGGCGCGAGGAGCGGCAGAGGCGTTCTCCTGCTGATGAGCAGCCTTGTCTTCATTTACAAATAGCTCCTCTGATTAATTGCAGGGAGGTGACGCCGTTTCTGCTGGCATCGCTGATGAGCCCTTCGAGGCCCAGGGTCACATTGCGAGCTCGGCTGCTGCCTGCGGAAGGGCTGGAGCCGCACAGGGCGGGTTCTGCAGCCATGGGGTAGGAGCAGGACCCCTCCGGCCCCGTGCCTGATGCTGGGTCACCCAGCACAGCCATCATCCTGGTGGGCCCAGGATCCCCATACCAACATGATGGGGTGCATGAGGACCTGACAGCGGCATTTGACCTTGCAGTGGGGGACCAGCAGCCTCGCAGGGAAGGACTGCCACCCTGGCGCTCTTGCACGGCGGAAGATCCCTGCGGTTGGGCGTGTGTGACTGCATCCAGCCTAAACCCCATGCGCAGGCTGGGGGAGCTGGGGAGGGTCCTGTTCCGTGTGAGCACCCAGCGACAGCGCTTGATCCTGCCCGTGCCACAGCCCCCAGGACGCTGCGTCTGCAAAGCGAGGATGAGCAGGAATGAAGAGAGATGGCGGGGAGGGAGCTTTGTGCCCGGAGCATCCCGCTCCCAGCATGGGGTGCAATGCCAGCAGGTGCCCTGAGTCCCCACGAGCCAAACCGAAGCGTGCGGCAGAGCTCGGGAGCCACCGTGCTGCTGGAGGCAGCAGCTCTCCGACGAGCCATGCACCAAAAAAAATCCACCCCAGCAGCAGCCAGCAGCGAGCTCCTGCCTGTTGGAGGCCAATAACGAACCCGCAGTGCGTTCTGAAAGAGTCCCCGCGCTCCCCGCAAAGCCCTGGCCTGGCTCCAGCCACGGTAATTGCATTCTGCCTCCTAAGATCTCCCCTGCCTCCGCAATTAAAACGGGCGAGAGCATCAGCGCGCCCCGGCCCCAGCCCGGTTTTGGAGCAGGTTGTCTTTCTCTGCCAGAGCCCCTCCATCCATGGCTCTCCAGCAAACCTGTGATGCCAGGGGGCTCCAGGGGGTCTTTAAAGTTCCTCCCATGCCAGTATGACCAGTCTGCCATCCCAGTCCATGGTGCCCGCTGCGGGAACAGGCTGCTCCAGAGGAAGAAGAACCCTCTTTGCAAGGACCTGAGCTGGGGCGGATGCTCAGTGGTGCAGGGATGGGGGCGCCCAGCGTTTGTCCCCCCTCGGCCACCCCTCATCAGCATGCACCGGGGCTGAGCAACGGAGCAGCTCCCGCCGGTGACAGGTTTATGCAAGATGACTTATATAAGCCGTGCGGAACCGGAGTCAGCGGTAATGAGACGCTCGTGAAATCTTGCACCGATCTGTGTCAGTGCCCTAATCGCAGGCGACAGCTGGGCTCTGCGGCTGGTTGGAGATGATAATATTAATGTCAGGAAGCATCAAGCGGAGGATGCGCCTTTCAAAGGGGGGATTACACTCCTCGCCGAAGAAAAGGAAACAGCCCTAATCTTTGCTGTTGGATCCCGGGTGCTGGCGGGGGCCTGGGGAAGCATCTCTGAGGGACCTGGGCTGGGCTGGTTCCAGCAACAGACGTGAACATACGGGTATAGCCGGGCCATTGTGCTGTGAACGGCGTTATAATGGTCCAAGTCCCATCATCTGCTGCTCTTTCACCCTGCTGCCTGCATCCTGCCTTCCCTGCCCATCCCCTCCTCTGCCACCGCACACACCGTCCCTGCCCCAAGAGAGGAGACTTGGGCCGAGAAGCAAATGCAGGTGCAGAAGCGAAGCTCCCTTTGTAATTCAAGCAGCTTTTCCCGTCTCCAGGTGCGGCTGCCAATGCAGGATTCATTAGCACGCACCCCGCTCTCGCCCGGGATGCGGGCGAGGGGGAGCTGACAGGCAAGCACGAGCAAGCAAACACCACAAAAGCAAAGGGCCGGGGATGCTGCGGATGCCGATGGATGCCAGGCACCTGGGTACCACGACTGGGTGGAGACGGGCAGAGGCACCGGCCGCAACGGCTCGGCTGGGAAAGAGCCCTTGAGGATGACATTTTTCCTTGTTATTCTCCATGAGTTGTCTTCACAGCTCGCCAGCTCGCCTGAAAAAGGCTGGCGATGCCTTTTTGGTCAGCAGGGTCTTTCTCCTGTCCTAGAACTCCTTGTGCTTATGGAAGGATGACTACGAAAACCTCGAGTCATTCGTCGGTGTCTCTGCTGTAGGTACATCAGCTCGGAGCCGCTTTGGGGCTGGGGAACAGCGGCCAGATCCCAGCTCCGGGAAAACAGCCAGGACCGATGAGCTGGGGAAGAAATAAAAGCTTGGGGAGGGTGGAGAAAGGGCTGGCTTTGGGCTTTCTTGGGACATGGCAAGGTGGGTTGCGTTTGTTTTTCCTTTTTTTCAAGGGAAAAAGCACTTCTCGCTCTTCTCTCAGGACTGAGCTGAGGCAGACGCTCACAGCACCGTGTACCAGTAAAATGCTGCTTGTTACCTGCCCAGAAGAGTTGGGATTTAAGGGGTCTCTCCTCGGCAGCTCTGTGTTTTGCTCTCTTTGGGTCTGCTCTCGAAAGCCTGGTGATCCCAGGCCTGGCCCCCGCGTCCGATGCCGCGGAGATGGGAGCGGTGTGGGATCGCTGGGGCTGCAGAGAAGCAGTAACGGAGCAGCTGGGCAACAAACCGGAGCAGTAAGAGAGCAGGTCCCCCATGGGGGGGAAATTAGGGATCAATAACCCAGGAGACAGAGAGTGCAGCAACCCTGAAACTTGCTGATGAGAGCAAAGCGGGGGAGCAAAGGTCCTAAAGTGCAGGCGGGGGGGGCCGGGGCTGTCGGCTAACGGGGCTTTGGGGGACGGTAAAGAGATGATGGCTCAATAACGCAGATGGGTTACAGCCTACGCTGGAGGGGCTGCCGGGCGAGCCGGGGGGAGCACGGCACTTACTGGGGGGGTGGAAGGCAATCAGGTGCTCGGTAATGGGTCTGTGAGGGGAACGAGGGGTGCTGGGCACCATTTCAGTGCTGGGATGCCGAACGCCTGCTCCCGGAGCCCCAGGATGGGGGTGTCGGGGCAGGAGCAGCACCTCGCTCCCTCCGTACCCGCGCAGGGCTGAGCGGTGCCGGAGAGTCCTGGTGTGAGCGGGATTGGCACGTCACGATCCCGTTTCCCGAGCACTCCTCATCCCCCTGGAGAAAGAGGGGCTCTGCCTCTGGGTTATTCAAAGCCTCCCGCACTGTATTCCACGTTTTGGTATTCCACATTTCCCCCTAGTACGATGCTTCTGGGGGAGGGAAGCGAAGGGGCAGCGGCTCCGTGTGCCGGCACAGCCAGAGCGGGGCAGGACCAGGGCAGGATCGGGTCCTGCACATCCCTGGGTGCCTGTTTGAGGAATGGGATGAAGAAGTGAGCAGCCAAGAAAACAGGTTATATTGGCAGCAGGTCCAGGAGAGCCGAGCTAATTCGAAGCAAAAAGGAGTCTGGAGCGCTCGTGAGTGCAGAACTCGTGGAGCAGTGGGTCTGTGACTCCGTGATTGACTCTTTAACTCAATTACACTCAAGGCTGCTGCACAGGCTCAGCTGAACGTGCCCCAGCTCTCTCCTGAGCAGATCCGTGGTCGCTCAGCTCAGATGGAGCTGGCGCTGCCCCGCCTGTCCCGTCAGGCTCCTCCATCTCCCCACGGCACTGGCTGGGGGGATGTGCCCCGGGTGGCACCTTCCCGGGCACAGCCGTGTGCCAGGGCTGGGGAGAGGTTACTGCTGAGCCCCGCAGGACCTGGGGAAGAGCCCGAGGGGTCAGGCGAGCTGGCTGCACTCCATAGATCCCACCGAGGGCCGGCGGAGAGGACGGCTTTGCTTCGTCTCCGTTATTACTTATGCATAAATACACGATATCGATGGGGCCATGAATCAAACTGCCCGGCTGGGTCAGCAGGGGTGGGAGCTGCCATCAGCTCTGCCTGCGCCACGGCTGGTCCTGCCCTATGCCCTCTCTTTCCCGTGCCCCCCCGGGGGTGGGCTCAGGGGTCTTGGGTCCCCAAACCTTGGAAATTTGGTGCAAATGAAGTTCTTCCCGTGCTCAGCCCAGCTCTGCGACAGAGCGAGGGGCAGAGCCCCAGACCCTTCAGTCTCTGCCCACCCTGAGCATCCCTGCTGCACTCCAGGATCACCCACCGGAGGGCAGGGAGGGGTTGGGGGGCCAGGGACCCCAAAGCAGGGGAAAGGTCCCTGCCACCGCCAACCCTTAAGCAGCTGCAGCAGCTTCTGCTATGTTTTAACGCACCAATATCTCTTCGAGATTGCGCTCCGTTGCTTCGCTCCCCATTATCACTCAAATGTATATTTAATGTGACTGCAACAAAGGCAGGTCAGACCCGTTAGGTGCCGAGGTGGAGCGGCTTTGCTGGCGTGACGCCGGAGTGAGGGGCAGGAGGCAGCCGAGGTTGCCCCACGCTGCCCCACAGATCTGCCCCTCTTGCCTCTCTATAGGCACCAGCCCCACATGCTGCCTCCTTCCAAGCTGTCTTCTCCCTCCTGGTGCTTTATTCCTGTCCTCGCTCCTTCCTCCTCTCCCCATCCCTCATCCTCCTCGTTGGAGAAGCACCAGGGTGGGAAACTCCAGGTGCTGGCACTCTCTGGGCACTGCCCGCACATCTCCAGGGCTCACCCCAGGAAGGTGCAGGAGGGGTGCGAAGGGCACACAGGGGGTCCGAGAGCTGCCTTTTGTCGGGTGAGGGTCCTCCCCCGCAGACCTCTTGCCCACACACCATTGCCCATGCAGAAAGCTCAGGCAGCCACGGCCACAGGTTTTAATTAAAATTAACCGCTGCCCGCAGCTCCCGGACACGATTACTCAGTCACCAGGTCTCTGCTGCCAGGGAGTGCAATTAAGACGTGAGCTTTTCTCTTTCCCCGTTGCCACCTCCTCCCTGGCACAAAGCATTCCTCTTCCCCGCAAGGCTCCTGCCCTCTCGGGCACCTCCGGACGATGGCACCCTCTGTTTCCCGGGGCTCCTCGGCTGCCGTCAGGCTTTGGGCCATGGTAGAAATCACTTCTCCACCCCGTGCTGGGAAGCATCGTGCAATCACAGCACTGGTGTCAGCCCAGCCGCTCATTAAGTGCCGTGCCCCCACTCGAGTAATTACTCCTATTTATAACGGAGTGTTCGCAGCCTGCCCTCGATAAAACCCCTGGCTGCTCCACCTCCGCGCTCCTGTCGCTGACACAGAGCAGCAGCTATTTTTACCCCTCTCCCCTGGAGATGTTTCGCTCCCGATTCCAGTCGTGGGATTTAAAGAAACTCTCCTGCTCCTGCCACCCCCTTCCCGGGGTCCCTGGGGGGGATGTGACAGCGATGCTGGCACCCGCCTGCCAGGGCGAAGGCTCGGCGGGTTCCCCTGGGTGGGAGGACAAGAGGGTGATCTCTTGATCTCCATCTTTAGGTAGGAGATGATCCATGCTGGTGGATGTGGGATCGTGTTAATCCAGTGCCTGGAGCCCTCCAAGGACCTTGATTTATGGATCTCACCAAAGGGTGGAGAAAAGCGTGGTGGAGGGAGACCCATGGGAGCAGCTTTGCAAACCAGCTCTTCCCAGGGACCAGGGTCTTGCTGGAAGCTGAGGCCAGAGAAAGGAAAAACCGCTTTGGGGAGGATCCGTGTCCACACGAGTCCCCGTTGCTGTGAAAAGACCTTTTTTCCCTGAATCTCTGCTCCTGTCCACACTCTCCAGTGGAGTCGAGTGGAGCAGCAGCTCCGTGCAAAAGCAACCAACTATTTCAGATGCAGCTGCTGGGTTTCAGAGAGCAACCAGGCTCTGAACTCTGCATCAACACCCATCAGGGTAATTCCCACGGTGAGTTAAGGAAGCAAAGCCGCACTGAACGTGCTCCCACACTCTCTCTGCAGTGCTGGGTACCAAAGCGCTCGCAGATGGCTCAGGCCTTTGCAAACCCTCTAGCCGAGCTGGGAATGCCTCCTCATCCATCTCGGTGAGCAGCCAGACCTGGGATACAAAGGGAAATGACCCATCTCCACCTCCAGGCCAAATCCACCGAAGGAATCTGCTTGTGGGGAGCTGAGACCGGGCAGGGAGAGCAGCAGCCTTTAGCACCCCAGGAGCTGCTTCGCCTCCATCTCTCACCAGCCTGGGAAGCAAACCTTCCTTAACATACTTATATTAGTGCACTTATAATTCCTTAATACATGTATGTCATGACTGGGGAGCTTGCTGCTGGCTCTCCGGGGCTGCCAGCGCCCCTGCTCCCTGCCAGCCCCCCTGCTCCCTGCCAGCCCCCCTGCTCCCTTGCCCGGTGTGCAGGCACACTGGGAGGATGTTAACACGAGTGCACAGGGGTTTTGGGGGTTATAAGCAATAATAGACGCTGCTCGGGACCCGTGCCAGGCTCCTGCTGCCGGGTCCCCCCGTGCCGGGCTCGGTGGGCACCGCGGCACAGGCCCTGCCCTCCATCCCCCGGCGAGGCGGCAGAGTCAGGGATTAATCATTCCCGCCGCACGTTGAGCCATCTGGCTGGTATTGGCCCTTCTGCCACACCACGGAGGATTGTTAACACAAAGCATATGCTTTGTGTGAAATTAATAATAATTTTAGGCTCTCGCCAGCTGCTGGTAATTGGCTCCCCTTTCGCAGAGATAACTGGGAGCAGCAGGGTGGAAATTCAGCCGCGTCCTGGCTCCGTTTCTAATGAGATGAGTCCCCGGGAAAGGCGGATGTTCTGCAGGGGACTATGTGACACCAGCCAGGTAGTGGCTTTTAACACCCAGCTACACATGCCCCATGCCACCGTGATGGTGACACAGAGGTACCGGCGCTGCTCGGGGACCCTGGGGTCCCCTCGGCAAAGCCGCAGGAGGGGCGGACCCTTCCTGGGAACCGACTGGGCCGGGGAAGGGCAGGTTTTAGCAGCTTTTTCTGCTGCTTAATTGTTGCCGTCAGCAGCAGATTAGTGCGGGGGGTGTATTCTTGCATTTTCTTGCTTAAGCATCAGTCTGGGCAGGTGGGTGTTGGGAGGCTGGTGGGGATATTTATATTGCAGCCCTGACAAAACCTGCGTGCGGAGGAGCTCTGTAAAATATACTGAGCATTATTTTTGTTCCAACAGTGCGTCTTAAGGCGAAGGGAACGTGCTAAACACACCCGCTGCAGCCGAGACAGGCGGGAGCTGAGGGCTTGTAAAAACCTCCGGATTCAAGCCAGGCTTTTAACTGCAACCTGCCCCCTGATGGCTCTGCGCTGCGGTCGGGGGAGCGGGCAGCACCCTGACACTGGGGCTCTGGCCGCATCCCCCCTCACCATCGTTGGGGTCCAGCCAGCAGCTTTTATGGGATTCCCACAATGAAAGTGTAGGAGCAGCATGGGATATCCAAGGAGCTAAAACGCTCTCCCGGGCCCCGTGCAGCGCTGCTGTAATGCAGCTTATTGCTGGCTTAGCCTTCGTCAAATATTCAGCGCTGGCAAATGACACGGAGGGATTTTGGGGCTCACGGCGGTGGGTGGGAACCCTTCCCCCTGGACCAAAACCAGCAGCAAATTCCCTTTCCAGAAGATAATTGCCTTTCCACACCCTTGGCCACCCGCCCTCCTCGTCTCCTCCAGATCCAAGCAAGCAAATTTAGTCCAGCCTTTGCACACACGCTCTCCCTGGAGCATCAGCATCTTATGGGGCATCACGCTGGCCCCAGTGTATCCTGGTGGGAGACCCAGCCATGCCCTCCTGCATCCCTCCATCCCACTGAAGGATGCTCCCCATGCCCTGCCTCCAGCCAGGCCCCCGCTGTGCCCTACCCTGGGGTGTACCGGTGCTGGGACGATCTCTGATGCTGCGATGTGCCCCTTGAAGCTGCAGCTATGGAGTTTCCCCCCATGGCAGCCAGATGGGTGGGAAGGAGGGAGGGACAAGGGACTCTGCTACTGGCTGGCACCAGCCCAGGAATCTGCACCCCGTGATGCTCCTGGCTGCGAGGGGGTGCGGGCTGGCCAAGGTCCCCGGAATCGATGCAGGTGGGTCTGCGGGGGCCGAAGGCATCGCCCTGTAGCTGAGCTGTGGTCAGCAGAGGCCAGGGGGATCAATGCCGAGTGAAGGAAATACGGCTGTGGACACACGGCTTTTACAGCTTCCTGCCCCAAGAAAGGCTGGGTTTTCGGACTTCTAGTAATTGCCAATTAATTTTGCTGGAGCCAAGGGCAAGGAGGCAGCCTGGCTCTTTAAGGGCGCCCGTGCCGGGGTGGGCGAGTGGAAAAGCAGCCTCCTTTTTCCCACCTATTTTCCTCTACAGTCCTCAGCAGGGTCTGGACTGATGCAATCCCTGCAAAATCCCAGTAATGACGAGTCCTGCGCTTCTCGAGCCACTGGAAAGGAAGGGAGAAGCAGGCTGGATGGAGTTAGGAGCCGGCTGTAGCTCCAACCTGTGGCCACAGTCACCACCTCTCTGCTCCTCATCCTGCACCTTGTCATCAGCTTCGTTCATTCCCCATCCCGAGGAGGCGGCCGGGAGCTCCAGAGCTCCAGAAACGAGACAGGCGGAGAGAATCCAGACCCTCCCAATTAGGCAATTTTTTCTGAATGGAGGGTCCTGCTCCGCCCTGCGCGGGGAACGTGATTGACATAAATCCCAGGGCTGATTAGGGGCTTGTCATTTAGCACCTATAATGCCTCCCTCCTAATAGTATTAGGGCCTCCTCGGCAAGACACTAATGCAGTTTGCCGCTGCACCGTGGCGCCTGGCACTCGGCGGCCGAGCGGCGAGCGCTGCAGAGTGAGCACAGCTCTAATCCGAGAAGACAGTAATGAAAAAAGGAGCTGCCTTGACAAGATGCACCGAACAGGGGGGAAAAACGGTCCTGGGATGCTCGGGCCCAGGAGCATCATCTCCTGGCTGTGAGCAGCATCCCCATGCTGGTTGCTCAGTGAGCTCGGTCCTTCATTTCCCCATCATCCTTTATTTGCCCATCATCCTTTACTTCCCCATCATCTCCACCCCATACCTCTCTCTCCTCGCTCTGCTCCTCCCAGCCCAGCCAGCCCAGCCTTCCCCCGGGATCCTCCGTAGCGGCTGTGTCCCTCGCCCCAGGGATGCAGCTCTGCCTGCTCTCCCCGAGGGAGGCTGGGGAGAGGGGCAGGGGTGTCTGCTGGAGGTAGCGACCCTTAAAGCTCTGAACAAATCTCTGTTTTGATTAGCCGTGCTCCTAAATGATTTATAATCAGCATAACACAGTAACGACAATAACTCCCTAATCAGATTAAAGCGCTCTGCATTCGTCTGGGGCTTTGCGCCGTAATCTCTTCCTCCCCACTCCGCCATCGATTTTGTTTTCTCAGCCCAGCCCCTCGCTGAGCCTCACCGAGGGCTCTTCCATCCTTCGCATCCTCCTTACTTGGGCTCGATATCCCAGGACATGTCCCCCTTTCCGCCCCAAAACCCCCTCCATGCAGATGGGGGAAGCCATGAGCGATTTACTCTGGCAGCAAAACCCCCGGCACTTTGCCCGGCCCGTGCCGCTGCCGCTGTGAAATTTGATTAGTGCCCTTCGCAGCGATCCCTCGTTAGCCTGACTGGCACAGTACAAATCTCCTTAGACCCACAGGATCTTTAAGTGAAGTCTGGAAGGTGTTTCCATTTCTTCGGTTAATGAAGAAAAATAGTGGTGGAGGCGGCTGAAAGGAGCAGGGATTGCAGCGGGGAGTCAGGCGGGAGGACGGTGAAGAGAGAAGACTGTGTTAACACTGATTAATAATAGATAACCACCATAATGAGCACTAATTAATAATAGCACACGCTTAAGCAATTGATTCCTGGTGAACGGCGTTGTGCTGTCAGGAGTCCCCGTCGCTCCAGCTAACCAAGCCTCCGGCGCTGCTGGGCGTTCCTGGCCCTGCCCGGGGAGTCAGGGGTCTGGAGCTGGGAACCAGCCTGGCCATGGACAGGGATCATCCCCTGCTGCCATAGGAACAGACCCAGGAAAGGATGGGGAGCCATGGGCTAAGGGACATCTCCCATCCTTCAGTGCACCCCGCTGCCTCCTAAACCCCTGGCAGGTCCCAGGGCACAGCTAGATCTGCCTTCCTCCGACATTCACTCACTGGAAAAACCTGCTAGAGACTGGTTTTGTCTCTTTTGGGGGCCAGTTTTAGGTGTTCTGGCACAGGCAGCACCCCTGTGCCTTGTGTGATCCCGGCGGGGACGGGCAGTGGAACCCGCTGTTGCCTGCCCAAGGGGAGCACGGCTGCTGGGGGCCCGGTCGTTCCCTGGTCCCTTCAGTTCGGTGTGGGATAGACTGATACGGAGCTTTAATCAGTGTCATATATAAAGCACCTAATTTGCCTTATTAAAAGTCTGCACTTCGGATTTTCAGGATCCAGGAAATTAACTCAAGCACCTAAGCATTTATTTGATTGGGAAGAGACTATAAATAATTCATGTCTTTTCTTTGCCTTCGGTGCCAGACCTGCCAGGGTGGTGGGCAACCGGCAGCGGCTCCCGGGGTCCCTCCATCGTGCTGATGGAGCTGGAAGTGGCCCGTGCGGGGTGATGGGCACCGACGGAGCCCGGGGACCATTCTGTGCCAAGGGGTATTGGTGCTAGTGCCCAGCTGAGGGGCTGGATGTCCCCTAGCAGGGCTGTGCGGGGCTGGAGGTGGCCAGCAGAAGGAGGAGGAGGAGCAGGCTGACCCAGAGCGAGCCAGGCTGTGTCAGGCCACATACTGGTCTCGCTGTACTGGGAGGAGAGGAGCCATCCACTACAATCACCATGACAATAAAGCTGAGTATTTCATCTATAATTCAGAGGAGCTGGAAAGTGGTTTTAAAAAAAAAAAAAGAAAAAAGACTTTAAAAATAAAAACGTGGCTTTGACAGTAGAAATTTATGTCTCTGTTCTTGCTGAGCGAGGATGTGGCGTGACCTTGGGACAGGCCTGGTGCCCAGCGCTGGCTGCCCACGCTGGAGCTGGCTAGGGCTGAGAGCATGCATGGCCCAGCGGGGCTGCGTGTGGCCACAGTGCCACCTCGGCAAGGGCTGAGCGGGCCAAGATGGGTGTGGGCAGAGAGATCTGCAGGTGGGGTTTGCTGTGCAAGCCGAGCATTGTCTGGCTGCATCCCTGGGATGTGCAGAACCGTCCAGCATGGGCTGAGCATCATCTGGCTGCATCCACAGTGTGGGATGTGCATCCCTGCAGATGCAAGGAAACATCCAGCATGGCCTGAGCAACATCTGGCTGCATCCATGGTGTGGGATGTGCATCCCTGGGGTGTGCAGAACAATCCAGCATGGGCTGAGCATCATCTGGCTGGATCCACGGTGTGGGATGTGCATCCCTAGGGTGTGCAAGAACCGTCCAGCATGGGCTGAGCATCATCTGGCTGCATCCATGGTGTGGGATGTGCATCCCTGGGGTGTGCAGAACAATCCAGCGTGGGCTGAGCATCATCTAGCTGCATCCACAGTGTGGGATGTGCATCCCCGGGGATGTAAAGAACCATCCAGCATGAGCTGAGCAACATCTGGCTCCATCCACAGTGTGGGATGTGCATCCCTGGGGATGCAAAGAACTGTCCAGCATGGGCTAAGCAACATATGGCTGCATCCATGGTGTGGGATGTGCATCCCTGGGGATGCAAAGAACGGTCCAGCATGGGCTGAGCAACATATGGCTGCATCCATGGTGTGGGATGTGCATCCCTGGGGATGCAAAGAACCATCCAGCATGGGCTGAGCATCGTCCGGCTGCATCCATGGTGTGGGATGCGCATCCCTGGGGATGCAAAGAACCGTCCAGCATGGGCTGAGCACCCCAGGACCGTGCACTGTCCAGCTGCCCTCACGAGTGGGATGTGCATCCCCGGGGATACGCGCGGGGGCCGAGCTGGGCTCCCCGGGGTCTGCCTGGATGAGGAGGGGAGGGTTTGGGGTCCGGTCCTGCACAGCGCTGGCCCTGAGGCTGCGGGGTGCGAGCGGAGGGGCTGAGGGGGGAACCCTCCCTTCCCGGCCGCTGCCTGTCCTGCCTGTCCAGTGGGACCACACTGCCCTCCAGTGGGAGCATCCCGGCTGCCGGCTGCACAGCTGGCCAGATGTGCCCCACCGCTCCGGAGGGATGCTCTGTTCCCTCCAGCCATGGGTGCGCTGAGCTGGGGGGGTCTCAGAGCTCTGCTGGGGGGCGGCCGGAGGGCTGGGGGGGAGCTGCCAGAGGTCCTCTCCTCCTCTCCTTCCTCCCACTCACTGCAGGTTCCTCTTCTTGGTGACTTTGAGGGCCACGTTGTCATACTCGCTGTCCCCCAGCCACTCCTTGCCCTGCAGCAGGACGGGCTGCCGGAGAGGGACGGGTCTCTTGGGCACGGCGTAGTCATCCCGCTGCGGGTTGTAGGGGTACTCGTGTCTGATGGGCTCGTCCGGGGCCGCTTGCAGCCTCCACGCCTCCCCCTTCACCTCCTCGGGCTCGTCGTACACGGTTTGGGTGGACATACCCTCGGGTTCATCATAGATGTGGTCGGGCTTGGCGGCGGTGGGGCGCGGCGGGGGCTGCTTGCCCTTTTGCCCCGCCACCTCCCCGATGCTGTCGTAGAAGGGGTCGGGGTCCTCCTTGGGGTAATGGACCACGTTGCTGAACTTGCGAGCCGTGAAGGTCTTGGCGATGGCGTCGAAGGGGACGGCGTACTCACATTCGGTGGCCGCCTTGGCCAGAGCATCCTGCCTCCGGCCCTTCTCCTGCACCGGTGGGTTTCCCCAGCGCAGGGAGTTGCAGGGCTCGGAGTAGGGGCAGTCAGCACTGCGGGAGGGCAGGATGGTGCCCGCTGGCTCCCCAGACCCGGGGCAGCTGCTGGGCACCATCACCAGCTTGGCTTTTGGCACCTTCCCCTCCCAGATGGGCTCCAGCGAGGTGCCACCGGGCTCCTCGTGCCCTTGTACCCAGCTGGGCTTCTTGGCGTGGCTGAGCGGCCGGGAGGCATCATCTCCAGGGCCACCCCGCCACGGCTCCTCGGCCCCCCGGCCACAGTGCACGTTGATGGCTGACTCGATCGCCTGGAAGATCTCGTTGCCTTGCCGGGTCTCAAACTCAAAGTTGCCCTCTCCGGATGTGCAGCGCCGGCCGGCCTCGAAGGAGAAGGTCACCTGGGGAGGGACAGGATCAGGTCCTCACGCCACAGCCCACCAGCAGCCCACCCTTCCCAGACCCCACCTACCTTATCCCGCCCGAAGCGCCGCAGGAAGCGGTAGGGCCAGCTGTAGAGGATCGCTGAGGTCTGGAAGTCCCGCAGCTCCAGCTCCTCCTCGCCGGCTCGCAGGATGCACCGGCCCCAGAGCTGGCAGCGTTCAGAGGACTTGGTGGCCCTCACCGTCACCTCGAATGCCTGCTCCAAGCTGCCTGGGGATGGAGAATGCTGGCACTGAACACGTGCAAGGAGCAGAGCTGCATCTCCCACCCCAGAGAGGTGCCGTGGTGTTCGTGACCTCCCACAGCCGGGGCGGTGGGGAAGTGGCATCCGGACGATAAGGGCTCGAAGGCTCCGGCCGTGTGGGAGCAGCGCGATAGCACAGCGAAACCCAGCGCTGCCAAACCACAGAGCAGGAAGAGACTGTTTCGGGAGGAGACTTTCCACCACGCCGCCTGCACATAGCCACAGCGGGGGCTGCTCCCCGGCGTAAAACCGGACGAGGTGCCGCGCAAATTGGGGGTGATGAGCTGCTGCGGGACATGTGCAAGCAAACCCAGCTCCACAGCACCTTCCCCACCTCCTGGTGCCTACCTTTGCCCCTGGAGCTGTAGAGGGAGTTTTCCTCCATGGAGAACTCGCCGTCGGTGCCCAGCGCGGTCTGCTGGCCCTCCTTGCCTGCTGCCTGCTCCTCCCTGCTCCTCTGCCCAGCAAAGAGCAGCGGGTGAGTGAGGGCAGAGCACAGCATCCCCCCAGCCTCCCCCATCGCAGCAATCCCCTGGGATTCCGCCGCGCAGATCCCGCTGTCTCCCAGTTATCCCTGTCCGGGGCATACCGGGAAGGCCAGCTCACACAGCCTCTGGATCCAGCTGGCTGCCTCAGTGCTGTCGGCAGCCAGGAGGTACCGCTTGTCGGTGGTCTCCAGAAGGAAGGCGACGGTCTCCTTGGGGCAGCCGGCATCGCCGCTCGCCTCCACCACATGCACGCAGTCACTCAGCTTCACCAGCCGCTTGCTGCCCTCGCCTTTCCGCAGCTTCTCGGCGGCCGGCGGGGCTGAGCCCTCGAAGAGCTCCAGGCGGGCGGTGGAGCAGGAGCTTTCTCGGTACAAGACAGCCCAGAACTTCTTCCATTTCTGCCGTGGGGAGAAGCAGTGAGGGGAGCGAAAACCCAGCATCGGCCGGCTCTGCTGTCACCCTTCCAGGAGCGTTTGTCCCCTTGGGATCATGCACAAGCCCAAGGGACGATGCAAACCCCGCCAGGGTCCGGGCAGGATCTTGCACCCTCGCCCAGGCAGGCTGGCCAAAGTGGGGGGTGAGATAAACTGGGCAGACTGGGGAAAAGCACTCCCGACACCCAGGCAGCAGCTGCAGCAAGGCTTTCCCAGCCGGGAGAGGCACCGGCACTGGCATCCACCCCGTGCCTGCCCCGCTCCTGCAGCACCCAAAAGCCATCCTGACATCATCCCACCCCCGAAGGACTTTCAGCTCCTCGTTTGCTCCATATTCCCTGAAAACACCAACTTTAAACAATTCCCGACTCGCCCCCCGAGGCGGCAGCAGTTCAGGGCACTCTGGGCATGAGAGGCACTGGCGGTGGCCAGGGGCAAGCGGCGGCGGAGGAAGTCTCGCACTGAAACCAGAGCATCCTCCAGCAGCATCCCACACCGGCAGGCTGTGCCGAAATGCGGCACCCTTTTGCCAGGGTGTGTTTCTGGGCCCCTGGGGTGGCCTCTGCCCCATCCTCTGCCATCACAGGCATCACTCGGGTGGCGATGCCCTGCCTGCTGCCCTGCCTGTGGCATTTTGAGCCCCATTTTGAGGCCATGAGAGAAAGATTCAGCTCTGGCTCTCACCCAGGAGACGCCCTGGTGGCTTCTTCCTCTTTTTGCGGTGCCGGTGGGAGCCGTTGCCAAACCCCGGCCATTATCAGCCACTGAAGCAACGAGGCTCCGGGGGTTGCATCCGCTTGTGCCACGGCTCTGGCCGCTTTGCTGGGGGGGTCCAGCTGCAGTGGGGGGTGTTTCCGTTTGCAATGTGCCCCCATCTTCCATCCCCGCTGGCCCAACGTGCTGGTGGAGAGCTGATGGACCGTTGGGGATCCAATAGGTGGGAGCTTCCCGTTCCCTTCGGTCGAACCCCCCCTGTACCCCCATGTCCAGCCCTGCTGAGCCCCCCGTGGGTCTTCCCCAAGGACCCAGCAGCCCCCCGGCCCCTCCTCACCTTCCCGAAGGTCTGCTGAAGCTGGAGGTAGAGCACGCCCTGCTTCACCACCGCCTCCTCCATCCTCCAGCCACCAGCATCCTCCTGCGCTGCCCCTCTGCCGCTGTCCCCCTCCTGCCCCGCAGCTCCTGGGGGGTCCCGTCCTGGTCGTACACCCCCTCCCCGCCTCCGCCGCGCTGCCGTCGCGCCAGGTCGTGTTGTCCCTGCACGTGACGTGTGGTCGGGCCCTTCTGTTTCCTACACTCGGGGCGTGGGCTCGGCTTCCTGCGCCTGAGAACTTACCATAAAGGGCAGCCGGCGGCACAGCCCCGGCAGAGCCGGCCACACGCCCACTCCACCCCGCGACACCGGCACTGGCACCGCCGCCAGGCACCGGGCAACCCCACCACGGCCGTGCCTCAGTTCTCCCATCTGTGAAATGGGTCTAGAGGCAGCTCCGGGGGCTGCCCCATTGGGGTAACGACCCCCCAGCTTTGCTGATCTGCTCATTCCCGGGCATCCCAGCCCAACCCAGTGCTCCCAGTCAGGGCAGCGCAGCCCCCAGCCCCAAAACAGGCCGTGGTGAAGCTGGGAAAGTGATGAGGGGGCGAGCTGGGGAAGGTGATGGCACCGTGTGGAGGAGGATGAGGTTTGAGGCTGCAGGCAGCACCGAGGGGTTGTTCGGTGCCTGGATACGCGGGACGGGGACGGGGACAGGACAGGGATGGCAGGGCTGGACAGGGAGCTGGGCTGGTGGAGCAGCCGTGGGGACATCCACAGGCACCTCAAGCTTCATCCTAAGGCCAGCAGAGCCCCCCATGGCTGCAGCCCCCCCATGCAGGCCTCACCCCCTGCAGAGGAGCACCCGGAGGCGCCGGGCACTGGGAGCCACCTCGCCCTGGGCCAGCCCCGGCGGAGGAACAAGGCATGCCCCTGGCTGGAGCAACCGCGTGCGGTGGCTGGGCTGACCGGAGGCCACCGCTGCGAGGACCCGAGTGCAGGAACGTGGTTGCAGGACGCTGGGTGCACCGTTGCTGGGCACTGGGAGCACTGGTGCACGGGCTGGGGTAACTGGAGGCCAGCAGTGCAAGAAAACGGGTGCAGGGACACGGGGACGCGGTGGCAGGACACTGTGGTGCTGGGTGACGCTGGGAGCACTGGTGCAGGGGCCGCTGGAGGACGAGGCTGGGCCCTGGCTGCGGTCACTGGTGCAAGGAACTGGAAACACGGCTGCAGAACACTGGGAGCGCTGGTCCGAGACACAGGGGGCCCTGCAATCGCAGGCGGGCCTCGGGGTCCGGCCGGACGCGCGGCCCCTTTAAGCGCCATGTCAACAAATCCCGCCCCTCCCTCCGCTGCGCGCTCTGCCGCCGTGACGTCACCCGCGCCGCAGCGGGCGCGGGGCGGGGCCGAGGTGGGGGGCGTGGCGCGGCGCGCCGCGGCGCGCGCCGCCGGCGGGGGCGGGGCCGGCGGTTGTGCGCAGGCGCGGCGGGCGGCGGTGGACCGTGGCGCGTGCGCGCGGGCGAGTGGGGGGGGCGGTGGCCGCGGCGGCGGCGGGCGCGTGCCGGGCCCGGCGGAGGCGGAGGGAGCGGAGCATGAATGGAGCAAAATGGCGGATCATGTGCAGGTGAGGGGCGGGGGGGGTCGTGCCGCGGAGGCCGCCCGTGGGGCCGGGCGGGACGCGCCGCACCTCCCCTCCCTCCCGCCCTCTCTGCCTGCTGCGGGGCCTAGGCCTCGGTGGCAGCGCGGCTAGGCCCGGCTCGGCGCGGTGAGGCCTGGCCCGGTGAGGCCCAGCGCGGCGGGGGTGGCCCGCAGGCCCTGCGGCGTGGTGGAGGTGCCGCCGCCGCGGTTCGCTGTCTCTCTCTGCTGTGTGTGGGGGGAGGGGGAGCGGGCTGGCATGGCGGGCGCGGGGGCGAGCGGCCTGGCTGGGTCGGCGGCGCGGCCTTCACCCCCAACCCTGCCCCGTCGGTGTTTGCCGAGCGCCAGGCTTTTACATGTGTCACCGCTGGGCCCGGCTCGGCCTCTCCAAGGGGAAGGGCCGCCAGGAGGGCGGTTTCGTCGGGGGAGGGCGCCTGCAGCCGTCGGTGTTTACCGGCCGAGCAGCCTTTACCTCTTCCCGGCGCCGCTGTGCAGTTTTATGGCAACGCCGGTAGCGAACATCTGGGGAATGGAAACTCGGATCCCCCCATCTTGGAAACGAACAGCCGGCTCTGCTCCAGCACCCCCCAGTCTCTGCCGCCCCTCTCCCGCTGTCCTCACCGGAGCCGGGCCCCTGCAGCCGCCGTCCCTCGCCCCAGCTTTGGGATCTGCATCCTGGCTTTTCCTAGCCGCGTTTGTTTTATTTTCCAGCTGCGAGGGAGACTTGGCGTTTAGGTAAAGTGTTTTGATTGGCGTTAAAAACCAAAACCCTGCGTGAATAAGGGTGCTGCTGCCGTGGCCGGGAGCCGGGAGGCAAATCAAAGGCGATGGTGTCTTTAACAGAGCCGGGCTTGTGTGGTGTGGCGGAAAACCCTCCGTAGAGTCGGTGCTGCCACTGACAGAAAGAGTAAAAATAGGTGCAGTGGGAGGAAATGGTGAATGGTGGCTTTGCATAATATTTTAGTTGAGCTTGCACAGGATTTGCATGGGTGTCCAAAAGCCTGGCTGAAGTGTAATGACCCCCGTAGTTACATATTACCTATGCAACTTTAAAATAAATCTATTCTCCAAATGATACCCCTGCAAACCACAAGGGTGAGCAGTTTATTAACTCCGAGCACAGCCGGACAGCGGGCAGGTTGTCTGGTAAGGTTGCTAGCAAATGTCTCTTGGGTAATCTCGGGGGAGGAGGGGAATTACTGCAGTATTAAACAACTCACAGGCTCTACTGAAGAAACTCAATTCTTTTGTGTGAGTTGAGCCCTACCTTTAAAACTTCTCTGCGAGTGGGTGAAAGCTGCTCTCGTTGCTTTAAAACTGTGCCCTATACCTGCTTTTCTTTGTTAACTATTGAATTGAGAAATGCAAGTTTGAGCGGTAAGAACAGGGTTGCAATTGCTGTGTGCGACTGGATCAGTTAAAGTTTAACGTCAGAGGCTTGGAAGATGTTTCACTTGGAGGAAAAGGGATTTGCAAACATGGTTAAGGCTCCTGCAGGTTGGTGCGGTTCCTGTGCGGGACAAACAGACCTCACAGAATTGTGATGTGCTCTAATGGGATGGGCTTTGCTTGCTTTTTATTGTCTCTTTTTCTCTCTGCTCCAGGCAAAAGCGGTAGCTCTGAGGAGCTTCCCTTCAGAAAGCAGAGTCTGAGGTTCCCTTCCAAACTGGTTGTGTTTTGGTGTGGCTGGAGAAGTAGTGGGTTTTATTAACAGGTGAAGGTTTTGGTGAGAGGTCTTTCCATAGCCCAAAACACCGGTTCTGTGGACGTAAGATTTGAGCTGAGTTGTGGAGGCTTCTCCAGCAAACCTCACGTTCGTTCGACAGGACAGATTATGGAGGTATCCGGCATCGCGGGGAGATGCTGACTATCAGCGTGAATAATGGAGAGAGCTGGTTTTACAGCATGTGCTGTGGAAGTTGATCTTGCCTTAATGGGAACAGGGGTTTGCAAATAAATACTGGCTGTCTAACGCTGCCTGGAGTTTAGCAGGGGAGTAAAGTCTCACTGCTGCTTCACGAGGGCTTTGGGCTGGGTGTTACGTGTTCACAGTGGAGCATCTGGAGTTGTACCTGCTGTGCTGATATGTGATGAAGCACAAAAATGTTTTTTATAGACTATTTGTAGCACTGAAGTTATTTACTTTACAATATGGAGCAACAGGAGGGATAAAGACAAACTTTTAAGGCCGTAATGAAAGAGAATCTCATGTTCTCATCTTCACTCACAATTTGCATAATACTTATTTTTTGAACGCGTCAGTTGTTTTGGTGGGAATCATGTAGCCAGAGCTGGCCGTGGAGCTTCACTCTTCAAGGGGGGACTGTTCCATGCCTGGGAACAAAGGATGCAGTGAGACTGATACGGGAGGAGGCAGAATCCGATGATTTGGTGTGGCTGAAAAGAAGTCTGACAGTCTTAAAACAAATTAATCCATGCCAACTTTTCCTCCTCTCAAAAACTTCAGATGACCTTGTTTTGAATGAATATTTCTGTCTGTTCCAAGTCTTGTAGCATCACCTAAATGTGCTCACAGCAGAGACGGAGGAAAATCAATCAGGATGTCGTTGCAATTAGCTTTGTGGGCAGATATGAGTCCCTTGCCCCCTTTTTCCCCCCGCTCTTGTAAACAGATTTATGTCACCTTTGGTTTTCTTCCGCTTTCCTGGCCCCTTAGATGTTTTCCATGCTGCTGCCCTAAAATGGGGTGCGTTCACTGAATGTGAATGTTCCTGTGGGAGAAGGTTTGATGCGGGATGGTGATGGATTCTGTGACTTTGTGAATTGAATGGTTCATTTGTCTTGAATTAAAAAAATCGTTGCACTGATTAAAAGTTGTTGTCACTTCCATGTGACTTATTACCATCTGTTCCCTGTAGCCTGACTGCAAGTTGAAATGCAAGAAATTTGGGTTCTCAGAACAGTAAGACAGGGACTGAGGTGGCTCCTTGTAATAGAAAACCAAGAAACCTGGCATCTAAAAAAGGAAATTTCTCCTTTTTTTTTTTTGCTTCCACACTCTCTAATTTTAGTTTCAGGACTGAGTGTTTCAAATTGCAGAGATTAGCACCGAGTTTTCCAGCTTTTTGAACTGTTCGCTGAGCTGACAGCACTTTGCTCCGAGCTGGAAAGCTTCGCGTTTGGAGCAGTGGTGTGTTCAGGCAGGTTCGGTTCTGAGATGCACCGGGTGGGCTGCAGGCCCAGGTGACTTCTTTCACCTCCATACACTCGTGGAGGAAGCTCAGTGGAAAAAAAATCCTGTAAGAGTATGTTCGGGTTGATATTCTTGTGTTACATCCACCAGGGCTAGTAATGCACGGCCATGAGTGCGAGGAGGGACCCCGGGGATTTTCTCTCCGGTGTCGGAGGCTCCGTGGTGCTGTTCTCGGGTACTGAGACACAATTTGGTTTTTTCCAAGCCTGTTTCTCAGGGCAATTCCTTCTCCATCCCTAGTAGGACCCAATATTTTTTTTCCTGGGTGTTTCTGTATTCTAAAGGACGTTGTTTTGGCTCAAACACAAAATCTAATTTGGCTCTAGAAATCTATAACATTCAGTGCTCCAGAGGAAACCCTGGAGACTGAGCTGCGTGTTTCCCATTTGATATCTCGGTAACCTTGCGCTTGCTTGGTAAAAGAGTCACGATGCAGCCTGCTGCCCAACTGCAAATTGCTTAGAACACTTTTTCACTTGTTTTAGGTCAAGCTTTTACCTTCTGTCTGTCGTTGGACTCACCAAAGGCTCTTATTCAGGACTTGGGTTCATCTCAGAATAGCCTGAGGGAATGCTCTGGACCTGGGGAGGGGGAGACACTGGGTTGGCTAAAAATAGAGCCGCCAGCATTTCTTTTGCAAATTAGGGTGTTTTTTAAGCTGGATGCTCACAGCAGAGTTGCAGAATGCCAGTGGTGGGTGTCAGAGTTGAATTTCAGCTGGAAGCCGGAGGTGTAGGGTTGCAGTTCAGTATCTCAAGATCTTGGCAGCCAGAATTTGATGTGATAAAAGCAGATGCTCCTTTTCAGCTCCTTGGTCTCCAGGGCCAACAGTTTATCCCTGGTCCCCCAGCTGATGTCTGGAGCGTACTTTGGAGTCCCTTAGGTAGGGGTAAGGTGTCCAGGTCATCGCTGCTGGCAGCAGCCCCGGCCCACCGTGCCTTTCCTCCAGGCGAGGGGGTGTTGAAGCAGCCCCGATAGGAAAGGAGAACCTGGTGGCTTTGCTGGAGGTTTTCACGCTCATTAGCAGCCTACTGAGAGGCTCAGGATGAAATCCTGGCCTTGCTGAAGCCTGCAGGAGACTCTTTCACTGAATTCATTGTTTAACGTATAATTCTATCCACAGTAGTTCACCTGCAGATCTCAGAACTTCAGTAGCTCAGAGGGGGAAGGCAGAGCTCAGCTCCCTGTGAGCCAGGGCAGCAGAAGAGGGGCAGAGAGCAGGGGAGCAGCCAGGTCAGGGCTCGTCTCTCCACTTCGGAGACCAAGCTACGTTCCCTCAGGTAGCCAATGCTAATGCAATTAAGGAGGATTTTTTTGTTATAATCATTTTAGGAGAACACTGAGTGCTCTGTAGCTCGAGAACTTTATTACTGCTGATAATGTCTCGTTGCCCTTGGTTTTGGGCAGGGCTGGTGTTTTCTGAGGCAGCTCAGGCTGACAACAGCAAAGGTCAAGAAGTTATATTTTTGCCACCTAAAATCACCAGCGAAAATGTCATTTTTGTCCTCTTGCTTCTAAGCTGTGGTTTCAAGAAGGCTTTGTATGAACAGTTCGTGATGCTTTTCCAGTGATACCGTCGTGTGGCTTAGTATATGAGTCTCCAGTGTCATCTGTGTCCGAGGTCTCTCAGTTTTCCCACCATTATTGCGTTGGTGCATCTTTGGTCTTTTGTGTAATAGTGCTGGAATCACCTGGCCCCAGCTTTGATTTCAAGAAGGGTTTTGTTATTCCTTCACTCATCTGACTTCGGCACAGCTCACATATCTCCCGTCTCTTATAACCTGCAGTCAGAGCCCACCCATTGGCAATTAACGGACAGTAGGTCCTTTCTGGCTTGCCTTGGATTCTCCTTCTTTGTCGTGCAAGGAATATAGGACTTAGACCTTCTTAGGGGGAAGAGTTTTACTTAAATGCTTCTTACACCCTCGAAGTAGGAGCAGACTGCAGGACTCTCTCGCTGACCTGGAGGCTGGTGTGGCTCCACGCATGCAGTTGTTGACGATGGTTCTGTTCTCAGTAGTTATTTTTAGTACTAACAAACTCATAAAAGGTGCTGTTGGAGGGCAGTTGCTAAACCACCCAGAAGACACCTCAGCCGAAGCCTGACATTTATGCTTTTGTTTCTCATTAAGGACAAAATGTGCAGTTTATTCGTGGTCCCTGCGGACTCTGGCAGTGGTTTGCTGGTGGGAAGCTCGTTGCTGTGGCGTGGTCAGGGTGAAACACCAGCTTTACGCTCTGATGCTAGACATCTTTCTGGTGGCGTGCTCTGAATATTGGGTAATGTCAGATCTCCGTTATAAATGTGCTTCGATAATCTGATCCTTCTCGTCTTCTGCCCTGCCTGTTGTCCTGGAAATCAGAAGTAATTCTCCAGGCTGAAAAATGTGCTGCGCTTCAGACAAACAACTGGTTGAGGGCTGTGAACAAGAAGTACATTTGTGAGCTATTTGACAATTTAAACTCTTTTGGGGTGCAACTGGCCAGGGATTGCACTGTGTAATGTGCTCTCCTGCTGTGCGTGGCTGCTCTGGGCAGTGTATTCTGCACTTTCAGCCGTGCTGCGGATGGGCAGAGGGGAGCTCCGTGCCTGGACGTCCCTGCGTGCTGCCTGGAGCAGGAGCGGTGGTGAAACATCACGCCGTGTGCTCGCAGGACTGTCTGGTACAAGCCTCGCATGTAAATCAACACCCAGCTCGAGAGCAAGAAGTTCTGCTTTAGCACTAGAAGAGAAAAACGCGTTTCATCTGCTGCCCTTGTCCCTTGTGTGAGATCACTCGAACTGCGTAGATAGTACCAGAGCACTTCTTTAAACCAGTGAAATGCTGTAAGCAGAGGTTGTGATTGTGGGTTTCATGCTGAACTTTTAAAATCAAAGTTTACAGTTCTCCTTTTAACATACTGTTCAGTATTCTTGTATAGTTTATAAATAACACAAGAAGAAGAAGAAAATCAAACCAGAAGGTATCGACAACAGTCAGGCAAGTGGTGTCCTTGCCCACCTGCCTCAGCCGAGCGCGAGCTGGAACAGCACCTTCATTTGTTTGCTTGTAACAGGGAACTTCTGGTTACTGCATGAATTCTCTAAAAGGAGATTTAGTGGTTTGGTTTTTTTCCAAATGAGGATTGAAGATTTCTGTCTCGCTCTGGCAGGTCCCAAAGCAATTCTGTCATGTCTATGTGTCTGCATAGCCAGGCAGCAGGAAGCGAAGGTAGGGCTGGCAGCAATTTCTTTCTTTTTTTTTTTTTTTATTATTATTGAATTTGTACCGGTTTTATCCCATTCCTGGCTGGCACAGCACCCACACTTGTCTCAGCTTGTGTTGACAGGTTATCACCACCACTGCTGCTGCTTTCCTTATGCTCATGGCACAAGGTGACTTGGTACTTTGACACCCTCAGGGCCATTGGGCAGCCAGAGAGGAATCTGAGGGGCCTGGGCAGTCATTCTGACTTAATGGTTCCCTGTTGACTATATTCCGTCCTTCATCCAAGCATTTTGGTTGAACTCCTGTTTGAAAACTCCGTGCCCCAGTACCACCAGTTCAGAGTGTTTGTGCACACAGCGATTACAGGACTTACAGTCCAAGGACACGGTGCTGGAAAGTAGGAATTCTGTTGTTTCTCTTCGTGCACTTGATAATGGCTCTAGTTTAACCAGTAAGTTGAAGGTGATTTGATTATTTTGCTGTTCCTGGACAGTGAGTTTGAGCAGTCCTGCAGTGGCTTTAGTGTTTTATATGATGGGAGGTGCCTCCTGAGTTTACTAGCTATTTGGAAGGCATCGGTTTTCTCCTGAGCCATCACCTCGGAGCACACCTTTGTGTCTCACCACGCCTGGTGCAGACCTGTTGGTGTGGGGCTTGCTTTTGAGACACTGGGGGCTTTTTGGAAGTTGACTCCCCTGTGGGTGCTGCTTGCAGTCCTGGATGGGTGGTGTTGGCTGTTGCACCTGAAGGTAGCTTGTTCTGTAAAGCCGGTGCCCTAAAAGCTGTCTGTTACCTCTGTTAGGGTAAGATGAGCCCTGGAATTCTGGTGCGTGCCCATGTTCCTGACACAGCAGGACTCCTTTCTCTTTACAATACGCTCTGTGGTTGTGATTGACAGGTAGAAGAGCTTTTGAGCAGTTTAGCTCATCCGAAGGGTCGCAGCTTGGCCAGCACCGTGTTGGTCCATGTGTTTTGCTGGTTTTGCTCTTTCCAAATTTCCTGGTTGCTGCTCGTTAGGAAACAGCCAACTTGCCAAATCAAAAGCCCTTGGACGCACCAGGAACGTTCAGCACTGAAAAAGAGAAAAGTGTGTGGTTGAGGAGTAGTATATTATCTGTGACCTATAAATAAGAAGGTCAGGAGAAGCAGGAGTGACTCATTCTCCCATTGTTGTGGCAGAGGTGCTGGTGCTGCTCCAGCCTCTCCTTTTTTTATTCCCAAAAGCGGAGGAGCACCTGCTTGCTGCAGTTACCGGGTCAGTTGTGCTGCTGGCCTTGCCTAGGGCCCCGCTGAGTCCTCCCACGGGAGAGAGGCCTTTCTTGGGGTAGAATTCAGCAGTTCCTCCATTCCTGGGTGTTCCATCGCCTGAGGTCTCTTGTTACTTCAACAGCAGCAGTGGGGATTGACCTCAGGAATGGTCCTCTTAAGTTTTAGTAGGCATCTGTCATGGTATAGAGGCAGATCTTTCAAAACAGGACCTGATTTATTGTTCAGAAATTAGCTAACTTGTAAAGACTTTTTTTTTAATAAGTCAAGTGGATTTTTTTCCACTTCACCTTTCCTCAAGTGCAGCTGGCAGGCTGCCTGTGCAAGAAATAGCTGCCATAGTTTAGACCTGTGTGCATCTTCCCAGCCTGCCCGCTTCTTCCTCTAGCGATGGTCTAACCCCTGTCGACTCCAGCAGCCAGGTGCCCTTCAGCTGTGTCAGGGCCACTGGCCTCTGAGGTATGATTAGCTTGAGGACCAGTCACTTAAGACCTACCCTGTGTTAGAAAACCAAATGTTACCTTGTCTCTTCCCTCATTTCTTAGCAGGTTTGGCTGTCCTGATAGAGCTAAGCCTTGGTAAAGTGATGCACTGAGATTTATTTGCACCCAAGTGGAATATTGAAGAGTTTCTCGATGGTTTCACCACCCACTAAGGGTGTTGCGTTCCTCTTTAAGCTCTGTGGGATAGAAACTGCCCTGTGTAAGCTCTGAGGGCACATTGTCAGTGCTGAGTTATGGGAGGTGTTGGTGTGAAGTTGAAGTGTTTCTGGGGGGGGTGTGCGGAGCCACTCTACAGCACTGTGCATGGAATGGTGGGGCTGAATCCTGCGGGCAGCTCTGTTCCTCTTGGGCTTGGAGACCATTTGTCACGGAGAAAGAAATGAGAGCACCTTATTGATTCCCCAAGGGATGCAGGGAGAGGCCTGAAAACACTGCTGCAATAAATAATTTGGAGCTGGGCTGGATGGGAGCAGGTAGGCTGCTGTCTCTGTTAGTGAGAGGTTAGTGGGGTAAATGGAAACAGGCAGTTTGTTGTGATGGTTCTCTTAACAAATGAGGGTGATGAGCCACGAGACCTTGATTTTTACAGCTACGAAGTGCATCATCCTGGTCCTGGGCAGTTAATAGTTGCATCACTCGGCTTAAAAGCTTTTTTAGTTTGTGTTGAAATACCTGACATTCATCAAGTGACCTGAGCTATTCTCTGAGCTTAGTCACGTAAAACACCAGGGCCCTTGGGCTGCTGCGATGCATCTTTGTGTGTGCGTTTTTACTGACCAATCCAGAAATCATTATTGCTTGGACAGAAAATGTTCAAAGGAACAGAAAAAGGGATGCTAGTTTCTTCCCACCTCCGAGATATCATGTCCTGGAGGTAACTTCTGGGGCCTGTTGCATGCTGGCGGTGAGCAGAGACATTGACAGCTCATTGCCTGCCCCACGCTCACGAAGCCTGACTTTTACTATGACAGATGGGGGAATCAGTTGGGGGATATTAAAATGGATGGATGTGCTTGGGACAAAAATAACTATATTAAACACGTTGCAGGATCTCTGGCTGCGAGAGTCAGTAACCATAAGGCAGGAGGAAGGAATGTCTCGGAAACAACGTGTGCCTGGAGGATTTACAGCAGTGCACACTCCTCGGGGTAACCAGCAGGCAGCAGCAAAGTTTGGATTGGTCTTGTTAAGGCAAATGCTCCGTTTTGGGTGTCAGAACCCGTGGGGTTGTTGCTCTCCTGCTCCGCCGAAGCGATGGGGCTGGCTGCCTGTGCTCCCACTTGCTCTGTGGCTCTGCCATCTTGAGTGCGCCGAGCACAGCCTGAGTTCCCTCAATTTTCTGAAATGGGAACTGCCAGTGTGGCGAAGTCAAACTCTGTGAAACTAAACCTGCCTAGAGCTCAGTGCAGCCCATGGAGGTAAAGAGCGTTGCTTAAGCAACCGTGTAATGTAAGATCAATTCCACAGCATCCCCTGGGACTCCTTTTAGGTAGCTGTTACTTTCCTTGTAGTATTTATCATTTTAAAGATGATCACACGTTGTTTGTCTTCACCATGGGGAAGATGCTGAACAGTGATGAGCTTTGTTTGCAGCTTATGGTATAAATGAAATTGATGGGTTGGGGTTTTCATCCACATTTTGAGCTTCACGGCTGCTCTTGGTGGACAAGCGTCTGAGACCAAGAGCGTGCAAAGTGGGTGCCATAGCTGGAGGAAAACTCATTTCTGCTCAGTGTTTGATATTATTAAGGAAATAACATGATTCAAGGTTCATCTGAGGCTGATGGATTGGCAGTTCCTGCTCAGGACCATGCAGTCGTGGTGGAGGGACCTTTGCCCACTGCGGGGTCCAGTGGGAAGGAGCCCCTAACTCTCTGATATGTTGGTCTGCAGCAAAACTTCCCTCCGAGCCTGTCAGGGGAGAAGGGGAGTGGAAATTTTGCTCATCATTTGTCAAGTTTGCTGGTTTCTGATACATAAACTTCCTCTTGTTTAAAAAACACCTCGACCACATACAAAACAGTGGTGGTGGAGTCAGTCACGGGGTGTGTTGTGTCATCCTCTGGTGTTTTGCAGTGTAGGGCTGAGCCTCAGTCTGGGGAGAGGGATTAAAAACAGAATATATGGATCACAGATATCATCGGTTGGGGTTTTTTTCTTAGGATCACAAACTTACTCAGCTTCTGTTTGCAAAAAAACAGTGAGTTACGTAAGGAGGTGTTGTGCCGGGAAGCTGGGTTTAGAAGAACCCCAAGACAGGACGCAGCTTTGCAGTAATAATTAATTACCAATAAATTAATTGTCATGCTTTATTGGAGGGAAAGGGGTGGGTGTTGCTTGGGTCTTCGAATCGGAGGGGGAAAGATGTGTGTGCAAGTAGAAGTGAAGTGATCATCATCTGTGCTGAGCTTGGAGTGGAGAGGTGGTTGTGTGAAAAATTCAGTGGCGGTTTAGGCTCTTCAGGATGCGTTTCGGACATGCACACACATACCCCGCCTCGTAGGTGTTCAGGTTGTCGTTGAGCCTTCGTAGTGCCATGTGTGGGAGAAATTGGACTGTGTGGGGGTTTTGTTGTGTGTTAACAGAAATTGATGTGTGCAGCTGTAGAAGAAATCCTGGGGTTTCAGTGCTGTCGTATGAGGAGCTGACAAGGGTGGTTCGGAAGGCTGGGAGCTGTGACTCTTGGGGCCGTGTCCCGTGAGTCAGCACTTCTCAAATGCCATCCCAACCGCAGCCCCACAGTCCCTGCTGGCTCCCTGCTACCCTGAGCCCTCATGTACGCCTCCTTCCCTTCCCTGGGTGCGAAGGACTGGTTTCTTCTTTCTCCAGAGGTTTTTTGGAGCTGTTCATCCTCAAAGGGGCCATGAGCACAAGTTTTGGTTAGTTTTAATTGTGCCTTTAGTTGTATTTGTCTTCTTGGCTCCCCATTCCACCCAGTAACGCAGCCCACGCGTGCAGTGGGATGCCAGAGAGTCTCCCTGTTTCAAACACTGCTGGCTCATGCTCTAGTCCTTATCTAGACTACGCAGAGCTCTTGCCCCACATAATCGAACTACTAAGCGGTATTTTTTTTATCTTGGTTGAGAGAGTAGCTAAGGCGTCTCTGTAGTGAAATAATCCCCACCAAGCTCTCCCCCAACACCCAAACATCTCTGACTTTGGCATGAGAAAGTGCTGACGAATACTTATCGCTTTCTAATAGTTTATGGTTAATACAATTTATATTCATCTTAGATTTGTGTGGGGTTTATTTGCAGAGCTTTAGGTTTTGCTTTTCTCCAAAACTACAGTGACCTGTTCACTGGCCCTTGGTAAAGTTCTCTTGTTTCTCTGAAGTTGTGAAGCTGTCAGGGCAGCATCTCCCATGAGGTTGTGATTTAAAAAAAAAATTAAAAAAATAATCAGAGCTCTGGGATATGGCACAAGGTAAGAACATTTTTGCAGAGGGTCCCTCTTTGTGTTTCTCCTAACACTGTCTCATCTGATGATCATCTGGGCCACAAAACTCAGTGTGCTTTTGGCATGGAGTTGCTGCACTGAAAGGTTTGGGCTGATGTGGGGTGTGAATCCATCCACGAACCCTGTTGGTACCTCGGCTTTTGCACAACAATCTTTCCTCCAAAAATATAGCAGATGACTGGGGCTATCTGTCTTCTTATACAAGCACAGAAGTTATGGTGTTCTGGTAATGATTCACCCCTGGAAATTCAGAACGGAGCAGATGAAAATACCTGCTTATTAATCTAGCAGTGAGAACCCGAGGGGGTATTTATACCCATCTGTGAAGCCACTTCTTAACTAGGACACCTAAGATTTCACTGGGGGAAACCATCTGCCTGCATCACAGATTATGGCAAATATTTTCCAGTTGTTTGAGCACAGAGAATGTGCCTGGTAGTTTTATTTCCCTTGGAACGTGTTCTCAAAGCCATCCATCCCATTGTTCGTTTGCTCCATCCTGCTTTAGGTATTTTTGACGTGTGTGATGTAGAAGTTTAAGGTGAGATTCTCCCGGCATCCTGGGATGCTGCAAAGAGCATATGAACCAAGTTTGTGAGGGATTTGACACAGTATGACGTGAAAACTAGATGTGAGGGTGGCTTTTAGCCATTTAAAATGGGCAGGGTAGGATTATCGCTGTTAAAGCCCAAGACATAAGGTTTTCCAGAGCTCGTGGCATGGTGTGTTCAGGCTGGGAGAATGCTGACCCTGGGAGTGGGTACCTGAGTTCGGATGAAAATAAGGTGCAAGCGTGGAGGTAACATGGTCCTTTGTCAGGAGTAAGATGAAATTTCTGTTAAATGCATTTAGTTGATGGAAGAACAACCTGTGAGTCGAGCGTTTTCCTTCCTTTGCACCAAGGATGAGGTTATCTACATGGGTGTGTGGATGTACGTAGGACTATAAACGTAAAGCCTTGTGTTTCTAACAGCTTTGTGTTCCTGTGTTCCAGAGCCTAGCCCAGCTCGAGAACCTGTGCAAGCAGCTCTATGAGACCACAGACACCGCGACACGGCTCCAGGCAGAGAAAGCCCTGGTTGAGTTCACCAACAGCCCAGACTGCCTGAGCAAGTGCCAGCTGCTTCTGGAAAGAGGGAGTGTATGTAAACCGATAGAATCGTCCAGAATGTACCTGAAATTTAGTCAAGTTGAAATCGTCACCATGGCAGTGGGATTTCCCAGGCTGGAGGAATCCCTGCCTTCTCCGTGGGCTTTGGGGAGAAAATGGGATGTGTACAGGGGATAAAACCAGCAGCCTGTCTTCTGGAACGTTTCCCTGGAAAATTGCCCTGGCTGTAGTGTTGTCTGAATAATCCAGCAGTTTAAATCAAGGAAAATTAGATCACGTGCTTTAGAATTAGTGCCTCAGCAAGGCTGCGAAATATGCCGGCAGTAAATCCTGCCTGACTTCTTTAGCTTGCTGCTTTTGAAGTGGCCATTTGGTTTTACTTTCTATCAGCCCAAATCATGTGTAAAATGGCTTTGCCACGTGATCTTGCAGGGTTTGACTTTTGGCAGAATGTGTGTCCAGCTTTCGTGCCTATCAGATTGGTTCACAAAAATAGGAAATGTGAAACAGCCCGTTGTAAAGAGTGAATCCTGGAGAAGGGGGGAGGAGGGAGTGGCAGAAGGGTGACGCTTCACAGGCTTAGCAAACTTACAAAGCAAATTAGTTAAATTTTGTTAAATTTGAAGTCCAGTGAATCCAAAACAAACTGATTTGAAGCTCTTCTGATGGGAGCTAGTAACTGGTTTACCTGAGGACAAATAAATTCAGGTTTTTTAAGGGAAGGTCCTAAAGCCCAGTTTCACTCTGTGTGATCCATTGCCCCTCCGACCCTTGCTGGAGGGTTATGAGGTGTTTTGTTCAGTCTGAGTTCACTTTATACTCACCTCTCCTTGGGAATGTTGGAATAACCAGGTTTCCTGCATTTTGATGCTCAGCTTTCCACAGTGAAAGATGCTTATCTAGAGATCAGCATTCCTGGCTGGAATTGATGGGCTCGGGAGCAGCCGGGGGTTCTAGGTGGTCAAATGCCATCATTTGTGTTCCTCAGATCACAGCTCAGTGGTCTCTGTGCTGTTCTGTAATAAGTAAATTTTCAGCTGTATTTAGTAATCGAGTGGAAGTTGTAAGTGCTGCTTAACATATTGTAACGCAGTCGTACCGCTCCAAGTTGTCTTTTCTGCACATGGTGTTTAAGGTAACTTCATGCAGGGACTGTGTTTGCAGTTTTACTTCTGCCTTCACTGGCAGTTCTGTTCTCTTCCACTTTTTAAAAGCTTTTCTTAAACACTAATTTGGTTTTCTTTACTGTCTATAAAAACATAGAATAAACGCTATGTGGAGTATTTAGCCTTATCCATCAAATTAATGCTTTAAACTCGAATTTCCAGAGAGCAATTAGCTTAAAATCCAGCATTGCTGCTTGTTCTTCTGGAGCGTGCAGTAAACTTCTCTTTGTGTGTTGATTGTTTTATCTTTACAGTCATCCTACTCCCAGTTACTGGCAGCTACATGCCTTACAAAGCTCGTGTCACGCACAAACAACCCTTTACCGTTGGAACAGCGAATAGATATTCGTAAGTACTTAGTTTTTCAAACCAAACCAGTGGGAATGTTTGTCCTGTCGACTTTGATTGCTGGGTGAGAGGCTTTCTGCACGCTGCAGTTTGGCTGTCCTGAGGTACAGGATGCCCAAAAGGCAAAGAAACGTTTCTCTGAGGTGGCATCTTCACCTCTATCATTAGCTGCAGAGTTCACGGCTAACATACAGAATTTGTCCAGATGGAAGAGAGTGACTGTTCTGTGGTCAGTCATCCCCAGGGAAAGGTCTTGAAAGAAAAGTTCTTCAGCTCTCCTGGCTATTGGCATGTGCTTGCAGAGGATTGGGCTTGATCTGGTAGCCCAAAACTAGTCAGGTTTGTGGGGAGGAGCTCTCACCGGTCTCTAACCGTGTTCCAGACTGTTCCACAGCTTTAGTGTGTTAAAAGCAGAAGTAAAAGGTTGATATTTGTATTAACCCACTACTGTGCGGATTTATTTTTCTAAACAGCTTTCAAAAAGATGCTTTTTCCTGTCAGTGTTACCATCCCAGCTCCATCGGCCGAGGTTTTGTCTATAGAGCCCCCTCTCCTCTGTGTTTCAGGGAACTATGTGCTCAACTACCTTGCCACTAGGCCAAAGCTGGCAACGTTCGTCACGCAAGCACTGATCCAGCTGTATGCCAGGATCACAAAGCTGGGCTGGTTTGACTGTCAGAAGGATGAATATGTCTTCAGGAACGTGATCACAGATGTCACAAGGTTTTTACAGGTCAGATTTTTTGTAAGACGAATGCACACCCCGTGGGATTTTAAAGTCCCTGCATCTTCAGCTATCGTTTTGCCTTAATATCCTCTGTCCCATTCTCATCGGCACGTTTGGTGGTTGAATGGTGACTACCGAGGCTGAGCAGCTGACAGCACAGGTCAGCTTTTATGGAAGGGTGAGGAAAAGTTTATTTCTCAGAGTTCTCATCTGGCAAACTTAATGCTCATCCTGATGTTGCAAAAATTGCCACATTTTACCACAGCCTCTGTTAAACAAACTGATTTAAAAATAAAATAATCCAAATAAATCATTTCAGAGTTTGGGCATAGCACAAAAACGTTGATTAAACTATCCGATAAAAGGAGGGTATTTTCATTAGCTCTAACGGGAGCTCTTTGCGTTGTTAACAACATGGAGTACTTTTAAAGCACATTTTAAATTCTCTCCCTGGTATGGCTCATGGGTTTCTTTCCAGTCACAATACTACAAAGATAAAGTGTTTCTAGTCAAACACGTCTAAAGTCTTCAAGCAGAAAGGTCTGGGAGTGAGGGTGAAGCCTCCCGAGAACCTGCTGGCCCTGCTGACTTCCTGCCTGTGCCATTTCCCTCCCCAGGACAGTGTAGAGCACTGCATCATAGGAGTGACAATCCTGTCCCAACTAACGAATGAAATTAATCAAGTAAGTGCTACAGCCTTCCTCAGTGAAGTAAGTGTCCAATTTTCTCATTCATATTGTTGTGTCCTGCCGTGTGTCTGTGCATTGTTTGGGGGTTTTTGTTTGGTTTTTTCCATTGTGGGGGTAGCTTGTGTGGTGGGTGTTTTCAGGTTTTTATGTTTTGTTACTTTTACGCTGTTGTCACTGTCGTGGTAAGATGCTGAACCCTCCTGTCCCGAGGAATTGTTTTGTTTCACTGGCATCTTCCATCTTCTCTCATATTTTGATGTAATATTCTGAGATGAAAAGGAAGAAGCAGTGCTGAGCACCTACCTAGTGAGGACAAAGCCCCGAGCGTGAGGACGTCTCTGGCACCTTCTGTAGTCCCTGTGCATCGTTTGAGCTTCCAGCACTCTCGTGCCAAGAAGCGAATGGATCATTCCCTGCTCCATATTGACCCGGGAGATAAAACAAAGAGGATTTGACAAATTGTGCACATTTTTACAGTGTCCTTTTCATTCAGCACTAAATTTCATACAGTTCCCAGCAGGTAGTTCTCAAATTCTGCCGCTTTCTCAGAGCTGAGTCCTTTATGCAGGACTCTCAACTTCCTGAACCCTGCGCTGGAATCTGAATGGCTTCTGCATCGTTCCAGACCCCAAATTCACTTCCACTCTTCACGCCTGGCCTGATCAGGAATTTCTAACCCATAGATCTCCTCCTAAAGCTTCAGCCAAGTTAACCATTACCTTGCCCAGACTTTTGTGCACTTGTAACTCCATCTCTGCAGAGGCTGATCCTTCACGCCATGCATCAAGGACGAAAACAAGTCAGTTTACTTTCCTAAATTAGTACGTGTCCATCAGCATCTTTGTACAGGGCCACAGCTCCTGCTCGCAGGAGAATGGTCAGAAACTGTCACTTATGCCAGTTCCAGAGTCTCTACAGGTTGATAAACAGGGAACAAAGTTGAAGACTGTGATCAAAAATTTCTTCCTGAGATCTTGGATATTAAATCTGCCACAGTTTACTACTCGTTCCTAAACGAGCTTTGTGCCAGCAATTGCACAGGGCTGGATTCAGTGACTCATCTTGGAAAGTCTAAAACTGCCACTACTTGCAAAATAATAAACCTGCCAACATGCCCACTCGTCAGAGCAGGGTCACGTATGTGTACACGGCGAAAATCCACCCCAAAACCCCTTCTGGGGCTTCTCTTCAGGCTTTTGTTGATAACTATTAAACTTCCAACTACGTTGCATGAGAGATGAATTTTCTAGAGCTCTGTTTACTGAAGCTTTTATTCCAAAAGCTGGCAGTTCAAACAAAAGCAAGAGCTAGTATCTGTTCTGAAGTATCAGTTTCCATCCTGTAAGTACTGCACAGACTTGTCCGGAGGTGCTGAGTGTCACTGGGTTGTAGAAGGTCACTGATCTAAGCCACGTGACCTCATGATGAGGACAAAGGAAATGCTCATTTGCCCAGAAAGATGTGAGATTTGTAACAACCATGGGGAGAGTAAATAATGCTCGTTTTCTTAAAGACCTTGAGATCCCATGGCATGAGCTGAGGAATGATCCTTCGGTTGTTAGAGCACAAATCCAGGTCCAGTTCTGACCTGCCACCAGCTGCTGGGTGATGCAGGGCTTCTCTTTCTCTGTAGTATAAGAAACAAGAGTGTTTGTGTCCTCCATGGGGTGGTTGTGGAGGTTGGTTGTTGCTGGTGGTTGACCATGTGTCTGCCCTGCAGCTTCAGGTAGGATTTAACTCTCAGGAGTTCAGAGAACTTCAGAAAGCAGTGTTTGGGTTTCGAAAAGGACTTGAGTGCTGTTGAAAATGCTGCTGCTGAGGAGATTGAAATGAACTGGAGAATAAACCCAGCCCCGCTTTCTGGCAGGGGTGCAGTGAATCTGCACTGCAAGTGCTGTGGGTGGAAAGTCCTGTCATCAGCAATAGATACGATTTCATCCATGGAGTTTATCCTGTCCTGCAGCAGCAGCACATATCGCAGTGGCAGCTTATCCCCCTGGTTTAGGCAGCTGGTGAGACATTGCTCTGGGGAGGGACACTGGATGTCCTAGTGCTTTACAGGGTTCCTATGGCTTCTACTGGTCTCATTCTACCTCTGCCCGTCAGTTCTAAGAGCTGGTTTTCTCTCTGCTCAGGCCGATACTACTCATCCACTGACCAAGCACAGGAAAATAGCCTCTTCCTTCCGAGACTCATCCTTATATGATATTTTCACACTGTCATGCAATTTACTGAAACAGGTAAGGAAACGGTCGCTCATTATCTCGCTTGGGGGCTGTATGTTGGGGCGACAGACTGTGGGCTGAAGTTCCTCTGCTGTAACTCCTCTGGAACAAGTGCTTTTGCTTTAAAAGCCATGTTCTGGACTTGTGTTATGGGAAAGCTTTGACTTAGGTTTGTATTAAGGAAAAGAAAAAGACCATGACACAGATACAGAAATACAACTCTTTTCCATGGTTTTGATTGAACATACGTGCCTGGATCATGAGCCTTGGGTTAAACTTTCCTGTCTTAAAGCATCAGGGAAGAGATGAGATGTTTGGTTTGCATTTTAAATACCTGTGATTTACAGTATGCCAGAGAGGTTTCCTGTAAAATAAGTCCTTGTCTCTTTTTAACCTCAGTTTAAAACCCACGTGATGAGGGAAAATGCTGGTGAAGATACGTTTCATGGATTGAGACTAAAGATTGTCCTTGGTGTTTTAACTCATGAGAAATATAGACTGCCTTGGGTTCTCCAGGTCTTTATCTTGTGCTCACTCTCACACGTGAGTTAACTTGCCGTGCAAACACTGGGCTCTGCGCTAGGATTGGGTTCTGCCCCCAGACAGCACTTTTTTAGGTCAGCTGAAGTAACGTGTATATTTTGTAAGCAAGAGGATTATATGAAGAAAACTCTCAATTGTGCATCGAATTTCTTTCCTAAAAGGCCAATCTGGAGTTTTAACAGTGCCTGCACGAACATCCCTTTGTGGGAAAGTCTGTGTGGTGGCAGCACCAATTTGATTATTTTAATTTTTATCCCTCCAGCTGAGTGAAGTGTCAGAGTTGACAAATAGCACAAAGAGTGAAAAGGACATTTTATTTTAAAGGTATTTCAAAGTCAGCAGCTCTGGTTCTGTCAGCAGTAAAGGTGGGTATGTGGGTGTGATTTGATCTTTGTTCTCCCGGTTTCTGAAGGAAGCAAAGCTTGTATGATGGTGCTACCCTGCATCTGTCCTGAACCGCAGCAGCTCTGGCAACTCCCGAGTTCATCACTTAGTACAGGTGCACTTGATGGGTGGTTGAAGGTCTCGGAAATAAAAGGACTCCTCGAGCTGTGGGTAAAGAAGTGCCTGGGGAGGTGCAGGCAGGACAGAGTCCTTACAGCTGCCCAGACTTGTTGGAGAAACTTCAGCAAGTGCTGGTGCTCAGCCCAGAGGATTAAACCAGTCCTGTATGTGGAGCTCTGGCTGAGCTATTGCCTGCAGTACTGTAGCTGCATGACCATGGGAGAGAGCAGAAAGATGTGACTTGTCTTCCCACCCTAACTCCTCATCATCCCGCTTGTGTTTCTTGGGATGCTGTGGTTTAAGCCAGATTGGAATGTTTGCTGTTGTCTCATGCAACAACCTTGTTTTCCTGCAGTTAAACACCTACTTACCCAAGTTATGTCTTTTTTGACTAATAGTAGCTGTCTCAAGCTTCTGTGTAGAAAGCAGAAGTTTCCAAGGCGATCCTTTGAAGTGGAGAGGATTGGGCTGTGAGAAACCAGGGCTCACGTCCATCCGTGCCTGTAAACCAGGGTGTGTTTAGGCAGCCCCAGAAGAGTAAGTCTTTGTGGAAAGAGCGAGGGAGCTGGAGGAAGTTGGTTTTAAGTACAGTGATATACGAAGTGTAGACGGGTCAGCCTGTCCCTGCAGCCCTCTGTCCCAGAGCTGAGGGCTCCGTTGAAATGACCCAGCAGTTTGTGTCTGTCAGGTTGATGGTGTTACATGAGTGTCCGTGTTGCCCCTGCCGGTAGCAGAGCAACGGGCTGGTAGGAGCAGCAGAAGTGGATGTGCTTGTTGCCAAGTGAGGGTCGGGCGGAGCGGCCGGATTCCTTGCTGCTGGGTGCTTGTCAGGCAGAAAATGTGTTGAGCGTTAATGAGAAGTGCCTTATCTCTGGAATCTCGCGGTGGAATGGCGAGCCGGCGAGCTGGCTGCTTTCCCTGGGCAGTACAAGCAGAGAGAACGGGGAAGTGACCAGGAAGAGTGAACACCCGCTGTCTGGAGAAGTGGGTGAGAGCTTCTAGCATGTGAACCTGCTGATGGCCACCTCCTGTTCAAAGCTGAATTCCTGCCTCAAACTCAGCTGTGTCACCTTGGGGTTTTTTTCTTCTCGCTTTTCTTTAATCTGATGTATTTTATAGGCCTCTGGGAAGAACCTGAACCTAAACGATGAAAGCCAGCATGGTCTGCTCATGCAGCTTCTCAAGCTCACGCATAATTGCCTGAACTTTGATTTCATTGGCACATCCACAGATGAGTCCTCAGATGATCTTTGCACTGTGCAGATCCCAACCAGCTGGAGATCAGGTAATCTCGCTGGAGGAAGAGGGCTAACCTGCAGCCTACCCCCGGCAGCATGGGGGCCTTGCTAAAGCCCTCTCTGTTCTTACCAAATAAATTGTGTGCAACGCCAGGTGTAAAACCTGCTTTTCCTCAGTGTGATTACCAACACAGGTCGGTTTGGGTTGGCTATCCTGAGCTGTTAAAACACTCCTGCTCTTCCAGTCTTAACACTTGCCAAGCCAGAAATCAGAAAACTGATTTTTTTAAAAAAACCCAGTAAATAACTAATAACTCCACACCTCTTCTCACCATCTTGCTGTTCTCCCCAGTCATTTCACAGATTGTGTTCTTAAAATATTGCCCTGTAACTTATTTCTAGAAAAGGCAATTGTGTAAAAATGTAAAAATCCTTCAGAAATTTTCTTATAGTCCAGAGCTTCACGTGACCAGTGCCCATGCCCTGGTTGATAAGGCTTAGCCCTATGGGAAGCGGCACAGGAAGGTGTTCTCAGTAAAATGCTCCTTTTTGTTTCAGCATTCTTGGATTCTTCAACCCTCCAGTTGTTTTTTGATCTTTATCATTCCATCCCTCCGTCATTTTCTCCTCTGGTAAGTTTAGCATTTATTTTCCTTACAAACGCTTCCTGGTAGCAGTCTGTAGGATTCATTTTGGGAGACTGACCATAGGTTAAAACACGTAGGCTGAGCTCAGCCTCGTGCTATAGTGACAGCGGGGAAGCTGCTCCAGCGCTGCTGTGGGCGGTTTGATGCATCTGCAGGGTTTGGGTTCAACCTCAGAGCAGCTTGTTTGCTGGAAATCCAACCTGTTTCTTTGTCCTTCCGTAGCTGGTGCCTGCTTGCTGCCAGGAAGCCCTTTTTGAGGGATGCAGTTTATGTTATTTCCACTAAGTTGATCCTAAACCATACTGCGAGTAGGTAGCAAGTCTGGGAGCGCAACTGAGGAATGTGATTTCTCCTTCCATGCTTTAAAACTAGGCTGTGTCCCATCTGGATGAAATAGCCAATAGCACAACTGAACTGAAGGCTGGGTTATTTCTTCTTGAAAAAAATTGCCTGCTAGGCATTTATCTATCGGATAAATATTTTTCATAATTAATGCTCCAGTGAAAACATACCCTTTGGCTGGGGAGGGAAAGGTCCTTCACAAGTATTTCTTTCTGCTTAAGGCTCTGAGCAGTGTTCATTATGTTGAAGGGTTGCTGCTAATGCTGCATTTAGAGCCTCAAATATTCATGAGAGACTTTAACAGTGTGAGACTCATTTTTTTATTATTACTGAATGGAAATCTGAAGCAATTATGCCTTTAATTGTCCTGCCTCTTTGATCGGTAAATGTAAGAGCCAGCGAGAACAGGGTGTTTGGCGGTTGAGCAGGCAGTGCCTGGGCAGAGGGAGTGGGGATGAGGAGTGCAGGGTACTCTTCAGACCCTGTTCACCAGCCTCTTCCTCACTGCTGCAGCTGCACCCTCGGAATTTACTCTTGATTTAAATTTCAGAGGTCTGGTTTGAGAGCAATTTAATTGTCAGTCTTTCTTATGCGGTGCTTTCCCAAGCCTGTGTTAAGTTGGCCAGCTTTCCCTGCCAATGGGTAGTTTACTTCCAGTCTCGTGCAATCTGTGTTCTCCATCTGAAGAAGTCCCAGCGTGTTTGGCACCAGAGTTTGGACGCACCAGAGTTTGGACACACCAGGATGCAGAAGTTGTTCCTTTGGGTGATGTGGGTTTTTTACCTCCGGTCTGGCTCAGCCGGAGCTCCACACCTTTACACGGTGTTGCAAAGGTGATAGCTCTACTTCCAAATCCTCTTTCCAAGTGAAGGAGCCGTTGTGTAGCATGCAAAGGAGTGCCAGGTTTAAACTATTTGTGATGTCATGAAAAGGAAACGTGCTGCTCATTTTGTTGGCCTAATCCCTCCCTTTTGGTGCCCCTGCCAGGTTTTATCCTGCTTGGTGCAGATCGCCTCTGTACGCAGATCCCTCTTCAACAATGCAGAAAGAGCAAAGTTTTTATCTCATCTCGTTGACGGAGTTAAACGAATACTGGAAAACCCCCAGGTGAGTGTTTCAGGTGCAGTCAGTGGAATTGTGTTGCTGCTTCCTCTGCATCAAGTTTCTTCACCAGAAATGCTTTGTAATGTACCTGTCCCACTCCTGGCACTGCAGCACCTTGCTGCTCTGCTCCTCTTCTGACTGTTCCCCCGTAAATCTGCGCCTCCTGCAGCTGATCCCATGTCATCTGAAGTGATGCTCTTGCTCAGTTATTCTCCTCTCTTCTCTCAGAGTTTGTCAGACCCAAATAACTACCATGAGTTCTGCCGGTTGCTGGCCCGATTGAAAAGCAATTACCAGCTGGGAGAGCTGGTGAAGGTGGAGAACTACCCCGAGGTCATCCGGCTCATTGCCAACTTCACCGTGACCAGCCTGCAGGTACTAAGTGGTTTTCCTTACCCTCAAGGGGGGTTTATGCCCCTTGTCTTCTCTCGAAGCAACATTCTAACCCTCTTGTCTGTTCTTTGCCTCTAAATTCGCTGTACATCATTTTTACCAACCCCCCAGTAGACTGTGACAGAACCCTGCCGTGTAGCAGTGATTTTTCTGTGAGTTCCTCCTGAATGGAACAGGAGTGGTGTGTGTGGGCCGGCAGAGTTGCTATGTCTCCAGAGGCTTTCCATGTCCTAGCAGGGGGAAAAAAACCTCACAACTTGTTAAATAAGGCTTATTTTTAGAATTATGTATCACTTCACTCTTAAAATGCAGTGGCAGGGATTGCTGGTAATAGGGATATCATCCCATATTCCCACTGAGGTTTCCACTGGTGTACAGCTGGTAACCATACCAAGAACACAGTTAAATAAAATTGATAACTTGCCCTTTTGGTTAGATTTTAATATTTATCTGGAAAACAGCTTTAAACTGTACATTCTGTAAAATAACCAAAGCCAGAACTCACTGGTTTCCTTCCCGTTTCTTTCTCTCGGCTCCTGGTAGCACTGGGAGTTCGCTCCAAACAGCGTTCACTATCTCCTGAGCTTGTGGCAGAGGCTGGCTGCGTCGGTGCCCTACGTCAAAGCCACCGAGCCTCACATGCTCGAGACATACACCCCAGAAGTCACAAAAGCTTACATCACATCCCGGCTGGAGTCCGTGCACATCATCCTGCGGTAAGAAAAAGTGTGATTCCCTTCGTTTTTAGATCTCTGCCATAGGATGGCACAAATTATACCTACGAGTTTGTTGTTGGTTTGTTGGGTTTTTTCCTTTGAGCATAGAGCAGCCTCCAGGACTCTGTTGCAGCATGGGATATATTCTGCCCTGTGTCTGCTTGTATTTGGTGAAAACAAATGGTCAGGTATAGGAAGATAAAGCCTCTCTTAAGGAAGACTGCTGGGCTTACTGCTGTTTAGGGAGGAACAGCAGGTTTAGCTAGTTCTGGAGTTTGCAGTAAACTGCTCGCTGAGGTTTGTGTATTTAGAGGAAAAGGCAACTAAACCACTGAGGAAGCTGGAAGGCTTTGTCATACAAAGAGAGACCTTGTTCTGGCGCTGCACGTTCTGTTCGGAGACCTGGATAGGTGTTGGGCATAGGAAGAGCTTACTCATCCCTGGTCCTGCTGGCCGTTCTGCCTGAACCACTGCTGTTCTTCTGATTTACGGCCACAGTGCAGATTGGGTGATTCTGTCAGTTCACGGAGCTCTCCATTGTGACAAACAGTAGAGGCAGAGACTTCAGTCGGTGGAGGTGTGCCTAGGAAAGCATCCCCTCCCTGCTGGAAATGAGCCTCTGTTCTGGTTTAAGCTATCGCTGCATTTTAAGTGCTCTTCTAATCTTTTGCTGCTTAGGGATGGTTTGGAGGATCCGCTGGATGACACCGGCCTTGTGCAGCAGCAGCTGGATCAGCTGTCCACCATCGGCCGGTGCGAGTACGAGAAGACCTGCGCTCTGCTCGTACAGCTCTTCGACCAGTCCGCCCAGTCCTACCAGGAGCTGCTGCAGAGTGCCACCGCCAGCCCCATGGATGTTGCTGTGCAGGAAGGTGAGCACGCTTGCAGGAGGTGCCTGTATGGTGTAGGATATTTTGGGCTCCCAAGACACCCAGCAGTGCTGGCTGAAGATACTGCTGTCCTACAACTGACCCCATCCCTTTTTGAGGAGATACAGTGCGTCTCCTTGCCCAGTCTTTCAGAGACAACTTCTGAGGTTTTCCCCAACCACAGTGGGTCAGCACTCCTGCCCCATCCCTTTTGTCTGAGGCAGGGTGGGGGGAGCTGGTCTGAACCTCCCCACCCACTACATGGCAGAAACCTCCAGCTGGTGGTTGGTAATGAGTAACTGGGAGTGAGGTTTCCAGCTGGTACCACTGGAGGAGGGTGTCTGTCTGCAGCACTGGGCAGGTTCAGCGTGGAGGTTCTCTTCTTCCACAGCTGGTTGGGTTGGGAATTGCTTAACACTGGTCGTAAAGCACCAGTTCCTTTGGGGTTCAGGTTTAGCCGTGTCATGCTCCCACTCCAATCCCCTAGCTGGCTTCCCCTCTCGCGGAGGAGCTGGGCCAGCAGCACGGGTATGGAGACTGTTCCGCTTCCTTCAGAAACACCAATGTCTCCCCTAACACAGGACATTCATGGGTTGTGTGGGCAAAATTCCTTATGATGTTGACTTCTCCACCAGCCACGAGTGCTTTGACAGAACAAACGCTGCTTGCTGGCATCTGCACATGTTTAAACACATCAAATACAGTTCAGCTTTTTGCTGTGGAACAGCTTTAACTAATGAAAATCTTCCAGGCAGAGCCGGCATTCTTATTCCTTTTCTAATAAAGTCATGCCCGTTCTCCACCAAGTGGAAAATGGAGTCATTTTGGTACAGGTGGGCACTAAAGCAGGAAGATCCTCCTTGCGAATGCTGTCTTGGCCAAAATAAAATGCCAATCTCCTCCATGTGACATGCTTGGTTCTGATGTCCTCTGTTGGTTTCAGGGCGCCTGACGTGGCTCGTCTATATAATCGGGGCAGTGATTGGTGGTAGGGTCTCGTTTGCCAGCACGGATGAGCAGGATGCGATGGATGGCGAGCTGGTTTGTCGGTAGGGATGCTGCCTCTTTTCTAGCTGCACCACTCTTGAAGGCAACAAAAGAATTGCGATTGTGAAGCTGCCACCATGTTCTTCCCCTCTTTTCACCAAAAAAACCAGTGTGGAATTGGCCATCCTGAACTGGCAGCACTGGCTGGACCAGGCAGCAAACCCCTGCTGTGGCTAAATTGGGAAATCTTGGGTTCTAAGAAAGAGAACGAGAGGGGAAGAGCATGTAACGGGGAAACTATACTGGGCTTCAACACATTAAACTAAATGCACAATGGTTCTTTGCTGGGATGGGGGGCAAAGTCTTTTTCCTCGTTAATAATCCGAAGTGGAGTTTGCCTGTAAATGCACTGTGAATATTATAGTTCTTCCATAGCTGCTAGAACTTTATGACATCATGTAACACATGCTGGATTCTGTTAAAACCATCATGTACTCTAACACGTGCTGGATTTTCAGGGCTGTAAATCCTCTCCAGCCCAAGCTTTATTTGATGGATGTGGGAACATGCAACTCACAACCCACGAACAACCTTGAACACTTCGTGGTCCAGAACGCAGCTGCTCTGCCTGGCAGCCAGGGTAGGACAGGAGCTAAACTGGGTTTGTGGAAGCTGGCCTGTAGTGGAGCCAACTGATAACATCAACCGCTGGTTTCCCACGTCGCTGATGAGTTACTGAAGGGGGAACAGCAAGACCCTGGATGTATTTCAGCTCCCTTTAGTGCCAGCATGTATGATAGATATTCACAGAGTCGATTTATGTTTTATGTTGTTCCCCACTCTGTGCTTCATGGCCAAAAAGAATATTGTTCCTTTTGCCCCCCGGTTCCGCTGCATGTGTTACTTACCCTGTACTTACCTCGGGGAGCCCCTGCACAGGTCACAGCAACCTTTCTGCAGGGCTTGTGGCAAAAGCCAGGCTGGAGCCAAAGTGTCGCTTAGAGCCCGACTCTTGTGAGGGGAGCAGGTAGTGGGTTCTTGGGTGGGTTTGAGAGCGTGATGGACCAGTCGCCAGGTAAGTGCGCTAGAGCACCCAGAACTCACTTCTGCAGCAAATCAAAGCCAAGGCCTTGCACCCTGATTAGAAGAGTGTTAGAAGCCTTATAGCGGCCTTGCACAGAAGAGGAATTACCCCAGTCAGTTTTGTCAGTTCTGGACCCACAACAGCAGTACCCTCAGAAAGTAAAAAATACTGTTGCCCATGGAAGCACTACGGCATACCAGGAATCCCTCATTCCTCCCAGTGTCCACCAGCAAGGTGTGTTTTTTCCACCTTTCTCCAGAGTGCTGCAGCTGATGAACCTGACAGACTCGCGGCTGGCGCAGGCTGGGAATGAGAAGCTGGAGCTTGCCATGCTGAGCTTCTTCGAGCAGTTCCGGAAGATCTATATCGGAGATCAGGTGCAGAAGTCTTCCAAGGTAATCAGTCCCCTTGGCTGTGGCTCCCTGGTGATACCAAGCCCAGTGATAGCTTCCCTTCTTAAATGAAAGCAAGTGACACTGCTTGTTTTCTCTTCTTTATAGCTGAACTTACTCTAGAGACCTGTCTGCTGTGTTTTCTAGCTCAGGTCCAGTGATAACTTCGCAGTCCCTGAGCTTTTTTTAAAGTCCTGTGTTCCGTGTGCATCAGGAAGGAGCTAGTGACTGTGACAGTAGTCCCGAACTGGGTTCAGTTTTGTTATCTGCCGGGTTTCTGCTGTCACTTCAAATGAGTCCCTTAAGCCTATAGAGCTGTAACAGTGTGTGTTGCAGCACCTCATACGCACAAATGCTGTGAGCAGCCTGGGCTCAGCATCTCTGCCTTGCTTCCTCGGCTCCAAAGCGAAGATAAATATCCATCCACCTCATCACAAGGCAATTGCAGATGAACTGCTCTTCGGATGCCTTGGTGCCTCTTCAGAGATGCAAAATATCTTCTTTAAGTAAAGAAAATATGTAAAGAATGGGAACACCATTACTCCAGAATTAGATTCTCTTCCTTCCCCTGCCCAAGACTTCGGAGCAGTGATGTGACAAGGGGCTCAGAGTTCCAGACAAATTCCTTAAGATACTGCGTGTAGCTGCAGATGGAGGAGCACAGTTCTGCCCCTTTCCCTAGCAGAAGCGAGTGCTCCAGGTCTGTACGTAGTATCTGAACCTGCTGTGTCTAGTGACAGAAAAGAGGCAGCAGTGATGAGGGCGGGTATTGGTCTGAATCAGATCACAAGCATCTCTGTATGTTGTTTGATCTGGGAAAGCCCGGAGCATTCACCCTCCCAGGCATGTGTGCCATAAAGGGAGAACAAGCGAAAAACAGATAATCTCCGACCATGACTTGTTTTCTTGACAGCTTTTAAATTGGTGTTATTTTTTCCCCGCCAGCTGTACCGCCGTCTCTCAGAGGTCCTGGGGCTGAATGATGAGACCATGGTCCTGAGCGTCTTCATCGGAAAAATGTAAGTGTTGCTGCCTGCAGGCATCAGAGATTCCAGGGTGCATTTGAAGGTAAAACCAGGAAAACTGGAATATGAGGGAGTTGTCGTTCAGTCTCAAACTAGTAACATCTGGCTACTCGAGAGAATTACTGGCTTTTAGCAGGGCTTAAGTCATGCGCAATATCCAGGATTGATTTATCCACCGTGGAAACACCAAAATAAGCCGTACGCCCGGATAATGGATTCTCTTTCCAGTGTCTGCTTAGTCAAACCAAAGTCACAGAGGGGACAGCCTCGAGCACTCAGGCCCTGTCACTTGACTATTGGTGATCACCAGCCACGAAAGCTCTGTGGGGAGGGCACTGCTCCCCCAGAGGTTTTCTTTGAGATCGTGCTGTTCAGTACCAGAGTAGCGCAGGACCTTCCCGTAAAGCTCTTCCACTCCGGTAGGCACTGATTCGGCCTGTTCCTTGGCAGCTCTCCTCTGGACCGAACCTGTCAACTGCCTTTTGGTCATGGCTGTGGCAGCCTCCGTTAGCATTTTGAACCGATTCAGTAGCTCCAGCGCTGATGCCCAGTGCCCTGCGCCTGGTGCCGTGCAGCCGCTAGCTCCCCCCTCAACTTTTTTAGCATCGCCCCCGTTTTACGTGCGTGGGGCCTTGCCTCCCCTCGCATCATCCCCAAGGGGTGAAATGGCTCTCCTGGAAGAAGCAAGGGCTACTAGAATTCTGCAGCTGACAGTGGATGGTGCAGGTGCAGAATTGCATACGTCTGCATGTAGTCACTGCCGCAGAATTCTCTTACCCTTGCTGCAGAAACCAGCCCTGGAGTGCCACAGAATTCCAAGGGCCTGGGTATGGGCCAGTGTAGCTTGGGACCCAAGTAGTGAAGATTATCTGAAGGATAATTTTCTAGTCAACCAAATGTAAGTACAGTAATTTTATACCAATATTTTGTGGCTTGTGATGTCTGTGGTTTCGGTGGAGGGTGGAGTTGATGATGTTGGGTGACCTTTGAACTGGAAGAATCCGCCGCACAGCCAAGGGGAAGCCGAGCAAACCCCTCTGATCCATCCCTGTTCTCTTCCCTAGCATCACCAACTTGAAGTACTGGGGGCGCTGCGAGCCTATCACCTCCAAGACGCTGCAGCTGCTCAACGACCTCTCCATTGGATATCCTTTGCCGAAGAGCTGTCAGGTGCGCAGGACACTTAAACCTCAGCGTGGGGGAAGAGTGACCCAGATGCTCGGCTGGAACAGGAGCACTCTGCATGTAACAGCTTCCTGCACCGCCTCACCTCTGGGGTAGCGAGAAGAGCAGAGAGCAAGTGCTTGGTCAACGTCTTCTCTGGCTGTCGAATGCAGTAGATGGCTCTGATGTAGTTTGGGTTTCATTATTTTGGGTGATATTTGCTTTGTGGCTTACCCCCCACAGTTGATTTGTTTACAGTCACAGTCTCTCTTATGGTTTTCTACCTGTTCTTCCTGACAGAGTAAATAAAATTGTCGCTGCAGGTCTCTGCAGTAGAGATTTATGCAACTTGGTTGCTCTTAAAGCCAGTGGAAGTGAGACTAGAACATACTGAATAATATAGATGTAAGTTCCCTTCCAGTTTTGCCCTGGAAAGTGCTTTCCAAGCATTGCAAGAAGTTTTCTGCTGACTCTGCTGCTTCCTTAACACCCCCTGTACATACAGCAGCGTTAGAAAGCTGGTGAAACTGAGCGCTGTGCAGTTCATGCTGAACAATCACACGGTAAGTCCTTTCACCTTCTGCTGGTCTGATGGCAAACTCCTTTGTGCAGCTGAGATAACCCCCTCAATTTAACACGTGGACATGCCTGGGAAGTTTGTCTCAGATGTTTCCATCGTACTCGATGAGCCTTGAACGTGACTGGTGTTCCGTGGCTCTGTTCAAAGCCTGCCCTTCAGTTTGGTGGAGCTGTAATCATGTAGTACCATTCATTTCAGCGCCCAGCATTTGTTCTCCAAGTGCTGATCTGGCAGAAGCGCCATCGCCTGCAGCAGTCAGGACAGCAGCCTTGTTCCTTGGTCACTGCCTGTCCCGTACTCCTGTGTGGATCTGGGGTGCTGCCTTGAAATCCAAACTGTTACAATGAGCAGCTAGAAGCCAGCAGCAAAGTGTCAGATTTCTGACTCACCTCTGCGAGTGATGGCACTCCCAGCACCGCATCCAGGAGGTCTGCGGTAGCTGGTTGAACGAGGTGCTGTATTCCTTGAGCCAGGGGGTATTTTCCAGGCACTCCTGTGTTCTGCCCAAGAGCTGTGTTTTCCAGGGCTGCTGTTCCCGTGGAGAACATGGGCAAAATAACTGGGGATCTGTCTGCAGAGGGCTGATTTTCAGCACCCTTAAGGCCTGCAGGATCCCCAGCACTAGGGGGGAGCAGATGGCTTCTCTGCTCTGGAGGCAAAGCAGGGCTTCCTGGTTCATCTGCTCCTGGGGAATTCCAGGATGAAAGATGAGGGCGCTGGCCTCTCCTGCAGGTGGTGCCGGTGGTGCTGGTTGCCCTCTGGTGGCCTGTTCTCTGGGATGGCCACAGACTGGCCAGCAAGACTGTCGCTGCTTCTCGTCGTTGCCCTGGTTGAGAGTTCAACAGGGGAATGAGGGATCCTCAGCTCTCAATACAGGAGCCCATTCAAGGTGGTAGGTCCCCTTTAACCCATCTCTTCTCTTCCATTTGCAGAGCGAGCACTTTTCCTTCCTGGGCATTAACAATCAGTCCAACCTGACTGACATGAGGTGTCGGACTACGTTCTACACTGCACTGGGGCGTCTTCTCATGGTGGATCTAGGTACTTGGGTCTTGTGGTTTGGATGCTGGGTTCTGCAGTAGGTCCTGCTGTTCAGCAAGCCTTGAGCTCCTGCAGAAAGGGATGCTGCAATGGGAGAAGCCAAACGGGATGAGAAAAAAGAGGGGAAGGAAGCTCAAGAGTGGCTTTGATGCCTTGTTGCTAGGTACAGGCAGTCCAGAGGTGCACAGCACAAAGCCTGGGACTACATTTTTCCTTCATAATATTCCCAGTGTTTTCCTGAGGCAGCAGGGTTTGTTCTAGGCCTTTTCTCCAAGTTAGATATTGGCAGTGATAGGTGACCCGCCTGGAAACCTGGAGTCTCCCTGCCTCTGGCTCTGTGGGTGAGCAGTGTCTGAATGTCCAGCACAGGCAGAAGACAGGGCGCAGGGCTGTGCGGTCTGTTTCCTCCTGATTTCTTTTCTTCTCTTGTTCTTTCAGGGGAAGATGAGGATCAGTATGAGCAGTTCATGCTTCCCCTCACTGCTGCCTTTGAGACAGTGGCCCAGATGTTCAGCACAAACACTTTCAATGAACAAGAGGCAAAAGTAAGTTGGGCGGGCCCTTCCCTGTCAGCCAGGCTCCTCCTGCTCCTTCCCTTCAGGGCTTTGGCATTTTCAGTTCAGAAAGGAGAGAACAAGTAAATCCCTCAGGCCAAGCACCCTTGTCCCCTCAGAACAAGACCAGTAGATGCTGGAGTGGTGGGCACTCTCCTTGCAGTCCCTGGGGAAGCGGTGGTGTGCCCTGTACCCCCTGGGGTCATGGTGTAGTTGTAATTGAAGCAGGGAGCCTCATCTGCCTGCTTTTCTTCTGCTGGGAATGAAATACCCCAGTACTGTCACCACACTGGCTCCCAGTAAAGAGGGCTTCTCTCACTGAGGGGAAGGAACTGGCTGACCTGAGGCTGGCATCCAGCACACAAAGGCCATCTGGCTGTGGGGATGCAAGGAGGGAAAGTGTCTCTGGGCTGGTGGAGCCAGGGAGGGAGAGATCCGTATGTGTGCTATGTTTTAATGTATCTTTTCTTCTGCAATACAGAGAACTTTGGTTGGTTTGGTGAGAGACTTAAGGGGAATAGCCTTTGCCTTCAATGCCAAGACCAGCTTCATGATGCTGTTTGAGTGGATGTATCCTTCAGTTGCCCTCAAACTTGAGTCATCCTGTCTGGCAGAGGGGCCAGCTCCAGCTGACTGCATCCAAATGCCCTATTTTCCCAGCGAAATCCTGACTGGGGTTTCTCTTCACTTTTATAGTACTCAGTGTCCTGTCTCTAAGCCCTAAGATAGATTTGACTTGGTCTGTCTGCAACCAAGTCAACCTGCATGTCTGCTCCAAGCTGAACCGCTGAGGTTTTTCCAAGTGGACCTAAAGGGATTTGACCGGTAACACACAAAGGCCTTTAACAGGCTGCCTGTGTCTCAGCAGCAACGAAAGCTCTTCCTCCCGCTCACTAATGCCAGCAGCAGCGGGTGTCTTTGTGCTCGTGGTGAGGACATGGCTGCGCGAAGAGCACCCTGTCCAGGCTCCACGTTTCTCTTTGGCTGGGGAAGGTCAGCTGGCTGTTGTGGTGACAGATCGTTGTATCTGTCTCCCCTTTCATTCAAAACCTTTTTGGTTTTGAACCAGACCCCAGCAAGCTGCACCTCTGTTTAACCTTGTTAAGTGAGGCACTTTGCCAGGCTGGGGCGCCTACACAAAACAAGCCTTTTTTAGTAGAACTTGTGACCTTTTTTTCTTCAAGCGAAGCCACAAAGTTCCTTAGCTTTCACCTCACAGCTACCCATCCTACATGCCAATCCTACAGCGGGCCATCGAGCTCTGGTACCATGACCCAGCCTGCACGACCCCTGTCCTCAAACTGATGGCTGAGTTGGTACATAACAGGTATGAACATCCAGTGTCCAAAAGCTTGGTGGGGGTTCGTGTCTGTCTGCTGCTTCAGCTGGGGGGTGGTGTTGGTGCCCGGCTGTGTTTTCTCTGCCTTGGTCTGTTTGTGCTCTAAAGGCTGCCAAGGGGACGGGGGGAACTGGCTCTGTTTCAGCAGGGAAGAAAATCGAACGGTTCAGCTATGAGTTGAGGCATGACTCAGTCAGACCAGGAGACGCGATCAATAAGCACTGAATTTGTTCAGCGTCTGCTTCCAAGGACAGCACTGTAAGATGGAGGCAGGCAACTCCTGTTAATATTTAAAAGCCGTGTTTAAAAGGAGCATGGTTCTCTCTGGCAGCCAGATGACCGCTTCTGCTTTAGAGCATCAGCTCTTTTTGCCGGCAGAGAGGTACCTCTGACGCTGCTCAGATAATTCAGGAGCTGTCTGATCTGGCAGTGGAAGGTTGCCAGGATGCTGCCCTGGCCTCCAGCCAGCCCAACACAACGCTATAGGAAGGGACCCGGGTTCAGGCCCAGCCATTTGCGAGCAGGCTCTCAGTGCTGTCAGGCTGTTTGCTGCAGGCAAGCAGCATCTTTGCAGCAGGACAGTCCTTAATGGAACACGTCCACTCATGTAACTCGGAGGTGAACCGGACAACTTGCTGCACTTCCATCGTAACATCTATTCACTCTAGGGGAAAAAATGCCGTGCTCCAGATTCTTGGTGGTGTTATGAATAGGAGTTAGTCAGCCTGCCCCACAGTGCTGCTCTGAGACAGTTACTGTGTTTGTGTACAGTAGCCTAGTGACTATTGCCAAAGCAGGGTCCAATATTCCTGACAGCTGTGAAATACAGGCCCTTTCTTCTGCAACAGCAGAGCTCGTCTGTCCCTGAGTGCCTGCATCCTGTCTGGCTTTGGTAATGAACAGCAGTGTTTTCTACCAGGGCAATTGTTGAACTCTGGAGAGCTGCCCTGGGATGAGGGTGCCCCAGCATGCGGGAGATGCTGGAGCGTTCGCTTTCTGTTTACTCCCAGGTATCTTTGAGCTCAAATTTATTCCCTGTCTTTCTCTTAGATCCCAGCGGCTGCAGTTTGATGTGTCCTCACCGAACGGCATCCTGCTCTTCCGAGAAACGAGTAAAATGATAACTACATATGGTGAGTCTCTGGCAGGTGGGATCCAGGCAGCCTCGGCCTGCCCTTGACTCCTCCGCTTGCTTGGGGAGTGATGGATGGGGCACTTGCCAGCTCAGAGAGCGAGCCCGGCCTGGAAGCGGTGCCAAATCGCTTGCTGAATGCATGCTTAGACACGGGGAGATGCTTCTGCTGGAAGGGCTGGGGAGGCAGGCGAGCAGAAGGAAGGGTGTTTGCCAAGCAAATGAGGAAGAAAAGGGCAGCAATGAGCAGGATCCCGGCTGAGAGCCCCGTGTGAGTGTGCCAGGTGACACAGGGAACCTGCAAAGCAAGGAGAGAGTGATCCTGTCCTTGTGCTGTCCTGTTTACACAGCAAAATCACACCTAGCCATGTCCTCCCACGGTTCCTGGTAGAGCCACACTTTTAACTCATAACGGGTTCCTTCACCTTCGCCTGGGGAATCAGTCCTTGGTGCTTGTGGCTGACTTCGCAGTCACTCCTTAGGGCTCTGCTTTGGTTTTCCCTGCGCCCTGGGGGAGAAAGGGTTTGGGTGAAATACTGAGCCTGCTTTTGTGCCCCTGCAGGAAATCGTATCCTAACGCTTGGGGAGGTCCCAAAGGATCAAGTCTATGCCTTGAAACTCAAGGGGATTTCCATCTGCTTCTCCATGCTGAAGGCTGCACTCAGCGGGAGCTACGTCAACTTCGGGGTCTTCCGTCTGTACGGGGATGATGCACTGGACAATGCCTTGCAAACTTTTATCAAGCTTCTGCTTTCCATCCCTCACAGTGACCTTCTGGTAAGCTGACACATGGGATTAGCAGTGTAAACCGACGGCTGGGGAAGGCAGGGCTGGAAGATAAAGGAATTCTTTAATCACAGAAATGAGTGAACTTGAGCTGCTTCCCGGAACCCCAGCTATAGGCACAGGCCAGCAGGAAATTACAGCTCCCGGGATGTGCAGCAGCAGGTCCTGCGTGTGGAGGCTGTAAACCCACCACCTGAGGCCTCGCTGGGCAGCTCTTCAGTGGGGCACATTCCAAGTCTCAGCAACTCCCAAAATAATTCTTCCTCTATCTGAAAACACTTCCTGCAAGTGAAGGGTTGTTCTTCCCTGTACTGCCTGCGGGCAGAGATCTTGATCCGTCAGCAATTACAGCACAACCTGCTGGCTGGAGACATCCCCCTGCAGAGCCTTGCTCCCCGAGTACAGAATTTTGCAGCAGAGCTTTGAAATTCTGTCTTACCGCCATAGCAGGATCTGAAAGAAGCTGCTGCCATCCCTGTGACTGCACCAGCACAGAACAGGGCGAAGCAGCGAGGGAGAGATGTTCTGATAGAGCAGCATTGGGAACTTGCTGGACCGTTGTTGCTGAAGCCTGTTTGAAGGCTTTGGTGAGGGAGAAGGGTGGACAATCTGTTGCCCATAAGTTATGCTGTGAGAGAGGCTGGTTGGTTCTCTTTCCAGGAGATGATGAACAGGTTGGGTCTAGCAGAGAGCCCTGATGATGGTTACAGACTCGCCATGAAGCCTTAAATAAAAAGTCTCTCTCTTCCTTTCCTGGCAGGATTATCCCAAGCTCAGCCAGTCATACTATTCCTTGCTGGAAGTTCTTACCCAGGACCACATGAATTTTATAGCCAGTCTGGAGCCTCATGTAATCATGTACATTCTCTCTTCCATTTCAGAAGGCCTCACTGCACTAGGTAAGTTCTTCCACTCTCTGGGATGCGCTTGGGGTTTGGTTTGAAAGGGAGGGACAGTTTGGGTGAAGCTAAGACATACCTCCAGAATGGGTGGAGCAGTTTCACTGCCATTGAAGCTGGAACATTCGAGATAATGAATATGTCAGTGAGGAAGTCACTGACCTGTTCAGGGTTAGGTGGTTCTTGCAAAGTCCTAAAAGGCCCCAGAGAAACAGTGGTGTTTCCCTGGGCACCTGCTGGGTGCATCTGCACCAGGGAATCGCTGGCAGTGCCCCATGATCTCCCCCTTTCCTGGTCTCGCAGACACCATGGTGTGCACGGGCTGCTGCTCCTGTCTGGACCACATCGTCACCTATCTCTTCAAGCAACTGTCCCGCAGCACCAAGAAGAGGACCACCCCTCTGACCCAGGAGAGCGACCGCTTCCTCCACATCATGCAGCAGCACCCAGAGATGATTCAGCAGGTAAAGAGCGAAGGCGTTGGGCCTTATTCTGGCAGGGCATGGTAAACTCCCCGGTGAGAGCTGGATTTTCTCAGCGTGATGTAATATGGGGCCTGTGTGCTCCCTACTCCAGAGCCACGGGCTTTTCCGGAGCAAAAAGGGGGTTTTGCTAGAATAGAACCGTAGAATAGAATCACAGAATCATTTTGGATGGAAAAGCCCTTTGAGCTCCTCGAATCCCAGCGTTCCCCAGCACTGCCAGGTCCCCACTGACCCCTGTCCCTCAGCACCACCTCGACACGGTTGGGAAACCCCTCCATGGATGGGGACTCCACCAGTGCCCTGCGTAGCCTGGGCCAGGCCTGGACAACCCCAACGGGAAAGAAATGGTTCATCCTGTGGTAGGACTGATTCAAAGCCGTGCTTCAGGGCCGTGGTTCTCCCTGTGCAGGGAGCCCCATTTTTGCATTTCAGATATGAAAGGAAGTAGCCAAACCTGAGCTTTTCTCTTTAAAAAAAAATAAGAGGAATACAGTTATGGGCAGTGCTGGCGGTTCATAAAAATGAAGCCAAGAAACACACCTTCAACCAGAGAGCGAGTGCTCTTCTGCTGCTTTAAAAAAACATCATGGTTTGTTCAGATCCCTGGAAGAATTCAGGGGTTTTAATCTACCTCTCGCCTGGCCGTGCTGCTTTGAGCAGCAGCGCTTGGCGCTTTCTGACAGTATTACCCAGCCACACTCGCTGGTACGTGTCAAAGTGTCAGCTCCCAGTGAAAGCAGGGAACATCGTTCCACCCATGCTGGTAGATCAAATGTGAAGAAAAGCAGGTCTGGGGTCTAGAAGCTGTGTTTTCTGATGATAAGAAGAGAAGCTGCAGCTCCCTGCCCAGCTCGGCGTTACCTGAGGGAGGCTGTGGGAGCAGACAGCCATCGTTGCTCCTGCGCCTGCACGGTGCCGTGGTGAGGAGAGAGCTGGGGTGGTTGGGCTGCTGTTAAACCCACCTTTCCCTCTTCCAGATGCTGTCAACAGTGCTGAACATCATCATCTTTGAGGACTGCAGGAACCAGTGGTCAATGTCTCGGCCTCTGCTCGGCTTGATACTGCTCAATGAAAAGGTGAACACCCTTTTTCCCTCCCATTGCGGCCAGAGGAGCTGCCTGGGCTTGAGGGATGCTTGAGGGAGCCTGCAGGCTGAATGGTGTCAGAGCAGATGCTTGCGAAGTCGGGATGCGGAAAGATTGTGTGTCATAGCCTCAGAATCATGGAATGGGTCGGGTTGGAAGGACTTCTAAAGGTCATTGCAGTGAGCAGGAACATCTCCAACTGGAGCAGGTTGCTCAGAGCCCCAAGGTCCAACCTGACCTGCAATGGTGCCAGGGATGGGGCTTCTCCCACCTCTCTGGGCAGCCTGGGCCAGGGTCTCACCACCCTCAGCATCAAAAATTTTTCCTTGTATCCAGCCTGAACCTCCCTCTTGGTTTAAACCATCACCCCTTGTCCTGTCGCTACAGCCCCTGCTAAGAAGAGGGGAGGGTGCCCAGCCCTCCCCTGCAGCAGCCCCGGCGCTAAGGAATCCTGGTGACTTCACTCATAACGGCACTAAAGTCACCTAAAGAGCTGCCAGGCATTTCCTCCCTCTCCCCAGAGCCTGTTCTGTGTCCTGTGCCCAATGCCAAGGTGGCCACTCCTCTGACCATCAACCCACCCTCCTCCTCTTGTCTCCCCAGTATTTCTCCGACCTGCGGAACAGTATAGTGAACAGCCAGCCCCCGGAGAAACAGCAGGCCATGCACCTCTGCTTCGAGAACCTCATGGAAGGCATCGAACGCAACCTCCTGACCAAGAACCGGGACAGGTCAGTATGAGCCAGGGACCCACTGGCGGGGCTGAGCCCGTCCCAAGTGCAGAACCACGACCCGTGGAGCGGGGTCCACCCTGCCCTGACATGCAGCTCTGCCTTTCCCTCAGGTTCACCCAGAACCTGTCGGCATTCCGGCGGGAGGTGAACGACTCCATGAAGAACTCCACCTACGGCGTCAACAGCAATGACATGATGAGCTGACGGCTCCCGCCGCCGCCTGGACCGAGCAGCATCTCTTGGGCCTGGCCCAGAGGGGTTCCCGTTTCCGATGGAAAGAAAAGAAGGGGCGTTTCTAACCCTTGCTCTTCCCCAGGGCTGGATTGCAGCGCTCACTTTGGGCCGTTCTCCACGTCCCGAGGGAGGAGGGAACAGGAGGGGTTGTTGAGCTCACCGGGTGCTTCTGTTTCTGTGGGAGGGGGTGGAAGGGCATAAGCCAGGTGCAAGAATCCAGCGTCTCCCTCCCCGAATGTCTGCGTGGAACGCCAGCGCTCTGCTGCAGCCTGCCTTGTATAAACATGTACATTTTTTCATAACATTTTGAACAAGGTTTATATTGACTCAGTTTAAAAAAAAAAAAAAAGAGGAAAAAAAAAAAAGTGTGATTGAAATTTTTACAGAGTCCTGGTGCACCGGTGCTGGCGTGAGGGTCGTGTCTGCGAGCGAGGAGAGCGTGTCCTGCAGGCCTCAAGCTTTCCGGGGCGAGGGTCGGGTGTGTGCAAGTGCAGAGATATATTTAGTGACAGGTGTAGAGAAGAAAAAAAAAAAAAAAATCCGAGAAAAAAAACAAAAAACCAACAAAAACAAACCAACGATGACAAAAACAGGCGTTGTAAAATCCCAAATGTATATTTTTTTCTTATTAAGCCCCTTAAAAATCACAGCTCCCCGTTACCGTCTCGCCCTTGTTATTAGGAACTCGAAGCCATGCCGCGTGATCCCATTCGTGCTTGCTCGTGGGTGTCTCTCCCGTCCCCCGGTGTAGCCGTAGCCCCCGTCAACCCGCCTCCCGCAGGCCCTGCCAAGCCTCCCCCTCGCTCCCCCCGCCTTTTTTTTTTTTTTTTTTATTTCTGTTTCGGGGTATTTTTTTGCCCTCCCCATCTCAAGTCGAGCAGGTGGCGCGGGGCAGCGCCTGCCCGGGCTCGGGGTGAGCCGCCCTGTCCTGCTGCCTCAGAGGGTTCTTAATAACAAGGTTTTGCCTCGCATGAAGTATTTAACACCCCGTTACAACGATTCCGTTCTTTCGTTTCTCCTCGGTCACCATAATAAATGTTTTGGGCTGGAAAATGGATTTTCAGAGGAAAGCTGAGGGGGGAGGGAACCTGTTTGCCTTGTACTTTTTCCACTATTGTTGCTGCTAGTTGTGTGCTCAGCTCTACCCACAGACACTCAGTTTCTCTTCCCAGGCACCACCTACTCTTCATTTTATTTTGTTTTCTCTTTTTTTTTTTTTTCTTCCCTGTTTTGTTTTTCCTTCCTCTGGCGATCGTGTGTTGGGTCCTTTTTTTCGCGTGAGCAGATTGCTGGTTGACTTGTTAAGGGTGTTTGCTGCATACAGTTGTAAGCATTGTGACTGCAAATAAAACTTCAATGGTTTCTACTGAGCCGTGTCTGCCTGGGCATCGCCTGCGCCCCCAGCTCCGCCCCCGGCACCCCCAGCTCTGCTGCAGGGCGAGTTTCCCAAATAAAGTGGGTTTAAAAGAATCGTGTTTGATGCACGGGGTGGATCGTACTCGGGCACAGGGGTCTCGAGTGGGGCAGGCAAGGAGGATTGAGCGATACATCGCAGGTTTGGTCTGTTCCAGGGAAGAACTGGTTCAACACCTGTGGCACAAGGAGTTATATTTTTTAAAAAAAACCATTTATTTACAGTCTGAGCTTGGAGGAGCAGGGGAGGCAGGTACAGCTCCGGTCTCCCCACCTCTGCTCAGGCCCCTCAGCGCCGGGCGAACTCATCCCATCCTCACCCTGATGCTGCTTCCGCAGCCGCCGGCTCCCTGGTGCTGCTGTAGACAACGCTGTTCCAGCCCTCTCTGTTCCGAGCGATTTCGATAGCGAAAAACTGGATTCTGGTGGCTAAAGGAGACAAGAGGAACAACTTAGAAGAGCAGATCTGTGAGTGCGGCTTTCCCGTGGTCTCGGGCTCCCCGTGTCCAGTCCCTAGAGCCTGCGCCACGGCTCTGGGCTCACCGAAGATGGTGTTCTCCTCGGTGTAGGGCTGGCGGCAGTCCAGCCGCAGCAGGGTGCCGTAGTTGAAATCCTCCACCACCCCCTCGAAGCGCAGGCAGAACGGGCGCCATTTCTGGGGAGAGAAGCACCGGCATCCTCAGAGCCTGGGGAGAGGGGGGAGAATTCGTGTCCTCCCCCTTGCTCCCCACCCACCTCCTTGGCAGGCTCCGATTTGAGCTCTTCGGGGTCGAGCACGTCAATTTTGAGATCCCTGAAGGTTTTCCTGAACTCACTGTAGATCTGGTCATCAACTTTGGTGAGGTTCAGAAACTTGGGGTCAACGGAGGAGATGAGCTACGCAGAAAGACTGAAGAGTTAACCATGACCCCCCCACAAGCCCTACCACCACTGTGACTCCCCCCCCAACAAACCCCACCGCCCCCCTGATCCCCACCGGACTCACGTTGAAGTACACCTCGGCGTGCTGGTGTGCCTTCATGGCCCAGGCCAGCTCCACGCGGGGCTGCGGAGGCAGGAGTGGGGTCAGGCAGGGCTGTGCCTCCCACGGGGGTCCCCATCTGCCCTTGGGGGGGTGCAGAGGGGCAAGGGGAATCGGGGGGTGGGGCGGAGGGATGGCTGGTGGGTGATGGGGTGGGAGTTTGGGGCCAGAAGGACCAGCGGCACTGCCGCGATGGGGGTTCATGGGGTTGCCGCCCATCCATGTGAGACCCCCCCGGGGGGCTGACACCTCCTCGGTGCTGGGGACCCCCAAGGGCTGGGACCCCTCTCCCGGGGCTGAGACACCCTTCCAGTGTGGAACCCCCTCCCTGGGCTGGGCCCACCCTCCCAGGAATGGGACCATCCAAAGCTGAGACCCCACCACACTCCTCCAGGGCTGGGAGCCACCCCCGGGGCTGGATCCCCCCTGGGCTGGGACCCCCGAAGGCTGGGAACCCCCCCAGGGCTGGGGACCCCTCCGGGACCTCCCCCATACTCACATCGTTACCGAAGGCCTCGGCCGGCAGCGACAGGGCGTGAGCGGCCGCAGCGGCCTCGCCGGGTCCCTGCGCGGGGAGAAGCTGCTGAGGGACCGGCGGGGCGACCCCGGCCCCGGCCCCGCGTCACCCCCGGCCCCGCCGCCCTCCCCAGGCCCCGCCGGCCCCACCAGCCCCATCGCCGCCATCGCCAGCGCTGCCGGAAGCGGCGCCGTGGCCCCGCCCACCGCGCGTGCGCCTGGGGGACCCAGCGGGGGGACCCGGACCGCGGGAGGACCCGGACCGGGGGGGACCCGGACCGGGGGGGACCCGGACCGGGGGGGGACCCGGACCGGGGGGGACACGAACCGGGGGGAGGTGACACGGGGACAAGGAGGGGGGCACGGGGCAAAGGCCCCGCGGCAGGGATGGCAGGACACGGGGGTCCACGGCAGGACAGCAGGGTGGGCCCGGGGCACCCCGAGGTGGCCCATGGCGGAGGTGACGGGGCAACTGCCCCCCGGGCTGGGGCTCTAGAGCCTGAGGGCTCTAATTACCGGCCGAGGGCTCTAATTACCCGCGAGGGGCTGCTGCTGCTCTTGGGGTGATGGTTGAACTGGTGCCATGGCAGTCCCTGGCTGTGTCACTGCTGGGGGGGCATAAGGGGGACCTGCTGGGGCTGGGGGGGGTCCCACAGCCTGGGGGAGGCTGGGGAAAGCCCTTCCAGGGGGATCCCGGCTGGGTGACCCCCCAGGCTGAGAGACCCCGGAGCCATGTCCCTTACAGACAGCATCGACAGCAAACCCACGAAGACCGTGTCCATGGTGTGGGGTAAGCGCTGGGTTCTCCCCCTGCCCCGTGGGGCTGGGGGGGCTGCACTGCTCCTCTTCCTACCCCGAGCCTGGCGCAGCCCCGCTCTGACCCCCCTGTCAGAGCAGGGCGTGAGCTGAGCAGCGAGCGGGACCTTCCTGAGCAGCGAGCGGGACCTTCCAGAGGCTGAGGACCAGCAGCGCAGGCAGCAGCTGACCCTGGGGATGGCAGGTGGGCATCTGTCCCCCCCCCCTCAAACCCCTGGAGGTCTTGGGCAAGGGGTGCCCAGATGCTGTGGGGTGGGAGCTGCTGCCGGTGGGTGCTGCCACCCTTATCTCTTCCAGGCCAGCACAGGGGAATGGACGCTGATGCGTTTGGTCACCTCTTGCCTGACAGCCGGCTCTGGCGCCAGCTGCACCACTGGGATACATCAGGTGGGGAGGTGGTGTGAGGAGGGGTCCTGGTGCCATGGGGGGGGTGCTGGGGATGGAGCCTCCTCCACTGGGAGCTTCCAGAACCCTGGATGAGCTGCTCCACGCTCCCACTGAGCCCCAAACCCCTCTCTGTAATGGGGGTGAGCTGCCATCTTCATCCCTCGGGAAGGAAGAGTCACAGGCTCCAGGGCAGGTCCTCATCCTGCCTGCCTGTGCCTGGCCCTGTCACCTACATCTTCCCCTCTGCCTCTCCCACTTACCCCCTCCCAGCTGCCAACCGGGACTGGGAGCTCTGGGCGAGGGAGGGGGGCTGATGTGTGATGCTGCTCTGCTGCGGAACTTGAAAATAGGGGAAAAACACAGGGCTGGGCTGGGGGCTCCCTGGGCTCAGCCACAGCCCCATCCCCGCAGGGACAGGGATGGGGATGCAGTGGATCCTGGCCAGGTACAGGGCAGTGGGATGGGGTGGCTGCAGGTGAGAGTCCCTACGGGGCTGGGAGGGGTCCCTGTGTGTGCCCCCCATCTCTGAGGGGATGGGGATAGACTGGCCCCCAGGCAGGGCCAGCCTGGGATGCCTGCGTTTAAGACCCTTTCTCCTTCCCTTCCAGGTGGAAAAGCTCCTGATTTGGTGGTGCCTTTTCCAATAAAAGATATTTTGCACTGCTGGCTCTCTGTGCTGGGGTTTGGGGGGCTGTGGGAGCATCCTCCATCCTGGCCAGGGCCTGCTCCTGCCTCCCCCCTGCTCTGCCAGGAGCCCTGTGCCCTGGCAGCATCCTTCCCCGTGGGCTGGGGGGGCGGCAGCAGCCCCCCTGCCCTCCACGCCACCCAGGGTCACAAGTGCTGCTTGTGAATAGGAGACAAAAGGGCTTATGGAGCAGGGGGGAGATGATTATACCCCACTAGCCTGCCCTGGGTCTGGAGGCAGTGGATGTCTGCGGAGGGTCTGGTGCCCCCCAGCACCGCTGGGTCGCAGATTGGCCCCGCAGGGGAAGCTGAGCCCCCCACAAAAGCGGGTTTTTGGCTGCTCCAGGTGCAGGGCAGGAGGGCTCAGCCCCTGGGGGGTGATGCCAGGGCTTGGGGGGGGACCTGGGGCCAGGTCAGCCCCTGTCTGTGGGGAGCAGGCTGCTGGGATGGAGCTGGGGGGTCCCTGGAGGCTCTCGCCTGCAAGGGCCACACACAGCAGCTTTGACAGGCAGCCCTGTCCCTTCAGCCTTTTCTCGCCCCGCAGGGGCTGCTTGGACAGCCAGGACCCCCACGGCTGTGCTGACAGCTCCCCAGACCCTCTGCCCCAAACTGGGGGGGGACACGCTGGGGTGATGATGGCTCCAAGGCCATCACTCATCCCCCGCGGCTGGAGGGGCCAAGGGGTGCTGAGCCCAGAGAGGGGATGGGGGGTGGTTTCTTGTCCCCCCACGGGGATTGGGGTGGTAAGTGGGGGGATGCCCGGCTTGTGGTTATCGAGGGGCTGCAAACTGCGTTTTGGGCTGGATTCCTTGCCTGGGAGGTGAGAAGACACCAGGGGGGTCTAATTTGGGTTGTTAGCACAAAATCAGACCCCCCACCTCCTGCAGACGGGGGTGGGGGTACCCTGGTGCTTTTCCGGTGGGATCAATCCCCCTTGCACCGATGGGGAAACTAAAGCATGAGCAGGAAGGCAAGTGGGTTCTGTGCTGAACCCCTCCTCGTCCCCGCCACCCCCGCGGGTGTTTTACCCCCTGGGGCATTTCCCCAGCTCCCTGCCGGGGTATTTATAAGGCACTTAGCACCTCCCTGGGCAAGCAAACGGAGCGTGGAGGGGTGCACAGCCTCCCCCCCACCATGGGGAGGTGACACCCGCTGGGGCTGGGAGAGGGTGGAGGAAGAAGGGGAGCTGTTGGTGGGTGCATGGGGGGCTACAGTGGGGTCCCAGATGCCCCCCAGCGCCCAACCAGCTGGTTAAAAGCTGCTTTTCTGTGTGTGACGCACAGGTGTGTCTGGCATCTGGGTGAAAGGAGGGTGACAAAAAGCACCCTCGGTGCCAGCGCATCCCTCCCCGAGGCCTGGCACTGCCCTCCCCACAGCGGGGGCTTTTCCCACCCCTGGTGCCTGGCTTTTCCCACTGCATCGCCATGCCCCGCAGCATCACCCGTGGCCTCAGCATCTCCCCCTCCCCACGGGGTGAGGCGGGGGGCTTCGCCACCCCCTGCCATGGGGACACCCCAGTGGCAGAGCCTCCTCCCCTGTCCCCTCCTCCTGCCCTGGCCCCTGCTCACTCTCATCTCCCTCCGCTGCCTCCCAGTAGAGCCCGGCCCCTCTGCGCCAGAGCTCTCCCCACCTTTAAAGGCTGCCGCTCCCCCCATTGCCCACCCGCTCCCCAGCACCAGGCCGGGACCGGGAGGGTGCTGGCAGCTCGATGGAGCGGGGGGCTCTGGGTGCTGCCCTTGGTGGTGGGCATCCCTGCCCTGCCCGCGGCCGCCTCTCCCACTAGCTGCTGCCCACGGGAGATGCAAACCCACCGCTAACCCCAGGACGGGAGGCTGATGGGGTGGGGACACAGGGGACAGGATGGAGCTGGATGTCCCCATCGCGTAGGACAAGCAGCCCCCAGGGCTGGAGGAGGAGGAGGAGGAGAGGACCTGACCACGGCTGCCTCCCCCATGCCCCGTTGCTGCTCCGGAGCCGTTGGCATCGCACGTGGACTCGCCGGCGTGGCCACAGCCTGGGCTTCACCCACATCTTCCCTCGTCCGCCCCGAGCGCGGGGGTCACCCGGGGAAGGAGGGGACAGGACGCTCCTTGGTGGGGATGCGCCGGCGGTGAGGGAGGGCAGGTTTGCAGAGAGTCCTTCGTTCCTGGGGGGGTCCGGCCAGCGCCATGCAGCCCCTCAGCCTGCAGAACCTCTCCATGTAAGCCCCACGCGCCGCTTGTTGCAATTCTTCGCAGCCCGCGTTTATCAGCAGTTTATTCTTAGTGCCGTCAGACGCTGCTATTCCTTGCGGGGGGGTGGGAAAAATAAAAAAAGAAGAGAAAACAGCTAAACCCGAACAACTCCCTTGTTTCTTTCCCTTTCTCTTTTGTCTCCTGCTGCAGATGTTTCCAGCTCCTCATGTTCTGTCAGACCCAGGTACGTGGATGCGTTTTACTAACCCAGCAGCACCTCTGGCTGTGCCGCCGAGCCGGGCTGGGCAAAAGCACCCGCTTTGCCACCCCCGTTTTGCTCCGGGCATGTCCTTTGCTCTGGCGGAGGCTTTCCTGGGGACCACTGCTTGCCCACCCCAAGTGGTACCCAGCTCCGGCCAGGGGAAGGATGCTGCGGAGGGGCCCGCGGGGTTGGGTCCCCGCTGGGGCCGGTCGTGCCCATCAGCACCGGTTTGGGGGGTCGCAGTGGGCTGGTACTGGGGTACGGGTGATGGGGAGGTGCGTCCTCCCTGGATCCCTCTGGAGGGGCCCGGGCAAGGCCAGCGCGGCCGGGGCAGGCGATACATTTCTTTCAGCTTTGCTGGGGAAGGGACGTGCCAAGTCCATCAGCCTTGAGCTCCCGGCGCCGGACTCTGCCCTCACTCCCACCGAGGCCGGCGGCCGAGGGGGTTAACGGGGCAGAGCGCGTCCTGGTCCCCCCACCAGCGGGGTGGTGTGAGGTTCGACACCCCCCTCCCCTCTCTCCTCTCCCCACCCTCTCAGGCTGCACCGTCCCTTTTTGTGCGCTTTAGAAAGGCAGCGGCTATTAAAATGCACTGTTCCATATCAGCACCCTCTGCTCAGGGCCCCAACAAAACCCCCGCTGCCGCCGGCCCCAGCAGCCTTAATACACTCCCGGGACCCTTTTTCCTTTTTTTTTTTTTTTTTCCCAAGGTAAATGCTTTTATTTCATTGAAAACGACAGGGGAAGGGAACCGCCTTTGATGGAGACGGTCCACCCCCCCCCCGCCCACCCCCTCGGCCAGCCCCAAAGGCTTTAAAGTGGATCCTGGCAGGAAATGAGTCCCCAGGCACACACAAAGGTGGTGGGAGCTGGGGGGGGGGGCTACAGGGGGGCAGGCAGTGCCCCCCACCACCCCGCTGCTCCCCCCCGCTGCGAGAGCGGCCAGGGCTGGGTCCCCTTGTGCCGGGCTTCACACCCAGCGAGGAGATGCCGCAGCCTGGGGGGATGGGGGGTGGTAGGTCCTGAGCACCCCAAACTGGGCAGCTGGACCCCAAACTGGGCTGTTCGCCGTACAATAACCCTCGTGTGCTGGTGTTGCCCTGTTAGCATAAGCCACAGAACTGGTTGGGGTCCACGAGGTGTTTTATTCCTCCCAGTGTGTGCATGGGGTGAACTGGGAAGGGACAGCTCTGCTCCCGGGACACCCAGCCCGGGCTTTAGGTGGGTCTCACCCCCATGAGGGACCCAGCGGGTGTTTTGCAAGCTCAGCCCTTGCATCCCAGCCCATCCTCAGTACCTGCCTGGGAGCAGAGGGTGCTGCCCGAGCAGGGGATGCTGCTGAGCATCCGCCTGGCCCCAGGCCTGTCCCCGCTCCCGAGGGACCCTCCGGCTGTGCCTGGAGGAGAGCATCCTTTCCCGGGACCCCTCCTTGTGCACGGGATGCAGAGCAGCCTCTCTCCCTGCCCGCCGTGCCAGTCGCTCTCGTGTCCAAAGCATCTGCTCGGTGCCTTCGGGGACCAGTTTGGCTCTGCGGGGGGGGTGGCGGGTGGATCCCCGTGTCCCCCGGGGCCAGCCCCAGCCCTGCCGCCCCGCCGGGCTCCCTGCTCCATCCCCTTGCCGTCGGCTGTCCAAAACAAATTGATTTTATTTTTCCCTTTGTAAACAAAGGGGGAGAATCAACCGTCTCCTAATTTTAACCAGTACGTGAGGGACCAGGGTGCGGTGAGCGACCAGCTGAGCCGGCGGCAGATCAGGGAGTACCAGCTCTACAGCCGGACCAGCGGCAAGCACGTCCAGGTGACCGGCAAAAGGATCACGGCCACCGCCGAGGACGGCAACAAGTTCGGTAAGAGCCCGCGGCTCCCCGCAGAGGTTTATCCACCACCCAGCGTGTGGAAGGGCTGGAAAACGCCTGGCAAATGTCCCTTCCCGAAGGAGTTTTGCAGGGGGAATGGGGAAGAGGTTTCTGTTGCCTCAGCTGGCTGGTTTTATACCCCAAAATCCCCCAAATAACATCCTGGGAGAGTGCGGCTCCCAACCCGGCAGCCCTGACCTCAAAACTTGCCAAACCTCACGTTTCTCTGGTGCCACGCAGCATTTCTAAGCCCTGTGTTTAGGGGTTGTGCTTTCTGATCCCCTCCTGGCATGAGACAGAACTTTTCCTGGGGGAAAATCACCTGATCAGCCTCTCCACTACCCATACGTATGCCCACACCACCCTTCCCCAGGGGGTTTGCCGGGGAATCCAGCCCCGAGGCCACGCCGATGGGCATCGCAGCCCGTAAAGGCCAGCCTGGCATCCCTGGCGACTGAAAGCGTGGGGAAAGGTTTTCCCAAGCCGGGTGAGGCGGATTCAGCACCTTGCCAGTCTCCCTACCTGCTGTCGGGAGCGCAGCGACCTGTCGGGGTCACTGGTTTCAGTGTCGCTCCCAGCCTCCGCAGTGGTGTAGAGAGACAATGAGGATGAGGAGAATTAACCCGCCAGGTGCTGGACTCGGTCTAGCCCTGGAGAACCCATTGACTCGCCGACAATGCCGATGTGCCGGGGCGGGGAGGGAAGAAGGGGCTGTTGCTCTCATCAAACGCCCAGTTTGACTCTGCTGCCTTTTAACAAAGGCCCTTTAGCATCCTGGCTCAGGAGCATCCCCCGGCAAGGGCTGCCCTGCCCCGGCTGCGGGGGCTCACTGTCCTCCTGGGCCCACTGGTGAGGGGCAGGGAGGGATGCTGGGGGGATGAGAGGGAGGCAGGGAGAAGGGAATGGGGCAGGTAGTTCATGGAGGGGTTCCACAGCCCCTGTGGGACACTTCTCCCTTGTTCTGTTCCTCACAGCCAAGCTGATCGTGGAGACAGACACCTTCGGGAGCCGTGTCCGGATCAAGGGAGCTGAGAGCAAGAAGTACATCTGCATGAGCAAGAGGGGCAAGCTCGTCGGGAAAGTGAGTCCTGGCCCCTCTGCGGGTGCCCAGAGCCCGACCCCGAGCAGCTGGAGCTGGGATGCTCGGCCAAGGCTGGTCCCTGTGTCCCCAGTCATAGGGGGGCTGTGTGGGTCCCTCCCAGGAGCTGCCAGCCCCCCTTCTCCTCTGTCAGCCCAGCTCCTGCAAGGAGAAGCCCACGGGGAGCTGGTCCTGGTGCCCTGGGGTTGGTGCCACAGTGAACACGGCAGGGATGGCGTGGGCAGGGGTTTGGCAGCACCTCGCGGGTCCCATCCCCATCTGTGCCAGTGCTAAGTGTCCCTTCTCCTCCTCCTCCTCCTCCTGCAGCCCAACGGCAAGAGCAAGGACTGCATCTTCACAGAGATCGTGCTGGAGAACAACTACACGGCCTTCCAAAACGCCCGCTACGAGGGCTGGTACATGGCCTTCACCCGCAGAGGCCGGCCCCGCAAAGCCTCCCGCAGCCGCCAGACCCAGCGGGAAGCCCATTTCATCAAGCGCCTGTACCGGGGGCAGCTGCCCTTCCCCAACAACGCCGAGCGGCAGAAGCAGTTCGAGTTCATCAGCTCGTCCTCTCCCACCCGCCGCACCCGTCGCACCCGCACCCCTCGCCCGCGCACGTAATGCCCGGCAGCACCCCCCCGGACTTACCCCCTGCCACCACCACTGGGCCCTGCCCTCCTCATCCTCATGGCCTTGGGCCTCACCAGACTCTGCCCCTCCAGCATCGTTTCTTCCCCACTCTTTTTGCTAAGGATGCTCCATTTTTATACTCCTCTTGGGCACCGCGAATAGGTTGGGGAGCGCACGCTTCGGGCATGGTCACCGGGGGCTTTAGCCCCATGCTGGGGTCCTGCATCCCTGGAGCATCCCTGGAGCATCCCTGGTCCCTACCTTCACTAGTGCCTTTGCCCGCTCCCCAGGGCAGCCCCTCAAAGACTTGTCCCCATGCCACCAAGGGCTGGGACCCCCCCCAACACGTTCCTGTCCCCCACAGACCTGTGTCTCAGTGCCAGGGATGGATGGGACTGGCCATGACCCTGCAGGATGTCCCCACTGGAGCGGGATGGAGAGCCCATCCCCAGCCCTGGGGTCAGCAGGATGCTGTGCCCGTCCCTGCAAGGGCTGGCAGGGCACTGTGGGCAGCCAGGTGAGGGGGAGCATGGGGTGCTGCTCTGTCCATCTGTCTGTCTGTGCAGCTCTGGAGGGGAGCCAGGACACACAGACCCTGTGGCCAGCACTTGTATCCCCATGGCTCTTGGGTCTCTGTGTTATTTATTGGGGGGAAGGTCTGTGCCCTCTCCCGGTGTCACTGGTGGCGTGGGGACACATGTGGGTGCCTGTCGGGCTCCGCTGACCAAAGAGAAACCGCCTTTAGATCAGTTTTATTCTTTTTGAGTTGGTTGTTTGTTTTTACAAGCTCTGTTGTTTCCTTTATGTGTCAGTTTTAGGCCAAAACAGTTAGATTTTTGGTGTTTGTTTGTGTAAAGGCAAATAAAAGCGAGTCTCTGGACTGAGGGGGCGGGGGCGAGTTTTTGTTCCTGCTTTACCACAGGCCTTGTGCTTGCTGGGATGGGGGGCATTAGGGTCCTCACCCACCCCAGGCTCGGGGGAGATGCTGTGGGGTGGGAGGATAAAGGTGGCCGCTGTAGGGGACTCCTGGTGTCCCCTGCCCGGCTCCTGGGGGGGTCCGCTGCATCCTAGTGAACAGGGCATCCCCCTTGGCGTGGTACCCGCTGCTCCCCAACGGAGCATCCCCCTTGGTGTGGTACCCACTGCTCCCCAACAGAGCATCCCCCTTGGCGTGGTACCCGCTGCTCCCCAACAGAGCATCCCCCTTGGCGTGGTACCCAATGCTCCCCAACGGAGCATCCTCCTTGGTGAGGTACCCGCTGCTCCCCCCACCCACCCAGGACCACCAGCTCGCCCACCCCATGACAGCCACTGGTCAGGCTGTCCCTGCCAGCCCCAGGCTTGGTGCCCCCAGCCCGTGCCGTCCCCCCCTCCCCATAATTGCTTTCCCCTCGGACAATGCCCTGGGAGGTGGCAGCCGGACGGCGGGGAGGATGTAATCCCTTCACCGGGGCTCCCCCAGCCCCTACAAAGCCCCGGCAGCATAATACGGGGTGGGGGAGCACAGCTGGGGCGGCAGTGGGGAGAAAATTATAACAGTTTGAGTTAAATGAAGCTTTAGAGCAGAAGAGAAATGCAACACCCAGCAATTAAGGCCGAACAATGTGCCCGGCGCTGCCCGTCCAGGTGTGGGGCAGGAATTAGCCGAGGGACTGGGGTAATTTTATTTCCTCCCCCCCACTCGCTTCCCATTTCCTTTGGCCCCACAACCCCAGCTCCTTGTTTCCACAGGAATCCGAGACATTCTTGAAAGGGGCCGACTGGGTCCGGACCCTCCCTGCCCCCGCTGCCCCCTCCCCAATTTAGCCAAAGCTTCAAAGGTAGCGCAGTTCCCTTTGTGTAATCTCCGCTTTAATTTTTCCACGTCCCTTTTTTTTTTGCCCCCCTCCCTTCTCTTCTCCTTCCCAAGCCCTTCCTCTCTTTTCTTCCAGGGTTTTCCCCTTCCTCCCCTCTCTTTCTTCTCGACCTCCCCACATAGAAAGGGCTCGGAAGGGTGAGTCCTATTTAATTATGGCCAGGGAAGGGGAAAAATAAACCCTCTCACTGCTTCTTTCTTGTTTTTTGAGGTGAGACCTGGGGCGGGGGGGTGGAGGTGGGGACAGGAATGTCCCTCTGTGCAGAAAGTGCACTGGAGGGTGTCTCGCCTTTTCCCAAGGCTTTGCTCTCCCCCCGAGCTCGAGGGGTGCTCAGGGGGGCTTAGGATGCTGGGCCAGCATCCAAAGGCATGACCCCAGAGCAGCCACCTCACTGCAGAGGTGATGAGTGCCAGCCCCGCCCCATCCTAGTGGTCCTCGCACCCCACAGGGTCCCACTCCTGATCATCACTGGGGTCGCAGAGGCTGGCATCCCCTGGGACGGGCATTGTACCCAGGGGTGCTGTCAGCAGGATGAGCCCCCTGCAAACCCAGCAGCCCTGCGGTGGAGCAGCGGGGACAATTGTGGGTCGGGCAGCTGCCTTGCAGTGGGGTGTGGGGGCTGTGTCCCCACATGGGGCTGCAAGAAAGCTCCTTGACCCTCTTCCGCAGGGCAGCGAGGCTGAAAGAGGCTCCTGCACATCCTCCATCGCTTGGTAAGGATGAAGGAGGCTCCTGCATGTCCCCCATCACTCAGCAAGGCCAAGGAACCTCCTGCACACCCTCCATCTCTCGGGGGCTCCTGCACACCCTCCATCTCTCAGGGTCTCCTGCACACCCTCCATCTCTCGGGGTCTCCTGCACACCCTCCATCTCTCGGGGTCTCCTGCACACCCTCCATCTCTCAGGGTCTCCTGCACACCCTCCATCTCTCGGGGTCTCCTGCACACCCTCCATCTCTCAGGGTCTCCTGCACACCCTCCATCTCTCAGGGACTCCTGCACACCCTCCATCTCTCAGGGACTCCTGCACACCCTCCATCTCTCGGGGTCTCATGCACATCCTCCATCTCTCGGGGGCTCCTGCACACCCTCCAACTCTCAGGGACTCCTGCACACCCTCCATCTCTCAGGGACTCCTGCACACCCTCCATCTCTCAGGGTCTCCTGCACACCCTCCATCTCTCGGGGTCTCCTGCACACTCTCCATCTCTCAGGGACTCCTGCACACCCTCCATCTCTCAGGGTCTCCTGCACACCCTCCATCTCTCGGGGGCTCCTGCACACCCTCCATCTCTCGGGGGCTCCTGCACACCCTCCATCGCTCAGGGACTCCTGCACACCCTCCAACTCTCAGGGTCTCCTGCACACCCTCCATCTCTCGGGGTCTCCTGCACACCCTCCATCTCTCGGGGTCTCCTGCACACCCTCCAACTCTCAGGGTCTCCTGCACACCCTCCATCTCTCAGGGTCTCCTGCACACCCTCCATCTCTCAGGGTCTCCTGCACACCCTCCATCTCTCAGGGGCTCCTGCACACCCTCCATCTCTCGGGGACTCCTGCACACCCTCCATCGCTCAGGGACTCCTGCACACCCTCCACCGCCCGGCTCCAGCGATGCGGCGGGAGGCGGTCGCTGTAGCAACGTGCGTGCGGCGCAGGGGAGGGGATGCTCGGCGCAGGGATGGCTCCCGGCGGACAGACAGACCTGCCCGCCGCAGGCCATGGGCTCCCTTGAAGGTAGGGCCCTGCTACCCCCTGCACCCACCGCCCGGCCCCCCCCCAGCAGCCCCCAGAGCAGGGCACCGGCAGCTGCCCGGCTCTGAAGGGCACGGCTGGGGCGGGGGGTGACGCCGCGGGGCCGGGGGGCGCACGGGGGGTCCGGTGAGCTCTCGCCGGGAGCACGCGTGGGTGCGCCGTGCCCGGCTGGTGCGGGATACGTGCGTTTCCAAACTCCTCCCTCCCTCCCGGTTCCCCCCACCCCGGGTGCCGGGCTGGTGGCGTGGGGAGGGCTAAGCCCGCGGCGGGTGCCACGGCCGGCGCGGGCACCGGAGCGGCCCCGGGGGCGGGCGGCAGCCGCCGAGCAGCCGCTGCGGTCGTCTTCACGCTTGAGAAACTGGGTTAGTGCGGGGTGGGCGGGGGGGCAGCTGGATCCTCGATTATTCATGAGCACGGCCCCCGGTGGGGGGCAGCCGGTGGGGCTGGGGCTGGAGAAGCTCCTTCAGCGAGCGGGGGGGTGGTGGTACAGCGGCATCCCGGGGATGAGGCTGCGATGCTCTCGGTCTAACGAGACAGGGTGGCCCTGGCAGCGAAGGGTGGGGGCGTGCATCCCCCCAGCTGTGCATCCATCCCCCCCAGATGTGCGCGCATCCCCCCGGACATGCATCCAGGGGGTCTAGTCGTCCTTGCTTAAGCCAGGAGGGAAACTGAGGCAGCAAACAGCCGGGGAGAGGACCCAGAAACGGCGCTGCTGTCACCAGGCAGCTCTCCCACACAGAGCCCGGAATAGACGCCGGTTCCTGGTGCTGCGGCACCCACGCAGCCCCCGGGGGAGGGGGGGGGTCCGGCTGTAGCACCCATCGTGTGCCGGTGGCCTGGGTGAGAAGCGAGGGGCTCTGGGGCTACAGGGGAGCTGTAGCCTCCCAGCCCAGCCCCGGGCTCCTGGCCAGCCCCACCGCTGAGCCCCAGGGGAGCTGCTGGAGGGCAGGGGCTGGACCGTGGCCCCCCCAGGACCTGGGGGGCTCGGGGTGCGAGGGGCAGCGGCTCTCCCTGGCAGGAGCCGGGGCAGGGCAGGGTCCGCAGAGGCCAGGGCTTGATGTTTCGCAGGTGCCCAACACCTCCCAGGCGCTCGCTGGGCTCCCTTGGCCCCTGAGATGGAAATTCCTGCCCTGTGTCCCCTCCCAGGGCGGTGAGCGGTGGGTGCCTGGAGCACCCCCAAGCCCTCGGAGCGCCCCCAAACCCAGGCTGAGCATCAGACCGGGCAGGGGGGTGCCATCCTCACCCAGCCCCACGGGGTGCTCAGCCCCCCTGCTCAGCGCTGTGGGCTTGGGGGGTGCTCAGAGGTTGGGGGGGCAAGGGATATGGCAGCGGGGGCTGGAAGAGAGGGTGCTGGGGACCCCCGACACGGGCTGGGCTGTTGCTGGCAGCCAGGCTGGACGGGTTTATTGACGTTTTCCTCCCTCTTTGTGCCGCGGAAGCGGGAGCGAGCGGCAGCGGGAGCGAATACTGCTTCGTCATGATGCCGGCTAATTCTCCTCTTGTTGGGAAAGGGACTGAGCCAGCAGCAGAGGTGGGGAGAGGCCAGCAGCACCCACCCACCCACCCACCCACTCAACCACCCACCCACCCACTCAACCACCCACCCACCCACCCACCCGCGTAGGCCCTGCCCGGCCGCCCAGCGCGGTTATCGGTGCGGCGGGGCTGGTGCTGGGAGATAGGCTCGCCCGCCGCACGCCTGCTCGCCCGCCTGCGCCCGCTGTCACGCTCTCGGATGCGCGTCGCAGCGCGTCGCCGAGGGCTCGGCCGCAGGCCAGGGCAACCGGCCCGGCAACCCACGGGGTAATTTGGTGGCCACGAGCGAGTAGAGGAGGACAGGGGTATCCCACACCCCCCCACCCCAGCTGCCCGCGGCGGGAGGGATGCGGTGTCCCCATCCTTAGGTGAGTGGCACTGCTGGGGGATCGCTGGGAGAGGGGAGGGAGCTGGCTGTGGGTGGGGGAACACGCAGATGGGGGGGTCTGGGGGGGCCGTTTCGTCGGGGCTGCCATCGGCTGCCTCTGGCTTTCCCCGTCCTTTTCCTTTTCATCTGTCGGTGCCGCTGCTCCCCCTGCCCTGGCTCCGCGTATCCCCCCCTCCTGGGGGGCTGCCCCACACCTCGTCCCCCCGCCCCGTTTGTCTTCTCTGGGAGCTGCAGCCATGTCCCCTCCCCACGCTCGTCACTGCAAAGCCAGCTGCCCTTGCCGGGGGGGGGCGGGCGGTGGGGACAGAAGGGCGGTGACCTGCTGTGGGGACACGGGCTCTGTTGCCAATGGGGGTAACCCCCTCCCGGGGCTCCCACCCACGGCAGCACAGTGCTCCCAGCACCCCACTTCACCCCACACCCCCTCCCAGGACTCCCCCCCAGGGACATGCCTTGTCCTCCTCTCCTGGGGACTTTGCCATCAGCACCGAGTGTCCCAGGGGAGGAGGCCAGAGCAGCCCAGCCCCACTCGTGCAGTGAGTTTGTGCGGTCTCAGTGCTGTTGCTGGTGGGGGGAAGCGCAGTCTCTGGCAGGGTTTGGTGCTCTCCATTGGTGGGGCTGTTGGGGTCTCAGAGTGGTCTCCCATTCTGAAGGGGGAAAGGTGGGGTGCGAAGCCTGGCCCCCCAGCTCTTGGCCATGGATGGAGCCATCTCCTGGGGTGAGGGGGGTCCGCTCTTGGCCGTGGGCGTGCGGGGCCGGTGGTCAGGCAGGGCTAAGCCCAGCCTCTCCTGGGAAGACCTGGGCCACCAGCTGCCACCTTGGTCCCCGGGAGCCTCTGTCCGCGTCCCACTGCCCGGTGTCCTGCCAGGTGGGTGCTTCACCGTGGTGACCCCCCGCACAGCATCGGGGTACTCAGGGACGTGCCACCCCGAGGTGCTCCGTGCAGGGCATCCCACCAGGCAGTGGCCAGCGCTGGCAGAGCGGGGGGTCCTCAGGGAGCAGGGACATCACCCGACCCACACTGGGAGCCCCAGAGGGACGCGGCCTCCTCACGCACCCCCGGTGGGTCCCTCCCGGCCCCTCCGCGTGTGGGATGAGCAGGCTAATCCCATTCTAATCCCAGATTACGTGCCACGTGAGCCGCTGCCCAAAGTGGGCTGCAGGGTGGCCATCGGGACAGGGGGGCTGGGCATGGACCCCCCTCCATCCTGGAGCTTTAGGGTGAGCAGCAACGTATCCCCACTCTGAACTTGTTGGGGGGCTCTCAGAGCCTCCTGCTAGGGCTGGGGGCCAAGAGAGCAGCGGGGTTGGCCCAGATCCCTCGGATGGGAAGAACCGAGGTGGGATTGTCCCCTTCATCTCCAGGTGCTCCTGGATGGGGTGGGCAAAATTTTCCCATCCCTCTCTCAGCTAGGGAAACTGAGGCACAGAGCAGTGCTGTGTCCACAGGAGGGGACACGGGCAGGGCGAACCCTCCGCCCCAGGGGATGGAAAAATCCCAGGTGCCAGTAGTTGGTGGCTTTTAAGGCCACCGAGGTGCCGCTGGGCAGGGCCATGCCAGGCAGGGTGCGATGGCACGGAAGCAACGGGCGGTCGATAGCCAAAGGGTCGATCCCCGCTGCTGGGCGATGCTCTGAGGGGAGGGAAAGGGCGAGAAACAGGACAAAGGAGGAACCGGACACCGGTGAGACGCGGGTCGGGGCCCCACGTGCTCCCCGCCGCGATCGAGTTGCCGGAGGGGCCCCCATGTGCAGCCGTGCCTCGGTTTCCCTTGGCGAGCTGGGGAGGATGCTGGTCACCTCTCCTGTGCTGTGTTTGTTTGGGGTTGATGGGAGGAGGAGGAGGAGGGGGCCAGGGCTGGGCTGGGAAGCACCGGACACCGTTCCCAGGGCTGGCGGGAACCGTCTGTTCGGGGAACTTGTGACCCCGCCATGTCCCCCCCCCTCACCGCTGGCGGGGAGCCGGGAGGGCTGCGGGAGCGGCAGTGTGCCCGCGCCCAGCACCGAGGCAAGGGCAAGGCAGACGGTGAGGAGGAAGAGGAGGAAGCGGGGAGGAAGGCTGGGGGTCCCTGCCCACTCCCCCCCTCCCCAGGCGAGGGGGTTCGTGCAGCCTGGCCCCCAGCCCATGTGCCGGGTGCTTGATGGCTTTGGCGGCTGCGAAATGTCAAATCCGGATTTCCTCGGGGTGGGGAGGAGGGAACTGGCCTCTTCCCGCCGCAGCAACAGCTCTCCCCATGGCCCCTCCCGGGGATGTGCTTCGCAGGGCGGGGGGGCTGACACCCCTGCAGCTCTCTGAGCCCCCGCCGGCACGTGGTCTGTCCGTCTGCCCAACCCTTCCTCCATCGCTCTTCCTCTTCCCGTCCATCCCTACCCAGCCTTTCTCTCCCCGCTCCGCCATGGGTACCCTCAGCATTGGCCCTGGGAGGGGGGCATGGTGTTATCCCCACCACCCCCCCACTCCCCCTCATCCTCCAGGCCAGGAAAATCCCAAACACGTGCCCGGGCGCCCTTATCTCCCCGAGCAAGGGAGCGTGCGGGGGACCCGCCAGCGAGGGCTGCCGAGGAGATTGGAGGTTGCCATGGGGAGAGCGGCTGCCAGCGGGGCGGTGGCTCCCTGCTTGCTCCAGATAACGTGTCCCCGTATCCCCGTGTCCCCAAGCCGGGGCGGGGGGGACACCATGCTCGAGCTGGTTGTGCAGCCCCAGCAGCCCTTCGCCTCCATCACGGCATCTCTCCGCAAGCCCTGGCTCGGGCTTGTTTTCCTTCCCCGTCAGCATCCGCATCCACCCATCCCCGCACCCACCCTCCCGCCGGCCTCCGCCGCCTCCGCTGCCTTCTGCCATTTGCCATCTCATCCCTCTGCTGGTCCCCAGCCCCCCTGTGCCCCCAGCGCCGTGGGGTGTCGGGGCTGCCCTGGCTCTGCCGCTGGAAACTCTGAGCTCATGGGTGCGGGGGACGGACGCCGCTCGCCCGGACAATGCCGCCTTGTGCCGCGCTCGGTGATGCCCGTCCCACTGACACCGCGTCCTGCGCACCCTTGGGAGGGCTGGGAGGTGCTGGGCATGGGTGCGACGGGGTCGGCACCCCCCCCCCCCCCCCCCCGTGCCAAACCCGGGGGTTATTTGTGGCAGGGTGGTCTCAAAGGAGGGATGATGGAGTGGCTCAATCCCGGAGCTGCTGGCAGAGCCTCCTTGTCCTGGCTCAACCCTCATCAGAGCGAGGATCCTCCGGGCTCCGGGAGGATGCTGCGGGCTTGGTCAGATCTTCTTCGCATCCCACAGGGATGGGATCTGTGCCCATGGGGCTGGGGGCAGCAGGGTTGGGGGTCACCGGAGGTGGTGGCATCTCCCCAGCCCTGCGCACAGGCTGCTTGGAGGTGGGGAGCATCAAGGCTTGGAGGGCTCCACGCTGCTGCTGCTGTAGTTGCTGGGATTGCATGAGGTTTTCCCAACAGCCACCCCTCTGAAAGGAGAAATTTTGAGGAGAATGGGGAATTTTCCCCTTTGTGTGCGGCATTGTGGGTTTAAAGCACAGGGAGGGCTCAGGCCCGGGGGTGGCGGGGCAGGGGCTGAGCACAGCACGCCCGTCCTGCTGCCGCTGGAGCCTTCTCGAGGCCGCTCGCTGCCAGGGGACAAAGGGCTTCATTACCTCTGCTCCGCCTGCCAACGCTCGTCAGCAGCCGTGGCCGTGCCACCGGGCAACGGGGCCGGCAGCCGGCACGGGCAAGGGACAGCGGGAGGACAAGGCTGAGCTTCACACCGTTGTCATCCTGCGAGCCGCCATCCCTTCTCTCGTCTCCGTTGCAGAGGCAGCACCCGAACCCCAGCCTGGCGTTAGCACCCAAAGGGATGTGGAGGCACAGAGGCAGCGGTGAGTGGGGGTCTGGCATGTCCCAGCACCTCTCCCCTGCCCTGGGGCAGAACTGGAGCCATTCCGTCACCCCAGGGATGGTGGCATCCCCTGGCAAGCCTGTCCTGCTGCCAGCACGGGAATATTTGGCAGTGGGGCCATGCTGGTTCATGCTGCATTCAGGTCCCGTGTCCGGGCGGGTGCTGAGCTTGGCTTTGCCCCAGGACCAGCCTCAGGGTGCTCTGTGCCCACCGTGGCAGTGCCCCGAAACTCTGTCCTCCCCATGCAGGACCCTGTGACTGACACAGCCCCTCCAGCCCACAGCTGAATGGAAAGACTGCAGAAGGTAAGGGGGCTGGGGGCTAGTAGGGTCCTGGGAGCCATGGGCTGGGTGCTGGGGGTCTAGGGCAGGGTGCTGGGGGCTGGCAGGGTGCTGGAGGTCTAGGGCAGGGTGCTGGAGGTCTAGGGCAGGGTGCTGGGGGCTGGCAGGGTTCTGGGGGTGTGCAGGCAGTGGGGAGCCCTGCACCTAGGGAAGGCGCACAGGGGCTGGTGGCCAAGGGCAGGGGCTGGTGGCCAAGGACATCGGCAGAGTCACCCTGGGATGCTGCTAGCAAGGCCCTGCCTTCCTCCTCCTCCCAGCCCAGCCCAGCCTGGCAGCACCATCTAGTGGCAACGTGTCCTGGCCAAGCCACTGTCACCTCCCGGGTGTCCCCTGCCCCGAACCACAACGCAGGAGCAAAGGAGACCCCAGCGCCCACCCAGAACTAGCCCATCCCCAGGACGTTTCGCCCTGGTACACTGAGGTCCATGGGGCACAGGGGTGTCCCTGGGCCTCCCTGCCATGCCCCGGGGTCCTGACCATGACCCTGAGCCCCTTCCCGGGCTGGCTGTGACGAGGATGATGTTTGCTAAATCCCCCCGTTTCCTTCCAGCAACCACTGACCTCCCCGGGGAGCGTCTGTTCCTCCCGTGGATCCAGTGTCCCCGGATCGCCCTCCAGCATCGTGGTAAGAGGTCCGGAGGTCACTCGCGTCTCCCCACTGCATCCCTCCATCCGTGGCGTCGGGGTGTGCCCCCTCAAACCCTCTCCGTCACCCCGGCGGGGCCACGGAGGATGCCAGCCCTGGGGAATCCCTCCCTATGCCCCTTTCCACACCCAAAAATGATGGTGTCTTTCCTTCCTTCCAGGCCAAAATGGATAACGAGGTTCTGGGCTACAAGGACCTGGCCGCCATCCCCAAGGACAAGGCGATCCTGGACATCGAGCGCCCCGACCTGATGATCTACGAACCCCATTTCACCTACTCGCTCATGGAGCACGTGGAGCTGCCCCGGAGCCGAGAGGTGAGGGTGCCCCAGGGCCACCTACATCCCCCGGCTGTTCTAGGGGGCACCAGCGTGGGGAAGCCCCCCCAGAGAGAGGGTTCCCTGAGGGCACTGGGGCTGCTGGAATAAATTGCTTCTTGCCTTCTGCAGCGCTCCTTGTCTCCCAAATCCATCTCTCCTCCTCCATCTCCGGAGGTGAGTACCGACACTGCTTGCCCCAGCTCTGGGATGCCCTTGGGGGGCTTTGTGGAAAAGGAGGGGGTGATGCCGAATTACCGGGATCCCGCTGCTCACCCACAGGTCATCCGGGAGTGGCTGGAGAGCCGGACCCCCGCCAGCGCTCCGCAGCCCACCCCTCGCCAGGCAGGCAGCTCGGCCCGCAGCAGCGTGCAGCACTTCCACCGACCCGGTACGCTCCCCCTGGCACCATGACCCCGACCCTGGCACTGCCTGACCCCGAGCCCCAGCGCAGACCTACCGTGGGGGTCCTGGTGAGCCCCTTTCCAGGACCATGAGCTGCCTCTTTCCAGCCCCCAACCCAGTTTTTCCTTGCAGAGACCGATACGACGGAGCTCAACATATACAAGAAGCCCCCGATCTACCGGCAGAAAGGTGAGTGAGGGGTGTCTGTCCCACGGGATGGGGCACCCCGGGGCACTGCCTCACCCCCACTGTGCCCCACAGACCACCATCCCAGCACCCACCATGGGAAGCATCTCATCGAGGACTTGATCATCGAATCATCCAAGTTCCCGGCGGCACAGCCCCCAGACCCCAACCAACCCGCCAAGATCGAGACTGACTACTGGCCATGCCCCCCATCCCTGGCCGTCGTGGGTAGGTGGGGAACAGGGGCCAGGCGAGGGGGTGGGCTGCACCAGGGGCATTATCCGCCCGCAGAGACCCTTCAGGGGTAATGGAGGTGCGCGTAACGTCCCCTCTTTTCCCCCAGAGACGGAGTGGAGGCGGCGGATGGCCTCCAAGAGAGGGGAGGAGGAGGAGGAGGACCTGACGGAGGAGATGAAGAACCTGCGGGAGCTCCAGAGGCAGGAGCTGAGCAAGGTGAGGGGCAGAGTGGGTGGGCAGGCTCCCTCCAAGGGGCTGGGGCTGTGCTGCCACGGCCCCTACCCCTGTCCCTTGGCCTCCAGGTCACCTCCAACCTAGGGAAGCTGATCCTGAAGGAGGAGATGGAGAAATCTCTCCCTATCCGGAGAAAAACCCGCTCGCTGCCGGACAGGACGCCTTTCCACACATGTATGTGGGGGGCTCTTCCTGCACCCCATCCCTCCCCTTCCCCATGGACCCCTGCCAGCTCCCTGCCTGCTCCTCTGACCGTCTCTTGCTCTCTTGCAGCTCTGCACACAGGGAGCTACAAGAGCTCCTCGCTGCCCGCCTCTGGCAGGAGCACCCTCACCCGGGTGAGTGGGCAGGCAGCTGCGGGGGCCACATGGCCTTGGATGGGGGTCTGGAGGTGCCACCGCTCTGATGCGTGTCCCTTGTCCCCTTGCAGCTGCAGTCGGCAGAGTTCAGCTCGGCGGGTAGCGAGAAGAGCAGTCCGGGTGAGCATCAGCCCGTGGCGTGGGGATGATGCTGGGGAGGGTGATGTGGGGGTGTCCCCGGGGATGTCCCCAGGGATGGGGGATGCTGGGATGTCCCGGGAGATGTGGGGGTGTCCCCAGGAACGGGGGATGCTGGGGTAAGCCTGGGCTCAGCAGAGGCAGGGAAAAAACCACCTCTCAGGGCTTGTGGTCACCTGGGAGAGCATGCGGGGGGGTACACAGAGCAGGGGTCCCCCGGGGCTGAGCCCTGCTCCTCTCTGTTTTCCAGGCCTGCAGGTAAGAGCTCATCCGGCTGCTGGCGTGGAGACCCAGCGAGAGGGTGATGTATGCTGGGGAGGGGGGGACACGGACACCGGGGCCACCACTCTGATGGGTCCTGGAGGGGAGAGCTGGAGGTGGGGACAGTGGGTGCGCCAGGGACCTGGAGCCCATCACCTTGGCTTCAGTTCAGGAGGGTTTGGGCAGCCCTTTGGGGAGTGGGGGGGATGCGGCTGACAGCAGGTGTTGCCCCCTCAGAACGGCCAGCGTGGACGCATGGACAGAGGCAATTCCCTGCCCAGCATGCTGGAGCAAAAGGTGAGCGGGGCTGGGGGCTGCGGGGGCTTGCAGAGGGATGGGGAGGGGGGGCGGGCTGCGGAGAGGGTCCTACAGCCTCCCCCCTCCCCTGGCAGATCTACCCCTACGAAATGCTGATGGTGACAAACCGAGGCCGCGTGAAGCTGCCGCCTGGTGTGGACAGGACCAGGCTGGAGGTAGGGCCTGAAATGGGCTCGGGGGGATGCGGAAGGTGGGAGGATGCAGCACCCATCACCCTCCTTTTCGCCCCCCCCCCACCCCGCAGCGGCACCTCTCCCCCGAGGATTTCCTGCGGGTCTTCGAGATGCCCCCCGAGGAGTTCAGCAAGCTGGCCCTCTGGAAGCGCAACGAGCTGAAGAAGAAAGCCTTCCTCTTCTGAGCCCTCCTCGGCCCCGAGCTCAGTCCCCGTGCACCGTGTACCCGCTTTAGGGCTCTCAGCCGGTTTTTACCAGGATCCCCCCCTTGCCCCTCTCCCCCAGCCCCCCCACCCCGGCTCACTCCTCATACAGTCAAAAGGGCTCGGGGGGGCTCTCCCGGTGTTGGGGCTCGGGGCTGACCCTGCCCCAGAGCAGGCACGGTTCAGCCCGGAGGGGAGGTGGGGGGTGTCTCTGTGCTTTGTGACCCCCTGTGCCCCCCCAGGCACCCTGGCAGGGGCAGTGCATGGCTCTGCTTTTGTGCCAGCTCCGGCACATGGGCAGTGGGGTGGCTTCCCTCCTCCCTGGGGGGTCAGATGCCTCCAGTCCCCAAGCTGAGGTGCCGCTCTGCCCCCCAGGGCGCCCCTCTGCCCCCCACACCTTCACCCCAAGACTTGGGAAGAGCCTGGGGGCCACCTCACCGCCAGACCGTTGTGCTCCCAGCAAAGCCAGGCCGGCATCCCACCTTGCCCCCCTCCAGCCCCCCTCTTTTAACACCCCCCCCCCCAGTCCCTCCTGTGCCAACTGCCGCAGCGAGGACCACAAAGGACACGGACACTGCCAAAACCTGCCTGGCACTGGGCTGGCGGAGGGCAGGGCTGGGATGCCGGTGTGGTGGAGGACACGGATGGGGGTCCTGGTGGGACCCCGGGGTAGCTGACGCACCCGTAGCAGTGGGGATGGAGCCGCGCAATGGGGCGATGAACCGGGGCAATGCACTGGGTAGAATGGAGCAGGGCACGGCGCGACGGGCACCGGGGCTGCCGGGGTCTGGGCAACGCTGCTGCGGGCACCGGGCAGCACCTTCCCTTCTCACACCTCTCCCATCCCCTCTTTGGGCACATGTTTTGGGCAGGACCCCCTTTCCCCTTCACACACACCTCCCCCGGCCCCCCACGCTCCCTGGGTTCTGTTTCCAGCCACTTTCCAGCCGCTAGACCTTGTTGGGATGTAAAGAATGTAATTTATCGGGAAATCACTGGCCCATACTTGCCTTTCACTGCTACTCGACGAACGACATATCTATAAATATATATATAAATATGGGTTGTTTTCTGACTGGACTACAGTGATTCAGTTCCTCTGTTTTGTTAGAGTTTATTTTATTTGCTGGTGTCGGAGAATCCGCGTGAGAGTGATTTTTTTGCTTACAATTAAAGGTGAAATGGCTTTATCCAGCCCGGCTCCGCCGCTTTCCTTCCCCCTCATCCCACCCCGTCCCGGCCCCGGGTCCCTGCAGATGGCGATGGTGCTCCGAGGAGGATGCGGAGCTCTTCCCCGCCTCCCCTCCGCCCCAGCCGGGCTGTACTGGGGGCCCCAGGGCGTGTGCGAGCCGAGCCGAGCCGAGCCGGGCCGGGCCGGGCGGCGCTGCCCTGGTCCCGGTGCCGGTGCCGGTGCCGGTGCCGGTCCCGGCGCGATGTGAGCGCTCCCGCACCATGGCCCGGCAGCGAGGTACGGGGAGGGGGTGGCAAAGGGGTGTGAGGACTGGGGGGGGGGACGAGCCCGAGAAGGGTGAAAGAGCGGGTAGAAGGTGTGCGGGGGGTGGAACGGGGCGTGGGGGGAGCCCACGGGGGTGTGGAAGGGGAAGGGGGTGCGTGGGGAGGCGGAGGGTGCGCAAAAAGGGGAGAGCGGGGGGCGGTGGGAGGGTGCGAGGGGGTGTGGGGTGCGGAGGATGAGGTGTGGCTGGGGTGTCAGAGCAGGGATGGGGTGCCCGGGTGCCCCCAGCACCGCGGGGTGCTGGTTCACGGGTGCGGGATGCCAGCACCCTCCCCGGGGCAAGCCGGGGGTGCGGCGGCCGCGGGGGCTGCGCCTCCACCCTCGCTCGAGCGATGGCCGGAGCCTCGATGGGTGCCGCTGCGGCCGGGAGCAGCTCGGGGCGGCTGCCAGCCTCCTCCTCTGAGTCATCCCTCGCTGGGCGAGAGCCGGAGCGGGGCCCTGGGGTGCCCCGCAGCCGCTGTCCCCCCACCCGCACCCCGCGGGGGAGCAGGGCTGAGCCCGGGCACCTCTCGCCCCTCGTTGCACGGAGGAAAATACACGTGTGCGCGGGGCAGAAGTGCCAGCCAGAGGTGCTGGCATCACCCAGGGATCCTGCGCTCCAGTGGCATCCCTTGGGCAGCCCTCTCCTTCCTCCTGCGAGGAAGAAGATGAGGATGCCAGCGGGCTGGGCCATGTCCCGTGGGAGCCAGGCTCTCTGCTAGGAGCTGGCTGTGGGTTTGGGGGGCGTTTTCCTCCCGCCCTGCAGCCCAGGCAGATGTTTTTCATCTGGGCTGCCTTTCCCTGGCCCCAGCAGCAGGCAGCTGGCACAGCCTCACGGGCGAGGGCAGCCCCTGCCTGCTCTGCCCTGGGCAGTGGGCACGGCCGGGCATCACCAGGTACGGCTCCCCCTGCCCCACTGAGGGCATCGGGGCCGGCCGGGGGGAGCGTGGAGGGGGCGATGCAGGGAGGGCCGAGGGGGTGAGTGGATGGAGATGTCATTGCCGAGGAATTTGGCCTGGGTGGAGGAGAGGAGAAAGGGAGGGAGAGGAAGAGCCAGGCACCCCGGGTACGGGGGACAGACCCTGTGCCACCTCCACTCCCTCGCTCAGCTCTGCCCGCAGGTCCCTTCAGCCAGCCTCAGCCCCAACCCCCTCCTCCAGCCCACCAGGGAGCTGGTCCCCCCCCTTCCCTTCCCCGGTTTCCAGGGAAATCCAGATGTTTGGGCCCAGCTCCGCATTGCTCAGCCTTGCTGCCCTGCCAGATGTTTCCTCTTCCCCCTGAGCAGGGGTGTGTGCTCCCCAGCTGGGGACACTGGGGAGGGGGACAGTGCTCCCCCCCGTGCCAGCACCGCCGCAGGAGCTTCTGCCATGTCCCCTGTGACCCATGGGGGACGGTTGGGCTCAACCCCCTGCCTGCCCTCACCTCCCCCGGGGGCTGTTGCTGCCTTTGGGGGTGCGTCACACCCCGGCCAGCCCCGAGGGATGCGGGATGCAGGAATGTGGCAGGACATGGGGATGCCAGGGTCAGCTGGGACATTGTGGGGAGGCACAAGGGCAGCATCCTGCTTCGCTGGGGCTGTCCCTCTTCTTCCTCGCAGGGGGACGTCAAGGAGTGCAGGAAGGAGCTGGGGGCAAAGTGGGCAGCAAGCTGGGGTGGGGGGGCTGGGGGGCATCTGTTGGGGTCCGTGGCTGGCGCTGAGCTCCAACCCCACTCCTTGCCCTCAGAGCAGGCTGTGAGTGAATGTTCAGCGTTTTTGGCCTGCCCAGAGCAGCCTTCATCAGCTGCTGCCATGTGCCATGTCCCCTCCTCCTCCTCCTCCTCCACAGCATGGAGGAGCAGCATGTTGGGTTGCCCTCGCCCCACGGCTCCCCTCGCCCAACTGGGAACAAACCAGCTCTGTGAGCACACACAGAGGAGCCTTCAGTGGCGCAGGTCCCCGTCCCCCCTCCTCATCCTCCCCCGGCACCCCGGGCCCATCAATAGCAGAATTGTACAGAGCTGGGGCAGGTGCCGGGAGCGGGGGCACAGGGCACGTAACCCCGGTGTCACCGGAGAGCCCCTGCCAGCCCTGCCCAGTGCAGCGGGCACGGAACGGGCATCGCTGCCCGCCCTCATCTCTGCCGGGGTGTAATGGCACGTCCCTGTCCCCTGCAGACTTGGACAAGCTGCTCGCGGACCTGCGGTCCTTCCTGCTCATCCTGGACCGGGAAAGCCTCAGCGCCACGGCTCGGGCCAAGAAGAAGTCGGTGGCCGATCTCCTGTCCCGGCTGCAGAGCCCCTCGTGTGAGTGTGGGTCTGTGGGTGGGGGGACGGGGAGCTGGGCAGCCGGGGAGGGGAGCGGGGCTGTGACTGGGCGCTCCCCCCACCCCGCAGCAGAGGATGCAGAGTACATGATCATGCGCTGCCTCTCGCCTTCCCCGGGGACCCCGCAGGGACGAGCCAGCCCGGGTGAGTCACACGCTCTGACCCGCACCCCATCTCACACCTCGCACCCGAGGGTGCCCGGCTCCTCGCTGACCCGGCACACCACTGCCGGTCCTGCTTTTCCCCCCTAGGAACCAGGACGGTGGATGGAACGGGAGGGAGAGGCTGCGAGTACCGCCCAGCCAGCACCCTGAGCCTGCACGGAGCGGTAAGGGTGGGCAGCGGAGCGGTGGGGGGCTGTGGGTGTGCGTGGGGGGAGTTCAGGCAGCAGTACTGTGCTGGGACAGGTGATGGGAGAAGGGAGAAGCGATGGGAAATGGGACAGGGAATGGGAGAGGGCACCCAGTGACCATCCCCGCACTGCAACGTCACTCATACAGGGGTCTGGCCAGGCTGGGAAGGTCCCTGTGCTGCCTGCCAGCTCTGGGCAGAGCCCCCAGCCCTGCTGGTGCTCCCGCGGTGGTTAAGGATGGTGGTCCGGGGACCCCATCTGTCCTCAGAACCTCAGAGACCCTGCAAGGTTCACCCTGGGAGGGAGAAGCCCCTTTAGAGCACCCCTTCTCTCCCCAGAGCAAGGCGCTGCTCTCGCCATCCTCACCAGCCGACGACTCCTATGAAGACGCCGAACCCCTTGGCCCCGGCAGATGCGCCGGCTCCGGTGAGCACCCCACCGCCCGCCCTCCCCGGCACCCACACGCACCCAGCACCCTGACGCCGTCCCGGCTCTCAGGCGATGCTGACACCGACAGCAGCCACTACGAGTCGTACGGGGAGGATGAAGATGGCGTGACGGACCGTGCCCACTACCTCGGCCCCGATGCCGAGCCCCCCGGTCGCCCCGAGGCTCAGCTGTGCGGTTTCCTCTGGAGGAAGCGCTGGCTGGGGCAGTGGGCAAAGCAGCTCTTCATCGTCCGCGAGCATGTTTTGCTGGTGAGCGGAGGAGGAAGAGGATGGAGGGAGGATGGTGGAGGGTCCCCGAGCTCTGCCGACCTGGCCGTACCCCCACAGTGCTTCAGGTGTGCCACCGACCCGCACCCCGTGCTGGAGATGGATCTGCGGGGCTGCCGCGTCGTCTACAAGGCCAAGCGCGGCAAGAAGATGCCGCAGGCCCTGAAGGTGATGGGGAGGGCGGGCGAGACGCTGGTCATCGGCTTCCAGAGCCGGCAGCAGGCTGAGGACTGGAGGAAGGTTTGGAGGTGTTGCAGCCTGGCAGAGCTCTGCATGGGCAGGAGGGAGGGGTGGGCAGGGAGAAACGGGGGCACAGCCCTGCTGGGGTGCTCCCGAGGTGGCTGAGGACGGTGGTCTGGGGACCCTGCCTGTCCCCAGTCCCTTGCCATTCTGGGGGTGCCTAGAACCCAGTTAGATGCGGGAGCAGGAGCCCGGGGTGCAGCTCTTCCCTCTCTTGGCAGGTGATTGAAGAGGTCAGCAGCGATGCCCCGGGCGGGCTGGCAGCCGTCAGCGCCCCAGTGTCACCGTCCTCAAGGCTCGGCAGGGTGAGCCGCTTGTCCTCCTCCCGGAAACCCAGGCACGGCAGAGAGGCTGTCAAGAGCACACCCCAATTCCCTGTCCTGCTGTCCCCATCGGGTGATGCTGGGGGGGGTTGCATGGCCGTGAGGTGGGGGTCAGGGTGCAGGGGCCTCTCTGGATCTCCGTTCTCAGGCTGCCAGGTCCCAGCTCAGCGAGGAGGAGGGGGATTGCTCCCAGCAGAGGCCTGCCCGCAGCCCCCGGCCTGGAGAGGATGCTAAAGGAGGTGCGGTGTGTGGGGACCGGGCTCAGGGGTGCCCCAGCACCCCACGCTGATGGTGGTTGCACCCACAGGTTTCCTGGCGGTGCGGCTGCGCGGGCAGTGGCAGCGGCTGTGGTGCGCGGTGCGGCAGGGAGCCTTGCGCATGTTCCCCGAGCCTGGCAGCACCCAGCACCCCGTCTGTGCCCTACGGCTGGAGGGCTGCCAGGTCTCCCCGGGGGCAGCCGCTGGGTCCCCCCAGCACCTCCGCATCTGCATCACCCAGCGGGGCCGGGAGCTCGCCCTGCTGCAGGTGAGCAAACGCTGTGGCACCCCTGTGCCCTCCACGTCCCTCACCTGGGGGACACCCACTGAGCCCGGACCCTCGACCCCACGCCAGACCTGCTCAGACGAGGAGAGAGAAGCCTGGCTGAAGACCCTGCGGGCCAGGGGAGGAGGGGAGCCGGCCGGCGACAGCCCCTGCACCGAGACCCCCAGGCTGGGCGATGCCAGCAGCTGCCCTGCTGCGAGGTAAGGAAATGCTGGCCAGGGCACGGCTGGCCCCAGCCCTCCCACTGTGCTGTGGGCAGCAATGGGACCCCCCTCCTGCTTGCAGTGGGCTGCTGCTGCGCCGTGTCCCGACCCCCAATGCCTACATGGACGATCCCTTCGGGCAGCTCCCACCAGCCGAGACCCCCAAGCACCTTTACTCCAACGCGGAGCGGCTGCAGCAGCTGGTAACCTGCGCTGATGCTTCTCGGCCCCCTCCATGCGAGCCCCAGGGTGAGGGGAACAGATTCCCACTCTCCGCTTGCCCACGGGCTTCCTTCCACAGCAGCAGAGCTTGGACCGAGCAGTGCGAGGGCAGCGCAAGAGACCCGTGTCTGCGGTGCCCAGCGGTGCCTGCAGCAGCATGTCCGGCAGCGTCTTGCCCTCGCGGGCTGGTGAGCAGGGGCTGGGTCCCCCCACGCACCCCAGTCCCATGTGCTGGGATAGGGGCTGGGATGGAAGCTGTGGCGCCCACGGGCACCGTGTTGTGCCACAATAACTCTGCCCTTCCTCCTCCTCATCCTTTCTCTGCCCTTCGTCCCCAGCATCAGCAGCAGCTCTCCGGGGCAGGGCTGCCAGCCCGCAGAGGGCAAAGTTGAGCCCCGAGCTCCAGAACAGGGGTCTCTCCCGGTCCCAGCGCACCCTGACGCTGCCTGAGAAGAAAGGAGCTCGGGACGGGCTGGATATCCTCATCGGTAGGACCGCGGAGGGTCTCTGCTCCTGCACCAGGGCGTGCCCAGCCCCAGCCCGAGCAGCGGGTGGGGTTGAGGGGTGCCTGGGCTTGGCAACATCCCATTGTCCTTGCAGGGAAGAGAGCCTTCCCCAAGCTGGAGGAGAAGGTGGGGCAGCTGGAGAGGGCCTGCCACGTGAAGGGCAGGCTGAAAGCTGGCTCCGAGATGAACCTGCTGGCCATTGGCAAGTCCTTGAAGGGCCACATCGCTGCCACGGCCAGCTCGGCTGGCTCCGAGGTGGGGGGGACACCAGGAGGGCTGCGGAGAGCGTGAAGGGCTCGGGAGGGCAGGCATCGTCCTCTCTCCGCTCCGTTCTCTCAGCAGGGCTCCTTCCTCACGCCGCTGTTGAAGCGCACGGTGTCGGCGAAGAGCGCCCTGAAGCCACCTCCATCCCCAGTCCTGGTCGAGAAGGGAAATGTCCTGCAGAAAAGAAAGGTACCGGCCGGGAGCTGCATGGGGAGGGCAGGGTCAAGGTGAGCCGGGTTCCACCACCGCGTGGGGACAACCAGGGGTTCACCACCCATCTCGGCTCCTCTCCAGGAGTGGGAGATGAAGTCTGCGATGTGACCAGCACCCAGCCCGTGGATGGAGCCGCCGGACCGGGCATCCCTCAGCATGTGGATCGTGCGGGACCAGCCTGGTACCGGTCGGTTTGACCATCAATATCGACGCTACAACTACGCACATCTATTTTTTTTAATATATAGATATATATATACATATAAACTCTCTGCCCGTGGGTTTCCAGTTTCTCTGCCCCTCTGCCTTCTCGCCCCTCCCAGCACCTTACTTTTAGGGTGCAGATTTCCCAGTCACAACCTCAGAGCTGCTGGCTCTGTCCCCAGAGTGGGTCCAGTTGCAATGGTGCACCAGCAGCACCCACCCCCGCGGGGGACACCCACTCACAGGGGTGGGTGCGGATACACCCGGGACTGAGCAACCCGGGGTGGGGGGCATAGAGTGGTGGGGGCTGCCTGGGGACGCCGAACTGCACCTTCCCTGGAGCTGGCAGGACCCGGGCTGGGCCCTGGGCTCTTTTCGAGTCGCTCTGTTTGTTGTGGCTTGGTTTTAATTGGAGAAACATCCTTTTGTTTTTAAGGATTAAAAAAAAAAAAAAATCATAAAACTTGGCTTACTACCGCGATGGGCTGTGGTGAGAGGTGAGCTGGGGAGGGGGCTGTTCCCATCTCAGTACGTGGCGGGGTCTATCCCCATCCCAGTGTCCCCATCCCAGTGTCCCCATCCCAGTGCTAGTGGGTCCAGCCCCACCCCAGGGCTGCCCCACCGGGGCAGTTTTAGGGCTCAGCGACCTTTCTAACCCCCCTCCCCAAACACTCCTCCAGCCTCTTGCCCCCACCCCGCTCCTCAAGCGCAGCCAGCGCGGAGCCGCAGCCCGCTGCCGTCGGGGGGGCGGTACCGGAGCCGGGGCCGCCCCCTCCGCCGGGCGCCGGGCGGAGCCACCGCGGCGGCTCCGGGCCGGGGAACGGAGAGCGGGGTGGGGGGCCGGGGTGGGTGCAGTCATGCTGAGCCGTCTGGGTGCGCTGCTGCAGCAAGCGGTGGAGACGGTGAGCGGGGACCCGGGGAGGGACCCGGCGGCACCGGGGACACGGGGCGGGGGGCGCCTCTGTGCACCCCTGACCCCCCGGTCCCCGTGTGCTCAGCGGGAGCCCAGCGTGGACCTGCTGGAAGCCTTCACCGAGCACTGGAAGGGCATCACCGGCTACTACCTGGAGGCAACGGGTGAGCGGGGTGTGGGGAGGGGTCCCCATGCCCCCGGGTGGGCTCCCAGTGGCGTGGGAATAAAGTCTCGGGGGTGTGGGACCAGGGTCCCTGGGTCTTGGGGAGGGTCCCCGTGCCCTAAGATAGGGTGCCATGGCCTGGGAATAAGGTACGTCCCTGTGCCCAGGGAGGGGGTCCCTGTGCCCTGGGATGGGACCCCGTGCAGGAGCAGGGCACCGTGCCGACCCACGGCTGACCTGGCACGGGGGGCTTTGGCATGGGACACCCTCTGCTGAACCCTGGGAGGATTTATCCAGCTGGGTGCTTGGTCCTGCCCAGCCCCGACCCGCTCTGCACACCGGCGGGGTCAGCACAGGGGGTTTGGGTGGGTGCGGGCGCTCCTGGGAGCGTCAACAGACTGGGGCACGTCCCTCTCTGGGAACACTCTGCTCCCTGGGAGGACTGAAAGCAGGGCCTGGAGATCTTCAGCCCTTTCCCCAGCGAGATCTCGGTCCTTCCCACTTGGTCCCCACCGACCCTTCCCCTCCTGGGCTGTGCTGGAGGGTCTCCGGGGCTGGCAGTGCCGGGCATTAGCCCGCAGCCCACGGGGACAGCCGGCAGCTCCGACCGCAGCTCCGGCAGCAGCGGGGATGGCCAGCAGCTTGCTAGGCCATGGGCGGAAGGAGAAGCCTCGGGTGCTGCTGGGACTCCATCATCACATTGCCATCTAGCGTCGTCCGGCGCACGGCGGTGGAGGAGGATTCTGGGCCAGCACCCCGCCTTTGCCCCTGGAACACCCCACCATCCATTGCTCCCCTCGCCGAGCCCGGCGGCACATCGCCGGTGCCTTGTGGGACAAGCTACATCCCCTGTTTCCCGTGTCGGCAGACGAGAGCATCCCGGCCAGACAGACGGACATCCCCTGGCGCCTCAAGCAGATGCTGGACATCCTGGTCTACGAGGAGAAGCAGCACCCGGACGGGGAGGCTGGACCGTGCCTCGAGTACCTGCTGCAGCACAAGGTCCTGGAGACCCTCAGCACCCTGGGCAAGGCGGAGGTGGGTGTGGAGGCACCGGGAGAGCTGCTTTGGCGGGGGGCTGAGCCCCCCGGCGCTGCAGCACCCGCAGCCTTTCCCAGCTGCCGTGCAGTTTGCTTCTCAGTCATTTTGATTTTGAAGCTCTTCTGGTTTGTGGCGCGTGAGCCGGTCGGGGTGCTCGGCTTTATTTTGGGGAGGGGGCTGGATTGCTGGGTGTAAGATCCCCGTTGGGGTCCTTTCTGCCGCTGCTCTTGCACCCAGCACGCCCCTGCGTGCCCGGGAAGGGGTTTTCCACACCAGCAGCCTGTCTGTGTGCTGCTTGGGTTCGCGGGACGAGGCGTTTTTAGGCAGCCCCATCCCAAACGAAGTATTGCCCAAACAGAACCGCTCTGACGCTCCTTTGTGGCTGACACTAATGAGGCTCCCTCTAAATAGCGTTTTATTCAAAGGGAATTGCAGCTCACTGTGGCAGTCAGCAGCGTGTGCTGGCCCCGCCGTGGCCGTGGATTGGGGTTTTTTTGGGGGGGTGCTGGGCTTTAACTCCCCGTCGCCAGCATTGGAGCAGTGGGAAAGGGGAAATAATCCCCCTGCACGCCCGATTCCGAGGACTGAGTTCAGTCCCGGATTGCTAGAGGAGGGAGTCCCTCACTGGGGAGGAGGTGGGGGGTCCATGAGCCTCTTTCCATCATTTTGGGGGAGCAGACCCAGGGTGTGTTCTTGCAGGGACCCCCCACTGACTGCTGGGTGAGCCGGCATGCGATTTGGGGCAAATACAGGGAAATTGGGTACGCAGATGGGTAACTGGGCTCTGTGACTGATGCCTGTCCCCGTCTCCCCGCCAGTACCCCCCCGGGATGAGGCAGCAAGTCCTCCTCTTCTTCAGCCGGGTGCTGGGGCAGGTGCAGCACCCACTCCTGCACTACCTCAACGTGCACCGGCCGGTGCAGGTGAGCCCCACACCCGGGATCTGGGGCTTGGTGGGCGGCCACCAGCGATGCCGTGTGCTGGGACCTGCCAAACGGGGCCGGGAACCGATGCCCGTGGCAGCGCTGGCACTTGGGCAGGGCGGGAGAGGCGCCAGCACCCCGGTGTCCCTCTCCCTGCCCTGGCAGAAGCTGCTCCAGCTCAGCGGCCACCGCCTGGGCTCCAGCACCGAGAAGGAGGAGGTGCAGTTCGCGGCCATCCTCTGTGCAAAGATCAAGCAGGATCCCACCCTGCTGACGTACATCCTGGAGGTGAGCAGCCCCCGGGCAGCCCTGCGCCGGTGGGACACGTCACCGATGGGGTTTGGCTCCTTTAACGGAGGTTTTTCACGTGCTTTGCAGCTCCATCCCCGCTGCAAAGCTCCTGGGGAGGAGGATGGTGGCTACAATGCTTTGCTGCTCCTCTTCCTCTCCAGGGTAAGAGCATCGTGAATGGAAGAAGAGCTCAGGAGCTGCTGGCCGGCCCCACAGAAGATGGTGCAGAGCATCCCCCAGCCACCTCCTCCCCATCTGAGCCTTCCCCACCACGGAGGGACAACAACCTCGTCACCTCCTTGGTGGGACTGTGCAAGAGCAAGGTAGGGGGAAAGGGCTGGCAAGGAGGGGAGGGCAGGCACTGCCGGCCATGTGATGCCACCTTCCTCCTCTTCCTCCTCCTCACAGAAGAGCAGGGTCGCACTGAAGGCTCAGGAAAACCTACTCTTGCTCGTGGGGCTCGCCCAGGAGGCGGCTGCCGCCTGCCTGGTGGGGAGCAGCACGCTGTGCCAGCTGCTGACGGAGCACCTCTGTGACCTCTACAGCGCCGTGCCCGCCTGCACCCACCCCGCCGACGTCCTGGCCATGGAGAGGCCCGGCTGGAGGTAAGGTGGACGCTGGGCAGGGTCGTCCCCAGACACCGCTGAGGCTTTGCCACAGCCCCACGTCATCTACCCCGTGCAGGTCGCAGGGTGATGCTGGCAGCGATGGGGTTTTCCCGGGGAAGGAGAACCTGGCTGCCTTCTTCAGCTGGCTGGACTACCTCGATGAGCTGGTGATGGGTGCCCACCCGGTAAGGAGCACCCGGCCGGCCCCCTAGAGCAGGGGCAGCCCCCGGCACATGCCGTGGCTCAGCTTCCGCCATCACCCACCAGGTCGTGGCAGATGCCATCGCTGAAAACGTGGAGGAAAAGTTTTTCCAGGGCATCCTGCAGCCGCAGCTCCTGCAGATGTGAGTGTCTGAGGCAGGGGACAGCGACTGGGGGGAAGTTTCTCTATCAGAGACCCCCTTGGGGCTGGGACTGCAGGGTCCCCTTTTGCCTGTGCCTCCTTTTTCCTCTCAGGACATCCCACCCTGTCCCTAGCAGGTCCGAATTCGATGTCCTCAGCGCCACGGCCATGCTGACAGGCACGGTGCGGCAGATCCGCGCACCCCCCCTGCTCCACCGCCTCGTTTTCTTCCTCCTGGGGCCAGACCGGCACCCCGAGACCCCAGGGGACCCCCCCCACCCTCTGCGCACCCAGCTCATCAACCGCTGCAACCACCTCTCTGATGAGGTGAGCTCCATCCCGGGGTGGGGGGGACACGGGCAGTGCCGGGGGTCTCACCCCACGTTTCACCGTGCCGCAGATCAGCCTGTCCAGCCTCCGGCTCTTCGAGGAGCTCCTGCAGAAACCCCACGAGCACGTGGCTCGTAGCCTGGCGCTGAGGAACCTGGAGGCGAGGGGCTACCTGCAGCGCAGCCCCACCGCGCCCGAGGAGCGCGGACACCCCGAGCTGGACCCCGACGAGGACGGGCTGTGAGCAGGGAGGTGGGGGAGGGCAGGACAAGGAGGGGCAGCCCCTCGGTGCCCACCCAGGTAACACCCCTGGGCTGGCCCCACAGGGACCTGGAGGAGGATCCGTATTTCACCGATGGATTCCCGGACACCGGCTTTGGAACGGCGAAAAAGCCTCTGTTGGGATCGGTCCCCCCGGGGAAGGGGCAAGTGAGCGAGGTGGTCAGCAGGTAGGGATGTGCAGGAGCTGCTCCAGCACGGAGGGGCTGCATCCCCCCTCCCCATCCCTCTCTCCGCTCTCTTCCAGCTTCCTCTGCCTGGTCCCCGAGGAAGCGAAAACCTCCTCGTGCATGGAGGAAGGTGGCTACGACACCTACGTCCACGACGCCCTGGGCATGGTGAGTGGCTAGTGGGGGCTAGTGGGGACCTCCCTGCCACTAGCCATCCCCAGCGGTGCTGGCCATGGTGGCTCTCACCCACCATCACCGCCCCCCGGCCAGGTCCAGGCGTGCCGAGCCAACGCGGCCCCGTGGGGGTGGCCCCTGGCCCCCCGGCCCCTCGACGCCTGCCACCCCGAAGTGACATTTTACGAGGGCCACTTCCTCAAGGTGCTGTTTGACCGGATGACCCGGATCCTGGACCAGGTACAGGGCCAGGGGGATGCTGGGGATGTAGCTGGGTCCCCATGGTGCTCTGCCCTTCACCTTGGCATGGCTGGGGTTGGGGGGCTTTTCCCCAAAGGGCTCTCCGGGCTGGCACAGCTGTTGTCTTGGCTGGGGAGGGGGTGGATTAGAGGATGCTTTGGCTTATTGCCAGCCCTGGGGACCCACCGCGGTGGCAGGGGCAAACCTCTCTGTGGGGTCCAGGACCTCCATGGTGGAGGTCAAGTGCTCAAGAGCATTGGCAGCACTGGCAGCCCCTGAGGTCCCGTTGGTGGGGATGGGCTCAGGTCCCTACTGGGGGATGCTGGCGTGGGGATATTGGCCATGCCAGCTCCCCTGAGCATCCCCCCACCCAATCCCAGCCCTACAGCCTGAACCTGCAGGTGACCTCGGTGCTGTCCCACCTGGCTGCCTTCCCCCATCCCCACCTCCATGAGTACCTGCTGGACCCCTACCTCAACCTAGCCCCCGGCTGCCGCTCGCTCTTCTCTGTCCTCGTGAGGGTAATGTCACTGGGGTGGAGGGGATGGGGACACCTCCCTCGAAACGGGCTGATTCTTCCTCCCCCTGCCATGCAGGTGATGGGGGACTTGATGCAGCGGCTCCAGCGTGTGCCCCAGTTCAGGGCCAAGCTGCAGCTGGTGCGCCAGCAGCTCATGGGGCTGGTGCCCGGAGAGGAGTAAGTACTCGGGGGGGCATGGGATGGGGGCAATGCTGCCCTTTTGGAAGGGGGATGAACCCCTGGAGCCCCCATTGCTCACCTCCCCGCAGGATGGACCACACGATGCTCTTCAAGGGGGTGGTGGTGCTGGAGGAGTTCTGCAAGGAGCTGGCTGCCATCGCCCTGGTCAAGGGACCGCCGGAGGGACCCCCCTGAGCTGCGATGCCCCGGCGCCAACCCCCGCTGAGCACCCCCTCTTTGGCCGGGCTGTGGCACCTCCCGCTCGGACCGACACATCCCCAGTAGCCGGTGGCACCGCGGGAAGGGCACCGGCCTCGCAGCGCCCGGCGAGGAGGAGGCGGAGGAGGAGGCACAGAGTCCTTCGCCACCGCCTTGGCCCCACCCGGAGGTGATGCCACCTCCCTGGCGCAGGATGTGGCCCCTCTAGGTGCAAAGTGAATGATGCTGCGTTTTCCTCCTGGGTGGTGGGTTCCTGCTCCCCCTGCCCCATTTCGGAGCTGCCCCCGAGCTCCCCTGAGCCTCGAGCAGGAGTTTCTTGGAGCAATAATGGCAATAATTGCCCCTCCTGGGGCAGTGCCACCCCCTTGGCTGCAATAACTCCATCATCTCCCCCGGTGCTGGGGCTCAGGGTGCAGGGGGGGCCGGTGTGCACCCCGAACCCTGCCCAGCCGGCCACCGTGTCCCCTGGGTGATGGGACTTGGCTGTAATAAAGCTGTGAGCTCAGCACCACGCGCTGTGCCCCGAACATCTCTACTGCACTCGTGCCCCTTCTCCAGCACCCCCAACCCCAGCTCCCCACTCCCTGCCCCAGTTCAACCACAGCCGTGTGGATGCTAGAAGCAGCAGATGGGTTTATTTCTGCTCTGGTTGGTGCTCAGCACCCCCCGGGCCAGGACACAGCACCCAAAACGCCCTCCTGGCCACGGGCAGCACATCCCGGAGCTCTCGCAAGCGGGACCCCCAGGCATGTGTCCTGATCGGAACCCCCCCCCCCATGCCCACAGCTGGGCACTAGCTGCAGATGGGCACCATGGTGCGGATCCGCTGCAGGATCCGGCCCCTCAAGCTCTCCTCCTCCACGTGCCACCAGCAGAAAGCGGGGTTGCGCAGCTCGAGGGGCACAGCCCTAGGGCTGCTGGCTGGGATGCTCAGCAGCACATTGAAGCAGACCCCGTCGGCCCCCCCGGGACCCCCAGCATGGTGCTGCAGCCCCAGCAGTCCCAGAGGTCCTGGGCGGGGGGCTGGTGGCAGGCAGTCCCGCAGCAGCCGCAACACAGGCAGGCTCAGACCCCTGCGGGACTCGGCTGGGGACGTGCTACAGGCCACCACGGGCAAGTGTGGGGTCCCGCTTGTGGCCAGCAGCACCCAGAGATCCCCAGCATCGTTGGCGAAGGCCACGAGGAGCCGCAGGCAGAGCAGGGCGCAGGGCAGGTCCTGCGGCAGCGTGGGGGGGGTGCGGGGGGCTTCGGCGGTAGCGGGCAGCGAGGTCCAGCAAGGGCAGGATGTCGGGGGCTCGCAGCGGCAGGGCACGGGGGTCCCCAGCCCACCACGTCGCTTGCAGGGACTCGGCATCAGCCTCCTCCAGGGTCTTCAGGGTCCCGCCTGTGGGCAGAGAGATGGTGATGCCCTGGCATGAGCATGGTGGGGACACCAAGACCCCGTCACGGGGCTGAGAGGGGACACCGAGACCCCATCTTGGAGCTTGTGGGGGGATGCCAGGACCAGCGATGGTGCTGGCAGGGGGCAGCGATGCCCTGGCACAAAGAGGACACTGATGCCCACCATGGAGCTGGCAGGGGATGTTGATGGCCTGCCACAAAGCTGGCAGGGGACACCAAAGCCCATGGTGGGACTTGCAGGGAACACCGATACCCTGGCACAGGGCTGGCAGGGGGACACCTGGCTGGCAGGAACCCCCCCTCAGAGCACCGCAGGGCCCGGGCACACACCGGTGGGGCGTGCGAGGAAGACGAAGCGGATCCACGCTGGCCCCCGCTCCTCCAGCGCCAGCAAGGTGAGGGCTTCGCACTCCAGCCCCGTCTCCTCCTTCACCTCCCTGCGCATGGCGGCCACGATGCTCTCGCCGGGCTCCATCCTCCCCGCCGGCAGGTACCACAGCCCGCGGCACTGGGGTTTGGCCTCCTGCACCAGCAGCACCCTGTCCTGCGGGGATGGGGAGGGGTTGGGGGGGGCACTGGGTGCCGCCAGGATGGGGGTCCCGCGGGTGGCTCACCTCCTCGTCGAAGAGCACGGCCAGGACCACATAGCAGACGTTCCTCCCCAGGCGGAGGGGGTCAGTGGGTGGGGGGGGACCCTCGAAGCTCGTCCCCACGTCCCAACCGCCACCACCCAGCACCGCATCCAGCTCCGCCGCCGGAGCCTCCCCCATGGGACGGGGGTCGCGCAGGCTGGGTGGGGAGGGTAGCGGGGGAAGCAGAGCCCTCAGGCACCCGCTCAGGGGGTAGCGGGGTTTTGGGGTGGGGAGGGCACCCCCCAGACGTGCAGGCGGGGAGATAGGGAGCCCCGGCGCTGTCTGGGCTGGAGGAGGCGGGGAGGGAGGGGGTCTGGCGATTGCGGGGTGCACGGGACGGTGAAATGGGGGTAGGGGTCTGCGGGCGGCTGCGGGGTGCTGGACTGGGCGGCGTGGAGCGGGGTGTAACTGGGGAAGGTTCTGCTGGGCTCGGGGGGCACGTAGCAGGGGAAGAGCTCGGTGGCCTTGGCGATGCACTGCGGGGGGCAGTAGGGAAAGGGTCTGCTGGACTGGGGGACCCCCAGGGGGGCGCAGGAGGGGAAGGGCTGGCTCGACTGCAGCGCGTAGGAGGGGAAATAATAGGGGAAGGGGTCAGTGGGCTTGGGGAGGCGGGGGGGGCTGCAGTAGTGGAAAGGCTTGCTGGACTGGGGGAGGCATGGGGGGGCGCAGTAGGGGAAGGGCTGGCTGGAGTGCGGGGAGTAGAGGGGGCTGTAGGGAAAGAGCTGGCTGGACTGGGGGATGCCAGGGGGGCTGCGGTAGAGGAAGGGCTGGCTGGACTGCAGGACGCAGGGGAAGCTGAAGTAGGTGAAGGGTTTGCTGGACTGGAGCAGGTAGGGGGGAAAGGGCTTGCTGGACTGGGGGACGCTGGGCGGAAAGGGGCGGCTGGACTGGGGGACGCTGGGGGAGTAGGGGCGGCTGGACTGGGGGATGCCCGCGGTGGGGTAGGGGAAGGGCTCGCTGGGCTGGCTGCAGCCGGGGGAGGACTCGTCAGGCTGCGGGGGCCAGGGCGTGCTGGACTGCAGGGAGCTATAGGGGAAGGGCTGGTCGGAGTACGGGGGGCATAGCGGGAACGGCGCGGGGGGCGAGCTGGGCTGCAGCGTGCTGGGCTGCGGGGGGCGACCGGAGAGGGGGCGGCGGGAGGCGCGGCGGCTTGGGGGGGGGGGGGCTCTAGGGCGAGGGGCTGCGGGGTGCAACGGGGAAGGGTCTGGGGGGCTGCGGGGTGCGGGGGGGGCCGGGGAGTGCAGGGGGTGGGAAGGGGCGCAGGGAAGGGGCGCAGAGACCCCGCAGCCGCCCACCCTCCCCGGCTGTCCCTGCGCATGCGCCGGGTCTCACCGCGTCGCGGGGCTCCGCCGCACCGCCCCCACCCACCCCCGTTCGCCGCCCATTGGCCACCCCGCCAGGCCAGCTGGCTTCCTATTGGTTAGCCCGGCCGCCACTTGCTCGCGCGGCTGAGGGGCGGGGCTCGGCCTTTAAGGCCTGGACGGTGCGCGGTGCGCGGTGCGCGGACGGGGCTAATTGCGCAGGGTTAATTACACGGCGCCCATTGCACAACGCCGACTGCGCGGTGCTAACTGCACGGTGTTAATTACACGGTGTTAATTACACGGCGCCCATGGCGGGGCAGGGTCGAGCTGCACCCTGGGACCCCAAACCTCCGGGCCTCGACGAGCCACGATGGCCCCGTGTTGTCCCGTTCTCCGTGACCGGCGCTGAGACCGTGCCAAACTCATCACACCAGTGGCCTCAACCAGTGGCCTCGGGCTGGGAGACGCCGTGCCACGCTGCCCGTGCCCCGCTCTGCCACCCCACTGGAGCATCCCTGACCGCGGATGGGGACGGGGACGGTTCCACTGGTTTAGGCCATAAATTTCGTGTTTATCAGGATACTGCTCTGTGCTTATCAGGCTTCAGGAGGCCCCGTTGCCGGTGGCTTCCCTTACACAAGACCCTAAATATGTTGCTTCAGTTTAAAGAATCGCTATCCTGTTAACCCTCAAGTGTTAGTCTTCTATCCCAATCCCCCCTATATCAACGGGAGGGAGATGCCGAGGCGAGTGCTGGTGGTGCCGGCGGCCCCGGCACGTTGCAGACATTTATTCCCCCGCTCCCACTCTGAGGCTCCCCGGGCGATCGCGGAGCAAAGCACCAAGCGAAAGGCGCTTGGCCCCGGCTCCACGCGGCATCTCGGCCGTGGCCAGCGCCGGCCGCGCGGGCTTTGAGCATCCTCGCGTCGCGCCGCGGCCGCCTCACTTGCAGCCTCGCAGGACTTCCACGGCCTCCCGCACAGCGGAAAAGATCATGTGGTCCAGCTGCCAACGTGCCAAGAGCGGGTCAGCACCGGGCGCCCAGCACCGGGACCCCCCTCCCACAGCACCCAGCGCTGCCACCCACCCACCTGGCCATGCAGCTGGCGCGCGGCGCTGGGGAGGTGGTTGCTGTGGTCCCGGAGGCGGGCGGCGCTCTCCGGCGAGAGGAACCGCTGCTCCACGCTGATGGTACCAGTGAGGGTCTGCACCTGCCCATGCCACAACGGCATCAGAGGCTCGCCTGTGCCTCAGTTTCCCCAGGGCAGGTTGGCACCGCTGCACCCCAAATAGATGTCCCCTGGAGGGGGGGGGTTGCAGAGCCACCTACCTGGTGGGGAGCCCCAGTGGGGACCAGCACCGCGTCCCCCAGGAACTGGAGGAGGGTCCAGCCGCTCACCCCGCACTCCTCACGCAGCCGCCTCCGCAGCGAGAGGTCCAGGTAGCGGCTGGGGGGCGCTGCCATGGTCGTCCCCTCCTGCCCTTGGTCCTCACTCGCCTGCGGAGGGGTGGGGGTGAGCGGGGCTGGAGGGCACCGGGGCTGTACTGGGGGGGTGGGTAATGGCACCCACCTTCTGCAGGAAATCCCGGATGCGGCCGGCATCCTCCACGCGGAAGATGTGCCACAGGGCACCGGGCCGGCTGCCAGCATCCCAGAGCCGCTCCTTCAGCGGTGTGTCCACATCGTCGAGGTCAGCTTGCAGGAGCACGTCTATGGGCAGGGGGGTGCTCAGGGGGGGCCGGGGTGGGGGTCTGGGGTGGGGGGACCCCCCCATGCTCCCACCTTACCCTGCCGTGCCGCCGTGGCATGCGCCAGCACGCTGATGGAGTCGGCTGCCTCCACGGTCAGGTTTTTGGTCCCAATGGTCCGGTCCTGGGGCCGCACGCCTGCGAGTGGGTGGGTGAGGGGTGAGCACCGTCATGGGTGGGGGGAACTCAGCTCAGACCCCCCCAGCCCTGGCACGCCCCAGGCCCTCACCGTATGCCACGCAGACCCGTGGGCGCAGCCATCGCCGGCCCCACTGGCCCCGTAGGTAGGTGGCCAGGTTGAGGCGGCCAGTGGCCCCGCAGTACTCCGGCAGTGGCAAGCTGGCACTCAGGTTGGTGGCCCTGGGGCACAAACGTGGTGCTGGAGGCTGGGGCACTGGGTACCAACACCGGCAGAGCCACTCCTGCTGCCCCCAGCGCCACTTGCTGCATCCCACACTGGGATGCACCCCGTTGCTGGGGATGCTGGCACCCAGCCGGTGAGGGGAGGGGGTCACCCACCCCCGTGAATCCTCTGGCATCACCTACCGGCACAGCTCCATGTCCCCAAAGCCACACTCGAGCTTCAGCAGGTCCCCACCGCCCCGCTCCAGCTCCGGCGATTCTGCAGCGGGGAGCACAGATCATGCATGGGGAGGGAAGGAGGGATGCACTTGAGACCCCACAAACTTGTTGCACGCTTACCGGCGCTGACGGTGAAGCCATCCCAGAACTCCCGGCTGCTCATGGTGACCCGGCTCGCTGGTGCCCGCAGATCCACCGCCCCCACTGCCTGCTCCCCCCGGGCTGGGCGGAAGGACTCCGGCCCCCACAGCCGCCCCTCCAGCTTCTTCTGCAGCCCTGAAACAAGGATGGGCTGCCGGGGCAGCCGGGGCTTAGCAGAGCCATGGAGGGGGGAGCCTGGGGGGGTCCAAACATCCTCAGGAGTGAGGTTGGGGGGGCTCACCTGGCCCTGCCGCCAGTGCTCCTGGAAGAGCTTATAGCTGCTGGCATGGCTGGGGTCGTGCAGCCAGAGCAGCCCGCTGGGTGCCAGGATGCAGTGGGAAGCTGGGGGGCCAGGGGGGCCGGGGGCAGCAGGAGGGCTGGGGGGGCTCAGCTCGCTCCCCTCCTGCCTCTCCTGGATCTTCCTCTCCACCACGCGGGCGATGATGCTGTCCAGGATGCTGGTCAGGCGGTTGTCCTGGGAGGGGGGGATGCAAAGCGGGGACCCCCATCAGCCCACCCCAAAGCCCTGCTGAGGGGTGTGGTGGGGGTGGGGGGAGCAGCACGGGGTGGGGGGTTCTGCCCACCCCAAGTACTCACGCTGGGCAAAGCGGTTGAGACGGGGGCGAAGGCCATGCGCACCCCGTCCTGCCCCAGGCACAGCTTGACGGCGGTGGAGGCGAGGAGGTCGCAGAGGGTGGAGGTCTGCACGGCGCCCCCCCGGGGCGGGGGGAGCCGCCCTGGCGATGGTGGCCCCCCCTCGGGGCTTTCTGCTTGGAGGAGAAAGGGGTCAAGGCTGCCCACACCCTCCTCCTCCTCCTCTCACCCCCCTCCCCAGCACCCACAGGGGATGGGGTGCAGCATCCCCGACCCCCCCGGAGCGGGGCTGTCCCCACAGCGGGGGGGTTGCAGCCGGCCCTACCTTCCTTGATGGGCCGGGAGGTGTCGGCTTGGCCATCGCTGGGTGGGAGGGTGGGCACCGCGCCCCCCGACAGCTCCTGAAACATCCCAGTCTATATATATGGGCATCTGGGGGGGGCACATTCCCCCCTCCCCAGGCCTGGTCCCTCCCCCAGCATCATCCACAACCCCCCCAGAATACCCTGTGGAAGGGTTAGAGTGCACCTGCACCCCCTCTTTTCCCCTCATCCCCAGCACCACCACCCCTGTACCTGCGTGCCCCCCGGGCTCTGCTCCGCAGCCCCCTCCCCGCAGGGACAATGTGACTCGATGCTGAACTTGACCCTGACCTCGTGCAGCAGCTTCCAGAGCTGGGTCAGGCCTGGGGACAGATGGCAGCGAGCGGGTCAGCGCCGGGCAGCAAAGCGGGGGGCAATCCTAGGGGTGGGGGCACACTCACCACGGGTGGGGACGAACTGGGTGGGGACGAGGGGCCCGACGTGGTGGCCTTGCCCAGGGATGCACTCAGGTGCCCGCACCGGACCCTCTGCGTCAGAGAGAGGGTGTGATTGTCCCCCCCAAGCCCCCACCAGGGCTGACACACTCCTTTGCATCCCCCCCCACCCTGTCCCCGTACCGTGGCTGCCAGCCTCCTGCCTGCTGCGGTGGCAGTCGGGGCACATCTGGAAGCCACATCTGGTGCAGCTCCAGTGGGAGTTGAAGAAGCCGCGCTGGCAGCAGTCGCAGAGCTGGGGGGCTCCTTCCCCCCGCCTCCAGGCTGTCACCCCTGCAGGAGACACAGCCCTCAGCCTCCCCAGTTCTCCCAGTACCACCCCGCACCCCAGTCCCCACGTACTCACCCTCGGGCCTGCCGGGGGCTCCGGCCCATGCGTCCCTGTCCCTGCGGACAGCCTGGCAGAAGGGGTCCCCCAGGACCTCCAGCAGGTACCTGGCCAGGCAGAGGGTGCTGCCTGCGCTCCTGCTTCCTCGCTCGGGGACGGCTGGCAGCGTCTCCCCCTCCGCCTCCCCCAGTGTGCAGACGCCATCGACGCTGAGCTCCCCACCGTCCCCGAAGGCAAACCTGGGGGAGAGGGGGGTGGGAGGGGATGCTCCAAGGTGAGGTGATGGGAGAGGATGTTCTAAAATGAGATAATGGGCAAGGGTGCTCCAAAGTGGGGAGACACGAGGGGATGCTCCAAAGGGAGGTGATGGGAGAAGGTGCTCCAAAGTGGGGTGATGGAGAGGGTGCTCTAAAGTGGGGTGACAGGAAGGGATGCTCTAAAATGGAGAGGAGGCTCTAAAGCGGGGTGATGGGAGAGGATGCCCCAAAGCAGAGTAACCAGAGGATGCTCTAAAGTAGGGTGATGGAGGGTGCTCTAAAATGGGGTGATGGCAGAGGATGCTCCATGGATCCCAACATGGGCTGCTGGGAGCCCCCTGCCCCGGGCTCACCTGCGGAAGTGCAGCAGTCTGCAGGCGCTCTCGGGGGGATCCTCCTCCTCCTCTTCCTCACCCCCAGGGTCCCCCGCAGCCCGGGCAGCGCAGGCACAGCACCGAGGGATGCTCTCGGGCAGGGCAGCACAGGGCACGTTCTGCAGGCACCACGGCTGCGGGCTGGCATGGTTCGGTGGGTCTGGGGGAGACGGGACGTGCTTGGGAACACCCATGGGGACACGTTGGGGACACCAGTTGGGAGTGACTGGCACGCCATGGCGGGGGCTGGAAACTGGGCCAGAAAGTAGGGCTGGAAAGTAGGGCTGGAGATCTGCAGAGGTCAGGGCTGAGGCACCAGCACCTCCCCAAGGAGGGCTCTGACCCAGTGACAGTGCTTAGCACCCACCCCAGGGTGCTGGCCTGCCCCAGAGGGGCATTTCTATGAATCCCCACCCTGGGAGTTGCTGCCAGACCCAGCCATGCTGGGAAAAACCCACGCGCAGCGGTTTTCCAGCCCTCACGTGCTCGGTGTTGCGGGATGCCAAACTTCCCCAGGGAGGGGGTGCTGCCCCCGCCACCTCCCCAGCCCCGCCGTGCACCCCCCTGCCTTACCTCCCTCGCCCAGCTCCATCCTCCTCTCCGCCGGGTCCCCTCCGCTCTCCGTGCCATCACCCAGGCACGCCGTGCCCACGCCTCCGGTGGCCTTCGCACACCGTTTGGCCGCCCCGGCACTGTCGCCGGAAGCGCAGGGTCCGTCGGTGGGGCCGTGTGGGCGCTTGGCCGAACGCTTGCCCTCGCCGACGGGCTCATGGCCACCGTCCCACCGGGGAGCTTTGCAGTGCGGCAGCGACTGCTCCGAGTGCCGCGTCAGCCACGTCTTCTTCAGCTTGGTGTGGTTGCTGGGTGGGCATGGGAAATGGCTCCCGGGGATGCCCAGCGAGGGCTCGAAGGGGGTCAGCACCCCGCAGCCCACCCCCGGGCACCCATCGCAGTCTGGTGCGGGGCAGAGGCAAGTCGGGGGTGACTCTGGCTTGGCAAGGGCTGGTGGGTAGTGCCCGTCCGTGAGTGGGGGCGATGGTTCTGGTCCCCCCAGTCCTGTTGGCGAGCCAGACTGGAGGCTTTGGTACATGAGATGCTCGTCTTTGGGTTCAGAGGGCCGGCCTGGCCCTGGCTCCGGGGAAAAATCAGTGGCGTGGGGCTGTGTGCCCACCCAGGGACCCCCGCAGCCCCTCACCGTGCCAGGCTTCAGGAGGAAGAGGGGGTGGCTGGCGCCAGGGGGTGGCGTGCGGGCATTCGGAGCTGGCAGCGCCGAGCTGCCCCCCAACCGGCTGTCCCTCCACGGGGCTCCTGGCAGCTCCGGCACCGCTGGCTCTCCCTCCCCGTCTCTGTCCTGGCCTGCCCGGCCCTTGCCCAGCAGCTGCGATGGCGCTTGGTCCTTGGCCAGGGGGTGGAAGCCGGGTTCTTTCTTTGGGTAAAACTCCTGGAGGGGAGCAGAGGGACCATCAAGGCTGGTGACAACCCACACCTGGGGGTGTCCCTGCCTCCGCCACCCACGTCATGGGGAGGTGGTGATGGGGAGCATCCCGTGGCCCTGTCTCAGTTTCCCCTGCCGATCTGGGTAGCTGCCCAGTGCTTTCCAGCCCACGGGGGTGCCCGTGTCACCTCTGCCCGCGTGGGAAAGGAATGAGGAGCCGCAGCGGCGCGGGGTGCGACGGGCGCACCCACGAGTTGGCGGCTCTGCCTCCCGCCGCCTCCGTGACTCAGCCCGGGGCTTGGCATCACCCCGTGGGGGGAGAGCATCACCACCCCCAGGAACACATTGTCCCATCCCTTGGGGTGCTGTGACCCCTCTGCCAAGTGGGGGGCTGCCGATGCTGGGTGCAGCCGGGCCCTGCCCTGGGCACAGGTGCCAGCACCGTCTTTCGCAACCCGCCACTCCCAGCTGGGTTCAGCTGAGGCTGGAGCCTGCTGTCACCCAAGGGTGCCACGCTGAGCTGCGAGCATCCCCGCTCCGGAGCCAGAGCTGCGCCACTATGGGTTCCGGCACGGCCACCCGGGGTCACCCACCTCGTTCCCTGAGCTGGAGCCGTCGTCGAAGGGAGCCAGAGCCGCTTTGCACCTCGGCGAGAGCCCCAAGTAGAGGGGCTGGCCCCAGGCGGGCGCATAGGAGCCCAGGGGCCAGTCCGTGCCCGGAAAGTGCCCGTTGCCCATCGCCCCCGGTCCCTCCGTCCCCCTGCCGCCAAACGGGGGGTCAGCCGGGGGTCTGGTGGGCAGCAGCGAGGACAGGAGGAAGGGGCTGTGCTTGGCCTCCACAAGGAAGGGGCAGTGGCGGAAAGCCGGGGGGTCACCAGCCCCGTCCCGCGGCACGGCGCGGGGTTTGCCAGCAGTGCTGGGGCGCTGGCTCTCCAGCCCCGGGAAGGGCAGGGGGTAGCGGTGGTACGCGTGGCTGTAGAGGGCCAGGGGGGCCAGCATGGCCTCGGCCCACCGCGGCCCCGCGGGCTCCTTGCAGGGCTCAGCCCAGCCCGCCTTGGGCTGCCCGTTCCTGGGCGGCAGCAGCTCGGCTCCATCCTTGGGGCAGCACAGGGCGTCGCGCAGGCACGGTGGGGCCAGTGGGTAGGGACAGCCCAACCGGCCACTGGCAAGCTCCTGGGCTGGCCCTAGACATCCCTCAGAGCCTCTCCACGGACACCCCTTCTCCGTGGCGTAGCTCAGCTTGCCAGGCTCCAGGTAGCCCGGGAGTCCCATCTCAGTAGCGACGCTTCGTGGCAAGACCATCCCGCTGCTCTCCATGCCCTGGGTGTCCTGTGCTGCGTCCTGGGCTCTCCTCCACCGCGGCGGGGTCTCCCCCACCCTCGCGTCGCTGGCCATGCTGCTCCGACACTCATGTGGCGCTCAGCGTCGTCCCGGGCTGGCCGGACCCTGCGGGCAAGGAATGGGGCATCAGCGGGGCACCGCACAGAACGCTGCCAGGCAGCGCGGGGAAACTGAGGCGCAGAGATGCTGGGGGTTGGTGCTGCTCCATCCATGCTCGGTGGAAGGTTCCCTGGCACGGCGAGAGGTGCGCGATCCGGGGAGGGCACGTGGCCGGAGCGCTGGTCCCCACCCCGCCCTGTCCTCCCGGCACCCAGCCTGCACCTCCTGCCCACCCGTCCCTCCGCACCCAGCCTGGCCTTGCGCCCGGCTGCTGGCACCCAGCGTGGGGCGGCCTTGCCCCGCACAGGCATTCGCCTCCGGCCAGGGCTGGGCTGCGCTTCCCAGGAGGGTTTGCAGCGAGGGGGGAGCTCCCAGCGGCCCCTCCTGGTAGAGGCGCCTGGGGGGGTTTGCTGGGTGAGGGACCCAGGCCACCCACAGACGCGGGGCTGGGAGCCAGCCCTGGCAGTGGCCGCCATCGCATCCCTTCGCGGCGGAGCAAATGCCACCCCTTGCCCTCCTGCTCGCCCGGAGAAGCCAAAGGGGACAGACAAAATTGCAGCCCTGCTCTGGGTTGGGACAGAGCCACCTCGATGGCGGCACAGCCACAGGGATGGCGATGGGACGTGTGCCCTTGTCACCTCCCCTTCCCAAGGGAGGTCTAAGTCCCCGGTCCTACATGGCTGCCCAAGCCCCTGCTTGGGAAGCAGCCTGGACCACCCTGGGGACACCCACCCCATTCCTCTGGCCCATCCAGCCCCGCTCTGGGGAAGATGCTCCCAGCACATCTCCCTCCCGGTGCCCGTGGTCCCCTCAGCAATGCTGTCCCCTGCCCTTCACCCCATCCTGAGCACAAGGAGCTGGTCCCATGGCTCAGCGAGCATCCCCGCTGTCCCACAGCTACCTGGAGGGTCCATCGGGGACCCCGCTGCCTCCCCAAGACGAGCGGGTGCCTCCAGCAGTGGCACTAGGTCCCAGAGAAGCGGTACTGGGTGGACTGGAGCACCTAGACCCACAGGCTGAAGGGGTCCGGCTCCGGGATCTGGAGGAGGCAGAAAGCCGCCCGGGGGGCCCTGGGGATGTTCTTCTCCGAATGCTGGAGCTGCAGTTTTTGATCCATTGGCCTGGGGGGCTTCGTGCTCCTCCTGCCTATCGTCCTGCGAGCGGGGGGTCCCGGCGTGCTGGGGGTGGGTCAGGGAAAAGGGCACCCAAGAGAGTGACGGCGGCAGCGACCAGGATCGTCCCCTGGCTCTAGGCAGCCTTGAGCATCTTGGGGTGAGCGACGGCGGGACGAGGCAGCAGTGTGGGCTCTGCTCCTCCGCCAGCTCTGGCAGCGACTGGGCGAGCCGGGGGCTTGCTGGGGTTGCTGACGCCAGGGAAGCGGCGCGGTGCCACCCAAGCCTGGGGGTACCGGCGGCCGTGCCAAGGCAGGCAGGTGTGCTCTGCCCCATGCGAAGAAAGCGCCCTTTGTTCGGCGAGGCGGCCCAGCCGCCCCGGCGCTGATGAAAGGCGCTGGCCGCCCGCTCCGGGTGGAACCGGAACGGGAGAAATGCCGGGATAGGCCAAGCGCCCCAGTCCTGGCGCTGGGCGGGTTGGCGGTGTCATGGGACACATGGTCACCCGCTTGCTAGGGGTTCTGGGTGACAGCCCAGGTCCCCCCTGCCGCCATCCCTCCTCCTGCCTGGGATGAAGGCAGAGCTCCTCTGCCTCACCTCGGGTGGGAAGGGCAGGGTCAAGTCCGAGGGGTGCTGAGGCACTCACACGGAGCAAGAGGCTGCTGTGACACCGTCGCAATGGCACCACCAAAACCACCCCCCTGCCCCGCAGCCCACCGGGACCCACCGCCCTGCCTGCGCTCACACCTCACCCCCCACCACCAACATCTCCCAGCAACAAGCCACACCGACCCCAAACCCACCCCACTGCCCGCTCCCGGGGCAGGGGCGGTGCTCCAGCCGGGTACACCGGGCAGCGGGTCCCCTAGGTGGGCACCTAGCAAGGGACCGAGCGGGTGACTGGTGCCAGCAGCGCCGGGCAGGTTTATGTAATGGTGTGTCCCAGGGACACCCCGCACAGAGCTCGTACATCTTATATAAAGTGCTCGGCCTCCCCCGGCATGGCTCGGCACGGCTCGGCCTGGCTCGGCACGGCTTGGCATTGCTCGGCACGGCTCGGCATGGCAGCCCGGGGGCCGGGGGTGCGGGGCAGTGGGGTGAAGGCAGGCCACGGCCCTGGTGAGCAGAGCAGCATGATTAACACCAGACCACGGGCTTCGTCACAGCTCAGCAGCTGCCGTGTGGTCTGGCCCGGCGAGGAGCCACGCTTAACCCTTGCCAGCCACGGCTGGAGGCGCTGGGTGCCACCACAGTCCCGTCCGCGCGTCCCCATCCCACCTCCAACGTGGGGGAGCTCATAGCAGGGTCCCCTCGAGACCTGCTTGCGGTGGAGGGGGAGGTTTGGGGGGGCCGCGGCGCCTGGGTGCTGCTCATTGCACCCGCTGGGTGCCAGGGAACAGGGAGGGGACCCAGACAGGGCTCGGGGCATGGGCGAGCCCGCGCCTTCCTGCGATGAGAAGGTGCTGAAAGACAAACTCTCTGCCCGTTCCCTCCCTCCGTTCCCTGGGGACGGTGGTTCTGGAGGGGCTGGTGGGAGCTGGCAGCCAGGAGGGACCCCGGGAAGGGGTTGCAGCATCCCAGATGGGTCACTGGATGCCCCGGGCGGTCGGTGGTGCCAAGGGAGCGATGGAGAAGGGGTCAGGCAGGGAGAGGGACAAACACGAAGCCCCAAGGAGCCCTTACTGGGACAGGGCAAAGAGCAGGAACCGGGGGGATGCAGGAGGGAATTTCCCACCCTGCGCTGGGGCAGCATCTCTGGGTGCCACAGCCTCCCCCTGCCCCACTGTCCCAGCTGCCCCCAGCCATGGCGGGGCTGCTCCTCCCATGCCAAAGGAGCCCGGTGGCCTGGGGAAGCCTCCCCTGGGCCAGCACGGCCCTCGCAGGGCAGCCACGCTGCTGGCAAGCTCTGCTGGGGCTTGGCCACCATCCCACTCCATCCCCCCGAGCGGGCTCCGCGCCTGCCCCCCACGGCACAGCAGCTCTGGCCAGGGACCCCCTGCTCCTCGCCTGCCCCAGCACAACCCACAGAGGGTCCCCCAGGAAAATTCCGGGGGTCCAGGCTGAGCTTAGCTTTGCTTTGCTGGGAGAGGAGCAGTCCCAGGGTGGGGGGCTCTGCCTTGGTGGTTTGGCACAGCCGGCCCCAATCTCCCTGTTTTTTCCCTTAAATCAGAGGACGAGCCAAGCGCTGGCCAGAAAAACGCGGCGGGAGGCCGGAAGAGCCCGAATTAGAAACCTTGGCATCCCTGCCCTGCTCGACACCTGGGATGGCGAGAGATGCTGCGAGGACGCGGGGTGCAGGGACACTGTCCCCGCGGTGTCCCCTGGGACCAAGGTGGGATGCGTGACCATGGGGGGCGGGGGGCTCCCGGGCTGCTCCGGCGCTGGGGAGGTGGGGATGGACGGGGGTCCCGGTGCAAAGGGCTCACTGGTCACCCAGCAGCCCCTCTCTGCGCTGATGCTCGGGCAGAAGCCAGGCAGCCCTACCCTGGTGCCCACATCCCCTGCCCTGGCACCCCAGGGAAGGGCTCCGCAGCCCCCAGACCCACAAGCCACCTCCAGCTGGGAAAGCAGCCCCAAATCCAGCCTTTTTCTCATGCAAAATGGACTCGACTCAACATGCTGCTTCTCCAGAGCTTCCTCCAGCTCTTTCTGCTTCCAGAGCCTCAACCCTTCCTCCTCCTCCTCCTCCTCCTCCTCCTTCCAGCCCCAGCACGCACCTACCTGCCTCCACCGTGGCGCAAGTGAGGAAGATGAGGGCGCAGGCAGAAGAAGGCAGCCCCGTTCCCCCCCTGCTCGCCCAGCACCGGGCGCGATGGCCGCGAGAGCTTTCACTAATCTGCACCCGGTGCTTAAAAAAAAAAAAACACACAAGAAAAAAAAGAAAGAAAAAAAAAAAACCCAACACACCACCCCACGTCAACCCTTCAGGAGTCTGGAGGCTGCGGCGGAGCAGAGGGCACGGGAGGACACGCACTCCCACACGAGCAGCTTTCTGGGAATTAGGGCCACAGCCCAACTGCTCTGGCAGCCCGCGCTCCCCTCCAGCCCGGTACGGGCGGCCCGGGCAGCCGCCTCGCCGCTGCGGCACCGTACGGCCCCGCCACCGCGGGGTCGGACGCTTGTTCCCGGCCCTAATCTGCTTTCCTCTCGGGGAGGTGAGTAAGCGTCGCTAATCCCGCTCGTCTCGCTGCTGCGGAGAGACGAGCCGCTTCGCCCAGGCTGGGGGGCTGCAGCCCCGTGCCCCTTCGCCCCCTTCCTTACCCCGCCGCGGAGGTCGCCGCGTCTGCAGGCAGCTCCCGGTGCCCGGGATCCCCTCGGGATTCTCTGGGATGCTGCGTGACCTCAAGGTGAAGGCTGGGATGGGGCGAGGAGGCAGCAACCAGCTTGTCCCCATCGGGAGTGGGGACCGGGGAGGGGAACGTCGCAGCTACCCGCAGCCAACCCACCTTTGCCGGTGCCCCCCATGCCAGCCCCAGGCACGGCGGGAGGACGCTCAGGGGGATGCAGGACGCGATGCTGGGTGGTGCTGGATGCTCCCTTCGCCGCGTCCCTCCTTCCCATCCCGGGGGAGGACAGGCAGGACGAGGCGTCCTGGAGAGCCCCAGCACGAGGGCACAGCGCCCATCCTGTGCCACCCCCACCTTGGCTGCCCCCACCCACCCACCACTGGCCCGGGACTCCTGTTTACCCAGTCCAGCACCAGCAAACCAGCTTCAAATACCTTGATGTAATTAAAAGGTCATCCCCGGGTCCAACGGCTTAGGACGGCAGCCAGGGACACGGGCACCCGCTGCCACCCGTGCGGGCAGGACAGGCAGCTGCCCGCTTGCCCCAGCGTCCCCGGCAGCACCTACCTGGGAGCAGCTGGAGTCTCCTGCCCTCAGCCTGGGCCCCTCTTCTGCCCCTGCTGCCGGCCATCCATGGCGATGGGCAGGCTGGCACCGGGCTGGCGACGGGGCAGCACGGCTCCTGGCACGGGGAAATGAGAGTCACGAACCGTGGGCAGCCCCCTGCCCGCTCGCTGCCCCGTGCCTCAATTTCCCTTGGTGGCCGGTCTCCAAATCCCCTCTGGTGTCATGGCAGGGACGCGGAGCCGGAATCGTCCTCGGTGCCAGCGCAGCCAGGGCCAGGATGTGAGCGGGGCTGGCTGGGGACAGACAGGTCCCCGGGGAGGGGGCGGAGGGTGGGGTGGACAGGCGACTGTGGGGGTGGGGGGGGACGCAGCATTCCTTCAGCCGTGTCCTCCCACACTCCCGTCACCTCAAACGCCCCTTCCCCAGCCTCCCGCCGCCGCCATCCTCATGCTCGCCATCCTCATCCTCGCCAGCGGGGTGACGGCAGCCCGGGGGCAGGTGTTCGAGGACACGATGGTGGAGGGGGGGGGATGCAAGATAAGTGCCTTACCCGCCCTCAGCATGACGGAGGAAGGTCTTACCTGGCCGGTGGTGGCAGGGGGGTGGTCTCAGCCCCTGCCCTGCCAAGCCCCTGGCCCGTGGGCAGCACGCTGCCTGCAGCTCCGCATCGTGCCTCTGTGCCCTCTGCGGCGGGAGGCAGCTGAGAGCTCCCCGGGGGCTGCCAGAAAAGAGGCTGCATTTAAACAACAGACATAATTATGCTTTTGATACCGTCTGCTAAAAATACAGCGCCGTGCCGCGCCGGGAGCCATGTGTGCGCGGCCTCACATGGCTCCTGCCCGCCACAGCTGACTCAGGCGGCGAGGCTGGAGACGGGGGGAGCCCAGGGTGGGGGGGACAAGGGGCAAGGGACGCCCAGACCGCCGCCATGGAGGGGTCAGCCTGTGGGAGGGTGCTGCTCTGCTGGGGACCTCCGAAAGTGCTGGCTGGAGGGCGTGAGGGCAGCCCCAGGGATGGCACCAGCATCCCCCCTCCGACTCCTCCGGCAAGGCGGCAGCACCCAGGTTGGCTGCGGTGGGGTGGGATGAGCTGGGAAAGGGGCAGGGAGGGAGGTGGGGGGGCTGTGGCAGCGTGACTGAGTCGCTCGGTGCCATCAGCATGGGCTCGGGGGCGCTCGGCCGGTACCAGGCAGCAGCAGGGCAGGATGCACGAGGGTGATGAGGGGTGGGATGGCACCCAAAGCAACCAGCAGCTCCCCAGGGAGGTCTGGCCAGCGGATCCCATTAATGAGTAACGGCCCCTGGTGCTCCCTGGGGAGGAAGCAGAGCAAGCCATGGGCATGGGGCCATGGCAGCCCCTGAGCACTGACCTTTGGTGGTGCCAAGCCACCATGTCCAGGCTGCTGCCTGCCAGGAACGGGCAGTGCCTGTTCCCGAGGGCACCGGCTGCCTTGGGTTCAGTGTCATGCTTCATTGGATCATCAGACGTGGCCCCGTGCCCCTGGCAGAGGGGACACCCCTGTGTCACCCAGACCCCCCGCCAGCTCGCGGAGATGCAGGGAAGCCCCAGGAGGGGAGCGGGGGGCGCAGCAGGGTAGCTGTAGGAGCTGCTGCCCAGCCCTCGCTCCCACTAATGCCTTCCCAGAAGGAATCATGGAATGGGGTGGGTTGGAAGGACCTTCAAAGGCCATTGCGGTGAGCAGGGACATCTTCAGCTGGAGCAGGGTCCTCAGAGCCACGTCCAACCTGCCCTGGGATGTTCCCAGGGATGGGGCATGGACCGCCTCTATGGGCAACCTGGGCCAGGGTCTCACTCTGCACATTGTGAAGAATTTCTTCCTCACATCCAGCCTAAACCTCCCTCTTTTAGTTCAAAACCATCACCCCGTGTCCTGAGCTACAGCCCCTGCTCCAAAGTCTGTCCCCATCGTTCCCACAAGCCCCGAGAGGCTGCACTAAGGTCTCCCTGGAGCTGGACCGGGCAAGCTCAGGTCAGGCACTTAATTGCTGGGCTGGGGCTCTGCCAGCCGAGGGAGATTATGGCTTTGCTGACTGCAGCCTGGCACCAGCCCCCGAGCTGACACAGCTGGGCTCAGCACTGGCACCGAGGGGGCTGCCGCAGCATTGAGGGGACAGGCTGCACCACCCCCGGCAGGTTGTGTCCCCTCCTTGGATTTCTCTCCTCGGGGAATACACAGCACACACGCCAAAACAGGAGCTGGGCACCAGGACTCCTTGTTCCCTTCCCAGATCCATTGGTGTGGCTGGTGCCTCAGTTTCCCCCCAAGGTGCTGTTTCCCACCTTGGTCAGGTGGTCCCCGCTGACCTCCCACCCTCACAAGTTATGACTCTTGGGTTCTGAGGCTGCTGCTGTCCCACTGGCAGCACAGCCCCTACCTCCCCTGGGGCTGTGGGACCCCATTCCTGGAGGAACCTCAGCACCCAGCTCAGCACCCAGCAGCCTCCCGGGGCTGTATCCTTGGAGGAACTGCGGTCCCTAAGCAGCTTTAGGTGGATTACGGGCACCCCCCTGGCCCTTGCGCTGTCCCCACCCAGCCTTCCTTCGCTGCTTTAAGTAATCGTCTCTGAGACAATTTTACATGGCTAATCCAGCCACCTCCACTTAATCTGCCCCAACACCCCTGCCTGCCCCGGGCTGCCTCCCTCTGCCAGCCCTGGGGGGGGCCTGCAGGCAGGGACCGATGCTCTCGCTGCCCTGGGAAGACCCCCAAAAGCAGAAAGCAGCCAGGGGCTAAAAATAAAGCCGGCCTGAGGGGTGAGGGCAGGAAGGATTGAGAGCAAGGGGATTGGTGCCAGAAAGCAGGGCACCAGGGGACAGGGGCGGCACAGGAGCCGCCTGGTCACCTTGTGCCACCCTGCCTGCCCCACACAGGCTTTGTGCCCCTGTCGTCCTCGAGCTGGGCAGGGGACAAGTCCGCAGGGGAAGGGGCGAAGGGAGCCGAGACCCTCCCGGGTGAGATTGGCAGGGAGAGGGCAGCTGCCCATGGCCGGGGCCGTGGGGGCATGCCAGGGCTGGTGGCCAGGACGGGGACATCTGTCTGTCTGCAGCCCTGGCTGAGTGCCAGCATCTGGGTGTCCCACCAGGGTCACGGCGGCGACCGCTGCCACACCACAGGGGACATGGCTGCTGCAAGGAGGGCCTGAGATGAACCCCTGCACCCCAGCACCCACCTCCTGGCACCCTCAAGTCCTGCTCTGTCCCACCGAGACCACACACTGCACCCCCTCCCCACAGCCAGAGGCATCCCAGAGGGTTCCCCCCCAGCCCCAGCGCCCAGGGAGGGGGACAACGTTTCAGAGGGGACAACCCCTGTTTCTGGAAGTCTGAAATAACATTTATTTTAACTTGTACAAACCCCCTTCGTCTGGGGGGAAAGAACGTTAAAAACCGTGTGGTCCCGGGCAGGGCATCCCACTTTCAAGTATGGGGGAGTCAGCCTGTAGCTGGGGGGGCGTCCGTGGCCAGGGGCTGTGTCTTTGGCTTCAGGGGACAGATGGGACAAGGCACATCCCCCCCACCCCGAGAAGAAGAAATGTGGGGAGGTATCACAGCAGCAAGAGAAGGGGGGGCCCAGCACAGCCCATAGTGTTTGTGGGCGTGGGTGGAGGAGGAGGAGCTGGACCCCACGGGAGAGGCGCCAGCGCCCACCCGTAGCTGCGGGGTCAGGCTGAGGTGACACAGCTGGGGGTGCACGGTGCAGCCGAGCGGGCGCAGAGGTCAAAAAACGTATTTACAGTGTAAAACAGGGAGGAGCCCCCTCCCCAGAGCCGGGGAGGCACAAACCGTGGCTCCCTCCTGGTGCTGCAGCAGCAAACTGGCGTTAAGACTCCGTGGCAGAGGGATTTTCCGATGCCGTTAGTTGTCCTGCTCCGACGCAGACGCTTTCTTCCTGATCCGGCTACGCAGGAGCCGGGACGAGCCCTGGGCAGGAGGAGGGATGGGTCAGGCCCCCCTCGTCCTACGCCCGAGCCACCACGTTCCCACCCCACGGTACCTCTTTGCTAGACGTCACCTTCTTCGCCGCGCGCAGGCTCTGGCTGCGGGAGAGGGGTCTGCAGTCCCGGCTGCGGGGCGAAGGCTCCGGAGAGACCTGGAAGTCCGACCACAGCTCCTCATCCTCCGTCTCGCTCTCGTGCTGCCGGCCGGCTGGCAGCGTGTTGTAGGCTGGGGACGGGGGGACAGGATGGCTCTCAGCGTGGTCCCCCTGCCCTGAGCCTCCCACCACTGTGCTTCCACCTCCCCCAGCTCACCCAGCAGCTGCCGGCGGCTCTGCTGCTCCTCCAGGTACAGGGGGTCCCGGTAGTGCACGGGGGTCTCGTCGGGGATGGAGCGCAGGTCCTGCATGCTGAAGCTGCGGAGCCGCCCGGCCAGCGCGCCCTGGCTCTGGTGACGGGGGGACACAGAGAGGGCAGCGTTGAGCCCCAAAGCACCAACAGCCCACCGGGCTCCATGCCCAGAGAGCCCTCTCCTGACACCCTCACGCCACCCACGCAGGGGCAGCAATTTCCTGCCGGGATCCTGGGGCTGAAGCTCAGAGCACCCTGCCCCATTACCGGTACCTTGGCAGCCGCCTGAACCGCGGCCGTGGCTGCCAGGTTGAGGCCTCTCTTGCCAAAGTGCACCATCATCTCGTAGCTGCGTTCCCTGGCCTGGACGACGTACGTGTCGATCTCCTGCCGAGACAACCGTGGCGTCTCCCAGGGCATCGCCAGCCCAGGTTGCTGCTCGGAGGGCTGGGACCCCCGCAGTGCACATGGGACCACCCCAAAGCCACGCAGCCCCTTACCTTCTCCTTGCGTGACAGTGTGGGGTGCACGAACTTGCGGTAGAGCAGGCTGGCCCCGCGGGTGTAGGGGGAGAGCAGCCAGAGGACAAAAGCCATCTTCATCTCATAGTAGAAGGGAAACCTGACGGAGAGAGGGAGAAAATGGGGTCCCCAGGGCATGGGGATGCCAACAAACCCGCTCCCCCCGCAGCAGCGGTGCCGCAGACCAGCCTCACCAGGAGATGAGCAGGTCGGTGAAGGTCTCCGTGGCCATGAAGAGCGCAAAGACGATCCAGTACATCATCCAGCGGACCTAGGAGGAGCGGGCAAGCCCATCAGCCCGGGGCCAGAGCCTGGGAAGGAGCTGCCCAGGGATCCCTACTCACGTATTCCCGGATGTTTTTGCTCTTCACGGCTTTGTAGGAAGCGTAGGCAGGGTAGAGCATCCCAAAGACCAGCCTGTAACGGAGCGGGGGGGTGAGGCACACCGGCCACCCCGTGTAGAGCAGCAGCAGTAGGGAGTAGCCGAGCTGCCTGCCCCAGCGCCGGAGCTTGGCCTTGAGCCCCTCCAGCACCATGCCGGCCCCAGAGCCACCGGGGAATGGGACAGCACCGTCCCGGGGAGCCGGCTACGAGCCCAGCGTCGCTCCCACGCGCTCGCCCACCTCGGTGGGGACCGGCCAGACCTGTCGAGGCGGTGGCGGGAGCCACGGCGCAGGCTCGGCTCCATCCGGAGGAAGGAATGGCCCCGCCGGAGCGATGCTGGGTGCCAACCGCAGCCCCGCCGGTGGCTCGGCCATTGCTGGCCATGGGCCGGGGGGAATCGCCTGCCTGCAGCTGGCATCGCACCCGCCCTCGGCCAGGTCCACCCCACCACCACCTCCTGCATGCCCCTGACCTGGGGAGGGGGCTGTGGTGCCCCCACCCCTCAAGGGGCTCCTCGGGCATCCCTGGCCACTAGCCACCCAACCCAGCTGGCCACAGGGGAGCCAGCGGGCCTGCAGAGCGGGGTCGGTGCTGGGGACGGGGACCCTCCAAGACCACGAGAGCCCCGCCAGGACTGGGGTGGGGGGGCCGGCAGCAGCTCTGGGGTCCAGGACGCTTACCCGGGGCGGGGGGCAGTCCCTAGTCGCCCCCATGCAAGCCACCCCGGGCCGCCCCCCAGCAGAGACTCCCCACCGCTCCCAATTCCTGCCTCCACCAAGCACCCCGCGCCCCCCGTCCCCGGCACAGGGACCCCCCGGCACAGGGACCCCCCGGCACAGGGACCCCCCGGGGGCGCTGCCCGTTAAACAGGGACCGCGGCGTGGGGGTGGGGGGGTCTTGCCATCCCACCCACCCCTCCCATAGCCCCCTCCCCGGTGCACCGGGCCCCCCCTCACTCAATCACTCGGCTGAGCATCCAGGACACCATGGTGCGGGCGGGCCTGCGGCTCCGGGCCCGGCCGGGCGGCTCCGCACTGTCCCGCCGCTCCGGGACCCTCCGGGATCCGCCGAGACCCCCCGAAAACCCCGGACCCCGCCCAGAACAACTTGAATGTTGCAGCCGCCGGCTCTGCGCATGCGTCGTCACGGCCCAGCGGACGCACCGCAAGGTTCTTAAAAGGGTAACGCTCTTAAAAGGGTAACGCTCTTAAAAGGGCAATGCTCTTAAAAGGGCAATGCTCTTAAAAGGGCAATGGAGTCTCTTAAAAGGGTCGCACCCTCCAAGCGCAGCGATGGGGCCCGGCGATTCATACACCTGCCCACCAAAATAGTTCGGGTTATGTTTATTTTTTCTTAAAGCAGCAAGCAGGGAGACAAAAACCCTTTGCGTGGTGCTGGGGAGTTTTTTTTGGCTGTGGAAGGGGTGTTTTTGTGATGCTCAGGTGGGGCGCGTGGGTGGCGTGGGGTGCCACCGAAATACCGGGGGGGTGCGAGAGGTCAGGGAGGGTTTGGGCGGAGGTGGGAGCGCTGCTGGGTCATGCCAAGGCAGTCAGCTGCGCTGGCACCAGCCTGACGTGTTGGTTCAGCGGGGTTTAGCAAGATCCCCTCCCCGCTGCACCTCACCCGGGTTCATGGGTGCGCGTAACCCCAAGCACCCACTCAGGCGTGTTGCTGAACCGGGGCCAGGGCTCTGCAGCGGGCGTGGAGCCCTGCGAGATGCTGGGAGACAACAGAAGCTGCTTCCTCCTCCCGGAACCGAGAGTCTTCTCCAGTGGACCTGACATCGCCTCCCTGGGCCACCTCCCCCTTGGCCGTGCATCCTTGGCAGTGGTCCAGGCCACCCCGGCTCCCTCGTCCCCAATCACGGCCACTGTCGGGATGCCAGCACCCCTCTGCAGATGCCCTTTGTGCTTCCCGCCTGGCTTTAATATCTGCCCTTTCCTGGTGGGGAAACTGAGGCACAGAAGTGGGGCAGTGCCTCATTGCGGCACCGGTTCGGGCTGGGCTCCAGGGCTGGGTGCTCTGCCCCGCCTCGCACCCCGGGCAGGGCTGGATCCGGGTGCGGGGGCTGCACTGGGGAAGGGACCAGGTTCAGGCCCTGGTCAAACCCAGCTCCCAGCAGCCGGCTGTGCCCTGGGGTGCCTGTTACCTTCGAGAGGATCTTTATTTATGAGCTTAATTGGTGGTTTTTCACCTCCATATTTATATCCCTGGGGGACAGGGAAGTGCTCCCCTGGAAAACCAGCCGGGCGGGTGCTGGTGCAGCTCGGGGTGCTGCAGGCTCCGGCTGGGACTCCCCTCCCTGGGGAAACACCTTCTGTTTCCCCCACCTCCACCACCACCGTGGGCCAAGGCATCTGCAGCAAAAAGGACCAGGCAAGCCCTGGAGGACCCTGAAACGAGGAGTTCCCCGCTCTGGGGCTCGGTGGGCAGACGCAGGCGGAGCCGGGAGTCACAGTGTGTTTATTGTGGGGAGCGTTTCGGCGGGCGCGTACACCTCGGGTAGGGCTGGCACCGGGGCCGTGCGCGGAGGGGGACGGCAGCAGGCCAGCCCTGCTCCTGCGGGTGGAGGCAGCGCCTCGGCAGCATCCCGCCAGCCTGGAGCATCCCACTGGCCACAAGCATCCCATCCACCTTGGAGCATCCCATCCACCTCGGAGCATCCCATCTGCATCTACCTCGGAGCATCCCATTGACCTTGAGCATCTCATTCTCCTCAGGGCATCCCATCTGCATCCACCTTGGAGCATCCTGCGGGCCTCGGAGCATCTCATCCACCTTGGAATAGTCCATCTCCATTTGCCTCAGAGCGTCCTGCTGGCCTCAAGCATACCATCCTGCCTGGAGCATCCCACCCTCCTGGGAGAACCCCAGTGTCCTGGGAGCATCCCAGCCCTGCCCGTGCACATCCCTGCCTGCCGCCCCCCTCCCTGTCCCCCAGACCTCCCTGCCGCCAGCCTCCAGCCCATTGCCTGAGCGGGCAGAAGCCCCCGCGTCCCCCCAGTCCCGGCCAGCCCAGCCAGCACCGCAGAGCCGGCACCCAATGGCATTGTTCTGCAGGGTGAGGGGTGTCCCACCCTCCTGCCCGCATCCCCTGGGGGCTGGATGGGGTGCCTGTGGGTGCTGCACATGGAGGAGCTGGGAGTACTGGGGGGAAAATGGGGGCCGTGGAGCTGGGTGCTGTCCTGGGGTGGGTGAATGTCGGGGGGGCTGGGTGTGGGGCTGGCACTGGGCTGTGCCCAAGGGGCAGAGTCGGCTGAAGGCAGGAGGACAAGGCTGGCGGGAGCATGCGTGTCCTTGGGGAAGGCGAGACCCGCATCGGGGCCATGCGGGCAGCCCGGGCTCTGCCTCCCCGCTAAAGGCTGAGGTCCACCACCACATGTCGGTAGACCAGCGTGTTGGCCTTGAAGCTGGGAGCCAGGAGGAGCTGCACATCGGCAGCCGGCACGTAGCGGAAAGCCCGCGGCGCCTGCACTGACAGCTCCTGGAACTTGACGAATTTCTGCTTCTCCTCTTCCCACAGGTAGATGTGGGTGAAGGAGAAGTCACTGCCCAAGGCCAGGTACTGCCGCTGCTCCACGGCGAAGGGCTGCATCACCATGGAGCCGCGCGACGGCAGCGTCTGGACCTCGATGAAGCGCTGCCCTTCCCATCGCACCACCTTGGAGTCGCCGATGTAGCGGCTGAGGCAGAGGAACTGGTCCCGCTTCACCCTGAAGTGCTTCACCATCTGCACGTCCAGCATCTCCCCCACCTCCCCCTGGGGCACGAACTGCTTCTGCGCCCGGTTCCACTGGTAGATGACAGGGGCTTGGGAGCTGCTGGAGATGATCAGCCGGGGTTTGCCGTCGTTCTCCACATACTCCACGTCGGTGTCGCGGTGCCAGGCATGGAGAGCTTGGTGGGAGTAGAAGCCGTTCTGGTTGAGGCGGTAGAGGCTGGTGGAACCCGCCTTGGAGCTGTCGGCGATGACAAAGTACCAGTCGCCTTCGATCTGGAAGGCCTCGATGTCGTTGGGCTTGCGGGTCTTCTGGCTGTCAATGTCCTGGATCTTGATGAACTTGTCCACAGCGGTGTCCCAGCGGTAGATGTAGGAGCCGCCGAAGAGCTGGGCCACCACCACGTACAGCTGGTTTTGCGCCACAATGGGCTTGCAGTGCACCGCCGAGTGAGCTGCTGGGAAGGACCACGTCACATCACCCACGATCACCCAAAACGGGGGTCACGACCCGGGAGGGGACCCCAGCCTTACCGGGGATGCGGTCGAAGTCACGCAGCTTGCGCTCCACATAGTCCCACTTGAGGATGGTGCAGCTGCTGGCACCGGGCTGCGCCAGGGCAACGTACAGGTCGCTGGCGTAGGTGAAGGGCTCAGCCGACACCGACTGGAAGGGCAGGACCTGGTGCACCACAAAGTCTGCGGGGAGAGGCAGTGGTGAGGGTCTGGACGCGCGGGAGTGGGGTTACGTGTGGCCATGGTCCCTTACCCGTGGTGATGCACTGGAAGTCACCGAGTGCCAGGTCCCGGATCCGCTGCCCCTCGAACTGCCCGGGGCTGCTGCAGAAGATGGCAGGGACTGTGGTGTTGGTGCTCTCCAGCCACTCCACCAGCCACTTGATCTTGCAGTCACAGGCCAACGTGTTACCTCGGAGGTCCCTGGTGAAGTCAGCACCGAGTCACTCCCCAGCACCCAGCCTGGAGTGGGCAGAGCTCCCTGCCCGGGCCCCCAGCACCGGAGGTCCCCCTCTACCCAGCTCAGTGTCCCTTACAGGTCGCTCAGGATGTCCAGTGGCTTGAAGAGGTCCCGGGGCAGCGTCTGCAGGTTGTTGTTGGCCAAGGACCTGGGGGATGAGAGGGGACATGGAGGTGACACAGCCCTGGTCACAGCGAGGGGCAAGAGCCATCCCCCATGTCCCCAGGGACCACCTTGGTACTCACAGGTGGGTCAGGGACTTGAGCCCACGGAAAGTGGCCTTCGAGAGCGCCTGGATGTCGTTGTTCTCGATGAACCTGGGGCAGGAGGAAAGGGTGGCACGGCCATCCTGAGGGAACAATCCCTACGGATAGCCCTGCCCTCCCCACGCCCTCCCCAGGACCATCCCGGTGTCCCCGTGTCCCCATCCCACGCACAGGTACTGGAGGTGTGACAGGCCGGCAAAGGCGTTGTCCCCAATCAACGTGAACTTGTTGGAGTTGAGCAGGCTGCAAAGAGAGGGGGTAGGTGTCAGCGCTGGGGTCAGGCAGGATGGGCACAGGGGCACCAGGATGCCCAGGATGGTCACAGGGGCAGTGGGATGCCCAGGATGGGCAGGGGAGCACCAGGATGCCTGGCCACCGGCGTGGGACACGTACAGGAACTGCAGCGAGGGGATGTGGGCGAAAGCTGCCTCTCGGATCTCTGTGAAGGCTGCGTTCACCATCGTCCTACCAACGAGACGAAGCTTCAGGGCTATGCAGGAGAGGAGAGGGCAGCAGGGGGGCTCTGCCACCCCCGTGCCCCTCAGCACCAGCCCCACTGACACCCAGGGCGTGCCAGTGCCCACTCAGGGTGCTGGGCAGGGGACATCTCGTGGGACAGCAGCCCCACGGCAATCCCCCCATGGCTGGCACCCACCCCACACGTGCCCACACCCTGTGGCACCCCATGGCTTGAGTGTGTGTGGATAAACACACACGGACACGCAGACACACAGACACACACACGCATCCACCACGCTCGTGCGCCTGTACAAGGCTCCGGGGACTCGCCGCATCCCCAGGGACCTGCCAGCCATGTCCCCTTGGGGCTCTGGTCCCCAAGGTCACATCAGCCAGACGGGCTGCAGCCCTGCTGCATCCCTCGCTGACGGGTGGCTGATGTGCAAGGAGACCTGCCACCGCCACAGGACACGGGGACCAGAGCCAGGGTATCCCCAGCCCCCTCCTTCTCCGAGAGACCCCCGCACTGCCCGTACCCCACTCCGCCACGCCGTTGCCCCCGATGAGCACACAGCGAGTAGCTGTCCCTGCCACCCCAGGGCAGCCAGCAGCCCTCACCAGCCCTGCACCCCCCCGGAACGTGACCTGTTCCCTGTCCCCGTCGCTGTACCCTCCCCACCCCGGGTACTCACAGCGAGATGATCTCGGGGGGCAGGTTCCTGGGCACCGCCTTGGAGTCCACGCAGAAAGCCGTGTCCCGCGTGCAGGAGCAGCTCGGGGGGCAAGGGGGTGGCCGAGGGGGCCGCCGACCCCCAGCCGGCAGCCAGAGCCAGGCCAAGGCGAGGAGGAGGAGAGCGGAGAGCTGGCCCTTCAGCATCCTCCTGCCGTGCCGCAGCTCCATCACGCCCTGGTGTGGCCCTGCTCTGCCTCCCGGAGCTGGTCCCTCTCCTCCTGCGGTGCCTGGAGCTGCGACAAAGCCGTTTTCCTCTTCTCCTTCCACGAAGGTTTCAGCGTGGAGGGGACGCGGAGGCTGCGGGCGCCCGAGCAGCCGCGCTGCAGCTCACCATGCTCCTGTGCTGCTGGGAGGAGGGAGGGACGGAGGGAGGGATGTGGCTGAGCGCCAGCGCCAGCATCCCTGAGCACGCGTTAAACCCACCGCACGTGCGCACGCTTGGGGGGCACGACGGAGCGTGGGGTGGGCGGCCACTGGGTGCACTCAGAGCGCACCAGGATGGGGGGCAGGAGGGTACCCGCAAAGGCGGTGCCGCCATGGCTCTCCCGCCCCATTGCCTCTCCCGGGTGCCCGTGCTGCAGTGCTGCCCACGCCAGCTCCCTGCCCGGCCTGGCAGCAAGTGCTGCTGGGCTGCAGAAGGCACTGGGCACCCATCCATCCCGTCCCAGGCACGACATTCCCGGCCAACAATGAGCCCAGCCATCTCCTTCCCCGCACTGGGGGGGGGCCACAGCTGCCTGTGCTCAGGGCTGGGGGGACCCCTGGGGATGCGCGCTAAGGGTGCTGGGTCCTCGGCCAGAGCCCAGGGATGGGTGCGGAGGGCGAGCGTGCCCTGCCTGCCCGCTGTTTGCCTTGGCCCCCCCATTCCGTGAGGCAAATGCCAGGAAAGGGCGCTTGGAGGTTTCATCCCCCCTCCCTGGCTCCTCTCCAGGCTCAGCAAACAGCACAAGTGGCACCTTGGCAGCCGGAGTGGCCCCAGCCTCCTTCCGCACACCCAGGACCCTACAAATACCCCCTGGCTCCAGCTGGCAAAGGGACAGGAGCCACACAGCGAGGGAAAGCGAGATGGACGGCAGCTCCAAAGAGGCGCTGATAGAGGAGGCACCTCCGGTAAGGAGCACCCATCACCCAGCCTGGGGAGCCGGCGCGGGGCTGAGCACCGTCCGCCTCCCCCAGCCCTGCGGTGGCGGCTCAGCCAGGTGCTCCCCTGTGTCCCCAGAGGTACACGGCCTCCCCCCGCCTGCCCTGCATCCCCCACCAGCTCAAGTGCCTCCTGATCGTGGCGGTGGTGGTGGTCCTCCTCGTGGTGGTCATCGTCGGCTTCCTTCTCCTGGGGCTGCATATCACCGAGACACACGCCGAAACGGTGAGGCAGTGCCGGGAGGGAGCCGCGGTGACGGTTTGGGAATGGGGTGGATGTTCAGGGATGAGGCTGAGACCCCCACAAAGCTCCCTGACATCACCCCACCCCTGCCTGGCAGGTCTTGCGAATGACCATCCATGGCCTGGATGGTGAAGGGACCCCCCAGCACCTCTCCATGAGCAAGAAGGAAAGAACTGGGACGTTCGCTGTGCGGGATGGGCTCAACACCTCCGCTGTGGTGGTCTACGACTACAGCAAGGTGCGTGGGCAGCCCCGGGGACAGGGCACAACGGGGTGGGCGACAGCGGCGGGGATGGGGCTGAGCTGACCTGGGTCTGTCCGCAAACAGCTGCTGGTCAGCTACAGGTCCTGGCGTCACCGCGCCTGCTACATCACCCGCATGGACAACAACAACATCCCGGGGCTGGATGCTGTCACCGAGACCTTCCAGCGTCGGCAGGTAAGTGGTGGCCACCCCGCTCAGATGCATCCTGGTCTGCTGGGCTAGTGGCAAGTACCTGCTGGAGGGGAGGCTACCAAGGGTGGTAGCCCGCTCCATTGTCCCTCCTGCAGGCTGAGATGAAGGAGGCTGGGAACAACACCATGCCCTTGGCCGACCGCTCCATCCTGGGCACCACCGTGAACATCCTCTGCAGCACCGTCCCTGTGTACTGGGCATAGCGCTGGCTGGGCTGGGGACAGCGGGACGGGGATGTCACCGTCCCCACGCTCCCCGCATTGCCTTCCAGGCAGGATGCCCGGGCAGCTCTCCTCCTCCCCTGTCTCCAACCTGCGTGTGGCCCCGGGGACAGCCACCCCGCTGTCGGGGTGCTCGGTCCACAGCCGCTGGGCACCGCGGCTTCTCACGGCACTTGCAATAAACCAGTGGGGTTTGCTTTGGGATTCACGCTTCTGTCTGCAAAGTAAAGCCTGTGCCCCTGCCCCCGAGTACTGCTCCTGTCGTTCTCCCTGCACTGGCCAAGCAGCCCTTCCCAGGGTGCCAGGGAGAGGTAGCACAGTGCCCCTGGGATGGCTTCCTGTGGGGTCCAGCGTGGGAAGGTGCATCCTTCACATCGGATGTGCTCAGGGCGAGGACCAGCCCAGCCCAGCCAAGGAGCACCCGCTCCCTAGGGCAGCAGCGCATCCTCCACACGGCCAGTGTCCTCCCCGTGCCCTCCCAGTTTGCACAGGGGGAGGACGAGGTGACAGGGGCAGCCTCTGCTTCTCCAGCCCATGGGCACAGCAGCACTCAGCCAACCCCGGCACCCCGTGGGGTCTTGGCCACCCCTTTGGGAAAGGTCCCTGTAACTGTCCCCTCCTCAGGCAGATGGGGACAGAGGGGCTGTGCCACATCCCCGGGGGGGCGCAGGGCATCCACGGACACCATAAGCCACTTGCTCCAGCTCCCCTCCACCCCTGACATGTCCCCCGTCTCCGGCAGCTCCAGCACCGCTGCCCCAAGGCACCGGGGAGCATCCCTGGGGGGCTCCTCCAAGCACTGCACTGGAAAACAGGGCATCAACGGGGCTGGGAGGGAGATAAGAGACCCCGGGAGGACCCCAGCCAGCCCTCCCCAGAAATGTCCTGGCCCTTCATGACCCTGGCAAGGAGCTGGATCGGGAAAGGTGCCTGCAGCCGAGGAAGGTGATAAAGGCTCCCATGGCCTCTCCTGTGCACGGTGTTGGAGAACAAACAGCCGCTCGAGGGTCTCCTGTGCTCCTCGTCACCCTGGGACAGGAGACACTGTGAAACACGGGGTGTGCACCCTCACCCCCACAGCCGGCTGCAAGTGTCAGGGGTCCCAGGGGGCTGAGGAGGGGTCCCAGGGATGGCTGAGCCCAACTGCAGGAAAGGTTCATGTCTGGTGCCAGTTGCACCGCGGTGGGTGACGTGCCAGAGACAAGACCCCCCTCACCGAGCAAATCCACACCACGGGCAGCCCCAAAAGCCCCAGCACCCATAACATGAGCCCCCACATGCCTGAGTGTCCTCAGGACCAAAGCTGTGGAGCACCCAGCCCAGCCTCTGTCCGGGAACATGTCCCCACCCGGTGGTGACCCCTCTCCCACCCTAACCTTGCGCTTTGTGGAAAGCTTTGATGTCCATGGGCACTTTGCCACTTCGAGCAGCTCCAGGTGCCCGAGCCGGTGAAGGGACATGGGCACCGAGCCAGGTCTCTCCTTGGCTGCGGCTATCGCCGGATGCTCCACCTTGGAGGGCAGCTCTAACCCACGTAGGAAGGTTTGCTTTGGCCCCGACGCTTCGCTCGTGCTCAGGGACAAGTGTCCTCAGAGCCTCTTGACCAGCGGGTTCCCAGGGATATCCAGCCCGGGGAAGGCAGTCAGCAAACACAGGAGAAGTGTCCCTTGCACAACTGCACCCCAGGGTCATGAGACCCTTCACAGGGGCCACCCTGTTCCCCACCCCTGCAGCCCAGTATAAAACCCTCTGTCCCAGATGTTGTAGGGCAGCCCTGGCTGGGAGGAGGAGGAGGAGGAGGCGGAGGCGGCAGCGGCAGCCATGGAGAGCAGTGTGAAGCAGGTGGTGGTTGAAGAGCACCTGGTGAGTCCCTGTGACCTGCAGCAGGGTGGCACTGCCACGCTGGGGGTGTCCCTGCGCCCAGCAGAGCTGCTCGGCACAGGGCTTTGCCCAGTTTATCCCAGCGAGGCACCGGTGTGATGGAGGAAGAGCCCACGGGATGCTTCATCCCCGGAGCTCAGAGGCAGCGGGGAGGGAGCTGCTTCCTGGGGCATCCCCCAGCTCCCAGCTCCTTATCCCAGCTCTTCACCTTTCCCATGCCCACAGGACCCGGAGGGCTGTTGCAGCTCCGGTTGCTGCAGTCCAGGCTCCTGCTGCTGGCCCTGCGCCGTTTGCTGCACCAAGTGCTGTGCCAGGTGCTGCTTGCCCCAGTGCTGCAAATGCCCCAGCTGCCCCAGCTGCCCCAGCTGCCCCAGCTGCCCCAGTTGCCCCGGTTGCCGCGGTTGCCTCGGCTGCCCCGGCTGCCCCGGCTGCGGCTGCCTCAAGCGAGCCCTCTGCTTCGTGCCTCGCCTGCTCTGCTACCTGCCCCGCAAGCTCCTCTGCTGCGGCCAGCTCAAGTGCCTCCTCATCGTGGTGGTGGTGGTGGTCTTGCTGGTGCTCATCATCGCCGGCGTCCTGCTGATGAGGCTGCACGTGGACCAGTGGCACGTCGACACCGTAAGTAGGGATGCCCGTCACCCCTGGGGAGATGGGGGGGGCTGCCGCAGGTGCTGAACATCCCCTCGCCCCCCATGTCCTGCAGCTGGGGATGTGGAGAGAACCGGCTTGGGAGGAGAATGCGGCCACTTTCTACCTGGATGGTGGGGATGGAAACCCGGCCATGGTCATCTATGACTACAAGAACGTAAGCGGGGGGTCCCGCACGGCCGGGGGACGGGGACAGGGCGATGGGACCGAGCTCATGTGGGTCTGTCTGCAAACAGCTGCTGGTCAGCTACAGATCCCAGCTCCACCGCGCCTGCTACATCACCCACATGGACCAGGACAACATCCCGGGACTGGACACCACCGCCGAGACCTTTCAGCGCCGGGAGGTGAGTGCCCAGATGGCACCGGGCAATGCCCCGGCACAGTGCCTCGTGCAGCCTGCCTGGTGAGGAACCGGGGTGCAGCATCGCGCTGCTGCTGCTTCCTTTTTCCTTCTCTTCCCTGGCCAGGCTGAGAAGAGGCTCGCCATGCCCCTGGCCGATCGCTCCCTGCTGGGCACCACCGCCAGCATCCTCTGCGCCAGCATCCCCATCTACTGGGCTTAGCCTGGGTGAGGACGAAGGGTCCCGCTGCCCGCAGGGGGTGGGCAGGGAGGGACCCCCACCCCCCCAGCAGCACCCTCAGCCCCAGCTTTGCCTTGCAGCATCCCCGACGGACAAGGCGCTGCAGCCCCTCCGAGAGCATCACCGACACCGATGGGCTCTCCCCAATTTCGGGAGGTGCCAGGGGGATGCCGGGGGGATGCTGAGGGGATGCCAGGGGGGTGCCGCGGGGCTGAGCAGGAGATTGTGGCGTCAGGGGGGCGGGGGGGTTGGCGTCTGGGGGTTCTGCTTCGCCGCGCAGTGCTGCATCCCCGCTGCAAGCGGGGTGCCGGGGCGGGGGGCTGGGGGTGGTGGGTGGGTGGCTGCTTGGGCGAGCGCCGCGCCGGGGGACAGCTGGTTTGTCACTTGAGTTTTCTCAGCTTTGCCAAACCCAAGTGCAAAAATGAGCTTAAAAAAACATGACATTTAAAGACAGAAAATTCCCCGTTCCAGTTCTTCGCTCCCTGCTCGCCCGGCTCCCGGCAGCTCCCATCTTCCTTTCCCTTAAAACATGCATTTAGAGGCAGATTTCTGATGCGGGGGGCACGGGAGGCACCCCCCGAGCATCGCTCGGCACCGGGGCACGGGGGCGACCCGAGCTCCCCCTGCTCCTGCCCGCCCTGCCAGAGCCAAGGCTGCCCTGAAGGACGGATCTGTCCTCTGCCGCCCCGCACCACGGAATAAAGGATGAGGGGAAAAATCAGGTCTCGGAGCTATTCCTGGCGACAACCCGCGTCGAGGGCAGCCGCGGCCACCAGACACTGCCCGAGGACCGGCACTGTTGGACCGGGATGCTGGTGTTATTGGGATGAGCCAGTATTGGCACTGGGATGTGGGTGTTATTGGGATCATTATTAGGACCGCGATACTGGTGTTATTGGGATCAGCTGTTATTAGGACCGGGATGCTGGCCCGGGGCCGAGCATCCAAGGCAGAGCGGGGAGCGGGGAGCAGCACAGCCGTGACCCCCCGGGACGGGAGCCCGCCAGCAGCGCAGCTGCCTCCCACCAGCACCGCGGCCATCCCGGGCTGGATCCGGCCCCCGCGCCTGGATCGAGCTCCGGCTCCCCGCTCCCAGCAGCCGGGAAGCTGCTCCCCGGGGCAGGGGGAGCGCAGCTGCAGCTGGCTGGGATACGGGGCGCCCAGCCAGGGCCTCCTGTGGTTTTGGGGCACCCACCCCCAACCTCTCGCCCTTCCCCAGCCCAGCTGCACTGTCGAGCACGAACCGTGGTGTGGTTTTTATTTGAAAGGCTCCCACGCTGAGCAGCCAGCCCTGGGCACCAGCATCCACCCGGAGCAGGGGGTGCGCAGAGTTTTGCAAGGGCTCAGCTCCCCCGTGGCGGGCTTAACCTGCCCCCGCGGCCGGCTCAGCCTGCCCCCGCCCTCCCGCATGATGGAGCAGCTGAACGTGAGCTGTCAGAAACTTGGCAGGACCCCGACGTCCTTGTGCAATAATTCGAGTGTCCTCATTTCTGCAGCCCGCGCTGGCGGGGGGGGGCAGGCGAGGTTTGCTGCACCTCTGGCTGCTGCATCCCAGGGCAGGGGGTGCCAGCAGCACCCCAGCCCCCGACGTGGGGGCATCAGCCCTGGCAGCCGGTCGCAGGGGTGCAGGCGGGGTGGGGAGCCCCGGCTGGGGGTATGCAGGCGGCTTCACACTGCTCCCGGCTCTTGAAGCGGTTGCGGCTGCCGCCGCAGCCCCCATACCAGAAGAACGAGCAGCGGCCGGGCTGGGGGCCCTCGAAGAACCATCTGGGCGAGAAGGAGCGGCAGGGCCCCACGTCCCGCGGCTCCAGGCAGGCGGCTGCAAGGCGGGTGGCATGGCCGGAGCGCTCGGCGTGGAAATGCACCCCATGACCCGGCCGGTGCATGGAGCTGGCAGCCTCCCTGCCTGCCCTCTGCTCACAAATTACCCCCCCACAAAAAAAACCCACCCGGCCCTCCCTCGCGTGCTCCTCACCCTGCGTCATGTTGCTCTCGCCCACGTCGGCTCCATCAGGACCTGCCCGGGATGGTCACATCAGCCGAGTGACGGCACCGAAACCTCAGCCGTGTCCCCTGCCTGGGCTGGGGGCACCCCATGACCCCCTCCCCGGTTCCCCAAGGGACACCCACTCCCAGTACCCGCGTCCATGCAGGCACTGTCCTTGACCAGGGCACGTGGTCCGGGGATGGCGGCAGCCCTCCGGCCCTTCCCGGTGAGCATCCTGGCGGAGGGCCCACCGGGGACCCCAGGGATCCTGGGAGGGGAAATCAGAGCAAACCCCCAGTACGTGCTGGGGGCAGAGGACCCCATCCCCAGGAAGAGGAGGTGTAACCACCCACCCCGCCAACTCATGTCACAGGGGACCGAGGGATGTGCACGCGGGGGACGGTCCCGGAGCCGCTCACTCACTGCGTGGGGGTCCAAAGCGGGTGCTCGCTGGTCCCAGCGCCGGGTGGGGGCTGTTCCCGGGGGCACCCCGGGGTGCTGGGGCGCTGGCTGCTCTCCGCTGGGGAGCAGAAGCAATAGCGGAGATGTCATGGGGGTGCCAGCAAGGAGGTTTTGGGGATTGGCTGCTCCTGGAGCAGCCAGGGACAGGACCCAGAGGTGCTCCAGCACCCCAAGACCCCCTCACCCCGCTCACCCCGCAGCCTCCTGAGGAAGCCCAGCGCTGTCCTCTCCGCGTACCCCATCTCGGGAGGGTGGACCGAGCCCAGGCGCAGGGAGTGGTACCTCCACGCCGGCAGTGCCTCGGGCACGGCCCCCTCTGGCCGCTCTGTCCCGGCTCTCCCCAGGGAGAGCACCAACACCCCGAAATCCTCACACCGGGCAAAGGGTGCCAGCACCTGCCGCACTTCCCCATCCCACAGCGCCGTGGCCCCCGTCCCCACCACGAAGAGGACGCGGAGCCGGTCGCCAGAGCTCTGTGGGAAGACATGCCGGAGGGTCCATGTCACCGCGTCACCGGGTGATGCCACAGCCACCCTGGGCACCAGCGTGAGGCGAAGGCGCTCCCGGAGCTGCTCCCTGGAGCTGGGCAGTGTGAAAGGAACCTCAGTCAAACCCTGCCCTGGGGTAGAGGGGCCCGTCAGCACCAGGGCGACGTGGGTGCCACGTTGCGCCGGATCTGGCCCTGCCAGCTGCAGCTGCCCCAGGAGGTGGTGGAAGAGCTCGCCAACAGCCTCCAGCCTCTCTGCCGGCATCCCCGGGGCTGCGTTGTCCACCACCAAGGCCAAGTCCAGCGGGTCAGGGGATGGCATGGCTGTGGCACAGCTCTCGGGGTGGCAGAGGTCTGGGGATGGGGAGAAATGGAGGCTGAGCCTCGGAGCCGGTGGGAACCCATCCCCAGTGCCACCCCAAAGTTGCGTACCGAAGCAGAGGACGCAGGGCAGCATGGCATCTCGCAGCACCGCTGCATCCCCCTCCGGCCCCGCCACCGAGAGCTGGACCACTCGGAAGAGGCTGTTAACCTGGGGGAGAGGCAGAGCCGGGGCGAGGGGTGAGGGCTGGGGAGGGACCAGGGACTGGGCTGGGCGGCCACTAGCCCTGGGGTTCACCTGGAAAGCCCGCACCACCTCGGGCAGCGGGCTGAAGGTGAGCACCGCTGGCACGATGCCCGAGGCTTCGTACTGCAGAGCCACATCCCCGATGCCCCCCAGGTCCTGGTTCTGGCCGCTGGTGACGAAGATGACCACCTTCCTGCCCAGGGTGGCCGGCCGGACCCTCTTGAGCACGTGGTGCCCCACGAAGCGCATGGCAGCGGCCAGGCGCCCACGCCGGGAGGAGCGGGTGGGCGAGAGGCGGCGGAGGTGCCCCAGCAGTGCGGCCCCGCTCCCCACCTCCCAGGCACGCAGCAGGTAGGTTGGGCTACCCGCGTAGGCCAGCATGGCTACCCGGGCCCCTGCCGGGCAGCCCAGCGGGGAGACCTGCAGGTCCCGGAGCAGCAGGGCCAGCAGGTCCTTCATGCGGGAGAAGAGGGCCGGGGGCACCGAGGATGAGCTTTCCAGCACCAGCACCAGCTCGGTGGGGAAGAGCGGGCAGGAGGGCGAGGTGATGGCTGCGAGGGGATGGTGGCATCTCAGGGGCTGCTGGAAAAGCCCCCCTGGTGCCACACCATGCTCGTGGGACCTGCGCCCACCCACCCACCCGCTGCTTCCTCCCTCCACACATCCATCAGCTTGGTCCCCACCATCCAGCCGTCCCTCTGTCCCTTCCGCCACGGTCCCGGACCCCTCCCTGCCATCCCCACCGCTGTCCCAGGCTCTCACCGCAGCTCCGGCGGATGAAAGCCTTGAGCTCACAAGGCTGGAGGGATGCACGAAGCAACGTCAGTCCCAGCTCTTCCCAGCAAACCCAGCGAGGCTCACTGGGGCCAGGCGGCCACGGAGCTCCTCGCTGTGCCCCGAGGACACCTCTCGAGGCCACATCCCCATCCCCACAGCAGCATCCCCTACCGTGGAGGGAGCAATGCCCGGCGATCCCTTCGGGCCCTGGAGCAGCAGGACAGGAGAGAAGTGAAGAGGAAGGATGAGCAAGGGACCGTTCCCCAGCACCCCGGCTGGCCGGGGCAGAAACTGGTCAGGAAAAAGGGAATTTGCAGGCAGTCACCATCTCTCCTGGAAGTCCCGCGCTGCCACGTCCGCCTGTTTCTCCTCTGCTCCCAGGGTCACCCTGGAAAGCCCCGGGGGAGTTGAGCGGGTGGGCACGGCAGCGGGGAGCGGGGAGGGGGCTACACCGTACTTACCCTGCGCCCGGGCAGCCCTCGTGTGCCCTGGTCCCCCGGCTCTCCTCTCTCGCCCCCATTGCCCTGGGGGGGACACTCGTGCTTACCGGCATCCCACAGCATGGACTGGTCACCCCATGTGCCCTCCCGACCCCCCCCTGCACTCACCTGAGCCCCAGGGTATCCCGGCAGGCCCCGAGCACCCTGGGGGAAGCAGCACACGTGAGCAGGGCCGGGACCCCCAGCAGCCCCACGAACGGGGATGGAGCTCATTCCACCCGCCTCCATCCCTGCTCCGTGCTGCTGGTACCTTGGCACCCTTCCTGCCCACGGCACCTCTCCGGTCACACCCATTGTCACCCTGGGAGGGGAGAAAAATCCCAAAGCGGGTTATTGTAGGACCTACACAAACATCTCTCTTCCCAAAGCTTCCTTGGCCGTGGTTTTTCGACGCCTCTCCCTGCTGCAGTGTCCCTGGGGAGGACACCATGGTCCCGAGGGACGTGGCCTTACCAGGGCACCCTTGGGTCCCCGCGGTCCCATGCTCCCCTTCAAGCCCTCGGCTCCTGCTTGCCCCTGGAAAAGAAAGAGGGGCTGGGGGGCTGGGGGGGGGTGGGCACAGGGAAGGCTGCAAAATGCTGCACCGCCGGAGCCACTCACCTTCTCCCCTTTGGGGCCGGTTGGTCCAGCTGCTCCCTGGGAGCCCTCGGCCCCAGGTGGACCCTGGGCAAAAGGCAAAGGGGGGATCGCAGATGCTGGGGTGGGCACTCAGCTCGGGGTGGCCACCAGCACCCACCCGGGATCCCAGCACAGTGAGGGGGATGGCACCTGAAGTCCTCTGCTCCCTGGGCGGCCAGTGGCGCCCTTCATCCCCCGCGGCCCCGGCAGCCCCTGCAAAGGGAGAGAGGAGGGGGCAGTGGGGATGTCCACCCGTGGGTCCCGGTGCCAGCAGGGTCTGCCCTGGCCTCACCTGTGCACCTTCGTAGCCCTTTTGTCCCCCGAGGCCGGGACTGCCACGATTCCCCTTCTTGCCCTATGTGGAGACAGGATGGCTCAGGCTCCAGCAGGGAGATGCCCCCAGTCCCCGCGACAGACAGGTCCCTGCGTCCTCAGGCACGTCCAGCCCTACCTGCGCTCCCTTCTGCCCTTTCTGGCACGACATCTGCAGAGGGAAGAGCCGTCAGTGGCCACATCCCCAGCACGGGGACACATGGCACTGGGACACCCAGCGTGGACCTCAGTGTCCCATGGCCGTGGCACCTACCGGGTGAGCCGGGGGGCCCGCGGATCCCGCTGGCCCTGGGGGACCATCCTGGCCAGGGTCTCCCTGGAAATCAGATGTGTTGGGAGGGAAGCAGAGCTCCTGGCTGTCCCCGAAAGGGTCCTGCTGACGCACCATCCCTGAGCGCACTCCTGGCCCCTGCCAGCCCTTACCTGGGGACCCCCGTCTCCTCTCCACCCCGGGGTGCCAGGCTCGGGGCTTCTCCTCCCAGGTGGCCCCTGGCAAAGCAGAGACAGCACTCAGCGAGCCCCCCAACCTCCCGTAGAGCCCTGGGGCTGCCAGCCTGTTACTCACCACCTCGCCGCGAGGGCCTGGGGGTCCCTTCTCCCCCCGGGCACCCCGGGAGCCTTTCTGTCCCTGGGGTGAAGGCAGGAGGAAGAGATTTAGCAACCAGGTGATGGGCAAAGGTGGCAGCACCTCGCCGAGCCTCAGCCCATGCGGTGCTGTACCTGCCTCCCCTGGGAGCCCTTCTCTCCGGGGAGGCCGGGGGTTCCTGCTTCACCCTGGGAAGAAGAGGTGAGGCTGTGCCCATGCCTGTGCCCGTGCCTGGTCCTGCTCAGGCAGCTGTGCTGGGGTGAAGGGGTGGTGGCACCAGCCGGCTGGTGCAATGCCCCACTGAACAGCTCACCTGCTCCCCGTCCACACCATCGTAGCCAGCTTCTCCGGGAGGTCCCTGCAAGGCGGTGGCACATCTGATACCAAGTTATACGGCATGGGGTGGAATAGACAGGTCCTGGTCTTGCTCCATTTCCCCCAGCACCCTGGGCAATCCCACCCCTCCATCCATCATGACCATCTCCCATTCCCCTCCCCACATCCCTCTCTTCCCTGCCTGTCCTTGATGTCTCCCCACCGCTGCCAGCTGCCCATGGCCTTGGCCACCATCGGTGTCCCCAGAACCACGGGATAAACCATGGGGCAGGGACATACCTGCTCCCCGGGGTGACCCATGAAGCCCTGCAAAGAGACAGAGGAGAACAGTTGGGGAGCGACGGGCACCCACACTGTGGGACGGAGCCGTGCCAGGCTGGGACAGACCCGTGCCAGGCTGGGACAGACCCTCACCTTCGGTCCGCACTGCCCCGGGCATCCCTGCATCCCTCTGCTGCCGTGGAGCCCTCGCGGTCCCTGATCCCCCTGCGCTCAGGAGGGGAGAGGGGGCCATCAGAGGCAACATGGTGACAGGGGTCCCCTCACCCCCAGGGTCACCCCATGATCAACTCACACTGTGCCCGTGCTCGCCCTCATCTCCAGCACGTCCCTTGCTGCCTGTCACCCCCTAGGACAGAGAGACCCTGGGAGCAGCAGCCGTGGCCCCCCCAGCCCGATGATGGAGCCTGGGCTGGGAACCAGTGCAGCCGGGCTCCCTTCCCAGCTGGGGGATGAAGGGTTTGAGCTAAGCCAAGTTCCCAGGGCTCCTCTTGGCCCTGGGAAAGGGATCCGGGGCTGTGCACACATCCCTCCCGCATCCCCTCGCTCCCCCGGCCCCTCACCTTGCGCCCCCAGGTGCCGACGGGTCCTCGCGGACCGGGCAGCCCCACGCAGGTACAGGGACACATCTGGCAGCACCTGCGCTCTGCCAGGGCCAGCTGCAGGGAGGGAGGGGCTGACGTCCCCACTCAGAGCCCACGAGGTGTCCCATCGCCCGCCCCACCACGGCCCATCCTCACCAGCTCCTGCGCCACGTGCCCACCAGCCTCCGGCATGTCCACGGCGAGCTGCTGCCCCGCCGCCAGCCATCGCCCAAACTCTATCTGCTGCAAGTCCCCCAGCCCCGTGGCGTTGTTCACCATCACCGTCACCAGCAGGTCAGCCTGGTCTGGAGGAGACGGGGGGCCGTGGGGAGCCACACTGTGCTGGGTGGGCCCTGGCCCCCTCCAGCTTTCCCCACTCACAGAGCTCACCCATCCGAGCCCCACCTTGCAGCCAAGCCGATGTTGCCGCCTCCTTCATCTTCTCTGCATCATCATCCAACCCATCGGTGAACACCAGCAGCATCTGGGTGAAGAAGAGGGGTGACCCAGTGCTCTGCAGCAGACCCCAGCAGTGGGAGCACCCGGCACCCCCCAGCCTCACGGGGAGCGATGGGCATGGCTGTGCCAGTGCTATACCTTGGCAACGGCCTCTTGCTGTGCCAGGGTGCTGAGGAAGCTCTGCAGGGCGAGTTGAGTGAGGTAGGAGCGCTGGAAGGCGTGCGCCCGCACCAGGCGTTGCAGCACACCCGCCCAGGGCTCCCGCAGCCGCTCCTGGAAGAGGGTGTCCCCATCCTGCCGGGTGCTCTGCAGGGTGATGCTCAGGCTGAGCGGGCTGCAGGTGAGGTGGTCCAGCGCGGCCAGGTCCTGCAGGACCCGCTCCAGGTAGGGCTGCAGGTTGGACTGCTGGTAGTCGGTGACATCCAGAGCCGCCAACACGTGGAGGGTGCACGGTCCTGCGGGGCAGAGCATGGAGACCAAGCCAGGACACATGGGATCCCGGCTGCATGGGCTGGAGCGAGGCATCCCCCATGGGGACACCTCCCTGGCATGGCCATGTGCAGGGATGTCCTCACTCACCCCCCTCCTGGCTCTGGACCCCTGTGTCTGCGAGGACGAGCAGAGCTGCGGTGAAGCAGACCATGGGGAGCCCCATGGCCCCAGCGTGGCACGGCTCGATGGGACACCGCGGTCACCGGCGAGCAGCCGGCTCCTCTTGTGCCTGGCGGCTGCAAGGCGTGAAGGCAGGGCTGGGGCCAGGCGGCAACCGGCAACGGCGAGAGCAGAGCTCCGGCCTCGGGGAGCCCCAGAGCTGCCGCCAGCTCTCCATCCATCACCGCTGACAGGTCGTCCATGGAGAGCAGCCCAGCCCAGGGCCACTGTGGCCGGCCGAGCCGAGCCAGCGCTGGCCTCATCCTGCCCCTCATCCCTTGGCCGCTTGCGGACGGCGCTGGGTGCGTTTTGCTCGCCGGGGCTGTGAGCGTTTGCTCCCGGGGAGCTGCAAGGCAGCTGGGGAGGGCACGGGGGCATCCCAGGGCAGGACACGGCGGTGCCGAGCTCCTGATGGAGCTCAACTGCTCCTGGCAGGGCTTTGGGATGGGCTTTGCCCCAGCGCTGCGAGGACACCCATGCAGCCCCCTGCACCCCCAGCTTGGCCTTCGGGGCTGCGTGCTGCGGAGACGCAGCTTTTCCGAGGGGCTTGGGGATGCCCTTGGGAGCCGGCGGGGCAGCAGTCCCCCGCCATTCCGCAGGCAGGGAGCGATGGACCGAGGGCAGGGCGATGAGTGGGACACAGCCCATCCCATGGTCCGACTGCACGGCCGGAGCACGAGGGGAGAAGGTGGCCGGAGCCCCAAACCCTTTGGGAATCAGCAAAGCGAGGGACCGAAGACCGCGGTAAGAGCCGAACCTGCAGCATCGCCACCACCCCGCAGTGACGGCGCGGGGACAGGGGAATGGACCCCCCTTACCTTTCCTGCGCCTTCGCCGGTGTTGGGCTCCACGGCACGCGGAGCCGGGCAGCGTCGGACAGTGCAGCTGAGCGCGGGCTGCGGGAGCTGGCCGCCTGCGTGGGAGGACGCGCGTTCGGGGGGTTATTTATTCCAGGGCTCGGGAAAACATCAGATGTCCGACACGTCAGGAGGAGCTGCCTTGTAGCCATGGAAGAGGCTCACGGGCTCTGTGGGGCTGGCCCTGCCAGAGCAGGCAGCTGCCCGCCGTGGGGCGTGGGCCATGGCACCCCACGGCCACCCATGGGAAGGCGTGAGGAGCTCGTGGTTGAGGTCGAGGGAGGTTGCGGTGCTTGGAAAAACCACGTCTGCAAGGGGGAATCCCCCGGGGAATGAGGTGGGGGAAAACCTCCAGCATCCCCAAAGTGCTCCACGAGAAAGGCGAGATTTCAGGGTAGAAACCGGCGGCCAGATCCTGACATAATGGATTTACATCATCCGGGGACTCAGCCCGCAAACATCCCGGGATGGAAACAGAAAGTATTTCAAAGCCCGGCTTGTTTTTCGTGGGGGATCAGTTTGTTTTCCTGGGAGACCGGCAAGAGGTTGGCGATGAGTGGGGTGGTTGCTCCCCCTGGGCTGCACCGTGAGGGGCTGGGGGCGGTGGCGGGGGAGCAGAACGAGCCCAGTTTGTGGAAGTTGATTAATTTTCTTGAAGGGGAAAGGTTTACTGGGTGCAGATTTTGCAACACCAAGCAAAACACATCCCGACATGAGCTGCTCTTGGGGGAGGAAAACAACGGCCCGAGATAAGGCGTGAAGGAGAATTTCCCCAGGATCTGCCGCACCTGGTGGGAAGAGGCAGGGAGGTCCCCGAAAGCCAGAGGGAAAGAGGATTTTGGGGGGTGGGGGGCGTTAGTGGGCAGGGGAGGGAGCCCAGATGCCTGTGTGCATCCAGCTGGGTGCATACTGGTGAGCTGGAGCCCATTTTCCTCCCCAGGCTGGGGGCACCCGTGCTTGCACACGTGGCCACGAGGCCACGCCAGGGCTGCCAGTGGCCTTGGACCATGCCTTGGCGTCTGGGCACCCTCCGGCCACCCTGGGGTGTGCACACAGCTCCTGGGGTGCTCGCCCACCCTCCCTGGGGTGCTCACACAGCTCATGGGGCGCTCGCTCTGCTCCTGGGGTGCTGACTTGCCCTCCCTGGGGTGCTCACCCCACTCCTGGGGTGCTCACACAGCTCATGGGGTGCTCGCTCTGCTCCTGGGGTGCTGGCTTGCCCTCCCTGGGGTGCTCACCCCACTCCTGGGGTGCTCGCACAGCTCATGGGGCGCTCGCTCTGCTCCTGGGGTGCTGGCTTGCCCTCCCTGGGGTGCTCACCCCACTCCTGGGGTGCTCGCACAGCTCATGGGGTGCTCGCCTGGTCTCCAGGACCAGGAGATGTGGGGTGCAGGGCTGGGGGATGTGGGATGGGGATGCGAGGTGCAAGAGCAGGACATGGCGGGGTGGGAAGGGGCGGTGGGGTGCAGGACTGGGAGCCACGGGGTGCTGGAGCAGAGGTTGTAGGGTGCCGGGACTGGGGGCTGTGGGGCGCAGGACAGGGTGCCGGATCGGTGCTGGGAGATATGGGATGGGTCCGAGGGGAGCAGGATCGGTGCTGGGCGGCACGGGACGGGACCGGGGAGGACCGGCTTGGACCCGGTGGATACGGGACAGAACTGGGGAGGGCATGGTCGGTGCTGGGGAATAAGGGATGGAATCGGGTGGGGGGCAGGATCGGTGCTGGGGACACAGGACGGAACCTGAGGGAGAAGGATCGGTACCGGGGGACCCGGGACGGGACCCGGGAGGGCAGGACTCGTCCCAGGGGACACGGGACGGGATCGGGGGGGTGCGCGACGGGACGTAGCGGGGGCACAGGCGGGAGCAGGGGGTGCAGGAGCGGGTCCGGGGGCTGCGAACCGGAGGCTGCGGGGAGGGGCCGGAGCGGGGGCTGCGGGCCGGGTCCCCGGCAGCGGCGCTGGCCCCGCCGCCCCCCCGGCGCTGGCCCCGCTCCCAGCCCTGCGCCCGGGGCTGCAGGGGCCGAGCTCCGCGCTCGAACCCGCCCCCGCCAGATCTCATTTCCCTAAAAAAAAAAAAAAAAAAAAAAAAAAAGAGAGAGGAAAAAAAAAAAGGAGAGAGAGAGGGAGAGGAAAAAAAAAAAAGGGAGCGAAGAAGGGAAGGAAAGAGGGGAAGGGAGGAAAAAAAAGAGCCGCCCGCCCCCCCCCCGCTGCCCGCGGAGCCATGGCCGGGCTGCGGAGCTGCGGGCTGCTGCTCTGCCTGCTCCTGGCCCGGGCCATGCACTTCCCCGACTACTCGTACGTGCTGCAGGAGGAGGAGGAGGAGGAGGACGCCGAGCCCCTAGACTACAAGGACCCCTGCAAAGCTGGTGAGCGGCCGGGGGGATGCGCGGCGGGGGCGGCCGGGCAGACAAAGGGGAGTGCGGGGGGGGGGGGGGAGAAGTGAGTGTGAGTGTGAGGAAGTGAGCGTGAGTGAGCAAAGTGAGTGAGGAGCGCGAGTGTGCTCCGCACTTCGGGGCTCTGCACGGGGAGACTCGGCTCCCCCCGCGCCCGCCGCTGGCTCCGGCGCCGGGGGCTCCCCGCTGCCCCGGGGGGGACGGGACGGGGCGGGCAGCGGCCCCGCTCGGGGACGCAGCTGGTTGTACTTAGGGTGGAAAGCAGCGGCGGCGGGGGCTGGCCCGGAGCCCCGCTTTCTCCCTCCCCAGCTCTGGCCGCAGCGGCAGCTGTCAAAGGCGGTGGGCAGCACCCCCACCCCATGGCACCCCCGTCCCACCCCATCCCCGGAGCCGCTCCGCGCCCCCTCGGCTCTCTCCTCTCCCGAAGCGCAGCCGGAGAAGTTCGTGCCGGGCTGGGGCCATCCCGGAACACTCGGGCCGGGCTCAGCCCGGGAGGTGTTTGCCCTCCCCCTCACACGCACCCGGGCCGGGGTCCCTGTGTGCTGGTTTAGGGGGGTGCTGAGCTGTTCTAAACAGTTTGGAAGGGCTGGGAGCAGGCTGGGTGCTGTGGGGGACAGCCCCTGTCTCCTGGAGCGAGATAAAGGAGGACGGCAGGATTTTGGGGGGTGGGGGGGGAGGGAAACTGAGGCACGGGAGGGACACGGAGGGCTGAGCGTGGAGGCGAGGGCTGGGGTCTGGCGGGTCCTGGCTGGCGGATCACGTTTCTCTTTAATGGCATTGTCTGCTCTGGAAGGCGTCTGTTGATATAACTCTGTCTACATGAGGGCTTTTTCTGGCCAAAAATCCTTCCCTTCCTGCCCTCCCGGCCTGAAACAGCTCGGCTTGCAAAACCGTCCGGGCAGAGCCGGCTGGAGCCTCCGCTCCGCTCCCGCCTCACCCAGCCGCCCGCCAGAAATGAACCCCACCAGCCCAGCGGGGCTATGCCAGGGGCCCCCTCCTCGCCCCGGGACCCCCATCGCCTCCTGGGGCCGGCGAGTCGGCTGCTCCCCTCGCTCCTTCCCTGCCTGCCTTTACGAGATCCTTATGTGACTAATTTAATTACGGCAGCTCTTCCCGGAGGGTGGGGATCGGGCCCTGCCACGCACCCCACGAGCCGGGGATTTACACCCAGTTGGGCTCCGTGGGACCAGGATGGCGACGGGTCCGGCAGCGGGGGCTGCTCGGCGACCAGAGCCCCCCACGACATCCCCCTGACCCGCGCAGGCGTTTGTTTTGGTTTTGGGGTGGCGATTCCCTGCCCCGAGCTTCGGGCAGCGCTGGAAAGAGCCGAGCACCGAGGCCTCGACGCCGCGGCTCCCGGCAAGGCGACGGGGAGGGGAGGCACCGGCAGAGGGATTTGGGTTCCTTGGCACATGCCAGAGGTATCCTGAGGCCACTCGCCCAGCCAGGGCGGCTGCCCGCGGCTCGCCGGCCACCCAGGTGATGCCACCGGTGCCAACGGGCCATCCCCGCCGCGGCAAGGGAAGAGCCGCCCGTGCCGCCGCGTCTCTTCCAGGGATGCCAAAGCGGGACCGCTGGGAGATCCGGCCCTTGGACCAGCCTCCCCGGGGCAGCCGGGGAGGGAGGAATTAGCTGCAGCCCGGTTTCCCTTCACCCGGTCAGCAGGATATCCAGGTCTGGGTGCCCGGCAGGGAGGAGAGCAGCCGCTGGGTCGGATCCTGGCTGTGTCTCCGGCTGGGAAAGGCAGCCGGCATTGCTCCCTCCGCCCCCCCGCCGCGCTTGGCCGGGGCTCGTGGGGCGTCCAGAGCCTGTGCGAGCTCTGACCAAACGCGTCCGGCTCGAGGGTTTGCTCTTGGCTTGTCCCGGGGGGGGTTGCTGAGCAATGTGGCCACGCGAGCCAGGACCCCCCAGGTGCCCCCAGCGCCCAGTGAGGGCTGCACCCCCTTCGCTCTCTGTGTGCCGCTTCACGGCCGCGTTCGGGGGTGCCTGGCTAAACTGGGGGGCTCTTGCGACCCCCGGCGGTGCTGCACCCCCCGCTCTCCCTGCTCATGGGGCGGGAGACGTGGGGCTGCACAGCTTTGTGGGGCTCACGCAGCCCCCCTGGGGGGAATCCGCTCTCCCTCCATGGTGTGCCCAGCATCTCCTGATGGCAGAGCCGTGGGCAGGGATAGAACGAGGTGGTTGGATGGGGCTGGGAGGGGGCCGAAACCCCCCTCCCCAGCTTCCCAGCCGTGCCTGGAGCGCTCTGGCTCCGTCCGCCTGGGTTTCACCTAGATTACACTTTCCAGGCGTAGTCAGCAGAGGCTACTGGTTGCAGTCACACTTGTCAAGCTGCCCAAAAATATTTTCCAGCCGTTATATGTCACTTATTCATGCAGGGTAAAAATCCACCCGCGGAGCCGGGGCCGGCGGGAAGCCTGCGGTTCGGCGCTCGGGACGGCACGGAGACCTCGGAAATCTCAGCCCAATCCCGGGATCTGCTTTATCTTTGTGTAATCACCCGTTCGGCGCGGCGGCGTGCTCCGGCGGGGGCCGGGGGTGCGATGGCGAGGCCGAGGGGTCTTGCCGGCCCGCCTGCCCTCACTTCCCTGCCTCCCCAGCTCCTGGGAAACACTCCGGCTGCTGATTCACGCCGGCGGGTCCTGGCGAGGGGGGAGACGGCGTTTCCTGAGGCTTTATCCGCCGCCGTGACGGGGCTGGGAAACATATGGGGTGACCTCGGGGAGCCGTGGTCGGACGCGAGGAGAACAAAGCAGCTGAGAGGGATACGGGCAAAGAGGGAGGATGGCTCATGGGTGGTTTCCCCCAAATTTTTCATCGTGGCTGTGAGAATGTGCCCTCCTGGTTGCCCGTGGCTTTGCGGAGGCTTCCCAGAGGTCTCTGGCATCGCGTCGGGGAGAGAAAACAGCATCTCGCTGCATCCCGCTGTGCGGGTGTCCTGCTTATAACCTGGCCAAGGGCTGCAGGGGGGCCGTGGTCACCCCTGACCCGTCTGTCCGGGGGGGCTTTGCATGGCAAACCCCCCCTGCATACACGTGCCAAAGTCAATGAGAAAATCTGCCCCCACCTCCTGAGCTGCAAGGGGGTGTCGGCAGCCCGGCCAGGGAGCTGCGAGCAAACTTTGGCAGGAGTTAATCAGTGCCTGGGGAGGGCTGGTGGGGACAGGACTGGGCAACAAAAGCACGAGGGGGGCTATATTTGCAGCCAGAGCCCGGGGCTGATGCCCAGAGGTCTGGGAGCCCCTCGGCAGAGCCGGAGCCGAGCGGCAGGGACGGGCAGTGAGAGCCGGGGTAACCCCACGTGTGCTGAGCCAGGGGTCGGGACGCGTTCCCATCCCCGACGGGCTCCTCTCCTCGCAGGGGAATGCAACAACAAACCCTCCCCAGTCCCTTTGGCAGAGCAGCTGGCAAATATTTTCCTTTCCAGCAGCTCTCCCATTCACAAGTGACCGATGCCGCTGGCCCAGGCTGTGTTTTCCCCCATGACTTGCCTTTGCAGGGGGGGAGGCAAGGAGAGCTCCAGAGTTGTCCCCCCCAGCTCCTTCCCGGGGGCTCTGACATGCCTTTGGCATCCTCCTCGCCAGGCTCTGGAGGAAGCTTTCTCCTCTGTTTGTTGTCACGGAAGAGGAGCAGAAGGAAAATCCTCCCCTGGGGTGATCAAACCATCCCTCCTGCTCCCGACCTGCCCCGGGACGTTCATTAGCTGGAAGCTCTTTATTAGAGACCAGGCTCCATGGTGCTTATTTCACGCTGCGCTGCAGCATCGCCCGGCATGGAGCGGGCAAAGGGCTCCAGTGCCCAGGGCTGGGGAGGGAATTTGCCCAGGGATGCCCAGGGATGCCCAGGGATGCCCAGGGAAGCGGTGGCGGAGATGGGTGCTGTCTCTGGTGGGACGCGCCTTGGGCCGGGAGGGGAACTGGGGAGAGGCATCATCCCTTCACCTTGGATGCTGTACTTGAGCATTTCTGCCTTCCCTGGATGCTGTTTTCTGCCCGTACCACAGGGTGAGGGGGCAGGAGGGTGCCTGCTGCTGGCGCAGGCGAAGGCAGGGCATCCTGGCTGCCCACGGGGACAGAGACCGGTAGCAGAGCGGCTGTGAGCTCTTTGGGGGGTTTCTCCTTGGTGCCAACCAGCTCCGTCACCCCGTGCCTCAGTTTCCCCACTGGTTTCAGAGGGGCCATGATCTGGCCTGGCTCCCAGCCTGGCCGCCGAGGTTTGAATTCCTGCTTTGTGCCCGCTGCGCTCGTCGGAAGGTGCTCTGGGAAAGTAAATATTCCTCTCCCCAGCATTTACGGGCTGGCTGCTCCCTCTCTCCGGCTGCCGGCGAGGGGCACCGGGAGAGGGGCTGCGCTGCTGTCGGAGGGGAGAGGAGCGGGCCCACTGCATGCTGTCCCCACCGTCCTCGGGGTCTCCGCAGGGCCACCAGCTGTGGGGAGCAGGGGAGCGCCAGCAGAGGTGGCAGCAGGGGGCTGCTCCCCATGCCCCAGCATCCCCGGGGATGCTCCGCATCCCTCCCCCTTCGCACCCACGCCTCCTCCCCCTGGCTCTCCGAGCAGGACAGACTCCCGAGGCCGTGGGGACCCCCCCAAGCCCGGTCCGAGGGGGTACCCGCTCCTCTCGCCGCGGCCTCAGTGTGTTTTGCCGGGAGCGGGCGCAGCTGGGCTGGCGTGCGGGGGCGAGGGGCGGCGCGACGAGCATTCCTCACATATTTAACAGCTCTACCGAGCCAGTGGGATGCTGCCCCGGTGACTCCATGGCTTTATGACCCGGCAGCTCGGCCGAGGCCGGGATGCACCTCTTAATCCGCGCTCCTCCATCCCGCCTTGGCCAGGGCAGAGCAGCTCGCTCCCTGCCTCCTCGTTCGCCCCGAAGCCTCCGCTCCGCTCCCCGCCTTGCACCGGGAGCGATGCTCATGGCCCGGCATCGCATGAGGATGCCGGAGCTGCTGAAGCAGCGAGGGACGGCTGGGCTGAGCCTTTGCCTCGGGGCAGGGGATGCTGCCCCGTCCTGCCTGCTGCTGCTTCAAGGGCTATCGGGAGCCGCCAAGGGGTGAGGGTCATTCCCAAGGCTCGTTTGCCCCAGACTGACCTGGAACACGATCCCGTCCTGTTTATCTGCCGCCCTCCCCTGCCAAGGCTTCCCCGCCGCTCTGTTTGCTTTCGCCTGCGCACCAGAACATCACGTTCGTGCCCCGGCCTCTTCCCGCGGGTTATATTTTCTTTTATTTTTTTTTTCCTATGACACAGTTTCCAACCTTGGTGGAGTCCAGGGTCAGGCTCATCCCAAAATCCCGGTGATGCCAGAGGTCAAACCCACGGGTACCCCTTTCCACTGCTTGCCTCGCCCGGGGCTGTGAAGGATGCTGAGCGGCTCCTGCATCCCTGGCGTGCAGTGACCGGGGGGACAGAGGGACCCCGTGCGCAGGCAGGAGATGCCTGTAGCATCAGGCCGGGGTGCTGCAGGGGTTGGCCCGTGTCCGGATGAAAAACCTTGTTTGTCTAAAGCTTCGGCCCCCGGGGGTTACGTCACCGTTCCGAGAACCTGAAAGAAAACAGAGAGCACGAAAAGTCAAACAACAGCGGAGGGCTGGGTTATCTCCTGGCTTTGCGGTGAGGAGGAGCTCGGGGGGAGCCCCAGGCAGCTGGTTGTTTTCTGGGCCGTGGGAGGGATGCGCATGGGTGCTCCCTTCTCCCGTTCCTCTCTCATGGCTGGTGGGCAGGAGGATGGGGCCATCATGGCCCTGTGGCCAATGCCTGCCCTTCAAGCTGGCACCGCATCCCCGCCGCTGGCACCGCATCCCCGCCGCTGGCACCGCATCCCCGCTGCCGGCACCACGGCAGCTCAGACCTTGCCCCTGGTGCCTCCGTGGCCAGGGCTGCGGAGAGCAGAGGGCAGCCCCTGCGGCTCAGCCGGTGGCCAGCCAGGCTGGGGTCAGCTCGGTGGCACTGGGGATGGCAGGCGAGCGGTGCCCCACGCTCTGGGCTCTTGGGCAGCCGTGCCCCGGTGAGGTGAGGGTGCAGGTTGCAGCGTGTGGGTGCTGGGAAGCGCGGTGCCTCGGTGGGTGCTGTCCTCGTGGTGGGCTGGGACCTCTCCTGCCCCCAGAACGGAGCCTTCGCCCCCTGAGTCCCCACCACGTGTCACCGGGGTGGCGAGCGGGAGGAGGACGCAACCAGAGCCCAAACCAACGCGGAAGTTTCTCAGTCCAACGCTTTGGGCTTGTCCCCAATGTGTCCTTACAGGGATCGCTGCCGGGACACCCCCTCGCCACCACCCCACGGCTCCGACGTCCCCCTGTCCGGGAGCAGCAGGACCTTCCCCGCTGGCTGGGGGTTTTGGGGGGAGCCGAGCTGCCTCGCAGCGCCTGGGAAAGCAGCCCCACGTCCCCGCGCTCGCTGCCCGGCTCTCTCACGTATCCCAAATCCCTCACATATGGTTTCTATATCACTTGGCTCCTCCGGCGCTTGCTGGGCTCTAAGCGAGCTTACTTTCCCTTGTCTTTCCATGCAGCTCTTGGCACGGGATGCTCCTCATCCTTCTCCCCGGCCCTGGTCCTCCTCCCCCTCGCTGCCCGTTCGGACACGTCTCTCCCAGTCCCGGGGAGGGTGCGGGGAAGCCAGGGCCGGCTCCTGCCTCTGCTCTGCCCTCAAATTGCAGCCTGCCCGTGCCAGCAGCAGGTCGGTGCCAGGGGAGGTGCCGGCTCCGGCTTGTTTGCTCTTCTCTTGGTCTGCTCTCCACCCTGGGGCTTCCTCTGCTGGGATGCACCCACCGACTGGCCGCTGCCGGCAATAGACCCAAAACGTGGCTTTTTCACACCAAAGCCACCGCCGGAGCAGGGTTTGGGCTCAATGCCGAGCTAAGGCGCGGGGTCCGGTGGAGCTGGGGTGCCCAGGCTGGTCCTCTCACCCTGTGCCGGTTGTTTCAGACTTGTCGGGGTCATCCTAATCGTCTTGTCTTGCTTTTGTAATTAGTGGCTCTTTTGGGATCCACGTGCTAATTGCTCGGAGCGTGAACTTGGCACCGCTCCCCATCAGCCCCTGAGCTGGTCCAGCCCCCCCACTCCCCACTGCCACAACTTCCCTGCCCTTCCTCAGGGGCTGGCAAGGGCAGGGGATGCCCGAGACCACCCGTTCGCCCCAGGTGCCCACAAACCGGGCGAGAAACCCAGCTCCACCCCGTGCCGGCCGTGTCCCGAGCCGCTGTGCCGGCGCTGGCGTGGCGACACGGCGTGACCTCAGCCAGCCCTCGTGCTCTGGCCGCGGTGTTTCCGCAAAAGCCGGTCCCCGGGGCTCGGTGTCAGCCAAGCGCCGGAGCCGGGAGCCGCATCCTGCAGCGTTGACTCATGGTGAGGCCGAGGGCACAGAGCGGGGCAGGAGGAAGAGGAGGAGGAAGGGCTGCGCAGGGTTATGTCTTCCAGCCCCGTAATGCTGAAGCATTTCTGCACCCCCCAGCCCTGCAGGAGCCGTGGCAGAGCGGTGCTGGGGGGGCTCATGGCCCCAGCAGACGGACGGACAGACGGACACCCCTCGGCCAGCTCCGTTCCTGTGGGCGCTGGGCGCAGCGGGAGCTTCCCGGGCCATATGGCTTCGCTTCGCGGTGGCAGATGACGAGGTCGTTGGAGCATCCCGGGGCTGTCGGAGCTCGCACCGGGCTGGGGGGCAGGAGCTGGGCAGGAGGGGGTTCCCGAGCCCGGTGCTGGGTTTTGCAAAGTGAAAACAAAGCGGTTTTGCAACACGAATAATAACAGAAACTCTAAAAATTGATGGCCGGGGCTTTATGCGAACCAGATGTCGGCATGGGGCTGGCTCCAGCTGCTGGGAGAGCCGGCATGGCGCAGGCTGGGAAGCGGGGGGAGCTTTTCCTCCACCCCCAGTTAAAGGAAACAGGCAGGAGGAGGAGGAAGGGCTTACCTTCCTCTTCAGTGGCTTTCCAGGTGCCCAGGGGCCGGGGTGCGTGGGGAACCCAGCCCTGATGGGGTTCGGGTTCCCGGGCCAGAGGTGCAGGGGGCTCACACCTCCTTCCCTCCACCCCAGCTGCCTTCCTGGGAGACATCGCCCTGGACGAGGAGGACCTGCAGCTCTTCCAGGTCGACCGGGTGGTGGACCTGGCCCGCCACACCATCACCCGCCTGCCCACCAACTCCTCAGGTACCACCGCGGCCCAACCCTCCCCGCCACCTCCATCCCCGGGGGATGCCCGCGCTCACCCCCCCTCCCCACAGGCAGCAATGCCACCGGCGCCAGCCCGCGGCCGGGCCACCAACCGCACAACCGCGGCCGGCAGCGGGTGCGAAGCCGTCGCGCTGCCACGTCCCGTCCAGAGAGAGTGTGGCCGGACGGCGTCATCCCTTACGTCATCAGCGGCAACTTCAGTGGTGAGTGCAAGCGAGCTGGGGAGGGGTGCTCCGTCCTCGGCGTGCCTCAGTTTCCCCACGCCGGCCTGACGGCCCCCGCCGCCCCCCTCCCGCAGGCAGCCAGCGAGCCATCTTCCGGCAGGCGATGCGGCACTGGGAGAAGCACACCTGCGTCACCTTCCTGGAGCGCAACGACGAGGACAGCTACATCGTCTTCACCTACCGCCCCTGCGGGTACGTCGAGGGGGATCCCGGGCACCCACCCTGCCCCTTGGCCCTTCTCTGCAAGCAGGGAGTGTGGCGGCACCGAAATGCCCATGGTGGTGTGTGCGTGGTGCTAAGAGGCTGGCCCAAACCCGCTCGGTTCCATGGGGGGGACCCATCCATGGGGTCTGGTCCCTGCGGGTGGTTGGGGCACAGGAGGTCTCGGAGCCGCCGAGCTGTGGCCGCGGGCCGGGGACTGAGATCGGTGACGCGGCACCATCCCGGGCTTGCAGCAGGGCTGATGCCAAAGGAAACAGGGGTTTGGAAGAGCTCGGCGTCTTCACGCGTCAGGGCACAGCCCCAGCCAAGCAGATGGTGGTTGGGAGGAGGCTTTCCCCGGAGCTGAGCACAACGATGGGGGCGTGCCGGTCTGTGCCCCCAAACCCTGAGCCTGGGGCTGGCGTGAAGGGTTGGACCAGCCAAGCTACGGGGCGCAGGCCAGAGTCCATCCACTGCGGGATGGGCACCCATGGCAGCAGCACCCCGGAGTGGCGGGGCAGCCTCCCAGAGCCGAGCTCTCCCAGTTTCCAGGCAGAGCTGAGGTGGGAGGCAGAGCTGGAGCTCCCAGCGTGGGCTGGAGCTCCCAGCCAGCGGAGGCAGCAGGGATGCTTCCCACATGCTCCAGGCCGCGCAGGACCGATGCTCCCAGCCTCCCATGGGAAAGCACTGGGATGCCCACGCCACAGGGTCATCACCCTGAGAGCCAAGGCTCACCCAGTGCCACCCACCGTCCCCCCAGGTGCTGTTCCTACGTGGGCCGCCGAGGCGGGGGACCCCAGGCCATCTCCATCGGCAAAAACTGTGACAAATTTGGCATCGTGGTGCACGAGCTGGGCCACGTCATCGGGTTTTGGCACGAGCACACGCGCCCTGACCGGGATGACCACGTCTCCATCATCCGGGAGAACATCCAGCCAGGTAGGGACCAGCCTCCCTCCTCCTCCTCCTCCTCTTCCTCCCTGTCAGGGGTCCCCCCACAGCGTCCCCGTCCCGCCTGCCTCCGCAGGGCAGGAGTACAACTTCCTGAAGATGGAGCCGGAGGAGGTGGAGTCGCTGGGCGAGACGTACGATTTCGACAGCATCATGCACTATGCCAGGAACACCTTCTCCAGGTACGCGGCCATCCTCCCCGCAGCCTCGGGGATGGTGGCATGGGGTCCTCAGGCCTGGGAGGTGGTGGCAGAGGGTGCCCAGCCCCAGGGGACATGTTAGCAGCTCTTCACGGGGTTAACGCCCTGGGTGCACAGCTCCCATCTCCAGCAGAGCAGGATGAAGTTCCACAGTGTCTTCCAGGGCAGGGCCGGCGCTGTCCCCGCGGTCACCTCCGTCGGGGACACGTCCCCACTGACTCACCGGCCCGACGGCTCTAATTAGCCGGGCTGTTTTTAGCATCCTTCGCCCGACAGCGGGGAGCAGCCGCAGAGCCGGTGCTTTCCAGCCGCTGCTCAACCTCTGCCTGCCTCTCACCCCAGGGGCATCTTCCTCGACACCATCTTGCCCAAGTACGACGTGAACGGGGTCCGGCCCGCCATCGGCCAGCGGACACGCCTGAGCAAAGGGGACATCGCCCAGGCCCGCAAGCTCTACCGCTGCCCAGGTGAGTGTCACCGGGACGGCTCTGCCGGGCCCCGGGGCGCGGCAGCGGGTCACTGCCGGTGGGTGCCGATCGGCCTGAGGTGAGCGTGCGCAGGGCCGTGTCTCCCGGGAACAGCTCCGCTTTCACCCCAAGACTTGACAGAGGAAACATCGCCCCGGCGGGATCCCCCATTTCCAGTCGAAAAGCGCTCTTTGGGGTCCTCCTCACCCCCCTTGCAAGGACCACGTGAGATGCTTTTCTCATCCAATGATGCTTTTCTGGGGTGTTTGTGAGCAGAAGCTAAGTGCAAGACCTCGGTGAGCCGCGGGGCTCTGGCCCTGTGAGCAAGGGCGACCGCAGCTGCCCTCTCCTGCCACTCCTCCAAGGAAAGAGCATCCCCCAAAGGGCATCTTTGAAGAGCATCCCCCATAGACCATCTTTGCAGAGCATCCTCCAAGAGTGTCTTCAAAGAGCATCCCCTGAGAGCATCCTCCGAGAGCAGAGCATCCTCTGAGAGCAAAAGCATCCTTGGAGACCAAAAGCATCCTTGGAGACCATCCTCCAAGAGCGCCCTACCACCCACCCCAACAGCAAGAGGGTTTTGGATGAGGCGCGGCTGGGTGTTACACCAGGGCTGTCACCGGTGGGACGGGACAGCACGGTCCCACCACAGACCACGCTCCTCTCCAGAGCGGGTGCAGAGCAAGAGATGCTCGGCACGACCGGCGCACGTGCCAGCACCTTGACCGTGGCCCGTGAGCCGCGGTGGCGTGGCCCGAGGCACTGGGGAGGACTGGCACCAGTCCCCCAGCCACAGGCACGTGCTCCGGGTCTGTACCGGCAACATCTGCAAGGAGTTTGGCTCCTGCTTAACTCCAGCACTAATTAGCAGCCTGGAAGAGGGACGCCTTTGTGAGGGGCCCCAGCAGCCGGCCGTGCCGCGGTTGGGGGCTGCGAGCGCGAGCAGGAAAAGTGATTAGTTTGGGGGGGGGTGGGAAACAAGAAAAGACGGTCCTCCCCGAAAAAGCCCCTCTGGAGCCCGGCTTCCCCTCCCCTTTGTTTCCACTCTAAAGCAAGGAGGGAAAAGCGGCAGCGAGCCCAGGTTCCAAGCTGCCTCTTTTTTAACGTTTCACCTTTCATCTCGCAGCCCCCCCGAAGCGGGAGGTGGCGGGAGGCGGGGAGGGTTGTTTGGCGGCCGCCTTGGCCCCGCGACAGCCCGAGCGAAGCCGCCGTGTGCCGTGGCCGCGGCATCATGTGGCTTCCAGATGGCAACGCTGGGCTGGGTCCAGCCGCGGCTGCGTAGAGCTGCCCGGAGCCCGGGCGTCGAGCCGGGCCCCCGCGGCGTGGCACGGCACGAGGAGGATAGGGGGGTCACGGGGTGGCTCTTGCCCCCGGGGCTTGGCAGCTTGCGAGGGGGTGCCGGGAGCATGGCCAGCCCCTCCGGTGAGGTTTGGGGTTGCTGCAATGAGGTGGCGATGGGGTGGTTTTTTGGCAGAGCTGTCCTCGGGGCTGGGAATTTGGGGGATAAAAGGGTGCAGGGGGGCTGGGGCTGGTCCAAACACAATGCCGGGGGCTTCCTGGGGGTCTGACTCCCTCTCTTTCCCCTTCGCAGCCTGTGGGGAGACGCTCCAGGACAGCCAAGGCAACTTCTCCTCCCCTGAATTCCCCAACGGGTACTCAGCCCACATGCACTGTGTCTGGAGGATCTCCGTCACCCCCGGAGAGAAGGTACCAGCCACCGGCGCCGCACCCAAGGCACCCACCTCCTCCCAGCCCTCCTCTCCCTCCTTGCCCCATCTCCCACCCTTTCTTCAGGGTGCCCCTGACCCCAGCATCCCCTCGCTGCCGCTCGGGATGCTGCCGGGCATCACCACAGAGCGGCTGCCGCTGCCATCGGGACCTGGCACGGCCGAGCGCTGTGCTCTGGCAGACGGAGACCCCGCAGGGCACGGCGAGGAGGCTCACCCCATGCTCTTCCTCCCTGCCCCAACCTTAGATCATCCTGAACTTCACCACCCTGGACCTCTACCGAAGCCGGCTGTGCTGGTACGACTACGTGGAGGTGAGAGACGGGTTCTGGAGAAAGGCCACGCTGCGAGGTAACCAACCCGGAGCTCTTGGCATGGCCGGCCGGCAACTGCCCGCCCCGCTGCCTGCCCCGCTGCCTGCCTCCTGCCCTCACCTCCCGCCCCGCAGGGATGCTCCGGGCGCAGGCAGCGGGGCGAGGGGCTCCCCTCTGCCTGTATCCCTGCCTGACTGGGATGTGCCAAAGCCCTGGGGCACGGGGGGGAGCTGGCCCCAGAGGGGTTATTGGGGTGAACTGGGCTCCCAGTTTGCTGGCCTACACCAGTGAAACCAGTCTGGATGACCCAGCTGGCCAGCATGGGGAGACGCATCGTCTCCCCGCTTGAATTGGATGTTCCCCAAATCCCAGTTGACCCCACACTCTGAAATAACCAGTTTCTCTGAAGCAGCCCCAAAAGCTGGAGGGGAAAGTGGGCATCGGGGGGAGAAGCAGCGCTTTCCCTTTAGGATGCTGGCAAGGGGTGTGGGGTGGGGTGGGGGGACTGGGACGAGGTGGGGAGGAAGAGGAGAGTGCCCGGCTGGCGACAGCCCAGCACGCCTTCGTCCCCAGGCAGGTTCTGCGGGAACAAGCTGCCCGAGCCCATCATCTCCACCGACAGCCGCCTCTGGGTCGAGTTCCGGAGCAGCAGCAACTGGGTGGGCAAAGGCTTCTTCGCCGTCTATGAAGGTAGGGACGGGTGGGGAGGGGGTGTGGGGCCGGCGGTGCCACAGAGCGGGGGCTCAGGCAGCTTTTCCTCCTTTTCAGCCATCTGCGGGGGCGACGTGAAGAAGGACAACGGGCACATCCAGTCGCCCAACTACCCCGACGACTACCGGCCCAGCAAGGTGTGCGTCTGGAAGATCACCGTCTCCGAGGGCTTCCACGTGGGCTTGACCTTCCAGTCCTTCGAGGTGGGCAAGCATCCCCCCCGTGCTGTGCTGGTACCCCTCTTCCTCAGGATGGGGAAGTCTCCCAGTGCACCCCAACGCCTGCGGCAGGGCTGATGCTGCCCTGCCTGGCTACCCTCGTCCCTTTGCCCCTGTGCCTCAGTTTCCCCATGTATGAGGAGGAGCGGCTGGAAACTGCCCGGGGAAAAGGCCCTGGGGGGGGATTGGTGACAGCGGCTGGAGAGGAGCCAGCAGTGGGACCAAGGGGCCAAGAAGGCCAATGGCATCCTGGCTTGTACTAGCACTGATGTGGCCAGCAGGACCAGGACAGGGATCGTCCCCCTGGACTGGGGGCACGGGGGAGTCTGCCCCTCAAATCCTGGGTTCGGTTTTGTCCCCTCACTCCCAGAAGGACATTGAAGTGCTGGAGCGTGTCCAGAGAAGGGCAGTGAAGCTGGAGCAGGGGCTGGAGCACAAGTGCACTGAGGAGTGGCTGAGGGACCTGGGGGGGTTGAGCTGGAGAAAAGGAGGCTCCGGGGAGACCTTCTGGCTCTGACAACTCCCTGACAGGAGGGTGGAGGGAGGGGAAGTCGGTCTCTTCTCCCCAGGAACAAGAGGAACCAGCCTCCAGTTGTTCTGTGGGAGGTTGAGGTTGGCCCTGAGGAGCCATTTCTGTCCCGTCGGGGTTGTCCCGGCCTGGCCCAGGCTGCCCAGGGCAGTGGTGGAGTGCCCATCCCTGGGGGGGTTTCCCAGCCGCGTGGAGGTGGTGCTGAGGGACAGGGGTCAGTGGGGACCTGGCAGCGCTGGGGAACGGGGGGACTGGAAGAGCTGAAAGGGCTTTTCCACCCAAAACGATTCCGTGATCCCATGCTGGGGCCGGGTTGACATCCCCCCTGCAAACCTCCCCCCCAGATCGAGCGACACGATAGCTGCGCCTACGACTACCTGGAGATCCGGGACGGCAGCAGCGAGTCGAGCAGCCTCATCGGCCGCTACTGCGGCTACGACAAGCCCGACGACATCAAGAGCACCTCCAACAAGCTCTGGATGAAATTCGTCTCCGACGGCTCCATCAACAAGGCAGGTTTTGCCGTCAACTTCTTCAAAGGTAGGAGAAGCACCATGGCGGGGGTCCCGGGGGGGTCCCGTGCACCCGCTCAGCCCCGCTGTCCCCGTGCAGAGGTGGACGAGTGCTCGCGTCCCAATAACGGCGGCTGCGAGCAGCGCTGCGTCAACACCCTGGGCAGCTACAAGTGCGCCTGCGACCCCGGCTACGAGCTGGCCTCCGACAAGCGCCGCTGCGAGGGTGAGTGACCCCCCAGCCACCCCCCACCCCACCCCACGGAGCACCCCAGGGAGCCCGCGGGGAGGTGACGGGTGCTGGGTGCCTCCTGCCCTGCAGCCGCCTGCGGAGGTTTCCTCACCAAGCTCAACGGGTCCATCACCAGCCCGGGGTGGCCCAAGGAGTACCCCCCCAACAAGAACTGCATCTGGCAACTGGTGGCCCCCACCCAGTACCGCATCTCCCTGCAGTTCGACTTCTTCGAGACGGAGGGCAATGACGTGAGTGGAGCAGCAGCCCCTCTCCATCGTCCGTGTCCCCCCACCCTGCCCCGGTGCCGCCGGTGGGTGGCACAGCCGTGCCACCAGCCCCCTGTGTGTATGTGGTCGCTCCCCCCCGCCGCACCCTTTGCACCCCGTAGGTCTGCAAATACGACTTCGTGGAGGTGCGCAGCGGGCTGACCGCCGACTCCAAGCTGCACGGCAAGTTCTGCGGCGCCGAGAAGCCGGACGTCATCACCTCCCAGTACAACAACATGAGGATCGAGTTCAAGTCCGACAACACTGTCTCCAAAAAGGGCTTCAAAGCCCATTTTTTCTCAGGTAGAGCTGCCCGGCCCCGGCACGGGCATCCCCTGCCCCGCCTCGCAGAGCCGACCCTCCCCGCGCCCCCAAACCGCCGCTAACGCCTGTCCTTGCCCACGCCAGGGGTGCAGCCCCTGCTCCCCACGGGGCTCTGAACCTCCCCAGCCTCCAGCAGCTTGGCCGGCAGCACATTTTGCTGCCTCTCAAGGCTTTTCCCCTCATTTTGGGGGGCAGTTAGGTGCTACTTCAGACACCGGGGTGCTCCTGCGGGTTCCAGTGGGAACATGCTGGGGACGAGGATGTGCTGAGCCCTGGAGGGGCCAGTGCTGGCCAGGGGAGACTGGGGGCTGCACCCCTCGGGCGATGCTGAGGCGGGGAGGGTGGCGATGCCCCCGGCGATGCCCCACTCTGCTGCCTGCTGCGCTGCTCTACCCCACTACGCTGCACGGCCACGGGCTTCCTCCGCTCCCCAGCCAGACCTGGGATATCAGCATCCAGGTCCCACCATGTCTCAGGTCACCGGAGTGGTCCCTCCTCCTGAAAAACCATTACCTGCTTATCCCTGTCTGTTCTGTGGTCCTCTCTCCCCGGCCACCCTGCCAGGAGATGGAGTCACCTTCGGCTGGGGCTTGGGAGGGCTCTCGGGATGGGGACACGGAGCAAAACGCACCGCAAAGCATCAGCCGGGGCTGCTCTCCGGGCCGGGGGCTGCCACGGGACCCTCGTGCAAGAAAAGGTCCCCCTGGGCACGACACGGTGCCCTGGATGTCAGCCCGGCCGCGAGCGACCGACAGCGCCGGGCTGGGCTGGGCTGGACCGCAGCACCGACGCCTCGCTCCTCCCGCTGCTTTTGGCCCCGTCGAGGCCGTTTCGGAGGGGCCGCGTGGCTGCTCGGCTGCGGGGAGCCGCGGGAGCCGCATCCCCAGGAGCACTCGGCGTTGCCTGGGGCAGCCCGGAGCGGCACAGCCCCGCGGGCCGGGGTTGGAGTATCTTTGCTTTATGTTTTTAATTAAAACCAAGGCAAGTAAGGTGGCCCAGCGGGGCGCCGCCATCGGGAGCCGGCACCCTCCAGCAAAGCGAGACCTGGGGAAAGCCCAGCGGGACCACGGGGCAGCCGGGTGAGTCTCCCCTCGGCGCGCTCCGGGCTCCTTCCCTCTCCCCTTCGCCATCCTCCTCCTCCCAGGAGGGGGATGAGTGATGATCCCATGGGATCTACCCTTATCCCGGACCACCAAATCCTCTCCCCCACCTCTCCCCGCTCAGGTCTCGGGCTTTCCCAGCAGCAGGACCACGCTGGAGGACTCGGCCACACCAGGGTCCCCTCTCGGGGTCACTCCCGGCCAAGCCCTGGGCAAAGCATCTTCCACGCGGCTCCTTTTTAGCCGCGGAGGGCCGGTTGCCAAGCCCTGCCCCCCAGTGCCACGGGCAGCCTGGCCGCCCGGGCACCCGTTTTCCCCTGGCGAAGACATGGCCCCTTCCTCTTCCTCCTCCTCCTCTTCGCCGGGGAGGCAGCAGCCGGCTCCCTCGGACGCGCTCGCCCAGGAATCCGCCACGGTGTCAGCACCCAGGTAGGTGTCCCCCTCCCCGGCTCTCCGGCGAGCCCCGGTGCGCAGGGGGTCCGTAGCGGGGTGATAGGTGCAGGCGGGGGGTTTGGGGGCGATGAGCAGCCCGGAGCCGTCGACGGATGGATGGACACCGGGGTAACGGTGAGCGTACGGCCACGGCAGGTCGCGGCGAGCAAGCTGGTTAGAATAAAGGATTGCTAAAGACACCGACCCGGTGCCTTCTTTCCTCTGCCAACTCTCTCCGCTCTTGTCTCGCCCGCCCAGGCTCCCTCCGTCGTGCGGGGGGGCGATGCCGTCCACGCTCCCCCCCCCCCCCGCCGGTGCTGGAGCTGCTCGGAGCCCACCCGGCCCATCCGAAGCCCCTTCCCATCCCCAATCGAGCTTTTCCGCCTCGCTTCCACTCCCAGACCTGGGAGACATCAGGTTACAGCCTCCAGTTGAGAGGCGGCCACGGGGACCCGAGGGGCTGGGGGGGCTGGGGCAGGACCCCCCCTCGCTGCTGCTGGCTCCAGGAGGGATGATGCTCTTCTCCAGCATCACTATGAGCTCGGAGAGGGATGCTCAGGGCGGCCGGTGCCTGCTTGCTGCTGGCTTCCCCCCGCTGCTGCCCACCGCTCCCCCAACCATCACCCCGTGGGGAGGGGGAGCAAGGAGGGGGAATGTCACAGCCCGGCCCCAAAGCGGGGGCTCTGGGGGGGTTGGTGAGCCCTGAGACGCCGGCAATAGGGACCTTGGGCAGGTGGTGGGTGCTGGGAGGTAAGTACGGCCAGCCCCGGGGGGGGGACACGTTGCTCCAGGCAAGGCTGAACCCCTCTGCTGCCATCCCCACACCTCCCCCAGCCCGGACGCCCCCCAGAAACCCACCCAAAGCCCGTCCTCATCCTCCCGGAGCCAGCCGCGCCACCTCCTCCTCCTCTTCCTCCTCGCCGCCGAGCCCCGGCTGCACGAGGGGCTCGCGGGGGTCCCCTCTGCCGCCCGCTTCCCCGCTGCCGCTCTGCATGTCCCGCCGCCCCCCGCCGCCCCCCGCTCCCCCATCGCTCCCCCCCTTTTCTCCCTCTCTCTTTGCAGAGAAGAAGCAGCAGCTGCAGCCCCCGAAATCTCGCCCACCCGGCCTGAAGTTCCGCCTGCAGAAGCGGCTGCGGGGCCCGTCCTGAGCCACGCCGTCCTCTCCATCTTTCTCAGGAACGCCGCGGCTCCGGGCACACGCCGGGGCCGAGCCGAGCCGAGCCGAGCCACTGCCGCCGGCCCCGGCAGCCCTTTGCTTGACAGAACTGGTTGTTGACCTTATTTTTATTTTTTTTAAATTTTTTTTTTTGTTGTTTTAAGCACCCCCCCACCCCACCCCTGTTGTTTTTGTCATTGACCAGCTGACTTTGGTGGTTTTTTTTTTTTTCCCCCCCTCCAATTTTTACCGTGTCTGTGACATTTCCCTATCGATGAGTAAAGAGGGACTCCCGTGTCCTGGTCTTTCTTGTGCATCTTTGGTTGTCACTGTGTGTTTTTCTGCCTTCCCCGTCCGTACCATAAGCAGGTAATGGTTGTCCCCATGGGTGAGCCCAGGGAGAGGAGGACCCACCCCGTCCAGCACCCGTGGGTGCTGCCCCGGCTCGGGCAGGGGATGGCGGATCTGCTTGCTGCTGGCCGTAGGCGCTTGCTTGGCTGGTTGCTCCCCGGAGGGCAGCGGCGTGGGGCCGGGGACCGGCTGGGCCGTGCCGGGATGCCGTGCTGGGATGCCGGGGTGTCCCCCCGGCTCAGCCGCGGTCCCTCTGCTCTCTCTCGGCAGACAAGGACGAGTGCTCCAAGAACAACGGGGGCTGCCAGCATGAGTGCCTCAACTCCTTCGGCAGCTACGAGTGCCAGTGCCGCAGCGGCTTCGTGCTGCACGACAACAAGCATGACTGCAAGGAAGGTGGGTCCGTGCCCCGGAACCCCCCCACGACCCCAGCAGGACCCCCCCACATCCACCACCCCGCGTTGTCCCCGCAGCCGGCTGCAACCATAAGGTGACGTCCACCTCGGGGACCATCACCAGCCCCAACTGGCCGGATAAATATCCCAGTAAGAAGGAGTGCACGTGGGCCATCAGCACCACGCCAGGACACCGCATCAAGCTGGTAGGGATGGAGGGGGACCAGGAGGGGTGGGCAGCAGCGGGGGGTCCCCTCCGCCGTGCCCTGCTGACCATCGCCTCCGCAGACCTTCTCGGAGCTGGACGTGGAAGCGCAGCAGGAATGTGCCTACGACCACCTCGAGATCTACGATGGCCGGGACGCCAAAGCCCCGGCGCTCGGCCGCTTCTGCGGAGCCAAAGAGCCCGAACCCCTTATCTCCTCGGGCAACAAGATGTTCCTCAAATTCGTCTCTGATAACTCTGTCCAGAAGAAGGGCTTTGAGGCCACCCACACCACAGGTACCACCGTGGGGCTGGGGAAACCTGGTTATGAGGTGGGGAGGACACCAGGGACCCTCCTGAACGCCCCCTCCCGCTGTTGGCTTCTCCCGCAGTATGCGGGGGCCAGGTCCACGCCGAGGTGAAGACCAAGGACTTGTATTCGCACGCACAATTCGGGGATAACAACTACCCGGGGGGCTCGGACTGCGAGTGGGTGATCATGGCCGAGGAGGGCTACGGCGTGGAGCTCATCTTCCAGACCTTCGAGATCGAGGAGGAAGCCGACTGCGGCTACGACTACATGGAGCTCTTCGACGGCTACGACGGGACGGCCCCGCGCCTCGGCCGCTTCTGCGGCTCCGGGGTGAGCTGGGGATGGGGGGAGCGATGAGGTGGGTCGAGGCGGGTGGGGGAGAGGGGCGATGGGTGAAGCCGAGCCCGGAGCAGTGCAGAGAAATCCCGGGGGGGATTTGGGGCTGGACGTGGAGAGTTTGCACCCTCCTCATTGCGAATCCCAGCCCTCGCGCGTCCCGTGGTGCTGAGCGCCCCTCTCCCCCCTGGCAGCCCCCCGAGGAGGTCTACTCGGCCGGAGATTCGGTGATGATCCGCTTCCACTCGGACGACACCATCAACAAGAAGGGTTTCCACCTTCGCTACACCAGCACCAAGTTCCAGGACACGCTGCACACCAGGAAATGAGGGGCCAGGGGGTCCCAGCCCCCCCCCCCCGCCCCGCCGTGGGCAGGGGAGGAGGAGGAAGGCAGGGAGGAAGGCAGCGGGGAGCACTGCCCTGCACAGACTGCACGGAGGAGCACACAGCCAACCTCAGCACTCAAGACACGCTCGCACGGGGCCCCCGGGGCTCGGGCGCCCACGGGCACAAGGGTAGAGGGGGGGGATCCCCTTTGCCAGCAGCTGCCCCCCACCCCGGTGCTGGGGGGTCCGAGCGGGACCCGCTCCCCTTCCTCGAGCCGGCCGCAGCTCTCTGAATGTACAAACCAGTAACCGGGAAGAGCCCAACACACAGAAGGTGCTGTCTCTCTCTTGTACCGATGAAATAAATACCCTTGTACTTGGAGGGGGGCAGCCCCAGCCTCTTTGCTTCCCACCCCCTCAGAGCAACACAGGACCCAAAACTGGGGCTGAACTGGGGCGGGGGGGGGCAGAGCACCCCAGCAGAGCAATCAGCTAATTGCGATCTGGGAGCATCGCCCAGCGGCTGGCGGCGGGGCTCAGCGGTGGGCGCTGGGTGCTGCGGGGAGCCGCCCGCTCCCCCCACGGGACTCCGCTTTGGGCAGCGCTGCAGGTAGGTGCTCCCCCACCTTTGTTCTGCACCGTATGGCAAGTTGTCGCCGTCCCTCGGCGTGGGCCAAGCGGGTGCCACGTGCTCCAGCCGCAGGCAGATGGCTGGTGGGCTGCGGCACCGGCGCCCCCGCCTCGGCGCTCCCTCGTGCCTCGGCGCTGCCGCTCGCTCGGGGACGTGGCTTCGTGTCCCCGGGTTTGCTGCCGGTGTCCCCGATGGGGCGACGGGGACGCTCCGCGCTCCCGTTTGCAGGGGGATGCTGAGGGATGGCCTGAGGTGGGACGGGACAGTGATGGGCACTGGGGCTCTTCATCCTGAAGGGTTTGCAGCCCCAGCGCTGCGTGCTGAACCCCGGCTTGGGGGATGGCAAGAGCATCAGGGTGGCCTCGCTGCCACAGCACCCCTCCACACCACCCTGTTCCCTCCCCAAGCCCTGTCCTTCCCCACTCCCTGAGCCAGACTGGGGTCTGGAGCCACCTCCCCAGGCGCGGGTGCGGGTGCGGGTGCAGGGACAGAGGCGCGCGACACGGCCGGTGGCCACCGCACACAGTTTATTGACACACCGCCAGCACAGCACAGGGATGCTGGGGGACCGGGGGGGTGGATCTCTTCTACCGTTACAGCGTGCATCGGGTACACGGGGACGGGGAGCGGGCACCCAAGCGCCATGCTGCCGACGGCTCATGCGGGGGGCATGGGGTGGGGGAGGACGGGGCGAGGGGGACGGGGCGTCAGCTCCGCTCCCCCACCCCAACTCCTCCGGCTGCCTCCTGGGCCCCGGGGCCGGGGATTCGGGCGGCACAGCCATGGCGAGAGCAGAGAGCGAACACGGCACAGCGCTGCACGACACGGGGGGGGGGGGCACGCCGCGGCCGTGGACCCCGCACCGGGGTCCCTGCTTGAGCAACCCCCTCCATCCCCAAGAGCAGTTCAAAACCTGAGGGGAAGGATGCCGGAGGGAAATGGGGTCCCGGAGCGGCTGCACGGCGGAGGGCAGAGCACGGGGCTCACGCCAGCGAGGATGATGCTGGTCGGCCAGTCCAGGAGGTGAAGGCTTCCTCTCTCCGGGCACAGAGCGGCACGGGCTCTGCCTCCACGCTGGGCGAGCACCCTACCGGCTCCTTCCCCAAGTGGGCAATGTCGCTATTTACACCGGCCGGGTCCCCCGCACCCATCCGGGTCCTCCACCCAGCAGCGTCCGTGGGAGAAGCCCCCGCAGCGGGCACCTGTCCCCCTCCCCGGCCCTGCCCGTGTCCCACCCTTAACGCCCCACGCTGATGTTGCACGTCTTGCAGCTGGGGTCCTTTTTGGCATTGGCGGTGGAGAGGCTCATCAACTGGTGCCCGCTGATCTCCCCCAGCACGCCGAGGCTGAGGTCCACGGGCTCGGTGTATATGACCTCCAGGATGCTGTCCTGGGCATGACGGTACACCAGCTCGCCCTCCTCCACGCAGCACGTCAGGAACTTGTTGGAGGAAATGTCCAGCTGGGGTAGACGCTCCCGGCAGAAGAGATCGCCGGAGGAGCCCTTGGGCGCCAGGACCAGCACGACGTAGTGGTAGGCGGTGTACATGCAGTAGAAGTCCGCAAAGTAGAGGTTGGTGTTGGGGTTGAAGAGCCGTTGAGCCGGGATCTGGAATCGGTAGCGGCCGTAGGGCGAGTCCTGGGGGGGCTGCCCGGTGTTGAACTCGGTGTTGCAGCTGAAGAAGATGCCGTGCAGCATCCCGCTGGTGGGCGAGCCGTGGCTGCCGCTGTTGTCCTTCAGCGACGGCTTCATCACGTTCCCACAGTGCATCCTGCGCGCGAGGAGGAGGAGGAGGAGGAGGAGGAGGAGGCGGGGGGACACAGGCACACACACAGGCAGGGTCAGGGGACGTGGTCCCGGTGAGGACCGGGTGGCCCTGGAGAGGCGGGGAGCGGGGTCGGGGGGTACCTGACGTGCTGGAAATACTCCTTGTGCTGGTTGCGGTAGAAGACGGAGAAGCGCAGCATGCGCCCGGCGATGAGCTCGGCTTTCTCTTGAAGCTGGGCCAGGTGCTCCTTGGCATAGTCTGGGGACGGGGACGGGGACATCAGGGCGTCTCCATCCCCCCCCCCCGCCGCCTGCTCCCCAGCAGCCCGCCCCTGCCCGCAGCTCCCGTTCCCCCACACCTCCCGCCTCCCACTCAGCAGCTGCCGCTCCAACCGGCCCAGTTTGTGCAAGCTCAACGGCATCGCCCCCGTGTCCTCCCAGCTCCGGCAGCGCCAGCTCGGCCGCTCCCCCTCTCGCCCCGCCACGCTCACCCCCGGTGCAAAACTCCACCGTCTCGCTCCAGCCAGACACCAGGTACTCGCCGTCGCTCTGCTTCACCGCCGTCTGCACCGCCACGCTGTACTCGGTGCGGGGGCTCAGGAACCAGTGGCCCCGCACCGTCATGGGCAGCGGCACCGCCTTGGCCACCAGCTTGGTGGGGACGTCCTGCGTCAAGGGGCGAGGGTCAGGATGGCATCACCCCCCCACACCTCCCCAGCATCCCCAGGGGATGCTGCCGGGAACCATTGCCAGGCACCGTTGCCGGGAACCACCGCCGGAGCCTTCGCCGGGGTTCGCCCAGCACCGAGACCCCCCCAAAGCTGCCCCTGCTGCCCCCGCTCGCCGACCCTGGCAGCGTTCCTGTCTCCTCGGTCGCCTTCACCGGCCCCCAACACCCCCCAGCAGAGCTGCTGCTGCGATGGGGGCTCAGAGGGGTCCCCCCCCCCGGGGCTCTCGGGGACCCCCCATCTCCCGGTGGCATCTCGCGGTGTCAATAGGCCACCGAGCAGCACCGCAGTGCAGAGCCGTTTCTGTGGCAACGGCGGATGCTGAAATCTGGAGACACAGGGGAAAAAAAAAATATCCCACCCCCCCACCACCACCACCATCACCACCCCCCTGATTATTGGGGAGGAGAAAAAAAATAATGTTAAACATTAAATAGCGTCACCCTGGCAACGGCGCTGCTAAAAACGGCCTGAATTAGTGACTCGCAACCAGGGGGAGGGGGAGCGCGAGCGCTGTGCGGCTCCACACCCCCACGGGGGCTCGGGGGCGTCCGTCACAGCCCAGTCCCCATCCCGGTCCCCTCCGCCGGCCGTGTCCCGTGAAGAGATTTGACCCCAAATCAGCGTGGGGGTGGGTTATAACCCCGATTCCCCCAAAAAAACCTCCTCTCCCTGGGCAGGGGGTCCCGCATCCCACCTCCCCGGGCTCACCCGATGCTTGAACTTGTTGGAGTTCTTGTTCTCCTTCTTGTTGAGGTCGATGAAGTAGTGGGTGACCCTCTCCAGGTCCCCCTTCTCCATGGCCCAGGAGATGCGGAAGGAATCGCAGGTGATGTTGTTGATCTCGATATTTTTGGGGGTGGAAAGAAGCTCCATGGCCGGAGGCGTTGAGCTCCTGCGGGGTTGGGGTGCGGGAGCTGGGCTCGGGGGCGCTGAGCTCGGCAGCTGCCAAGCGGGCGACCGCCCGCGCCCGGCGCTGGCCCCCACGGCCGAGCAGATGGCACCGGGGTGGAAGCAACGGCCGGCAGCCAGGAATAGGCGACGCGGGCAGGAGCGGAGCGGCGGGGAGCCGGGAACCAGCCCGGTTGGCAGAGCGGCTGCGCGGGGGCCCCGGGGGCCCCGGCTCGACGCCAAGCGGGTGTTTCGGGGTTTGCTCAACACCGGGTGGGGAAAGAAAAACAAGGGGAGTGCTGGGAGAGGGGAGGGTTGTACGCGGGCGGTTGGCACTGGAAAAGCTGGATCCGCCTTTGCCCTGGCCCGCGGCCGCTCCGTGCCTCAGTTTCCCTGTGCGCTGGCCCCCTGCACCCTGGGCAGCAGGGTGGGTGCGTGGGGGGCTTCGCGCCCCGGGGTGGGGGGCGCGCAGGCGCAGATGCCGTTGGTGGCACTGGGGGATGCGCCGAGGAGGCTGGGAGGGGGTGGGTGCCTCCCACCCTGCACCCTGGTAGAGGACCCAAGGGAGAAGCGGTGCGGCGGCGGGCACCCATGGGAGCACCCATCGCCTCTGCCACCCACCACGCACCCTCGTGCAGGGGCGCGCGCCCACGGCGGCTGGTAGACGCGTGCCCGTGGCCACCTACGCTCCGTGCCCCCTCCCCAATGACTGCAACCCCCAGCCCCATGGTGGTGCAAACACCGCTCGGCACCCGTGGGCACAGCTGCCCCACTCGTGGGCACCCACGGGCACACTCCTACGGCCACGCACGTCCCCCCCGGCAGCATCCCCACTGGCATCCTGCGCTGGGTGCCCGCTTGCCCCCGCACCCCCATCCTCCCCCAGCACCCCAGCGCCCGGCAGCCCCCAGACCCCGTCGGCTGGGTGTCCCCTCCATCACTCCCGAGCAGAGCAGAAGGTCACCGCTCCGGGGACACGGTGCCCGGTGGTGCCGGGGGGGCTCTCCCGCTGCCTCCTCCTGCACCCTGGCCCAGCCGGATCGTGACGCCCCATGCCCCCGTGTCCCCGTGTCCCCTCCCCGGGCTCAGCCGATGCCACCGGGAGGTCGCAGGTAGCCGGATGCCGGCGATGCCCTTACCTGGCCGGTGCGGGGGGCTGCCGGGGCGCGGCGGGGTGCCGGTGGGGCGGCAGGGGCGGGCGGGGACGGGCAGGGCAGGGCTGGCAGCCCCGGGGGGGCCGAGCGGAGCGGGGAGGGCAGAGGATGCCGGCCACAGCGCTGCTGCCTGCGGCTGCTGCGACGCCCGGGATCCTCCCAGCCAGCTCGGAAAGAGCAAAACACCCTCCAGAGGAGGGGAAAAACGAGGAGGGGAAAAAAAAAGGAAGAAAAAAAAAAAAGGGGGTGTGTGTGTGAGAAAAATATATATCTGAGCGGCTCGGGGGGGTGGGTTAAAAAAACCCCCCGTGCGCTTCTGCCAATCGGGTGGCGGGCTGCGGGCGGCGTCAGGCGACGGAGGCAGCGAGGCGAGGGGGCGGCGGTGGGGGCAGCGCGGGGTGCGGGGGCACCTCTGCCCGACCCCCCCCCATTTGGGGGCTGCGGGGACTGCGGGGCTGGCACCCACGCGGGACCCCCGTGGTGCAAAGCGCAGGGGTGCGGGGGCTGCTGCTGGTGATGGGGGGGGGGATTGGGGGGGGCCGGGAGATTTTTTGGGGAGGTGGGGGGCGAGCACCCCAAAAAGCCTCGTTGCCCCCCCGGCTGTGCTAACGCATGGTCCGCCCGTGGGGCTGCAGCACGGCTCGGTCCCCCCCGGGCTGCAGAGGACCGGGGAGGGGTGGCTGCGGTGCAGGCAGCCGGGGGGGCTCAAATTCAGGGGTGAGTGTCCCCCCTCCCCAGTGGCCCCCACCCCGCAGCACTGCCCACTGTGCCCAGTGCCAGAGCCGGGCACTGCCCGCCACAAAGATGGCGCCACCACCTTCCCTATGAGGCTGAGCAGTGGCGAACACGTTCACAGAAGGCTCATTGGCGGACCCGGCGTGCTCTCAATAAAGATGGCGGCAGCGGCGTCTTTCCGGGAAGGGTTGGTCGCGCAGCGCGCATGCGCAGTGCAGCCGTCAGCCCGTGGCTGCCCGGGCAGGGTAAGGGGCGGCGTGGCCTGGCGTGGCGTGGGGCTGGGGGAGACGAGAGGGACCGGGGGGTTGAGGGGGGGGGCTGAGCATCCTGAGGTGGGACGTACGAGTGGGCCCTGCTGGGGGGTGCGAGCACCCTGGGGAGGGCGGTGCGAGTGGGTCCGGGGTGGGGTGGGCACCCTGAGGGTGGGGGGTTGAGCACCCTGGGGAGGGGGGTACGAGTGGGCCCTCTTTGGGGTGCAGGAGAGGGGGCTCAGCCCCCTGTTCAAGGTGCTCAACACCACCCCCCCAACACACCCAGGGCCAGGCTGAGGATGGCGGAGGGGGGCTCGGGGGAGGCCGGCTCGCCGGGCAGCCTGCGGCCGGGGCTCCCCGGGGCGCGGGGGCTGCTCGGGCGGCGCCCCACCGCCTCCCCCCTCACCCCCGGCCGTCTGCCCTCCATCCGCTCCCGAGACCTTACCCTGGGAGGCGTCAAAAAGGTGAGTACCCCGGGGGGAGGCTCCCCAAACCCAACCCTTTCGGGAGTACCCCGCGGCCTTGCCTCACTGCTCAGGCAGTGGGTGCTTGGAGACCCCCGGAGCGCAGGTGGGGTGCGAGGAGGGGGCAGCACAGGGGGGTTTTGGGGTGCTCTGGGGGAGCTGGTCTGTGCGGGACGTGGCCATGTCCCCAGCCGCCTCCCCCAGCCCCGCGGCCGGTTTGGTTTCTGGTTTCTGTTGTCATCTCCCGCTCGTGCAGCGACTTGTCCCTCCGCTCTCGTTTGCAGAAAACCTTCACCCCCAACATCATTAGCAGGAAGATCAAGGAAGAGTAAGTGGCCTCGTAAGCGTTTCCCTGGGCTGCGGAGGCGGGTTTGCCAGCGGGTGCCTGCTCGGCGCGGTGTCGTGGTGGGCAAAAATGTGCCCTGAGAGGGGAACCCGCTGCCAGGGGGGTGACAGGCTGCCTCCCCGCCCCCCAGGCCCAGAGAAGATGTGTCCGTCAAGAAGGAGAAGAAGGAGCGGGAGCGGGACCGGCAGCGTGACGGGCACGGCCGGGGCCGGGGCCGGCCCGAGGTTATCCAGTCCCACTCCATCTTCGAGCAGGGACCTGCTGAAATGATGAAGAAGAAAGGTAATGAGAGGTGCCCCCTGCGCCGGGGGGGGTCTTGGGGCGTCCCGACAGCTCAGGGCTCACCCCGGGGCTGCTCCCCTCTCCCCAGCGGGCTCCTGGGACAAGACGGTGGATATGTCAGACTTTGGCCCTTCCCACATCATCAACATCAAGAAGGAGAAGAGGGAGACGGACGAGGAGACGAAGCAAATCCTTCGGATGCTGCAGAAGGACGATGTGAGTGGGGCCAGGAGGGGTGGCTTTGGGGCCACCGGGCCAGTGCCGAGTGTCCCCGCTTTTTTCCCTGCAGTTTCTCGACGACCCGGGGCTGAAGAATGACATCCGTAACAAGCCAGTGCAGCTGCCGCTGGCCCACTCGGGCTGGCTGTTCAAGGAGGAGGCCACCGAGCTGGAGGACGCCCAGCCCTGGCTGCCTGGCCTCAAGGAGGAGAAGATGGAGCTGGACCCGCCAGCGGTGAAAGGTGTGCTGGGGCAGGGGGGACATCCCGGCAGGCAGGGGCTGGGGGGCTGCACCCCCTCCCCATGCCCATCTGCCACCTCTCGCCCCCCCAATGCCAGTGAAAGAAGAGCCATGCGATGAGGACCCACCCCCGGCCAAGCCGGCGCAAACGAGAGGACCCCCAGGTTTCCCCCGGGACGTTTCGGTGGCCGAGCTGCTACAGCAGCTGAGCCTCTCGGCCGAGGAGGAGCTGCTGTTCCTGCAGCTGCCCGACACGCTGCCGGGCCAGCCGCCCACCCACGACACCAAACCCATCAAAACCGAGCTGCACAACGAGGACGGGCAAGTGGTGGTGGTGAAGCAGGAGAAGAGCCAGGTAGGAGCTCGGCGGAGCCGGGGCGGGGCTTGGGGACGGCACAGGACGTCACCGGCATCGTGTGGTGTCCCTTGGGCAGGAGGCGAAGCAGGCGGAGAATGCCTGCGGCCTGGGCGACCTCCCTGAGGGGCAGCTGGGTAAGCTGCTCATCCGCAAGTCGGGGAAGGTGCAACTGGTGCTGGGCAAGGTGACCCTGGACGTGACCATGGGGACCCCCTGCTCCTTCCTACAGGTATGGGGGGGTGGCCAGGACCTGCTTTGGGGGGCTGCCCCCCACGATAGCCCTTTGGGGGTCCCTGGGGGGGTCGAGCTGGCTCTTGGGGAGCCCATCCCTGTGACTGCGGTGGGGAGAGGTCCTGCTGCCCAAACCCTGGGGACATCCGTCTGCAGCAGGGAGGGACCCCAGGCCTTTTCCCAGGTTTCTTGCAGGGTTGGGCTGCTCACGGGTGTTTTGTTTCCTCTCCCTCTGGAAAAGGAGCTGGTGTCCGTCGGCATTGGGGACAACCGTTCAGGCGAGATGATCGTCCTGGGCCACGTCAAGCACAAGCTGGTTTGTTCCCCAGACTTCGAGGCGCTGCTGGAGCACCGGCACCGGTAGCCCAGGGGGAGCCGGAGCGGGGGACCCTGCAGCCCACCAGCTCTGCCTCAAGCCCCTCCAGCCCTGCCTTGGGGACACGGAGAGGTGTCACTCGGCAGGGTTGCTGTAATTTCCTCAGTTCCCCCCGGCGTTCTGTATTGGTTTTGGATAATCACCGTGGTTGCAATTGGTGTCTGTGCTGGTGTCTGGATACGCCCTGCTTGAATAACACGTATGTGTAGCCACCGCGTGGTACCAAAAGCCCACACGGTTCCCCTCAACACGAGAGATTGTCCTTGTAAAATATCCATTCCTATTATATATTCCCCTAACTGCCACAGTCATTATCCTATAGGATTGTCTAGCCCAGTCCCCAATTTGGGGAGTAACCCAAGTTCATTTCCTAAGTGCTGGCTGTTCCTTTTGATCAGTAACCAATAACAGCACCTCCTGTTGCATCATCTGTGCAGTTCATAATGCTGTCTCCTGCTCAGTTAATTCCTTTATCTGTTCTCACAGCTCTTGTACCTGGTCCACTCTCAACTTAAATGTAGACAACAAAACACCGCCCATACATCCTGCGTGATTCAACCTATCTTTTTCTAAAGTATGACTAGTTTCTACAAACTGTCCCCAGTACTGCACTAAGTCTATTGGTTCTCGTTCGCCCCAAGATTCCGGGGCTGTTTTTGTACACGTCTCCTACCTATCCCATCAGGTATTCCAGGGTTCCTTTTTCCCGTCCAGTACGCTCGACTGGAGGGGCTTTTGCATGGTCTGCCGCCTGCGGCTTCCGTGCTTTCCCAAAAAGACTCATTTTATCTGACTGTAGTCTGATATATGCAGCGATGCAAAAATCCACACACACACACAAAAGCAAAAAAGACACCGATCCAGTTCCACCATCATCCACAGGTGGCACGGCCCGCAACAGCTACGTACCCACTGCTCTGGTTCCACCTTAATACTCCCGGGATCCCATCCTCGTCGCCAATTTATGTTCTAGCAAGAATTCCTAGGATCCCGGGGCGACCAAAAAAAACTAAAACCACAGGCACGCACATCCGAAGATAACCACAAGCACGCACAGCCAAAGATAACTGGGTTTACTTTATTTACAAACAGACTAACTATAAGCATATATATACATATCTACAAACTATTAGAGTTTAGGCTTCTAAAATATTGTGACTAAAATCACTGTTAATCATCATCATGGCTTGGCTTCGCGGACGAAGGTTTGGGAAGGGCTTTGCCCACGCTTATTGCAAGCGCGCTGATGGCTGAAAAGGCCAATGCGGGATAGGCAAGACCGGTTGCAAAGAGCACACCGGAGGGTCTCCTTGGGGGGTATAGTCGAGGCACGGTTCTTTCTGCGCTGTCTTTTCTCCTTGAGACTGATTCTACGCGTGCTCTCAAAGGAGACAGCAGCGTTATGTATGGTGTGTCTCCAAATCTCCCGATTGGAGGCCAGGGTGGACCACTGATGGTGGTCAATATGGCCTAGGCTGAGGTGTTGTTTCAGGGAGTCCTTCTATCTCCTCTTTGGAGCTCTTCTCTTGCGGCAGCCGGTGGCAAGTTCACCATAGAACACGATCTTAGGGAGGCGGTGATCCGCCATCCTGGAGACGTGCCCTGCCCAACGCAGCTGCGTTTTCAGCAACGTGGCCTCAATACTGGTGACGTCTGCCTGTTCAAGGACAGCAACGTTAGTCACGTAGTCAGTCCAGTGGATGTTTAGGATTGTGCGGAGGCAGCGCTGATGGAAGCGTTCGAGGAGTCGCAGATGGTGGCGGTAGATGACCCATGATTCAGACCCGTACAGAAGAGTAGGCAGTACCACGGCTCTGTAGACACTGATCTTTGTACTTTTCTTCAGGTGTTTATTGCACCAGACTCTTTTATGGAGTTTTCCGAAAGCTCTGTTTGCCTTTGCTATTCTGTTGTCTCTCTCTTTGTCGATCGTGGCATCTGAGGAGATGATGCTACCCAGATAGCTGAACTGCTGGACTGACTGAAGCTCTGACTCGCCAATGGTGATGTGGGGATGATGGTAATCATCCTGTGGTGCTGGTTGGTAGAGAACTACTGTCTTCTTCAAGCTGACTTCCAGCCCAAAAAGCTCAGCCGCCTCTGCAAAGCAGGATGTTAAGCGCTGCAGAGCTGCTTCTGTGTGGGCAACAAGGGCGGCATCGTCAGCAAAAAGCAGCTCGCGGACAAGGTGATTCAGGGTCTTGGTGTGGGCCTTCAGTCGCCTTAGGTTGAAAAGGCTCCCATCGGTACGATATCGGATATAAATGCCGTCTTGTTCGTCGAGGTCTGCCGTGGCCCTTTGGAGCATCATGCTGAAGATAACTGTGAATAAAGTGGGTGCGAGAACGCAACCTTGTTTCACACCATTGGCTATTGGGAAGGGCTCAGAGAGTGCATCGCCATATCTGACTTGGCCGTGCTGCCCCTCATGTAACAGGATAATCATTTTGAGGAACTTGGGGGGACATCCTAATCGTTCCAAGATCTGCCACAGACCTTTTCTGCTCACAGTGTCAAAGGCTTTGGTGAGATCAACGAAAGTTACATAGAGACCCTTGTTCTGTTCCCTACACTTCTCTTGCAGTTGTCTGAGAACGAACACCATGTCTGTGGTACTTCTGTTGGCTCTGAAACCACACTGACTTTCAGGTAGAAGTTCTTCTGCGATAGCAGGTACCAATCTGTTCAATAGTATTCTTGCGAGGATTTTTCCAGCAATGGAGAGCAGAGTTATGCCTCGGTAGTTTGAGCAGTCTGACTTTACTCCTTTTTTCTTGTACAGGGTGATGATGATTGCATCACGGAGATCTGGTGGTAGTTCGCCTTGTTCCCAACAGCGCACAACTAGCTCGTGAAATTTAGCATGGAGCGTTTGGCCTCCGTGTTTCCAGATTTCAGGTGGGATTCCGTCGACCCCAGCTGCCTTGCCGGTTTTCACCTGCTGTATGGCCTTAAGGGTCTCTCCCATAGTAGGGGCTATATCCAATTCATCTTTCACCGTTTGTTTTGGGATGAGCTGGATTCCTGAGTCTTGGACTACACGGTTGGCACTGAAGAGAGTTTGAAAGTGTTCAGACCATCGATTCAGGATGAAGGTTTTATCTGTGAGAAGCGTTTGGCCATCTGCGCTGAGTAGGGGGCTTTGAACTTGGTGTGTGGGTCCGTACGCTGCTTTCAGAGCCTCATAGAATCCTCTGTGGTCACCCAAATCTGCGCATAGTTGAGTCTTTTTTGCTAGGTTGAGCCACCACTTGTTCTGGATGTCTCGAAGTCTCTGTTGGAGTTTACTGCATGCAAGACGAAAGGCTGCTTTTCTTACATGGCAAGATGGCTGAGCGAGGTGTGCTTGGTGAGCAGATCTCTTCTTTGCCAGCAATTCCTGGATCTCTGGATTGTTTTCATCAAACCAGTCTTTGTTTTTCTTTGTGGAGAACCCTAAGAATTCTTCGGAGGACTGCAGGATGCTATTTTTAATATGTTGCCAAAGCGCTTCAGGAGAAGAGTCTATAGGACAGTCTTCAAGCCTAGTTTGAAGGTTTGCCTGGAAGCTGTCTCTCACTGCAGCTGTTTGAAGATTGTTAACTTGGAGCCTCCTCCTCAGAATGCCGCCCCTCTTAGGTTTGGGCTTAAAATGGAGGTAAAGTTTGCAGCGCACAAGGCGGTGGTCTGTTTGACATTCTGCACTAGGCATCACTCGGGTGTGACAGACATCGCGAACATTCCTCTGGCGCACTAAGATATAGTCAATGAGGTGCCAGTGTTTAGATCGAGGATGCATCCAGGTTGTCTTCAGGCTGTCTTTCTGCTGGAAGATAGTGTTGGTGATGGTAAGCTGCTGCTCAGCACAAAACTCTAGCAAGAGGCGACCGTTGTCATCGCAGTTTCCAACTCCATGCTTGCCTAGTACTCCTTTCCAGGCTTCAGAGTTCTTACCTACTCGGGCATTGAAGTCACCAAGGATTATGATCTTATCATCCGCAGGAACCTTTTGAGTAAGGCGGCGCAGATCGGTGTAGAATTTGTCTTTTTCTGTAGGGTCAGCTTGGAGAGTTGGGGCATATATGCTGAAGAGAACAACATGTTGTTTGTTGTGTAGCGGGAGGCGTAAGGAGATAATGCGATCGGAATGACCTGTTGGCAAATTTTCAAGTTTAGAGGCGATGGAGTTTTTAATCATGAAGCCAACTCCGGAATGATGACTTTCGGTTTTGGGTTTGCCTGACCAATACAGTGTGTAGCCGGCACCATGTTCTTTAAGGCTGCCTTCCTCATGAAGGCGAACTTCACTGAGAGCAGCAATGTCGATGTTGAGTCGTGACAGTTCGTGAGCAATTATAGCAGAACGGCGTTCAGGACGCCCACTGTCTGCTCTATCGAGCATGGTTCTGATGTTCCAACATGTGAGTGTCAATCTGGACACACCTTTGGAGGCAGGCGTATGCCTTTGTCTCTTTGTCTTTGGTTGACCGCAGAAGAAGATGTCCGTTGGCCGCGGCTAGCCAACCGGATTGGAAGGGGAGATGAGCTTTGGTTAGGCCACCTTTTCTAGGCCCCTCTCCATGTGGAGCAAGCAGTGCTCTCCTTGAAAAAGGCTGCTTGGTCATTCAGGATGCTGCCGAACGAGACTGTCATCTCCCGGGTCAGTCTCAAGCGACCAATGTCCTGAACCGCCTGCATGCAGGGTTGGGTCTGCGGCTTCCAGTGACATCTTTCCACCTGCCGTTTCGTCCCTTGCCTGTCGCTACAGGGCTTTGCAAACGTGAGTACACCCTTCAAGCCTGCGCGGTGGATTTTTTAGGGGAGGCGCAGCGTGCGCGAGACTGGCCCCACCCTTTACACCTGAGGTTCATCTGCCAGGGCCTAGCGAGCTTGGACGGTGACAGCCAAGTCCTCAGGTCGTAGGTTTGGTTAGAGTATCCTTCTCTTAGATGGATGGCCTTACAGGGCTAAACGAGCTCCATCTGCCCGGGTTTGGAGTTAGAGTTGTCCTTCTCCTAGGATGGTTGCCCGAAGGCTAGTGAGCCCATCCTGCCCGTGGACACACTTTGTCTGACCCTTCAGTTGAGACCTGTCTGGCTTGGGAGACCCTACCGGAGGCATATGCCACCACCAGCATAGCTCTCAACTTCGCAAGGGCACGCAAGCTCTTTCCCCACGGCAAGGGGGTGCCCGTGAAAGAGAATCACTGTTAATACACCTAAGGTAAATAACAATATAATTATTACACCTAACAATACAGTCTACAAACATTTGGGGGCAATATAAACATTCTCATCTATCCAAGAGCAATTCAGCTGCGGGCTCCTCCGCTTACTCACCCACCGCTCCTTCGGCAGAGCTGGGGCGGGGGGTGTCCCTGGGTGGTGCCAGGGGGCCTGAGCACTCCGAGGGTCCCTGGGGGGGGGCAGAGAGTGTCCACCACCGTGTCCCCATCGCGGTGGCAGGAGGTTGTGTTTCTTGGGTGGGGTGTGACTGCCCACGGTCACGGAACCAAACCCCCCCTGCAGTGGGCAGGAAGCCGGGGGGGCAGCACCCAGTGCCTGTGCAGAGTGGGGCTGGGGCTGCACTTGCCCCTCTGCTGTTGTCCCCCGCCATCTCACCGCTCCCTCCTGCGCCATCTCCTTTTACCCCGCTCCGCCCCCCGCCCTGGCCCCGGCCCCTGCCCTGGCCTCGCCGCCTGCCCCGTTCCGGCGCCGCGTCGCGCGCTGTCCGCGGTGCTGAAGACCCCGCTTCCGCACGCGAGGCGGGGGCGTGGCCAGCGAGCTGCCCAATGAGAAGCGGGGCGAGCGCACGGCGGGAAGGCGCCTGCGCAGTCCGGCGGCGGAGTGCTCGGCGCTGCACGTGACCGCCTCGACGGCGCGGGCATGGAGCTGCCGCGGTGCTTCCGCCTTCCCGGGCCCCGGCCCTGCCCGGGCCCGAGCCCGAGCCCGAGCCCGAGCCCGGGCCCGGGCCCGGCTCCCCTGGGAGGGCTGCAGGGGCTCCCGGGCCGTGCCCAGCGCCTGCTCCTGCCCTCCCCCCCGCATCTCCAGCCCTCCGTGGAGCCTCTCTCCAGCCAGCTCTGCAGCCTAGGCCTCAGCGACCGGCCCTGCCCCCCTCTGGAGGCCGACAACTGGTCCCGCGGTAGGTGGTTGTGCCCTGAGGTGTGTGTGGGGGGGAATGGAATGGTTTGGGGAGCCCTGGCCTGGCCCCCTACCCTCTCCTATGGCCTCTTCTTCCCTCAGGCAACAGTACCCTGGCACGGCCTGGACGGGCGGCGGAGGACGATGACAAGAGGCTGGTGGCAGCATTCCCCCGATGTGGGCGGTGAGACCCCCCACCCTATCTCCCTTATCCCCCTTCCTGCCTTCGTCCTGATGGTTTAATCGCTGCGGTTAAAGCGGCAGCGGTTGGGGGATGCTCTGTGGGTGGTACCGCTGGCATGACCGTGCCAGTGCCCGGCCGCCTCCTGTCCCGCTCCCTTGACAGCTCAACACTGAAATCAGTGTTCTGAGCATCGCCAGGCAGCATGTGGGGCACGAGCCAGGGGACCCGGCTGGTGGAGGTGGGGCTTCGGCGTGGTGATGGGTGGTGGGGAGGCTCTTGTTGGAGGTTTGCAGCCCCCCAGTGCCAGGGCTTACCTCTGCCTGCACCGGGGATGCAGGGTCCAGTGGCAAGGCAGAGGGGATGCGCTACCAAGTCACCCCGGGAGAGCCACCGTGCTGTTCCGTGGGAAGCCCTGCTCCGCTTCTGCGCCCACTGTGCACTCACCAGGACGCCGGCCCTCCCCACTGCCCACGCCCACCCCAAGGACTCCACCAGCTGCCAGCAGACCGTAAGTGAAGCATTGGCGAGCCCTGGCCTCACATTCTGGGGTTCAGGCGCTGGCTGGGGTCACGGCTGACCGCTCCGCCTCGTCTCTCCTAGGGCACCGGAACCAAAGCCAGGAGCGAAGGGAACCACTGTAGCCTTGGGGCTGAACTCGGTTAAAATCCACTGCCAGAATGAAGCTGTCTACCAGTACCACGTTACCTTCAGGTATCAGCATGGGCACGGCAGGGCCGGGCTCCTCTGCAGCCCCTCAAAGGGTGGGTGCCCCTGGGCAGAGCCCTCCATGTCTCTCTGTGCCAGTAGCTGCTACATGGAGTGACTGCCATGGCCACGGTGCCTGCAGGCACTGCTGCTGCAGGACAGCAAACGAGCTCCAGCTTTTCCTCCCTCATGGGGTTTTTGGGGTTCTGAGCGTGGTCTCGCGGAGGGGCAGAGGAGGGTTAAAAGACCAGCAGTGCCAGGTGATGTCTCCCTGTCTCCGGCAGCCCTGAGGTGGAGTGCAAGAGCATGCGTTTTGCCATGCTGAAGGAACACCGGGCCGTGACTGGTGACGTGATGGCATTCGACGGCTCCATCCTCTACCTGCCTGTCTTGCTGCCCCAGGTGAGGGGCCATGTGATCCGTGCCGGGGTGAGGTGGTTCTGGCCGATTTGGGGCATGAGGGTGTTCCCCTGGGAGACTCCAGCCCGTGTGGGGGTAGGAGAACATCTCCTGCCCTGGCTATTGCCCTGTCTCGCCCCACAGCCGGTCAGTCTGAAGGCTCAGAGGAGGAGCGACGGGGAAGAGATTGCCATCACCATCCAGAAAACCAAAGTTCTCGAGCCCAGCTCTGATCTCTGCATCCCCTTTTACAACGTGGTTTTCCGGAGGTGAGGGACGGCAGAGACCTTCCTGGAGCAGAGGAAAGACCCTCCTCTTCCTCCCCACTGAGCCTGAGCCTGTCCTGCTCTTATTTTCCTTTCCTAGAGTGATGACGATCTTAAATATGAAGCTTGTTGGGAGAAATTTCTTTGAACCTGAGGAGGCTGCCGTGATCCAGCATCACAGGTGGGTGTTGGTGTCCTGCCGCTGCTGCCCAGACTTGTGGGTGTGTGACAGGGATGTCCCTGTCCCCCTGAGCAGCAGGATGAGGCTGGAAATTTGGAAACCCTTTGCCAGGTCAGTTCTGTGGCTCGCCTGTCCTCAGAGCGCCTGTTTTCTGCGGCACAGTTCAGGGGTTTTGAGCTGGAAGCCGGCAGCTGGCAGCCAGCTGGGAAATAAATCTCCGTGTGTTTTGAGCGCTCCTTGGCAAGCAGGACGGCTGCCCTGCTCCTCTGGCAGCGCCGGGCGGGCGGCTCCGCTTTTAACCCAGGCGCCATTGGGCATCCTCCTGCCCTTGCCAGCTGCAGGCTGCAGATTTGGCCGGGATACTCCGTCAGCATCCAGAAGAAGGACGGCGGCCTCTTCCTCTTGGTCGACGCCATCCACAAAGTCATCTGCAGCGATTCCGTCCTCAATTTCATGTAAGAAAAGGGGAAAAAAAACCAGAGCCCCACAGGGTTTTAGGGATGGGGGTGGTTTTCCAGCAGCCGCGTGCCCTGGGCTGGCTGTTGGCAAGGGCAATGCTGGCCACAATGGCCAGGCTTGTGGCCACTGGTGCTGTTTGGCAAAAAGCGTTTTATTTTTGGGGTGGCGTGGGCAGGGAGCATCACTGCCAGCCTCTCCTCGCTTTCTCCCCTGCTGCAGGCAGAGACTCTGCAAACAAAATGTCAGCCATTTCCAGGACGAGTGCACCAAGCAGCTGGTGGGCAGCGTGGTCATCACCCGCTACAATAACCGCACCTACCGCATCGATGACATTGACTGGAAGAAGACCCCCAAGGACAGTTTCACCCTTGCCAGTGGCGAGGAGTTGAGCTTCGTGGACTACTACAGGTAGGGACCTGCTGAAGCACGCCTTGGGATGAGCGCCGGTCCGTGGGGAAGGGCTGGATGCCCGACTCTGACCCGAGATGGACGAGCAGGAGCAGGAACGTCTTGCCTGATGTCGTCTCCTTGCTGTTTCTCCAGTAAAACCTACGGGATCACCATCAGGGATCTGGACCAGCCGCTGCTCATCCACAGGCCCAAGGAAAAACAGATGCCGCAGGGGAAGGTGAGCCAGGCATGAAGACCTGGGGAGGGGAAATTGAGAGCCACGGTCCTTTCTTGGCTTCTCCAGCCCCTCGCTGGCAGCGCAGGGGATTTGGGGTGCTGAGGGGACCTGTCCCCCTCCCTGCAGCATCAGCTCGACATGATAGCGCTCGTGCCAGAGCTCACCTTCATGACTGGGCTCCCCAATATGAAGAAGGACAGTCGGATAGTGAAGGTCAGAGCTCGGTTGGGGTCACTTGAACTGGTGTTGCCCAGTTTGGAGAGCTGAACCCCAGCCACCTGCTGCCGGAGGGGAGCTCAGAGCCCCCCCATTGCACCTGCAGGTTGCCCAACTCGCTTTCTCCCACTGCAGGACGTGATGCGGGAGGTGGTGCGCAGCCCCAGGCAGCACTACATGCGTCTCACCAGCCTCCTGCGCAGGATCCAGGACAGCCCCGAGGCCTCGCAGGAGCTGATGTGCTGGGGGCTCAGCCTGGACCCGGATATCCACTGGGTAGGGGCTGTGGGGAGCTGGGTTCTAAGCTTCCCCCTCCTGGGAATGTGGCAGGACCAGAGCTGCCGTGGATTTCTGCTCCCTTCAGACCCAAGGCCAAGTCCTGCCCCCCGAGAGGATCAATCTGCAGCACAGCTCCTTCTTCCCCACCAAGGACCTGAGCTGGAGCAAGGAGATCACGCGAGAAGCCTCCATCTCAGCGGTGAGCCCACGGCTTGGCCGTTACAACACCCACTTGTTCAAAAGCTGGGAGGGGTTTTCTCAGTGCTGGTGTCCTGTCCGAGCGAACACCCTCCCCTTGTTTATTTCGGCTTTTTGCTTTGGCCCGTTTTTGCTGAGGAGGTTTGAGGTATGTGGCTGCGGCGTCTGCTTTCTCACCTCCTCCTGGAGCGGCTGAAGGCTTTTTCAGGCTGCAGGAATCGTGTTTTGTGCCCTTTAGGTTCCTCTCGGGCCTCCCCAATTTCCCGCTGTGCTGCAAGGGCTGGGAGCTACAGGGTTCGGCAGCCGCAGCCCCGGGGCAAGGACTGTCCTCTGTTTCTCCCCTAGATCACCATGAACTGCTGGCTGCTGCTTTACCCCAAGTGCCTGCAGAACATGGCCAAGGATCTGGTGGCCACCATGGAAAGCACCTGCGGCCCCATAGGCATGCGCGTCAGCCAGCCCGCCTTGATGGAGCTGAAGGACGAGCGCATCGAGACCTACGCCAAGGCCATCTGCAGCGTTCTGGGGTGCAAGGTGAGGAGAGGGGGTACGGCGCAGCTTGTGGAAGGGCTGTGGAGCCACTGGATCTTCTCAGATCCTTGTGCTGTGCTTCCTGGCAGGAGAACGTGCAGCTGCTGCTCTGCCTGATCTCGGGCAGCCGTGAGGATTTGTACGCCGCCATCAAGAAGCTGTGCTGCGTGCACTTCGCGGTGCCCTCCCAGGTAGGCGAGGGGCTCGCCTTGAAGGTGGCCGCCGGCACGGGGAAGCCGTGGGTGTCTCCAGCCTCGTTTTTCCCTGCCGCAGGTCATCAATGCACAGTCCCTCATGGGCCCGAGGAGCAAGACGAGGGCGGTGGTGCAGAAAGTCCTGCTGCAGATGAACTGCAAACTGGGCGGCGAGCTCTGGGGGGTCGACATCCCCCTGGTAAGGCGGGCAAAACCCTCCTGCGTTGGGTTTACAAGCTCCGGGGTGTCAAATATTGTGGTCTGGGGATGCAGATAAACCATCCGGGGTGTAAACTGGTGTGGTTGTGAGCTTCCCTCTGGGGTCGGCGTCTCTATTTTGTGCATTTGACATTGCTCGCAGTGGGAGGGATCTGGGCAGGGCAGCCTGGAGGTGTCTGACTTAATCCCTAACTCCCGTTTTGTTTTTCCTCCCCAGAAGCAGCTGATGGTTATCGGCGTGGACGTCTGCCACTGCCGCAGCAAGGAGATGCCCTCCGTCATTGGCTTCGTGGCCAGCATGAACCAGTACGTGCTGCCTCGGGGAGGGGGAAGCTTTCCGGAGGATGCAGGGGAGGTCCCACACCAGCATGGCTACTGCCTTTCCATGAGAGGGGTGAAGCCAAAGCTCGGCAAGGTCTTTGCCGGCGTGTTTGCGCTGGTCATCGCTGGGTTTGGCATTGCTGGGTTTGCCGGCAAAGGCACTGCCAGCACCAAGCCGGGGCCGGTTTCAGTTGCACAATGTTGGTCCTCGGCTGGCCTGACGCTCATCCCAGCTCTGTCCCCAGTGTCCTCACCAAGTGGTACTCCAGGGTGGTCTTCCAGATGCCTCACCAGGAGATCGCTGACAGCCTGCAGCTCTGCCTGGTCGAAGCCCTCCAGCACTTCCACGAGGTGAGGCTGAACCCCCATCAGCACAAAAACCCTCCTGTGGCTCACTATTGCCTCAAAGCGAGGGAAACCCACCCCAAACCTGTCAGCCCGAGGGCGTGCAAGCAAGCAAATCCTCAGCAGCCCTTTGGACTGGATGCGGCACCCACGGGGAGTCTCGCCCTTATCTCGGGGAACGTGCAAACCAGCCTCGAGGATTAGTTTGCACTGGGGGAAGTGCCACGTTACGCCTCTGCTCGTATCGGCGTCAAACTGCTGAGCTCTGTCCTCTTGTCCCACGTCCCCGGCATGAGAAGAGCAGCCTGTCAGGATGTCTCTTGGGATTTTCCTATCCCTCTGGAGGAACAGCCCTGTAAGTTTGGTGGTCACCCCTGGGCAGGATTAGTGCAAACGCTGCTTCTCCCTGCCCTGCCAGCCCCCCTGAAACCCATTTTAAGCTGCGTTTTCTGGAGTTGAGTATCATTAGGAACTTTCTGCAAAGCTCGAGGGTGATGGGTTGAGCTCACAGGCTGCAACACCACCCAGCTGTCAGGCCTGGAGACTCAGTGGGCACCTAATGCCCAGCTGCTTCTCCTGTGTGTGGTGTGGGGGGAAAAACCAGCAAGCTTCTCGCTTTTTGCTCCCCCAGATGAACCACTTCTTGCCCAAGAAGATCGTGGTGTACAGGGACGGCGTGTCCGACAGCCAACTCGACACCGTGGTCAAGTACGAGATCCCGCAGATGCAGAGGTGCTTCAACACCTTCAAGGACTACCAGCCCAGCATGGTGGTGATGGTGGTGCAGAAACAGATCAGCACCAACTTCTACACCGTCGTGTCAGGGCAGTTCACGTCCCCTCCGCCGGGGACGGTCATCGACCACATGGTCACCAGCTCCGACTGGTGAGTGGCAGCGGCTGCTCTTGGGAGAGCTGTGGGGAGTGCAAGAATCACAACTGGGGTGCCAAAAAAAAAAAACCCTGGGGTGCAAGAAGACCTAGGGGGCAAGAAAAACTTGGGGTGCAAAAACCTGAGTTTAAAGAAAAACAGGTTTAAGAAACCCTGGGGTGCAGAAAAACCCTGGGGTGCAAAAGGATTTGATTTGAAAAAACGTCAGATTTAAAAAAAAAAAAAGTTAAAAAAAAAAACGGGTGTAAGAAAACCCTGGGTTCAAAAAAACCGGGGTTTAAAAAATGTGCAGAAAACTTGGTTTTAAAGAAAAAATGGTGTGCCAAATGAACTGGGGTTCAAAAAATTTTGAGGTGCAAGAAAACCTGGAGAGAAAAAAAACTTGGATTTAAAAAAAATTAGATTTAAAAAAACACTGGTGTGCAAAAATACCCCCCTTGGGGTTCACAAAAAAAAACGGTGTGCAAAAAAAATGGGTTCAAAAATACCTGGTCTGCCAAAAAAATGGGGTTTTAAAAAAAAAAAAAAGGTTCAAAAAAATTTGGGTTCAAAACAAACCTGGTGTGTAAACCCAGGGGTTCAAAAAAAGCCCACTTTTATGTGCAAAAACACCCCGGAGTGCCCCAACCCCGGGGTTTCGGAGCCCCTGGGGAGCACGACAACCTCCCCAGCCTGTGTCGTTGCCCCCCAGGCAGGACTTCTTCCTGCTGGCCCATCGCTCGCCCCAGGGCTGCGCCATCCCCACGCGCTACATCTGCGTCCTCAACACGACCCAGCTCAGCGCAGAGCACCTGCAGAGGTGAGGGTGGGACCCCGAACCGGGGGGGTTGTCCTCAAAACGGGGCGTCCTCAAACTGGGGCTGGCGGGGAGGGCAGCGGGCAGGGACTGGGCCCAGTCTGCTCTTTGTACTGGGGGAGAGTCATCGAATTTCAGTCTGTTCTCCCTGACAACAAGCGACGGGATGCGACCAGCCAGCCTCCAGTTGTTCCGTGGGAGGTTGAGGTTGGCCCTGAGGAGCCATTTCTGCGTCCTGGCCCAGGCTGCCCAGGGCAGTGGTGGAGCCCCCATCCCTGGAGGGGTTTCCCAGCCGTGTCGAGGTGGTGTTGAGGGACAGGGGTCAGGGGGGACCTGGCAGTGCTGGGGAACGGGGGGACTGGAAGAGCTGAAAGGGCTTTTCCACCAAAACGATTCCATGATCCTATGCTGGGGCCGGGTTGACATCCCGAGGTCCAACCTGCCCTGGGATGGTTCCAGGGATGGGGCTTCTCCACCTCTCTGAGGAGCCTGGGCCAGGGTCTCCCCACCCTCAGCATCAACAATTTCTCCCTCGTGTCCAGCCTGAATCTCCCTTAGTTTGAACCACCCCCCGGGTCCTGTCACAGCAGCCCCTGGTAAAAAAACCCTGTCCCCATCTCAGAGGGGTGGGGGGTAGAAGTGTCCCCGTTGTCCCCTCTCTGGGCGAGAGTTAATTGTGAAGGAATTCACCCCGGGCCGGGCTGCGCTGCCACAGCTTCAAACGCGGCTCAGATCTCACCGGGGTAATTAATGCAATTAACCGCTGACCTTTACCTGGTGCCGTTGGGCTGAAAACACCCCCGCAGCGGGGTGCAGGGTGCTGACCCCCCCCCTTTTCCTCTCCTCTCGCTGTCCCCAGGTTGACGTTCAAGCTGTGTCACCTCTACTGGAACTGGCCGGGCACCGTGCGGGTTCCTGCCCCGTGCAAGTACGCCCACAAACTGGCCTTCCTCGCCAGCCGCATCCTGCACCACGAGCCCAGCGCCCGGCTCTGTGACAGGCTCTTCTTCCTCTAGATGGGAACGGGGGCTGGCGCCGGGTGCGGGTCCGCCCTGCCAGGGGATTGCCCGTTCTGAAATTGGGGTGGTTTTTCTGGTTCAATTTATTCTTGGGTTGTTCTTGTTTGCAGTGGGGCACCGCGGAGCCGGGAGCTCTCGGGATTCATCTCCCAGAACAAAACCCTCACCTGCCACCGGTTTCCAGTTTCCAGTCCTCCCCGTAAAGAGGGTGGATAAATGAGCCCCAGAGGTGATGCTGCTGCAGCGCCTCGGCCCCCTGCCCCGGGGCAGATGCGAAAAACAATGGTTTCTGGAGGATTTTCCCCCCAGTTGCGTTGCTGGTTTAAAATAGTATTTTGCTTCTCCGAGCTCCTGTTTGACAAACCCAGCTCCCAGTTCGGCTGGTTCTCACGTCCTTAAAATTCCCGGTTTTCCAAGGAGCAGCCTTCATCAATATTATTATTGTCATGATTTATTTACGGTCCTGTCAGGAGCACAGCGTGAGTTCGAGTTTTCAGCTATTTCAGGTGTTTCTCTGCCGAGGTCTGGATGTGTTTCAGATCTGGGACTTCAAAGCTGGGGAGGAGCTGCAAGAACCTCCCGGAATCACTTGGCTTTGGCTTCAACGTGCCCCTGATGCACCCCTTGTGGCACCAGCAGGGATGGGGGCACGACAGAGCCTCCCCTAGCCTCTCCCCTCCCTTTTTATGCCCAAAACTTGGAAGTATTTAAGTTTTTTGGGGCTGTACCCACAGTTTTCTGTTATCTTCAATAAAGAGTTGCTGGCAGCTGCTCTCTCTCGTGCAGGTGATGCTCGGTGCTGACCCCTCTTTCCCGGGGGGTTCCCAGGATGGGGGGGTCAGGGCAGGGGCCACCACTTGGTGATGCGTCCCCTGCGCCCTCGGGTTAATCATTCACCCTCACCCCTGGCCCACAGCAGGTTCTTTTCCCTTTATTTGCCGGCCGGGCGGACTTTGGCAGCCTTCACCCAGCCTCGCTGGTGTTTCGGCGGGGCGGGTGGGGGTCGGGGGGTCCCTGGGGTGCCATGTCCCCTCAGGTAGAGTCTGTTTGGGACTTTGTCCCCTCGGGAGGGTGCCCCGTGCCCCCAAGGGGTGCCGAGGGGGGGCTTGAGGGGTGCGCCATCCCCCGTGGGGGTATCTATGGGGTTCCTTGTGCCCCCGAGGCTGGCTGGGGGGGGGGGGGGTGTTGTGGGGTGCCCCATCCCCTTGAGAGGGGTCTGTGGGGTGCCCCATGTCCCCAGACAGTGCGGGGGGGGCGGTATGGGGGGTGCTCCATAGCCCCAAGGGATTCTTGGGGGGTCTGAGGGGTGCACCCCCAGGGTGTGCTGGGGGGTCTGTTCAGTGCCACAGAGCCGGGGGGGAGGGCTTTTGGGGGGGCTCTGTCCGTGGGGTGCCCCGTGCCCCCGAGGGGTGTTTGGGGTGTCCCGCGGGGTGCCCCGTGTCTCGAGGAGAGGTCCGTGGGTGCCCCGTGTCCCGAGGGGGGGTGTCCGCTGCCCCGGAGCCCCCTCGCTGGCACCGCGATGCTCAGCGCTGCGCAGCGGCGGGCGGGGCGGGGCCGGGGGCGGGGCCGCAGTGACGCTGACCAATGGGAACGCTCCCCGTGCCGCCGGCCGAGCGTGCGCTTTGCGCGACCGCGACCGATCGGACCGGGAGCAGCGGGAGCGGGAGGTAGGACTGGCATGGACTGGGATGGGATGGGATGGGATGGGATGGGATGGGATGGGATGGGATGGGATGGGGAGAGGGGGGGAACCGGCTGCGGGGACGGGGCACCGCGGGGAGGGCACCGGAGAACCGGAGGACCGGGCTGGGGCGGGCCCGGAGGACCGGGATGGGGAGAAGATGCAGGGACCGGCTACAGGGAGCGGCCGTGGGGTCTGGGACCGGTCCTGGGGTCTGGGACCGGTCCTGGGGGCGGGGGGAAGCGCTGGGGCTCGCTTTGGGCCTGCCCGTGGGTCTGGGGGCAGCTGAGGGTGCAGCAGCGCTGTGGGGTAGGGAGAGCCCCCAGCTATGGGGAGAAGGACCCAGCTCTGGGGTCTGGCAGCCCCAGTGCGAGCTCCGGGGCTGGGACAGGGGCAGAGAGGCGCGGAGCGGCTGTAGGACTGGGACGGGGACCGGGGGTGGCAGCGGGCAGGTCCAGCATGGGGGAACAGGACAGGGCTGGGGGGCCTGTGTGGGGTGGGATAACCGGGGAAGCTCCTGGGCAGCGGGTTGTGCTGCCTGCCCGCACCAGGGCAGCGCTCTGGGGGGAATTTAGGGACAAGGAGCCGTCTGGAGGCAGCCTGGGGCGGCAAAGGGACCGGCTGCTGTGCCCCCAGGGCAGGGATGTGCCCCAGGGCATGGAAACCCTCCTGGCCTCGCTGCCAGACACGTGGAGCAGCGGCTTTTGCTCTGGAAGGAGGTTGTGAACCGCCCCGGCAGGTGAGGGGGTGCAGAGCGGTGGGGTTCTGGGGGACCCCCCCCGCTTCCCCCCCTCCCGGTTTGCGACAGCGGGTTGTCCCTGCGTGGGATTTCGGGAAGCGCCGGGCACGGGGTCGACGTCACCAGGGCCACGCTCGGCCTTGCCAGCGCTCCCCGCGTCACCTTCCCGCTCGGAGGGGGTGGTGGTTTGCAGCCGGGATCGATGAGCTCTGGGAAGGGACCCCAAGGGACCTGGGAAAGGAAAGGGGCTTTCCCTGCGCCTGGCAGCACCGTGCGTTCCCGTTCCTGCCAGGCATCGCTCCTGTTCCCGTCCCGCTGGCCGCTCTCCTCATCCATCCCCTCCCCGGGCAGAGGTTTGTTCCCTCAGCCCCGTCCCAGCACGGCGGCGAGCGATAAAGTAGGTCACACGCCGGGCCCTGCGCGGCACCGCGGCTCCCCGGGCCGGAGGACGCCCTTGAAGGGAGCGATCAGAAGGCTGGGGGGCTTTGGGGGGTTCCCACTCCATCAGTGGCGGGGATGGAGAGACCGCGGTGAGGGCTTGTGTCCCCTTTGCCCTTGGGATGGGGGGATTGGGTGTGTTTGGCACCCTCCTGCCTTACCCTGGGCTCCCCATGGCGTTCGGGGGGTCCAAGCCCCCCAGGCTGGTTCTCTTTGAGCCCTTCTCTTCCCGCGGGGCAGCTCCTCCACCTCGTTTGTGCCCTGAACCCGCAGCCAGCCTGTGCAACTCAAATTTAATCCAAGCTCTGCCTGGCTCTGCCTCCAAACCGCTTCCTGCCTTTTGTTTGGCAGCCGGTGAACGCCGAGGTCCGGTTTGCCACCCCAGGAGCGCCCGGCTCTGCCCGGTTTGGGGCAAAGCCCCGGCGGCGGTTTTGGCACTGGGGAGAGCTGTGTGCCTTAGCACGGCCCAGAGGTAGCCCGGGTGTGACGGGCAGGACGAGGGACACGGGGAGCAGCAGTGTCCCCCCTGTCCGGGGACGTGGTGCCTTTGCCACCATGGGCTGCGTGCCAGCGCCTGTGTGCCTTGTGGGAGTCACCAGCCACCCAGATGTCCCACGTGGCCACCTGGGCCGGGGCAGGGATGTTCTGTCTGGATTTGGGTAGTGGGGAGGCAGAGGAAGGTGTCCGGTGCTCACCGGGGGATGCTGGAGAGGCAGGGAGGTCCCTCAGGTACCCCCACCATCACCAGCACCTCGCCAGATGAGCTCGCTCTCCCATTTGGGGAGAAGAAAGGGTTAAACCAAAGCATCCGAGCTAAGCCCTGGCAGGAGGAGGCTAAAACCTCCCAGGCCTGCGCCCTCCTGGAGAACAAAGCTCCCAAAGTGGTGGTAAGCTGTAAAACCTGCGGGAATGCAGGCACCGTTGGAGGGGGAACGGGTCCTGGCGGGGCAGAGCGGGGTTCCGCCGGGCTTGGCCTCATCACCCTGTGCCTCACAAACCCTCCCTGGGTTATTTTCAGAACAATCGCTTGGCCGGTCTTCAAAAATGTCTTGTTTTTGGAGAAGCCCATAGTCTGGGAGCCGTCAGCGAGGTGCCGGGGCAGGCGGTTTGGCCGGGGTGTCCGGTCCTGTGCCAGGGCAGAGCTGGGCTGGATGAGGCCCCGTGAGCAACGGCGCAGGAACCGTCCTGGGGCTGCAAACCGCTTCCCCGGGAAGGGGAAACCACCAGGCAGCGAGCGGAGCTCCGGGCTGGGAGCAGGACGGCTGCTGGGTGCACGGGGACGGCCGACAACGAATTATTTTCTTCCTGTCACTGCAAATCTCAAATGTGAGGCTTTTCCAAGGCTGGGCCCCGCTCCAGCCTCTTGGGTGCTGCCCAAGGTGGACGTGCGGGTCGTGCCCGGCCTCCCACCCTCTCTCCAAGCCCCTTCTTCGCACCCAACCCCGGCTCCTCCAGGTCTGCCGCCCTGTTTTTATTGATTGTCGGCTCGTATGAAAGGAGCCGAGAGGGCAAGGACTGATTCTAGGCAAATACTCTGAAGGCATCTACAGTGGCGGCTGGGAAGGACCTGGTTCGTTGTTATTATGGTAGTTAAAATATAACCGAATGAAAAGGCCACCTCTGGCCCCTGGGCTCCCGTGTTCTCCGAATGCTGGCGCAGGCGGGCAGAGGTCCCTGAGGGGAGCGTGTCGCGGCACCGGTGGCACGAGCAGGATCCAACGTGGCAATAGTGTGGCTGCTGCGTGGCTGCTTCACCCCACAAAGAGCCGGACTTGGCAGCCGGGGTTTGCTGGCCGCATGGAGCAGGATCTCTGCCTGCTTCCCCACCTCCGCCTGCTCTTCCGCAGGGATCCCGAGGTGCTGTGGAGCTGGAGAGCCCCCCAGGATTCGTGTCCTGGCAGCACCCAGCAACCTTGGCACGTGGCTGCGGTGAGCAGGGTGCTCAGCGTGGCGGTGCTGGGGGTCAGGGTGGAGGGAGTTCGACCTCGGGTGCTCTCAGCTCAGTGCCTGGGGCTCACTGATGGAGCTGAGGGGTGGCAGAATGCGGTGGTGGGAGCTGCTGGGGATGCTAAAGCTGACGGCAGTTTCTCTTCCAGCATCCCTGAGACACCATGATCCCCAGCGCAGGCCTCCGGGGCCGCTGCCTGCTCCTGCTGCTCTACCTCCTCCCCTGCCCGCAGGCCTGGGCGAGCCGAGATGTCCTGGCACCTGAGCTCTCAGCAGCCTCCTTCCTGCGGGATCTGCTCCAGCGGTACGGCGAGAGCGAAACCCTGAGCCTGAAGCAGCTCAAGGCCCTGCTGAACCGCCTGGATGTGGGAGTGGGACACGCCAACGTCTCCCAGCAGCGCATGAACCTCTCCCGGGTAAGGCAGGGGCTCCGCAGACCCCCCCCAAAGCTTCTTGGCAGCGTTGGGGGAGTCTCAAAGCACCTGCCTGTCTCTCCCCTTCCCCAGTGCTTCAGCTCTGTCGAGCTTTTCGCCATCCACAACCTGAGTGAAGGCTCCACCGTGGGGCACAGCGAGTTCAAGGAGTTCTGCCCCACCATCCTGCAGCAGCTGGAGTCAGGGGCCTGCGCCTCCGAGAACCTGGAAAATGAGGAGAACGAGCAGACGGAGGAGAGCAGACCCAGCTCGGCCGAAGGTAAGCAGGGAACCGGGGGAGACAAGGGATGTGAGGTGCCCCGGGACCTGTGGGACAGCTGGTTCCCCTCCCCAGCTCCGGGGCACGAGCAGAGTCTGGCAGAGACGAGAGGAGGCAGCCGGGAGCCTGGATGGTTTTTTCTCAGCGTGGTTTGTGCAGCTTGGAGCTGTGCCCACGGCCCTTGGGGATAGCTGGATGACGGGGGGATCTTGCCGCAAGTCCCCGTGGGTGGGAGGGGGGTGGTTTGGGCACGTTTAGGGAGCTGCTGGCCTCCAGGATGCTAAACAAGCTCCCACACATCCAGGAGCTGACGATGCCCAAGGTCTTGGGGCAGCTGCCCTGAGCACAGTGCTGGCTTTTCCTACGCTGGCTCGGGATAAGCCTCTTCCAAGTATCCTGGTGGCTTCGTTTCTACTTGCCCTGCAACAACACTGACGGTTTCTGTCGCAGTTGAAGTGTCCGGAGAGCAGGGAGAGACGCTCCGGCGTGCGGGGGCGTAGAGCCGGAGCCAGCCTTACCACCCGCCCGGATCCGGGGTCTGGGGGTCCCTCCCCGCCTCCCCGCGCCGGGAGCCTCGGTAATGTCTGGCCCTCGTTTCTTCTCGTTCCGCAGTGTGGGGCTTTGGTTTTCTCAGTGTGTCGATGATTAACTTGGCCTCCCTGCTCGGAGTCTTCATCGTACCGTGTTCCGAGAAGGCCTTTTTCAGCCGGGTCCTCACGTTTTTCATCGCGCTCTCCATCGGCACGCTGCTCTCTAACGCGCTCTTCCAGCTCATCCCAGAGGTGCGGTAGAAAGTCCCTGCCTCTCTCCCGTCTCTGAGGGCAGCTCTCCAGGCACCCTCTCTGCCTCCACCCTGCCAAATCGAACCGATCCTTCCGTCACCCGAGGCTGAGGGCTTGTGTCAGGGGTTCTGCAGGGCTTTTCTCACCTCTCTGAGCACCACGAAACTCTCTTGAACACATAAGAAGGCTGCGGCCTCCAGCCCTGCTGGGGCTGGGAGGGTGCCAGGAGAAGCTGTTTGCTCCTACCCCATGGGCTGTGTCTTCTTCCCAAGGGAGTTTATCCCTTGGAGGGATGAGCTCAGCCATGCTTCGTGCAAAGCTGCCCAGCTCTGAGCTGGACGGAAAGACTTGCGAGGTGGAGGGAATATCGGTGTAAAAGCACAGGGAGCAGCCCGGGGAAGCGCCACCTTCTTGTTTGTAAAAACAAATGTTTTAATTGCCTGGTGTTTTTTTCCCCACCCTGATTTACAAGCCCGATGTTCCCACAAGGGTTTAGGCTTATGTGAGGTTTCCTGGTGCTCCGATGGGACCGACAGATATATCACAAATTAATTGTGTGGTAATTGCACAGTTCCGGAGTTGAATAAACCCGATTGGGCACCGTCGAAACACGCGACCAGGCAGCTTCGCAGAGCCCTGGAGGCTCCTGGGTGTTGATGAGCTGGAATCCAGCCTTAAAACTCGGCGTTCAAGGTGCAGTCTTCGCTGGGAGCAGAGCACCCTTTGCTGCCGCTGGGTTTTGCCCCCCCGGCGTTACCCGTTTTGCTCGGGGCAGTGAATGCCTCGTCCATGTTGGCGAGGGGATGTGTTATGTCCAAGGCTCCTTTTCAACTCCAGAACTGCGACTTTTCTTTGCCGAACATGAAAAGCAAGCGCCTGTATTTCCTGATCTGCCAGGAACCAACATGCCAGCCGTACGCTCCACCCTCACTGTCCAATCGGAGCATCCCGTGGCTTGCGGGACCGGCTGCATCTCTCCGGGCCGCAGGACGAGGATGGAGCATACGAGATGCTCGGGGGGGACCTTGGCACTTTGTGGCACTGGAACAGCTGCCCTCTGTCCCCCGAGCGGGGGCTTGGGGTGCTGGCTCCGAGAGGGCCTGGCTGCCAAACTCAGCCCCAGCGTGGTGGTAAAAGGGCCGCTTGCTCCAAGGGGGCTCCGACCCTCCGCCAGCACTGTTTCCAAAGCCACGCAGCACCGGGCTCGCCCTCTTGAACCAATGCTGATGAACAAGCAATCACTAATGAATGTCCTCTTCTCTCCCCCCACTCCCTCCTCTCTCTTTCCTTTCGGCGTGGATTCCTTCCCCTCCCTCACCTTCCTCACGTTGATCTCCTCTCCCCGCCCTCGTCCCGTTCCCCCTGGGGTGGGTTTGGCATGCACGCCGCAGTCTGGGGTTACGGTTTCCTCTGCGTGACCGTCATCTCCCTCTGCTCGCTGGTGGGAGCCAGCGTGGTGCCCTTCATGAAGAAGACCTTTTACAAGCGGCTGCTCCTCTACTTCATAGCTCTGGCGATTGGAACTCTCTACTCCAACGCCCTCTTCCAGCTCATTCCCGAGGTAGGGTGAGGACCATCGGTCCGTCCTTTTTTCTTTCTCGGGGCTGTTTCTCTCTCGCTGGGCGCTCGCTGGCTGGAGAAGGGGAAGGCGGCGCCAGAGGGGAGCCAAGAGCGAGGTATGGAGGCTGGAAGCCCCTCGGGATTGCAGTTGGAGCTGGTGTTTTGCCCCTGTTTGGAAGGGAGTCGCTCCAGGGAGATCTCCGCTCTGCTTCAAGCAGAGAAACACTGGTTTATTGCCCTCTCTAGCCCTGCAAGCAGGTCACCACTGTGTCGAGACAGCAGAGACTTTCTATGGCTGCTTTTAGCATCCCTGCCCCGGCATGGGGTGGTGGATCCAGTGCCCCTGGGGCGCAGCTGGCTTGGCTGGGGGAGTGAGGGACATTAAAGGTGCACGAAGGCATGTTCTTGAGCTTAGAGAGAGGTCAGAAGTTGTCCCAGAGGTGCCAGGGTGAAGGCAGATGAAGGACGTGGCCAGGGGCTGTGCCTCACTCCTGTCACTTGTCCCCTTTCACCTGCAGGCGTTTGGATTCAACCCTCAAGAAGATTATTACGTTTCCAAATCCGCCGTGGTGTTCGGGGGCTTCTACCTCTTCTTCTTCACGGAGAAGATCCTGAAGATGCTCCTGAAGCAGAAGGACCAGGTGAGGCTGAGCCGGGACTGCTCGGGCAGGAAGCGGCACAACTTCCAGGGGTGGCCGAAACCCCTATGAACCCCCTGCCTTGTCCCGCAGCACCACCATGGGCACAGCCACTATGGCCCCGAGGCGCTGCCCTCCAAGAAGGACCAGGAGGAGGGGGTGACTGAGAAGCTGCAGAACGGGGACCTGGACCATATGATCCCACACATAACCAGCGAGTTGGAGAGCAAGACCACCTCCGGGGATGACAAGGTCGTGGTGGGCTCCCTTTCTGTCCAGGTTAGTGGGGTCATGGTTGGGAAGGTGGAAAAAAACCCTGCTTGTCGATGACAAAGAGCAGTTTTGAAGCCCATTGCACCTCCCTGACTAAGTCCTGGGTGGGTGGTGGAAAGCAAACAGCTTGGGTCGAGCCTTGCGTGGATTTAAGGGGTGGGTGAAGGGAGTGGGACCCCCCCCAGACGACCTGGGTGCTGAGTCCCCGCCGTCGGGGTGCCGTGGCAGGACCTCCAGGCCTCGCAGAGCGCGTGTTACTGGCTGAAGGAGGTGCGGTACTCCGACATTGGCACGCTGGCCTGGATGATCACCCTCAGCGATGGCCTCCACAACTTCATCGACGGGCTGGCCATCGGGGCCTCCTTCACCGTCTCCGTCTTCCAAGGGATCAGCACCTCGGTGGCCATCCTCTGCGAGGAGTTCCCACACGAGCTGGGTATGTGCGGCCTCGGGGGAAGCTCCGGCCAGGGCTCTCAGTGCCGCTTTCCTGGTCCTGCCCGTTGTGGGGTGAAAAAAACAAGAGTAATGATGGGGGGGGAAAGGCTGTAAACTACACCGAGTAACCACCGCTCTAAAAATAACGACGTAATATGATGTCTGAGATTTAAATTTAGATGGAGACATCTGAAGGAAAAAAAAAATCCCAACACCCTCTTGGTTTGGGAGGGGGGAGGCGGGCAGCGGTTTGGGTTGGAATGTCTGAATTTCTGTGCAGCCGTGGGGAGCCCTCGCTCATCCTCCTCATCCTCTTCTCCCGCAGGAGACTTTGTCATCCTGCTGAACGCCGGCATGACCATCCGCCAAGCACTCTTCTTCAACTTCATCTCCGCTTGCTGCTGCTACCTGGGTTTGGCCTTCGGCATCGTGGCCGGCAGCCACTTCTCTGCCAACTGGATCTTTGCTCTGGCCGGGGGGATGTTCCTCTACATCGCGCTGGCTGACATGGTAAGGGCCAAGCCTGGGGGGTGCTGGGTGCACGGTCAGGACCATGTCAGGGTTTTTTTTTTTTTCATTCAACGGTTGCTGAGCCGCCTCCCTCTCTCTCCCCGCTGCCCTGCAGTTCCCCGAAATGAATGAGGTGAGCCGGGAGGACGAGCAGAAGGGCAGCGCGCTCATCACCTTTGCCATCCAGAACGCGGGGCTGCTGACCGGCTTCACCATCATGGTGCTGCTCACCATGTACTCGGGCCAGATCCAGATCGGGTAGGACCAGCCCACCCTGCAGCCCTGTTCCTGTTTCTCCAGGATTTTTTTTTGGGGGGAAGGGGTATTTCTTTTTTTTCTTTTTTTTGTTTCCTTTTCCTGCTGCAAGCGAACGACGGTGCCTGTGCGGGCACTGCCATCACACTACGGAAGAAGAGGCACTGCTTTTAAAGCTATTCCACAGACTTTGTTTTATTTTGGTTTAAGGCCAAGGGGAGATGACACCCCCTTTGCCGTAGGACCGAACTGACTGGAGGATCTTCCCAGTGTCACATCCCTTCTCTCCTCCCATCTGGAAGGATGGAGGTGGGAGACAGGAGCTCCTCCAGCCGTCTTGCTTCCCTCCTTGTGCTCAGAGTGGTGCGATGGGAAGTGACGCTCTCCTGAGCCCTTTGATGGCGGGGGGCGGGCGGTGATAGGGACAGACCCTTCTCGGAGACCAGCCCATCCTTGCAGCTGTGCTCTCCAGGCTGCTGAGGAAGAGGAGGCGCTCGCTTTGAGCATCATCGTTGCGTGTCTCTGGAACCACATCTGGCTTTGGCTCCCTGTGGCAGCCCAGACGATGCCCTGGCAAGAGCAGGGTGAAGAGGGTTGGGTTTTTAAAGCACATTTGAGCATTGGTGCTCGGAGCGGAGGACACCAAACTGCACCTCATGCAGGTTGAACTGACACTGGGCTGCATGGGGAGGAGGGCAGCAGGATGCCTTCACCTCCCTTAGGTTCCTGCTGCTCTATCAGCAGCGGGGGAAACCCCCCTCTCCTTCTGTGAGGGAAGCCCTGTGGTGATGGCGGTGAGGAGAACACGGGCAGAGCCGGGACAGCAAGCCCCTGCCCTGGCCTGGGTGGTCGGTCCTGAGATGGTGACCAAGGTCATCTTGCGACTGGGAACCGGCCCCGTTTTTAAACACTGATGCTGCTGAGATTCGGGGCAGGGTGGGGGGAGGATGTTTCTAGAACAAAAAATAGACCGTGAACCTCTTTAGGTTGTGTGTTTCCAGCCTTAGGGAGTAGCCAGAGAAGGGTGTTAACAGGCACTTGCAGCTCTGCTTCTGGTCTGGTCTCCCCAGATTCACTAGGTGAATTGACTCCTTATCATATTGATAGTGTCCCCCCGCACACCCGTGCTGCACCCCCGTGGACCCCCCAAACCTTAATCCTTTGCCCAGCAGCGGGGAGTCTGTGGCCGTGCTGATAACTGGGAGCTGATTGAGCAGCTGGCGCTGCCGATGGGTGGGGATGGAGAGTTGCCTTGAGAAGGGCTTTGGTGCTGGGGCTGGCTTATCACTAAGCATCTCCCATCGCTCCCCGCTGGTGGGGTTGTCTGTGTGATGGGGTGACAGCCATCCTGCCACCTTGGCTCGGTGCTGTCAGGAGCTGAGGCTCCCCACACCTCAGCAAGCGAAGCACAGGGTGTGCCGGGTGTTTTCTTGCCCATCGCAAGAGAGACAAGTGACCGCAGCGCCTTAGTGTGGCCCGGGGCAGGGTCAGCACCACCCCGCAGCGTTGTCCCCTGGTTTGATCGCTCACTGTAGTTCTCAATTTGCCTTAGGTATGAGCGGGGTGATGTTCCTCTTGGGCTCCTCACAGCTGTCACCTAGTCTCTTAGGTCTCTGCCCTTTCAAGTCGTGGCACTGCCAGCATCCTTGTGGAGTGGCTTTTGGTGGCTTTAGCTAGGCCAGGAGTTGAGTTTGTCCCCTCAGCACCCAGAAAGTTAAATATCAACATTTTGAGGAGCAGGAGCCTTCTCAGGAGCACCCTTCAACCTGGAGGTACCACATGGCCGCTCGCTGACATTGGTGCCTTCAAGCAGAGACGGGCTTGGCTCCATCCTGCGTCTCTTGTTCGTGCAGGTGGTCATTGTAGGTTGTTCTTCCCTCTGCGGCCGGTCCGTGGGGTAAAGCAGCATGGCCTGTCCCAGCTCGGGCTCCCAGCCACCTCTGCAGCACCTTGTGCTGCTCATTTCTCTAAGCCGTTGGGAGGAAAGTGGTGTTGGAAACCCCTCTCAAGGAGGGGATGGAGCTGCAGCCCCGTCTGACCTACGTGGTGTGGAAAATCTGAGTCCTCTGAACGTGCCCTTTCTTCTCTCTCAAGGAAGTATTTGGAGAACAGCGTGTGGCTGGCGGCTTTCCATGGGGCAGAGGGCAGCTGTGGCACTGCCAGGAGCGGTGGAGCCCAAGAGGGGTGGGAATCTCCTTGGCTGTCCCTGGGGACTGCCAGGTGCTTGCAGGCCGTGCCCGGGAGGTCCCTGAGAGCTGGATGCAGGGCGAGGATGGATACTTGGTTTTCTCAGGGCTGGTGGGGATCACCAGCCCGTTGTCTCCTCATTTTTAACCTTGTTTCTTGCCAACTGAGTTGACTTTTTGAGGAATCTCCACCCAGAGATTTGGGGGGTGGGGGGTGAAACACCTGGGAGAAACATGGCTCCTGGCAGAGAGGGACCCTCCCTCTGCCGAGGGAGAGCACCGGTCCCTGGCTCAGGCAGGCTGGTACCTGCCATCGGGGCAGGGATGGGGCAGGCAGGAGGCTGAGGAGGAGAGAAAAGCGACCCAAATCGTTTCGTATTTCCATCCGTGTTTCCCTTTCCCGTGTCTGATTCGAAGCTCAAGTTCCATCTCAGTATTTCAATAACTCAGGTGTTGTAAGAGAGAATGCGGCGAAACGAAGAACATAACTTATGTCACGTGAATTGTAAAGTTATTTGTAAAATTCCCTAAATAAAATATATTCTGTAATGACGGCGGGTTGCAGGCGTGTTCCAGCGGCCCCGGGGCTGGAGCCAGTTGGGGTGGGACAGACCAGGAGCTCCACCAGTGCGGGGTTTCTGCGAGGGGAAGGGTTTGAGCCGGGCTGGGTGATGCAATCCTGCTGTTCCAGCCCTGGTTTCCAGACTTCCAGGGCTGTGCAGTGCGGCGGGTCCGACGGGAGATGGCACTGACAGCCCCCCCCGCCTGCCCACGTGGCACTGTGCTCCGGGAGTCGCCTGTAAGAGTCGAAAAATCCCTTTTTAATTATTTTTTTTTTTAATGTATTTTCAAGCATTGATGTTGGGCTGGAGGGAGGCTGAGGTTTCGAAGCGGGTCTGTGGACTGTTATATTCCTCTCTAGCTCACACGAGGGAGCCTGACTCGTTATTTCTGTCCCTGCTTCCCCACCCTGCATGAGGGGAAGGAAAATAATAATAGAAAAAGCATACTTTGCTTTTCTACTTCACTTTTTTTTGCCTTTTTTATATACCATTCCCCTCGAGCTGCCAGCTCCACAATTTTTAGAAACCCTGTTGCAGCTAAAGAAAACAAACCTTGAAATTCTGTGGGTTTTGTTAAAAATAAACGCTATATTAAGGGAGAGAGGTCGCAGCCTGAGCCTGACTCGCTCTCCCTCCTCCTCAGCACTGGCTCTGTGCTTCCAGGGAGGCTGGCGGGCAGCAGAGCTCCCGGGCTCTGCATCGAGGCTTCAGGCAGGCTCCTTTTTGCTGCAAAACCCTCGTGTTTTGATGGATGCCTGCAAACCTCCATGACCCACCTCAGCAGAAAGGTTCAATCCGGCAGATGTGGCTTTAACAATGAGCTTAAAGGTCTTTTACCAACCTAAATTTTTCTGTGCTGGCTGGGGTCACCCTCAGACAACCCCAAGCCCTTCTTGCTGTACGCAGTGGGAGCGTTAACGCTCGTCTCTGCTTTCTCCACATGCTGCAAGCCACCCTGTGCCCTATTTCCCCATCTGTGCTGCCAGGAAGGTGCAATGGCGGGTTATTTTTACCTGCTGTCTCCCCCCCATCCTCCTCTGCTGGCCCTGAACCAGGCCGGGGGGGCAGAGGGGAAGCCACAGCAGAAGGTGCTGAGTGAGGTGTCCCTCGGGCTCATGGAGGGAAGGGGCATCACACCATCCCTTCACAGGCCTCCTGCCATGTTGCCCCCCCCCCCGTTGCCTAGCAACACTCCCTTCCCCTCCAAGATGGCGGCAGGAAGAAGGGCACACGTAGAGCTGCGCGCAGGCGCATTACCGCACCTCTCCCCTCCCGTGATGGGGCGGAGCGGCGCCTGCGCAGTTCGCCGTGCGGGGCGGGCGGGAGGGAGGGAGGGCCGGGGGGGGGAGCGCCGTGCTGAGCCGCCGCCGGGGCAGCCAGCGGATCCCCAGCCCGTCACCGGGGCCCGCTCAGCCGCCGGGAACACCCCCGCGGCCCCCTCCGTGTGAGGGGAGCGGAGCGGGGCCGGGCCGGGGGGGGAAGGCCGGAGAGCGGCGGTATCAACCACCGTCAACCACCATGTCCGGGCGCGGCCACAACAAGCTGCCGACCACCGAGCGCATCGTGAAGGGTGAGGGGCCGGGGGCGGCGAGGGCGCCCCCTAGCTGCGTGGGGGGCGCCTCGTGGCGGGGGGGGACACCCTTGGGGTGGAGGGACGAGGGGTGGTTTGGGGGAGCGGCATCCCTGGGCGTGGGGAGGGGGCTGTTGCGGTGGGGTACCCCTCCTAAGGGAGAGTCGTGGCAGGGGGGGTCAGGTTGGGGGGGGCACCCCTTGTCTGGCAGAAGCCACTGCGGAGGAGCTGGGGGGGAGCAGCTTTGTGTTGGGGGGCCATCTCAGTTCGGAGGGGAGCTGGGGGGGGGCACCTGCTCTGGGGGGGCCTTCTTGGCGTTAAGGTCTAAGAGGATGAGCAATCCTGCAACCCCCCCGTCTCCTTTCAGTGGTGCAGTGTGAGGATGGGGGGTGCAGTGCGTGGGAAGGGGGGAGCGATGGGCTGGGGGACCCCCGGCTCCATGGGGCTGTGGACACACGGGAAGCCTGGCAGGTGGTGGGAAAGGGTGGGGGGGGCATCCCTGCCTTGCTAGGTGGGGGGATCCCCGCACTGGGGAGATCCCAGTGCCCAGGGCAGGGAGGGTGGGGACAGCCGAGGCAGGCGTCATGTTCCTTCACTCCCACGAGGTCCTCACCCCCCAGCCTGGGGTGCCAAGACCCTGCTTTGGGTAGAAGGGGAGGTCTGGCCCTGCTTTGTGTCTCCCCGGGAGGATTGGGGAGGTGGAGCAGAGCATACCCTGCCCTCATTCCGACAGCTCCCTGCTTATGTCTTACCTCCCCCCAAGCCCCGTTCGCTCTTTCACTGCCCTGAGGCGGGTGCCAGCTGGCCCCTTCTTCAGGACCCGTTATAGCAGGGACTATTTTTGAAAGAGCAGAAGACACCGAAGCGGTTAACGAGGAGAGAAATACATTAGCCGAGAAACTCCTGGTTCAGGAGGAGGCTCGTGCAATGCACATTTCACTGCCCTAATTGATCCAGTGCCATTACTGTACCCACGCACCGGGGAACATCCACCGTGCACCTTCGCCTGCTCCAACTTCTGCTGGGTCCCCACCGCTGGGGCAGAGAGCCCCCGGCTGCCCAAGTTACACAACTGCCCGGTGATTAAAGCTGCTCGCCTGGGTGGCTCGAAGCTGTGCAGGCCATCGCGCTGCTGAAAGGAGCCGTTTCCCAGGAGTGTTTAGAATATTCAGGCACCGGAGAGATGCACGCGGCTTCTCTGCCTTCTCTGGACGGGTCTGGGTGATTTATTTTTGTTTTTAGCCTGTCATGTGGCTGATCACATGTTTAGATGTTAATAACCGTGGCCGCGAGTGAAGGGACAGTGGACTAAGGTGGCAGCTTGGACTTTGAGGCCCCTCGGGCTTGGCGCTGCCCGTGGGTGGTTTTCGTTGTGCTGCTCCAAATAAGCCTGGAGGGCTCATGGATTTGGGGGACCCAGGGTCTTCCCCAGAGCTGCGCGCGTGGCTCGGTGATTTCTAGGTCTGCCAGCAGCCGGTGCGAACCGTAAATCTCCTGCTAAATCCCAGGCAGCTGCTGTGCTGAGGTTGGCCTTGTTCAGGGAAGGTAACGGCAATGCAGCCATTATGATTCAGCTGAGTCGGCCGTACTGACACGCTGTCCCTGCTGCGACGGGGTTCCAGATCCCGGGAAACCCTCCCGGCCATCCTGCCAGCGTTACCGATGCCGCTTGCGGCCTTGGCCACCCAGCTGGGCCCCCCATAATTTTGGTCGTTAGTCCCGTAGCCAGGAGGAGGCTCGTTGCCTCGGCCGGAGCCTGCTCACTCGGTGCTCCAAGAGAACCCATCAAGGAGAGTGTTTGATTTCCCCCGGGTACTCTCAGGACGCTGCTTCAAGTGCCTCTGGAAATCCGGGGAGAACTAGCTCCTTCCACCTCTGTGATTATTGTTTAAAGGCGGTGACATTGTTCGCGGTTATTAATAATTTAAACCCGAGGATAAAAGCTAATTTGGTTCAATTGGAGCTGCCTACAATTAAGTAGGATGTAGAATTTTAACTATGTTTAACCTATATATTTACATCTCTAGAGCCCTGCGGAAGTGTTAGCTGTAATTACGTTTAGGCAGGAGAAATACAGTGTTTCCACTGGCCTCAGATTTGTGCTTCAACTTCGACTTGGGTAATTTCATCTTCATTATGAAAAGCTTTATGTCAAGAATCGCTTTTTACTAGCCCAGTTGTGGCAGCAACCTGATGGCTGATGTTAACCAACACCATTAATGTTCCGTCTTGGTGCTCTGGTGAGAGCCCTTGGGGGGTGGTGCTGGAGATCCGAGTGACGAGCTTGGTCCGGTTCTCTGCATTGGCCCAAAGACGGGCTTGAATTACCTGGCGGATCCACAGCCTGCGGTACTCACATTGCGCAGGGAGCTGGGTGATGCTTCGGGCTGTCCCAGTGTCCCTCATGCACGTCGGGTGGGTGCTGGAGCTCAGGACTCATGGTGGTGGGTGCTTCCCCCCTCCACAGAACTTCTTGTTGCCCAGGAGTGACCCTGCTCCGGTCAGTGATGTGCCCAGCTCACGTTCTGTTCCATAATGCTGCGTTTTGTGAAGTCCTGAAGGTTTCTGCTTTGCGGGAGGTTTGCAAGCTGAGCTGGTGGGTCGATACAGAGGAACTGTGCGGTGCTGGTAAAGCTGGGACCGGCGCTGAGGTCACGGAGCTGAAGGTGTCCTGTACACCAGTCCAAGTCTGTGCTTTGCTGTCCTTTCATAAGCACTTTGGCTTCTTCAGGCACCTCTAGTTTGTTTTTTCCTGGCTGGGAGACACTTAAAGTGTGGCGGGGGGGATATAAGACCCCTGACGTGACCCTCTCTCACACATCAGCTCTCTGGTTCCTGTCTGAACCTCCCAGATATGGTGTACATGATCTGATTTATTCAGCGAGGTCCCCAGTGCCTTCCACAGCCTCAGGAGAGCCAAAAACCGGTGTCAGATCAATAGGCTCCATCTTCAGAGTCTTTGAGAGCTTCCCCCGCACTGCTGCCAAGGGGTCGGAGGGTGCTGGTTCATGGCGCTGGCTGGAGACACATGTATGAAAAATGTGTGGCTTTTTTCCTGCCTTTGAGTACAAATGACTCCTCTTGCAGGCAGTTGCCTGGTTGAGCATCGAGGGTTCTCCAGTGGGGAGCTGTGGAGGGTTTTTCAAGCTCACACCGCTGCGAAAGGAGGTTTGTAATTGCATGAGAAGCTCGGGGAAATAAATACGAGGGGAACTGTGGTTGTCGAAAAGAGAAAATCTGTAGCATCATGATCGCGCTTCGTTTCACGTTTGTCTTCTGAAATGCTGCAGTTGTTTGTCTTGTGTAGCATTGCCATTTTGGAGCTCCTAAGGAACACTCGGGGTGGGGGAAAGAGCTGTGAAAATGGCTAAAAAAGGCGGTAAAGGCCAAGGTGTGTGTTCTCAGAGCTTGGGCACGCCGGAGGGGAAAAGTGTGAATGCCATCCGGGTCAAGACGCGGCGGGGGGAGCTCGAAAAAGCAACTGGTGTCATAGTCCAGCAACTCTTCTGGACAGAGCTCAAGAAGGTCCGTTAGAGCATGAGCCCTGTAGGATTGCTTCGAATTTCTTGGGAACCTGCAATTTTGGGGCTTTTGGGGGTTTTTTTTTTGCTTTGTTATTTGTACATGGGATGTGCTGGAAAAAAGGGGCAGGTTTCTGGCTGCGCCACACCGGAGTGTCGCAGAGTTGGTGCTGATTTGGCCAGATCGTGTGGCACTTTGTCCCAAAACCACACCTCGGCAAACACCTTGGGGCGATGGAAGCTGTTGAGCTCTAGTTCACTCCGTGTAGCCCTCGTCTGCCCCAAATGGAGCTGGTGGTACCTTTTTTGGTGATGAATCTCCCCAGAACCGGGCCTCTCTGTAACAGAGGTGCTCTGCTGCTGAGCTAACGAACGCAAACGGTGGCCAACCCTCCACCCTGGTGCCTGGGAAGCTCAAACCTGTTTAAAAACCTGCAATAAGGCATCAGTGGGAAGCAGCTTGGCCTTGCTTTTTATTTATTTCCTCCGAGAATAACACCAGATGCTTCAGCTCGGTGCTAGAGGCGGGATGGAGCGGCGGGGAGGTCGTGTCTCTTCAGAGCCCCCCGGGTTTGATGCGGTTTTTCTGTCTCCGTGTTATCTGTGAAAATCCCAGTTCCTCCTGCTCAAGGCTGCGCCAGCCCCTTGGAGGGCCCGTTCTGCGGCAATTAGAAGAAACGAGCCTCGAAGAGCTGGGTAGTGCCCAAATAGTGCTTTTCACATTCAATAAAAGCAGGCAGAGGTGAGGGGAACGTGTTTTCTCTTGCTGATAACGTCTTTGGTGCTCGCTGGGTTGCACGGGCGGGCGAAGGCTGTTCCTGAGGAAGTAGGGCAGGGTGCTGGGGTGCTTAAAATAGCCGTGAACGCTGGTGAGGAAGGGAGCTATTTAGGTAAATCCTGGGGTCTCGGTGCGGGCAGAGCCGCCTGCTAATCTAAAGATACTCCTTGGAGACCTATATTTACCCGGGATCCATCCCGGCCAAGCTGGTGTTCCAGGTGTTCCCTGGTCCATCCCGGTGCATTGGGACAGCGGGTGTGTGCTGGGACATTAATGGAATTAGACATCGTTAAGCAGCGGGAGCGAGGGAACGGGCTGCATAAAGGCATCAGCGTTATCCTCTAATGCAAGACTTGGCTCTCGCTGTGCCTGGCCGGTCTGGACGCTGGAGAGCCAGGTCAAGTGTACGGGGAGAACCCGTCAGGGCAGGGAGCTGGGTGTAGGGCGGAGGAGAGCAGCTCTGGTGTGCCGCTGCAAGAGGGGTTTATCCCTTCACAAGTCCCCATCCATCTCCCGGCTTCGTGATCGCCTTTGCGGTGGTGGGGGCTGTAAGATGTGAGTTCAAAGAGCTTTTCTTGCTCCAAGCCTGATCTGGTGAGAGGGTGCAAGATTCTCCTCTGGGAAAGACAAGAGGATTTCGGGAGAACAGGGAGAAGTCATGTCAGCAGCGATCCCAGCAAGAGTCTTCTCTAGCCTGCTCGAGAAAATCTTCCCTTCTGTCAGTCACTGTAGCTGTAAAATGGCTTCTCAAACAGCAGGCAGAATATTATCCCAAAGGTGCTGTCTCGGATCTGTATCACAGGATTGCTGGAGGAAGACCCCAAACAGAGGCGCAGGAGGCTGGTTTTGCTGGTTCAGCCATAGCTGTCATCGAGCTCCATCCCTGGCACAGGAAGCTGCTCCCAGAGCGTCTCTAGAACTTGCGTAGCCCATTTATTGGGCTACTTGCTCTAGTTTGCAAGAAGCTGCTCTGGCTCATCTCCAGTGTGGCCACTGGGAAGATGTTAATTAGTTTGAAGCTTCCTTCAGGCCGTCTGCCCTTCTGTGTGGTCATGGGTGATATGTGGGTATAAATGCCAAAAAATAGAATTAAACATCACAAGAAATGTTTTAACCAGCCCGATTTTGATGCCGAGCGAACGCAGCTCGGGCTGAAGCATTAAGGCATGAGATGGGAAGAGAAACCAAGACCCATATGGTCTGGTTTTTGCTGCAGTGGTGACGGCAAGTGCTCAGATTCTCGATTGGTGATGGCGTGACCGCCTTGTGCTGGACGCAGTCGAACAGTCTCTTCCCCAGGGACCTGCAGGCTGGGCTCCACATCCTCGGGGCCTTATTTTATTAAGGCTTTCCATGTGGAACAGCCAATTCCTGCCTACAGCGCCGTCCTGAACACTATCTGGAAAGCACTCGCTGCGCAGTAGCGGGTTTAGAGCAGGAGCCGGCACCCTGTGCCCATCCGGCGCCGGGCTCCGCGTTCCACTCGCCGGCAGGTGGGGGTTTGCCTTTGACACAAAGACCCCGCTGTTCCTCCATCAACGATCTATTAGTGGACATGCTGGCAGCTCGCTTAACCTTGTGAAACAGGTGGTGCAGCTCCCTGCCTGCTGACATCGAGGAATCCCCTCCCGCCTCCTTCCGTCGCTTGTTTTTTTTTTTTTTTTTGAAGTAGCTGCAGCTGTTTGCTCGAGGCCTCGGCCTTTTTCTTTTCCTGTTTTCTTTTTCACTCAAGATTAGCAGTGACCCCCTGGAGTCAGCTGAGAGACCGTCCCAGCGATGGGGACGTCGAGAGGAAGGCACCGGCTTGGCTGTGGGTCAGTGCAGGAATATGTGTATGTCTGTGTGTGTGTATAATATCCCCAGTGCTGTTTAATATCTTCATCAGTGACATGGACAGCAGGATCAAGTGCCCCCTCAAGGAGTTTGCAGGTGACACCGAGCTGAGCGTCAGAAGGACAGGACCCATCCAGAGGGACCTGGACAGGCTGGAGAAGTGGGTCTGTGTGAACCTCCTGAGGTTCAGCAAGGCCAAGGGCAAGGTCCTGCACCTGGGTTGGGGCGATTCCCAGTACAACAGAGGCTGGAGGATGAAGGGATGGGGAGCAGCCCTGCGGAGAAGGACTTGTGGGTGCTTGGTGGGTGAAAAGCTGCACGTGAGCCGGCAACAGGCGCTGGCAGCACAAAGCCCCACATGTGCTGGGCTCGTCCCCAGCAGCGTGGGCAGCAGGTGGAGGGAGGGGATCCTGCCCCTCTGCTGCACTCTGGGGAGACCCCCCTGCAGAGCTGGGTCCAGCTCTGGGATCCTCAGCCCAGCAGAGACAGGGAGCTGCTGGAGCAGGGCCAGAGGAGGCCACAGCAGTGACTCGAGGATGGAACCCCTCTGCTGGGAGGAGAGGGGAGAGAGTTGGGGTGGTTCAGCCTGAAGCAGAGAAGGCTCCAGGGAGACCTTAGTGAGGCCTGTCAGTGCTTCAAGGGGCCTGTCAGAGAGCTGGGGAGGGGCTTTTCAGCAGGGGCTGTTGGGACAGGACAAGGGCTGATAGGTTAAACTGGGAGAGGGAGATTCAAACTGGATATGAGGAAGAAATTTTTGATGCTGAGGGTGGTGAGACCCTGGCACAGGTTGCCCTGAGAGGTGGGAGAAGCCCCATCCCTGGAACCATTCCAGGTCAGGTTGGACCTTGTGGCTCTCACTAACCTGCTCTAGTTGCAGATGTTCCTGCTCACTGCAGGGGAGTTGGACTGGGTAAGCTTTGAGGGGACCCTTCAACCCAAACCAGCCCCTGATTCTAAGATTTGTAACTGCTGACAAGTCTGTGGAGCTGCTGGACGGTCTGTAGTCTCTGAAAAGAGATTTTTTTTCCCCACTACTGAGGGCTTATGTCCTCTCCTTGCCAGTGTGTTGGCAGTCGGTGCTGTGAGGAGCCCATGTCCCCGCAGAGGACTTGGCTCCGGACAGATTGTCTCAATGACAATCCCAGGCAAATCTGCGGCAGCGCTGGTCAGGAAGAGACAAACCCACGCAGGGCAGCGCGGGCGCTGGGAACTCACCGGGCCTTGTGAGCAAGCATGATTTTACCGTCTGCGTCACTCCCGAGCAGGCTGAGGAAATTCAGTGCCCACCAAGTGTGTTTTAGAGATGGTCTCTGTGCCGCAGAGCGCTTTCGAGCCACGGCGTGGACCTGGGGCTTGGCTGCGGCCAAGGTTTGGCTTCGTTTTTGGTGGCGGGGCAGGAAAAGCCGGTAGGCGCGGGAACAGCTTTGCTCTCCTGGTGAGAGCCGGGTGGCTGAGGTGTGGGGACAGACCTAAGTCGCCTCTGCTCTAATTAAATACTCCCGGTTTAATCTCACCCAGCTCCTCGAGGAGCACAGAGAGGGAGCAGGGGGCCAGCTCCACGGCGAGGGGCCATCGCAGCTGCCTCTGGGCTTGCCTGCAGTGGCAAACCATGGCACACAGCTCTGGTGAACCCTCCTTGAGTAGCTGCCGTTTACTTTGGCAAAGGCACCTTGGTTTTTTTTCCTCACCTGATAACGCTCTTTACTGTCCGTTCTGCCAGCAGAACAGCTGAAGGATAATTAACCTTCTGTCCCGATTAAAGTTTTTAGGAGTCCGTGAGTGCGGTTCCGGCACCATCAGAAGCTGTGTGGCTCCCAAAATGCACAGATGGACTTAGATTTCGGGAGCTTTTATGGTTTTCCAGCCTCTTGGCTTCGCGCTCCCTATTTTCACTGGTCCGTGGGAGCTTGAAGTATGGCCCGGGTTGTGCTCGCTTGGCACAGGCTCTGTTTATGTTTGCGTTCCGAGGCACAGGACTGTCCCGGGGCTTTTTAGGAATTAAAGCACCTGGCTTCTGCACAGCCCTCCTGTGCGCCAGGGTCTCGTGACCGAAACAACGCAGCCTCAGAATTTGGCTGTTCCTGCTCGAGTGGCTGAGAACAGGTGATAAGGTGAAGGCAGATCCAATGGGAACAGTTTGTGGATGAGTCTGTCTCCGTTTTGCTCTGGTGTCGCGGTGTCTCTCACCCTGCGAAGAAATCGTTTGGCTTGATAGAATTCGGTGCACAATACGGGTATTTTTAGGGTTATTGTGAGGAGATATTCTGGTTGTCCTACAAAAAGGAATCTGGCCCGTGGGAAGGATCAGAGCGAGCTCTCTGAACCAGTTGCGCACTGGGAGGCCACCGTCAGCTCCAGCAGCAGAGCCCTGACTAGTTCTGGGTAAAACTGGGGCATGGAGAGAGCTGCCTTTAATGCTCCTCTGGATCTGAAGGAGGAATTTAGACTTGTAAAATGGATGTGAAAGATACCTGGAGTCTCATGTGCCAGATGCTTGCTGGTAACGGGGACGGGGCCTGTGCTGCTGGACTCAACGGTCTTAAAGTTCAACCTAAATGATTCTATGAAAGGTCTTTCCAACCCAGATGATTCTGTGGTTTGGTCGACACTCAGCACAGGAGCCCTGTGCAGGACCGGGGCCTCCTGCAGCTCTTCCAGGGGTGAGAAACAAAACTCCTGGGTTTTTTCCTCTATTTCTGAGTCTGAGGAGCTTCTGGAATCTGGGGTTTCTTACTCAAGGCAAGGAAGGGAAATTGCTGCCCTCGGACATGCAGAAGTTTGGAGGAGGGTGGGCAGAAGCGGTGACAGCGTTCGTTTCTGGCTCCATTGATGCCAGGAAGGGGTTTGCTTTCCTTGGTGACTCTCTGAGATATTAATGTCACTTCTGTTGGCACATTCCAGTGGCAAACGGGGAGGTCCCTGGTTTTCTGAGGTGCCCTGAGGCACCCCAGGGGAGGGAAAACATCACCCAAACCAGCGTGGGGATTCTTAAAGCAAAGGCATTTTATGACCAGGAATGTGTATGGTTCGTAATTCCAAGAAAATACAGAAGATTCCGTGGAAAATTGGTTACCTGCTAATAAACATTAGGACTAACAGCCAGTTTGGATTTGACAGGCTCTGGCTGCGGAGGTTCAGCCCATTCTTGCTTTTGGAGACGGAGCAGCACCGAAGCAGGGTGGCCACAGCAGGCTTCAAGGTTCTGTTCCCCGCTAGCGACCGCGGGAGCTGTGCAGGGCCCTGACCCCGCAGCTTCCTGTGAGCAGAGCGGCATGGCTGCTGCGGAACCTCTCTGGGCTGTTGCCTCTCGGCTGGCTCCGTTTGAGCCTCAGCGTCGAACAGCCGAATGTAGGTGAGGTGGGAATGGGAATAGAAACGTCTGATAAAAATAACACTGGACTGTTTGGAAACCGGGGAGAAAAAAATCCCCTCGCACCTTGACCTGCTGCTGGTGCTCTGGGCAGGGGGCAGCTTCTCCCCACCTTTCCCAGCAGGGACGGATGGCTCCATGCAGACTGTCCCCTGTGAACGCTTCCACCTTTGAGAGCCGGGTCTGGCCTGGTCGGTGGCCAGATCTCGGTGTGCAGATGGATGGTGGTCATCCCCAGTGGTCAGACCCTGGGCTGAGCGTCGGGCTCAGGTCTCGGGTGCCTCCCAGCAAGGGTGGAGCAGCGTGGGGACGGGGAGCTGATAGCACCTTACCTCCTCATGAGGAAAGGCAGCTTCTACTGGGGCTTAGTTTTCTCTCAGCTGTACTGGCTGCCTCAGAATGCCCAAAATGTCCTTTTTTCTCCCCAAAGCGCATCTGTAACCATCTGTTCAACCATCTATCTGCAACATCATCCGTTTGATGAGGAGCAAGCAGGGAAGGGGACTGCTGCATTCAGTGCCCTTCAGATTTGCTCCCAGGTGGGAGTCAGGAGCTGCAGACAAATCTCCCTCGAGTCTGATATCGAGGGTGTTTAATCTTGGGTGATTTTTTTGGACTCGAATCCCTGGTATGTGATGCCACCTCCATGTCCCCACAGACCCAACCACCCCAGGAACAAGTGGAGTTTTGCTGTAGCTGCCACTTGCACTTGCTCACTTTACACCTCAGAAGTTTGCTTGCGTTTATGTCCTTTTTTTTGCAGTTCGTTGTGCAGTGTTGTCACGGGCAGCTCACGGAAGGAGGATGAGATTAGCTTGGGCACTCTGTGGCTGGCCACAGTGGTTCTTGGTGAATTTAGGAGTTATTTCCCCATTTTGCAGGTAGCAGCAGGAAGCTGGCATGGCTCTGCCACCCTTCTTGGTGCTCTGGGGGTGCTTTCCTTCCCACTCCAACTGAACTGAGTATTAATAAGGGTAAAATTATTTTAAAAATCAGATATTTGTGCATCAGGTAATGGCTCACGCCAAGGCGACTAAAGCCTTTACACAAGATATGTGTCTTCAGGATGGTTCTGGGTGTCTCCGGAACAGGATTTTCTCCCTGTGCTCCCTCCTGGCTGCGCTCAGCTGGCAGACGGGCCCGGAGAGGAGAAGCCGGTTCCTTCTCGTGCCCAGCTCCTTGTGGGAGTGGAGCCATGCAAAGCCAGCGAGGGAACTTACATAAAAGTTCTTGGCTGCTTGGCGTAGCCTCATATTTTATCTTGCATAACTCTGCTAGGGCTACCAAGAAAAGGCAAAGCAGCCCATGCCAGGAGCTTCTCGGGGGTCTCTGCTGAACAGGGACGGGCAGTGCTACCCTTGGGGTCACATGCCATCTCCGTTAAGCTTCTGTCCCGGCTTCTGTGGGCTTCTTGCTACACTGGGGTGGCTCCGGGGTCAGTGGCCGTGTTTGAAGGGGAATATGGTGCTGACCGGTTCCTGTTTCTGTGTTCTCCTCACAAATCATTTGACCTTCACGCACTCTCTGCTTCCTTTGGAGTCTGATGGCAGATGCTGGGACAACCGCCCCGTCTATGGAAGCACTTACAAATCATTTTCCAGCCTCTTAATTGCAGGGAAAAAGCCTCCCTCACCCCAAATCTCATGCCCACATTCCCCTCCAGCTCCTCTTGCCCTCCCTCGTTCCAGCTGAAGCTCTTCGTGTTGGCCCTTCAGCTTCCTCCACCTCCTCCTGCCAAGCCAGCACTGCTGCCCTTCCACAGACAGCACGGGGGAAAAAAATCCACAAAATTCCACGAAATGTCACGTTTTTCATTGCTAACCAGAGGCGTCACGTTCATTTCTCCCTTCTGGACGTGGAGATGAGCTATATGTGCAGGGCAAAACTGCTGTCCAGCGTGAGGGTCTGGCTTAACCCTCGTTAATTGGCAGCTCCACGGGGAAGCGCTGCGTGGGCCCTGCACCATTCCAGGCACTTCGCGAGTGCCCAGCAGAGCCAAACCGGCGAAGCGGCCGATGAAAGAGGGCCCCGTGCTGCCCTTTCATCCCACCCGCTCTCGCTCTCCTCTGTCCTACATTTCGCGTTATTTGAAAGTTGATGTTCGGCTGCCGAGAATCCCTTGTGCTGCTTTTTCTCGCTGGGTTTGCAAGCGCAGTAGCTGCTTGATTTGCATTTAAAAGTGATCGGTCCCGTTGCTGTTATTCACTGTGTTATTTGACCAGCGCTGCGTTAAATTTGACATACTTTGGGTTGTCTTTACTGGGTGGTGGCTGGGGACAGCGACTTCATTTGCAGGTCAGATATTTTTCTCCTCTCGCTGGGTTACGGTTAAGTGCAGATCTGTCTGTCACCACGTGACACGATGGCGTCAGGAGCAGGAGATGGGGGAGCGATGGTGCATTATCTCGTGAGTGGGTTTCCTTACACACGGGCTGTGCTGGAGGTTCCACTTACTCAGAGCACCAGAACCACAGAATCGTTTTGGGTGGAAAAGCCCTTTCAGCTCTTCCAGTCCCCCCGTTCCCCAGCGCTGCCAGGTCCCCACTGACCCCTGTCCCTCAGCACCACCTCCACACGGCTGGGAAACCTCCCCAGGGATGGGCACTCCACCACTGCCCTGGGCAGCCTGGGCCAGGCCGGGACAACCCCGACGGGACAGAAATGGCTCCTCAGGGCCAACCTCAACCTCCCACGGAACAACTGGAGGCTGGTTCCTCTTGTTCCTGGGGAGAAGAGACCGACTTCCCCTCCCTCTACCCTCCTGTCAGGGAGTTGTCAGAGCCAGAAGGTCTCCCCGGAGCCTCCTTTTCTCCAGCTCAACCCCCCCAGGTCCCTCAGCCACTCCTCAGGGCACTTGTGCTCCAGCCCCTGCTCCAGCTTCACTGCCCTTCTCTGGACACGCTCCAGCACTTCAATGTCCTTCTGGGAGTGAGAGGACAAAACCGAACCCAGGATTTGAGGGGCAGACTCCCCCGTGCCCCCAGTCCAGGGGGACGATCACTGTCCTGGTCCTGCTGGCCACACCAGTGCTAGTACAAGCCAGGATGCCGTTGGCCTTCTTGGCCCCCTGGTCCCACTGCTGGCTCCTCTCCAGCCGCTGTCACCAATCCCCCCCCAGGGCCTTTTCCCCAGGCAGTTCCCAGCCACTCTTCCCCAGCCTGGAGCATTGCAGGAGTTTGGGGTCACCCAGTTGTTGGGGAGTTCAGGAGCACATTGCAAATAGACAAGGCCATAAATGTTGGATTCTCTCAGGATTCCCTGATTACAGACCCTGGGGTTAAGCTTTTTGAAGCAGCTCGTGCCGAGAGGGGCAAAGGCAGTTTCTACTTTGCAGCTCCATGCGGTTTCCTCATCAGCGAGAATTTTACATCTTGGTCCTCCTCCCTTAACCACCGGTTCCTGGGAACTGCTGTGGTTTTCTCCTGCTTTTGCCGATACGTACGTGTGGTCCTGTTTGAGCACAGCTTTACAGTGACAACTGTCCCCTCCGAATTAGGAGACACCTTTGGTGCCCACGTTTTCTGGCGTTTAGTCTGGATTTTTAACCGTGCTGAGGGGGTTATTCTGTTGCTCTGGCAGCAGAGCTTTTCTTTTGCTCTTTGAGAGCATAATTTCGGTGAAAATATGTTTCTGAGCATGTACTCATCTCAAGGCTTGGAATGAAAGCCTCCTGCTGAAAAGGCTGTAATTCTTTCCCCCCACCCTGAAAAGAGCTGTGTTGCTAACTTCTTCCCTTCCCTTTCCAGCTGTCCCGTTTCCTCCCACGCAGCGGCTCACTCTGAAGGAGGTGTTTGAGGATGGGAAGCCGAGGCTCGACGTCTTGAAGAGCCACTTGGTAAAGGAAGGGCGCCTGGAAGAGGATGCGGCGCTGAAGATCATCAACGATGGGGCCGCCATCCTTAGGCACGAGAAGACCATGATCGAAGTGGAGGCTCCCATCACAGGTCAGAGGGTTTTCTGCAGCCGCAGTCCAAAACAAGGGGCCAACTAGGAAAGGAGCAGCTTTTCCACTGCGTTCCTTCCATCAACGAGGTTTTTAATTGCCTGAGCTCTCAGAAGAGAGGGTTTTGCTAGGGTCGATCTCTGCAGCAGCTGGATGTGAAGCAGGGGTAGCTGGGGTCAGAGCTGCTGTCACGACCTTGCTTTTCTTAGCGTGTAATTCTGTCCCTCTTTTGTGCTCTTCTTCCTCCCCCAGTGTGCGGTGACATTCACGGGCAGTTTTTTGACCTGATGAAATTGTTTGAAGTCGGAGGATCACCCAATAACACCCGCTACCTCTTCCTGGGAGACTACGTGGACAGGGGCTACTTCAGTATAGAGGTGACAAATACAGCTGAGCCTGGGGGTGCTTGTACTGGACTAACTACCAACTATAGACTGCTCTTGTGCTGGTTTTATGCTCTAGTCTGGTTTTGCCTGCAAGGACGGACCCGTAGATAACTTACGGTGTGATTTTTGGCAGAACAGTGATGTCCAAATATCACAGGTTTGAGCTGGATCCTCACCCAGCGACAGTTCGACAGCAGCGGTGGGGTTAATGACTCAATTCTGCCTTCTGAACTCGAGTTTTAATATCACTTGGAGCTGTCAGTCAGGGGAACAGGAGGGAGAGCTGATTGTGTGGTGCAGGCAACAGGATCCTACCAGGCAGTGGGAAGCAAATGTTGAAAAACTCGCAGGGTTCAGCTGAGCAGGAGAAGAAAGCTCCACGCTGCTGAGTCAGCGCTTCCCTGCCCTGCCCCTGACAGCCCCAGCCTCGCGACACTGGGGACGGGGTCGGGAGAAAGGAGCTGTGAATCAGCGGGGCTGTCGTATGTCTCGCTGTGACCCAGGAGGTTACACTGAGGCATTTGGTTGTGTGCTGCTGTGACAACCTGCCTTGTCACCTTATGGATGTCAGCCGCAGGTCTGGCCCTGTGGGATGTCACCGACTGAGCCCTGGGTTACACCGCAAGTCGTTGTCTTAAAGGGCACAGTAAGCGATGGGTCCCCATGGTCGCTGCTGGGTCACTGGAGACCGGGGAGCAGCAGAGCAGGCAGGATGGGAGAGCTGCGAGCAAATCCCAACTGTCAAATCCAAAACGCTGCCGGGGAGCCACAGTGTGACGATGAGTGGCTTCGGGAAAGCGGAGACGGGTGCTTGGAAGGTGGTGTCGAGGCTCTTGGGAGTTGTGGTGCTGGCAGGAGGAGCCTGGCAAGCCCTAGGGAGGAAGGGGAAGGACAGGGGCTGGCTGCTTGTTGAAATGGCTTGGCTGGGTTTGCAGTTCAAGTGTATTTACCTGGAAAAGAGATTATATTATAGCACAGCAACTCTTGCTAAGATAAGACATGGAATTTTGTTGGTGTTAACCAACTGAGCATTGTCATACCCTGTGTCTACACACGAATTTTACAGATCCTGGGCGGGGAAGTGCTCCTCCCGCTCTGCCCTTGCCCTGCGATGGATCTGACAAGGAGATTTTACTCCCAGATCCACAGAAGGGCCAGAGTCAGGGATCAGAGCCCTCCTCAGTGGTATGGACAAAGTCCAGGGGGATGGATAACGAGTCCTTCTTGGAGAACAGAGGTGGTGGGAAGAGATTTTTTTGTTTGTTTTGAGCAGGAAGTTCTGAAAATTACAGGTCGACCTCATCAGGCCCCTGATGTGGCATGCCTGTGCCAGGCAGCCGGGTGTCTTCAGGCTCGAACGCCTTGGGACAGTTGGTCTTTGTAAGGTCCGAGCAGAAAGATTTTATTTTATGCTGCTCTTGACCCTTGTCCTTCCCCGTTCCCCCCACATCTGTGGAGGGAAAACCCCTGAGTGCCACCTTACCCCACAGAGCTGGCATTGATCTTTCATGACTCGGGGTGGGCTTTGATTTGTATATGCAGGGGCTGATCCAAGTGTCACTGATAAAGCAGAATCTCGAGGGCTCGACTCCCGTGTTCCTCTTGAGGCGCGCCTCTTCTTCCACCTACTGCCGAGTGCAGCCGGGGCGTTTCGAGACGTTCCCACCTGGGTGCGCAGAAACCAGTTTCTGTAGTGAAACCAGAGGTTTGCTGCTGGTGTGGAGCACAGTTCACGGCGCCAAAGGGGTGTCTGCCTCGTGTTTTTATTTTAAAGACCCGTATCAGATGCAGAGCTGTAGCAGCTGGATTCCGAAGGGCAGAGATGGGCGATCCGTGGGTGTTTTGGGTTTGATCGCTGTATCCCGGAGGCTCAGGTGGTGGGAAGGTGGCGAGGCCTCCAGATTTCCCTGCGATTCCACTGCTGGGAAGGTGGAGGAGAGCACCAGCATCACCAGGCTCTGTGGGGCCCTGCGCTGGGCGGGGATGTTGCGGCGTGATAACCACGACCTCTTAACGGAATGGAACAGGAGGTAATTGTGTGATTGCTTCTGGCAATCAGGAAACAAGATGCAAAACCAGGGGCCGAGGAGGTGTTAAGGCTAAACCACGTCAGCAGCACCATCACCCTCGTAAGCTTTGCCCATCCTGCCAGGGTCTGGTTGTCAAGGGAAAAGGAGCAGTTTGCGGCTCGGACAAACCCTTGAATGCCCCCAAAAGCCTCTGTTCATCAGCCCAGCTGGACGTCCTCAACAAATTATTTCTGGGCCAGTGGCTTAGGGAAATTCTCATTTAAAAATGTTCATTCCCAGTGAGTATAATGAGGCTGTGAAGCGTGGTTTGGTCGGGTGGTTCTTTTCTGAGCAGAAAGGAGTTGTGGGGGGAGAGGGGAGGGCAGCAGCCGTGTGAAAGTGGCGATGGCTGGGGTCGGGTGGGAGAGGGCTCTGCACAGCGTTGGCCTTCAGCCTGTGCCACAGAGCTCCCCCCCAAACAGCCAGTCTGGCCACGGACTCGAACACTGGTGTGAAGGGGCTGACAGGCAGCATGGAAATCGGGCTGAAAACCTGTGTTTGGAGCTGCTGATGAGGCAGAATCCTGATGAGGGACTTGCTTGTCAGTCAGCACGTGGGCAAGGTGCTTCCTTCAAAGAGCAGGAGCTTTCCGTGACATCTCCTGGCCCTTGCGCGGGAGGGGTCTGTGCCCATGACAGTCATGAGGGGCCCGTGAAGCCCAAATACAGTGAATACAGTTGTTGTATTAAATTATGAAGTGAAACAGTTATTATGATAAAAAGTAGAATCTATGGAAAGATTACATTTAGCAGTAAAAAGGGCGTGATGGTGGCGCACGCCTTTGCCAGACTAGCTGTTCAAATCCAGTCCAGGAAGAGCTGTGGTGCTAAGCCACTCCGTTCACTTCCATTTCCCTTCAAAGCGTGTTTTTAAATCTCTTCGGTGTGTTGCTGACCTGCATCCCAAATCCTCCTCTGCTCGAACCGGTGCTGCCAGGGCCGGTTGCTTTCTGCAGCCCTTAGCAGGCCGTTCGGTTCGTTTGTAGTGACTTTGTCTTTCCAGGTCTGACGTTAGCCCAGAAAAGTGACATTTTGGTTGCAAACACGGGAGGTTAAAGCTTTAAATCCCGGGATAATTATAAATGGTTTTGTTAGGAGCATTCCTCCTGTTAACCGATGCAATAAAACAGTAATAGCAAAAGCCTTAAGCACAGCTTAAATGACCTGGCCCCGGCCCCGTTTCTGTTCGGTTTTAGGATTCAGAATTTACAATCAGGTCTTTTTTTCGGTGGGGTTGGGTTAGACATGGACGGGTGCTTTGCAGCTCCTTGGGGTTTTAGGGCTCCCTGCACGTAGCTGCCTAACGCAGCACTTACCTTGCAGGGTCAGTGCTGAAGTACCACGAGATCTGATGTGTCTGTACTGAAAACTAGCTTAAACTGAGGGGTTTTCTTGGTTCTGGAGGTTGTTTCTGTGCCACAGCAGCTGGTTCCTGGGGATCTGTGCACCAGATCAGCGATGTTTTCGTGTAAAACTGTTGACAGACGTCACGGTTCGCGTTCCCCAGGCGTGTGTGCCGTTTCTGTGGCGTGTCAGCCGAAAGGGTAAGCTCTTATTAGAGACTAATCCAGATCTTCAGGCTCACTGTCATTAGGGGTTGTCCTTCCAGCACTCAAAATCAACACGGGAAATGCGATAACGTTTCCCCACACTAGATACCTGCTGATTTATCTGTCAGCGTGACAACGTACGGCACGGCAGGGCGAGCGCGTGGCTCTCCCGCCCTCCCCTTCCCCACGGAGCCTCTTTGGGAAGCCCCCAGACTCTCAAAAACGCTTGTTTTAGTTTGACTTTGGTCTGCGCCCCACCAAAGACGGGTCTGTGCAGGGGTTTGGCTGCCAGAGAGGGGAGGTGAAGCCCTCTTCAAAGGCAGGTGGCTTGTGTTTTGGCTGGGCTTTTCCTGTTTTCAACTTGAACTTCACGTGGCTGTAGCGTAAGCAGAAAAACCGAGCGGGGAGAAGCCGGTGGGGACGTCCAGGGTTGATTTTTTTCTAGCGTTTAAGGCCTGTCAAGATGGCCGTGTGCTGTACTGGCTGCTTTCGCTTGCAGCGGGACATCTGGAGCCCGCGTCTCGCCGTGCAGCTGGTTTCGCTTTGCTGCTCCGAAAATGGGTGCTTTTCGCTTCGGTTTTTCGCTGGAAGGAAAAGCTGCCCCCACCCAGCCCAGAGCCGGTTTCACTTGAACGCGATCTCATTTGTCACTTCTCCAAGTCAGGCCTAATATAGCGAACTGCTCGCTGTGGCTTTCCCCCCACTGGCGAGGTTGGCCAAGATAAGATCTGCTGCCGATTATGGAGCTGGGTTTCTATCAGGGTTCCACTTTGAATTCAGCTTGTTGGGTGCCTTCCCAGAAACACTTAGTGAAGTCTACGGCTGATTAGTGCCCCATAAAAGGTTTTTATGACATGCCATCTCCTTCTTCCCTTTCTTGCAGTGCGTGCTGTATTTATGGAGTTTAAAGATAAACCACCCCAAAACGTTGTTCCTCCTTCGAGGGAACCACGAGTGCAGGCACCTCACAGAATACTTCACCTTTAAGCAGGAATGTAAGTATGAGCAGCGTGGGGAGGATTTACATACGTTAAGGTGGTGTGAGCGGGTTCGTTTCTGTGTGTGGTATCGGTCAGCTCCAGCGCTGTAGAAACCTGTCGTCCGTTTTCCTGTGTACACAGCTCTGCTCTTATCTCAGCTTCTGCTAAAAAAACCCCCAGAAACCCAGTATACAAGTGCTGGCTCGTGTCAGTGTGGCCACCTGGTCACAAAAAGTGTGGACAGAGGAAAGACGAACGCACCTTCCCTGTCTCACACTCCCCCCTCCCTGACTTTCTGGCCTGGCAACATGTAAGTACTGCCAAAGGACTCGGCTCCAGCGTGTGCAGCTGGGATCAGTGAAGTAAATAACGAGTTCGTTCCTCGGTGTTTGTGCTGGGAGAATCATTACCTTTAAGATCGTTTTAGCCCAGTTAAAGATCGTTCCGCGCGGCATTCGACAGATTTTTAAACCAATGGTGAGGAAAGGTCGGGGAATGAACCCCGCTCCCCCGAGGATGACCGTCATTCCTCCAGGCAGTAAACCCACCAGCAATATGCAGCTTTCTCTTAGGGAATCATTGCTCAAGGACCCAGCCTCGGGGAGTAGTGTGGGGCAAGGCACAGGCCCAGCCTTTAGCCTGGGTGCTCTGGGCAGGGTGAGGCTGTGGGTACCAGTTGTGCCATCTGATCACTCAGCAGTGGGCTGGGACACACCAGCCAGCGCTCCACTGGGTGCCGTAGCCATCAGACAGTGCTGGACGAGCTCCTGGTGAGCTGGGTTCTGTGCGATCCAGGGAGCCAGCGGTGACGGGGCTCATCTCCACTTTGGAGAACAAGATTGCCCAGTGCGGTCTCCCCTCCTGCTCTAGCGGGAGGTACTGAGGGATATTTCTGAGCATTGGAGACTTGCTGTAAAAGCTGAGCGGCTTTCGGACAGGCCGTGCTGTCCCTGTTTAATGTATGGAAATATCCTCTTCACCTCTGTTGAGCTTCACTATGCAGCAGAGACTGGGATCACTTGTAGCCCAAGAAGATCCTGCGTGAAGATTCATTTAACTGCAGGCACCTCGGTCAGGTTCTGCCTCCAAGCGCTCGTGTCCAGGCGAAAAGGCAATTCCTCTCTGAAACGATGGTGTGAGATTGCGGTGCCAAATGATACAGCTGCTGTGTTTCCCAGTGTATGATCTGCCTCGCAGCTGAGGTGCGAGACTCGGGGTCTGGAGGTGCTGGGGGGATGCGGGAAAGCGATGGGGTGGCTTTATTAGTGTCCCAAGTCTTCTGTAGCAGCAGCAAACGCCTCTTTTCTCTGTTGATCTTAGTGCGGGAATTCTAGAAAATACCTGGAAGGGAGATTAATACACACAGAGTACTGCGGAGCCTTTTTATCTTCATGTCCAACGAGCGTTTTCAGTAACACAGGGGTGCAGAGTTCGACCTGGTGGGCCACAGGCATAGAGTTTCCATCTCACCTTAGGGGCTGGGTTCCTCGATCTTATTTATCAGCACTTTGGCTGATGAAAGCTTTGCTTAGTGCTTTTTATATCACACGTGAATGACTCCCCCTGGAAAAAAGAGAGAGAAAGATTTAAAAAAAAAAAAAAAAAAAGGAAAGATTAAAACCCCCCAGCTCTGCTTTCAGCCTGAGCGGTCTTTGTTGTGGAAATGAGTAAATTAATTCAGTTCTTCCCTCTCTTCCTCCCCCTGCCCTCCATCTTTCCAGGTCGAATCAAGTATTCGGAGCGAGTGTACGACGCATGTATGGACACATTTGACTGTCTTCCTCTCGCTGCCCTCTTAAACCAGCAATTCCTGTGTGTTCACGGAGGACTGTCGCCAGAAATCACGTGTCTAGACGACATTAGGAAAGTAAGTCATCTCCGGATCCTTCCACGTAGCTGGCAGTTAACAGTGGGGGTCGTGGCTGCCTCGATTCCCACGGGCAGGTCCAGGCTGTGGCTCCTGTGTCCACGCCGCTGCAGCTTGCAGCAGCCCCCTCCTCACTTTGTGTCCGTTTTCCAGTTAGACAGGTTTAAGGAGCCTCCAGCCTTTGGTCCCATGTGTGACCTACTCTGGTCTGATCCGTCGGAGGATTACGGCAACGAGAAAACGCTGGAGCATTTCGCCCACAACACGGTTCGAGGCTGCTCCTATTTCTACAGGTCAGTGGTGTTTCAGGGGGCTCTGGGCGACCGGAGCTTTTAGTCTCCTTTACGCTGTGTGGGGAGGTTACTTGCTCTTCAGCCCATTCCGTGGGACTTCACGGCATACCTGGCTCAGAAACAGTCTTCGCTTGGCTCTAGTGCACAGAATCTTGTTTATTTTTTCTCCTCCTGTAACACGGAGCTCTCTTTGGATGTGCTGCTCTGTGAAACGGTGGTGTTGGACAGCAGAGCCGCTGCGCTGAGCTGGCAGGGTGCCTTTGGAGTGGTTTTCAGGCACTGGGCAGTACCAGGAGCTCTAGGAAATAATCTTTTCCTGTCTATAAGAGCAGCATTTGTGCTGACAGGCCGCTCGTAGCCCGGCTGATAGGGAAGATTTGGCACCAGGGGTCTGTTTAACAGAATGTTTTGCAATTAATTTTTGAATGATGTAATAACACACCGGCCTTGTTTGGGGCTGCCGGACACAAACCCAGTGGCTGCTGCAAGCGGCTGGTTGCCGAAAGCGAGACCGCGGATGCCGGCTGCTCTCCCACCTTCCGCGCTGATGCAGACTTGCTTTTTTGTTTTCCAGTTACCCTGCAGTTTGTGAATTTTTGCAGAACAATAGTTTGTTATCTGTAATCCGAGCTCACGAAGCCCAGGACGCAGGGTAAGTGCTGCAGCCTGCAAGCTGGGCGGGATCCCTCTGCCTCTGTGCTCTCCTCAGCCAGAGCGGTGTGTTTAACGCTTGACCTGTTTTCCAGGTACCGAATGTACAGGAAGAGCCAGACAACAGGCTTCCCGTCATTAATCACCATCTTCTCTGCACCAAATTACCTAGATGTCTATAACAACAAGGGTAAGGCTGGCAGGGCCAGGGCTCTGCTGCTGTTTGGACACGTCAGCGCTTAGGAAACCCCTCTCCGCCTTCCCTCGCCCCTCTGCCCTCTCTAGCTGCATTCTTACACATGAAATGAAATGGATCTTCGTGTGCTGAACCAGCGGCAACTGGAAGTGGCTGGGGGGACTCAGGGGCTCAATATGTTACCATGGCAATTAGCCATTGGGTTATAAAGCCCAGAAAAATGCTTTTATTTCCAGCCACGTGAGAACTGACCCCTGTTGAAGCTGCCATGAAAGAGGAGCTGCTGGTCTAGGCAGACTTTTAGCTGCCCGGTGCTCCTAAAGCCATGTGATGGGGAGCTTGCCTCAGCTGTGGGATTTTTTTACACCTTCACGTGTTCGTGACTTCTATTTAAATTTTAACAGCTTTGTTAAATCAACCTTCGCTATTATGATAAGCTTGAGTGAAACGATGTAATGGGTAAACACAGAAATACCCCTTAAGCCTTCTCGTTCTGGAGAGCTGGGGATTTGATCGGCCCGAGCGCAACCTCTGGTCGATGAGGAGGTTTCCTTAGCGCAGAGAAGGTGTTGGTGCCCGTGGACATGCGAGGTCTCTCCTTTTTCTCCCCCAGCTGCTGTACTGAAATACGAAAACAACGTCATGAACATCAGGCAGTTCAACTGTTCCCCTCATCCGTACTGGCTTCCGAACTTCATGGATGTCTTCACATGGTCTTTGCCTTTCGTAGGGGAAAAGGGTAAGAGATCTTTGGATTTCTGTTACGAGCTGCCTGGTCACACCATTAGAAACCCGTCCCACAGGCTACTAAATGTGTTGGGAGAGTGTCGTGACTCATTAATGCCAGAGAGTGCTGGAAAGCGGGTCAGGTTCAGGAGATCTGCGCTGGGTAAAGGTTTGGTGAAATAATACCTGGTTTAGGAAGCTTTTACTGGTAAAACGATCCTTTCTTGCTGTTTCTGCATTGCTGGTGGAGCTGATCTTGGGTGATGCAGCCTCACCTCAGAATTTGGTTTCTCTTGCTCTGGGTTTGCAACAGAGAAATTAAAATCTGTTGGCTTGTGGCCCACCAAAAAGGAAGCGTTCCTTCAGCTTAAGGCTTCTTTCATTCTGAAGGAGGCGAAGCTGCTTAAAATAAAACCAAGGCTTTGCCTCAGTTTCTCATCAAAAGGGTTTTTACGTCTCCCGCTGAGTTTAAATTCCACCCAGTGTTGTGGGTTTGGAGTATGACTTGACGGTCTGAAGTGCCAAAGGATTTTTTTGACTTTGAGGAACCAAAGGTTGAATTATTCCCCGCATTCAATGTTCTTGGAGCCAGGTGGCCTGTTGTGCGGGTTGGGGTGGGGAGGTGGGACCTTCAGCGAGCCTAGACTGTTCTGCATGAGCGTTGGCACCCCACTCCCCGCGTCTGCTTCATCTGTGATGTGCTTGGACTGCATCCACCTCCTTGGCAGAAGGTGTAAAGTACGTCGTCTGCTCTCGGTACTGCTGCGAGGTACCAGCAGTGTGTGGCTAAAAGTGTCTTTGGGCTTCCACTTCCAGAGTATAAATGACCTTGAAATGGTGTGCTGGTCCAGCTCATCCTCCTAATACCTCTGTCAGCCCAACGTGCGTGCCGGGGCCCCTCTAATCTCTCTGTCTGTGCTTCTTCCAGTCACAGAAATGCTCGTTAACATCCTCAACATATGCTCCGACGACGAGCTGATTTCAGATGGTGATGAGACATTGGAAGGTAAAAAAAATAAAAACCAACCTGCTGTTAGGACCGAGCTGGTGGCAGTTGGGGGGGTGACAGTGGGAAAGGTGGATGACACTAGCTCGAGAGCTGGATGCCCAGCCAGGGTCTCCGGTTCCTTTTTGGCCAACCCTTGTGCCATCCTGGGTAGGAAACATTATTTTTTTTCCTTTGCTAGTCAGTCACAGAGAAATTAAATTATATTCACTGCGACAGACGCTTCTTGCCAGCTACTCTGGCAAACAGTTTCCTGCTCCTTTCAGAGGCTGCTTCCCAAGTGGTTATTTTTGCCCCCAATTCAAAATTTTCTGCACCAAAATCTCCACCCAATCATCTCCGCTGTTGCAGTGAACTCTGCTGTAAAGTGGCTGCTTCTGTCACCCCAGAAAACTGCAGAACGCGGGTTTGGGCCCTGGTTTTAAGCTCTGATGAAAGGGGCAAAGCAGCTGCCACGCTGCTCTGCGGTTCCCGTGTCGGGGGGACGCGAGGAGGAGGCTCGGGCGCAGCCATGGGGTCCAGAGCATGCCCGGGGGGGTCCGGGGAAGCTGCCCGTCCCGGTCCGGGCAGGGTGGAGGCCAGTCAGTCCCGCAGAGAAGCAGAAACACCGTTGTGGTACAACAAGGTGCCGCTGCTTCGGTCGACAGGTCAAGACTTTAACCCGCTTCTCCCATTGCATTTCGTTTTTGATTTTGGTTTTTTGGTTTTTTTTTCTTTCTCCCTCCCATGAAAATTAAATTTGTTTCTTCTATCTCTGTCTTCATCTACTTGTTTCTTGGTGTCTCCTCTCCCTGAAGATCACTACATTTCAAGCTATCAGAAAGGTACCCAGCTAGAATTTGCTACAAGCTTAATTTTCACTGCCTGTGCCACCAGATTCCTCGGAGTGGATTGGAATAGCTGACTAGTCGGGCAGTCTCTTCATCCCCTTTCAGTTTTAACATAAGCGCCGGGCATTTTTTAACCCTTCTGCGTTCCTCCAGGAACTTGAGAAACGGGGTCACGTTTCTATCCGACTTCTGAATGCAGCCACGTAGTGCATGGCTGGGCCATCGGTGCATGTGAGACCTCCGGTTTGCCTTGTACTGTCCTAACGTGTAGACGGGCCGTGTGAGGAATCTCAGCTGAGAGGAGATGTATTTGTTACCTCTTTTACTTTGGTTTTTCTGTTTGTTTTCAGTTATTTTCTCTCCCGTTCGGTCTGTATAGCGGAAAGGGGAGTTCACGTATCTCACTTTGTGTTTGCGTGAGGTCGAAGCGGAGTCGCGAGGCTCCGACCCGGCCCCTCACTGTTCGCGCTGGATGCCAAAGCTGATGCTTGCGTGACACTCCTGCCCGCGGCGAGCACAGCCCGGCGTTCCTCAGCAGTCAGACCCGTCCGTGTTCTGCCTTGCAAAACTGTGTCTACGTGGCTGAGTCATTTGTGTTACATCCTGTGTAGTGTGATCGAACCTTGGTGAGCTTCGAACGAGACCTACCTGAGCCGTTTCCTTTGGTGGTTCTACTCTCTTTAGACCTTTTTAAGTCCGTGTGTCATCTCGTTGGTGTTGCCCTTCTCGCTGCCATCCTGACCGCCATCCTCTCAGCACTGTTCTTTCAAGAGCATAGCTGTCAATCCGTAAACCATGATTTCTTTTCCCGGAGTCAGGCAGGTGCCTTCATATTGACATGACCTGTGCCTGGAAAGCAGGAAACCTTTAAACATGCTGCTGTTTGGTTTTTTTCTCTCCCTAAGGTGGGACGACGGTCCGTAAAGAGATCATCAGGAATAAGATTAGAGCCATTGGGAAGATGGCACGTGTCTTCTCGGTCCTTCGGTGAGGAAGCAGCTCGTGATTTGGGGGCTGGGTTTCATCTGGGGTAATGGGGGGACGTTGTTCAGGCTGCTCCGAGTCCTGCTGAGGAAAAATCTCACGAGGCTTTTCCTTCAGAGCGGGTGGCAGGGCCCGAGGTGGTGGTTTCTGTGTGCCCGACTCTCTCAGAAATCTCCATCTCAAACACCGGCTCCTTCGCCAGCAGAAGTGCTGCTGATGGGGTGTATTTAGCCCTTTCAGGAGCATTTGCTGGGCCGTAGCTCTGACGCATCATGGCTGGTCCTGTATTTCCAGGGCAGGGCTGTGCTGGGTGCCTAGGCTGTGGGCAGCACAGGGCAGACCCTGGTTTTCCTGTCAGTCTCCACCAACAGCCTCGCGCAGACCTAAATCCAAAATTAATTGCCTTAATCTCTCGGTAACGGGGTGCCTTGCCTCTTCTTTGCAGGGAGGAGAGTGAGAGCGTGCTGACCCTCAAAGGCCTGACTCCTACAGGTACCCTGCCCCTGGGAGTGCTCTCGGGGGGAAGGCAGACCCTACAGACCGGTGAGTATGGACCATCCTCCCCTCTGCAGCTTTATACTTGCCCCTCAGCTACCCCAGAAATCCACCCAGTAGTTCCCACGGGCGTGCTTCAGAGTGCCAGGGGACCCGAGAGATGGTTCAGGCCCACGGGGAGGAAGGATTCAGAAATAGGAAGAAACAGGAGCGTAGGTGGAATGTGGGGAGCCTTCCAAGATGTCCCTGTGTACCCCTGAGGAGGGGAACGCAGCGGAAAAAAGGACCACAAAGAGCACCCCGCCTAAAGCATGTGAATGGCTTTACTGTGTGTTTCTGCAACCATTTTTACCATTTATTTCCCTTCTAACACCGCATGACGAGCATCCTCCACTTCACCTACCTGCTGCTGCTGCTGCCTGAGAGCGTGCATGAGTGTCACAGCAAACGCGCCTGCTTGTTTGTTCTTCGTTTAACAAAACCCCTCCAGTTTTGTCCCCGTGAAATTGGGTATCATGGGCAGGGGACACTTTGACTGAGTCAAAAGGGAGGAGGTTCTCCTAGGCCTGTATGTTTTGTGTTGAGGCTTCTCCCAGCCCCCTGGTTTTGATCTGGGTTTGGAGGTTTCTTTTCTTGCTGGCCTCGGCAGCCAACTGGTCTGTCTTACTGGTGTGCCGCGAGCAGGGCTGAGCCAGCGATCTGTGTGCTCTAACCTGGCGGGGCAGGGAGATGGGCTGATGATCAGCGAGAGAGTGATCATCAGAATGTGTATCCCCAGAGGGAATCCTGTAATCGAGCGCTTTAGTCCTTTCCTGCTGCCGGCCCTTGGATGCTGGCACCACACCAGCCAGCTTCCCCCTCCCCAGCAGTGCCGGGGAAGTTCCTGCGGGCTCACAAAAGGGCTTGTTCTGGCCTTGCCTTGCCCCAAACTCCTCTTTTTTTTGATAGCAGCCATAATGGTTTCTGTTGCCCCAGTTCTGGGAATGCAGCTCAGCTCGAGCTCGAGCAGCCAGGCTCGCTCGTGGTGCCGCAGCTTCGTTCCTTCAGCGGCAGCGCAGGGAGCGGGTGTTACTGTGACGTTCTCATCCACTTTCCCCTCTTGGGGGGCTCCAGGCAGCTCCCCCCAGTAAAATGCTGAGATTTGGGCATTGCCCCGAGAGAGGACAACCAAGCTGGACCTTCGCTGCTGCCTCACCTGACCCTGCCTGGCTTCCTGCCCTGCTGCTCCCGGCACCCCGAGCTCCCCTCGGTAGCACCCTGCTCTTCCTGCCCTTCTCACACTCCTTTCCCCGTTGTGCTTCCTCCTCCTCCTCCTCTCGCCCCTTCCCATTTCACAAGTCCCTTCGCACCACGTCGTCTGCTCGACGGGGAGAGGAGTGCCCTGCTTTGGGGTGCCTCTGCACCCCTAAAGAGGAGAGACGGGGCTGTGGGTAGCAGTGGTGGGGCCCCTTCCCTCCCTGAGCACAGCTTCGCAAAATCAGCTGAAAAAGTCACCAAATCTGGAGCAAAGATGTTTAGCCACAACCCCATTCCTCCTCCACAGCCTCTCCAGGACCATGTGGCCTTGGTATTGTGTCCCAAGCAAAAAAACTGTGGCGTTTTGAGGCTAAAAGCAGGGGATCTGTGCATGGGAGGGGCCTCCTCCCAGATGTCAAGGCGGGGACCACCAAAACTTGGACGGCTGCTGCAGCAGATTTAGGAAGGGGGATGTTGCTCAGCTGCGTGGTGCCTCGTTGCTTGGTTACACTGAGGAGGTGGAGCTGGAGCCAAACTGAATTTGAAGCACCAGTCCGGTTTTTTTTTTTTGTTATAATTCAAGGCATTGGGAGCGGAGCAGCCTGGTGCCTGCCCTCCCCCGGAGAACAAACTGTCCCTCTCTTCCCCACCGCTCCAAAATGCTGTCATGTCCCTCAGGGTCACTTCCCTTACGCGGCTCTGGCGGTTGGGGCTTTGCTCTGGGGTGAATTCTGCATAACTGACCTTCTGAAGGTGGACAGGGCACCCTGGAGCCACCGAACTGGGGGCAGGGGGTCCGTAAACGCAGGCACAGACCCACGGCTTGGTCCGTGCCGTGGGACACCAGCGTGTCCAGTGCCTGCAGCAAAAAGTCACCGCTCCGCTTCTCTCTTCCTTTCCGTCGGGTTTGTCTGTGTGACCAGTCTGGCGAATGCGGGGGATGGAGACTCCCTGGCGTCAGCCACCGAGCCCGAGGGAGTCCCTTCTCTGCCTCCTTCCTCTCGAGCTCCTGTCACCCTTCTTCCCCTCTCGCCGCTCGGTTCTGGTGACAGCGGTCTCCAGTGGGGCTGGGAGGCTGTGGGCTCTGCGTTCGCAGCGATGATGTCGGATCACTCACTGTCACTCTGTTGTTTTTTTTTTTTTCCTGTCTTCATTTTTGCATGCCACTGTTCTTCTGTATTGCAGCCACAGTAGAAGCGGTAGAGGCACGGGAAGGTATGGCTAGAACCCGGCGAGAGACTCAAATCATCTCTGTGTGTGCGTGCGCTACTCGGAAAGAGCTTCACCAGCCTTACAGCAGCTTTTTGCTCTTGCATCACCAGAAGTGGGGGAGGACGGGGCCGTTGCTTGTTCCCAGAGTCCCCTCTCTCCAGAGCCGCTTGGACTCCGGTGTCTCAAGACCTTGGTCTTGGGGTCCTCCATCTCATCCCGTGGCCGAGTTCATCCCTGGGGTGGCTCCAGTGAAGGCTGCCAGCACCCTCAGCCAAAACCACGTAGGAAATAGCGGCTGCCGTGAATCCGAGGTAACCCTCGGCCTCCCCACGCGTGGGCCGAGGGGGTCCCAGCGTGGAGCCGCAATTTTCTCCCTGTAGCTGGTGTAGAAGTGGCAGATTCACCTCTGGGGAGGTTTTCTCCTCAGTAGCTCCATTCAGCTACTGCTGCACGGGGCCGTCCCTCTGCACAGGGAACTGCTTGACGACCACGGGAAGGGTCTTTATAAACTTTTTGTAAGAAGATTTGGCACAAACCCTTTTTTTCTGGGGTCCTGTAACGCAAAGAAGGGAAACCTCCGGTGCGTGCCATCGCCCATCGCGGTGGTCCCTTGGCAGGGTCTCGGCACTCACGTGTCTCCTGGTCATGCAAGAAGCGCTGCGTCTGCGATCCCAGGACTAGCCCTTTCCCCTCCGGCTGTGTGGAGTGTTAAACCTTGTGGTGGTGTCTCTGTCGTGTTGGTTTGGGCCCTTTTATTTCAGTTTTTTGTTTTTTAGTATCGTGTTTTTCAGCTTCGAAAGTTTCCTGAGATTTCACTGTGTGGGGACATCGAGCACGTGTCTGGCCTTCAAGCTCCTGCTACTAAACCATACTAAAAAGGGACAGAGCAAGTTCAGGGCTGGACTTTGCTGCTGTGACCCAGTCGAACCTCCCAGCTGCTCCGTGGTGCCCACCTGAGCTGGCGATGCCCAAACCCCCCGCCGCGGGCCCATCTCATGGGTCCCGTAGCCAGACCCGTGCTCTCTGTCACCCCGACTCTGTCCCGTTGGTGTCTGCCATGTGCTCACGGGCTCCTCTGCGGGGGGATCCGCCGCTCAGACTAACTCCTCTCTCTGGGCCCTTCTCCCCGCAGCCATCCGTGGGTTTTCGCCGCAGCACAAGATCCGCAGTTTCGAGGAGGCGCGCGGGCTGGATCGCATCAACGAGCGCATGCCCCCGCGCAAAGATTCCCTGCACTCGGACGGGCCCGTGAACTTGGTAACCTCCCCAAACTCTGCGGACAAGAACGGCACGGGGAAGAAAGCCCAGTAACGGCCCGAGCGCCCACCGAGAGGATCCAAAACTTAATGAATTTTATTTATTTATTATTGGGGTGGGGTGGGGGCAGGGGAGAAACCAGCTTCACCAGGAGGCACGTTCATAGCCCAGTTTGCATCCGTTCTGTACGAAAGGTGACCATTTTGTAATTCTTTTTTTTTATTTATGTTCAATATATAAAAAGTCCATCTTTTTTTTTTTTTTTTTAATTTAGAAACCACTCTAACTGCTAGTGCATATTCGAAGTGTTGTGCTGTGCCGCTGACCTCTCCTCCACGAGAGGCAAACCCCCGCGGGGGGTGGGATTAAAAGCAACAAAACCCAGTCCCAGGCAACTCGGCTCGTTGGCTCTGGTCCGGTTCGAAGTCAGCCTGTGCAGGTCCTTTCGTTGAAGACAGGGTTGGTTTGGGTTTGGTTTTCTTTTTCGTTTCACAACTCTCTTCTTCCCAGAGTTTGCTGGTGTTTTCTTGCCTGCCTGCATCTGCTGCTTTATGGGGGGTCTGTCCCCCATCCGAGGTGACAACCGGGATATTCAGGATGGGCTCCAAGGTGCGTGGTACCCCCTGCAGCACCTTTCCCTTCAGTGATTCGGTTTTGTTCCAAGAAAAAAAAAAAAAAACAACCAAACCAGGAAGCTCTGGATCGGAGTGGGAGAAGCGCTGCCCCTTGTTGTGGCCCTTCCCAAAGCTTCGGCCCTTTGGGCACGGAGGGGTTTGTCAGCCGGGGCCGATTCCCTCTGATTCAGAGCAGAGAAATTCTCTCCGGCCTCTGGTCTATGGGAAATCTGATTTTTAAAGGAAAAAGGGGCTGATTTATAACCTGTGGTCAGAACCCCCCTGCCCCGCTACCACCACCTACTGCAGAGCCCACGGCACGCTCCCCCACGCCCGGATCTGGGGTCAGCCCTCGCTGAGCAGTATTTGAGGGGCGGGCGGACACAGGGGTCTCCCCGCAGCTGGTCCCAAAGGGGCCACGGGCACGTCGGCCTTTCCCGGCAGTTTTGGTGGCTCACGGTGAAGGTTCGGGGAAGGGACGGTGACGGTGCTGCTCATTTCTGTAGCACCGGTGGCTGGTGACGAGGCCTCGCTGGATTGGGAAGCGCAGGGTGGTTTAGGGCAGGTAGAACCGAGCGGATGGGGCAGACGTTTTTGGAAGGGTGTTGGTGCTGGAGAGGGATCTCCCGGGGACAGGAGGGTTTCCAGAGGCCGCCTCGTCGGGTGTCGAGGGTTTGGAAGCTCGGATCTGTTAAGCAGAGCCTCGTTCTTTCGCTTTGACCCGGTGCGAGTGTTGGAAAAGGGTGTTGTGAGATTCCCGTGCGGTCGCTTTCCTTCCCCGCGCGTCCTTCGAGCCTCCTCCTCTTTGCCCAGAGCAGCTTTTGGCAGCGAACCCCTTGCCCTTCCCCACCCGAGCTGTCCCTCGCGCTCCTCTCCGAGGGAAGGCAGCGGGGGAGCGGGCCCAGCCCCTCGGAAGGGCTCTTTGCCACCCCCTTCCCTGGATCCTGCCGTCTTCCCCTTGTGCTCCGACCCGCGGCTGCCACCCCGGCGACGGAGGAAAACAGCAAATTGCAGGAAGCTTTCGAGTTGTCTTAGAATCATGTCACTTAACGTAGGAAGCCGTATCGGTGCGCAGCCGCCGGGGTTTCACCAGGCTTTCCAGTCACATGCCTCCACTTTTACTGTCCTTGTTCCCTTTTTCACACGCCCACTGCTTTGCGCAAAGTGCGAGATGTTCTGAGCAAGCTTCTCCGGCCCCACACGGGGCGTGGGGCCCCTAGCCTTTGTCTGTGAGTATCTCTCCTGTTTTTTTAACGGCATCCTTTCTGGAACACACAGCCGCTGGTGAGCCGGTGTGTGGTTACCGTCCTCTGAGAGCGCCGAGGTGCTGCCCGTGCATGTTCGGGCGCGTTGTGCTGACCCAGGCTGGGGTCTCGCCCAAGCAGCAGGTTTGGGAGGGGGATGCTCGGACCCTGAACCTGGCAGCCACCACCCTCACCCCTCCAAAACCCAGTTGGCTTCACGGTTTGTCCTTGCAAAGCCCGTCCCTGGCGCTGGGGGGGCCGCGGCTTCACGGTGTCCTGGCCCAGGAGGGGCCGGTGCCTGTCGGGAAGGCGGTTAGTGGTGATGTTGGTCCCGTATGGATGCCATAAACACTGGTGCCAGTCCCCCCTTCCTTTGACACGAGGAGGAGCAGCGATGGGGCACGTGGGTGCTAATTAACCCCCTCTGACTGATTAACACTCATCCCTCTAACCCTCTCTGTGCTGGCATCCCCGACCGGCGGCAGGAGCTGTGGGGGAAGGCAGAGCTTCCCCCTGACCCATCCCGGAGCCGGGAACCCCCATCCCGGAGCCGGGAACCCCCATGCCATCCCCTCTTCACCCGCTCCTTGGGGCCGCAGGTGATGAAGCCCCCGGAGCAGAGGCCACTCGCAACATCCCCCAGCACCCTGCCCCAATGCCAACCCCGGCAAAACCAAAAATGCCAGAAACGCGCCATTTTCTCCCCGTTTCCTCCTCCTTTTCCCCATCCCGCACCCACAAAGCCACACCAGACCCCTCACCTCAGAGCTCCCACCTGCCCCTTTCCCCGCCGGGACTCGCCCGGGGAATCGTAGCCCGGGGCAGCCCAGCCGCCCCCTCCCACCGCCCGGCCCCGCCACCTGGGTCTGTTTTGTTGGGTTTTTTCTGCATGTTCTAGCAAGGTGCATGTCACAAGGAGGGGGCAGCAATGGGTCGGGTGGTGGGGTGAGTTTGAGCTTTTTTATTTGGGGGGGGGGGGGTGTATTTTATTTTTTGGTGTTGGGAGAACCCTCTTGCTGCCCGTGCAAGATGGTTTGGAGGGTTCTCGGTGCTGAAGGATCGTAACGCCCGTTGCCTGGAGACTGCCTCCTTTTTTATTTTTATTTTCTTGCTTTATTTTTTTTTTTTTAGTTACGTTTAAAGGAGAAAAAAAAATCGTGAAAATGTTATTTATTGGCAGAAATTATTTAATATAATTTCTTTTTTTTTTTGTGAACAAGGAATGAATTTGTTAGAACTGTCTTAATGTAAATCGGAAGTCATCTTTAAGGCGAAAAAAAGAAAAAAAAAGTTAAAAATTGACCCAGTCGCTCGGCTCTGCTGTGGTTTATTTGGGGGTGCAGGGGGGTGGGAGCCCCGTGGGTGCTGCCTGGGAAGGAGGGAGGAAGGTTTTGGGGTCTGTTAGAGCCGCTGCCTGGCTCGGGGCCCTCTCCCAGCCGGGGCAGCGCCGGGACGGCGGCTCCCACCCGCCCCGGCATGTCAGTGCTTGCGAAGTGGCTCCCGGGCGCTGGTGTTGGAGAGCTCTCTGCTCCCTCTCCTCGCCCTCCTGCGTAAATAACCCTCTCCTGGGTGCCAGCAAGAAGAGGAGGAGGGTGGTTGCCAGCTCTTGTTTCACCCCCTGGCTCCTTCCTCGCCCCTCTCGTCACAGGCTCGCAGGGCTGCGGCGAGTGGCCGCGGTGCCGGTGCTGGCCAGGCTCCATCCTGCTGGGTTCCAGCCCTGGCGCTGCCCTGGTTCCCCCCGCTCCTGCATGGGGAGCCCCACAGCGGGGGCCAGAGGTGGCGCCTGGCCCTGGCATCACCTGGGCAAGCTGCTTCCAGCTGCGGCTGCCACATCTGGCTTCTCTGAGCCAGCATCTCCCCATCGAGTTGAGCTCACCGTGAGCCACCTCTGGCTCCCCAGGCCTGACGTGGGATGCTCCGGCTCTCCTACCCTCTTCCCGCGGGTTTCCGCCCAGCGGCGGGGAACTACCAGCACTGTTGCCCACCCCCGGGCTCCCCAACCCTCGGCGCAGGTACCGAGGGGCTCCAGCAGCTCCTACTGCCCCCGCGAGCATCCCCGGGCCTGGCCGTGCGCTCCCGGCTGGCATCGCCGCGCTGAGCAAACAGGAAACACTCGCCCTTTGTTAATCCCAGCCTGGGCTGCGTGTTAAATATTTATCTGCGAGCTGGAGGCTGGTGCTGGGAGCCGGGCGGAGGGAGGCAGGGCTGGGGAGCGGCTCGCCCGGGCGAGGGGACGGCGCGGGGGGACGCGGAGGTGAGTCCGGTCGCTGCCCAGGAGGGAGCTGGACCCCGCTGGGGTGGGTGAGGAGCAGAGGGTGCTGTGACCGCCAGAGACGTCGCTCGGGTCCCGCAGGGGACTGTCACCCCCTTGGCGGGCAGGGACGGGGTCCGGTCCCCCCGGCGGGGCTGTGGCAGCGGGGAGCACAACCGCTCCCATCCCCGTTGTCCCCGGGGTGCAGCATCGCAGCCGGTGCCATCGGCCCCAGCTTCTGGCAGGGGACGAGCGGCTCGGTGGGGACGGGGGTGGCGGCAAAGTCACCGTCTTCCCGTTGGGGACGAGGCCGGAGCTCACGTGGGGTAGAGGAAGGGCCCCGTTTTCGGGGCCGTCAGCAGTTTTGGGGAGCGGCGAGCAGGAAGCGGTGGCGGAGGCTGGGACACGGGGCGCTGGCAAAGGGGACGAGGTGGGACACGGGGCGCTGGCAAAGGGGACGAGGTGGGCTACGGGGCACACTGCAGAGCGGGACGCGGGGGGTCTTAAATGGGGGTCCCAACGCCCAGACCCCCCGGGGATGGAGGGGATGGAAGGTCACTCGTGGGGAAGCAGGCGGGGAGGAGGACGTTGCTGTCCCCGTGTGCCCCATGCTGGGGTTTGGGGGGCTATGGGAGCGTGGAGCCCCACTCCCCACCTCCGCTGAGCAATTCCCTCCTCATCCTTTCTCAAAAGACCCCACAAGCCCCCGGCCCCATCCCAGTGGGGAGCACCGCAGCGGTGGGTGGGGGGGGCAGCGATGCTGGGCTGGCCCCATTTCGTAAGCGGGGGGCCGGGTGCGCGGGAACGCGTGCGCGGGGCGTGGGATGAGTTCAGCCTCTTGGCTCCTCTCCCTGGATCCCATCCCTGGAAATGTCACTGGAAACTCTGAATGGGCCGGATTCGCTCCAGAGCGGGGAGCGCTGGGGCTGGGGGGGCGAGCGCACCCCGGGGGTGCCGGGGCACCGGGCTACCCAGCACCAGCAACGGCGGCGGCCGCTGACCCGGCCGGGGATGCTGCCGGGGGTATTTGGCCGTCGCTGAGGCCCCCCCTTTCCTTCCCCCAGCCAAGTTTGCTCCGTGCATTTTTCCTCCCCGCCGCTCACAGCTCCGTCCTGCTTGCCGTGGGGCTCCCCGAACCCCCAGCCCGCCCCAGGGACCCCTGGCTGGCACCACCCAGGAGGTAAGAGCTGGCTGGAGGGGCTGGCGAGGAGGGGGTGGCTGACAGGGACCTGCTCCCCAGGGACCAGGATTTGGGGGACAGTCCGGGGGGGGGGGGGCAGGATGGGGCTGAGCCCCGTGGGGCTGCGGGAGGGCACCGTGCTGGGAATGGAGGGACAGGTTTTGGGGTGTCCTGGGGGGGTGGGAGTCTGCACCCCACTTTCTTTGCCCTGGAGCAAGTTGTTCCCAGAGCCTCAGTTTCCCCGTGGTAGCGATAACCATTAATTCCAGCCTCGGGCGGTGTCAGGAGCGAGGAGCCGGTGGGGTCCCCAGCCCCAGCTGCCCCACGAGGGTGGCACACAGGGCACCGTGCCAGGCTGGCACCCTGTTTGAGGAGGGGTCTGTGTGCTGCCGGGCTCCGCACAGGTCTCCCGTGGCATCCGCGGGTCCCACGGGCGATGCCCGCGTCCCAGTGGGGATGGAGATGCTGGGGGACAAGCAAGGACACGGGTGTCCCCAAAGGTTCCCGGGGCTGCTCTTGCACAACGCAGCCCCACATCACCCCGCAAGGCTGTCGGGAGCCCTTGCGGGGGTCCCGACCCCCCCGGCTGCCCCCCGGTCCTGGCAGCACGGCGTAGGGCTGAGTCACGGCCCGTCGCCCTCCCGGCGGGGTGGTGCCGGGCTCAGCCGCGCGTTCCCGACGCCTCTTCCCTCCTTCCCCTCTCCCCTCCCTGTTTGCGCTGCAGGGTGGGGAAATACTTGTGCCTCTTCGTGTTTCTGGGCCCCGGGAGGCTCGGCCCTGGCAGCTCTCCTGGCGCGGCTCTGCCCGACGCCGCTGCCTCCACGTGCCCAGGCGGGAGGGCACCGGCCGCGTCCCGCCTGCCGCGCCGGGGATGCCAAGGAGGCTCTTTCCCGCACCGGGAGGCTTTCTTCCCGAAAAGCCCAGGGGCAGCTGGATCCATCCGTGCCGGGGCGGGGAGAGGGGCCGCATGGAGCGCACATGGGGGACGCGCGCCAGGGTGTTTCTGGCCCTCAGCCCCACGAGGCTTCCTGAGCTGGGGGCAGTGCCACCCTGCCACGGTGTCCCCCGCACCTCTGAATATCGGGACGGCCCTTGGTGGTGGGGCTGGGGCTGGGAGGAGGCTTCCCCAGAGCCCCCAGCTCTCCGGCACAGCCCGGTGAGATGAAGCAGCCGGAGGGGAGCAGCCGGCAGAGCGGGCTGGGACCCCCCGTGAGTGCCGCCGCTTTCCGCCGCAGGGCACGGGCAGCCCCGGGGCACCATCCCGGCAGCCCACGGCCATGGCGGGCCAGCTGCTGCCCCCCGACACCAGCCGGGCTCTGGGTGCAGAGGATGTCCCCCGCTTCCACCCACCACCATGGGTGCCCCCGCAGCACACGGCCAGGCGGGTGAGTGGGGCTGGGGGCTGTGGCACGCCCGGGGGGGTTCGGGAGCCGCTCCACCCCCGTCCCTTTGCCGTGGCAGCGGTGCCCCTGTGCCAGCCCCCTCCTTGTGCTGCAGGTGCCCGTCATCCGCCACCACGGCTCCAACACGCTGAATTTTGACTTCCACGAGCCCTGTGGCACGGCCGAGCGTGGCTGGGGGGCACCCAGGAGCTCAGGTACCTGCCCCGAGCCCCCCGGACACGTCCCCGTGGGTTCCCCTGAGCGATGCTCGGACAAGGGCAAAGGCTCACCCTCACCCTCTGCATCCTCAGCGAGTGAGTGGTACCAGACCTGGCCAGCCAAGGAGGTGAAGGCACCCAACACCCCAGCACCCAGCGGCCCCGTGCCCAGCCCTGGGGCGGCTCCCGCTTGCCCCCGGCCACCGGGCTGGTCGGCCACTTGGACCAAGGACAGCAAGCGGCGGGAGAGGCGCTGGGTGAAGTACGACGGCATCGGGCCGGTGGATGAGACCGGGATGCCCATCGCTTCACGCTCCGTGAGTCGGGGGCACAGGGCAGGGGTTTCCCCCCACCCATCACCCCCTCACCCCTTGCTGTGTCCCCGCAGAGCGTTGACCAGCCCCGGGACTGGTACCGCAGCATGTTCCGGCAGATCCACCGCAAGCTGCCAGGTGAGTCCTGGTGCTGCGGCACGGCACGGTGTGGCACGACACCCGCTCACCACCTCCTCCATCCCCGCAGAGCCGGACTGGGACCCCCAGCGCTGCCCCACAGGGAAGCTCAGCCCCTCACCCCAGCCAGAGCCACAGAGGAAAGGGCCAGCCAAGCCCCCCAGCATTCCCAATGGGCTGGACTGGTAAGCACGGCACAGGGTGGCATTTAAATGGCACCCAGGGACTCTTTCCCTGCGGGTGCCCATGGGGTGGGGGGCTGCAGGGTGCTGAGCTCCTCCCGGCTCCCCGCAGGACAAGCTGGAGTGACACCGGTGCCACTGCAGAGCCTGGCAGCATTTTTGACTATGAACCGGGGAAATTCTTGGTTCTGGAGCAGGTAGGCAGCCCCAGCAGCCCTGGCACAGGCGGGTGCTGGTGGGTGCACCCCTAACCAGCCCCTCGCCCTTTGCAGCCTCCGGCCGCAGTGCCACCGGCGCGGGCTCAGTCCATCGAGGTGAGATGCCACGAGCAGGCAGGGGGCTGGGGGTGGCAGCGGGGGGTCCTGGGGCCGGGGCGCGGAGCCGGGGGCTGCAGGCAGTGCCAGCCTCGCCCCTCCTGCCCACCCAGGTGCTGCTGGAGCGGGAGCTGGAGCAGCTCAGCGAGGAGCTGGACAAGGACATGAAGGCGATGGAGAGGCGCCAGTACCCCTGCCAGGTACCCCAGCTCCCCGGCTGGATGTGTGCACATCTGGATGGGTGTACATCTGGCTGAACGCACATCTGGGCGCGTGCACGGCATGGCCGTGGCCGTGGCCGTGGGACGCTAGGACCCTGCCTGCCTGTCCTGCTCTTGGCTGGCGCAGCCGGGAGCTGGACTCCTTCGCTTCCCGCCGAGGCTCAGCCTCTTGGATGATTAATTTTTCTCTCCCACCCCCTCCCGCTCCTCTCCGGCAGAGCCCGGCGGCTGCTCCCACCGCTCGCTCCCCTGCTCCGGCCTCCCCGGCCACTCGGTGAGTAGAACCGGCGGCTCCCCGTACCCCGAACCCCCGAATCCTGCTGCCCCAGGACACTCTCAAAGCTGGGGGCAATGGTGGGACGTGGGGGGAAGGCAGGCGGGACCACCCCTCCAACGTCCTGGCTCCTACGGCGCGATGGGGGTCCCCCACGTCCCCCACGGAGCCCCCCGTGGCACTGCTGGCCGCCTCACCCCCCACATACACCGTGGGTGGGGGACCCTGGCGCCAGGCCGGCTGTCCAGTGGGTGGGACTGGGACAGACTGGAGCTGACCCTTTCCCCTGTCCAGTCTGTGCTGGGACACCATGTCCCGGGGTTTGGCTCGGTCCCAGGGGAGGTGACGGCGGTTGGATTCCCACCGCCATGTCCCCACCGGTACAGGGAGGGGAAACCTGTGCCGGTGCACCCCAGGGTGGGGTGGGCACCCCAGGGCATCCCCCCACCCTGTGTCCTGCCCCAGTAGCGGGAGGAAAACAAACAAACAAGAGCTTCACCTCTTGTAGGACTTACCCAGGGGTGTCCGTGGGGGCTGGAGGGCTGGCTGCCCCCCTGCCCGGCCCCCTCTCCGGGCTCGAGGGGCTGAATTTGGGCTCTTTAAGTGCCCCCAAGAGCGGGGTTATCCATTAGCCAGGGGCCCTCCCCAGCTCCTGCTTCCTGCTCCGGCAGTAGGGACACGCCGCCGGCGATGCCGGCAAACTTTGGACCCGTCCTGGTCCTGCCTGGCTGCCTCTGTGACGAGACCCTGGAGGGGGACAACCGGGGGTACCCCCAGCATCCTGGTACTGGGGGACCCCGGGGTCCTGCCCCCAGAGGGCAGCGGGGTCAGGAGCAGGGACGGTGCCTGGCAGCGGGGCTGGACGCAGGGCTGAGCCCTGCCCTGAGCCGCTGTCACCGCCCAGGAGCCCCTTGTCACCCCGCCGGCTGCAGAGCCCCCCCAGCAGCCACCACCTCCCCAGCAGCCCCGGCATGGAGCGGGGTGGCCTGGGGCTGGCCAGTGACCGGAGCCGCACAGCCCCCGGCAGAGGTGAGCCCACCCCGCCCCAAGCTGTGCCCTGCCATGGGGCACCCCGGCCCTGCTGGCCGGTGACCCCCCGCTTTTGGCAGACACCCTGAGGCCAGCGACCCTCCCCAGCCTGCCTGACTTGGGGGACCCAGCGGAGACCCTCAGGAGGGAGGAGAAGAAGGTGAGGCTGGGACGGTCCCGTCGCGCACAGGATGGGGGATGGCTGGGATGAGGGACCCCCCCCGTAACCGCTCCCCTCCCTCCCCAGATGAAAGCCGCTCGCCTCAAGTTCAACTTTCAAGCTGAGTCGCCCAAGTAAGCGATGGTGCAGCGGGGGGCGTCCCCGCCATCCCGCGGCTGGTGGATGGGGACCGGGGTGGGGGACAGGGGCAGGCGGGTGTCCCTGAGCGCTGCCGCTCGCAGGGAGCTGACGCTGCAGAAAGGGGACATCGTCTACATCCACAAGGAGGTGGACAGGAACTGGCTGGAGGGCGAGCACCACGGCCGCGTCGGCATCTTCCCCTCCAACTACGTGGAGGTGAGAGCCTGGGGGTGGCGAGGGGGCAGCCGGGCTCGGAGAGCCTGGGGCTGACCCTCACCCGTGTCCCCCCCACACCCACTCACCAGATCCTGCCCCCCACGGAGGTGCCCAAGCCCATCAAAGCACCCACCATCCAGGTGCTGGAGTACGGCGAGGCCCTGGCGCTCTACAACTTCCGAGGGGAGCTGCCCGTCGAGCTCTCCTTCCGCAAGGTACCACCACGCCGTGCCGTGCCGTGCCGTGCCACACCGTGCCATGCCATGCTAACCCATCTCCTCGTCCCCTCGGCAGGGCGAGCGGGTCTGCCTGGTGCGGCGGGTGGACGAGAATTGGTACGAGGGACGTATCTCCGGCACCAGCCGTCAGGGCATCTTCCCCGCTACATACGTGCAAGTGCTGAAGGAGCCGCGGGTGAAAACCACCGCCGAGGACTTCGCACCCTCGCCCGCCTCCGCCAGTCCCCGGCACCTGGCCGGCTCCCCATCCCCGCAGCGCTCGCCTGGTCCCTGGGCCCCCCCAGTTTCCACCAGCTCCCCCCGGGGAACGGAGCAGCATCCCGACAATCCCGGTGGGCGCCCATCCTCCCCCCGCCACCTCGGCTTCACCTTCCCCCACTCCCCAAAGCTGCCCCACGCCGGCACCCCGAGCCCCTTGCCAGCCCCCGCCAGCACCCAGCACCCTGTGGCCACCCAGCACCCTGTGGCCACCCATCCCCAGGAGCCGCGAAGCCCAGCTTGGCCCCCCGAGCAGGTGAGAGAACCCCTACCACGACCCCCAGCCCCAGCACCGTGCCCTGGCACTGCTGGGGATGCGGGTGCTGCCCTGTAATGCTTCACCCACCCTCTCCCTGCTGCAGCGCACAACCCCGGGGGCACCCACCAGCACCCGCCCCGAGCCCGCCCCATCCTACAACGGCTCCGAAATCCAGTGGACGCCGTAAGTAGGGCCGGGAGCAGCCTCGTGGCACGGTGGTGGGACCCGTGGTGGCTCGGGGCTCCGACCACGCGGTGTCTTGCAGGTACCGGGCGCTCTACCAGTACCGGCCCCAAAATGCCGATGAGCTGGAGCTGCTGGAGGGCGACCGGGTGGACGTCATGCAGCAGTGCGACGACGGCTGGTTTGTGGGTGAGTGGCCATCACGATGGGGACAGCGATGGGGACAAGTTGCCACCGTGGCCCCTGACCGCCTCTCCTCGCCTTTACCCCCTCAGGCGTGTCCAGGAGGACGCAGAAGTTCGGCACTTTCCCCGGCAATTACGTGGCACCGGTGTGACCCGCGGCGCTGAGAAGAGGAGCCCGGCGGGGCGTGCGGGGCCAGGGGCTCCCCACTGTTCCTCCTCGACCACCCAGTGTCCCCCCACGGGGATGAAATGCCTCTAGCTGCCTCCTGCCCCTATGGGGCTGCCTCTAACAGGGACCATTCCCCGCTGTGTGGGGGGTCTCCGCCACCCCAGTGCCTTAACCCGACCCCTCCCCGCCGCTGCCTTCTGCCTCATCCCCCCCATCCCGGTGGCCATAGCTCTCCGGCCGGTGCCGGGCCTGACCATGACGGCCGTGACCCTGAGGAGTGGGTCTGGGGCCGTGCCACACACCGGGGAGTCGCGTTTGCTTCTGGTCCATCATTAAAGCTCAGCTCAGCCCCAAGCTGAGGCCCAGCCTGGTGCTGCCAGGACAGGATGGTGCCCACGGGGGGATGTGGGGCTGGGATCTCGGGGCGGCAAGGCAGCACGTCGGGGCTGTGGTGGGCCCCGTGGTGTTGCGATGCTGCGTAGAGGTGACACAAAGGTGCGTGGGGGGCTACGGGGGGGTTGTGGGGCTGCAAGGGGGCATGTGGGGCTGCAACAATGACCATGGGGGGCTGCCATGGGGCATGGGGAGGGTTGCAGTGCTCCATGCGGGGCTGCGTGAGGCTACGATGGCACACGGGGCTGATGCCGCACGGGGTGGGACGGTGCCCAGGACAGTGGGGCAGTGACACCCCGAGGGGCAGCAATGCTGCATGGTGCCGCGGGACGCCCCCGGCAGCTCACAGGAACCCTCCCAGGGCATCTCCTGGCCCCGGTGCCCGGCCCCCACCCCTTGTCGAACCGAGCCATGCCCGGCCCCGTACGCCCCGTCGGGGCGGCCGCAACCGCAGACGGCGCTGCGGAGCCTCCGCCCGACCCGGCCCGGCCCCGCCGGGCTCCGCCGGCCCCTTTCGAGGGGGCGGTGCCGCCGCCTGGGCCGCGCTCGGTTTCGTCGCCCCACGGGGCCGCCCGGCTCGGCCGCCCGCCGGTGAGTGCGCCCGCGGAGCGGGGCGGTGGAGCGGGGGGGTGTCCGCGGTCCCGGGGTGCCGCCGGCGCCCGACCCTCGAGGGTGCAGCTCGGGTTGGGGGGGGGGGGGTCCCCGGGGCGCTGCTCCGCCGGGCAGGGCGGAGGGCGGGGGGCGGGGGGTGGTGGTGGTGGTGTGCGCGCAGCCTGCCCCGCGGGTGCGTCCCGATGTCGCCGCGTCCCCGGCGGCTCCGGGCACCGCCTGTCACCCGCTGTCACGCCCCGCGGGGCGCCGGGAGGCACCGGCAGCCGCCACCGCCACGGGAGCATCGCGGGGAGCGGGGGGAGCCCGGGCGAGCAGGGGACAGCGGTGGGGTGCGGGGACAGCGGTGGGGGACAGGGTGCAGAGGAGGGGCGCAGGGGCTGGAAGGGGGTTCCGGGGATGGAGAAGGGTGCGGGGGCTGGAGGTGGTGTGCAGGCGATGGAGAGGGGGTGCAGGGGACAGGGAAGGGGTGCAGGGGCTGGAGGAGGGCCGCAGGGGGGTCCGGGGGTCGTGCCCAGCCGGCTGTCGGGGTCCCCGGAGCGGCAGACCTGGCTGCCCCGGGGATGCTGAGCGAGGCCGGGCTTGGGGAGGGGGTTTGGGGTTTCCTCCCGGCGCTGCGAAGCCCAGCCCAGGAAATTCTTCCGGGCAGCCTCTCAAGCCCCTCTTTGTGCACTTGGGATTTTTAAAATGCCTTTCCCGGCGGTGGCGGACGGGGTGCCCGGCTCCCGCGGTTACCCCGGGGCTGTGCCGGCGGCGGGCCCGGCTGTGGCGGGGCAGGATGGGGCTGAGCTGGTGCAGAGCAGCCGGGCAGGGAGTGGGGATGGCAGGGCTGACATCTGGGGCGGGGGGCTGCCCCTTCCCGCAGGTCCCACCGAAGCCAGGGGCTGTCATGGGGACCCCGGGGGGCTCCCAGCATCCTTTCCCAGCATGGGTTTGCTGCCGGAGGAAGGGCTCGGGGTGGTGGTCCTGGACCCTTCGCTCGCCGGCTCCTCGGAGCCACGTCATCCCCTCCAAACCCCACTGGCTTGGCCCTGCCGTGCCATGCCATGCCGTGCCGTGCCAAGGTGGCACCAATTTCCTGCCTTGCACAAGGCCCCGTGGACAACGGGGTGACCTCGCCGGCCCCATCTGCACCACCGGGACCCCCTTGTCTCTGGTGGTGGGGCTTGGTGGGGGATGAACAGCCTCAGCTGGGGGTTACTGGGCCAGCAAGAGGAAGCTGCAGTGGCTGCTGGAACTCTCCAGCACATGAGGATGTGGGTCCCCACCCCGGAAGGAAGGCGCTGACGGGTTCCAGGGACCCTCGAGGGGTGCAGGGCTGGGGGCCGGAAAGGTGCAATGGGGCTGGTGGAAGCCGCTGGCGGGTGGTCTCATCCCCCCCAGGGTTTCCTGACGCTGCGGCTCCCTGCCCGCCCAGAGCCGCCCGCTGCCATGCCGGTGATGGTGACCCTGGCCGGCCCAGCCCCTTGGGGCTTCCGCATCACGGGGGGAAGAGACTTTGGGAAGCCCATCACCGTCTCCAAGGTAAGAGCCCCTCCATGAGCCTCTTGGCCCCGGGGAGGGCTGCCGGGACGCCGGGGCGGGTACCGTGCCGGGCTGCTCCGGGGCGCGGATCCTGTTTACTGTCCTTGAGGGATCCTGCTGCGTGAGAACGGCCCCACGGCGGGCGACGGCGGCGCGGGGGCTTGTGCCATCCCCCGGCAGGGCTGCGCCCAGCTTCCGTCTGTTGTTGCCATGGCCTTGGGTCCCCCCTCGCCAGCGCACACCCCAGCAGAGGGCCTGGCGGTGTTTTGGCAGGGCTGTGGTGGGTGAGAGCATCCCAGTGGGGTGGATTCAGGGACCAACACGGAGCAGGTTGTGCCCAACCATATGCCGGGACCTTGGTGATGCACAAAGGCAGCACATGGGGATGCTCCGTGTTTCCCTCTGGCATGTCCGGGGTTGAGGGATGGTGGGCGGCTCTGAGATAATAGTGGGGCTGAACCCATGTCCCCTTCTCCGTGGAGGTGACGGAGCACGGGAAGGCAGCCGCAGGCGACCTCCGGCCGGGTGATGTCATTGTCACCATCAACGGGGAGAGCGCGGCCGAAATGCTCAACGTGGAGGCGCAGAATAAGATCAAGCAGAGCGCTGGGCAGCTCCGGCTGCAGGTGGAGAGGTGGGTGCTGGGATGGGTGGTGGCAGCCCGGACCCCTGGGTCCCCAGCCCTGTCCCCATGTTGGCCGGGATCCCCAACCACGTGTGTTTTTCCGGTTGTTTTTCCCCTCCAGTGACTCTCGGGGCTGTGCCATCCCTGTGGGAGCCTGTCCCAGCTCTGTAATTAAAGAGTCAGGCGCTAACGAGGCCAGGCAGCCCTGGCAGCCGTTACCTGGCTGACAGGTCCCAGTTGGGGGCCTGGGGCTGCTGCTGCCTCTCGCCACCTCCCCCAGGGGGCTGCAGGGACCTGCCACGGGTGCGCAGGGGCTGCACGCAGGACCCCCCCACTCTCCCTTTGGTCCACAGGTCCCCAGCGTCACCTCCCAGCCACACCAACGGGGACGCCTCACCGGAGAGGCTGGCCACAAGCTTCCAGGTGAGCCCCTGGCAGCCCTCGCACCCTCCAGCCCCCCACCCAGGGCTGATTTCAGCTGCTGGCATCTCCCTCCCCTCCCCAGGACACGCTGCGGATGCAGGACAAGAGCCAGGGCACCCCGAGAGGCTCCTACCCCGTCCCGGCATTCCTCAGCCCCCCGCCCGGCAGCAACAGGTAAGGCTGGAGCTGGCTGCGTGTGGGGCTGGGGTGGGTGGGCAGGGGTCCACGACTCTCCTGATGGCTCCGTCCTCTCCCCTCCAGCTCACAGCTCCAGGAGGAGTTCGCCAGTCCCAGCCTCAGCCAGGTGAGTGGGGAGCTGGGGGGGCTCTGTGGGGCCAGACGGAGATGCTGGGGGGCATCTGTGCACCGTCCTCCTTTGCAACCCCAAACCATCCCCCTTGGCAACCCAAAACACCCCCCTTGGCAACCCAAACCACCTCCTCTTGCAGCCCCAACCATGGCCCTTCGCACCCCCCAGCATCCCCATCCACAGCCCGGTTGCCGTGTTCTCTCCCAGCCCCGCTCTACCCCGGGGCCAGTGCCCTGGCTGCCTCCCCGCCGCGCTGGCAGCCACCGCGGGCCTGTGGGCACCAGCACACCCGGCCGGGGATGTTTTGCTCGCTCCTACCCGACGCCTCTTGGCAGCGACACCAGCCTGGGGAGGCCAAACCAGTTTGGGGAGGCTCGGCCCTGCTCCCGCCAGCCTGGGGGACTGGGGCGTTGGCAGGGCAGAGACCCACAGCCTGGGTACCCCTGCAGCACCCGGCGTACCCCCGGGGAGCGGGGCTGGGATGCCCAGGGACCGGGATGGCTCCCCGGCCGCCCGAACTGGTCCCGGGATGCCCGCGGCCGCCCCATCCCTCCCCGCCGCGGTTTCGGGTGGCTGCTGCGCCCCGTGGGGCAGCCGCTGGCTCTGGGGTTGGCGTCTCCCCCCTCTGCTCCCTCCCCGCTTTCTCCTCTCTTGTTTTTCAAGCCCAAATCAGGAAGCACGGTGGCTCCGAGCACGGCCCTTCCCAGCTGCCTTTGGCCGCAGCCCCGGCCAGCCCCTGGCTCCTCCGGCCGCTCGCTCCCTCCTTCCTCCCCAGCTCCTTATTTGCTTTGGTGGGGAGCCCAGAGGGTCCCTCCCTGCCCCGGAGCCCCCTCGCCGTGGGGCTGGGGCTGTGCGGGATGCCGTGCCCAAAACACCCTGCCCAAAGGGGAAGGGCTGCCCTTGGACCACGCGTTTTGGCCAGGCTGGCGCTGGTGGGGATGAGGCCAAGGCTCCCAGCTCCACCCGTGACTAATTTTAGCTCGTTCCTCGCCCGCTTGTGACCCCGCAGAGCCCCACTGCTGCCCCTCTCCTTCTCTGTGGGGTCCGGGCAGGGGGTCCTCATCCCCCCGTCCCCATCCCCGGGATCCTGCTGGGGTTCGCATCTGCGTGGCGGCTGCTGCCGGGAACATCGGCTTCCACTTAGCCAGGGTTTCGCCTTTCCTGCCTCGCCGCTAAGCAGGAGCAGATGCCGGGGAGGGGACGGGTGCAGGCGTAGGGTTACTGGTATGGGGAGCAGTGGGGGTGCTGCCCCTGGGCCCCCCTGGGGTCCCGCTGGCCATGGGAGGGGACCAGCAGAGCCGTGGAGCATCCCTGGGGAGCAAAGCACCCATCCCTGGGGGGAGCAGGGCTTGGACAGAGCCTCTGGGCCAGCTCTGGGTGTCCCCAGGGTGCCCGGCAGGAGAGGGGGTTCTGCGAGCACCCCAGGCTGGGGACACGCGGCGGGGCTGCTGCAGCCCCAGCCCCCTGTACCCCACCCAGGGCATCCAGCACCTCTCTCCCCTTGCCAGGAGCGAGGAAGCTTGAGCCGCCAGAACAGCTCCCCGGGGTCGATCCTGCCTCCTCCACGCCCCCCCCCACCTCCACTGGGGCTCGGGACCCCCCAAGACCCCTGGGAGACGTGCAAGGAGCGGCGTCACTCATCGCCCTCTCCCAGCCTCTGCAACAGGTACTGAGCGGGCTCGGCGTCACGCATGGCGGGGAAGCCCCCAGCCCCGTACACCCATCCCGGAGCCGGCGGCTCCGCACCCATGGGTGCTCGCTGGGTGCTGCCTTGCCCGCGCAAAGAGTTAAGAGGCAGGTAGGGCCGTGGGAGGGCCGGGCAGGCTGGGGCAGCTCCCCAGGGCGGAGGGAGCAGGTGGCGGGCGACGGCTGGGTGCAGCCGGACGGATCCGGGCGTCTGGGCGCTGGGAACCCCCCACTCATCGCCCCCCGGGGGTCCCTCGCGCAGCCTGGGCTCAGAGCCGGCCATGAGGCGCTTGGAGGAGGATTCCGAGGTCTACAAGATGCTGCAGGAGAACCGGGAGCTGCGGGCGGCCCCGCGGCAATCCAGCACCTTCCGCCTGCTGCAGGAGGCTCTGGAGAACGAGAGTGGAGGTGAGGGGGGTCCGGGGGGAGGTGGGGGGATCCGGCTGGGGGATACCTGACAGCCTTGTCTCCCCGCAGCCTCCTTCCCCAGCCGGCTTTCGCCCAGCGCCTGCAAACCCGTGGCCGGCGTCCAGAAGCTGCACGTCTGCGAGAAATGCGGCAGCACCATCGCGTGAGTGGGGCTGGGGGCCGGGGGGTTGGTCCCTGGGCAGGATCTGTCCTTGCCATCGCTCCCGGCAGGGCCAAAATGGGGATGTTCCTGGTGACGGAGGGGGGGCACGGGGTGCCCCGCTAATGCCCCCCTCCCCGTGTCCCCCAGGACGCAGGCGGTGCGGATCCAGGACGGCCGCTACCGGCACCCGTCCTGCTACGCCTGCGCCGACTGCGGCCTCAACCTGAAGATGCGGGGTCACTTCTGGGTGGGCGACGAGCTCTACTGTGAGAAACACGCCCGCCTGCGCTACCAGGGCACCCCAGGGGGGCCCGCCACCCCCCCCGCCTCCCCCCACTCCTGAGCCCCCGGGCACTGGCACGAGGCGATGGCGAGCCCACCGCCTGCATCCCCGCTGTGTCCCGGGGAGCGGCACGTCCCCCCGGCCCCACGGCGTTGGTACGGCCAGGATCTGCAGTGGGCGCAGCTGCCCGCCTTTGCCCTTGCGGTGGGTGTGATGTGATGAGCTGGGTTCATTCTCAGCCTGGGCTGCAGCGGCTCCATGTGCCTGGGGACGCCACGGGGACGTATTGGTGGGGGGACGGGGACAGGGACGCTTGAGCACTTAGGTACCGGAGAGGGGGCTGGCACCGCTTTGTACTGACTGCAAAGGGCTTCTCCGAGATATTAAACCAGATCTCTGTATAAATATAATATTTATTTGCTCCAACCCGTGTCTGGTCTGTGCGGGACAGGGCGGGGGGGGGTCAGGCAGCCTGCGCCCTCCCTGGACAGGGGGAACGTGGGCTTCCCCCCAGCCTCAGGGTGCAGGCAGGGACCCCCGCCCCTCACAGCCCTCCTGCCTGCACCCGAGGCAGTGGTGGGAACTGGAAACAAACCCGTCCCACGCTGGGATGGGGTGCCCCGGGCTTGGCACAGGCTCCGTGGCACCGCGCAGGGCTCCAGTGCTCTGGGGATGCCGAGGGCTGGGTGCATGCTGCTGCCAGGAGGGTCAGGGCTCCCCGTGGGGCTGGCCCCCTCCCTGATACGGGGGTCCCTGGGAGGTGTCAGGGCTTTATTGGGGGCTGTTGGACGAGGCCTTTGTCCTGCGGAGGCCCAGGTGGGCTCTTATCGCCGCTGCCCGCCCTCCTCCGTGCCTGCTTGCACGGAGATGGGCTTTGCTGTTATCTGGGCTTTGCTCTTATCAGCAGCTCCCGGCCGAACCGGGGAGAGGACCAGCCCCTTCCCGCATCCCCCAGCCCAGCTCCCCCAGCTCCCTGCCCTGCTCCCCGCGCTGGGCTTGGGGTACGCTAGCAGCCCCCCGCGTGCCCCTGGGCTCGGCCGAGCTCTCAACATCAAGGCAGCCAATTCCTGTGCGACAGGACACGGGGTGATGGGTTAAACTAAAAGAGGGAGGTTCGAGCTGGATACAAGGGAAAATTGTTGATGCTGAGGGTGGGGAGACCCTGGCCCAGGTTGCCCATAGAGGCGGTCCATGCCCCATCCCTGGGAACATCCCAGGGCAGGTTGGACGTGGCTCTGAGGACCCTGCTCCAGCTGAAGATGTCCCTGCTCACCGCAATGGCCTTTGAAGGTCCTTCCAACCCACCCCCCACGACCCACCCCACGAGTCCCTCACTCCCAGGGTGGGGGGATGCAGATGGTCCTGCCCCATCTCCTGCCCTCGCTGCCAGCCCAGCCTCGGCGCGGGGGAAAACGAGGAATAAACGCTTTTACCTCGAGGGTGTGACCCGCTCCGGGGCACCACAGCCCGGGGCTGGGGGCAAAGGTGCTGCCCGGGCAAGGGGCGGCCCCCTCCGCCTCGCCCCACCCCGCAGCCCGGCCCCATAAAGCGGCGGAGGAGCAGCGGGGCCGCCCGCTCCGCCCCGCCCGGCCCCCGATCAACCCTCCCCGGTGTTCCCTGCCCGGTTCCCGGTGCTCCTGCCCTGTTTCTCCCCGCCCTCGCCCCGCCCGGGGATGCTGCGCCGACGCGGAGCCTTCAGCGTGGAGCCGCGCCGGGGTGAGTCGGTGGTCCCTGGGGCTACGGGGGACCCCCGCGGAGACTGAGGAGGGTCCCCGGCGTCTGGGCTGGGCTGGAGATTCCCAGCCTGCGAAGTTCGTGCTGGAGGGGATCCTCAGGGATCCCTCATTTGGGGGGTCTGTCCTGGAGAGAGGCCATGGGGGTCCTTGGCACCACCCAGTTTGTGGTGTCCGTGCTCAAGGGGGTCTCTGGACCCCTAGTTTGTGTCCCGCGGCCCCTGCTGGGAGGTGCCCAGGTACCGGCTGTGCTGGGAATTCAGGTTTTGCTTCCAGTGTTCGGGCTGTCGGGGCTGCGCCTGCATCGGGGTCGAGCCCGCTGGGCCCCGGAAACCCACTGCCCGTCTCTGGGTGCCCCCAGCTCAGGCTGTGCTGGGAGCCCCCCTCCAGGAGCAAAGCCTGGGAGGTACCGGGGGTCTGAGCTGGGGCTGTGGGCTCAGGGGGACCCCCCAGCACAGCAGCAGCTCCCGGGGGGGGGTTCGGGCTCTCCCAGCGCTGGGGAACCCCAAGCCCTGCTGAAACCCCCGTGGTGTCGGGGCAAGCGCCGCCGCGGCCAGGAGGAAACCGGCCCCTCGGCACGTGGGTCCGTCCCGCGTGGCTCTGGCAGCCCGTGGAAATCTGGCGCGTGGGATGGGGGTCGCTGGCAGCCAGTCGTGCCGGGGCGGAGGGGCCACCCCACGGCATTGCTGGGATTCATGCGGCTGCTGAACGGCGGGATTGTCCGTCGGCCCGCCGTGACAACTTGGTGCGGGCACTGGCCTCACCAGCCCACCAGGGATGCGCTGTGAGTGGGTCCATCCCCGGCTGCGGGAATTTGGGAGCATTGGGGACCCCCGGCCGGTGAATTTGGCCCAAGTCAGAGCCCTGAGCGGGGTCTCCCAAAAGTGGTCGATTCCTCTGGCACCCAGCCGTCTGTCTGCAGCCTCTCGCCTTCCCTGCTGGGGTGGGAAGGGAGCCCGTAACCACCGGCCCAGCCAGTATCACCCATCCCAGATCCTGAGAGGAACCAGTTGGGAACCAGTCCGGTAACGAGGTGCCTCTGGATACAGGGCCCGTCGCCGGCTATAAAAGGGAGCGCCGGGACGCGCGCCCAGCAGTCGGCTCTGGCTCTCGGAGATGTGGGGGGGCTCCCGCGCCGGCTGGAAGAGGAGGTTCAGCTGCTGTGAGTGTGTGGTTTGGGGGGGGGGAGCCCCTGAGCAGGGGCTTGCCGGGGGGGTGGGCAGATCTGCACCCTGAATTGAGCGCTGGGAGGTGCCAAAGCTTCGCTCCCCTCCTCCCCAAACCCTCTGCCATGGCCTGGCTGGGAAGGGGTGTGAGTGCCCGTGTGAGGAGGGTGAAGACCCCCCGTTGCTGCACTGCAAACCTGCCCTGAGCTGCAGGGTGATGGTGGGCGCATCCTGGCGATGCCCCCCACGCTGTGGGGACAAGTGTGAGGAGCTGGTGGTCCCTGGAGCCATCCTGTGCCCGGGAGAAGATGGACCCCACGGCCCTGCTGTGTGCTGGGTCGGCTGGCACCGAGCTGGAGCGGGCTGTGGGGCAGCACCCACTCATGCGACCCTGACCAGGTCGGGCTGAGGATCGTGGGTGCTCCCCAGGCAGCTCAACAGCGTGGAGAGGCAAGGGGAGGACGGGGCTGGGCACGGGGACTTGTTTCTGGGGAGCAGCAACACTCCACCATCGTACGAGCATCCCTGGCTCTGGGCAGGGGCTGGGGGGACCCTCCGGAAGAGGGTCCCTCGGCAGAGGGGCTGTAACCCCACATGGCGGTGGGAAGAGTGGCCTCAGGCATGGCTGGAGCTGCTGTGGGGTGATTCAGAGGGCTGGGAGGGGTGCTGGGCCCACGCCTGGGGGGGTGAGGGTGGGGAGCACCCTGTCCTGCCTCAGGACTCCCCAGCCGACGCCATCCACCGCCCTCCTCGCCCCGCAGATGGTCCCTGGGAGACGGCAGAGAGCTGCGTGGTGCGCACCTCTGCCAGCGTGTACCGGCGGCTGCAGGAGAGCCCGTGGCAGCCCCCGGCGGGGATGAGCACCCGGGGAACCCCCCCACCGCCATCACCCCGCTCCTCCGGCAGCCCCCCAGCAAGCGGGCAGCTCCTCAAGTCTGAGTCGGAGGACTCTGGGGTGGAGATGGCCAGCAACGAGCACTCACCCTCCACCCGCATGAGCTCCGAGAGCAGCTTTTCCCTCGATGGCTTCCCACCGAGGAGCCCCCGCAGAGAGGATCTGGGCAGCGAGCCCCCCCGGCCACCCCGTAGCCGCTCGGCCAGCAAGAAGCTGGTGCAGGCAGTGCAGCGGAGCAGGAGGCAGCGGGTGCCTGGGCGATGCCCGCGACAGCTCGGCCGGCACAGTGCCAGTGTGGCCGAGCTGCGGGCAGAGCTGGTGCAGGACCCCGAGGAGCCCAGTGTGGCGGATCCCGATGGAGCCAAAGGGGTGGCTGTGGCTCGGGGGGCTTGGCCGCATGGTAGCCCTCGAGCCTCCCCTTGCCCACGGGCTGTGCCGGAGGTGATGGAGCCCGTGCCAGGGCAGGGGCTGCAGTACCTGGAGCACGTCTGCCAGATGCTGGAGTGCTTGGCCCGGCTTCAGCAGGACAACCAGCTGCTCCGGCAACGGGCGGCGGACGGCCGGCACACCCGCCCTGATGCCAAGGTGAGGGCCAGGAGGATGTGGGGTGGAGGGGTGGGTCGAGAAGGTGGTGCTGGGGGGGCTCAGTTTACAGCTGGGGAGGATGCAGGGTGTATGATGGGGTGGTGCTGGGGGGTCCCAGCTCACACCTTGCCTCTCCTCGCCCGCAGCCCACTCAGGATCCGGCCGTGTGGAGGGGCCAGCGGTTCCGGCCGCGCTCCTGCTCGGACAGCCAGGCTCCAGGTGAGCGGGGTGGGATACGGGGATGGCGGGGCCATACCTGCCCAGACCCCTCCACACCAGCTTTGTCCCCCCACCCCATGCAGCACCCGACCCCGGGCCCTGCCGGAGGACGTGGGGGCACTCGGCCAGCTCCCCCAGCCTGCTGGACCCCTGCGAAAGCGGGGCGGGCGCCCCGCCACCGGACAAGGTCAGGCCATGGGGCAGCGGGTGGGTGGGTGGGGGTCCCAGGGGGTGCCCCTCGCTGACGGCCACGTCTCCCGGCAGGACGGCCGCTCGCACTGGGGCCGGGTGAAGGTGCTGCTCACCCGCCTCACCCGCCGCTCGCTGCGGGGTGGGCGATGCAGGTAGGGCCGGGGGGGTCCCGCTCCCGCCGACAGCCCTGGACGGAGGAGCTGCGCCGCACGTATTGTGTCACACCCTGCTGTATGACGTCACGCCCACCCGGGGCCGGTCCCCGGCCCGGCGCCTCCCTTCACCCCCCCATTTTTTCCCCAGAATAAAGGAATAAAACCTTTTCACTGCTAAAAAGGCGCCTCTGTGCCGGGTGATGTGCAGTTGCACGGTGACGTCACTCTCCTCAACCCTGCCGTGACGTCACGCGAGGGCGCGCCACCGCCGCATCACTTCCGACGGCTTTTCCGCCCCCTTTGTCCGCCCGGCCGCGGTCCCCACCCCCCCGGTCGGCTCCGGGGGGTCCCGCTGCCTCGGGGCAGGGGGTTAAAGCTTGTGTGTGTCCCCCCCCAAGACCCTTCTGCTGCCCGCCGAGGGGGTGCCGGGGGCCGCCCCGCCGGGGCGGGCGGGGGGATGCTCCGGCAGGCATCGCGGGTAGGGGACGAGGAGCTTCTTCCTGCGGGTGGAGGACGAGGAGCTTCCTCCCGCTGAGGTGAGGAGGGGGCCGGGCCGGGGGGATGCTCCGCTTTCGTCGCTGCTGGAGCTTCTCACCGTGTCGTCGGGGCTGTGTGACCGGGGACCGCGGCCGGGGAAGCCGCTGCTGACAGCTGCCTGCAGCCGCGGCCGGGCGCTCTGCGAGCAGGTACCCCCTTATCCCCTCCGTCCCCAACTTCCCCGGCCGTTTCTTCCCATCGCTTGGGGTTTTTCCCCATCCCAGCAGCGCATCCCGACACCCCCGGCACTGCCTCCGCCATCCCCGGGCGGCAGTGGAGCATCGGCGGAGCCCGGCGCCAGGCTCCCGCATCCCTCCCGGGAAGGTGAGTCCCCATCCTTAAGGCAGGGGACGGATCCGAGGGGCTTCAGGGGGGTCTGGCCGGGGAAGGCCGGTGTGGTGAGGGGGAGCTGTAGGCGCTGAGGTTTCCTGGAGCAGACTCACTCCTGGGTGGTGCCAGGGGGTCTCATGAACCTTGTCCCCCCGTTCCCATCGCCCTGTCACTCACCTGAGCCACCCGAGAAGCCCGGGGCGAAGACCAGAGGACAGGGAGGTGTCCCCACGGGGTGGGGGGCATCTGGGCAGCCCCCTCCCTGCTGCCCTGCGCTGACCACTCGCCTGGGCCAGACCTTAAGACCCGGGGCCCTTCCCTATGGGATGCTCTGGCCATGTAGTGACTTTTTTTGGGGGTATTTGTGGTCAGAGAGGACCTCTCTGGTTTCTGGCCTGATGTGGTGAGAGATCAGAGCCCAAATGCCCTCGGGGCAATTCTCTGCCTCCAGCCCCTTCTGCAACCCAGGGAGATGCCCTGGCAGCATCCAGCTTCCCCCACACCTCCCACCACCTCCTTTGGGTGTCCTCTTTGGTGTCCCTGGATCACGCAGAGCGAGGGGAGGCTCCCGAGCACGCCACAAAGCAAAGCGAGCTGTGGGCCCAGGCGTGCGCCGGACTTGGCAGTCCTGGGAGGGACAAGGATGAAGCCCCGCTCATCACAGGGGAACGGTCCCATCACGGGATGGCCCCATCCTGATGCTGACCTGAATATTTGCGTGGCACAGGCTGCGGTGAGTGGCACCTCTGAGCGGTGACATCCCTCTCGCTGCTTTCTGGGGTCCGAGCACTGACACACCTCACTCAGTAGCGTTCAGGAATCGCATCGTCGAGTTAATTTTCCCTTTCTGCAAGCTCTGCCTGTTAACACCGGGATCTTGTGGACCCACTTTTACTATCGAAGACGGAGTGGTCCAACCCAGCCTGGTGTGGAGAACACAGCCCCGGCCCTGGCAAAGGGCTGCTTCAGGAGCAGGTTTCTGGAGGAGGGCAGAGTTTGCATCCCCGGGAACGCTCGGGTTAAGCTTCCATCGGTGCAATCCCTCTCCGGAGGGCAGGGGTGGCAGGAGGAGCTGATGGCCCGGAGCAGGGGCTGGCAGGAGGCGAGGCAGGGTGCTGGGATCAGCTGATGGGAGGGCTGGCAGCCCTGTGCGGGGGGACAGCTGTGGATGAAGCCATGCTACATTTCGGAGAGCCTAGGTGGGGTTCAGTCCAGCTGCAGCAAGGAGTGGGGCACATGTGGGGCACATCTGGGCCACGGAGCAGCCCACCTGCACACTGCCATGGACCTTTGCCCACCCGGGAGATGGCACAGGGTCTGCCAGGGCTGGGCTCCCTCGGAGCTCGCTCGGGCGCTGGGCTGGGCTCCTTGCATGGCAGTTATCTATAGCACCCTGCTCGGGTAACCCTGGCAACCAGCTTGATTTTGGTTAAATCTGCCCCGGCATGTGATGTGGTTGGGAAGGAGCCGTGGAGGGGGGATGAAGTTCTCTGTGCTGGGTGCCGGAGGAGGAGACTGTCTGGGATCCAGGCGCGGGCTGGGCAGGAGATGCTCTTGGCTGGGACCTTGCTGGGGTCACCAGCCTCTCCGCGCCCTGTCAGGGCTCCAGTCCCGTTCCCTTCACTCCTGTCTTCCCAGCGGGAAGGTCCGGCTCCCTGCTTTTCACTGGGCTTCCTGCTGTGCTGCAGGGTCCAGTTGCCAAATCCAGGTACTGGTGGGACGTGGTGGTGATGCTGCTGCTGGAGAGGCCCACGATGGTGAGGTTTTGCCGTGGGGCCCAGCGTGGCGATGGAGGGTGCTGCGCCAGCTTCGATGTCCCAAAAGGTGGTTTCATTTCTGTAGGTGCTTGGAGAGGGCAGTTTTGGGAGGTCCCATTCTGGGTGGCAGCTCCCAGCACCTCCTCTTCCGGCTCCCTCCTAAACAGGGTGGTTTTTAGCAGGAGATGGAGCCCACCGAGCCCCTGCTGGAGCCTGAAGCCCCCGGGGAACCAGCCCTCCCACCTGGCCCATTCCCACCCTGCTGGGCAGGACAGCACCTCCAGCCTCCCCCTCTTCACCTGGCCGCAGCGCAGCAGCACCTGGGAGAAGCTCTCCCTGAGGTCAGCTCAGCACAGCAGGGGCAGGCAGGTCCCCTGGGCCCCGATCCCTCCCCGAAGTGGCCGTGATGGTGGCTGAGCTCTTCCAGGGGATGCTGCAGCGGGATTTTGGCTACAAGGACAATGCTCCGCTGGAGAAGGAAGAGCTGCTGGAGACCAGGAGCCTGGAGCCATGAAAAGGCTCTAGAAACAGCAAAGGAGGTGGCTGAGCAGATGGAGGTACCCAGGGGGGCATCTGGTGTCCCTGCTGCAATCCCTCTTGTCCTGAGAACTCTCCCCTCTCCACAGCACTGGTGTTCTGGGGAGCTTGGCCTCCCCTATCCCTAACGCACGTCTGTGTTTAGGCAGCCCAAGGCTCTGAAGCCCAGCACTGTCCCACCCCTGGATGCTCTCCCAGCCTTTAGGTACTTCCACTTTGAATTCCTGTGGCTACCTGCACCACAGAGGAGCTCGGAGGTAGAGATGACGGAGGGTATGGTGGAGCCTGAGCTAGTGGAGATCGTGCTCCAGGAAACCTCCCTCAGTTACCTCCTGCCCTGGCCTGTGTCTCCCACAACATCCCAGTGCTCAAAACACTGGAGAAAGCAGCCGACTCCATCTGGAGAGCAAAATGCCCACACTGGTCAAGCCAGGGTGATGCGCTGGGATGTGGGGTGCCACCTTTGCCAGCTGCCAGTCACCCCCTCTCCTCTCTTCTAGCCTAAATACCAGAGGAACCAGCACCCACCAGATCCTCTGCCCACCTGGATGTCATGCAGCAGGGTTGTGGATGGCACAAGGGTCCCCAAGAGCCTTTTCTGTCCCAGCCCTCTGCCCCACAGAGCCAGGGCAGCTGCAGGGATGCGCAGGGTTTGCTGGACCCACTAGTGGGGCCAGATGTGTTTCTTCAGGATGGAGGGACCCAAACAGGGGCTCTCGGAGGAGCCTCTGGGTGGTGCTGTGCCCGTAGCAGGTTTCTGTGCTGCTGCTGTTGCCAGCTCCAGGTCCTGCTAGTCCCTTCCCAGCCCCTTGTCCCATGCAGCAGTAGCTCATCCCACAGCCTCTCCATGTGCCGAAAGGCACCAGTTTGGGATCGAATTCTTTGTATTCAACTATAAAATCGGATTTTTTGTGCTTTGCTGCAGCCATTTCCTTCCAGTCTCTCCTCAGGGGCTCTTCATTCCCTCCCTTCCCCTTCCCAGCCTCTCCAGCACCCTAATACCTGTCTCTAAACACCACCTCCACCCCCCCAGCCCGCTGCTGGAGGTGGGGGGGTGGCTGGGGATCATGTCCCCCCTCCCCGGCGTGGCAATGGCTGGCAGGTGGCAGCAGAGGGCGGCAGCAGCTCGGCCCTGGCACCACGCACCCCCCAGCACACAGACCTGGCCCTGGGCTGCCAAAAACTTTTATTAGAGACGCTGGGTAGAGCCCCTGTCCCCCCACCCCGCCCCAGACATCGAAGCGTCGGCTCTGCCTCTGCACCACTCCCCTCCAGTTTTCCCTGGGTTTGCATTTCCCTTTTGCCTCCTCCCACCTTCCTCTGCCCTGGGCCTCTGGGCAACCCCAGACCCCTCCGTGGGCACCCACGCACCCATCGCTGTGCAGTGGCGGCACCCCCTGCACCCCCCAGTTGGAGGGCAGAGGCGTTTTGTACCGTTCCTGCTAAAAACGGGGTGGATTCAGCGTGTGGCGTCACTGGGTGCTCGGCACGGGAAGCACAGCCCCTTCATCACCCTCTCCTGACTCCTCAAAATAAAGGGATTTGGATGTTTTCACCGCCCCCCAGGGGTGGTACCGGGCTCCTAAGGCACGAAATGAGCGGCTGGGACCTCCTGCCAGAAAGGCGAGGAGCCTGGGCTGGATCTGGACCTGCGCTGGGTGCTGGTGCAGCACCCAGCTGGGGCCTGGGAATGGCCAACAGCACCCAGCACTCGCTCCCCAGTCCCCGCTGAGTCCCTGCTCCACTCCAACCCCCTATTAAAGGCAAAACCTGGCTGCAGGGGGCAGAGACAACCCAGAGGCTGCCTTTGGAAAGTACTGGGAAGCCCCACAGAGCCCTCCACCCCCTCCAGGCACCACCCTGCCCTGGCAGGAGGGCAGAGCCGTGGGGCAAAGGGAGCAGCCGGTAGTTAAAGCCCTCCTGAATCCATCCCTGGGAGGGAGGAAGGAGGTGGGGAGTAGGGAGGGGGGGATCCCCAGACCCTTCCCCATCCCTGGCATCAGCTCAGTCATCAGCCACAATGGACAAAGCCCGCAGCTCGCTCAGCTTGGCATCGTTCTCCTGCTCCCGCTGCTCGTCGCTCAGGCCGGGCCGGTCGATCTGCGCCGTCAGGTCCCCGAAGATCTTGTGCATCTCCGTGTAGTAAACGACCTGTTGTGGGGAAGCAGGGAGGAGAAAGAGGGGGGTGAGTGGAGCTGGCGAGGGTCTCCTTCCCCACCCTGCCATGGGGTCCGGTGTGGCCCGAGCCAGCCTGAGCAGTTCAGTTTCTAAAATAGCTTCTCCCATGTGTTAAAACCACCCCCTTGGATTATTACAACTCAACACGTTTTAATAACGCGCTGCCCTTCTCTGCTCTCTTCCCATCTGGGGAGCTGCGTGCGTGGGGCTGCTGCTGGCACCCGGCACCACCATCCTCGACTGTAACTGGGCTGTCCTGGCCACTGGCACTGGCACTGGCACCAGCCACTTGCCCAGCATTGCCTGGCTCTGCTCCCCGGGCACGAGCGCGGCGAGCATCACGCCTGGCCCCACCGAACCCTGCATGAAACAGGGGGAGGGGTGGTTTAATAATGTGCTAATTAGCACCGCCAATTAACGCCACCATCGAGCAGCGCTTCCCAGAGCGGGAGCCAGTGGGTCAGCGCAGGCAGATGGCACTGGGGCTGCCTGCTCCAGCACGGGCCCTTGCCGAAGGAGAGCTGTGGTGCCTGGGGAGCATAGAGCCAGCACCCCCCCAGTTCGGAGGGTGGCTGTGCCCCATGGGAGGAGGGTGATGGGGACGCCTGGCCTGGGCATCACCCCAGTTCTGGCAGGGAGGGACTGGGAAGCGCAGCCCGCCAGGCCGGATGATGCCAGCGTTGCCCCCGTTTCGCAGAGGGGCACAGGCGAGGCTCGGTGGGCACCGGGGCCCAGCCCCAGCATCTCCAGCAGCGCCAGTGCGGAGACACGCACAGTCTCCATGGAGACCGGCTCCCCTAATCTTGCTTAAAATGTTGGTTATTTTGGGCAGGGCCGAGGGGAGCTGCTGGGGCCCCACACGCCTCTGCCCGCTGCCACCCATCCCTTGGGCCTGTCTGTACTGGGGTGCAGCGGGGGCTGCACCGAGGCAGGGGCCGGGGCTCCCCACGCAGTGATTCAGCATCGATGCTCATTTACACAGTGACTAACGAACCTGCTCCACAGCGGCAGGGCCGAGCGGGCAGGCATGATCCCCAGCACCCCACAGCCCCCTCCACCAAACCCCCCCCAGCCAGGCTCCCCACACACACCAGAGCATCCTCCCCACTGGTGCAAACTCCCACACCAGCAGCCCCAGTTACGGCTCCGCCATATTAAACCGGGAAAGCAGAGCAAATATTTTGGTTGCTGCACCCGCCATCGCCCACGTGCCACGAACATCGAGCCCTTCCCGCGGGAGACACCGAGTCCCCGAGTCCCAGTGGGTCTCCTTGGGGATGTTCTCCCCCAGTAGGACCCAGTGCCTAACCAGTAGGCAGCCAGCCGGGGTGTCAGCGTGCGTCGCCGGATGAGTCTCCTGTGCTTTATCAACGCGATTCCCGTGGGCATTGAGCCCCCCGATGCTTTTCTCCCGTTGAAATATGGGTGAAATCCATCACGGCGGGGGGGGTGTCTCTGGGGAGGGGATGAACCCCAGACGGATGGGTCCAGTGGCGGGGGGATCCCCAGCACCGCAGGCAGCTCACCCCACGGTCGCGGTACCTGCTGCCGCCAGCCAGTACTTTTCCAGCTATGGATACCATATGCTCGGTCCCCAGCCCAGCAAAGCCCAGCTCCAACTCGCCTTTGAGCCCGAGCCAGCGGCCCCGAGTCCACCTGTCTTGAACTAATTCTGTTTGGGGACACCGTGTTCTCCTCATTTTCTATAGATCGCGTTTACGATGCCCCAGCCGGGCAGCAGCGGGCTGTGTTTACAGCAGCCCTACACTAAACAAAAGCCCGGGGTTGCTGCCAGGGCTGGAGGGCAGCAGCTCGCCCCAGTCCTGCCTCACAAGCCCCCATCTTTTGTTTTTTCATTAAAAACCCAGGAGTATCATGTTTTCTAGCTGTGCAAGGCGGGAAGGAAGCGTTGTTCACGCACACACCAGCGACGAGGCTCCAAATCCCCCCCGCTTTCATCTTCATGTGGCCACTTCAAAGCCCCCAGCCAGGGAAATATTTGCCTCCGCTGGCTTGGCCCGGGCCCGTGGGTGGACAGAAGTATTTGGTGTTGAATGTTACAGCCCCTGCGAGCTCAGGGCATGTCACGCCGTGAAGAGACACCCGGCCCCGGGGCCCGCGGCCAAGCTGTGCCATGGGAACGCAGCCGCCCGGCGAGAAAGTCCTGGGGGGTCTCGCTGGGTCACTGCCATAAAGCCGCGGCTCTGGAGCTGGTTTGCAGTGGGGTCCCTCCCCATGCCATGGCACAGCCTGTTCCCAGCGAGGCAGCCGGCCCGTTCACAGCCCAGCGCTGCGCTGGTCACTGCTGCTCATCACACACTCGTCTCACTTTAACCTAACACCCCGCTTTCTCCAGGACCAAAAAAAAAAAGGGAAAAACTCCACGGTTTTGGACACAGAGCTGCCTTTGAACGGTGGGTCTGACCCAGGGACAAGCCCCCAGCATGGTGCCGGCTGGCCCCAGCCTCAGCATCCCAGCTGCCCCTCTCCTTGAGGGATGCACTACAGCCCCATCGCGCCTGGAGGCACCCGCAAAGGCCGCGGAAAATAGAAATGCCACCGAGTAACACAAGCCCCCACCCCGAGACACTAAATAAGCTCCATGGAGGGAGAGAGAACCCAGGAATGGGACGAATGGGGCTGGCTGGGGGTGGCAGCGCAGCCTGTCACTGTTCACAGGCCTCCCATCACCAGCTCACAACTGGGATGCTGGGATGGGGATGGGGATGCTCCCAGCATCGCTGTGCTGCCCTGCCCTGAGTCAGGGCTCCCGGGGGCTACTCCTGGCCCCACCACTGACTCATTAAGGTACTTTGGGCAAGTCCTTTCCCTTTTCTTTTTTATTTCAGCCACCAGCGATGAGGGAAAATGGTGCTGAGCTGCTGCACAGGGGGAGGGACCCACGGCCCGAGCCCAGCCTCGGCACAAACAAGTCATTCAGGGAGTGCCGAGCTCTCCTGGCAGCAGAGATGCTGTCGTGCCGGTGCCTCCCTCCCCGGGGCTGGAAGGATGCGGCCAGCACTGGGGCAGAGAGATGCGGCTCCCATCTAGGTCGGCGGGGAGGGCGGGATGTAACAGGCTTTAGCATCCATCTGGGACCAGCTTCAGACTGGTCCCCGGCAGACGCAGCAGCTTTGTTATGACGCTGCCTCCTGGGTATTAAAATGGAGATTTCGGTCGCCTTTCCTAACCAAAATCATCACCTGAAGAGAGGCAGAGGGCCAAGAAACAAGATAAGAGGATTCCCAAGGAAGAAGAGGGTAAGAACGGAGAGTCTTGCCAACTGCTCCAGCCACAGCACTCTGCAGCTCCCCGCTCATGTCTCCCAGCACCCCGAGCCCATCGCTCCCCGCCGAGCTCCCGAGGAGCTGCAGCAGGAGCCAACTGGCAGCCGGGTGCCAGCACGAGTGGAGCGAGGGACATCATGGCCAAGGACAGAGGGGCAAAGCCGCGGATCACAAACAGCCGGACAGGGCCAGCGGCTCACAAGGTCTCGTCCAACCGACCCACCCACAGCGAGCGTCCGGGGAGGGTTTGCAGGGGCCAGCGAGCTTTTGCGGTGGCTCCAGGGAGTCTGCGGCGGCTGGAACAGGGAGCCCCATACCCGACTGCTGAGGGAACAGCGAGAACAGCATCCCCAGCACCCACCCGGGCGGCGGCAGGGTGCATCGGCACCATCTGGTAGGTGAATCAGCCTGCAGACAACTTGCTGGCAGCTCTGCGGAGAGCCCTCCCCGCTCTCCACCCCAAGTCGGAGGTGAGAGGATGAGACACGTGCTCTTTGCACCTCCTTGCAGCCACCCCACCCCACCCGTGTCACCGCAGCAGCTCCCTTCCAAAAAAAACACCCACGCGAGGAGCACACCCGTGGTTTCAGGCCCCCCCTGGCCCCGGACCACCCCGCAATCCGGGGCACGGTGAACGCCCCAGAGGCCAGAAGTTCAAAGCTACATTAGACCCCCATAATGTTCCTCTCCAGCCTAAAGAAAAAGGGTGAGAGGAGAAGGAAGGTGGAGGAGGAGCGGCAGAAGGAAGCTGGAGGGTGGAAGTGAAAGCAGGCTGGGGTTTATTTAGGCCACCCCTTCCTGCAGCTCCTTGGTGTGGAGATCACACAGCAGCCTCCTCACTTTGCCAGTTCTGGTTACCAAGAGCCAGGAGAGAACCTGGAGATGAGCCCTGAGCATCTCATAATCTCAGACAAGATCCAGCCCTGAGCTCAGGACTACGAATGACATGCCCAGATGAATAAAGCCACCAAAGGCCACGGCTAATGTGTAACCAGGGTTTGGACCACGTGACGCAGGCGATCTCGTGGACGGGACATCATGTATGTACCAGGAGTGTCCCTGATACGAGGCAGATCCATATAAACCAGTAAAAACTCACCTCTAGCTGTCCTCCCCACCAGGCAGCCACATCACCACAGGCACCAGCAGAAGCCAACCTGCTCGTCTGCCAGGACAAGGTCCAACCGTTACCTACCCGCTGCTCCCAGTGCCCTCTCACTGCTCGGCAATTAAACTGCTGGAGGCAACAGTGTTTGGGCAGAGGTTTGCTGTGTGTTACCTATGCGCAATGCTCAGCTCCAGAAGGTGTCTTGCCCAAAGACCAAGTGGTGGAACCCCAGATGCCCAACCAAGGGATCCATGGTAGTGCCTGGCAGACTGGGGCCAGCAGCTCACCTGCGCCCGGACCAGCGACTCAAAGCTGGGCTTGAAGTAATCGATGCGGCTGCTATAAAACTTGGGCATTTCCTCCAGCAGCTGCTTGTTTTTGGCTTCAAAGTCTTCCTTCACCGGTCTCAGCTCTTCACGGGCCTGGGAAAGGAGAGAGGATGGGGAGTCAGACATCTTGGGAAAATGCCTGTCCCTTGGGTACACCTGCAGAAAGGCCACCTCAGACCAGAGGACCCCAGGACAACCAGCTAACAGCATCTGGTAGGACCAAACAACCAGCTAACGGAGCCTGGTGGGGCCAAATGACCAGCTAATGGAGCCTGGTGTGAACCAAGTGACCATTCAATGGAGCCTGGTGGGATCCAAGTGACCAGCTAACGGAGACTGGTGAGACCAAATGACCAGCTAACAGAGCCTGGTGGGACCCAAGCTCTGACCCTGGAAAGCCATGGGACACCTAGAGAGGCTGCTGCAGAGATCATGAGCCAGCTGATCTCCTCTTCAGAACAGGGACAAAAACCAGCCCCAAAGCTCAGCCAGGCTGGAGAACGTGCCCAGCCACGTCCACGTCCCCTCACCCTGTGATTCCCCAGAGCACTGCCGAGGGTCCCGCCCCCACCGCCATTGTCGCCCGTGACCTTCAGCTCAGCGCATCCAACTGGCTTCTTCAAACAGAAGCGTGGGGAGAAAGGGAAATGTCTCTGAGATGGTGTGGAAAAGGGCAGGAGGGGGTGGGCTGTGAAATATTAGACCGGTTCAAGTCTGCCACATAATCCCAGTGCCATTCCGACGGGCGGGGGGGTGCGGGAGGAAGCCGTCGAGCCCAGCCCAGCCACAGCGCCGGCCCTGCGCCCCGGGACAGCCAGGGATGGCACAGACAAGGCTCCGGGCTGGCCAAGCCTGAAATCGTAGCAGGCTGAAGTCAGTCTGGGAGGCAAATGAGCAAATTTGTCGTCTGCCACAAGAAAAGGAGCATTGAAACTCCTGGTGTGGAGTTCACGTGGGGCACCAAAGAGCAGACGACTTGGAGCAAACAGCTCGGAAGGGAAAATGCAGATTCCCAGCTCGATACAAATACCTGGATGAGATGGTGCCCGTCAATCCGCGGACCTCTCGGACACCCGGGATTGCTTAAGACTCCTGCAAGCGTTTAAGCTCATGCAGTGGTTAGTTAAGATCTTTTTTTTGGGGTGGAATAAGATCACGCAGAAGTTCATTAAGGAAGAAAAAAATTAAATAACTAAAACCTGCTTAATCACCGGGACAAAAGCATTCCCGTTCTTCCAGCGCAGCTTTAGTCACTGAGGCCGAGAGAAATAAGCTGCTTACTCCTAAATCGGAGGTTTCTTTTGTTAGGGCTGATAGGGCCGTTCTTTAACACAAAACTTCATTTCTGTGGGGAAAGTCGTCAGAAAAATACACGTTCTTTGATGCCGAGAAAGTCAACTGCTCCTTCGAGGATCAAGCAACGCTCTGCGGGAGCTACAGATTTGGGGAGAAATGCTGGTGGAGGTTTAATTAAAAAAGATAATCATGATTTTGCTAAGATTTGGGAGAGAGAAAAGAATCTGGCCAAGCTTCTTGTTAACCGATTACTGCAGTTTTCCAAGAGGAATGTTCCGGACAGGTGGCAGCCAGAGCCTCAAAATGCTCTGATCTTCCTCTCTTCCCATCCAGCTGCTCGCTCGGATGCGGAGCTGGGGAGAAACACCCTGCGCTCGGCTTTGGCTCCTCCGAACATCCCCAGCTCCCGCAGCTTTTATCCCATCTTATACGGGAGAAGCGGCTTCGTCGAGCACTCTCAGTTCCACTTTCATTATCAAACACCCTCCATGGCAATTTTACCTCAATAAAAACCACCATTCCGAAACGTTCTACTCCACAGGGTCTTGGCATGGGTGTCAAATGCCCAAAGCTCCTCCTGAGCCCTGGGTCACGCCCTTCCCCTGGGCTTTGGGTCCGTGAGTGTCTCGGTACCTGGTGCAGCTTGGCCAGAACGGGGCCGGTCCTCTCCTTCTCCTCATATTTCTCCACCTTGGACTGCAGGCGCTTGTAGTCCTGCAGCGTTTGCTCCCGTCTCTTCACTGCCATGTTCAGGCTGGGGAACACGTTGCTGAACCTGGTGAGAGGACAGGAAGGGGGGTTTCGGGTGGGATACCTCGGTTGGATGCAGCCTCCAAGGCAATATCCCAGCTGAAAGTCCCCAAATAATTCAGGATTCAGACCAAGGGGTTAAAGAAAGCCCGTTCCGAACACAAAGCTTTCATCCAGGAGCCTGGAATAAAGGATTAAGTCAGATCTAAGATTTGCAAAGCCTCGCCAGGGTACGGTGTGGAGAGCAGAGCCAGCAGCACGTGCGTGGGGTTTGTTTTTCTCTTGTCAAGGTCAACTCATGTGTCGAAGGGTGTGTTTTTACGTAATACACACAAAAACCGAGCCAATTTTGCAAAGCCCGGTAAAAATACTTTGAAGGTCCCAACCTGCTTCTGGCTTCCCCTGCCAGCCCTTATGCTTTTACCATTAGTTCTTTATTTTTAACAGTTTTCCCCATCTTCTTCCAGCTGCTGGATTCAAGAACTCGGAGCTGCGACGGGGGACGGAAGCTGCTGCAGAAAACAAAGCTGTTACCTCCACCGAGCAAACCAAGGGGAAAAAAATAAACAGCTTTTCCCCTGTATATAGTTAATGTGGTATTTCCCCACTACTGGGACGGGAATGAGTGGGCAGAGGAGTTGAAATAAAAAATAAAAATAAATTTAAAGTGCAAAATAAATATTAACCGCAGCAACTTCTGCTTTTTTGGGGCAGTTTTGGGGCTTGCCCAGCTCGGTGCCCCACACGGGAGGGTTAACGACAGCCAACAATTAGCCAGGCGACGGGAAGCTTCATGTTATTACAATGTGTTACAAATCGAGGAAACACGGACATCTGACGGCGAAGACAAGGGAATATTTTTTGAATGTGACAGAAGAGGGAAAGCCAGAAACTGGAGCGCTTCTCCACAAGTTATAGGGTGATTTGGCGGGGGGGGGGGCGCGCGGGGGGGGCAAGGCCAGGAACTGATTGTGAAAAATGTGCCCTGAACAGCCTGGTGATGATTTTCACTTCTGAGAGGGGAGGAAACAGCCCTCTGATCTCTTTAGACTGAAAAACCCCTCTCGCAATCCAGGCTGGGGGGCACATCAGCAAAAAGAAAACCACAAATCTCGCTTCACCCCTGTAACTGGCTTTAGGTGTCATCGGACACCGGGCTAACACGGCGGCATTGGGGTTCAAACACAACCGGGGGCACCCGCAGCCGCTCCATCCCCCATTCAAATCGCATTTTCCGCTGCCAGCGGCTCGGCGGGTGCAGAGGCAAAGCTTTTGTTCCTTGAGGCTTAAGAGTTTGCAAAGGGCAAACGCCAGAAGCGAGAGGGAAGGGGAAGTATTTGTGTTCAGGCATTTACGTTCAAGCATGTGTGTTCACGCATCCCTCCTGGAGAAGGCGAGCCAGCGCCGTGGCCCTGCCATGCTGCCGGCCGAGGATAACCAGGGCCACTCTCTCCTGCGCTCACCCCATGACATTCTCTGCTCTGACCGAGGAACAACCTGCAGAACTCATCAGGGCGCTCACCCAGTGTCCCCCGGCCGCCCAGCTGCCCGGATCAGATGCTGCTGCCCTGACACGGCTTTTTATGGTAACCTTCGCGCACGGCTCCCCACTATGTTTCATAGCGGTGGCTTACGGGTCCCAGCATGGGCTCACCATCTCCTGGGCTCTGGGCTGCTGTTAACATACCTCCTCCCTTGAAATAAAGTCCAGCTGTGAGAGGGCAGGGGGAAGGGGCTGGGACTGTGTGGAGGAAGGGAAGGGGTACCCAGGCCGGCAGGTCCCCTCGGTATAAAGGCACGGACGCTCCTTGCCGATGGTGCACACGTCATGTCGGCCGCTTGTGCTCACAGCTTCTGCAGAACGTTCTCCCCATTATTAACGAGCTGGCAATGAAAGGAAGGATCCTGTCAGGGCAGCAGCTCGCAGCTTTGTTTTTGTGTTATACCCCTGATTGGGGGGTATTGGTCCTGGCACACAACCTCTTCCCTCTCTGCATCGTACCCAGCAGCAGGGCAGGAGCTCGCTAAGGCGGGTGAGCCAAGATGCTCCTCCACGATGTGCCTTGGGGTCGGCACACATCGAAGGAGACGGCCTGGGGCTGGGAAATCCTCCCTTCCAGGTCTGCAGGGAGATGAGCCGAGCCGTGGCTGTCCCCGCTGCGGCTGCCAGGCCACCAGTGTGGCCTGGATGTGGCCGTCCCTGCTTCAGCATCCATCAACCCGCGGAAAACGCTGCCTCAAAACCACGGAGCCTCGTGTGGGTACCCACCACTGGCCTTGAAAAGGCGGTTTTTTTGGCCAGCCCAGCTTTTGAGCCCTTTTCTTTGGCACATTCACGCTCGGCACTTCCACGGTGCTCAAATATTAAAATAGCCACGAGACACCAGAGAATTAACACGCAGCCACTTCCATCTCCCAACCTCGCCACCGCAGGGGAAGAGCAAACCCTTTAGCTCAGAAACACGGCGAGTGAGAACGCAGAAGACGACCAGCGACACAGTTTCCATTTACTTTGAAGTTAAATCTGGTTTTAAAAAGGGAAAAGGTTTGATTTTTATAATTTCCCTCCCTCTTTTTTGTTCCTAGTATCAACTCGGTGCGATTCTGCAGCCCGTGATGGAAGGACAGTGCACTCCAGCAGTGCTTTAAAAAATTATCTACAGCGCTGGATCTGAAGAGGCTGTTACTCTGTAGGCACAGCAACTACTGTCTCACGAGGACTTTTAATGCATAGATTACACGCTGCATTTCCAAGCAAGGGAGGACCAGCTCAGCTCCACAAACCGCCGTTAATAAAACGCACCATTCCAGCTCCCCGGCTCCGACCCGCCCTCCCAGCCCCAGCTCCGGGTGCCCCAGGAAACAGCAGTGATAAGCGATGGGTTGCTGAGGGATGTGCGTGGGGGGCTCGAAATGTTCAGGGGGGTTTAAGGGCTGCGAGCAGCAAAGTTGAAACCCACTCGAGTTTTTTCCTGAGCAGCCACAGCCGAGCAGGAAAGCGGCGTCGGAATTTCTAAGTCGCTTGCAAAGGCGACGGAGGTTGTCTCGGTGCAGTGGTTGGCTTGGACTGGGCCAGCCACGGCTCATCCAGACATCGCCAGGGTGCCGACCGAGCTCTCCCTGTGCCGACCGAGCTCTCCTCGAGCCGAGTGAGCTCTCGCTGAGCCGACCGAGCTCTCCCCGTGAGTCACCTGCTTTAATTTTCACGCAGGATTAGCTCAGCTCAAGCAGGGAAGGATGCTCCTTCCTTGGACTGATCTGGATGGAGGCGAAGCTGCCTCCGGCTCCTGAAGGAATTACTCCGTATGAATTAACCCAGCAGCTCTGAAATCCCCCTGGGTTTCTCGCCCATGTCCAAGTCCTGCCCAGGTTTTTCTCCCCGTGTGTACAGGCACATGATCTCAAGTGAAGTGCCAGGGGTAGTAAACACCCGGGAAGGTGTTTTCCTCATGGAAAGCCGGGCAGAAAGGCCATCTAGAGAGCCTGCAGAACCCAGCCCAACCACAGCCACCTCCCCCCAGCCCTGTGAGAACAGCCCCATGAGGTCCTCAAAATGTTTTCCGAAGCCTTTGGCTGAGCATCGCAAACCCTCCTGGCAGCAGTGGTGCCAGCAGACAAGGGAGAAGGACTGTCAGTAGTGCCATGGGTGGAGAGCAACGTCCAAACAGCCTCGGCCACTCTGGAAATCAAACGTGAACAACTAATCCCAGAATTCTGGTGTTTTAGCAGGGCCAGGGAAACCTTATGAGCAAACCCTGGCCGTTTCATCCAACTATTTCGTTTTAGCAGGACCAGGGAAGCTCCACAAGCAAAGCCCAGTCATTTCACCTATCCATTCCCCTCAACACATGGCGCGAGGGCAACGACGACTCCTGCTGCAAAGTGCTCCCAGAAGCACCGAGGAAAAGCCCTATAGCAGACACAGGGATTTATTGACAAACCCAGCACCATCCTCCTCCATACGCTCCACCGAGCCCCTGCTCTCCCAGGGGATGAGAGGGTCCAACAGCCACAACCACTCCCAAATCCCCAGGACGACCCTCTGCTCCTCAGCACTTTCTTTTTTAACACAAAGCAAAGAAAATCGAAGCCAACTTAAAGACAGTTTGGTGGGGACGGTGCTGAAAGTGCCGAGCGGGAGCGAAAACAGCAGGGCCAGGCATTAGACCCCCGCCACAAAAGCAGCTTGTGGAATAAGCCGCCGTTGTTCCCTGTCACTTTTTAGGCAAGAGGGGATTACAGCACAGGCAGATTAAGAGGAGCAGGTGAGGGGAGGTACGCAGGGATAACGACAAGAAAATACAAATTCCCGTCTCCCCGTTGGGAGGGGAGAGGGGGAACGTACCGGTGAACTCCTCTGAGGATGACAGCTTAGCCCTGGGGAAAAAAAAACCAAAACCCATAAATCGCCTGATTCTCTGAGTTATAAATCCTGCGGCCACCTTGTCTCCACGCCAGCCTCCCTTCGGCTTCCTGTAATTAAAGGCCGGGGCTGGAGCGACACTGCCACGGAAGAGAAAAGTGCCACCAGGTTCCCGTCGCTGTCGGGTCGCTGAGAAAAAGCACAGTAAAACCTTTATCCTTCCCCGTTCGCAAGTGTCTCGAGCGCTGTTGGTGGCAGCCCCCTGGGCTGGACAAGGCTGGCGTGGACGTGCGCTCCTCCCTGGGGCATTATTTTAGGGACAACAGCTTGGATAACAAGAGCAGAAGGAGGCAGACAGGATCCACGGCTGGCACCAGAGAGGGGGAAAAGGGGTAACAGAGCTGGGGAGCACCAGTTGTTAAAGAAAGCGATGGTGGAGGAGAGGAGGAGGAAGTCTGGAGAGGCACGAGGAGCACCCGACGCGAGGCCAGAGCAGCTGGGCTGTGCTGGGGAATGCCAGCCATTCCTCAGCCCCGGCCCACGCGTCCGTCGTGGGCCCGTCCACCCACCAGGAAGGGGGAAACTAAAGCCAGCCCTTCCGACGAGAGCGAAAAGGGACAGAAATGAAGACAATGGTACAAAAAAGCAGCGAGCTGGGGGATTAGGCTGAGAGCCCCGCGCCTGCGTGGCAGGAGGGGGCCAGGCAGCCGTGTGGCTATAGCTTTGTGCACGAAATCCTCATTAGGGGCTCGTTAAGGACATGAAAGCGGCTTTTCCTGCTTCCGGTCCCCGGCACCTCTGGGGCTGCTTGCGGCCAGTTATGTGCTTCGGCTACTGGGGAGGAAACGCAGCTCAAGGGTTCTTGTTAATGGCAAAGCTATGGGAAGGAGAAAGAAGAGAGAAGAAGAAAGATGAAAGAAGGGATGGAGAAGGGATGGAGAAGGGATGGAGAAGGGATGGAGAAGGGATGGAGAAGGGATGGAGAAGGGATGGAGAAGGGATGGAGAAGGGATGGAGAAGGGATGGAGAAGGGATGGAGAAGGGATGGAGAAGGGATGGAGAAGGGATGGAGAAGGGATGGAGAAGGGATGGAGAAGAACAACCACAAGAAAAACAAGAAGAAGGAGAAGAACCACAACAACAAGAAGAGCCGCAACAAGAAGAGCCGCAACAAGAAGTTGACGATTGACCCTCTTGCTCTGTGGAGGCCACACCCCGGTTATTGTCATGGCAGGTATTTGCTGACACAGCTCTAATTGAATTTATACACCAAGTTGCTGGGAGAAGCTCCTGCATCCCTCTGGGCCCTCCCACTGTGCTGACACCCAGCCCATGGCTCCCGGCTGATGGCACCAGGCGGCAGCATCCGTTGGGTCACCCCTGCCAGAGCCTCTCCCTGCCCCTCAGCAGCACCTAGGCTTGGGCTGCAGGAGGGCGACCATGCTCCGAGCCAAGGGGTGGTCCTGTGCCGGGGTGACCACCACATCCCAGTGCTCAGGGAGGTCTGGACAGCTGGAGTTTGTGAAATTGAGACCTTGCAACAAAAATCAGCTCTGAATGTGAAAGGTGGTAAAGCCGGTGACTCTCCAGACCGCCTGACTTATCTGAGCTGCTTCCTTCCTTCAACACTGACACACAGTACGTGATGCTCAGGTGACAGCACGCGGTCTATCGCCCATCCCTGCTCCGGCCAATAGACCTCACTACTCACCCAAGCCAGGAGGAAGAGCTCAAGAGTGAAGTAAAATCCAGCTGGTTTCGTCCCCCCTTGCCCCAAGTCCGCCGATCTGGTGTGAATTTACGCAGGCATCTCCCAAAGGGGAGAGCAGAGCCCTCCCGACAAGCTCCCACACCATGCCATGGCCACACCAGAACTCTGCTCCTGCCCCGAGGTTAAACGAGCGATTCCTGGGGCTCAACACACAAAACTCTGAATAACCCAATGTCCCCAGAAGCAGAAGGATTTAAACAATACAAGCCTCCACCTCCCTCTAAATCTACTCCTCCTGCTTTCTTCAACACGGTTGAACACAATTCTCCAATATTTGTCCGAATCCTCCTATCCCCAGCCAGCTGAATGGAGATTTTTCCCTCTACATGTGCCTCCGATTACAATTTATTACCACTAATGGTAATTGCCTGGATTACACTTATCTGTTTCTTTGGCTTAATAAATCAGCAAAGGCCACCAGTGAAGCTGTAATAAAGTGCAGCTGCTGTAGCAAAAGCCTTTTTCTAGGTCAAAGCCAGTTTGGGAGAGGCTGGGGAGGACTGTCCCTGTGTGGGGAAGCTCTGCTGAACTGGAAATAAGAGCTCCTCAAGGCAGCTTTTATTAATCTGAAACTTTTATCCTCAAAATGTTGCTGGGGTTTATTCGGCAGCAGGACAAGGGGAGGTGTGAGCCCTGCGTTTCTCTCCTGCATCTCATTAGCCTCAAAATGGACCCTTGGGCTCCTTCGAAATGTTCCCGGCCATGCACATATCGATGCTCACGGAGAGGCGGAAAGAGGGGATGAAAAGGACGGTTTTTAGCTTGGTGTGGAGATGCAGCTTCTCCCAGCGTGAAACATAAGCTGCTTAAGAGCACGCAGCAACTGCTTGCAGGTGCCAAAGGGCAGGAAGAGGAAAAAAATACCAGATTCAATGGAAATTTAGGAAGTTTGAGAGAATTGCCAGGAGTGGAGAGCAGCCAGGACGCGGGAGTGAACACCCACAGCTGGACAGACAACCGGCGAGGTGAGCGTTAGCCCTGGGAGATCAAACCTCCCAGCCAAAGCGCTGCTGGGCACCAAGGGGGACAAACCAACTGTCCCCTGCACAGCTCCGCTATTTCCCCACAGCAGAAACAACACAACGTGACCTTGTCATCCAAAGCAAGAGGAGGGGGGGGCTCTGCCCTTCCCCTGCACAGCAGCAGCAAGAGCAGCCCGGGCCAAAGGCTGCACAAGACGTCAGCGAGGTGGAAAGGGCGGCGGTGTCTGGAATTAACGGCCCCTCACGTGCCCGGGGTAGAAAACACACGGCGAGGGTTGCACGGAAAGGTGCTCTCTTCCATTTCAACAAGGAACACAAGACGGGGCGAAAAAAACCCAACCAGCCATGAAGATTTCAGCGACACGAGCCCTTCTTCCAATTTTAACAGAATGCTGGAAGAAAAAGTTAATGTATCTTTCATGAGGACAATCGAGATAATAAGCAACACAATTCCACAGCATAAGCCTGGGATATTTTTTCTTTCCTTCTTCTTTGTTTTTTTTTTTTTTTTTTAAATTATCAAGAATTTCTGGTTGTGGATAAACGACCGAGGTAAAACTTGAGTCACCAAACATCCCCCGGATAGAAACAACGCTGTAACCTTGTGTGCTCGTGGCATTATGAGATTTTTACTTTCAGATTTGGGCAGAAACAACAACTTAAAAAACAAAAAACCCACCCTGTGTCAAACCTAAACTAAAATTGTTATTCAGCAATTTGCAACACTTACTGTCATATTAAAGCAATTTTATTTTATTTTCGCTCCGTTCCTGTAACAGAACAGCAAATCTGAGGATTTCAGAAGACATTTGGTACAGCACCCGCCGCACTGCTCGAACGTTCGGGGGGCACAGCCCGCCATGCGGGTAACGGCTGCCAGCGCCGCTGGAAACTGCGCAGGCAGGAGGGAACTGCACCAGATGAGCCCTGGTGACAAAACCACCGCGGTGCCGAGGCGTGACAGAGACCTGACGCACCGTACGGCCCCAGTGAGCAGGGAACGGGAGAAACACGGAAACCCGCGGCCAGAATGACACTGCCACTGGCTGCGGCTCTCGCTCTGCGGTCAGGACTGATTCCGATGCAGCTCGGAGCGAGGTCTGGCTCCGGCATGCTCCCTGCCACCTCTCCTGCCAGGGGCTCTCCGCTCCACAGGTGGCTCTCACTGGCCCTTCGGACCATGCGGTGTGTGGAGCTTTTCCTGCAGAGGTTTGCGGGACTTTCTCCAGGGTCTGAGACACCCCGTTCTGGATCGGTCACCAGCCCAGGACAGGGGATGCTGGTGGGTTTCTGTCTGTCCTTCCTGCCTGCTCTAGCTACGACAGCTCTGGAATGCCTCTTTCTTTCCTGCACGCATACAACTTATAACCACAAAAGAACCTTCTCTAACAGCCAGATTCTACCGTTTTATTTTAGAAAAACTTCTGTTCAAACAAGCCACCGCTCGCCACCCTGGGTTGGACAGCTCTGTCCCTGCCTGCTGCCCACAGCGAGCTGCCCAGCCGATATTTCTCCTTTTTCCGGAGCAAAGTGCTGCAGATATGAAACACACGAACTGGGAGCAGCTGAACGCTTCAACATCTTCAGGATTACTCATCTCGAGTGTCTTTAAAGTACAGATGAAGACATCTGGGAGGCTGAGACACAAGAGGGCTTCACCCTTGCCACAGAATGGGAGTATTTTGTCACTGGGATGTGAACCAGCCCTGCTTTAGGAAGGGCTGATCTCTAACCTTCCAGTATCTCTTTCAATGGTACATGTCCCTAAAGCACCTGGTGATGACAAATACTCGATACGGCTCACAATATAAGGCTGGTACTTACTTTTTCAAAGGCTCGATGACTGTCTTTTGGATCTGATTCACCTGTGGAAAGAAAAAGGGGTGATTTTATGATGGGCTTGTCGGAAAAGCCTGTTTGCACAACAACACGTTTGCACAGTGCCAGCCACAGCATGATGTGGGCTTCTGAGCATAACCGCAACACCCTTTCACCAAAAACCAGCAAAATTCTCCCACGTGCTGAGGATGAGCTCGATCCCCAGTACAACCAGTCAGGAGAAGAGTAAGATGATAGAGAAACTCGTGGGGGAAGCGTCTTGAAAATGGTGATGAAAGGGAAGGAGGATCAATCTGGAAGGGAGAGATGTCTACAGCATCCCAGCACACCCCAGTCTCCCCTTCTTCAGCCAGGCCCATGGTCACCTTCTCCTGGTTGAAAGAGTCCATCCTCTTCATCGCTGTGTCGAAGGCTGTGACCATCTCCAGGAAGCTAGGCTCCTGCTCACACAGCGGGTTCGACAGCAGGTCCGAAGAGATCTTGACGGCCGACTTGGACATGGCTACAGGCAACAGGAGCATGCAAAGGAAAGCAGAGAGGGTGATGGCTCAGCCATGGGACAGTTGGGCAACCCCCCTCATCAGGGCTGGCACCTGCATCTGCAAAACGGGCAAAAACCGGGGACTTCAGCCACTGAGGCAGGGGGTGGGGGGTGTAACACAGCTTTCCAGGAAGATATTCGCTGGTGGTGGAGAGAAAAGAAAGGAAGAGCTCATGTAAACACCCAGAGCACTGTTTTTCTGTAAGTTAAGCCTGAATGGCTCCGACGTGCGGCTGGTGATGTTGCCAGAAATAATACCAGGCTAACAAAAGCACCGCTCCCTCAAAAAAAGTAGATGGGTTTTTTTATAAGTCTGTCTTTTCTCGACAGACTATTAAGTGTCACTCTCAGCCTCACTACAGCTCTTCCACAATAAGAAAAATCACAGTCCATTAAGCCTTTCAAATGGCTTTACAAGAAGATACATATTTGAAATGGGTTTAGTGCTGGTGGAAAAGGCCCAGACTGACAGGCCTGGAGACGAGGTTTCTCTCTTCCTCTCGAAACAGGCACTACACGAGCAGCAGAGACACGAGCTGGCCAAGCACTTCCCCTCAAAGACCCTAAATTTTCTGCCTGTGGAGAAGAACCCCACAAGCCAGGGGAAAACACAAAGGCTGAAGTCTTTTCAGACCCCGAGAAATCCTGAAACACCAGGTCACCCTCCAACGGGCTTCAGCTCCCGTCTCACCAAGCTCTTGTGCTTATTTCCATCAGACCCGACTCTCTCCCTATCCACGCACTCGGTCTTCAAAGGGAAAATTAAATCCCTGTGACAGGCCCACTACAAAAAAGCAAGAAGATAGCTAAGGTACAGAATGGGAAAAAAAGACGAATAAAAAGGCAAGCATCAGTATAAATGGGAATAAAGAAGAAAAAAAAGTCACGGGTACTATAAAAAATGTTCTTTTTCGTCAGCACTGTTGCTGGAAGTTATTCCAGTTGAAGATCAGAAAGCCAGATGCTCGAGCCGTGCAGGGATGAGCTTTGGAAAGACTCGTACTGTACTCGCTCAGATATTAAAAGTTAAAGTCATCTGAATAATGGGGCTTAAGATCATAAATCAAGGGGTTAAACGTTCTGATTTAAAGGTTACACACAATTATACAGAGAGCTCAGAAGTTAAAGAGCCGGGAAGCTCAATGCAGAACGAGACGCTAACTCCGGGATAACAAAGCTACCGTATCCGTCCATTATCCAAACATTAAGGGTTTAAACCTTTAAACAGATGGAATATAATCCATATGTGTGACCACATCTGAGGAAGGATTTGTGCCAGAATGGGATGGAGTTAAGACTGGCAGAACTCCTTCAGCTGGGATAAAAATGAGTTTCCCTTCATAAGGAGAGGACCGAAAGCGTGCTGTAGCAAGGGGAGCTGCTGCGAGCAGCAGGGTCACGTCGGGAGGCCAGAACCCAGGGTTTTCAGCGAGACTTTGGGGCAGACACTTCCCCTGCCCCACTGACCTCACCTGTACAGCTCTGAAAAAGCAGCTCTGGGATTGCAGGGAGCTGGGGCCTCGGGAGGGCATCCCCTGGTCCCACCACCACGTGCCTGGTGGCGAGTCCCCTCCTCACACTCAACAGGCACATCCCTGATGTGGGAGAAGGGAGGAGAAGGGAGAAGGGAGGAGAAGGGCATTGCCTGCCCCTCAGGGTGGGCTTCAGGAGGTTCTATGCTGCACTTTGCTCATAAAAGCAGGTAAGAACATGACTCCAAGTGATTTTATAGAGCTGCTGCTTGCTTGAATTACAATAGAAGTCGTGGAGAGCAGCCAGGCATGCTTCAGAGTGCAAAACTGAGCTGCAGTGGGTTACCTGCCCCTCACTGCTAAAGGAGAGCTTTTGCCTCCAACTGAAGAACACCCTCCGGCTCCTTAAGATGGTATTTTGTTTGGGAAGAGGCTCAGTGATCTTTAGCTGCAGTACAGAGTGCTGCTAATAACCCCTACACTGTTCCTGGCCACGCTGCTGCAGCTGGCAGGGCAACGGCCGAGCCTCGCAGGAACATTTTCATGCAGACGAAGGAATCGGTTTTGTTCTGAGCCGAGTCTTTCTTTTTTGGCAGAGGGTGGAGGCTTGAGCCACCAGTTTGCAGGTAGTGAATAAGCAACCCCCCCAGAAGAAATAAAACCCTGAGAAGGACACAACACCACTGGTCCTCATCAGGTATGGGGGCTGGACGCTGGCGAGCGAGCACAGCGATCTCCCCTTGGGAAGGGGCACTGCCAGGTGGGGAAAGCAGATCGACCTCCTTTTCCTTCACCCATCCCTCACCAGATAACATTCAAAAATCTTCCCTTACACTCATGATTTCATGCCTTTAAATGAGACATCAGATCTTACTGGATCTGGCCAAGGCTCATTTGTGACTCTGCCATGTAGCAGAACGGAAAAAGAAAGTCCTCCCACAGCTCCTCTGGGACTTGAAATGCTCCACATAAACAACGCCCACTGCAAGGGAGGGGAGGGGAATCCTTAACAAGGAAAAACTTACCAAGGATCCCTGACAATGACCAGAGTCTCCAGAAAGGGCCGTTCTTACCCTGGAAAGGCGTCCTGGCAGCACCAGTTACCGGTGCCTTTCCCACCACTGCGCGCCAGCACTGTGCTGGGAAGAGTGGGAGAGCGCAGGCAAGAGCTGGGATCCGCGTTTGTGTTTGGGAGTCTCTGAGCTCACGTGCACAACTACATCCGCCGAACCCACATCTCCCAGCTCCCCTCCACCGGACTGCTCCATCTCCTCTGTCCCACTGTCATTCAGAGCTTGTGCCACGCGGTTTCCTACCAGAGAAGCTACAAAGGGCACGAGCAGGGGCTGCCGTGCCGTGGGACAGGAGCACTGCAGGACAGATGTCTCCCTGTGCAGGCAGAGAGCCTCATTTGTTGCTTCCTACATCACCCACTGCCACCCAGTCAAGCAGCCACCATGGGAAGGAACAGGATTATTCCCAAACGAGAGCTGCCAGGGCAGCAATTTGTATGTGAAACACATACAGCAGTGCCTATGTGACCCCCCAAAGCCTCGTCCCACCCTCCCTGCCCTCACTGAAGTAGGTGGATATTCATTGCCCAACACAATAGGCTCAGCTGGGGACCGCTCCTGCCTGTCTAACATGAGATATGGAATAATTACTCCTATTTTTTGGTTGCAGAAACTGAGGCAAAGAAAAGAAAGTGCCTGGTCCAAGGCCACACGGCAAGAAGCAGCTCAAGAGATAGGGACTAAGCCTGTAACAGACTTTCTGTTCCCTTGGTTGAGATACAGCCCTCATGCAGATGGCCTTGTAACTAAGCAAACTGAGTGGGACTGAGATCTAGATTTGTTTTCCAGACTTGTCACAGATTACTCATGTGATCCTGAGAAAGTCACTTCATGTCTTTGTGGCCAAGTTCACAGTCTATGTATCCTACAGTCACATACCCAAGTCTGCATCTGTGCTTTTCTTCATATCCTTCTGAAGTTTTTTGGTCTGATCTTCCAATCTGAAAGATGGGAGAACGAGGCAAAGTCTGAATCTTGGAAAGAAACAAACCGAAGTGTATCATACGAGCAACAAATCATTTACGGGCTGAACATGCTGGCTTCTGCTGCGAGTTAAAAATATCCAGGCAAGGCTCTACGAAGTTCAGTGCTGCTCAACCTTTCCTGGTTGTTTTCAGATGGTTTTCAACCTTTTCAAGTTGGTGATCTCTTACTCAAAGTCACATATTTTCTTAAGCCCTCACACTCACCACAAATGGCAAAGCCAAATGCTTCCGGATGATAAGTGTGAGCTTATGTGACACAGTCAGTATGGTAAGACCAATATTTGTCCTCAGAGGTGTTGAGCTGTTGGGTGACCCCACAGTTTTCTGGCAATTTTACACTCGTTACTTCAGAGCTGCCATAATCTGCAAACCCCAACCCCACTGCAAATACTCCCGAGGACACCTTTGAACAGCCAGAGAAACTCTGAAGAATTAGGAGTTACACGGCAGGGAGTGATTTGCTGGGAAGAGCGTAACCAGCTACATTTTCCGGGGAAGATGCAGTAAGAGGGCACAAAAGAGAAGTATGCGGCTGTTCCTGTTCAGCCAGTGTGGTTGATACTTACTGCTGCAGCTTTCCATATTCCCTTTCGAAGTCTCTCTCCACCTGTGGAAAGAAGAGATGGAAATGAGCTCAAAGGTTCGGCAGCAGAGGGGGAACTACCCGTGCAGGGAAACCTGTCCTGGGGAAATGCCTCCGTGAAGGTGGGGGGCATGAGCTGCAGCTCCCAGGGGAGTTACGCTTCAGGAGTCAATGAAGTATTGAGGGCTTTTTATTCCTCCAGACTCTCTTAGAGCAAAAGACACTGTCACCAACTGCGTCAGCTCATTCCAAGGATGTGCTCTAGCACATGAATTGGAAGCTGACGGAGTAAATGGGAATGCCTTAAAAGCAGAGAGATCGCAACTTCGCACGCCCCGACACAGGCGCCCACAGATCGGCGCTGGCAGGGGACAGGCCCGCTTTCTCTTCCAGAGGCACCGTCGTCCCAGAAGCTGAGGAGCTGTTTCTCCTCCAGCACCACACCGCGAAGGACCCCTGTGGTGGGTCTGCCCATGGCTGGCTGCCAGACCACCACTCAGCCACTCTCTCCCTCCCCATCCTCAACAGGGTGGTTTTTTCTCCCCCCAAACCCCTCAAGCCATTACTGGACCCTCCAGCCTCTGTATTATTTGCCCCCTCGACACGCTCCATATTCCTGCCACAGCTCCCTCAATGAAACCCTTCGGCTGGACTGCGGCACCTCGCAAAGGGAGGAGAAACCTGCGCCGGCGAAGAGCGCAGAGCTGAACAACAACCTTCTCCCGACGCGACATCAGTGACTGCTTCCTCCTACTTGCTATCTGGCAGCAGATCTCCAGCGATACAAGATATTTTAAGGAACTTTCCTTCCATGCTGACTGTTTTAACACACGCTTAAACATTCATTCCACACCTCGCCGACCGAATAAGCAAATGGATTTCAATTGACCAGCCAAAAGTAAATACAGGCGCTTTTGTTGTCATGGGATCAAACCCGGGTTCACTTGTGTTGTCAAGCTACCAGGCTATTAAGGAAACGTAAAGCATTGCAGGCAGCCAGGACTAGAAGGATCCGAAGGTTTGTTCCAAATCTTCATGCTGTCCTCGGGATTTCAAACCCAGGCTTGACGTAACAGCATTCTGTGAAACCAGAACGCTCAGGAGGGACATTTGCTTTTCAATCCAAACTGCTATTAAAAGAGCAGTATTTTAAGACAGAGCCCAGTAATCCCAGTTTTCTTGAAACCTCCTTTTCTAAATAGCTTGTTGGTCTGCGCTTTCAGACATGCTTGAACTCCGCAGCGACGCGACCAGCCCGATCTGAAGGTGCCGGGTTTCAGCCCCATCCCTGCCGGACCAGCTGTCCGCACCATCAGCTCCCACCATCCGGGGGATGCCGATGAAAAACCGCCACCGAGCTCCCAACTACTCCCTTTCGTGCTGCTAAAAACGGTGGCTGGAGGTATGGAGCGGTGTGGGGGCAGCTCACACGACTTCTGCCCGGTTCACACTTCTGCAGAAATCCGCAGCAGCTGGTGCCTAGAGGTCAGGTACCCAGCCCAGCAAAACATCGCCCTCCGTTTCTGTGGCTGTTCCGGCTGCTAAAATAACCAGGGAGTATCGCGCTCTATTTATACGCCCTATGTGTGAATTGTTTTGGTTGCAAACCAGAGCGGCTCGGACACAACTCAGAAATCCGTCCTTTGAAGGCTGGTGGTACCTTTCCCTGGCACAGGAGGCTCTTCTAGAGTCTGCTCAGCGATCGGTTCCTCCACGAACCGGAAGGTTTGGCCATGAAATGAAAAAACCCTGAATCTTTCCAGCTTGTTGCTGTCCCCCATTAATGCGTGACGAGTGGAGATTAGCAAAAGGCGCCTTTGCCTTATGGATACGAAGGAAAAACTTCCCCACGCTGCGACCCTTTGGGTGATGCAAACCCCCAAATCTTCCTGGGCTTCCAAGCTTCCCCGGCACACCCAGCCCGGTCTGTCTGTGCGCTCTCTACTCACGCTCGAGGTGCCTCTCCGAGGCTGCCCGGCCTGACTCACATCTCCAGTGCCATCTACACCGAGACAGCTGCCCAAGGGATTGCTCTTATTTTTCACGCCCACGGTAGCAACTGGCTACCAGTCATCGCAGTCTGCCGGCTGATGGTGCCTTCCCAGTCGTCGCTGCTCTCGCTCGCGTCGCTGGAGCCCGGATATGCCACACGACCAGCAAGGAGCAGGGCCCCCCTGCCCCAATTTACGGGGGATCAGGGGTGTGCGAGGAGAAGCTGAGAGTGAGCTGAGCACGTTTTGCAGAGCACACAGTAATTCCCGCTGGCAGGAACTGTCATCAATGGCCACACACCCCCGACACTCTCAGCAAAAGGCTGTGGATAGGACGATCACGTTAAAAGTAACGAGAACAAGAAGCACAGGCAAGAAAATTACAATAACCTGAAGGGAAGTTACTGTAATATTAAAATAATCCCACTTCTCCGCAGCCTCTTTCTGAAAAGCTCAAAATCAAAATGTGTTTCTGCACTGGAACACTTTTTCTTCGAGGCACAAGGGTGAGTTAATGCGAGAGTGCCTGTCTCTGGGTTTTTATTTAAATCGACATCAAGAATGGCGAGTTCTTAAAAGCGCTGAAATAAAACAACCATCTCCTTTTTCACCCAGTTATTTTTGTTTGCAAACACCGGGCCTTCCACCTGCGCTAACGCCCCTCCTGCTTTAAGGGCAATATCATAATCGACACCATGGTTACACGGCAACGAAGCAAGACCAAAGCCAACACTACAAAGAGATGGAAATAAGGGACTGTGATGAACCTTCTCATTCCCCTGAGGTTAATTTCTTTTCCTGGAGGAGGAGGACTAGCTGATTTCTACATGTTCCAGTGGTCTCAGCTGCTTCGTGGGTCTTGGGAAAAAGAGGAAAGCATACGCTTCCTCCTCCCTCCTCTCCGAAAAAAAAAGAAACCCAATTAATTAGGCCAAAAATTCTGCTATAACCTGGAACTTCTGCTGAGCTTTTGCCATCCCATCAAGTACGAGGAGAGTCAAGGCAAGCGATGCGGGTGAATATTTGCTCTGTGTCCGACAGCGGAGCAATGAGCCATAGCAACGCTGCAGAGCACGGGTGTGTCCAGGACTTCACGGGCTTGGCCACTGGCAAGATCTCCAAACCCCCATCCAGCAAGAAAGCTTCCAAGAAAGGCTGCTTCGGTGGCACGCTGAAAAGGAACCGCAGAGACCGGTTATGTCCTGCTGAAAACTGAAGGAAGAGAGTGAAAATGAGTAAAATGATTTAGCTGGTGTCACTTGGTTTCTCTCCACCATTTCTGCGCCATTTCCTCCGTTAATCTGGGATTTCCAGCTCACTGGTGGAGCCCGATGGAAAGGCGCTGGCGGCTGCAGCTGCAGTGGAATCCTCCTGCTCACGGAGCTCCTCTGTCCGACATCCCTGGGGACGGCAGAGCTGCTGGGATGAGTCAAGGAAGGGAGGCTTGGCAGGCCCACAAGCTCAGGTCTCTGCTCCCTGCCAAGCTGACTCACCCAAGGTTAGCCAGCGAGGAGGAGGAAGGCGAGCGTCTGAGTCAGCCCAGGCCAGAGCGCTGCCGAGGGACAGAGGGACGGAGGGACGGAGGGAGGAAGGGGTAAAACCCAGGTGACGTGAAGGGGCTGCACGCTGGGTTGCCCCATCCCAAGAGCCATCTGACTGCCCCGGCTTCCGACCTGGCTCCGTGCCCCATGGGGCTGCACGGCCGGCTCTTCTTCCCGGCTACCTGCCAGCTTGGATAACCCAAGCCCCGGTGAAGAGCGGGGTACGGCCTCGGGGTGACGCAGATGAACTTCAGCAAGCTGGAGCTGCAAGAGAGCTCGGCAGACAACTACAGCTCTGGTTCCAGCGTAACCTCTGCTGGGACCAAAGTTGTCCCGGGGCAGGGGAGAACATCTCTGCCATAAGAGGCTTCATTGCTGCGTCGGATTTGAGCAATAAACATTCTGCAGAGAGATATAATTCTAACAGGTTTAACTCCTATCACTGGGCATTAGTTTAATTGGGCTGTGTTCCCGTGTCCTGCTGACAGCAAGACCTCTCTGCGCATTAGAGCCTCCCGCCCACCCGGCTCCTGGCCTCTCGGCGAGCCCGGTGACAGCTGCTCTTTTCAGGGGAGAGGAGGGGAGAGATTATGCTGTCTGGAATTGGATTTGCCCAGGTTAAGGTGGAAACAAAGCAGAGGCATGTCTGGGGGGCGGGGGATCACTTCGGTTCACCAGCCGATATTTTCTATGGGGGTTTCCTTCTACCTGAAGAGCTAAACTGTGGCTGACACCATGCCCTTCTTCAAAGGATCAGGAGCGAGTGGGCTTAGGGAGTCATGACTAATTCCTGCTGCAGCCTAAGCAAATTGCTTTTCAGTACTACTGCCGGCCTAGATTTGACACCAGCCCCAGCACTGTTTCATCGAGAGAAGAAAAAAGGCTGGCTGGCTCGCGAAGGCTCCCTTCTCCTCTCTCCTGCGCTCGAGTTACATGCTTCACCGAGAGCCAAATAACTTAGAGCCTAACAAATACTTTTTTTTTTTTTCCCCTCCCTCCCCTCTTCTTTTGCGGTCCGATCTCTGTGAGTGGGAGATCTTCTACTCAGAACCACTTCCCTTCTGATCGGCTCGGGATGCAGCCCTGGAGCTGCCCCACCTTCCCGCTTCCTGCAGCGGGCTCCAGAGCCCAACATCTGGAATATCACAGACCTCAGCTGCTACCACTGCTCCCAAAAGCCCGCACAGATGGAGCGTCTCAGCCAGCAGCTGGGAGGTAAAGTTGGGGGCCCTGAGCTCACCGAAGCTACAAAGTGGCCCCGTCGCTTCCACACCACGACGCTGAACGCCCCGTTCCTGGGGGAGATCGGTGGTTTCCTGCCATTTGTTCTTCTTTGAAGAGCTGCACTTTACACTTGCTGTGAGGCTGCAAAGCTTTGGGCTTCCTGTTTTCTGCTTTCCACATATCTACTGCCTGGAGAGTATCATCATCATCATCCACACATGGCAAGTGGAAGCCATTTAAAAACCAGCATCCGACTGAGCTCCCGAGCCACAGGAACTTGTTGTTCTTCTTGGGGGAGCTGAGGAAGAGGCAGCAAGAAGGGAGGAAGGAAAGAGAAAAGGCCTGGAAACACTCGCGCTGCTGAATGAACCTCTGCTCGCCGGATATGCTGAGCTGTTCTATTAAATACACACACACACATATAAATATATATATATATATATATATAAAAGCAATGCCTGCCAAGTGCCTCAGAACAGCACATTCCAGGAGCTCGGGGGAAGGAGAGCTCTCAAAGGTGCCACCCTTCATCTGCGGGGAGCCCAAGCTTCTGACGCAGCTCAGGGACGGCCGATTCCAGCAGCAAGGGAGCATGGTACGGGGGAGACAAGGTCTCTCCGACAAACCTCTCACAACAGCGAACACAGCAGGAGCAGAGGGAAATCAGCAAGCGCTAGCAAGGGAGAAAAATATAGAGTCGACTCAGATGTGAGAACGGGTGGGATGGAGACGTCCAAGAAAGCTGGCCAAGAGACCCAGAGCTGCAGAGCAGGGGGTTCTGGCAGCAGCCTGGAAGGACACCGGGGTTGGGAACAGGAGGAAAGAGGACAGGAGGCAAAATCTTGTGGTGCGAGGCAACGCGGGGGGGTCCTGAAATGAACGGGATGGGGTGAGAAGAGCTGAGGCTTGGGCTGCCCTTCCTGGGGACCACAGACAGCAGCACCTTCCGCCGGCTGGTCGCCAGCCCCGGGAAAAAGGGCAGCTGGAGAGACACAAAAACCATCGAGGGTTTTTATCAGCCCTCGCCTTCACCGCCTGCCTAGCTTCGATTTTGTACTGACAGTTTGGAGCCGTTACAGAAAATTGCTGCTCTACGGCAGCAGACAACGACCAAATCCTTTAAAATAAAACATGACAATCAAGCCACAAAGGGAGGGGCAGAATTAGCCCTCTGCCTGCAGGGAAAATGTCATGTCCCAAGGAGAAACTGCCCCATAAACAGGAGTGCCCACGCAGCCTGAGGAATTAGCCGCGATGAGCGTCCCAGGGAGGAAGGATCAGAGATGTTAGTCTATTCAAGGGATTAGGTCACCAATGCCGTTATAACGACAAGGTCTCCACCGCGCTTGCCGCCGGGGCACTTATTTTAGAGCAGGTACGCAGGGTGGTGTTCAGGGACAGCTACCGTGAGGTCTCACAGCTTTCTTTTGCACGGGACAAAGGCAAAGCCCATCTGCTTAAGCAGGGAAAACACCAGAGCCAGCTGCGAGCCGCAGCACTTGGGATGGGAGTCTCAAATACCCGGGAATACAAAACGCTTCTTTAATTTGCTTTTAAAGCAAATGCTGTGCAGCACAAATTAATTCACGCCTGAGCACTAAGCATCTCAGCTTATAAGCCTTTCTTTGGAAACAGTTATATTCAGCGATCTGAACCACTCCTCCTCCTCCATCTGCTCAGAAAGGATGAACAAACAAGCCATTGCTGAGAGAAGGAAGGAAGGAAGGAAGCCCGTTCAGCCATCTCCGAGGAAAACTGTGCCAGACCCAAAGAGCTCTTCCCCTCACCCCCCTCCACCCCAAAAGAAAAAGAGAAACAGATCCCAAACCAAAATATTCTCCCTGCTTGGGGCTCCCCCTCACTCCCCGCACGAGGAACCGAGCGCTGGTCACACGCGGCAACAGGTTCTGCTCGCTCCCATCTCCCTCCCACGCGCGCGCACACGCACACGCTCGCAAAATGGGACGAGTCAAAGTGCCGGCCTGACTCATCAGCCACATGATCAAAGGCTGGATCTAAAACGGGGGAACTGGTTTACTCACTGTCTTGGGTACAATCTGTTTCTTGGGCTGCCCAATCTTGAACGGTATCCTGGAAGAGAGAGGAGAGGGAAGGTGTAAGCAAGTGATGCTGGCCTCAAACAGCCCAGCCCTGGCCTGGGCACAGGGTTTTGGGGTGGGAAAGGCTGGTCCCGGGGCAGCAGCACCCCTTTCCCTGCCGCTTCGGGAGCTGGTGTCTCCCCCAAGGTCAGATCCTCCATCCCCAGCTGCAGCACAGCTCTTTCCCCACCCTCCCAGTAAGGCAAATAAATGCTCCGGATAAAAGAACACGCTATGTTTAAAAACAAACCTGAAGGGGAGGAAAAAAATAAAAAACGATCAGAAATCCTGTAAATATTTAGAGAGAGGATATTAAAAAAAGCAACAACCCGAGTGTCTGGAGCTGCGAGCTGCTTCAAAGCATTTCCCTGCTACAACAGCGGTAGGAGCAGCTCACCTGCCAGCGGAACAGCTTCATTCTTAAAATCCTTAATAGGGCTGCGAGTAAAATCTGGGTTACCTGAATGAGCTACCTCAAAGGTGAAGAGTACTCGAGAGAAATGACACGGCAGATGTAAGGGCGCCAGGGTCGGACGGTTACAGCCACACAGCGACCTGAGAATAATTGGATTTTTTTCACCTATCCCTGAATTCAACTGGAGGTTTCAATGTGTTTCATTAAGTTAAAGAGGTGCTGCTTGTTTAAAGCATCTTGGCCAACCTCTCCCGTTTTCTGCTTTAGTTAACTAAAGGGAAAAAATCGGTCTTGTCATGAAATGGAATTGTCTTTCCCCAGAGATTCCTCACCTAGAGCACGCCTAGAGCTCAGCTGCATCCATTTCCATCCCTTCCCATCCCATCCCATCCCATCCCATCCCTTCCCTTCCCACCCCGGGAAGGAGCCTGAGTCCCACCTTGGACCAGCCCAAACTCTCACCCAAGTCTAAGCTAATAACACGCAGTTGAGGCCTCTGCCTTGGCCACTGCTTGTACTGCCTCACAAGCTGCTTTTACGGGGCAGCGAGTTCCCCGGTGCTGCTCTACGCTGCTCCACCGGACAACTGGAAGCCCAGAGAACATTTTTATTACTGTAAGGTGCTGCAAACCCCAGCTAGGAGCGATGCCAGGCGACGGGAGAAAGCTCTTGTGCCGAAGCGACCTGTTGTTCACGCAGACCAAGCAAACCCAAGGTGATCCGACACCCTGGTCCCACCCGGCCCCCAACCAGGAGGGTAATTAGCCCCCGGTAATGAAGCGGGGCCACAGCCCATGAGTCCCTCCGGAGAGGCTCGGGGAGCACAAGGCGACCTGAGTCACCAGGTTTAAATTTAAATTTTTCTGGAGAACTTCCTGTTTATGGTTCTCTGGTTGGACCCATGTAATTTTAGGTTGTTAACCCTTTCCAGGTCCTGTGGCAGTCATGAATCACACTTCGTTTATAAACAAACACTCGCCTGGTGTATAATTACCCTGTCAATAACTGGGTGTGTGGAGCCTTACAGGAAGAAAGCAAAAAAGAAAATAAGGATTTTTTTCCATTGTGTTTTCCTTACATGGGTCAAATATAACCTAAAATGAGGCACCTCCCTGCCTCTCACAGGCACAGGCTGTCCCGGCCGCAGCCAGGTGCCGTCACCCGACGTTTTGGGAAGTGATGGCATCAACCTCTCTAGGTGGAAGGAGGAGGAAAAGATGCGGTTTTTAACCAGGGAGGTGAATTACCCCAGAAAAACCAGCTCGCATGACGAGCTGCGGCGGCTGCGGGGCCACCTCCGGGTCCCACCGGTGTGAGCTGGGTGAAATCAAGGCGATTCTGGTAATGAAAGAGGGATGTGGGCGAAGCCGGGCGTCCCATTGCGTTCCCCATGGCTGCTGCACCATGGAGGGGGAGGCAAAACATAAAATCCCAGCTACTCACTGCCAGAACAAAAGAAAAGTCACTGGAGCACTTCACATCGCTGCGAATACATTCCAGAGCAGTAAATATCTCTATTAGCATCGTGATGGCAGTTGGTTAATTATGTCTGTCTCGGTAAAACCTCTAAAAAAATAACCCCGTGCAATCACGTTGATTCGCCAATTACTTTTTTGTTGTTGTTGCTATTTTACAATTTGAGATCATCTGCCTGGGTTTGGAATCTTTGCCTTTTAGTATGGTTCTGGGGAGGATAAAGATGCATAAGCAGGAATCGAAGCAGTAAGGGAGGAAAAAAGCTGAGAGTTGCGCATCTTATCTGAGCTTTGAAAGCAAATGGATCCACCCCTCCGAGCACCCAGAACATGGGTCAACGTCCCAGCCGGCAAAACGGGGGACAACACGTGCTTGACCCAGCAACAAGCATTTCCTCGAAAATTAAGAGCCAATGGGAGTTTGATTCTGTTTAGAAACCGTATGTGGGGCGTAACGCAAACGAGCTGGAGAGGGGTGGGTCGGTCCCTTTCACCGCCGTAGCACCATTATCACGGTTACCTTAAACACACACCGAAGAAAAATCAGAATCGGGGCTTTTTCTTCTCCTGATCTCTCGTTTCTGCTGAGCGAGAGAAAGCTGGGGTTGTGTTTGGGGTGTGAAATCCCTTGAAATCCTGTTCCTGAAGAGCGTGAGCACGCTGAGTCACAGCCGGAGCCTTCCCACCCCGGTCCCCCCCTGCGCCGCTGGGCTGGGGGAGCATCCCGGCCCCCGGCCCCGCTCCCGGGGAGGTCACTGGGAGTTTGGGACAGCTGTGGGGTTCAGCGGGGAGGGAGGAGGGCGAAGCGCTGCAGGGAGGGGTTGGGAAGAGCTCAAAGTAGGAAAAAAAGTGTGGGTGGAGAGAATCCTGCAAGCTCCTACTCGGGGATGCTCAGGAACCCCAGGGAGGGGAAGGTGGGAGAAGCTGTGGCTCGTTTTCTCTGAAGTTTCCCCAGCAATGTCATATATTTACTTGGCTTTTCCATCTGCAAACGCAGGGCCACACACCAAAGCAGCTAATTCTCCTCTGGATGCACAGGAGAGTTGCAAACAAACCTCGCAGGCGGAGCAGGGAGGGGGGAATACAGCTTCATGAGGTCTGTGGGGAGTTGGAGTTTAAAACATGGAGCTCCCCCTCCCACTCCCCACCGGGCCCCTGAAACGAAGGCGCGGCATGAATCAGACTAAATCACTGCTAATTTAGGGAGGTGATGGTCCTTTTGCCGCGTTGGACATCAAACCTTGGCACCATCCCCGGCCCGGAGCAGGCGGTGGCGGGGCTGGGGAGCATCCGGAGCGTGTGCAGGGGATAAATCATCGGGATAAATAACTACAACCCTTCTGCCTCGTAGCACCTTCCACCTCAATATCGCTTTAAGACCCTTAATCAGGCTCCAAAAGACCCCTCGCAGATAAGTAAGGGATAAACACGAAGCATTTTCACCCTACGCTGCCCCTGAGGCTGCTGAGCCACAAACCAGGGGCTGGAAGGAAGGAGGGACAGACAGACAGACAAGTAGCACAGGAGGGAAGGGGCTGGGAGAGCTGGGCTGGGGCCACGCGCTCGCTCACACCACGGTTTGGAGGTTCATCACCTGGACGCTTAGGAAAAGTGAGGTTCTGTGGGCGGCGTGTGCCAGGGACCCGCAGGTCTCGGCGTGGTATGAACTGGTGGTGACGACCGGTTCGTGTGGGTGACGCCAGCACCACCACCCTCAGACCCAGTCCATCCCCGTTCTGTGCAAAGCACCCGCTTCCCGTGGAAAGTTTCAGGGCTTTGTTTTTCTCTTTTTTTTGCAGCCTGGATTTCTGCCAGAGTTTTTCACTCATTGAATTTCCACCCGAAATCTCAATTATTCCCCTGGAAAGAAACCTCCCCCGGCCAGCAGCCGGGACGCCCAGCCTCCAGGCTGCGAGGGGTGACCCCGACCCACCGAGACCGCTTCTCCTGAGGATTTTGGCACATGGCATGTCGAGGGCTTCTAACAAACCCATCCACCTCTACCTGACCCTCCGGGTAGCCACAAACCAGCCCTGAGCTACCCCAAAACTCCCCCCGGGACAGCGAGAGGACGTCCCCAGGCCCTGCTCTGCTCCGAGTCCTTCCCTTGACCCGGGTTGTGCCTAGCTCCTGTGCTGGGAGAGGACTCGGCTCGAGGTGTGGCTGCAGCCAGACCCGCCTGTTCACAGCACTTGCTGCTATCCCAGAGAGATCAAACCGCTCCCACAAACATCACCGAGAAGGTCGGGAGCATCCGAGGGAGGAGGTGAATGTGGAGGTGGTAACTGTCCCCTCCTCATATCGAGTGGATTTGAGGGAACACCTCCATGGCCGGCGCTTCGCCCCGTGCTGTGGCTTTCGCACTCAGGGAAGCATCACTGCAAGACGTCGGTGCTGGGAAAGGAGCTTTCTGTGATAAGCGACTGCCAGGGCACCCTGGAAGGTCAAGGGAAGCCAGGACCATCATCAGGAGCTGCTGAAACAGGAGTAATTAGTGTTCCTGAGTCCTAACAAATACTGAGCAGGCCCTGAGGAGAGGCAACGCACGTGCAAACCAACCCCGGGCACCCACAGCACGAGTCTAACGGCTTTGGGCTTCCTAAAAATCACCAAAAGCTGCAAATCCGGGGCTGTCCCGGAGCCGGCGGGCATCCCGGCCCTGCCCAGGTGAGAAAGGCACGAAGGCAGACGCGGGTTAGACATTAATCTCGAGCATCGCTGTACTACAGCGTGTCCATGGAAACCGCATGCACCGTCCCACCCCGCTCCCCCCCGCCTTGCGGGAACTCATGGCAACGGCTCCAAACACAGCGCGAAGGCAAGAAATAAAAAAAAAATTTAGAAAAAAAAAAGGGAAAAAATTATTCAAACGGCTTCACAAACAGCTTATGTCGAGGGGGAGCCCGCGCCAAGTTCTGGTTTTCGGCGGAGGCGAGAGGGGAGGTCACGGGGGGGGCGAGGGGCAGGGAGAGGAGCGGCGCGGGGGATACAGGCCCTCGGGAGTACGCGCGTCTGGCCCCGCAGCCGCGGGCTCCAACCCCATCGCTACGAACTCGCAGGCGTTAAACCACAAATGGATGCCGGGGTGAGCCCCTGCAGCAGGGGAGAAAGCAAAAAAAAGATGCCAACATCCCTTTTCTGCCGGTTTAGGTCAGCCCCAGGGTAACAAGGCGTTGACTCCAAGGTGAGCGCTTCGGAGCAGGGGTTGCTCGTGCCTCCGCATCTTGCGCAGAGCCGAGCGCCGTGTCAATGTTAAGCAAATCAAAAATAATGTCAGAATCCACTCTCCCACCCATTCCAAGATGAGCACAAAAAAAAAAAAAAATAATGATATTTTACTCACCCATCAAAAGAAAATTACTCACGCCAGGCACGTGGGCGAGCAGAATTTTGCAAGGGCTGTTTTAGGCCCTGACTATGCTACAAAAATATCCATTTTAAGCCTGGTTGTGAAACACGGTTGTGGCTCAACTCTAACGCTGTTTTTTAGCGATCTGTACAAAGAAGGCGGATGAAAATAATAAATTAAGAAATAACCACGTGCTAACCGCGCTCCGAGGACCACGGCGGGCGCTGCGATCTCCCATCACGGCTCTTCCCGATGGCTCCACCCCGGGAGATGCTGCGTTGGGGGCCGAGGGGCTGCCCGGCTTGCAGAGGACACGCCGGCGTTGTGGTGATACCTGTGGGGTGTGAGAACCGCCAGGCACAGGCAGGGAGGTGTTTGGGAGCCGCTTTGGTATCCAGTTGCTTCATCTGAGCTAATTTTACCCAGTGCTCATCTCCACATCCCGGTATCGTTGAAACCCGGAGGGAAGGGGGAGCGTTGCCATTGACCACGACGGGACTGTGATTTGGCCTCTGAAAACCGTCAATATTGATTCGCTGGGAAGAAAACAGCGCCTGGGTCTGTGTTTGCATCGCACCTGCCCGATGTGGCCACAGCACAGCTCCAAAACACCGAAAACAACGCGAATAACCAATAAACCGACTGTGACGCTACGACCCAGCTACGGGTGTCACCTCCCCGCGCTCTTGCTGGCAGACACAAACGGTCCATTCCGAGATGAGCAGCCCAACTCCATCCTCCTCCTCGCCACCCCCATCCCCAAATATTCCCTGAAACATATTTATGTCAGCTCTGGATTGCACCCGATAAAGATCTGGGGAGTTAAACACCACACGGCCACACAGTCCCACTCCCGATCGATCGACGCCAGCTCCTCAGTCCACTTGGTGCGAGCTCCCTGCCAAGAGCCATGTGGTTTAGCCACGGCAACCCCCCGTGCAGACCATATAAGCAGGGGCCGCGACCAGCACACACGTGCTGCATGCTGCCTCACCATCAACATCTGCTTAACGTATTTTTTCTCCCAGTAAATACCAGCTGTTGCAGCGGTGCCGAGAGGCAGCGCTCGGCTCTCGAGCTGTCGCACGGATGAAAACCCCTTTCCTGATGTGAAATCACCCACGGGAGCTGGGAAACCAGGAAAGAAAGGAGGTGTTTGGGAGGCTGGGTATGAGCTGCAACAACATTTGGGTTTAGGTGGACCCGTGAACCTTAAAAAATCCTTCAGATGGTCACAAATGGTTTGTGGCTTGATGGCAGTAAAAGCCATCGCTCTGTTTGTCTTTATTTCTTTAAGAGAGTGACAGTGAAGGCCATCACTGGAGTATTTTCCCCTCTCTGCTCCAAAACACAGAGCCAGGGGGGAGCAGTGAGGAAGAGGAGGACGTGGATGTATTCAAGAGACCCCAGTCCACAGCATAAAGCCTGAAGGAAGCCCCCAAATTCTGCCGAGCTTTGGGAACCATCTCATCTGTCCAAAAAGAGCCTACTCCTGCCCTAAATAAAGCTCAGCTCAGAGTTGGCTCTGCCTTGGTGCAGGAGTCAGGATGCGGGCAAGAAGCAGCAGAACCGCCGCTTGCCCAGCCCGCTCTGCGGGACAGCGCGAGGACGAAGCTCCATCCTCTTCATCGGCCATGACAGGCGACCCCTGCGAAAATGGGTTTTAATTAAGGCTGCCCCGGGTCTAATGACGCCCAGGGAGAGACACACGCACAAACTAAGCAAACACAAAGCACCCGGGCTGGAACAAAGCTCCTTCCCTCCGCGGGAATAACAGAGCGGCCGGGCCGGACGCGTTTCACTCTGACATTTGAGGAGTAGGGCACAACCCTGGTACAATTGGTCCCCTCCCTGGCCACCCCGGCACAGAGCGTAACCCCTCAGACGTCACACTGAGCCCGTCCCTGGCAGCCAGGCGCTGAACCCGGGGCCCCCCACGTGAATGGGGCGATTCATCCGGGGAAGGCGGCTGCATGAATGATCAACCGGGAGGGTCGGCAGCCGGCGAGGCCGAACTGAGGGCAATTGTGTCCCCGACAGGGTGCCGAAGCCCCGCGGGGCGCGAGCCCCTCGCGTTCGGCGTAAGCAAAGCCACGACATGGCGAAAGGCTGACGCTGCTGGAGAAGAAAGAGGAGACTCAGATCTCAGTGGAGTCACCCCTCTCCTTCCGGCAATGACCTTTTATTCCTCCCCAACAAACAGCAAAAACACCCAATGTCTCAGCAAAAGCCACGTGTGCTGCAGGGAAGCCACCAGATGCCATAAGCCACGGTCCCCAGGCGACGTCCAACGGACGGACATCAGGAAGTGCGGAGGGGAATCGCTGCTGCTCTGCACTTGAATTATCCCACATCCATCATACAAAGGGACTATTTCTCTCTTATGTTTTCGGCTCCCGCTGTCCCAGGAGAGTGCAGCAGGTCTCTTCCACTGGCCAGAGCCTTCCGAGAGCAGCCCCCAGAGCTCCTGAGGGCAGCCCCAGGCAAAAGGCGGTTCCGAGACCCTTGTTAACCGGCTGCTCTGAGAGGAGTAAAGCAGAACAATGAACCTGGGGGATGAGTGTGTGTTTCTATCCCAAATGGCTCATTTTAACAGTACCTGCGTGCACATCGTTATGTTGTTGAAGTGTATTTCCAGACCACCACCTCTCCCACTCCCAACCTCAAAATAATCTTTAATTTTGCCCTGGTGAACACAACGCGTGACCACCAGGCCAAGGAAAAGGCCTTTTTCTCCTTGAACCATCACATCCTTCACCTCTCGTGGCAGCGCTGGCTCTACAGGACTATCCGAGATGAGAAATGGCACAGGGCAGTCACACTTAACTTGTATCATACTTAAATTAGTGGTGGGGAGACATGCAGTAGCAGCACACCAAAGGCACCGTGGGATCCAGACCGAGCCCTTCACCAGTGCGGTTCAAAGGCATGTGGGAACTCTTTATTTTTCCCTAAGAAAAAAGCTTTTCTTTAACGGAGTTGAAGGTGGTATTACAGCATTTCATACTCACGGAGCCACCAGCGACCTTTGGGGACCCCCAGACTCCGCAGCAGCAGGGAGGTAGGAGGGCGGGGGGGGAGCCGAAGGGCTCAGCTTGTGCTCCCCCTGACCTGGGACGATGACCAGGCCCGCCACAGCCTGGGGTGGGATGGGTGGCTGCTGCAGGGGGCATAGACGAGGGGCTCCCGGGGTGCACACCCGTGAGACACCCATATAGCGTACGTGGGCCTATAGGCACAGCTTCGGGGCAGCTGCACCGGGGCCAAGCCTGGCCAGAATCGGGGACCCCGCCGGGCCAGCACAGGAGCCAAGCCCGACCAGAACCAGGGCCAAGCCCAGCCAGAATCGGCGACCCCGCTGGGCCAAAACTGGGGCCCGCTTGCGGACAGCACCGGCGCCAAGCTGGCCACCACCAGGGCCCGCTCCGGACCGGGACCGGGGTCCGCTCGAGGACAGCACCGGGGCCCCCACCGGACGAGCAGCGGGGCCCGCTGGGGGACAGCACCGGAGACCCCCTAGGCCGCCAGCCCCGGCAGCGCCCGCGGTGACGAGCCGGGGCCCGGCGGGCCGAGCCCAGGGGGTGCTGGCGGGTCCCAGGCCAGGCCCAAGGGCTGGGGGTTCCGCGGCGGAGCAGAGCACGGCGCGGCCGGGCCGGGCCCGGGGGTCGCGCACTCACCAGCTCATGGTCCCCCGCCGCCCGTGCCGCTCCCGGAAGTGCCGCCGCCTTCGCCCCGCCCCTTCCGGTAACGCCGCCGCCGGGCGGGAGGGGCGGGGAGTGTTAACCCCTTGCGTGCCGCGCCGGTGGGGACCATGAGGAGGGGGCGTGACGTCCCGGGGCAGGGCAGAGGTCCCGGAGCCGAGACCGGGGGGGAAACCGGGGACAAAACACTTAAAATGGTCCGGTTTCAGTGCAAAGCCCGGACACGAGGCGGGGGGTGATGGGGTAAACCCACCGCAGCCCCCCGAAACCGGGAGCACCGGGGAGGGCGCGGGGCGCTTGGAGCCCCCCGGGGTGGGTGAGGGCACGGGGAGGGGGTGCCCGGGAACCTGCTGGAGCTGGGCAAGGGGCGCCCGGGAGCACCCGAGGGTGCGGGGAGGGGCCGCGCGGGAGCACCCCGGGGTGGGTGAGGGCCGGGGGGGGCACCATGCCCAGGAGCCCCCCCGGGGTGGGTGAGGACATGGGGAGGGGCAGGGCTGCCCCAGCCGAGGAAAAGGCGGGAGCACCCAGTTTTGGGGGGAAACCCCTCAAATCCGGCTCCAGGAGGCTGGGCGGGGGCGGGTGGGGCAGCAAAGCCATTTTTTGGTGGCCAAAAAACACACCCCCCCCCCGGTCCCCTGGCACCGTCCCCGGCAGCCACCGCCAGCCACCGCCAGCCATGACCCCATGGGCAACAGGATGAAGCAAACCCCACCCCGAGCTGTGGGTGCCCTCGGACCCCCGTCACCAGCCCGGGGTGGTGTCCCAGTGCGGGGAACGGGCTCGGTCCCGGTGCCACCGGGCTGGTGACAGCACGTGCCACCGCACGGGGCCGAGGGGAGGAGGCCCGGGACTGGCGCCAGGGGTGGCTTTAGCAATTAGCAGGTGGAGGTAAACAGGGCGGTAATTACAGCCAGGGAGGATGATGCTAAACTGGGAAGGTGTTACCGACACCGGTGAGGACAGGGGATTAGCCGAAAAGCAGCGAGGAGGGGGGCAGGCCTGGGGGGGCAACCAGCGGGGACAGTGTCTGGGGTGGCACAGACCCCCCAGCACCCGGGTTGTGCCGGGACGGGGAGAAGGAGCCGGGATCGGTGGTGGGGAAGGTGGCACGATGGAAAGGAATCAATTCTGGGGTGCTGAGGGGTGTCAGAGCATGCCCCGAGGGGAGGCAGCCAGGAGGAACCCACGATGCCACCCACCAGCACCTCGGGGCACTGGGCATGCAGCAAGGAAGGGCAAGAGGCAGAGCTGGGCAAGTGGGTCCTGGCATCTGGGCATCCTGGTGGCCACGGGGCTCAAGGAGCGTCTTCCATGGAGGCTCTGCCCCACGTGTCACCCTGGCCCGGGCATGTGCCAGGGGGCGAGTCTGGGCCCTTCCTCCAAAACACTCTGCCGAGAGCGGGGGTCGGAGCTGCCACCCTGGCCAGGGACGGGGAGGAAGGGGGTGACGAATCCGCAGGGCAGGAGACGAGGGTCGGGCGATGCAGAAACCATCCAGACCTTCTGCAGAAGTTGTCTTCTGCCAGGGCAGCGGGAGAGGTTGAGCGGGTGGCCAGAGGCTGAGAAGATCAGGGAGGGTTCCCACCATCATCTGTGCCATCAGGATCTACCAGCTGCAAACCAGGAGCTTCCGGGTGCAGGTCCTTGTCGCTCTTGATCCCGGCGACAGTGTCAGCTCTTGGTGCCCCTCCTCAGAAGCATATCCCATCCCGTGGAGAGCTCTTGGGTTTCAACAACAGCTTCGAAAGCCCCGAGGACCCTCAGTGGAGAGGAGCGAGGTGTTGGTGGCCTCCTCGGGAACCCAGAGCCACCGTCAAGAGGGGAAAGGCAGCAAGTTGTGTTGAGCTGGTACGTGACTGGCAAGCCCTTCCCTCCTCCCCAGAACACAGATAGCCCAGAACAGGGATGGAAAGTGCCGTGTTTCCGTAGCAACCAACATTTTCGTGCAAGGTGCTGCACGCACTCCACGCGGTTTGCCACCCAAGGGTGCTCCTCACCTTCCTGCTCCACGCAGGGCGGGTCCTGCCCAGCGGGATGCCTGTGCCCAGGTGGCAGAGCAGGTCCCCAGCCTGACACTGGGGCCACGATGCCCCGTTGACGCCTGGTGGGCTCCTTCCCTCCTCCTCCTCGCCCGCAGCAAAGGAGCCCAAAGCGTTGGAGTGACGTTGGGTGGCTCCTTGTTGTGGCACGGTGATGCCAGTGGCCTTTGCTGTGCCACCGCCTGCCCGTGCCCAGCATCTCCAACATCTTCCAGCACAAGCCACCAGTGGAGATGGGCGCAACCACCGCCACCACAGCACGCTCGGGTGATGCTGGGGGTTCTCCCCGTGCCACCAGCTGTGTCCGTGACAGCTCTGGCTCCCACCCATGCACCTCGGCTTGTTGGAGCCGCGCAAGGGGACACCACAGGGACCGGCAATTCCAAAACCAACACGCGGCCCCCGATCGCTGCAGGACCTCCAAGATGCTCGAAGCACCGAGGGAAGGACAGCCCCGGCTCACCCCGATCCTCGCTGGATCCGGCAGCCGTTCCGGCCTCATCTGAATGGTCACCGAAGGCTCAGCCACCCGGGGCTGCAGGAGCCCACCCGCCGCACTGCCCACGAGATGCTGTCCACGAGATGCTGTCCCTGACTGGGCCAGGCGTGCCCCGAGTCCCCAGGCACCGCCTGCCCCCCGGGCTCTCCCCAGAATTGAAGCCTCTCCAAGGCAGGGAGCTGAGCGAACCCCCAGGGACGGGCAGAGCTGCCCCGGCCTGGCAGGAGCAGCAGCAACTCGGGGGCCCAAATCAGAAAGCAGGAAATCCGACGGTGGTGCCGGTACCTCCACGACTCGGCGATGCCCGGAAAGACCGCGGTGCCGCTGCCGGCAAGCCCTGGGGAAAGGAGGACCTCACGGGATGCTCAATCATGCTCCAGCCCAGCAGAGCCGGACCCACGCGGACCAAGGGACGCCCAGACCCTCAACGTCCTCCAGCACCGTCCCAGCTGCGGGAGAGCCAGGGCTCCAGCCCCATCGTTGGGAAAGACTGGACCATCACCGGCCACCACCCGTGCGCCCACTCCAAATATCCAAGCGCCTCGTCCTTGCTCCTTCTCCCACCCGTCCCTCGTGCCCGTGCGAGCTCCAGCTCTGAAACCCGGTGGGTTATTTTTAACCGGAGCGACCCAGCCCGGTAGAAATCCCTTCTCTGCGCCCCGCAGCCGGGGCGGTTTGGGCAGCGAGAGGCGCGGGGGCATTACCGGCTGAAGCGGCGCGATCCTCTTTCGCCCACCGTTATCCGACAGACGCAACCCGGCGAAAGCCGCCGGCAAAACGGTGACGGGGTCAAGGCGGCGGGGGAAAATAAGACGCGAGGTCAAGGGCAAACCAAGGACGCGGCGGTTTTGGGGGGGTACGTGGAAAGGGAGGGGACGCGGAGCCGGAGCCGATCGCCTTCGGGGTCACCCAGCGTCCTGGGCAGCTGGTCTGGCCGTGGCGTCCTGCGAACAGAACTGAAGGAGAAGGGGGGGGGGGGGGCTGAGACATTTGGGGGGGTTATTTTTTTTAACGAGTAAAAAAAAAAAAAACCCATACAAAAAAAAAAATTATTTAAGAAAATACAACACTAGAAAAAAAAGGTACAAACAAGGTTCCAAAGTGGCACCGCGCCCCCCGCCCCACACAGTTCAAGCCAACATCCCCCTGACACAGCAGAAAGTTGCTTTTTGGGTTCTTTTTTTTTTTTTCCCTGACCAATATATAGCTCTTTCCTAAGCAAGGTAAAATAAAGATATTTACTACAGCTTTTGATTGTCAGCAAACACAATATATTTACTGCATTAGCATTTGCTCACAGTGCAAATGGTACAACAAGACATCAGTTCCATAGTTCTGATTTTTTCCCTTAAAAATGCTGTATGCATTAACTATCATATTTGCATTACAACGTGACGAATGAGCAAATGAAATGTGTGTGAAAATTATCACCTTTTCACAATATCAAGCATAATTTTTTTTTTTTTAACCTTAGTATAAGGTACTATAAATCCAAGAAATAAAAACATCCACAAAATATATTACATCTGGTATGATTTTCTTTTTTTTTTTTTTTCTCTAAGTACTCAACTTTATACAAAAGTCTTTCAAAAAATATCATTCCCTTAGGTTTGTGTGGTTAAACCTGATTGTGGTTTGGTTTTTTTTTTTTTTTTTTTTTTTTTTTGCTCCTTTCGGTTCACATAAATTAGACTGCGTTCTTTCTCTTCTCTTTCTTTTTTGTACGTTTTTAATGTTTTTTGTTTTTTGTCATTTTTTTTTTTTCACATGCAGACATCAAACCTGGATAGCACGACCTTTTGGCAACAAAGATTTTTTTTTTTATAAGTCATTATTATTTTTGCTTAGTTTAGCTTAAATGTCTGAGCACAGTTTTATTAAAACAAAAGAAGAAAAAAATCAGAGCAGTCATGCAATGACATGCACATACCAGAAGGAGAAAGAAAAAAATAAAATAAAATAAAATAGAGGACTAATTGATTTTTTTCTCCTCCGTAGTTGGTTGGTTGTTTTAAAGTGACCAAATAAAATAAAATTAAAATATCTCACATTATAAAAAGTATTCAGCAAAATACTGGGGGGGTTTATCTGCATTTCTGTCAAGAAAAAAAAAAAAGAAAAAGAAAAAAAAAAAAACCAAAACAACCCAAACAAACCCAAAAGCTGCTGCCGGGACGTCGCTCCCCGCCGCCCCCCGGAGCTGGGGGGGTCCCGCAGAGCCGCCCCCCCGCCCCGCCAGCCCGGTGTGGGGGGGACCCGAGCCTGCTTACCTCCGCCGTGGGGACCGGTGCTGGGGAGGGGGACACGCGGGACTCCCGGGGAGGGGGCCCGAGGGGCCGGCTCCGGCCCCGGCGGGGCAGAGCGGAGCCGGGTGGGCTCCAGCCCGCCGTCCCCACCCGGGGGAGCCGGGAGGGGCCCGATCCTGACCGGCTCGGCCCCCGGGGAGCCGGGCGGGTGGGATCTGGGTGCTGGGACCATCCAGGGGCGCCGGGATCCCACGGGATCTGCAGCCCGGGACAGCCCGGAGCCGGGCCGGGCGGGGAGCGGGCGGCGGACCCGGGAGATGCGGGGTGCGGGCAGCGGGAGCCGGGCGGGAGCCGGGCAACCGGGATCCGAGCGGGCTGGAGCCGGGAGAACCGGAGCCGGGCAATCCGGGTCTGGGTAATCCGGGTCTGGGTAATCCAGGCAGGCAGCAGGGATCCGGGCACCGGCGTGCGGGCAGCAGGGACCCGGGTGAGCCGGGCGCGAGTAGCCCAGAGCCGGGCGAGCGCAGGTCCAGGCAGTGCGGGTGCGGGCAGCCGGGATCCGGGCACCGGCGTGCGGGCAAGCCAGGTGTGGGCAGTGCGGGGCCGGGCAAGCCGGGTGCGGGCAGCCGGGACCCGGGCAGTGCGGGTGCTGTCGATCCAAGTGCGGGCAGGATCCGGGTGCGGGTCAATCCGGGCACGGGCAGCCTGGATCCAGGCGGTGCGGGTGCTGTCGATCCCAGTGCGGGCAAGACCCGGGCGCGGGAAGCCTGGACCCGGTCAATCCGGGTGCGGGGATCCGTGCAGCACAGCCCCCCGGCATCCTAAACCCGGGGGGGGGCGAGGCCACCCTGGGGACACTCTCCCCGGAGCGGTGGGGTGTGGAGGGCAAGGGGAGGAGATGGGGTGCCACCGTGCCACCCTCCGCGGTCCCTCAAGCGCACGTGGTGACGGCGGGGGCGAGGGCGACGGGGGGCGAGGTGGCAGTGGCGGCGGCGGGGGTCGCGGCGGGGGGCTGCGGAGCCGAGCCCTTCTCGGCCTTCTTCTCCTTCTGCTTGAGGTGGATCTTGGCGTGCCGCTTGCGCTCGTCGGAGCGGGCGAACTTGCGTCCGCAGAACTCGCAGGCGAAGGGTTTCTCGCCGGTGTGGGTGCGGATGTGGGTGGTGAGGTGGTCGCTGCGGCTGAAGCTCCGCATGCAGATGCGGCACTGGAAGGGCTTGTGGCCCGTGTGGATGCGGAGGTGGCGGGTGAGCTCGTCGGAGCGGGAGAAGCGACGGTCGCAACCCTCGGCGGGGCAGGCGTGGGGCCGCTCGTGGAGCGGCGTCTTGCTGGGCCGGTTGGGATATTTGCGGGGTCGGATGGGCTTGAGGGTGAGGGGTGGCTGCGGCAGCCCCCCGAAACCTGGGTGGATCTGCTTGTCCTTGAAGGCCTTGATAGTCTCCAGCGGGGTGATGGGGGGTGGGTTGACGCGGATGGGGTCCAAGCTCTGGAAGGGTTTGTGCTCCGTGATGGTGCCCATGTCGTTGGGGTGGTGGTAGAGGTTATAGTCTGGGATCATGGGGAAGAGGTTGCTGTCCAAGGCGGGCTTGGCTGCCTGGTAATCCTGGGGGGAGTAGGTGAGGCCGGGGTTGCTCTGGGGGTCGTGGAAGGAGACGGGCTCCGGGTAGAGGTCACTGCAGGAGGAGTAGGGCGGCAGCGCGGGGTACATCTGGTCCACCTCGCCCTGCGGAGGCCCCATGCTGCCCGCCGAGCTCTGCGTGCTAGTGAGCGCGCCCGAGGACGGCGGGACCCCCAGGATGCCCGCGCTCATCAGGCTGATGATGTTGTCCTGGCACCAGTTGGAGGGCGAGTCGAAAGCGAATTTCCCCAGGTAGGTGACAGTCTTGTTGCCCGGAGCGGGTTGAAAAGTCCCCGAATAGGAGGACAGTTCCTGACCGGCTTTTTCGTTCGCTAAACCAATGTCCATAACATTATCTGCAAAGTGCGAGAGAGAAACCGGGCAGGGTGAGCCGGGAGGGCCGCGCCGCCCCGGGGGGGGGCCCCGGGGATGCACCGGCCCCCCCCTCCCGCCCCCCCCCCCCGCCCCGCTCCCTCCTACCCCCTCGCTGCTTCCCCCCGGCCCCGCTCTCCCCGCTCCGCTCCCCGCGTTCTGCGGCGCTGGCTGCCGAGGGTCCCGGCGACGAGGGGCCGGGCTGCCGCCCCCCCCGGGCTGCCCCCGGCGGGGACACACGCACACCCCCACCGCCGCCCCCCCGCAGGTGGGGCCGGGGGAAGGAGGTACCTGCGGCTACAGGTAGGCTTCCTCCCCGTCCAGCCCCCGGCAGCGCTGGGCACTCCGCGGAGCCGGCTCCGCCGTTACCGACTCGCCGCCTTCCCTGCGCCGAGCCCCGGCGAGGAGAAACACGAGGGGGAGGAGGAGGAGGAGGGGGGGGGGATTTAGCACAGCAAGGCTCCGGGTGGGAGCGGGGACACGCGGGGAGCCCCCCCACACACACACATACACAGCCCCGGCGCTCACCTGTGCCCCCCATGTCCCCCCCCCCAGCGCCGTTCTCTAGCCCCGCGCTCCGCGAAAGTCGCCGCCGCGTCCCGGGGACCGCACGCTGCGGTGGTGGCGGCGAGGAGCCGGGGGGGGGGGGGCTGCCACGGCCACGCGTGTCCGCGGCGCCTCCGCACCCGCGGGCGGGCGGCCCCTCGGCGACACGGGGACCCGGCCGTCCCCCCTCTCCCCCAGTATCCTCCTCCTCCTCCTCCTCCTCCTCCTCCTCCACCCCGCGGAACGGAGCCGCCGTGCCCGTACCTGCGGCGGCGGCTCGGCGGCAGCGCTCGGCGGAGCCCTGCAGCGATCGCGCGGAGACACGGCGAGGAAAGGGGTGGGTGGGTGCGGGGGGGTGGGGGGGGGGAACGCTCCCCAGCCCCAGCGCTTCCCTTCCCTCCGAGGCTCCATGACACCCTACAGCGTCCTCCTCCTCGCCCCACCGCCCCCCCCCCTTCTCCCCATTTTCCAACCCCCCCCCCCTTTACCTGCAGCCATCTGGTTGTAGTGAGCCACCGAGTCGCTGCTGCTGGAGAAGATATTCAAAGAGTTGGGGATCTCCTCTGGGTACAGATTGTCAGGCAATTGGTTCATCAAAGTGTTCATGGTCCCCGGCAGCTTCTCCAGTAGTTTGCCTGTCATAGCACTGGAGGAAAAGGCTGGTTCAACGTGGCTCCGAGCTCAGCTCCCGAGGAAACAACATCCGAGTGGCAAATCCGTGCGGCGAGGGAAATCATGCAAGAGAAAAAGTTGGGGCGGGGGCCGGGGAGGAGGAGGAGGAGGAGGAGGAGGAGGAGGGGGGGGGGGGGAGCCGGGGGTGGCCGCGGAGGAGGGGGCGCGGGGGGGGGGGTGCGGTCCTCCGTGGGTCCCTGGTGGTGTTTCCTCGAGGGGGAGGGGGCGATCTGGCTGGCAGATGTGGTTGTAGAAGCGGGTGGGAGGATTTAACCCCTCCTCTCTCTCGCTCGCTCGCTCCCGTCCCCGTCCCCGCTCCCTCCCGCGCTCGGCCCCGCTCGCCGGTTCCTCGCTGCCGCCCGACTGCTCCGCCGGGGACTCCGCAGCCCATTTATCCGGGCGGCGGGAGCGCTCCGTGACGTAGCTGCCCATATATGGACAGACAAAGCCGAGCCGAGGCCGAGACGTCACAATGGAAGCTCCGCACAATGGAACATTAGAAAGCAGGAAGCGGGGCCGGCGAGAGCGGGGCCGGGCAACGGGGAGAGCGGCACCGGGCAGCGGGCAGCCCGCGTCGGGCATCCCGCACCGGGCACAGGGCACCGGGCACCGGGCGTCCTGCACCGGGTACCGGGCACCGGGCATCTTGCACAGAGCATCCTGTCTCGGGCACGCCGCACCGGATACCGGGCACCGGGCATCCTGCAGAGGGCACCGGGCACAGGGCACGGGGCACTTAGCACCAGACACCGGACGCCCTGCATCGGGCACAGGGCGCCGGGCATCCTGCACTGGCTTCCGGGCACCCCGCACCGGGCACTCTGCAGCTGGCACACAGCACCGGGCATGCTGCACCGGCACCGGCCACGGGGCACTGGGCTTCCTACACCAGGCACGGGGCACAGGGCACCTTGCACCGGGCACCGGCCACCGGGCGGGAATCTCCCCGTCCGTACTCACACCCCACCCACAGAACGATGCCGGTACCGGCGGCTCCAGCCCTCCCTGCTCGAACCGCTCCCCCCGGGAAGGAGCGGGCGGAGGAGCGCGGGGGCAGCCCGGTCCTGCCGTGCCTTGTCCCTGCGTCCCCGCCGCGGGGATGCTCAGGCTCTGACCTGGAGGGGGGGAACCGTCCCCAGACCCCGTCCCGCAGCCCCCGGCGGAGCGGGACGGGCGATGCGCGGGGGAAAGCACCGCGCCGGGCAGAGCCTGGGGTGCGGTGGGGAGAAGAGGGGCAGCGGGGAAGGCGAAACCCCCCCGGCTGGGCCGGCGGTGACAGCGGGGACGGCTTCGCAGCGAGCCGCCCCCTGCCCATGCCCCGGGTCCCGGTGCTTTGAACACTTGAGAACAGGTAACACTTGTTGGTCGCCTGGGATTTTAACCTCACCTCCCCCCCCCCCCCCCCCCCCCCCCTTTAAAAGTTTGGCACTTCCAAGGCGTCAGTAATTAGGTGGTTTCGTGCTAAGTGTGCCAAGAGATGCTATCTGTCAAACCCTCCGAGTTACCCAGCCGGTGCATGGAAAAACGCGGTGTTGCAACAGCTCCACTTACCCAACTCCTGCAGGGCCGGCTTTGCAATGGGACTGAAATCCGGGCTACGGGGGGGGCCGCCGCTGGAGGGGCACCGGGCACTGCCGGCGGGCACCGGGGGACCCGGGAGGAGGGGGCCGCCGCTGCGAGGCCGGCGGGTTTTCGCCCTGCGGTGCCCGCAGCCTCTCGGTTTGGGGGGTGGGGGGTGGGATGCTGCGGTGCGGGGAGGGAGGGCATGTACAGATGGGGTGGGCAGCGAGCCCCCCCGGTGGTCTGTTTGTGACTGAGGGGGGGGACACACACGAGTGCTGTATTCACTTCAGAGCCCCCTCTCCACTTCAGAGCCCCCCTATTCACTTTAGAGCCCCCCTATTCACTTCAGAGCCCCCCCTCCACTTCAAAGCCCCCCCATTCACTTCAGACCCCCCCCTCCACTGCAGCCCCCATCCACTGCAGCCCCCCAATCCATCGCAGCGGCGCCCATCCATCGCAGGACCCCGCTTTCATTAGAACCCCCCCATCCTGCGCAGAACACCCCCATCCCATGCAGACACCCCCCCCCCATTCCGTGCAGAAACCCCCCGCCCTGCGCAGAACCCCCTCCATCCTCCGCAGCCCCCCGCCTCCCTCCCAGAGCCCCCCGCCCCTCGCAGCACCCCCTCCGCCTCTTGTTCCCTTACAACCCCCCCATCCTTTGCAGGACACTCCTTGCGCACCCCCCTCTATTTACATCCTCCCCCCTCGCACCCCCCCCAGCCGCAGCCCACACCCAGCGCCCCCCCCCCCACCCCGCTGCCGCCCGCCCCGCCCGTGGCCCGGCGCGGCCCGGGGGAGCGCGGCGGCGGCGGCGGCGGCGGCGGTGGCGGTCGGGTCGGGGGGGGTGGCGGGGAAGGAGAGGGGAGCAGCGGGCGGGCGGCCGAGGGGAAGCACCAAACAAGGTCTGGATCCGGCCCCGCCTCCGCTGCCTTCTTTGGCCGCCGGTTCCGGTGCTCCCGGCGCTGGGGAGGTGCGGAGCGCTGCGCGGCGGGGCGCGGAGGGGGGGACCCACCGCCCGCACCCCCCTGGGGCAGCACCGCCCCGACCCGGGGCGAGGGGTGTGTGTGTGTGTGGGGGGGGGGGGGCTGACAACCCCCCGCCCCTTTTCCCCATCAGCGCATTCCCACGGTGCTGGGGATGCTGCGGGTCCCCCGGGAAGGATCCGAGCAAAATCCAGCCGCCGCTTTTCGACCAGCAACACCACCGCCGTCACCAGTTCCTCCCCAGTTCCTCCCGACTTTATAGTGGAGGGGGGTGAGGGTTTGCTGGGCCGTACTGGGAATTGCAAGCAGGCGCTGGCCCAGCTCCTTGCCCCACCGCGGAGCATCCCCAGGGGTGCTGGGCGACCCAGCCCCACGTTTGGCTCGTGCCCACGCGGGTGGGTTTCTGCCCCCTGTGCTGTGGGCAGAAGGGTGATGATGCCACGGGCTTGTGAATGGGCACCCATACCCCCACCTCGAGTGGCACCCCGCCGGGAACGCAGCCGTCCCCCCAGCCGAATCGGGGGGCAGCCGCAAGAGCCCAAGCCCTCACGGCAGGGTTTAAGCCCGGTTCAAAGCTCCTGAGTCATACTGGCCCGGTTTACATAAGGAGCTGGGCTGGGAGGGAGGCACGCCGCTAAGCCCAGCCTGTGAGAACGGCCTAATCCCGCACGGACACCGTCTCACTTACCGAGAGTGGTTGGATGCCAATCGATGGGGAACGGCCTTAAGCCAAAATAAACCGAGGCAGCCTTAGACTGGCACGAAAACGGCCGCGTGGGGGTTGGACTGGCTTAGTTACAGCTCAGCTTAATGGGTCGGAGTGTCCTGAGCAGAGTAGTTTAACCAAAGGAAGCAAAAAAAAAAAAAAAAAAGTCTCACCTGGGATGCTCTGAATGGTTTAACTCACAGCTTGGTCTGGATGGAGTCGGCAGCTGAGAGCTTTCCCTGATCATCCCACACGCCACGTGAACCCCATCCCCATCGGGGTGTTTCAGGAAGGAAAATACCCATCGCTGGCACCCGCGAGTTCCCAGCGTGGATCCACGTGCGTGAACCGCTGCGGTCCCTTCCCCAATGCCGTGTCGCACCCCACTGCTGCGCTCCGAAAGCTCGTCGTGTTAGTGGGGCGAGGAAGGCAGAGCCGGCCGATCCAGCCTGGCCCCTGGACCGGCTGCCTGCGAGATAACGGGTGGAATAATGATGCCTGGGCAGGATGGGCGAGCCCGACCTCCTCCGCCCCTGGCACCCATCTCTGTCCCCCAGCACCTCGCCTCTCCCCGCCTCCCTGCGCAGAGGCTGGGGCAAGCCCTGACATTATGTACCGGTGTCCCAGCCGGGTCCGGTCCCCGGGCTGGGTCCCTCTGGGCGCTGTCACCTGATGGGTGATTTCTCACCGCTCCTCTTGGTCTTGTGACTGGGACCTGACGCCCCGCTGGGTGATTTACGTGCCATGAGCGCCGCAGATGCACCGGGCCGTGCCGCGGCCGGAGCCCACGCTGCACGCCAGCTCTCCGGGGACCACCGGGGCTTTCAAAAGGGGAACCATTCAGGGTTTTTTTCACCTAAATCATGACAGCGTAAATATAGGGAGGAGAACACGAGCCTCGTGGTGAGGCAAATGGGATGCTCGTTCCTACTAAAATCCTGCCTAAACCTCGCTGGTGGTCTTGGGCCAAGGGCAGAGCTTGGGCAGAGCCACGCCTTGGAGGCTGAGGGACACGAGGAGATGCTCGTTGCCATGCCCCCGCACGGTTCGGTGTCTCAGGGGCTCCAGGAGGCTCTGCACGGTGCTTGGGTGCAGGTTTCAGGCTTTTGGGACCGGCCGTGGTGGTGCCCCTGGTCTTGGATTACGGAGGATGCTCAGACACGCAGCTCGAGGCACTTACAGTGCCACAACACGGAGGTTTCCTGCCCCTCCAGCCCCTTGGATTCGCTGCAGATGTAGATCTGGGGCTGGTAAGGTCACAGGCTCGTAAACAGTGTGGCTGGTGGGGACCTAAAAGGTCACCAACCTCCTACCCCTGGGCATGACTGTACCGGGGCCATATGTGTGGGCGACCGCTTGGATGGTCGACAACACGAGCCTGGAGAAGAGGAACCAATAAAGCCCGAGTCGTTCAGCCACCCAAACCGCGAGGTGGGTGTCGCGGGGGGTATCTGATGAAGCTGTCGCAGTTTCTCAGGGCTTGCGGGTGTTTTGTTTGCGAGCGGTGAGGCTGCACGGGCGGGATGCGGCGTTTCGGGGGTGTCAGCTCCTTCTGGCAAACACCAGCTGCCCAGATGTGGCAGATGCTGCATCGGCAGCAGTTTAGTCACCGGGCAACCTGTGGCCTTGATGTGAGAGATGCTCAGCACCGGCAGGGATGGGAGTCAGGGTGGTTTCTGGAGGAGGAGAGACTTTCTCCGCCACTGCTAGGCGTGGGAAATCCTCATTTCTGGCCAACCTGGGGCTGGGAGAGCTCCAGCCAGGAGAAACTGCTGGGCAGCCTTCCTGATCCCGGCCCAACACCCTCCTGGCACAGCCTGCGTCCTGCCTCAGCGCTGTCTCCCGCCTCACCTCGGTTTTCCTGATTTGCCTGTGAAAACTACACGCCCTCCTCCTCTGGAAATATTCAGGAACGCTCGCAGTGAAACGCACTCGGACATCTCCCTCCTCTTTCGGGGTGATGAAGGGCCCCACGGGCAGAACTTGCTGCCCTGGGGCGTTCAGGCCGGGTGCCAAAGGGCAGGTCCCCATGTGCCACCCCCCCAGGGTGGCTGGCAGAGGGGAGCCAGGCAGTGGGATACTGCAGGAGCACCGTGGGCTTTTCCTGCCTCAGTTTCCTCTGTGGCAAGAGAGAGATCAGCTCTGTCTCACCCTGCGCAGCATGAAAAGCTCAGGGAGGGGGAAGGGGTGGAAAGCCCTTTGGAGCAGACGGGAGCTGCAAACGCACCCCGCGGGGCAGCGCGGGGCATCCTGGGCAGGTAAATGGGTGCTGGGTGGCTGGGGTCGGTCCCTGATAGGTGGCAGCACTGGGAGCCGGCTGGAGGCCTGGGAAGCACCTGGGTGCAGCGGGTGCTGCTGGGGAAGGCTCTGCCTGCACCCCCAGGTCCCCACACCGCCGCTGTCCCCTCATACCCTTCCCCGCATCACCCCGATGCTGCTGCTGGCTCCGCTGAGCCACCCCGAAGAGCATCCCACCAGCTCCCGCCGCTCTCGGGGCCCGGGGTGGGTGGGTGACGGTGGCGAGGGGCACGTCGCCGTACGCACTGGGGAACCGTGAACCTCTGGGTCATCTGAGTCCGAGACAGGTTTTGATTTGCAAGCCCGGAGGTCTTTCCTGTTATTATCCAGCCCGCAGCAGGGGAACAATAGCGGTGGCGGCTGGCGCGGTGTGACCCGGCGATAAGGGGACAGTGTGATGAGGAGGAAAACGAAATGGTAGGTCCAGAGCGAAAAGAGGTCCCGAGGGAGCAGCACCGCTGGGAACGACGACGGGGTTTCCAGCCAGAGGACCACGAGCAGGGATCAGCTGGCAGGGAGTGGGCTGGTGGTACGGGACAAGCGTGAACCTCGTCGTGGTGGCCGCGGCCGGGAACCCCGCAGCGAGCGGGCAGTGCGGCGGCCCCAGCGAGGGGTTTGCAGGCAGCTATCACGGAGGCTTTTTTTAACGTGAAAGCAAGAAACAAAAGAGGAAACGAATGCGTTTCAGCTCTGAGAACTGTGCCGTGACACACAACTCGTGAGCGGTTCCCGGATGGGAAAGTTGCTCATGGCACGGCCGAAGCACGGCAGAGACTCCCCGAAGCTGCCACATCCGATGGCGGTGCCGGAGAAGGGGCTCAGCCGTGCCCGAACACGGCGCAGAGGCTGGACAGCCGGAGCAGGGGGTGAACCCAGCGCCCGGCACGGTCGGGGGGTCTGTCGGAGGATGCCGTGTGAAGGGATGGATGTCCCCAAAGCCAAGGGCTGTGCAGCCTGGGAAAGTGCTGCTCCCCAGAGCTGCAGGGCTTCGCTTCAACCGCCGGTGGAGAAACTGGTGCGATGCCAAAGGCGAGGGATCTGCGCAGCCATTGAAACCAACCCCGGGGGGAATTCGCCATTTCCTAGCAATGAGGAAATCCGAGGTTAGCTGAGGACCTGCAGGCTGCGAGCAGGGGATGGGAAGCCGGTCGCTCCCGACAAGTGAGGACAAGCCGGCCAGGGGCTGCGGGGTGAGCCCGTCCTCTGCCCTCGGAGCAGGCAGGGGAGGCTGGCAGAGCCGCGCCGCCATCCAGCACCTTCCACCGCACCTCTGGATGCGAACCCCGAGAGGCATCTGCCTCACCCCACAGCCAGCCGGGCGTGAACTGGGCAGCACCGGGCACCGACCAAGGGCGACGGCTGCTTCTGGCCAGGGGCAAAGCTCGGTGGGCCAGGACCACTGCATCGACAACCCGCGTTTTTTTTTTCTGCCGAGGAGCGTTTGGGGCAAACCACATCTGAAGGCGCTCGTGTTCCCGGCGGAGCGGGTGAGGCTGCGAGCTTCCCACTGCTGCGGCTCCGTGCGGACAAACCCAGCCCAAACCCACTCGGAGAACGAGCTGAAGGAGGAAACAAAACCTCAAAGCAGTTTCTCTCTGTGGAGCATCCCTGGATGCCCATCCCAAGAGCCCGGCTGAACGGCTGCCAGTCCCAGCGAGCAGGATGGGGGGCTGGAACCCCGGATCCAAGAAAGCTCCAAAGGGGCGGTGAGGGGGCATGGGCTCCTCCAGCCAGCCCCCAAAGCTCCTCTGATGATACGCAGCGTTTTGGAGGCCCAATAAGAATTAATTATTGTTACTAATTAATGGAACCATCATGCTAGGACTGGCCTGCATGCCCCTTGCTGCCCACCACCTTGCTGACAGCACCAGAGGTGGGGACGTGGCCCTGTCCTCGCCTCACCCACCTTCCCCTATTAATTCAGGAGCCCTAAATTCCTGCCGCAGCCCAGGCTGCCTCTCCCAGGGCCCGCTCAGGTGCCAGGTCACAGCTCCCCGGGAGGCACCCGCCGTATCCGGCACTTCGTGGCTGTTGGCAAAGCCAAGCAGCCGGCTCCCAGTGCGTGCACCCACCAGCATGGTGGCACAGGGGGGCTTCGTGTGTCCACAGCACGACTGGGAGGACTGGGAGCTCCGCGCCAGGCATCGGAGCATCCCACAGCGGTGCCCGTCACCTGCCCCACGGCCGATCTGGGCAGCCCGGTGCCTTCGCGGTGCTGGGGCGAGGCTGATGCTCACCTCGCCTGGCATTGGCACCCCAAGACGGGCAGCGTTGTTTATCCCCGTGTCGTGCCGCGGTGTTCCCGCTGGCACACAGGGATTAACAATCTTCTTGACCTATTTCCCGGGGGGTGCAGCAAGGCTTAATTCACTGAATGCTTGAGGAGTGCATAAGATCTGCAGATAGAGCCATTACGGAGCGTGAGATATCACTAATTAATTCACGGGGTGATATAGTTATGTGCTTAGATCATCATCAGCTGATCCTGCTAATCCCGTCTTGTGCAAGGACCTGTGCGAGGGGGAGCTGCTGCCTGGCATTGCTCTGCTCCCCGCGAGCTGCATCGTCCCCGCGCCGTCCCCGTGTGCCACCGAGGCCTGGGGGGGGCAAGGGGTGCCCCCCAGTCCCTGTTCTTTAATAGCCCCTGCCCCTAAATCCGCATTTTCCCGGGGTGGTCCCATCGGAACGGGGATGCTGCCTGCTCTCTGTCAGGGGGTGGGAGCCAGGGCTGCCTCCCCTCGAGCCAGGGGCTGAGGCTTTTTCTCATTAGAGTAATCATTTCAATAATCATTAAAAATAGGTGATTATTACCCTGTTGACTTAGGGATCACATTTAGCACAGGCTTCTTCTGGCCTCCAGCCCAGTTTTGGGAAGAAACATCCCCCGTGCGCTGCTGCGAGCTGCCGTGGCTCACCAGGAACATTTGATTTTCACAAGCTCACCGTTATTTTTTTCAACCCCATCTTCCTCTTCCTCAGCCATCCTGTAGCGTGGGGAGGGTTTGCTCTGGGAAGGGGCTAGGATCATCCAAACCCGCCTCATCGTGAGGAGAGCAAAGAGGAGCCGGCTCCATCCCGCAGCTGTGCCCAGCAGATGCGGGCAGAGGTGCCAGCAGCGCCGTGGTACCAGTTACGCCCCACTGAGCCCATCACACCTGAGCTCACCCCACTCTATTTTCTCCTACCCCTTTCCTGGGCCTTCAAATGAAAAAAACCGAAAAAGTCACGACAGTGGAAAGTCGAGCTAACAAATACAAATAAAACTTCCTCTGGATGCTAAAAATGACACACGTAGACAGAGAAAAAAAAAATTATATCAGTGACAATAACAGAGCGTGGAGCTATTTCAGTGCTGGGCTGTTCCATTGCAGCACTCGGCGCTGGGGTTGTGGCTGCTGAAAACCAGCCACTTCCCCAGGGACGTGACGTATTTCCTTTCCATCACAAACTGATTTAGAAGCAAAACTTTCTACATTTAGGCAGCGAGAGACTCAGCTTCTCTTTTCTCTCTCTTGCACCAATGGTGAGCGAATGGAAGGAGAGATAAAGGGGGTGGGACCAGCACAAAGTGACTCGACTTGACTTCCTCCTTTTTTTTTTTTTTTTTGATTCATTCCTTCTAAATTATCAAAAAGCGAACCAAAAAACCGCAATTAATAGTTTCCACGCCGTGAGGGCCTTGTGCGTGTCCAAGTGAGAGTCTGTGGCTCCGGGCTGGCCGGTGTCTCTGCCATGCTGCGTGTTCGCAGCTCTGTGTGTGCCTGGGTGCCCAGGGCAAGGCCAGCAGTGCCTCATCCCACGTCCCAGCAGGAGACAGTCCCACCACAGTGCCTGCTGCAGCCGCCCGGGCAGATTCCCACTCTGGTCCATCCCCATCCCTTTCGGCATCCCCATCCCCATCGTCAACTCCATCTCCTCCCAATCTCCATCTCCATCTCCATCCCCATCCCCAACCTCATCTCCATCCCCAGCACCATCCCCGTCCTCATCCCTATCCCCAGCTCCATCTCCATCCGAATCCCACCTCCACCTCTCCATCTCATCCCCATCCCACTCCCACCCCAATCCCATCGCCAGCCCTGTTCTCCATCCCCGTTCATCTCCATCCCCATCCCTGTCCCATCCTCATCCCCATCAGTACACACTGCGGGAAGGACCGGTTTGGGCTCACAGAGCCCAGCGACAACAAGCCTGGCTCAGCCCGGGGAGACGCAGCGTGTGTCTAACTCCTCTCATCTCCATCTCAAATTAAGACCAAGAATGATGGTGATAATTTCCTCGAAGGATAAACATCCGATTGCCTTTTCTCTCCCTTTCCACCAAAAATAAACACACCAGCCACAGGGAATTAAGGGCAGGGAGGAAGGGATGACTATAGTTCGACTGCAGGATGTCAACAAAGCATGACCTTTCCTTTACACCAGTCCCTCCGCATTAACCCAACGGGCCAATTACACCCTCGACGGAGGGTAAGTATAGAAAAAGAGAAGGAGAAATCCAACTTTAGCAGACTTCCATGACATCTCTACGTGTCATTTCCTCTGCTGCTAATCTTAGCGCTGATGGCAAGCCGGGCAGTGTGGTTTGTATTTTTTTCCCCGGGTTGTGGTATGTCACCCAGCTTCCTTTTGGTGTTGTTCTCCCTCCCCAGCGGCGGGTACCCGGGGCGAGATGCGACCCCCGGCTCCCGAATCCTCCTTTGCACCTTGCAGCCCGTCGCCTCGACCCTTCCCAGCGGGGACGCGAGGCCGGCAGAGCTTTGCAGGACATGATTCAGCCCGTGCGAGGTAAACAGCCGTTTCCTGCTGCAGGGAAAGTCCCGGCTGCATTTACACCACCCCAGGCCGGAGTGAAAGCCGCTTTCGCTTCTGGGGAGGGTGGCCAGCCGGACACAGGGAGCGAGGGGAGCCCAGACCTGGGACAGACACGGGGGTGAGTTACAGCAACAGGAGCATCGCCACCCCTGAACGATGCTAGACCTCCCTGCACAGCCGTGAGCAAGTCATTTCCTCGTGCCTCAGTTTCCCCTGCCTGCAAAATGCCCCTTGGGGTCTCCCTCCCACATTCAAAATGCTCCTGGATGCAGCCCCGGCCATCGGCAGGGCAAAATCACCTTTGTCACAGCGGAGCCACCAAGGACACGCTGCAAGGAGGACTCGCAGGCGGGTGAATCCAAGCCTCAGAGAAAACCGAGTCTTAGATGAAAGCCTAATTAAGGAGCTAATTAAAGGGGAGGTCCGGCTAAGTGGCCAGTAGGCAGAGCTCTTCTGATTTACGGCTCTAATTTCGGTTTTGCTTTCCAAGAGAAGCGGGCTGAGGGCAAAGGCAGGGCAGGGCTGGAGTCAGGCCGGGGCACTGCCTGGTTCCCACGCTGCTGCCGGCGTGGTGCTGCCCAGGGACCCCCCAGCTGGGCACCAACCCCCCTGCTCCCACCTCGGAACCCCTGGGCGACACAGGGTCATGCCCAGCACCGCCTGCACAAGGGTCTTACCGGCAAAACCCCATCCCCAGCTGCGGGGGGGCTGCTCCATCCCCCAAAGCTGGTGCCAACCCCATGGCAACGAGACCCACCCAGCGCTGGCCTGGCATCGCCCGCGCTTGCTGCTGGCAAGGAGCCCATGCAGCCCCGTGTGCTCCATCCACCGTTTATTCTGCAAGCTGAAGGCACTGAAGCTCAAGACCCCCATGGAGCAGGCGGGACATGCTGGGGTTCCGGACAGAAATGGGGTGAGGGGAGGAGGAGAGGGTGCTGCCATCCTTGCTGGGCAAGCTGGGACACCACTCAGGCCGTCACCCTCAGAGGGAAGGAGAAACCCGCCCAGGCTTTGGAAGTGGAGGAGTTTCTGCTGTGAGTCTGGGCTGGCAGAAGGGTGGGTGCAACCTGGGTGGGTGCTGGGGTCTCCTGCTGGTCAGGGCGAAGACGGCTCCGTGGCGCGGGGAAGGGGGTGCAGCCGCACAATGCTAATCCTCGTAGTATTTGGTGAGGAACTGGGTCGAGGCCACCGGGGAGCCCAGCCGAAACTGCTCCACGAAGCTCTCCATCGCCCACGCACCTGGGGAGAGAGGAGAGGGGCTGAGCGGGGCTGCGAGGCGCCCGGAGCGGGGAGATGCTCGGGGCCGGATCCAGGCTGGTGCTCCGGCTGCTGCTCTGCCCCACGCGCTGCAGACCACATCCTGCACCAGTGGGGAGGCACCGGGCTCTGCCCCATGGAGCCACGGACAGCCCAGCCCTGGGCAGCCCCTGGGTTGTAAAAAGAGTTGGCTCCTCTCGTGCCCACCCTCCGCCCCCGCCGACCTTTGGAGCTGACCTTCCCACGGCTTCCTACCAGCTCAGCCGGGGGTGCCTGGAAATCCCCCGGCAGCTCACGGGGGAGATGGCAGGAGATCCCCGGCCCCCCTCGCTCACATGCATTGAGCTGTTGCTCCACAGATTTTTGGAGCTGAGGTGGGGGTCTTCATTCTCGGCCCCCTTCCTCTGCTGCCTGCCCTGACCTGAGGATGCCAGAGGTCCATGGGGCAGCTCGTGGCTGGAGCCAGCCTTGGTTTTTCCTGCGCTGGAGGTGGCAGGAAAACCCTCTCTGGGGCAGTGGGCAGGAGGGATTCCCTTGCGCCCAGCCCCACGGGCCAGAAATCCCCCTGCACCCTGCCGGGGTTCAGTGGCAAGCGCGCATCTGGCTTGTGGCTACTGGAACATCCTCCTCTGCGGCAAGCGAGGCTTTCTCCGGGGATGAGGGGACCCATGACGGGATCCTGCTGGATGGGACACGGCCGTGGAGTGGCAGGGGAAGGATGGTGGCCCGTTGTTTATCTGAAACCCTCCCTCCCCTCCTCTTCCCTTCCTGGCACCACTCTTTAATGTCACGCTGCAGACTGGCAGCCCTTATCGGCTTCCACATCTCAGCCCCAACTGGAGCAAACGTCCCCTTTGCTCTTGCAAAAGTGCTGAGCAAAAAACCCAGCTGCTGCATCACCCGCACGGGGCCGCGGTGGCTGGGAGTGCTGGTGGAGCCCACTCCCCCCACCTGCCCCCCACCTTTAGTTGCCCCACAGCCAAAATGCTGCAGGTGGGCTCTGCCGGTGTTCCCAGGGCATCCCTGTGACCTGCCAGCGCTGCAAGAGGACGTGGCCGGGAGGATGCTCCGGTGCTGGGGAAGGAGATCCCGGGATGCTCAGGTGGACCCTGCGCCCTGGCAAGGGGGAGATGTTAAAATGCATCAGGCTGCCTGTGCCTGGGGGGGGTCCCAGGTGCCCCCACATTGTCACCACCAGCCGCTGAGGACCCAAACCAAGCTGAGGACAAGGACAGTCCGACCCAAACAACACTCCTGGCAAGAAGCCGCTCGTTTTGGGGTCTCAATCCATCCCCTCCCCCAATCTCGGGGGGGTCCTCCGAGCATGGTGCCGGGGGAAGGGGCCTCGGGGGGGGAAGGGGTCTCGGGGGGTGATGCTCCCTTCGGCGGGTGCCTTTCATCCGCCGGGTTTCAAAGCGCTTGGAGAGCCCCTGGGGAGAGCGGCCGCTGCCCCGTGGGAGCAGGGTGAGAGCGAGAGACGGCAGCCCCCCGACTCCCGTGGGTGCCGGGGGCTGTCGCTGATGTTCGGGAAGGCTCTGGAGAGGAGGATGAAAGGATCCAGGGCGGGGGGAGCAGAGCGGCGGCAGGGCTGCAGCCACCGGCCCAGGCTCTTGATGCCGCGCGTGGGGCCAGGGATTTTCCTGACCTACTTTCCTCCCTGCCACCACACCGGTTGTGCCCGTTGCTCTGGGGAAGGCAGGACTGGCCACAGGGAAAGCCCCGGGTGCACCAGGTGCTGCACCAGGTGATGCACCAGGTGGCTACCGGGCCTGGGGGTCCGCACCCTTGGGTGCACCGCCAAACTGGGTGCCCCATCCCGGCACGACTGCCAGCACCCCCTGGCACAGGGTGACATCGCTCTACAGACCATCCCAAGTCATGCCACCGCTCCGGCTGGCGCCCAGGGCTGGGGACTGTGAGTCACTGGGAGGGGAGCGGGGGGCCGGCCGGGGAGCCAGGGTCGCGGTGACACCGTCCCCTTTCCCCGCCGAAACAATACGACGTTTCTTCCACGGCTTGGTCCATTTTCAAGCTCGTTTCCCGAAGGATTATATCATCGCACTTGGCCGTTCTCTGAGCACCCGCTGGAGGAAGAGGAGCACCCGCTGACACCCACACGTGTGGCGGCCGCCTGATCCCTGAGACCAGCTGGGGAAACTGAGGCACGAGGCAGCCGCTGGCCTCAGGTTGCTCGGGGACCCTCCGTCCGCACAGGTGATGGGTGCACGGGGCTGTTTCACTGCACCCTGCCCCCCCAAAACAACCGGTCCCCACCTCCTCCGGCCCCGCCGCGCTGGGGGCACGTTGCCAGCTGTAATTTATCAGCCCCATCAGCGGGGCCGTTCTCCCTGATAGGAGCCCTGATGCTTTTCTGCCAAGATTAATGATGTCCCGGTGGAGGTAGGCGGGAGGCCGCCGGCTGCTTCGGTCACCATTAACTGGCACCCGGGGACTTCAGCCAGCACCGTGTGCTCCCCGCAGCCCTTCGCTGCCTCTCGCCCCAGCCGCAGCCTTTCCCTCCCCGCCGGGGCACAGTCCAACCCGATTTTCCGGCTGGGTGGATCGGAGGCGCGCAACATCGGCTCATGAGTCAATGCTGCGGCCCCGCTGCGTAGCCGCAGCTGGAGAGAGATGGAGCCGTGGGCTGGCCGGGCTCACCCCTGCTCCCCAAAGGACTCGCTGCTTCCCAGAGGCAACATTTCTGGGAGGCAAAAGTCCATCCCCGGTTGTAAAATGCCCTTCCAGGGCAGGAGGAGGCTTGGGGAAGCTGGGGAGCATCTCCCCGCGCTCGCTGGAGCTGGTGGGCATTGGCACTGGGGCAGGGTGGAAGCAGAGGGAGATATGGCACCGCCTGGCAGGTATAATTAAACCTCAGGATCTTGTGCTAATTAAAGTGTCTCCACAAAGGAAAGGAAGGAGGTGGGAACCAAACGCAGATGGGTGAAAGGTCCCACTGTGCCGTGCCCAGGGTTTGCTGGACGCCCGAAATCCCCCAGCCGAGGGAGTTTCCCCCTGCAGCAGAGCCTGGCCACCAGCTCGAGAGCTCGCGGCGGATGCCAACGCCTCGGGATGCGACGGGTGGCTTTGACATTTTGCAGACCACAAACCATTATCTTGCATCTCGCTAAAACACAAACACGGCTCGTCAGCCTCCTGGCTTGGGAGGGGAGCGGGGCGAGCGGGGAGGGAGGGCTCTGTGCAGCCTCAGGGACACCCTGAGGGTCCCCGTCTTTGGTCCCAAGTGGGCACGGAGCTGGTGCCTGGTGACAAGTCGCTTGTACAGCCTCAAAGTGGAGTGAATGAGACTCCAGGGGAGAAACTGAGGCACCAAGAGAGTCCTTTGCCTGAGGCTGCGCAGCGAGAGCCGGTGCGGGGATTGGTCAGAAATGCTCACCGAGAAGGATCAAGCTTATTTTTTTTCCTGATGAAACAAGTCTTTTTGCTCAAGAGCCGCCGTGGAGAAACACCTCTGCCATAAACAACTGATTTCACCACTGCCACCAGCACCGGGCTCGCTGCCGGCGTGGGGAGGGGACGCGATCAGGGTGCTGCCGCCCTCCTCCAGCTCTGCCGCTGCTGACCCTGCGCCCTTGGGCACAGCACCCGGCCCAGCGGTGCCATCCCCGCGGGGGCATCCCCGCAGGCGGGTGGGCACCGCAGCCTCCGCAGAGCCAGCCTCGCTCCCTTGCGAAGCCAGGTGGGGTGGGTGGCGGGTAAGAAGCACAGATTGATTTTCCGCATCGCCGTTGCCCCTCGCTTTTGATTCCCCAGGGATTTGCACAGGGGATGGCTCTTCCAGAGGAGCAGGGACGGGCAGGGCCTGGTTTAGTGCCCTCTTCTGGAGGCTCCTCCACCGAGCTCCTGCCATCTCGCCTGGCACATGCCACCTTCCCCAGTTTGGCCCCAGCTTGGCCCAGCACCTTTCCTGGTTCAGCCTCTAAAGCACACCCCATGGAAGGAGGAAGCTTCTCCCCGAGCTGAGCGGCGAGAGAAACTCTCTCATGGGGCATCGTGTCCTCCCTGGAGAAGGTGCTGGAGGGCTGGATGCGTGGCACAGCTCTGGGGGTGCCCAGCTGGGTGCTGGCCGTGTCCAGAGGCTGGGATGGGTCAGCACTGCTCCCTGCACCCACTGGGTGCTCTGGTCGGGACATCTCTCCCTCTCCGGGGTTGGCACCCAGTGATGACGGGTGCCACCATCTTTGGTGAGATGGAAATACCGCTGCCAAAATAAATAGGATGAAATAAAAGCAACAAGAAGGGGTTGGTCTAAGACCAAGCAAGATGGAAAACCCTGAGCAATGCTGCAAGCTGTGTCCACAGCATCGCTGGGTGAACCCTTGTCCCACCGGAGGAGAGGAGCAAGCCAGACCCATGGTCTGCTGGCATCAGGATCAGCCCCTCCTTGTTTCCACGTGCTGCCAAAGGCGTTGGTTTGCTCCTCTTCCCCGTGCAATTTATTCCAAACCCTTGAGACACCAAAATCTCATCCTTTTGGCTGCTTTTCGGGCTCATGCCCCACTTGCCAGCTGGGATGTAAAGAGATGGGCTGTCGGCGGGTGGTGGTTCAATCTGCTGGACAGGCCAAGCCTGTGAAACCTTTCACAGCAGTGAAATAGTTAAAATTAACCTTCAACCAACGACTTCGACTGGAGCCTCCGCAGAGGCAGCAGCAGCTCTCCGACAAACGGTGATGCTCAGGCATCAGATGTGGCAGAGAGAATATCCGCTGATGCTTTACCGGGCCATGGAGCCTGGGAAGGGCTGAGAAACCTGAGGATGGGACGGAGATGGGACCGGGCTCACCCGGCCACCCTGTGCCTTGGGGGACAGGATCATCCCCAGGAGACAGGGGTGCAGTGGCTGAACCCCTTTGGGTATGGAATTTGGGGGCTGGAAGCGTACATCCTGCTAATGACAGGATTTATCCAGACAAAAGCTCTTCGGAGGACGTCTCAGCCTCCTTTCCCAGCCCCAGGACGCTGCGATGGGGATGCGGGTGTGTGGCCCCGGGTGAGAGAAGCGGAGCCCCCTCCTCCCCCCACGCCGAGGATGAGGGGCCGGGGAAGTGCCCCGCACCGCTGGCAGGGGGGTGGCTTCAATGCATGTCATTAAGAAGCACAGCTAATGAGCCAGAAAGCAAAGCGAAGGGTAGACACAACCCGCAGTGAGACTCGCAGCAGCAGCAGCCGCCCACTGTGGCCACGGGACAAGCGTCATGGGTTTCGGGGTCTCTCCTGGCACGGGGGTCCCCGGAGCCACCCCCAGGACGTGCAGCGTTGGTTAACACGGTGCATGGCTGAGTCAGGCGGGCGCAGACTGAGGCACTGACCTGACCTGCCTATCGAGCTCGGCTCATGTGGTCCCGGCTGGGAAAGTTCAGAAATTTCCCTGGTCGAGGCCGCGTGAGCTGCAGTGCCCCGCACTCCAGCCCGGGGAAGGAACCCGTGCTTGGCACCTTGCAGGATGGGTCCCTGCCCATGCCGGGGGTCCCAGAGGTCACCCCAGGGGGTGGAGCAGCTGGAACGGTCCCCTGGGGTCTCGGGGGTCTAAGCTGCGTGCCTCCATTGGCGCCGTGCAGGATTTTGGGAGGCCCCAGCCCCGTCCCCACACGGCGCGGGGCGGAGGGGAGCTGGGAGTTGGCAGGCGTTGTGTCAGCCCAGTTTGAGCAATCCCTTGCTAAACCATCTCCATGGCTGATCCTTATCTGTGTGCTCTGAGGTGGCGGTGATGCAACTCCCTTGGTTCGAGGGGGATGTGCCAGCAAGGACGCAGCCCAATTTCACACCTTCCTGTGCTCCCCATCCCGCTAGCCAGGCTGTTACCAGCCACCTTACGGAGGGTTTCCTCTGCCTCCCAAGGATGAACACCCCAGCCACGTCCCGTGTCAGGATTCAAAGCCCTTTGCACCAAACAAGCATCCCCAGCCTGGCACCTCTGGCATGCCCAAGCCTATGGTGTTATCCGTACCCCTAGGAAAGCCTCTCTGGGCACGGCATGAAGCTGGGACCGGGGGGCCAGTGGCTCCTTACCCAGCGAGACCCGCTCCTCTGGTTGCAGGGTGATGGTCTCCTGCGCCGGTTGCTCGTACAGGCGGAGCTGGTAGCGGTGGTACCCACTGCGGGGTGGGGGTGTGGGCCGGACATAATCTGTGGATGCAAAAAGTAATGGCTGAGCATCCTGCCGAGCGGCACCCGCTGCCCACCCTAAACGGGCGCCCACTACCCTGCTCCAGCCTGGGATCGGCTCTCCCACCCAGCGCCATGCACCCAGGCCCCTCTCCATGTGTGGGGCTGCAGGGGGAAAGCACTCAGCAGCTCAGATGTTTCATGGGCAAGAGCAGCCGCTGTGTCCCCCTAAACCCACCCTTCTCCCTTATCGCCACCCGGATCTCCCTGTCTGCCCATGGGCCAGCTCTTGTTTGCCCTCTCTTGAAATAACCTGCCCCCAACCTCCTGCTTCTCCAGCCACCCCCCTCTCCTCCTTTTTCAACTTCAGAGCCCCGGGGTGCTCCTCGCCTCCATGCTGAGCACCTCGACCTCTACTCCATCCCCCTTCCCACCCTGCACCGTCCCAGGCCCCCTCCCAGTCTCCCCCGTGCTGGGTGCAGCCTCTCCTGGGTAGGGCTGTGCAGGGTGACACTAGCTCAGATTCCCAGCACTCCTCTGGTGTGTGGCCAGCACCCCTTACCCTCCCAGTTGCCCCATGGGGGTCTGGGGTGCCTGGCACGTAGCTGCCGGGCTTTTGAAGTCCCGCACCCAGCTTTGGTGTGGGAGGATGCTCTTGATGCGGGTTCTCAGGTGCTGGACGCCCAGGGTTCTTTCCTCACCTTGCTGCAGATGTTCAGTGCCCAGGTGGGCACATCTCTGGGGTGAGAACCTTAACCCAGCCAAAGCGGGAACGAACAGTGCACAGCTGCCCAGATGTGCAGCTTGCAGCTGGCTCGGGGCAGAGGTGCATCCTCAGCGGCTGGTGAGGACAGAGAGGGCTCGTTGTCCCTGGGAAAGGGACATCCCCCAGTGCCACCATGCTGCTGATGGGCAGCCTCCCCTTGCCCTCCGTTGGGTGATGCCAAGGGACAAGAGGCTGAAGCTCCTCCAGGACTCGGTCACCGACAGCCAGGGGAGCCCCCAGCCCCTCTCCCCCACTTCCCCAGCGTGTAAACTCCGTGTCTGGCCGGTTTTGAACCGAAAGTCTTTGTTCGTGCAACATCACAGAAGTTGTTGGGGTTCACCCGCTTTTATCTTGTGTTTTTCTTTTTGATTGGATTTCCCCCCCCACCCCCGCCTCCCCGCTCCTTTTCACACTGGTTTGGAGCTCTTCCAACCACCGGGGAGTTTTTTAACCACTTTCGCCTCTAGAAAAGTAAGAGAAAAAGTGGCTCCTATTTCAGACATCGCCCAGCCGTGCCTTGCTGGAACCCCTCACGTCCCTCCCTCGTGTCCCGGTGTGCTCATCCCCAGCTCCGCCACCGCCTCGCCGCAGCTCCCAGCCCGGAGACCTCACCCCCCAACCCAGGGTCTGCACTCACCCGTCAGCACGTGCCCTTTGACGTCCCCAGTTCTCAGATCTGCACCCTGAAAGGACAAGAAGAGGGGGGTGAGGTGCGACCGAGACCCCCAGGAGAAAGATGTTGGGGGGATGGACCCCTCCTGCCCCTCCCGCTGCTCCCTGGGGATTTGGTTTCCAACATTTTGAGTGTTTTCCTTGAAAAGGTCATTAGGGAGCTGGGGCACCGGGGGCTTTCTTTGGCTATTTGGGATTTAGAGGCTGGGTGCACGGTGGCCTGGCACACAGGCGGTGCTGTCACCATGCTGTCACCCGCGCACAAGGGTGACCCAGTTATCTGGACTGGCGATCCAGGCTGGCAAAGCCACCACAGCCCCATTAAAAGCCTCGGTGCCGCTCGGCACGTAGGGTTTTGGGAGGGGTGAACCGTGCTGGGTGGGAAGGGGCTGGCAGTGGAGCACCACGGCGATTTGCACTGGCGTTCCCATGGCAAAGCTTTGCTCCATCGTGGTGGTTTTTCTCTCAACCGAAACTGCCGCCCGGCGAGTGATCCCCACTGCCCGGCGGGCTTGGCTCTCCATCCCTGGCCTGGGATGCTTCCCTGGAGGAGGGAGGCTTTGCTGAGCATCCCACCGGGACTGGATTCATGGCAAGAGGGCAGCGGGGGGAGCTTGGGCCGCATCCTGGCCTCACACAAGCCACCTCACCCCTGACCTGCTGTGCTATTCCCGGCCAGCCCCCACCTCCCACCGATGCTGCCGCCGGCGCTTGTAAATCCTCTCCTACGGCACCCGTTATTCCAGTCCTGCCCACACACGCACCACTGCCAGGGCTCCTCCGTCCCAACCTGCCCTGGGAGTTATTACCCCAAAAAAAAAAAAAAAAGAGATGCATCAGGTAACTGCAAGCAAAAGTGTATGTGGGGAACGTGGTCCGTTCCCCGGCTCTCTGGCATCAAAGCTTTGCTGCTCCCCAACGAAACGTGCTCTCCACCGAGTCATGGCTGGTGACAGCCTCCTGCCAGCTGCCTGTGGCCTGGCAAAGGTCATCGGGGAGCCAGGGGCCCACTCAGGTCCCCGGCTATGGGCTCCCCACCGTTGGCTCGCCACCTTGGCAGCCAGAGCCGAAAATATCCCGATGACGGAGAGGTGGTGACTAAACTTTGGGCAAGGTCTGGATGTCTTGGTTCATGGCGAGGAGGGGGAGGCGGCGCGCAGGCTGCCAGGGTGGGAGGAGCACGCCAGGGTGTGCTGAGGGGGGACACGAGGCCGTGGGATGCGCTGGCTGCTCTCTCCCAGCCTTGTCTGCCCAGATGTGCCAGCGCAACCTGCCCAGATGTGCGCGCTCCATCCAGATGCGCATCGCCAGCCCGCCCGCACACACGTGCCCGCTCTGCCCCAATGATGCGCGTGCCTCCTCCATCCAGATGTGCACATCTGCTCTCCCCAGTGGCGCAGACCCAAGCCTTTCCAGCTGTGCTTGCTCCCCCAGATGTGCCAGTTTCGGCCGCGGGGCCGAGCTGCCAGCGGACGCTCATAGCAAAGCCTGAGCTTGCCATGCGGCCGGGCTGGCTGCCAGCCCCAGCTCTTCAAAGAGCAGGACTGAGGCTTTTTTCTGTTCCGGGTAGGGCTGCTCCCATGCGGGGAGCTCGCTGCTATTCCTGGCTTTGCCATGGGCTTATCGGGAGAGGCCGGGTCTCCTCCCTGTTTTCCTGCCTGCTGATGTGGGTTGCCTCCTCGCCCCGAGAGGCAGTGGGTTCTAGCTCGCCCCGGGGATGGGAGAGTCAAAGGATAAAGCTCCTTGTAAGAGGCGAGAACAGGAAGAGGGCGGGAGGGAGAAAGTAGGGACGAGCACTATAAACTCTGCCTGGTTTTTTTTAATAGTAAACAGCTATTCTGGAAGGAAAAGAGCAAACTCTTCTGGCGCTGCTGGGCTGCAGGAGTGGAGTCGGATTGAAGCCCCGCTTGCTTTGGCAAGCTTTGTCTCCTGGGGTCCTGCTGTCTCCCTGGAGTGAGTGGGACCTGCAGTTTGGGAGCAGATTTTCGCCAGTGTGGGGGAATAAACCCCGCTCCAGCCTGATGCCCCTGTGCTGAAATGCCGGCGAGGGCGAGGGGAGCACCGCACGCCAGCGGTCCCCGAAGATCCCTGCCATGAGCGGAGCTAATGGACACTGATGAGCTGCTGCGTTTATTAATGCCCGTTTATGAGACCATTAATAGTTCCTAATGACACCATTTGAGCTTCCCAGCCTTATATCTTCTCTTTGTCTCTTTCCCCCGCCGAGGACACAGAGTAGGAGGTGGAATCAGATATTTGCACCCTCCGATCCGTGCTGTGTGGTGTCGAGTGCTGGTGGGGCACGGGATGCTGGTGGGATGCTCACACAGAGACCTGGACAGCTTTAAAAATTTGTGTCACGCAAGTCCTGTGCCAGGAGTTCTTCTCTGCGCTCTTTTCCTTGGCCAAAAGAGTGAAGAAAATTATTTCCCCCCCTTTCCTGCCACCCCTTTGCCAAGCCAAACCGAAGCTCTCCGGTAGATCATGGCCAGCCCTCAGCGCTGCACGTCGCAGCGTAGGGCGGGGGGAATAAATAAATATAAATAAATTGAGGCGGCAGTGAGTCACATTTTGTTTTCCTCTTGATCTTTTTCTATTTTTTTTTTCGCTTTCCTTTCTTCCCCCTCTCCAGAACGTGTCTGATCCCATCGGAGAGGAGGGGAAAGGGCTGGGTGGCGAGCGCGCCAGCGATTCGCCCGGGCGAGGATGGAGGGTTATGGAAAGTGGGTGTGGGAATCGGCACAATCGCTGGCAGGGGACCAGGACAAACAGATGACGACGGGACCCAGGGCTGTGCGGCAGAGCGGGGCTGGGCTGCTGCCTCCTCGCCGGGAGCCTGGCCCTGGGGACCCCAGGGACCCCATGGGACTCGCCCGGGTGCTGGGGGGCCGTGGGGTGGCAGCCGGTGTGCCGGCCCGGCAGCACGCCGATACGATTAACCAACAATTAGCCAAGTGGGGCAGTTAATCCCCAAACAAACAGGGCTCCTCCTGCGCTGCTCGCGCACGGCTCGCTGGCTGCCTTGGCGGGGGGAAGGCGGCTTCAAAGCTGGCGCAGCCAGGAGCCCAGATTTGTTATTCTCTTTCTGTGATCTTTATAACGAGGTCAGGATTTATGAATTGGCTCTTCGGGAGCGCGGGGGAGCATCCCGGGAAGGGCAGAGCCGTCGGGATGGCAATCCAGCCTCCCGCGAGCGGAGCGGAGGCTCGAACAGGGGATGAAGGAGTGAGATGCTAATTGGGGCTGGATGCGGAGCTGCTCAGCCCCGTCCTCGTAGGGGAAGGCTCACGCTTTGGGTTTTCCTCCTCTGCACCAACCCAGGGGCGAGGAGCACTCCTACCCCGGCTCCTAGCGACGTTCAGGCTCATCCTGCCTTCCAACAAAAAGCATGTGAGAAAAAAACCTGTCCAAGAGAAACTTTCCCTCCCATTATTTCTGCGTGGAGGGAGGCCACGGGAGAGCAGGGCAGGGTCCGGCCAGCTCCCAGCACTCCCGGACTCTGGCATTTCCCAGCTCAGCTGCCCGGTTGCATTTTAACTCCACGCCAATCCCTGCACCGGGGCACTGGGTGGCCCCGGACTGCCCCGGCTCGCCCACGCCACCCGGACCCTCTCCCTGCCGGCGCGGCTCCAGACCACCCTCGCTTTTCCCATCACCATCAAGCTGGGGTGTCGTGCCTGAAGGAGGCTGTCAGCCCCCACCATGCCAATCCTTTTTTTTAATTATAAATGTCACATCCCGTTATGCCAACATTGTTATGCCGCTGAATTAAAGCCTGGCGCATCTTCATCCTGTTCTCTCCACCGGGAAAGGAATTAGTGGACATCGAAGAATAAGAGAAAGTCATGGAAGGAGTTCATGGAGGAGAAGCCCACCAAGGTGGGGAGGTCACCTCCGGCTGGGGACGTCCCTGTGCTGCCAAGAGGGGAAGGGCACGGTGGGGAAGGGTCTCTCCCGACCAAGTGTTTTAACAGCAGATTCCCAGGGCAGGGAATGCCTTAGTGCAGGCGATGGTGGGAGGAGACCCCGGCTGCTCATGGGGAGCTTGTGCTCAGGGATGGTCCCCAGCACCCTGCTCTGGGATGGCCCTGCACATCAGGAGGGGAGCTGGGAAATCGAGGATTACAAATATCCTGGCATGCCGCACACACGCTATTGGCCATCCAGCCCTGGGGACGCAACTCCCTGCCCCCCTCCTGCTCCCCAGCACGTCTCGGGGGTGCCTGAGCCCTCTCCTGCTTCACGTCCATGGGCTCAACCCCGAGCTGGGAGAACCACCGTCACCTCGCTGCAGACCGAGGGTTGCATCCCCCAGGGCACGGATGGACCCACGCCAAAGCCCGGCAGAGAAGTCAGAGCTGGTGTCGGATCCCATCACGCCCCAAATCCAGAGAAACCTCCCCTTCCCGCTGGAACCAGACCAGCTTTCCCAACGCCAGACGTTCTCCTCGGCCTTCTGGTGAAGCTTTCTGGTGCTTCCCCGCAGCCCCAGTTCCCGGATCCTCGGGATGACTCAGGGCCCTCGGCTTTTGCTGGGAGCCGGTTTCTCTCCCCTGGCTCAGCTGGAGATGTGGCACAGGTGACCCCGGACCCGAGGCAGCAATGATCCCCAGCATGTCACCGAAACACGGGCACCCCTCGCCTGCAGTCGAACTTTCTGCCCAGCTTTTAATCACCCCGTCGCTTGGCTTTCCATGCGTGCAAACGGCCGGGGATTAACCCGCTGCTCCAGAGCCTCCTGCTCCCCTGCAGGCTCTGGCCCCGTGTCCCAGGACCCCCCATTACCCATCGGTTTAATTTCCTTCAGCTCTCACGGAGTTTCACCGTTCCAGCCTGCGCGTGGAGGTTTGGTAAACAGCATCCCAGCCGCAGGCAGGCTCAGGAGTGGGAAAGGCGCTCTTTTTTCTGCGGGGAACTTCTCTTTAGGGCAGATCCAGAACCCCGGAGTGAGACGAGGAAAAGCAAAACCCAAGGGATTGCTCCAGATCTGCTGGGTTGCACTGACAGGGCTACGAGCACCAAACCTGCACGTTCTTAATGCTGTTTCTCAGCAGCAGACGGTGATGGTCCGTCAGCATCGCCGATGATTTACCCCGATGGCTTTCAGGATTATTAGGGAGCTATTACAGCTTCTTGGTGTGGCCCGGCTTTCTTTTTTCTACATTGCTGTAAATGGGGAAGGCTACCATAAAAATATATTAAAAAATAAATATCAGGCATGGTTGTAATTTAAATTAATGCCTGTCTGATACACCCTAATGCCGCAGGGAAGGACATGCTATAGGGTTATTAAGTAAGCAAAATAAACATAAATCACCTCAGTGTTTGGCTCTTTGCAAGGTTTTTTAATCTAGGAGCATGAAAGCAGCAGAGACAAAATGCTGCACTTAATAACCCCAATGGTTCAGGACCCACACGCTGCAGAGCCCTTCACTGGGCTCCTGCCTCCCTCCTGGAAGCCCACGGATGGTGTTTCCAGTGCCAGAACATCCCATTTCCAAAGAGGGAGGCTCTGCTGGGTGGATTTCCAGGCAGCGACAGATGCCTGCCTGGCTTAGGCGGTGCTGGCACATTCTCTCTGCACCTTCCCCTAACCGTCCAGGTGAGGGGTCCAAGCCTGCGGGGTGGAGGCTGTGATGACACTCGGCTGGTTTTGACACTTCAGCCGAAACAGTTCTGTTGAAAAAGGAGAGGTTTTGTTTTTTTAAAACACCTGTGCTAGAGGCAGAGGGTAGCGCTGGGATGGGGGCAATGGGATGCAGGATGCTGGGCGCCGGCCCCAGATGTGCAGCCCAGCTGCTGCAGGAGGGCACGGCGCTGGGGCTGTGCCAGGACACTCGCAGTGAGGGTATAAGTGATGGATTTGGACGTCCAGGTGGGCTGGTTTGCCCAGAAAGTGCATGAAGGGGTTTTCCCACTACCCCTTCTGCCCTGGGTCCCTGGCAGAGGAGCATCGGGATTCATTTAAGTGAGAAAATTGCACTGGTTGAATAAAAAGGTGATTTAAATCAGCTTATGGAACAGGCTGTCCCTGCTCCGATTACTGTCTGCACCAGCTCTGCTTCGCTTCCGTTCACAGCGTCCGGCAGCCGGAGCTGCAGCCGCAGCCTCAGCAGCAGCGGGCGGTGGGGTGGCTGCACCCCAGCGCACCCAAAAAGACCCTTTTGGAGAGCGTCGCAATCGCGTCCTGCGCGGTTACGCCCCGTCTCCCAGCCCCTGGGCCTCTGTTGTAAACCGGGATGATAAATGATGGATGCGATTGCTAAGAACAACAGGGATGTTGATAGCAACCCCAGGGGCGTGTTAGGAAGCTGCGTGGATGCCGGGCTCGGCGGCTGGCTCGGTGTAATATCCGCGCGGTGTTGCAACCACGGGCGAACTCACGGCGGAGCTGGTTGCCAGATGAATCACCCTGACCCGCTGGCCTGGTGCTGGCCCGTCGAGGGGAGGGCTGGGGTGGGCTTCGTCCCACCCACGGTCCAGCTGGTACCCCCCCGTAAGCCTCCTTGGTGCCGGTGGGATTATGCCGGATGCTGCGTTGCTGGGGTGAGATGTGGCGGTGGGTTTGGAGGAGGAGGAGGAGGAGGAGGAAGGCCAGAGGATGGCTCAGGGGCAGGGGGGGCAGAAGGGGAAGGGCAGTTTTTGCACCTCGCCGAGTTTTCGCTCGCTGGGGCAGGGTGGCACCGCTCAAACACGCCGCTTGCGACACCGCTGTTCCCAGCAGCCGCTGGACCACACCTGCACCGCTCCGCGCGGCTACTGCGCCGCGCCGGGCTTTGGCCCGAGCCTGGTCCTTTGCCGGGAGGTCCACCAGGACCTCCCCCCGTTCACCCCACGGAGCCGGGGGGCAGGTACCCCTCGGTGTCCCCAGTGCTCGCTGGGGCAGCCCCATCACCCCCAGTTCTGACGGGGCATCTGCAAAACGCTGCAGAAACTCCAGGGAAAGGTGCGCTGAGAGGTTTCAAGGCCACGAGCAAAGCCCCCGAGATTTCAACGCGGGGAACAAGCTTGAACTGGCCAGAAAAAAGGCTGGGTAGGTCTGGAAAGGTCTTTTCCATTCCAAGTCTCTGCAGTTCTTGAGAATGGAAAACTTGTTTGTTCTGTGTGCGTGTAGCTTTAAGATGAGCTTGCTTTTCCAGCAGCAGATTTCCGGAGGATTCTTGGAGAAACACCAAATTTTGCCTAATTCAGTCATTTAAAGGCCTGTAGCCCCATTTCTGCGCGGCTGAGAGCGGCGCTCGAGCTGAAACCCTCCCCCGGGGCCAGGCGCAGGCCAGCCGTGAGGATGCACCCACGGGGACGCTCCGCCGGCTGCTTCGCCTTTGGGGACGGGAATTTCATTTGCTGCGGTGGCTGCAAAGCGCCAGCACGTTCCCACCGTCCAACTGTAGTAAATAGTAATAAACACGTCTGTGGGGCACGTGGGCCTGGATATCTCGCGTGGGAACCACACATCCCTCTGCGAGGCATATCCGGGTTGGCAGAGATGCTCTAAGCTTCGGGCTGGTCCAAGGGGAAAGGCTGGTGAGGAGGGCAGGAGCCCGGGGGGTGCTGGCTGCCAGGACGTGCCATGGCTGCTCTCGGGCACGACGGGAGGCTCTTACGGGTGAAAATACAGCCCCGTCACCTCGTGTTGTGCTGCAAGGAGCGCAGAAAAACCTGATGTTTTCCAGCTTCCCCCCAAAAAAGCATCCCCTCCCGACTCTCCAGGGTGGGCTTGCATTTCCGAGCGAGTTTTTGCGCTGCTGATGGGATGGAAAGGCCAGGTCCACACTGAAGCACCAGCAACAACCACGGCTGAAAGCTCCAGGCATGACACCAGGGCACGAACCCAGATTTTGGGGGTGATACCCCGCAGTGACCACCGCTAGGTCCCGGCGGGTGGGGAGGTGGGATGCTGCATGCCTGGCTCCCCTGGCTGCTACGGGGATGCTGCAGCCCACCCTGGCAGCCAAGCCCCGGCGTGGGGGGGGACCTCGGGGCAGGAGGGTGGCCGTGGGTGCGTGCACGCACGCTGCAAACCTCCCCTGCAAATTCCTCCTCCCTGGGGTGTTTGATCCCCATCCCAGGTACCTTTCTGGGCGCGGGGGTGGATCAAAGCCCGCGCGTGCCAGCCCTGCTGCCGCTCTGGGCCAACTTGGCTATTTCGGCTTCACTAATCTGATGGGAGCACTGGGGAAGGAGCCTGGGGTGGGGGGGTGTGTGTGTGTGTGATTTCTTTTCTTCAATTTTAAAAAAAAATTAGTTTGCTTCCTCCTTCCCTTGGCCAAAATCTCTCCCTTTTGCATCTGGTGACGACAGCCCCGGTGGGGACTGGCTGGGAGGGGAACATGCTGTCTGGCCCCCACCAGCGCATCCGGGCTGCTGTGGGCTCGACCTCGCCGTCCTCCCCTCCAGAGCCGCTTCCTGACGGCGGGGCTTGGCAGCGTGTGGAGGGAGAGTCCAGAGCTGCCCCTGGGACGGGAGAAACTCCAACAGGAAACATCCTTTGCTGGAGCAGTGCTCGCTCTTCCCCCCGCTTCCCTCTTGCTGGTTATTTTTTTCGGGGAGGGGGATGTTCTTGAAGGATGAGAGCATTGGGACGCTCTGGAGCCCTTTGCATTGATTTAGATGATGAGAAAGAGCCCGGCGCGCCTTCTCACCAGCGGTTTTTGGCTGCCTAACATCCTACAGCCCCTAGCTCAAGACAGACCCGCAGCGGAGCTGCTGACCCCCCGCCAGTAGACCTGCACCCCAGCAGGCAGAGGTGCAGGCAGAGGTGCAGGCAGAGGTCTGGCATGGCCCATCCCGAGGCTGAGGGGTTAACGGCGGCGGCGTTGCTCTCACAGCGTTGTGGCTGCCAAGGCTGCTCCGGCGGTGCCATGGACTTCCCGTTCTTCCATAAAAGTCCACCGGATCCGGGCTCCCACGGGATGCTCTCGGCGCGGGAAGGAGGGGGCCGAGCCGCCCTACCTGGGGCGCGTGGAGCGCCGGGGGCTGTTTGTGCAATGTCCCGTGTGCCTCCCAAAAATAAAACCACCTTGGAGCCAGTGCTCGCCCTGCTCCCTACCCCGGCTCGGGCTCCAGCAGGGGAAAACTCATTTTTTTCTGTCTTTCGGGGGCGGTAAGGCGTGCGGCGGCCTCGTTTCATCCCCGCTGGGTGAGGATGAGGGGAAAGTCAGGAGGCGACGGCGAGGCCGGGGCTGGAGCGCAGACACGTGCTGCTGCTCGTAGTGTTTCGTCATCGCTCAAACAACCCTGGTCTTGGCCGGGCTGGGGCTTAGACCCACAGCTCCCTGTGCTGGGGGGCAAAGGCAGCGGAGAGGTGAGGAGGGCAGAGAGGGGAAGAGGAGGGGTGTCCCCCCAGGAATGCTCATGGGTGCTCTGGAGGGTATTTCTGCACTGTCTCCTTGCCACTGGCAATGGGACAGTCCCCTCCCAGCCCCAACAATAGTTCCCCACCCAGCCCCAATTATTTTGGGCTGCTTGTGGGTGGCGGTGCAAAAATAAAGACCAAGAGGTTCCTTCCCAGCCCTCTTCCCAAACCAAGGGGTCAAAAATACATCTCCCCAGGTACTGGGACGCAGCAGAATTGGTGACACAAGCCAAAGAGCTGCTGTTACCCACAGGGATGCTGGAGCTGGCCCCACGCCGGCAGCGCCGCCTGGTTTGGGTTCAAACCCCACAGATTTAGGAGCGATCCACATCCTAACTGCTCCCCAGCCCATCACCAGGGCCACTGCAGGGAGCCCAAGCAGGTCCCTATGTTTGGGCGCAAGGCAGGGTGGGTGGGGGTCCTACGCCCCCCAACCAGCTCATGACCTCTCTGGCTTATGGGAGCCCCGTATCAGTTAGAGCAGCAGACAAGATGTCATCACCCCCAAGAAGCTGGGGCTTGCATCAGAAGTGTCTTGCAACGAAGAAAGCCAAATTTTTCCAGGAGAGGCACGCACACTCGCTCGCTCGCTCGCTCTCACACACACACACACAGAGCTGCGGTAATTAACTTAATAGGTTTCTTACAGAATGCCCCGTGAGTGATGCTCAACATATTCAAGTGTTGACAAGACGGCGCTGAACCCGACGCCTACACAACGGGCAAACCAGGCACCGAGCGCAGACACACCTTCATTGTCTGAAACTTGTAGTAAAACTCCAAACCCGCCCTTGTGCAATGGGGAGCCGAGCAGATGGGGCCGCGTAACCCTTCGCCTGCCGGCAGCAGAGCTCGGCAGGACGTGCCGGGGTCATCCCCAAGAGGGAAAAATGAATTTCTAGGTGTCTGGAACAGGCTAGAAGCTCCTCAGCGGTTTCCATACACACGTTTGGGATGAGCTGCCAATGGGTTTTAGCCCACCTGGACCATTCACTGGGCACTGAAATAAATCTGCAACTTTTCACTCATCTATAAAAGTGAAATTTACCCTTAGAAATTCGCTGTACATCTGGGGGAGGTGAACATGGTGCTGTCCTCTAGATTTGCTCCAGCTCAATATTTGGGCACAAAAAGGGGCTGAGCATCCCCTGGCACTGCTGGCTGGTCCCTCTCCACATCTCACCCGGATCTGCCCAGTTCCCAGAGGAGCCGTTCCCTTCCCTCCTGCCTCAGGAAACTCTTTCCTATAAAAGGCCACAATTTTGGCTACTCCGCGCTTGATACCGCGGGCGGCCTCAGCCCCTCCGGTGAGGAAAGCCAAGTCATGTCACTGCAGCACCATGGTCTGACACGGGACAAAACGCCCTTCCAAAAAGTTAACCTCACCCGCAGTCACCCGAGGAAAAAGAAGAGAAAAAAAATCCCTGGAAGAGGGATTAATAGGGAAACCTGTTTGATGGAGAAGTTTTGTAAGAGGCAGCAGAGAGCCGTCTCCTGCTGACTCGGGGTGGGATCTTGACTCAGGAAAATTGCTTAAGAAAGGGTGGTCGTTCGTACAGGTTTCGCCAGGTTGGGAAACGCTCTCCCAGCGGCTGGGACCCGCGTTGTACAACACGTGGAGCAATCCCCAGCGCTGTCATCATGATGCTAATGAGCTCCCAAACCCGTCGGGCTCACTCGGTGTCCCTCCGGGCCGGCTGGGGCTCTCCGCAGCTGCACCCTCTCGCTATCGTGCGGGGATCAGCTCTGGCAGGCTCTGGGGGGAAAGTCTTTCAGCGGATGCTGGTGATGCTCCACGAGCCTCCCAGCACCTGCTGGAGCAGGCAACGGGCTCATTCCAACATGTCACATCGGCTGGAAGCGTTTCAGCCGGGTCAGAGGAAGGGAGGGCTGGCCTGCAGCAGGGAGACCAGGGTTGGGTGGCTCCATCCCCCTGCACGCTGCAACCTCGGGGCAGGCACGAGGTGCTGCAGGGATGCAGGAGCTGTGGTTATTCCTATTTTAAAGAGATGCAAAAGGCATTTCAAAGATTTTGGTCAACTGAGTAAAAGCATCAGAACCTCAGGCACAGCTATTTTAGGGGACTTTTCCACCGGGAGCACGCAGAGCTCATCCAAAGGGCACGGATGCTGCAGCGGCAGCCGATGCTGCTCATGGCAGAAGAGACCTGGGCTGCAGGGAACCAAATTCATGGGGCTACAGTGCACAGGAATGAAGGATTTAGCTGGGAATTAAAGGGTTACCTGTGTGTTGCAGATGGAGGCTTAAAGATTTTACAAACATATTGGATTTACAGCTCCCCGAAATTTCGACATGGTTGGATTTACCCCGCCAGGGAGGATTTTACCCGGGTCGGGATGGTTCCCCTGACGAAACGCATGCCAGTGGGAACGGCGGTGAGAGCTGGAGCCCAGGCTCTGGGCACAGCCATGTGGCATCCAAAATCAACCCCAAACCCTGCGAAGAACCTGCCTGGGCTCCTGCAGGGATGGAGCTGAGTGGGGCCAAACCCGACAACAAGCCTTGCCCACCCATGCAATGCAAAGCCACCAATTCAGCGTTCAGTGCAGAAGGGTCTTTGCACTAAGGTCTCTTTTCTCTCCCCAAAAAGCTCAGTAGTACCCAGGAAATTTTGTGGGAGTCGGAGCATCCCTTCCACCAGCACCTCCACCAGCAATGGGTGCTGGGGGGGGCTTCCCTTGGTCCTTAAAGCTCATAATCGAGTGCAGACCCGGGGAAGGCTGTGGGGCAGCAAAGGCAGCAAGTCCTGCACACCCAGCAGCACCTTCCCGAGAGCTCTGCAGGGTGAAAGCCCGGCACGACGCAAGGAAAACACATCCCCAACACCCTGCAAAGCCGGGTCTACGCCGGCTGCACGCCGGCCCGCTATCAACTGCCCATCAGGGAATGCACGACGAGCAGTGGCAGCCTGTTGCATGCATCCCGCAAACGACCCGCGAGCAGGGCCAGTCAGAGGTGCAGGAGCTGTGCAATGCCCAGCCTGGGGCTAGCAGGCTCACCCACACGCTGGGAACGGGAGCTCTTGCTTGCAGCCCGCTGCGAGGACGAGCCCCGATGGCAGAGCGATAAGGCTGCCCTTACGTAAGGCTCGGGGTTGCGTGGAGGATGTGCGGCGGGAGCAGACTTGCTCCAGCCCTGGGCTGCCTGCAGCGCGGCCGGCCCAGCCCGGTCGGTGCCGATAGCCCCTGGATGGGTCTGATCCCGCGTGCCACGGTGGGACACGCAGCACTGTGCGCTGGCAGAGCCAGGGGAAGATCTAGGGCTCTGGTCGCCTGGGCTGATGGTCCTCTCCCCATCCCAGTCCGGCTGCTCCCTTCCCACTCCTTTGGTACAGAGAGGTGCAAAATAGGTTGTTGTTCGCGAGGGCGCTGGTGATTATTAATAATAACTCAGCTCCTTTGTGCTCCAGTTTCCTCAGCGCTCTGGCAGCGTGCCACCAGGGCCCGGTGATTTAGTGCAACATAATTATTCCCGGCGTTTCATCACCTCTTGTTTTTGATGTCTGTGTCTCTGTCAGTGCCTCACCTTCATGACTAAGAGAGCTGGGGAAACAAACCGGTGGAAAATGGGGAGAAAGGGGGAAAAAACCCAAACTGGAGTGTGTGGAGCTGCTGCTCGACGGGCAGGCAGGAAGGTGGCCCGTGATGCTCAGGGCCGTGCATGGGGATGCGGGAGGCTCTCACCCCAAACCACCCATGGTTTCAAGCCTTGGCTGTTGCTCCCAGCAGCAGAGTGAGCAACAGTCCGTGTCTGCTGCTTGTCAAATGGAAAGGGCAGCGCTGGACCTCACCTGCCCCTTAAACACCTCCACGGGGGAGCGAGTGGCTGCCCCGGCCCCGGGAAGTGTTGGATTTACTGGATTTGCCCACGAGAGCAAATGGCAGATGGAAGCCGGTAATAGGATTCCCGTGGCTCCCAGTCCTCCATCCCTGCCGTAGATGCCAGGCTTGGAGGACCACGAGCAGAGCCAGGACCTGCTCCCGGAACAGTGCTTTGAGTCCGCCTTGCCCCCCGGCACCCAGCGAGGGGACATCTGAGGGTGACACAGGCAGGATGCAGGGATGCGCACGGGGACCAAGCTGCCCCAGGGAAGGAGAGTCGGGGCCGGCAGCCCACGGGCAGCGTGGGGAGCACGGTGCGGGCGTGGGGCTGGATGGGGGACGAGTGCTGCACAGCGCTGCCCCCAATCTGCTGGATTTCCCTGAGCAGATAAAGCCGGGGGCAGGCAGGGTGAGGCGGCCGCCGTCATCTGCCAGATGCTTTACCCAGGACAGAGAGTGGAAAGAGTCTCTTTGACCGGCTAAAGAGCCACTTCGGAGTGCAGTAAGGGTGTCTCAGCTGGGTGTCCCACCCGCTGCCCATCCCTCACCCCCATGCTGGTGCCACAGAGGATGGCTGCGACGGCTGGCGCACCCCCCCGGGTGGGAGCTGCTGATCACATCGATAAAGCGAGAACAGTGGCGAACCAACGGGGCTTTGCACGGGGTAAAGCCACTGCGCTAAGCTAAACTCCGTTTTAAACAGCAGTATTTCCTTTTCCTATAGTATTTTCCATCCATTCATTTCCAAGCATGTTAGAAAAGTGGGTGGGTGTCAGTAACTACATTTTATAGGTGCAGAAGCGCTAGTTCAGCATGTTCAGTCACTAAACTGGTGTCAGCGCTGGGATTAAAGCACCTTCTTCCTGCACTGGCAGGTGCCTGGTCCCATCCCCAGCCCTGCGTGCATCGCCGAGCCCGTGTGCCGGTGGGAATATCCCTGACTGTGCCAGGAGAGAGTGGGGGTCCCCCACCCTATCCTGCCGAGGGGCTCGGCCAGCTCATTAGGCTGGGACACTTCTGTGTTCAATGAGGGACGGCAGCTTCGCTCTTCCAAAGGGAGCAGCAAGGCAGGGCTCGGCAGCCGGGCGGAATCCAGCTGAGTATCCCTGTCTGCTTGGGAGAGCACCTGCGGGATGCGGGATGGGATACAGGACCGGGATACAGGGCTGGGATGTAGCACTGAGATGCAGGGCTGGGATGCAGGGCTGGGATGCAGGGTTGGGATGTAGGGCTGGGATGTAGGGCTGGGATGCAGGGCTGGGATGCAGGGTTGGGATATAGGGCTGGGTTGTAGCACTGGGATGCAGGGCTGGGATGCAGGCCAGAATGCTGGCTGGGATGCTCACGCTTTGGGGGGCAGCAGGCCAGCTCAGCAGGTGCCCAGCCAGAGTGGAGGATGCTCCAGGGGCCAGCCAGACTCCAGCAGAGCCAAGGAGGTGGAGAGCCATGGGGCCAGGCTGGCTCAGCATCCCCGGGAGGGCACCCAGCAGCAGGGGAAACCCAGGCTCCACTCCAGGCCACGCCAAACTCAACGAAGCGCCAGCAAACTGGGGAGCGGGGGATGAGCAAGCCAGGAATTTTCATTAAAGGGGGAGGGAAAAAAAAAAAAAAAGTCTTTCCAGTATTTCCCTCTGTGTCTTTGGCCTGGTGCAGCCCTTCTGCTCACTGCTCTGTTTATACATGATAGACAACTAATTAACATCCAAGCCTCTTGAAAGGTCTTTTCAGAGGTAATGTACTGACAGAGGATGTCAGTAAGGAGCAGTGATTTGTCTAAGCAGTGATCACATTGTTTCAGACTGAATGAGGTGAATATTAAACTGCTTTAAATGCACTCTTCATAAAGCACTAATTACATACTCCCGGGGGAGTACGGGCAAGGAATACTAAACAGCAGAAAAGTCAACAGAGTGCTTTTTATAGTATGTTGCTGGGTTCTGTGTTTTTCTGTCTTTCTTTCTCTCGCGCGCTCGCTCTCGCGCTCACCCTCTCTCTCTCTTACAGTAAAATCACGGCGCGCTGAAGAATACACATTTATAGCACAATGGTTCACGTCTAATTATATGGCAATCATTAGCTTTAACCTGAGTGTATTATATTTTCTTTGATATATCGTGCCCCCCGGCATCGCTTTGCATAGAACACTTCCAATGGCATTTTCTCCCCTCCCTTGAAAAAATGTGCTTTTTCCATCATTAGCATTTGCTTATAATTATTTTTTTTCTCTTTTCCCTAAACAAAAAAATTTAAATTGGCAGGAATAAAAGGGGCAAGGAGGGGAGAAGGAGAAATCCGTTTAATCAAAGTAAGAATCTGTTCCCTCCCTCCCGGAATCGTGCACTTTGTTATTACCAAGGTAACTCCACTGGGTTTTTAAAGAGAAAAGGAAACACAGAATGGGCCGGTAATGAATTCCTGCAGATCCTGCCGCACTCCTGGCCCGGCTCAGCCTGACATCCTGATGGGGTGAACCACCACTCCATGCATTATTTATTTCTTTAATAGCACCACACGGCAGCGGGGGGAGATCGAAGGAACCACAAACCCAATCCTCCCTGCACGGAAAACCTCGAGATCCTCTAAGAGGAAAAAAACCCCAAAGAGCAGCATGTGGCCGGGTCCAGCATCCTCGAGGAACCTGCTGCTTCCTCCTGGGCAGCACGCGAGAGCACGGTGGGACGGTGACCATGACCCCCAAACAGAGAGGGTGAAGCTCAAAGGGGTAGCGTCTGGCTCAAAGGGATGGGGTACAGCTCAAATACATGGGGTATGGCTCAAATATACAGAGTACAGGTCAAAGGGATGGGGTATGGCTCAAAGGGATGGGGTCTGGCTCAAAGGGATGGGGTACAGCTCGAAGGGATGGGGTACGACTCAAATACATGGGGTCTGGCTCAAAGGGATGGGGTACAGCTCAAGTGCCCATGGCACAGCTCCGAGAAGAGGGTACGGTTCAAGGGCTTCATGACCATGGCAGTGCCAGGATGGGCAGTGTTCCTCCAGCCCATTGACACCTCTGTCACCGGTGGTCCCCAGCCAGCCCCTGCGGTGTCGGTCCCACCCGCCACCTCCCAGCACGCCCCACCGCTCCTGCCCCAGCTAAACCCATCACACGAGGCCTCGGATGCGCCAGCCGTGCCCAAAGCGTCCTGTCCCCGGGATCAGTCATCACGGCGTACGGCACGAAGCACCCACGTGACGTGGCCAGGAGCCTCGTGCAGAGCGGGTGAGCCCGGAGCTGGCTGGGACCACGCGCTGCCTTCCTTCGAGGTGCAAACTTCCCGGCGAAGGAAGAGTCATGCAGCCCTTAGATTTTTTTTTCCTTTAAAGAACATGAAAGAATCTGATAATTACTTCTATCTACCACCCAACTGTACTAATTACCAACCTATTTCTTCACAGTATGACAGACACAGGCTCTCCAAAACACATAGAGATAAATTAGCACTAATTGGTTTTCCTCTGGCTGTTTGAATTAGTATTTAAAGCTCCAATTACAAAGCAGAATAATTACTATTAATGTCCTGTCGCAGTACAAAAGGCAGATATCTCACGAACGAGTCCAGGTGTATTATTACACCGATTATAGAATATTTAACCTGGCTCATTAAGACAAAGACATGGGGAAACTTGAGAAAAAATTACAAGAAAGGGGAAGAAAACCGCAGATGGCGGCAGGTCCCTGCAGGGGATGGGGAGGGGGGCTTTGAAACCTGGGATGAGAGAGGTACGAGGAGAAGGAGCGAGGGAGAAAGAGCAAGAAAAGGGGAAGGCGGGGGATGAGAAAAGAGCAATTCAGTCAGAAACCAGAGGAGATACTGCGGGATGAGGGGCAAGAGAAACCCCGCGCTCGCTGGCAGAGCCCAGCAGCACAAAAGGTACGACCCACTGACCTGGTGATCCCCGCGGTGGTCCCGATTCAGGACGGTCAGGCAGGAGCATCCTGAACCAGGATGAGCATCCCCCTCGGGGGCAGCCCAGTGCCTGGCCCTGCCCAGCCGTCGCACCCAGCAACCGCGGGCTCCCAAACACCTCGAGAGGCTGGTGGGTGCCTGCACCCACGTGTGCTCCAGCTGGGAACACGCAGCCCCATCCCTTTGCTTCCCAGGACAAAGGGCGAGGGGCTGGCTGGTCTTGGGGTTTGAGCCATGCCACGCCGCCGTGGGGCCGGTGTCACCCTCTGCCTTTGTACCCGGGTGCTCCTGGGCCTTGGATTGGGAGAACACGGGGCGCCCCCTCCTTGTCCCGTGTCAGCCACTGGTTTCAGCCATCCCTGGAAAATCGGAACCGGGGGGCTCCTCCGGGCACAGTGATTGGTGCCTCCAGCTCATCTGCTGCCCGCAATGGGGGCACCTTGCAGGGAGGGCTTCAGGTCCTGCATGCCCATCAGCTCTGTGGCAGCACTTGATGCCACGGGGTTATATCCCACGCTGGCCAGGACAGCGCAGGGAGGGAGGGAGAGTAATTTTTTGGGAGTGGGGACAGTGGCCTTCCCTCCTGGGAGGCTCCAGGGTTTGCAAACGGGGGGCTCGGCCACCTCCGTGCCAGACATTCTGCCTGCTCTCCCCAACCATTAGGCAACGCTTCACCCGGCGTTTCATCACTCGGGCACCGGCAGGGCAAGGTGGAGGCGGGCAGACCGGCAGTGCCCTCTGCTGCTTTCGGTCCCCTGCTACCAGCCTGGGACCATGGTGGGGTCCCCACCATCCCAGGGGGGGTCTCTCTCCGGCAGCTCCACCCATGCTGGTCCAGCGAGGGTTGTGCCTCCGCGGTGCAGCGGACGATGGGCAACGGGCATCTCCCCTGGCATGACAGGCTCTGCCCAGGCACCCTCCCACAGCATTGCCGTCACTGAGAGGGCACCTTGGGGTGCGGGGTGGGCAGCATCGAGAGGGCAACCTCCTCCCGCGGTCGGGGGGGCCCGTGGGTGTGCGGCAAAGCGGGGAGGACAGGGAGGGATTTCTTTTTAAGAGCTAAGGTGGGTGGCGTGCGGGGATGCCAGCTGGCGATGGGCTATATTTCTACTGACAAGGCTTTACCCTGTAGGTGTGAGGAATTCCAATTAAATATTCAGCCTATTTGTCTGTGTGTGGGAGAGGGTTTGCTGTGCAGGAGGAAAGCCTCACATTCAGCTCCGTCGCTAACCATTAAGAGAGAAATTAGCTCAGTTCATCAAGGGAAGCCAGCAGAGGGTTTTCCTCGCTCTCCTACCTTGTTCCGGCCCTCGCTCAGACACAGCGGGGAATAAAACCATCGCGACTGGCAGGGGAGAGCCGAGCCGGCCGGCTGCGCCTGCCCGCAGAGGCAGAAGCGGATCCCAAACCTGGGAAAAGCCTTTTTTTCCCGCACGCCAGAAGGACGCGAACCCGCCTCAGCCCATCCCAGAGGCTGCCGAGCGAGATCGATGCCTGGGGAGCGGGGTTGGAGGGGCGCGGGTGCTGCCGATTTAATTGCTCTCGCATTTACCGGCCACCTCATCTCCAAGTCATTTACAACGCACTAATTAATCGGCGAGAACCGAAAGCCCTCGCGTTGAGATGATCTTTTGAAGCCTGTCCCGCAAGAGTCGATGCTTTATCGACGACGGGCCCTTTCACTGGGCTAGATGGGATCGATGGGGCTTCAACGATCGTCCCTGCCCACGCGTGGGTGTTCGGGGTCGGGCTCGAGGCAGTGCTGGGTTGCAAATCCCCTGGGTGCACCCGTACCACTGACTGGCGGAGAGATCGGGGTGAAAAAGTGGCATTTTGGCACCAGGGATGCTCCTTCGCGCAGCGCCGGAGCGAGGGCAGATGGGGCAGGATGGGGCCGGATCCTGCGCTGGCCACAGCACCGATGCGGGGGGGTTTGGGACAGAACTATTTCAAAAAAAAAAGAGAGGGAAAAAAAGCCACCATGGAGCTGATTTTGCCATTTTCCGGAACTTGACGTGTTTTTGCCCTTTTGAAATAACTTTCCGTCTCTGAATACCCAAATTTTAAATAGAAGCCAAAATGACAAGAGTGAAAAAAAGAAGGATTTTTCATGAAGCCACAAACGATATCCTGTTTCCCTCCCGCACAGCGCCTCTGTTTTGGGGAAGACAAGTCGTTCCTGATGGGAACGAAGCCATCATTTCCCTCTCCTGAGTAAGACAAACCTCCCGGCTCCCCCCGGCCATGGGCAGCATCGGGGGCTCACCTCCTGGTACCCACTCACTGCATTTTAAGACGTCTGAAAGTTGAGCCCAAGCATCTTTTGGAGGAAGGTGAAGCTGTAGGTGATGGGTGATGGGGTCGTACCAAGCAGGGGGACACAGGCATCCCCACCTGCGGGGGTCCCGATGGTGCACCCGGCTGATCAAACCAACCCCACGGTGTGTGGCCTCACCGGAGTGAGAAACTGGCATCAATCAGCTTGAAATCCTCACCGCACATTTCACACAGAAAAACTAATCCTTTGGTCTAACTCCAGCCCTGCCACCTCCGGGCGAGCTCACCCAGCCGCGGGGGCTGGCGTGGGGTCAGCCCTCCCACCCCGGGTATGTGTTTGCTGGTGACTTCCCTCACACATCGAGGGGTCCAAAAGTGATTAGGGAGCAAAAGTCACGGCCAGGTCCCAGGGGATGCTCCCTGCCACGCTGAGCCTTCCTCCTGCTCCCCGTACAAGGCGTGCTGGAGCCTCATGGGGTTCCTTAACCATTGCCACACCTTTGGCTTTGCTGTCAGCTTTACGGGGCAGAAAGCAACTTTTCTGGGACCGAGCATCCCCACCGAGGAGCAGAACCCCCTCAAGGAGGATGCTCTGCCGGCTGCATCCGCAGGTTTGGTGTTGGGATTGCCACATATATATATATATATATAAAATATTTTTTGTTTCCTTCCCTTTCTTTTAAAATCAGAAGCCAGAAACTCCATAGCAACCCGCAGCTCCCAGGGTCTGACTCCAGCGCTTTGATCGCGCTGTCACTTCGTTTAAGGCTACACCCCGGTAGGTGTGAGGAACTCCAATTAAGCATTCCGCTGGCTTGCTGTGTGGGGGGACAGGCTCTGCTGTGGAGGAGGGAAGCCTCGGCGCTATCGCGGTGACTAATCGCTCAGACACCGGTTGTCTGTGGCACCAGGGGAGGGCAGGGAGAGGGTTTTCCTTCACTGTGCAGCTGCCTCTGCATTCCCTTTTCGGGAGATATTGCGGCTCCCCGCCGGGCTCGGGGGCTCCCAGGCGGAAGCTGGAAAGATCCCAAGCATCTTCCCGGCGCGGCTGGGGCTCTGCCGAGATGCCACTGCAGATCTCACTGCCACAGCCCCGGGTCTTTGCTGCTCCCCTTTGCACAGCCCGGGGCTCACAATTTCAGAGGGAAACCAGATTCCTGAGGTTTGAAGGTTCGTGTTTGTGCCTCTCGCATCCCCTCGCCACGGAGGAGCAGCTGGGGCCTCTGCCCTGCCCATGCTTTTATGCCCTTTGGATGAGCATCCCTAAATTTGGGTGAGCACCATTAAATCTGGATGCCCAGCCCCAAACCCAGCATCTTGGTCCTGCCTGAGTTCCCCGGGGCAGCAGAGCAGAGGATCCCACCCTCGGCCACAAGCCCAGCCCTGGCCCTGGCAGAGCTGTGCCGGATCAGCCATTGCCACGAGCACCACCGTGAGCCCCACTGTGAAGTTTGCGGCATCATTTCCCTCATCCTCCCCTTCCCTGTAGGATCAACCCAGCTCCACGCGCTCGTCTGGCTGATGGTGATGCCATGGGGCACAGCATCCCACAGAGCACCCCAAAACTCTCCCCTCGGCCGGAGCAAGGACGTTTTCCTCGGCCGCAGCACCAGCTCCCTGGGGGACCGCGGCTGAGGGGGATGCGGGTGCGGTCGCTGCCCCGGAGGTGATGCCTCACCCCAGCGAGGGCACCGGGAGCAGCCTGTTAAGCACCTGCCTGAGCAAGGGCAAGAGGCAAGAGGCAAGAGGCAGCCGGCGCGGCTTCGCCCCCGCTCCCCGGGGAGGCGAGAAGGGGGCCGGCAGCCGCCCCCCGCCACCGCCGTGGGCAGCAGCAGGATGTGCTGTCCCTCCCCTGCACTTCCCAGCGAGCGCTTTACATAACTTCTGCTGCTTAGTCACAGCTTCGGCTCTTTTTTTTCCCCCCTTTTTATTTATTTTTTTTTTTTTTGGAGCGATTTTCTCAGCCGCATCAGAGCGCGAGTCATTTCGGCAAGGGAAGTCCCTTCCTTTCTTGCGTTCCCTTGGTAACTGCACAAATTTGCTTTTCAAATGATTCATGACTGGGGTGCTGTAGGAGTTCCCTCCTCCAACACAAATCGCTCCCACACACCACACATGCCCGATTAATCATTGATTAGCGGCTCTTCCGCGAAGGCAGCACCGGCGAGCGCGCGGGCCCCGGCCGGCACCGCGAGGGTCCCCGGATGCTGGCGGGGGACGCGGACCAGAGTTTGCAGGAAAGCCCATCCCTGGGACGTACGAGATATCCCCGGGGTGGCAGGGATGCTAAGTGCTCTCCATAGGACCAGCGATGAGAACGGAGCTCGGCTCCGGCCAATGGTGCTGGGGAAACCTGCCCCGAACTCCCAGTTGCATCAGCACAACTTTATCCTTGATCTAACTTTGATTTCCCCCCACAACAGCCTTGGAGAAAGTGCTGAGGGAAACCTGGCATGCTGCAGGGTCAGCCAGCACCGCGGCCAGCCCAGGGGGAGAAAAGGGCCAGAAAAGTCCTTTTCTGGACCCGTGGCGAGCGAGACGCAGCGAGGCAGAGCATCAGCACGGGTGCAGTGGGGCCACGATGCGCCTCTGCGCACCAAGAGCTGACCGCGGCTCGGGATGGAGCCGGTGAGCACCGGGCTGCCGGCAGCGTCTCAGCTGGAAAATAAAATTAATCTGCATAACATCTCCATACCGTTTTGGTACGTTCTATCTGATTTATTCTCTCCTCGTTAAGAGGAGATAATTAACAAACCATCGTTTAAATAAACAGCAGCGAGAGTGTTTGTAACCTCCGCTTTATTGAATTGTGACAAATTATTAGCCTTTGCCTGTTAAATGAAATAGAAGCATCGAGGAAAAACACCTGAATTCCCATCTGCGTAACGACGGTACCTGCCACGGAGACGGAGGCAGAGGGACCAATTCATGGGGCAGCTCCCAGCGAGCGCGACATGACAACATCTCAAATAACCCCCAACCCAGGAGGCTTCTGGATGCTTTAGCCCCGCGGCTTCACCCTAAATCCATCCTTACGCGACGGCAGGGCCCGAGCAAAGCTGAGAGCATCTGCAGGACGGGGCTGGGCTGAGCGGAAAAAACTGCGAGGAGCTGCTGCCGCAGCCCCTGCTTCCCAGTGCCTCTTTGGAGCCGTCGTAAGCATCTCGCTCCTCGTGGATCCTTGGCAATATAATGATAATAATCATTTAACGCACGTCTGCGCAGAGCCTGTCATCCCGAGCGCAGCCCCCAGCGCTTTGCTCGGCATCGCGTGTGCCCAGAGCAGGGCGGAGGAGGAGGAGGATGGCTCCGTGGGGAGGGGCGAGGGCAGGGAACTAGACGTGTCGGGGTACCCAGCGCTTCCCCCGCTCCTCCCGGTCCCAAGGGGTGCTCGGTCCCCGCGACAGAGCCCCGTCCCCGCTGCACCAGCCGGGCTGTGGGGTGCCCGTTCCCCAAGACCCAGCCGCCCCCTTGCAGGTTCCCCCGTGTGCTCTCAGCACTTGCTGCGCCCCAGCGGGAATTGCTCAGTGGCAGCTCTTCGGGGGGGTTGGAGTGTAATTACCTGGCAGCACTAATTACAAGGCAGGCGAGAATAAGCCCCAGCAGCAGCTCCGTGAGAGCCCAGCAGCAGCTCGCGCGAAGCCCGGCGTTGCAGGGACGTGGCGCTGGGTCCACCCCTCCCGCACATCGGGGGTTTGCAGCCTGGGTGCCCCCCAGGCAGAGCACGAGAAGGGACGGAGCATCCCAGGACGGACAGACCACGGTGGCAAAGGGTGGTGCAAGGCCGGGCTGCTCCATCCCAAACCCCGACGGCGGAGCAGGCGCCGAGGTTCGCCGGAGCCGTGCTGTTGCACCAAGAGTGGAAAAAGAAATGCGAGGCAGGGGCTTTTCCCTGCGCCGCGGCAGCCTCGGGGATGTGCCCCATGCCCGCGATGGCCTCGTGCAAACACACACGCTTGTTCCAGCATTTCATCGCACGCCCGCTCACCGATCCCATCGCTGGTGACTAAAGGTAACACAAACACTTTGCGCTTTAAAACACGTTGCATCTCTGATTTCTTTACATCGTTCCTGCACCCTTGTTTTAAAACAATTAGCCAAAAAGCCCTTTTCCTCTGATATTTGCAGAGAGCCTGACAGTAACAGCAATTAAGCCCCATCTGTTTGCAGAGCTTGAATACGAGCGGTTGACACTCAGCTTGGGATAGTGCTCACGGGAAACCTGCTCGACACAAACCTCAGCAGGAACACGCGTGCCCCGAGGGCTGGCGCCGGGTCCTGGCAAACCTGGCACTGCCGAGGCTCCCATCAGCGTTTTGGGGAGGGCTCAACTTTGCCATGTGCCTGTGGAGGACCAGAGAAGCTCGAAGTGCAAAGAAATCGACACCCGAGAAGCAACCTCTTATGCTTATTTTGATTTTCCTTCGGGTTTTTTTTTTTTCTTTTATTAATAAAAGCTTCATTAACCAGCAGCGACAGAAACTCACACCAGGGAGCTGACTATTCTGAGGAGCCAAGTCATCAATTAAAACATTTCTCTCTGTTCTTTCCCTTTCAAACCCTCCATTTAATCGCCAGAAAGCGGAGCGGAGAGGGCTCCAGAGAGGAGGCACCATACCACGGCACCGGGAGTACCCCTGCCCCGTGCCCCGCTGCGCCGCGCGGTGGGCACCGGCGATCCCACGGGGTCACGGATCCGTATGGCAGCCTGGGGACCGCGGGTGCTGGGTGGTGACAGGATCAGGTGGGGACACCTGCCCCGGCACTCCAGCATCTCCCAGAACAGGGATCCCTCCTGCCTGCAGGATACGCCAAAGAGGATTTTTTTGTTCCCCACTCGCATCAATTAACCCATTAAAACCATCGCCTGTCCCAAGGGCCGGAGCTGGCACTGCTGGGATGCTGCAAAAGCATCCCCAGCGCGTCCGCACGGCGCTTCGCCCAGCAGCGATAACAGCACCCGGCTGCTCGCTCTTATTTTTCAGAAATCCGAGCGTTTTGGCTCAGCTCGACCCCCCCCGCCACGTGCTGCCGTGGAAAAGTTTCCTTCAGAGCACGTGCTCTGGTGTCCCTCTGGGATGGGGACGGGGACGTCCGCTGGGGCGGGGTGCGGGGGAGCAGCCGGCCCCCCGCAGCTCCCGTCCCCGCCTCTAATCGTGCCCAAATCTCCTAACTTTTAAGGTTAATAAAGCCCTTTTTTGCTTAAGATAGCACCTGTTTCTATGGTGACACTTTGCAACCCAGAGCCTGTTTATCAGCCGGCGAGGAGAAACGCTCCGACAAATGCCACCGCAGGCGAGGCCCGTCGGTGGTGCCGCCACCTCTGGGACAAGGTGGGGATGCTGCGGTTCCCCCAGCACCCAAGCCCCCAGTCCCGCGCCCACGGGTGCTCCGCAAAGCCGTAGGAGCGGCCACAGCCCGGGGGGTGCACCCTGGCGCACCCACCATGGGGAAAAACGCGATGGGCGATGGGGTGGGAACGGCTCTGCTTCACCGCCGCGTTGAAGTCCTTCCACTGCCTGACCCCGGAATTGCCTCCGACCAGTTCCGTGCCTCAGTTTCCCCAACCCCCCTCCTCGGAGAAGGGGTCAGTGGGGCGAGCCGCGCGGCAGCAGCGCCCGGTGGGTCCCGCTCGGCTCCAGCCTGGCGCAGGATTTCTCCCGGCTGGCAGAACTGGTTTCCATAACGACTTTCAGTTACAAACATATTTTGATAAAAATAAAGTTAAAACAGGGAGGCTTTAGTGGAGTACAAATTTGCTGCTCTCGCCCTCCGCCTCCCTCCTCCCCAAGGAGGGGGAATAAAGACGGAAAGCTTTCCATTTGAAGGGCAGTATTTTCTCCCTTCTCTCTTCTTTCCCCCGCTGAATACAAAATGGAAAGCCTTGTTTACCGGATCGCTCTGTAAACCGGTTCCGACTCTGCCTCCTTACCTGATGCTCCACAGTATACACAGGATAATGCGATAAATTCATTTCCAATTCACTGCATTATCCTTTGAATATTTTAATGACTCATTGAATGGAGTGAAAAAAAAAAAAAAAAAGCTATTTCAAATGAACAATTATGCTGCATTAGAGTAAAGGCTGATTATATTTAAACACTGCCTGCATGGATAACGGGACATATCGACCTCCGCCTATAAGAGCTAATTTGGCTCTTATCTCTAAATAATTTTACACTGCAAATTACCATGAAAACCTAAAGGGCTTTAAAAACATTCATCAAAAGATATTATTCCACTTTGTAGCAACATTTTTATTTAAATTATTTTGAATGGGAGTGAAAGCATCTCTCGTGTTCGACAATCGGCGGAGCGGCGGCTGGTGAGGAACGGGATGGGATGGGATGGGATGGGATGCTCCAGCCCCAAGCCCACCTGGGAAATGCAAATTCCAAGCCGAATCCCAAACTTGGTGGCCTGCCAAGGTACTGCAGCACCTAGAATGGCATTTCGAGCTGCCAGAGCCGCCTCCCTCCAAACCTGGGGAGGGCGAAGCCCAGGCGATGCCCGGGGGATGCCGGGGCGCAAGGGGTTGCGCAGCCCCCCAGCCGTGGTGCCGGCCACCCCGTCCCTCCTGGAGAAAGGCGCTTGCAAGCCCCTCTCTGCACCAAAGCAACAGAAGGTGTCGTGAAGCCTACACGGTTATTTTAGAGCCAGTGTGCAAATAAGCCTGTCAGCTGAAGCTCCTCGGAGCCAAGACTTCCATATACCCCCCAACGATCTGCATTTCAACGAGACCTCGCGTGGCCGAGCCCCGGCAGCGCCGCAGAAGCGCTTTGGGGCTGGGGATTTGGGAAAGCTCCGGGGGGGGGATGCTGGGACCCCCCCGGCAATGGGAACCCGCCACGGGGCTGGGGCACGGTGGGTTTGGCCCGGTGCCCTGCGAGGATGATGCTGGGGTTAGTGGTGTCGTAGAGAGCGGTGGAGGTTTATACACCTCTAGGGGTGTGTATACGTGAGAGGGATATATGTACACGGACATGAGGTGAATGTATAGGATATATAATATATGCATGGGATAGATAGCATTATATATATCATTGTATCTATTTTTATATACAATATATATCAATATATCTATTTTATGTATAATATATCACAGAATCATCGGATATCTCAAGTTGGAAGGAACCCGTAAGGACTCGATGGAGTCCAACTCCCTGCTTATATATGTGTATATATATATTTATCTCACGATGAGGAAGCCTAAGGGATAGTTGGGGTTGGGGTCAGCCCCATCCCTGGCCCAGAGGCGGCACCTGGAGATGGGAAAACTTTTCTCCTTCCCCAAAACCTCCTTCTTCCCCCTTCGGCATGGCCCGGCAAGGAGCTTTCTGACCTTTTATACCTCTAAACCGAATCGCCGGGGGCGAAAAATCCCCCTTCCATTTGCACCAGAGACTGGGTTTAATCCTGCATTTCCCCGCTTTGCTTAAATGATCTTAGCCTCACAAATAAAAAAGCAGAACGCAATAATTAGCAATAGCGATGGCGCTGTGTACAGAAGGGGAAACGAGAGCTTGGGCTTCTCGGCGTTTAGTAAATATTAAAATTAATGAGAGACTTTCGGGACCCTGTTGTTAGAAACGCAGAACCGTTTCTGCGAAGGATTAAAAGGGAAAAAATAAAGCTCTGTGCACAAATCTCTGCAATTATTCTGCATGCTTTAGATTTTTCAGCCAATTATGAAATTCATGGGAAGTATTAATATCCGGTTTTAATTTGCTTAATATTCCCATTAACAATAAACAGACTAATTAAGGTATCTGTACGAAAAGCCCTTAGCAGTAATTTCAGAGAATAACAGAGGAGAACGACGAGATATTTCTTGTTAAATGCGTGCTGCAAATTAATTGATATCTTAATTAGACTTTAGTACTAAGATTATTAGTTAGATTGATCCAGGGCTGAAACACCTCAACTTTTAAAAGATAAAAGCAAGCGGGAGAGGAACAAACTGATCTGGATGCCAACAAGCTGCGAGCGATGCCCCGCTGCGGGGTACGGGCTCGTCCGTCCGTCCCGCGGCCGCGGGGCTGGAAAGCAGCAGGAATTCAGCCCAAACCCATTCCCCCTGTTTTGCTTCCCTGCGTTGGGAAAAAAAAAAAAGGGAAAATGTGGCACCGGTGAGATTTTCACCAAAACCGCTTTTTTAACCCGAAAAAATAAACGGCAGCGAGAGCTGTTGGAACCGCCCAGTTGTCTCTGCAGAGAAAACTGGTGGTGGGGAGTTTTCAAAGCAGGTTTTTTTTCAGCATTTCCTTAGAAGAAGAAAAAAAATAAAACAACCCAGCAATATTTTTGGACCAGCCTGGCTCTATTTAGCCCGCGGAAGCACTCCCCTACCTCCCCGCCCAGCACCGTTCCCACCGCTCCCGCATCGCTCATCCTCCGGGGTTTCACCGCCATGCTGCCGCGCCGAGAGCGATGGGAACCCAACCCTGCGGGCCAGCGGCGCCCAGCACGCCCCGGCGCTCGAGGACCCCGGCGCACGGACTTACCGCGACGTCGGTCACCAGCCAGTGCCTCCAGAAGCGCTTCCTGGGGTTGGCTCTGCTGGGAGCGTCGGGGTCCACCAGCACCAGCACGTACTTCTTGTTCTGCAAGAGAGGAGAAGAAGAGCTACAGGCGGGTGCGTGGAGCCGGGAGCTCGTGCCCGTGGCTGGCGAGCGAGGAGCAGCCCTCCAGGAGTTCTATCGGCCCCCCAAATACATTTTTTTGTCAGGTTTTCCCATTTTGATGGTTGTATTCAGGCAGAGGAGGCGAGCGATGAACATGCAGCGGGGGAACGCGAAAGCCACAATCCCGCTTGGGACGATTTGGTGAATCTTCAGAGAGAGGAAGAACAGGGGGTTTTCTGCTGCCTTCAAAGGAAAGGCACGGAGGAGCATTCCCTGCCCCGCCAGCCACCCCCTAACCGCAGCCGGCAGCGGCGCGGGGCAGAGCGAGCCAACCCAGCGCAATCCTGGCGAGAGGGTGACGGGATATTTTGGGGATTCGAGTCCAGCTCCAGCCCTGGTGGTGGCCGGGGACAGGCTGGACGTCCCCATCTCCATGGGGGTGGCTGCGGGGTGCTGAGCTCCACCTAACAAACCCCAGACTAACCAAAGGACGGGCCAGGGCTGCTGCAAATGGGCAAAGCCGCTGCCTCAACGCTCATACAGGGGTTTGGGCAACCTCTCCTGGGCGACGGCAACTGGGCAAAGAGAGCAGGGACTCATGGACGACACTGGCTCGGCCCCCCAGCATCCCCCCCCAGCCCACCGCGGGTGCCCAGCACCCAAGGGTGCCACCAGCGCTACGAGACAACGAGGATATTTTGGTTGCCCGAGGATGGAGCTGGGTTTGAAGTGACCTCTGGAGGCTGTGGATAGAAAACCTGCTGATCTCCGGGGATTTGGCAGGACCTCAGGCACAGCTTATCCTGCAAGCACCCAGATTAAGGGCTCCAGATCCTAATAAAACCTCCAGGTGCAGCTGTCCGCTCGCCAGCGGTGCCGCGCAGAGCTCCAGCGGCCCCGCGGGCTGCCGTTTCATCAGCGGCCGGGGGATTTAGCCGTGCAGTTCCCACCGAAATTAGCTGGAGCTCTGTGGCTAAATCCCCCGGTCGCTTGTGAAACTAGGCAGGGATTTTCGCAGCGAGACTGTTGGGGTTAAGACAACCTTTTTTTTTTTTTCTCTGTTTCCCAACCCCTGGTTGGGGCAAATGGGGCAAGTGAAGCCCCGGGGTGTTGCCATACCCAGAGATCCCCTGTAGCCCCTTTGCAGCATCCTGGAGCCGCGCATCTCTCAGCCCCCCTGGCAGACCCCACACCCAGAACCAGTTTAACCAGAAAACGTGGATTTCAACCCATTTAGCAAACAGCTTGCAACAGTTGCATGGAAAATCCCAAGCCCATGCAACCACCCTGCCTGGAAGCGTGGTCGGCAAAGCGCTGCTGCCGCGATGCCTTCATCGCAGCCCAGCTCCAGGCATTTGTATCACAGGGGGGTTACGCCAAGCACGCAGATGTGGGCATGGAAAAGGGGGCACGGCGTGAGGGCGAAGCTCAGGACCTCGGAGCAGAGCCGCCACCTCCCTCCCCGCTGTGCTCGCAGCTGCAGCCGGCTGCATCACCCAGAGCATCCCAGCAAAAAAATCAGCAATATTCCTTGCCGGCGCTGAAATCAGCATTTAATGGGAAGGAGGAGGAGGGGGAGAAGAAGCCCGACAACCCAAAAACCCTACGCTGGAAGTGTGAAGGAATTTGAGCTCTAACTTTGGGGAGGGTGCGGAGCTGAGCGCGGCGTTGCTGAATCTCTCGTCTCTGCTCGGGAGCCCAGCTGGTGGGAACAGAACGTGTAGTCATGGGACTGTCATCGTGTGCTGTCCAGGTTAACATGTAGCATTTCTATTACTATTAACAGACTTTCTGCTCCTCGCTCCATCTGTTCTTCGAAATAATTGCAGTTGTACAGACCATGCCTTCGCTACAGGCAGGCTCTGGGGAGAGGATAGTGCTTTTATGCAAAAAAAAAAAAAAGGGGGGGGGGGAAGTGTTAAAAAATAACAGCAAACACGAGAATAGAGTGCAAGCGAAGTTAACAGCAGGCTCGCAATTCGGTACAGATTGTGGCCCAGAAAGGTGGCAGCGCACGCGGCCGGGGGCCGGCGAGGCCAGACCCCCGCGTGGGGACGGGAGCCGGGGCCAGCGGCCCCGAGCCAGGCTGGCACCGAGGGATTTTTCTCTCTCATTACCTGCAGGCCACCCTAAGAGCCCCAATCCCTCACCTTCCACCTAAAGATAGCAAAGCCCTCCACGACCCGAGGTAATCCCCCGGCGCTTAGGTGCTGCCGCATCCTGCGCCAGCAGCAGGGCGATGCTCCCGGCGCCGCACCGTCACCCCCAAATCACCCCCAAAGCCGGGCAAACCCTCTGGCTGGTGTCCCCGAGTGGTCCCCAGATGCGAGGTCGGTGGTTTTTTGCTGGCTCTGCTTGCGAGCCACGGAGCAGCCCGAGTGCTGGTGATTTTAGGGGGGTTTTTAATGCCGAAATCCCTCCTCGACACAGGCTAACAGCATTAGCTGCTGTCAGGGCTCCAGACAGGAGCCAGCCCGGAGTGACACGGGAGATGCTCAGCTTTACAAGCGTGAACCAGCCCTGGGGGTTTTTGGAGAGGAGATCAGAAAATTCCTCCGTCCCCCAGCGCAGAAGAACGGGCAGCGCCTTCCTCAGCGGAGGCGGGGAGGAAGCAGAGAGGGAAGGAAAAGCTCTTTAGGGTTATCACAGCTGAAAATTTGGGGTAACAAAGCAACCCCAACACCTTGTCACTCTTTGCTGCCTGGGGGCACGGAGGAGCCACTGGGGCTGGGGATCTGGTGGGGACCCGGTGTGTCCCACCAGCATCACACCAACGGGGACACATGCAAGGGTCACCCCTCCAAGTATCACCCTTCCAAGGGTCACCCCTCCAAGTGTCACCCTTCCAAGGGTCACCCCTCCAAGTATCACCCTTCCAAGGGCCACTCCTCCAAGTGTCACCCTTCCAAGGGCCACCCCTCCAAGTATCACCCTTCCAAGGGTCACCCCTCCAAGTATCACCCTTCCAAGGGCCACCCCTCCAAGTGTCACCCTTCCAAGGGTCACCCCTCCAAGTATCACCCTTCCAAGGGCCACCCCTCCAAGTGTCACCCTTCCAAGGGTCACGCCTCCAAGTGTCACCCTTCCAAGAGTCACCCCTCCAAGTGTCACCCTTCCAAGGGTCACCCCTCCAAGTATCACCCTTCCAAGGGCCACCCCTCCAAGTGTCACCTTTCCAAGGGCCACCCTTCCCCAGCCATTCCACTCACCAGCACACTTTGCAATTAGCATTAAACCATCGCTACAAGCTGCTGCCTCCCCGGAGGGGTCAGCCCTGGCTTTGCACCCCGCATCCCCCGGGCACAGGCGTCCTGCCCTGCTTTGGCACCCGAAGCGGAGCCAAAGCCGGTGGCTGATGACAGCGCGGATTGTCTCTAGAGGGGAGCAGCAGCGATATATCCCATTATTACTGCAGAAAGTACCAGCTCCGGCAATTAGCCACAGGTTTAGGCAACTTGCTCTGAGCAGGCAGGGACTTTTTCAAGAGGCGGGCAGGCAGGAGAGGGATTTGAGCGCTGAGGATACACACACAGCTCAATAGATCCCGCGGAGCCAGGGCTGCACAGGAATTAAAGACTTATCCAAATGAAAGCAAATAGGGTGTTAAGCGACACACATGTAGAGCGAGCGGTTTCCTTGGAAACCAGTGCACATGGAAGCGGTACACACGCAGAGCCCCGGCATTTTCAGGAGCGCCGGGGAGACCGCAGGGCTCTGCCCTGCCGGGGATGCTCGTGCTTGGCTGGGGATGGAGCCGGAGCAAAGCCCCGTCCCACCAACCCAGGGCATGGAGAAAAACGGCCCTAAAAGCGCTTTTCTCCTGCTGTGAAGGGAAGCTGGACAGCGCCCAGCTTTGCTGGTCCCACTCGCCTTGGCAATTCCATCCCAAACCCAAGGAGCAGCGATGGGCAAAGCCACAGCCAGGCCCCAACCCCGCACCCGCTTCCCTTCGGGTCTGGTTGATTCGAAAAGTCCCCCTGGATGCCCTGCGGCTCGTCCATCCCTCGGAGCGGCTGCCCCGGCCCAAGAGCGGTGACGCTGCTCTCAGCCCTTCGCCCTTCGAGGAAAGAGGTGCGATTTCCAGCTGACCTATTGCTCCCCACATCCTTTACAGCTGCTGACGTGTTTCCCATGCAGAGGAGCAGCAGCAAACCGCGGCACCGACAGATTCCGACGGTACCCGAGCCAAAAGGCCCTCTGCCCCCACCCCGAGAGCTGAGCTCGGCCATGCAATAGCCCCTATTATCTCACTGCAAAGGATCGCAGGGTGGCTGGTGGCACCAGACGACACAGGCTGAGGCTGGCCGGTCCCTCCGGCGCAGAGAGGGGATGTGGCGACGCATCCCCAGCACGCAGTGCCCGGGCGGGAGCAACAGCCAGGAGGGAGCTCGGTTTATGCAACCGCAAACCAGAAGATCTAAATACCCCCAAAATGACCTGCCAGAGCAGGGCAGGAGTCCCCGGGCGGGCAGTGTCCTGGGAAACACCCTCCCGGGCGATGGCCGAGGGCTCCAGCCCGCATCCCACCGGTGCTGCTCCGCCTGCAGTGGGGAAGCACCGAGCACCAGCTGAGAGTCAATCTGGGCTTTTTTCTTGGCTTGTCCCCAGTACTAAAAAGTTTCTATAACGGGCACAGAGCGAGCGATTCTGCTGCTGCTGCTTCGCCAGGGAGAATTTCTAGCTCCTTCTCCGGTGGCTAATGGCACCAGGGGGGGGAAACGGCAGCCGAGTCTGTTCTTGTGGCTTTGGGAAAGAGCGCGGCGGGATTTCATCTGCTTATTTCAAACCAGCACCTCCCCGTTTCCCCACTCTTCTCCCCCCCGCAGAACCAGGTCAGCAATATCAACCTGCTGCCCAAGGGGACAAGCGGCACCGTCCCGGCGCTCGCCCCGACTCCCCCGGGGTCTGCGCTGCCCCCCAGCCCCGCGCCGCCCCAGGGAACGTCATTGACTCTCTAACCCTCTGCAACATTCCCCATCCCTGTGCTCTCCCCCGGGGCTCGCTGCAGCCAAATATTTATGCAGCCCGATGTTCTAATAAGAATTGATTAATCCGGCATCGTTAAAGCGGGCACGTTAAAGATCTGTTCCTCGATTAAGGTCTCGGGATGCTTCAGGAACAGTTTATTTGCTATGAAAGGAGAGCAGCAGGATACACCAGCAAGAAAACCACCACGGGTGGGTGACACGCTTAACACAACCACGGGGAAAGTGGGATGAATCTCCCAAGGGGCCCACGATGGTGTAAATACCGGTTTGCAAGCGGCGGCAGCGGAGGAGGCTGCTCCTCTGGGTGGCTTTGGGGGAGCCGGGGGGAGCAACAGGCTGTGCCGCCTCGCTCAGAGACCCCACTGCAGATCGTGCTTGGGCTACCCCAAAACTGAGGTCCATCTAAATCACCATCACCATCATCATCATCATCACCTCCAAGGTGCCTGCCAGGCAGCGGACAGCGAGGGACTGGGGCAGCACATTTCGGCCCCACCGCTGCCCATCTCCCAGCCGGCAGAAAACCACAATAAACACCAGCAAAAAGGGAATTAAACTCCCAAGAACCCCCCAACCCAGTTACGGAGCTGTTGCTTCATCCCGCGCTTTCCCCGGAGCTATTTATTGCCATTTGGGCAGCAAGCTAATGACCGCCGTGCGCTGGGACGCCGAGGCCAGCAGTGCTGCCCGCTCCGCGGGCAGGGAACCGGGGTGGGTTTGGGGGAAGCGACACATTTCCTGAGCGGTCTGCGAGGAGGAGGAGGAGGAGGAGGCGGCGGCGAGCGGCCGCGGTGGCAGAGCGCAGCCTTCCAGCCCAATTACTATCACACGGGGGGACACATGGATTGGTGACATCTGACATTTTCTACAAAATATTTTGATGCAAAATGGCACCTCCGTCACAAATTATTTTCCAAATCTTGGCTGGGGTTTGGGTGGGTTTTTTTCAGGGCTTTTTTTTTGTGGGTTTTTTTTTTTTCCTGGGGAAAAAAAAGGGACATTCATAAACGAACAAAGCAAAAGGTCATCATTTCCCCACTGTAAGCCCAGGGGTCACGGTGGCCTTGCCACTGGGTAGGCAACGCAAACGGCACCAACGGAGGCAAATGCACCCAAAAAATCCTGGCTTTGCTCTGGGGCATCTTTGATGCACCCCCCTGGCTCTTTGGGACCCTCAGGGGGCTTTTCCCCCCCTTCCCTCCCATCCATTGCAAGGGAAGGGGCAGCAGTGCCCCGGACCGGGAGCGCGGAGGGGTCGGACTCCTCCCTGGCAAGGCAGGGGTTACCAGCGCCGGGAACTGCTGAACTCTGTGCTACCAGACACCTCGGGAAAAGCTGAAATGACTTTAAATGCCTAAACATTTTAAAACAAACCCTGGAACAATTCAGCTCCTAACTCCTCGCCTGCTTTCTCTCCCTCCTCTCTCTCTCTCTCTCTCTCTCTCCCATTTTTACGGTTTCCAGAGCTGTTTTACGCCTCATTACCTGCACACTGTGAGTGATGTCTGTCGGTCCTAGAGCTGTAAATACCTTAAATCATGCTTCATTAAGAATATCTATGGTGCTATTAAAGAGCTATAATAGACAACGAGTTAACAGATGATTAAATATGAACTCCATTTGTGTCAGTCACCAGCGCAGGAAGAGGCTTTAAGTTTTTTAAACTCGCTCTCATTATCTGGGGAAGTGGGGCTGCAGCTGGCGGGGATGGAGGGGGATGGAGGGATGCTGGGATGGGGATGGAGGGATGCTGGGATGAGTCTGGAGGGATGCTGGGATGGAGGGATGCTGGGATGGGGATGGAGGGATGCTGGGATGGAGGGATGCTGGGGTGGGTCGTAGGGATGTTCCTGCGCCAGGGACACCGGGAAGGAACCACGTCCACCGCTTTGTGACTCCGAGCCAACAATCCTGACAGCCCTTTGCTCGGCTGTTCCCACCCATACAGGCAAATAGCACCCAGCACCAGGTGCAACGGATCGATCTTTAGGGTATAGTAGCCAGAGATTATAAAGAAAATAAAATCAAGGAGGAGGAGGAGGAGGAGGAGGAGGACAGAGAGGAGATATCAGGCTGCTTTGGATGGGAAGGCGTGGGGAGAGGTATGGGTACTTGGGAAGAAGAGCTGGAGGCTGGCGGGATGGATGGGGATGCAAAAGCAGACTGAGCATTGCTGTCTTTCCAAGAAAATAAGAGCTCAGCACAAATGAATTGCCAAAAACCAAATTGAATCATAATTAATATTATTAAAATCCCATGAGCACACAAAAATACTGGGGAAAATTAAATAATGAGTGTTTTCTTATATCCTGGGCTAGATTTTTCTCTGTAAAAATAAAGACCAGTTTCATGGGCAGCTTCAGCAAAAGTGGATTATCCCGCTCTTACTGTCTCGCCTCCCTGCTGGGGCTGAGGGCTGCGGAGGGTGCCAAACACCCAGAACACGTGTCCCACCCCCAAACCAGCCACGGAGAAAAGGGCAGGGCAGGAGGATTTGGGGACAAGGACAGGGGCTGGCTGTAGGGAAGCCAGCTGACCTGATCATTACCCCTCTTCAGCAACGTGGCCACTGTCACAGCCGATGTCCCCACGGGCTTTGCACGGATGCACTGGGGCGCGTGGGGACGAGTGGTGCCTCCCGAGCTCCTCATCATCACCTCTCCATCGCCTCCTCCACCGGGACCAGCCTCAAAACTGCCCAGACATGGAAAGGGCTGGCACAGCCCCGGCTGTGGGGACGTGCCTGGCTCTGCCCCATGCCCTGCTCTGGCAGGGTGATGCTGAGTAGGTACAACGCACCTTCCATGGGCACCAAACCACTCCGCTGCCTCTGTTTCCCCGGTTCCACAGGGGAAACCACTGGCCTGATACCTTACAGGAACAACGGCACGATAAGTTCATGTTCCTACAATCAACCTCCTTATTTCTCATTCCTGAATACACCTCAACCCCTCACTGCCAGCCACGGCCCCGCTTGCCGGCCGCGGGCATGCCCGCGGGACCCCCCGCCACCCCCGAGGCCATGCAGCAGGGTGGGGGGGGTCCGTGAGGGGGGTGGCAGCGTGGGATGGCGGCTCTGGCAGCCAGCGGCTGCGGGGGGACGGTGACACGCTGCTCCCCAAGGACCGTGCTCGCAGGGACGGTAATTGAATCTCGGCGCTTCTCTTCAGCCAGGGCCGGTGCGGTGATTAAGTTAACTGGAAATGCCATTTCCGTATTGTTCAAACTCTTAAGTGCCCCGAGCTTCTGATCATTTGCTGCCGGTCCCCTCTGCTCCTTCGCTCCGACCTCGCCGCCCCTCCAGCATCGGGGTCAGGCTGCAGCGGCCCCCAGGGTCACCAAAAGAAATTAATCCCAGAGCCCCTTGGGAGACGAGCTGGTGGCGAAGATTGCAAGGGCTAGGAGGGAAGACGAGCTCTGCTCCCTATTTGGGGAAAAATAAAAGCCTTTCGGGAGCAGCAAGAGCTGCCTTGGCCAACTCCGTCCCCAGGGATGAAACACCAGCCCACCCACCGCATCCAGCTACCTGCCGCGGTTCACCCCCAGCATTTTGAATTTGCTGCTCCTGAGTTCGGAAAAGCGCCACCCGGACCTTTCCCCAGCCCCGATGCCCCGTCCCCGGCTATCGATCTGCACCCAGAAACAGCGTTGGCAAAGCGGCCCAGAAATAACCCCCTCTGCTACGCCAACCGCTCGTGCCAGGAACAGGAGGGAAAAGACGCTCAGCTCAGAACTTCCCTCCCTAGTCAAATATTTAATAATAAACTAAGAGGAGAAGCCAACTGTCTCCCTTGGATGTGGTTTGCATTTGGAAGTTAATAGGATTTTTTTCGTATCTAAAATATCTCTTTTTTTTTTTTTCCTGGTGTATGTTTTGTTCTAATATATGTTTTGTTCTGATATATCCATCCTGTCATGCTAAATAAAATACAAACCCTATGGACGTAGCCCCACCGGGAGCGATGAGCACCCGTGTCACACTCCATTTGTCTCCAGCACACAGACGCCCCAGCCACCCTCTCCCAAGGCTCCCGGCCCCCATCGCTTTGTTAATCGATACCTGTCGAAAGCTTTAAATAATATTTTAAATACTCCAAGTGCAAAAACGTCCTCGTTAATGTGTTAATTTCCACCATGCTTTTGAAATCCCGGAAAAAGGGGAAGCTGAAACGAGTCCCGTGGAAAGGAGCGGGGTGTCATTAGCGCAGCCGGAGCTGTATCACAGACTGCAGCAATTACCGTGCAGCGAAACACCGCTCGCTGTGGAGAGCTTTCATTACCCGGGGCGTCACAGGTCACTCACCTCTGGCCAATCTTACGCTAAAACAAGCGTTTTCTGCACCACGGATTCCAGCTTCATTTAAATCCGTAATTGCTTTGATTTCGGTACATGGGGAGCACGGGGACTTCATGACTAAGAAATCTATTAGTCAATAAATCCGCTACTTTTAGGGACCTTTAGTCATCTTGCCTCAATTTCTTCCCGGGTCGGGAGATGGCTGGAGATGCTGCTTTCCACGGCGGGTGCCATCTGCCCCGGCTCCCCTTTGCAGCAATTACCTTCCCGGGTCACCGAGGGGGAATTCAATCAGGGGGCCGGGACGCAGCTTCTGCCTCGGCAGCGCAATTCCCTGCCGCCGGCAGCCCCGCGTGGCAAACAGCCCTTCTCCAGCCCACAACCCCTATGGGATGGGTCATCATCATTCCCCGGGCCGCGCAGGAGGGGTTCGGCACCGGGATGCTCGGCTGTGAATCCAGCAGGATCTCTCCATCGCTATTTTCCCCTCTCCTCTATCCCACCCTCGAGACCAAACAGCCCTTTGGGGAGCGGCGGACACCCCGAAAACGGGGTTTATGGCTTTTTTTTCCCCCATTTATTTGTATTGAAATGGGCGTATTTTAGAAAACTCCCCAATTTAAGAGCTGCGATTTGCGCCTCTGGGGTGACTGGTGTACGGCGGGGTTATCACTTCCTCGGTGGGAGCTGGCAGAAACCAGAGACAATAGTCTCTTCTCTTCCGAGCGGGTTCCTACCCAGCCCGTGCATCCAAGTGCCTTCCAGGAGTGCATTAAATGATGCGATTAACATCTGTCACGTGCGGTTCAGTCTCTCTTGCCGTCTCTCCCGGGGGAAGGAGCCGCACGTGCAGGGGAAGGGTTTGTTTTGGTGGGTTTATCTTCTTTTTCTTCATGGCGGGGGTACCGCATCTCCGTGGGCCAAGCGCCCTTTGCGGGCTGGCTGGAGCGGGGCTCGGGGCTCGGTTGGCACCTTGCGGCCAAGCCCCTGTTGTTTGGGGGGATGGAGCGAGGGAAAAGCTGGGTCTGGGGTGAGAGGGGGTCTCGGGGAAGGTGTCGGGGCCGGAGGAGCCCGCAGCAGGGGCACCAGGCAAAGCCTCAGCTGCCGGCAGCAGCGTTTGCCCGGCGCCGCAGGAGCTCCCTTGCTTGCTCATACCCAAAAGGCCGAATCCTGCTGGAAAAAACACACCTGTCCTGCCCGTTCCCTTTTGTGCCCTGGCAGGAGCTGAGCCCGGCAGCTTGAAGCATCCCACCCAACCTGCTGCTGGTCCCAGCCCCCAAACCCAAGCCCAATCCGCCATCGTGGGTGCTGCCTCTGCTCCCCGTCCTGCCAGCACCCAGGACAGACCCCCCCACTGCCAAAACCCACCAGCTTCACCACCGCCACGCTCCGGCGCGGCCATGCAACACCAGCAGCGATGCTCCAGCCTTCGGGAAAGGTCGAGAGAGGAAAAGCACCAGCTCAGACCCACCCTGGGGAGGTCGAGCCCTGCTGCGGTTTTGGGGGGGATTAGGGTGAGGGGTGGTGGGCTCTGACTGCGTCTTAGCAGGACAGCGGGAGGATGCTGCTCCCACAGCCGGGATCCCCTTTTAATTGATTCCTCGTGGTTTATCGCCTCCTCGCTTTAACTGCAATACAAACGTCCGCTGATGCAATTATCACGCACACGCAATAAAGCTGTTAGAGGGTGTCACTAGGTCGTATTTCTTCATTTATTTTAGGGCGTGCGAGGGGAAGGGAAACGCGTGCTTCCCGCACGGGTTTGGGGCGATACAACCTAATTCCAAGGTGGGTTTCTTTGTGGTGCGGGTTGGTTTTTTTTTTTCGGTTCAATATGCTGAAAGCAAAAGAATTTGCCTTACAGCAGCTCATCTGGGGGTGAAATAATCCACTCAACATTCAGATTATCAGCTAATGCGCATTTGCATTAGAATGGGCTAGAAGAGCTCCCAGGATGGAGCAAGATCCCTCCGGATCAGCTGCTGCCCGTGCGCAAAACAGCAACGGCTCCTCGCCCCGAACACAAAACCGCTCCTGGATGAGGCTCTGACCCTGCCTTGGGAGGGGGACCCAAACGAGATTTCATTAGAAAATGTTTAAACTGAGGAATAACGGGGTGGGGTGAGGCAGAATTGCCCAGAGATGGCCAGGGCAGCCTGTCTCGAGCCACGGGGCCAAATCCCGACGTGCCCCACGCCGGGCTGGGGGCGCTGACCCCATGGCAGCATCCCTGCGCGCCGGGTCCGTGCCCAGCTCAGCCACACACCACCAGCAAATTCGGGAGCAGCGGCCGCATCCCGGGTGAAACGAAGCCAAAACGAAACGCCCTGCATGGAGCTTGCCCAAGGAGGGCTAAATCCTGCCCAGCACCGGCCCCGGGAGCCCCGGCGTCCACCGCAAAACCTGACGCTGCACCTTTCCCAGCGCAGCTGTCAAAATGAAGCTGTCGCCGTGACGGCCTCCTCGGAGCCTCGTTAAAAATGTGACGGTTCCCTTAGGCTACCAGGGGAGACATGGCCAAATTAATGAGGATGTGACAGAGTTGGCGGGTCGGATTAGACTCCTCTCCCCATGCCGGCGCTCGGCATAAACCTGAAAATTGAGTGAAAAGAAGGGTGAGGGATCACGAGGGGTTCGGGGAGCATGTGCGCTCGCCAAAAGAGCAATCCTGTCCCTGTCGTAATTAATCAGGCACACGTTAGACGAGCAGCAAGCGCTCGGCCCCTCCGGTGAGGGAAGGGAATTCAACCCTCACCCCCTCGCCCCCCGGATCCGGCCTCCCCGGGCTGCACCGTGCAGGGAGCAGGTTTGCAAACACATCCTTGCAGCTCTCCTACTTAATTTCCCCATTTAAAAATAAATAAACAGAATGGATTTTTTTTTTCCCTTTTTTTCCCCCTTTTCCCTTCCTTTACCCAATCTGGAAACAACCCACTTCCAGGGAGACGCCGTGACAGACCGCAGACGTCGCCGGCACCTCGCACGAGCGACGAGGAAGGGTTTGCGCCCCGCAACGCGCGGGGACGGGGCAGGCAGCTGCTGAAAACATCGAGCATCCACAGCCCCAGCCCAAACACTGAGGACTTGGTGCCTCTTGAAGCCACGTCCAGCACCCAGCCAGCCGCGCTGGAAACCCCCAGGGGCAGCAACCGCTTCTGAAGCCCCCACCCCTAAGGCAGTATAACCCTACCCCCTGTGCCTGGCGGTCAGGGGATGCCTCAGCCCCTCTGCGCCCATCAGCAGCCCTTGGGGGGACCGGGGGTCTTGGGGCAGCGCTGAGAGAGTCTAGTCTGAGGGCACCTATTTAATCTCAAACCCTTAAAACTGAGATAAAGCTTGAAACAGTCCTGAACCAACCCCTCGAGCCCAAACAGCAGCGAGATTCGGGAGCCAGTCCAAGCTCTGCAGCTTAGGCCCATCTCCAAATATCTCCCAACAAGTTTATTTATGGAAAATAAAATCAGTCCAAGATGTTCACAGCTCAGGAATATTTAATGCTATTTGGTGAGAAAGTATTTCCAGCAAGGAGGGAACTGCACGGCTCCCCGAGCCCAGCTCCCGGGCATCGCACCGGGGATGGTGCTGGCACGGACCCATGCCAGTCACCCTGGGAGCTCGGAACTGGTCCGACTGGATCAAATGCCTGCCTAATTTAGTTCATACCAATCCTGCTTAATTAATTGGGTCTGGAGGCACTGGGCTGTCTGCTAAGGTGAGCTGTGGGAAGAGCTGGGTGCTGAAGCATCTCCGAGGGGGAGCACCACCCCTGGGTGCCCACCGCAGCCAGCAGCTGGCACTGGAGGGTGCGCTGCCTGGGGACCCGACCGGACCTACCCCCTTCCCATCACACCGGGAACAGGACGGACAATTTCCCTGGCTGGGAAGAGGAGGAAACAACAGCAGAGCCAGGGATAACCCAGACGATGCTCAGATACAGAATCACCAGCCCTGGAGGGTCACGCCGCTGCCCCTCTGCCCGCCGATCCCCCAGGAGCCACCACGGCCCCCAGGAGCCACCACCGCGCCCAGGAGCCACCACCCCCCGGCGCTGAGGTTAAAGCACCGACACGGAGCTCTCCGCCAGGGTCAAGGGCAGGCCAGACGCAGCGGTGATGGAGTCACTCTAATAGACACCTGCCATCCAATGAGAAGCGTTAATGCATCCCCTCGCTCCCGTGGGACACGGACGAGCATCCCCAGCCCTTGCTGCCGCCGCACCACGGGCTGTCACCTCAGCAAGGCGGGGACGCTCAAAGCAGCCAGGGAGAGCAGCAGGGCAAGGCCTGGCTTTTACAAACAGCTCTAATATCCCTGGAAGACGTCTCGGAGTCATGCACCGGCTTGGAAATGTCTCCCATTATAATTGTGAGTCATTCGTGACTCAGTGACATTTCTGAAATTAAAAAGCAGTCGCTGGCCCAGCCCTTTGCTGCCCCGTTCAGCGGCCGCAGGAGCGCGACACAACTGGGTTTTAACGCTATTTCCCAGACAAACAGCCCCCCAGAGCCATCACCCCCCGCCCTGGCCATGCAGCCACTCGGGAGCAGTCCCCTGGCACGGCACGTTTTGCATTCACACCTCGAGATGGTTTTTTTTCCATGTGGGATAAGCTGGGATCTGAGCCCAACTTTGCCGCCCAGGCTGCTCTCGGAGCAGAGCAGGGTGTTGCGTCCTCCTGCACCAAGGCAGCGGGAGCAGCCCCAGGGATGGCATGAGCCAGGCGGGAGTTCTTAGAGCACCGTGTTCAAACATAAAAACCTTAAAAGAAATAAAAGCAACCTGTTGGGTATTTCCAACAGGCCAGGATGTAGGTGAAACCACTGCCAGAGCGCGGGGCAAAACCGGGGCCACGGTGCTGCTGCAAACAGCTGCATGACAAAGGGGGTTCAGGGACCCTCGGCGGGGCTGGGACAGTCACAGCCCGCCGGCGTGTGGCCCCCAGGGACAGGCTGTCGGACACGTTTTCATTAAGGCAGCCCTGCCCTCATCGCTCCGTTTTAATCGCTCAGGCCAAAGCCAGAGCAGGAAACACTCTGCGAACCAATAACCCCAAACGCACCGTTACTTCCCCTCTGTCCGCAGTCACTTTACAGCCCGTTATTAAAGCATTAGATTTTAGAGGCTGGGAGGCAGCTGCCCTCACGAAAGGCATGGGGCAGGGATGCTCGGGGGCCGGGATGCTCAGGAATTGGGATGCTCGGTGTCAGGATGCTCAAAGGCTGGGATGCTCAGAGGTTGGGACGCTTGGTGTCAGGATGCTCAAAGGCCGGGATGCTCAGAGGTTGGGATGCTCAGAGGTTGGGATGCTCGGTGTCGGGATGCTCAGAGGTTGGGATGCTCAGAGGTTGGGATGCTTGGTGTCAGGATGCTCAGGTGTTGGGATGCTCAGAGGTTGGGACGCTTGGTGTCAGGATGCTCAAAGGCCGGGATGCTCAGAGGTTGGGATGCTCAGAGGTTGGGATGCTTGGTGTCAGGATGCTCAGGTGTCGGGATGCTCGGAGGCTGGGATGCTCGGGGACTGGGTGCGATGGGCCATGTTCACTGACATCCCAATTGCTCCACGCAGATACAAAGCTCATGGGAGCCCAGTGAGGCTGTGGCAGGGCAGCAGGACCAGTCCCTGGGACCAGGGACTTTGGGATCTCACGGAAACCCAGCACGGTGTGAGAGCCCTCTCTGCACGTCTCTCTGCCATCCACAGCAGGTGAATGGCTGCCACGGCACGGCTCGGCGTCGCGCAGTGCCTGGAGAACGCACATCATCGGTGCCAGGACATATCAGAGCAGAAATAGACCCGGAGCCGTCGTCCCCCCCGCCGCCTCCTTTTTACTATTATGTCTGAGAAGCAACGTCTCTCCTGGTTTGGTTTCTTTTTTTTTACGATGATTTAATCGCCTGGTGATGAGGGCTGCCTGGCTGGGATACAACTGAGCTCTGGGCATCGCCAAAAGAAACGGGAGATATAAAAAGAGGAGGAAGCATCAGTAGCAGCGACGCTGATTGACAGTGAATGAAATGAAGCGGCCAAATTTCATTGGCGTGGTTTGAAATCCCAGGCCGATGCGGATCGCTGACGGCTCCTTTCCTAGGGTTTTGCCAGAGCTGGCGTTTGCCTTTCATCCTTGTTTAACTCATTGTTCGGAGCCTGCCGCGGGTTTGGGTTTTTGTCTTGTGCGTGGTGGTCGTATTTTAATGGCACTTTTCCCTCCTGGAGATTTTTTTTTCCATACCAGTGTCGGTGTATGTGTGTGTGTGTTAAAACGCAGCTGGGCGTGCGAAGGAAAGGGGCACAGCGGAGGCACAAGCCTTTCCCCCAGCGCCTCGGTCACAGCCCTGCCTGAGAACAGCCCCAGTTTATACCCTGCGTGCAGGTAATTAAAGGTCTCAAGGCTGAGGTTTGATAAAGCATTTTCCTGGAAAGGCGGCATCCGTTGGGGCTCAAACTCTGAGCGCAGCCGCTGCCCGGCAGGCACGTGGGTCACACCGCCTGGGCAGGGGTCTCTCAGAAATCCCCACACTCGTCCGCCTGCCGCTATCCCGCTCCCCGTTACTGGATCGGTGCTGGGAAAACCAAGTGTGTGAAGGCTGTGGTCACTGCAGCGGCTTTGCACATGATGTGCTCCAGGAGCATCTTCCCTTCAGCCCCAGCAGGTCCCCGCCACCAAACAGCAACGTCCCAGCAAGAGAAGACCAAAAGGAGGTGAACATCCTGTTTTCCCAGCCTTCCTTCCCTTTCCGATGGGAAAAGGTGCCAGGCTGGCAGGGCTGCAGCTCCGGCCTCCCTCTCTGCCAGCAGCTGAGCCCGGGCTGGCTCATCTCATGGATGGGCTAGGAAAGGTTGAACTCAGAGCATCAGCCCAGAGGTGGCCGGGAGCAGCCAGCAGCACCAGCCAAATCTGCTCCCGAAACACCAAGAGCCCTGCTGCTCCCTCGCGGCCAGATTTCCACCCAAATTCCCAGGCTTTTCGCTCCAGCTGGAAGAAATCTGGCAAATCCATCGACTGCGTGTGAAGAGGGAGGTCTGCCGGGAGCGACGGATCCCGGAGGGACACGACAAAACCCAGCAATGGCGGAGAAAACCGGGGGAGCAAAGCCCTGAGCAGCTGCTGAATCCCGACCCACGGGGCTGGCGTGTGCCCCCCGCTCCCACCCCAAAATCAAACAGCCGGGTCCACGCAGCATAGTAACAATTATAAGAATTTTAGTAGAGAAAAGCTCTGGTTTCGCAAGCCTGGTGGGTGCAATATTGTGCCCCCACCCCTAGCTCATTTGGCTTTGCCTGGGAAGGGTCCAGGCAGCATCACGGGCGGCTTGGCAGCATCGTGGGGAGCTCGGCAGCATCACGGGGAGCTCGGCAGCATCACGGGGAGCTCGGCAGCATCACGGGGAGCTCAACAGTGCTGCCACCTCCCCTCCTCTTCCCACTCACCAAATATTTGTTTAATGAGGGAATTCCTATCGCACGTACGTGGGCTCCGGTGCTGCGGGGAGCGTGGCTGCCTACGGCATCCTCAGACGTGGGAAACCTCCGGAGACGGCTACGAGCCCCTCGCTGCACCCGCACCCGGCCTGGTGCGAGGGTGATGGCCGCTTGCAACGGTGTAAAGACCATACATGGGGGTCGCAGCACCGCGGCTGTGCTGGACCGAGAGAGCATGAAGAGCTGATGTCCCTGAGCATCCCCCGTGACCTCCCTGCTATCACGACACGTGTTGCCCCGCTGGCCAACCCTGCTTTCAGCCCCGAACCGCAGCCTGCGACGCGGCCACTTTGATCCGCTGCCTAATTCCTCCTTCCCATTAATTTCGGATCAGGCTCTGAACGTTCTCGCAGAGATGCTGAGATCAAATGATTAGTTAAGAGACAGCCGGGCGAGGAGAACATGAAAGGCAGAAGTTTTGTTTAAGGATATTAACCCCGGCGAGGCGACGCGGGAAGTGGCAGAGCCGCGAGCCGAGAGCTCCCTCTGCTCCCAGCAAACCCTCCACAGCCACAAACGCACCCGCCGCGCCGCGACCTGCCTGCCCTGGCCCTTCCTCCAGGCCTTGCAAACTCATCACAGCCCAGAGCGAGAAGGGACCTCGGTGCCGCAGAAACGGTCACTCCAAGGGGCGAGTTGCTGCTAATAAAGCATCAGCCGAGGGTGAAATGGTCACAAAAAGCCCCCTGAGCTGGCTGGTACCCCTTGGTACCCCGACTGTGCATCAGCCCCCACAGCAGGGGCGACCCCCTGGATGCCAAACGTGCTGTAAATCACATAAAATCTGATTTACGGTTTGATTAGAGGCAGCCCAAGGGAAACAGTGGCACTTTTCCCGTCACACGAGCCGCCCCGGGAGGGGGGAAAACGAGGGAGTTCGTATTACCAGCACCAAACCCATCACTTGAGAGGGGAAATAAATAAATGTCAGGCCAGAAAGAGGGATCTGGGAGGAGGAGAGCTCTAGTACCCCAAACACAGGGAAGAAGCAAGGAGCAGAAAATTATTATTTCAATTACAATGAAAATGTATTTTATTAGAAAAACGCGGATTCGTCTTTGATACCTGATACCAAGAGAAGCAATATCCAGGAGTATAATACCCCATCTGCGGGCAGGGAGAATGAGTTATTAAATCGGAAGATGAATGGCTTGCAGTGCAGCTAACTGCTCCGGTTAAGAGAAAAATAGTTATAAACTTACTCTTTGCCCCAAAACGCATTCCTCCCCCTCATCCCCCGGCCCTGTCTCTCCCCTCCGGTGGAGCTCACTCAAGTGCCTCATTTCTACGGCTTATAAAAATTCAGGAGGAGAAATTTTAATAGAAGTAAAAAAGGTGAATTTAGAGGGTGGTGTGTTTTTTTTTTTGCTTCCCCTCCTCGTCTCTCCCCCACTTTTAGGGAAAAAAAAAAAAAATCTATACACGAGGAATAAAAATAACCCACATAGTTCAATAGTGGGGAAGTGGTGGGGATGTAAATGAAGGTGCATTCTTATGTATAGCAGAGCACCCGGCAGCCCCTGGCAGGGCGACTCGCTCTGTTCTGCATGAATAAATATGTATAAAAATGTAACACCGCGAAGAACTCCAATCCGATCACCGCGATAGTGTTTCTCAGGGGCTGGGAGCAACACAAGCCACCAGCTCTTCTTATTTCTCCCGTATTTATGGGAAGAACCATTGAAATGATAACGCGCGGCCCCCTCCCCGTGCAGGGGTGTGCGGAGCCGTTTGGTAGCGATGGATTGAAGCCCCCCCACGATATTAAGGCTGTGGGTGCAAACCCACTGGTGACGGCGGCAGGGACGGGCTTTGCTCGCCGCGGTCCAGCGCGCGCTCAGGATCAGGCCACCCGCTCCATCGAGGGGCTCTGGAGACATCGTGAGTGTTTTCAAGTCCGGCACCGAACCTCATGTGCCAGAAAAGTCCCTTTGGCTCCAAGACCCCCCAAGACACGGCGATGCTGGAAGTCGCCTGGTGACTCAATGAGTTTAAACCACGCCGCGCGCATCGACCCGCAGGGCACCCCAAGCATCCCCAAACCCCCTGGGAGCGGCAGCGGCAGCAGCGGGCACCGAGCTGCCCGCTCTCCCCGCAGCACATCAAAGCACATGGACTTCTCCCCAGCACTTTTTCCATCCCTTTCCCCCCACATCTCCGAGATCCCCCCCAAGCAGGATGTCCCGAGCCCCCCCGGCAGCCCCTCGGCGCAGCGCGGCTGCCTGGTTCCCCGTTACACAACCCTGCTCGGGAGATCCTACGTGGGCAGACGTGGGCTTTCCTCTGAATTGACAACAGCTCTCGCTGCAGCTCAGCAGAACATGAGCAGCTTACATAAACAGCACTCCCAGTTACCCCGCGTGTGGGCTGCACGCACCGCCCGGGCTGGGGGCTGCCTCACAACCCCCCCCTTTAATATTTTTTTTTTCCCCTATAAAACAACCCAAACCCGCACATGCTTCTCGTGGGGGAAAAGGCAGCGCGGCGCGCGCGCGAGAAATGACTCAAGTGTTTTGTAACTTGTCACATTCGGAGCTGCAATTTGGAGGCAGGAAGGAGGGATCCAAAATAGTCGCCCCAACCCCAGCTTGTATAACCGAGATCCCCCGTCCCCTCCCCTCCGCCGGGAAAAAGGGGGAGATTTCTGCCGCAGATTGGCAGCTGGAAAGAGCTCGGGGTTGTTCCAGCACAGGAAGGAGCCCCCAAACTGGGCAGAATTACTCATCCATGGCAAAGGCTCCTGTGCTGGCGGGGAGGCGCTGGGGAAGATGCTGCAGGGGAGGAAGGCTCCCCGGGATGGCTCCTCCAGATGCCGTGGCTCAGAGCCCGGCGGTGAGGCCGAGCATCCCGGGATGCCGTCTAGAGCGAGAGGTGATGCTCGGGAAGTGCAGCCAGAGCGGGAAACCAGGACACAGCGGGTTTCCCTGCGGAAAAGGGACCTGGTGAGGGATGCGCCGTGATCCGCTGAAGGGCACCAAACCCCCCCAGTGCCGAAATTGAGCCCAGGGCAGGCTCAAGTCCCCCCAGACATTGGAGAGGGGACAGACAACGCAGGGACAGACCCATGGGAGGGCTCCAGCAGCGCAGCAGGGTCAGGGGGTGTTTTCGGGGTAAACCCCTCTCCCGTACAGCAATTCCCTCCCGGCTCTCCCCCTCCTGCCGCACCACGGCCACCACCTCCCGGCACTTAACGGCTTTTTCATCCTCATGCTTAGCAGCTCCCGCATCCCAGCGAGACCCTCAAGATCCCAGCTGCCCCCAGCCCCCTCTGCAAAGGGCAGGGAGGGTGATACCTGCCTGCAGCTACCATGCCCAGCTCGGCCCCCTTGGTGAAAGGTGAGTTCTGACCCCACAAACTCCGTTTTCAAGGTGCGAGTGCCAGGAGCAGCCGGAGGAGCCTGCCTCCTGCTATAAACCCTCCTGCCCACCCAGAACACCGCTAATTTCTTTTGAAAAAGCCAAGGCGGGTCCTGAGGATGGCGGGAGACGCAAGAAAAGTGACATTTTGCCTCGGGGCTCATTGATCCGCCATCGACCTCGGTCTCAACTCTGACTTTGAAACCCCGGACGGGCTTTGGCATCTGGTTGGCGTTTTGTGGGGGCAGCGCTTCCTAAGGGGCTCCTCGAAAAGAAAAGGGAGTTGAAACGCGGGGAGGGTCGAGCTTTGCTCTCTAGTGTCACCCCAGCTACGGCTCTTGAGCTCCGAGTGCCCAACACCCACGCTGGCAAACATCAGAGGCTGCGAGATCATCCCGGGAAAACCCCAGGGCAGGGTGGGAAAAACAAAAAATGAGGTTATTTTCCATAGATTCATCAGTTTGGCTTTGCAATAAGAAAAAAAAAAATAAAGAAAAAAGTCTATTTCTTCACAACAGCCCCACTCCCGGGTGCATCACCGCAGCTTTCGGATTAACAGGTTAAAACTCAAGCGGTTACAAAGGTGCCCTGTGACGGCAGGGACTTGCCCGTGCAACAGACCGAGACAAAAAGCTGAATTCCAGACTCCTTGGCCAGTGCAGGATCACGCGCTCCCCGGGACGTGCCCACTGGGATCGCGGACAGCCCCTGGCACGTCCCGGCTCCGCGCGCACATGAGCGCCGGCTCCGATTTTGACACCAAGCTGGGGGATTCGATACGCAGCGCACCTCTGCAGGAGCAACGCGATTATCTCTTGGAGTTAAGCGTTGATGGATAGAAGTTTTAATTACCAAACCTTTTCATCCTCCCCCACACAAAAAGTATATTTTCTGGCATGTTTATTTAATAATAAAATAGGATAAAATTATAGGTTAGTGGAATAGGCGCACGGTGTGTGTAAAGTACGAGATGAGCTGGAGTCTGTTTTGCCACCAGAGCTGAAAATTTTAGCTCCTTTGATCTCTTTGGTGCTGGAAGGAGAGAGCAGCACATGGCACAGCGGTGGGGAGGGTGGACCCCAGCTCCTGCCTCTGCCCCTGCTGCCGTGCCCCCCGCTCATGCAGGGCGGTCGGGATTGACAGCCTCCGCTCCGGCACACGTCCCCAGCTCTTGACGTACCCAAAGAGAAGAGCAAGCACAAGCCGGTTGCCTTAATCGCCATGGACAGGGCTAAAGGGTGCCCCTGTCACCCATCAGTATCGTTTAGGGCTTGGGAAGCGCCCAAGTCCCATGGGGAACGCCCGTTAGACCTCTGTGCTCATATCAGGCTTAATTTCATTTGGTCCTTCGCACCGTTGTCTGGTTCATGTATCCGCGCTGTACAGTAACGCTGTCTGATGCGTCCCGTCCCCTGGCACCGGGGCCCCACAGCCACCCCCTGCTCCACACCCGGTGCGGTAACGGCGCACGGCAGCAGCCACAGCCCCTCTGAGACCGCGGGGATGGAGGGCGCTCGCTTCCCAACGTGTAGGCAGGAGGAGGTTGAGGTCCCCCCCGCCGCCTTCCCATGGCAGCCTACAAGTAACTCTCCAGGAGGAAATTCCCCCCCGCTTTGGAAATTCGCAGCCAACCTGCTAAGGAGTCTTGGTGAAACTTGTGCCTCATTTCCCAGCCCGTTCGGGTTTGAGCTCTGTGGACAGCCTCGCGTTCGGTTGCGAAGGACAGGCTGAGTGGCTGTTCTCTCCTATTATTGTGCTGTCAATCTCCCATTAGCACATTATGATACGGTACAGTGGATGCATCTGTTCCGTAGATCACAAGTCCTAATTGTCATTTGTTGAATCACTTTGTCTTACGTGATTGTTAAGCAATTATTGCATCCAAAGCAGCTTAAACTTTGATTACTGTATAGTGTTTACAGGGATCAAAGGAAGAGCAGCAGCGGCTTCAAACACTTTGCCGTGGAAACAGGCACAAGCGTCTGTCCCGCACGCGCGGGGATGCCAATACAGAAGCAACGCGCCGAGTTGATGACCTGTAGGTTCTCGCCATCTCCTCCTGCCTCGAGGGGAACGAGATTTGTCCAGGATGGTTAAACGTCCAGCAAACGTGTAGGTACTGAAGCAGATGTGAAGTGACGTTTCTGCCAGGATTGCTCATGGAAAGCGGCTCTCACGACGTGTGGCACCAGCTGCCCTATCGGTCCCCTCCGGTGGGGCACGGGCACGGCGTGGAATGACACCCCGCACTTCTCCAGCGCTTTCCATGGAGGATGCTCTCCGGGGAAGCGCTCCTGCTCCCCAAAAAGCACAGACAGCGCAGCGCTTTGCTCAGAGGTGCAGGAGAGGGACCGCAGCCCCAACCAGCTCTGCTGTGCAAACCTCCACCGACACTGGGGCGATCGCAGCCCGCCGGACCCTGGTCCTGGACCCCGGTCCTGCTGGCAGCGGGGCAGCAGAGGACAGCGCTGATGCAGCAGCCTGCAGCACACTGATTTGTTTTGTTTTAACACCCCCCACTTCAGCCCTCCCTTGGCACTGGGGCAGCTCCCAGGCCTCGCACCAACCCCTGGGCTCAGAAAAAGCCAAGCTGGTCCCAGGCTCGGGGAGCCGCTGGGCTGGCAGCCCTCCGAAGCTGGGGATGCTGGTGTGCCACGGAGCGGTCCCAGGGCATGGGAACCCCAACCAGCACCGGCAGGGCGGGAGGGAGGGGTTCATCACCAGGGGCTCGGGCTAATCCCCATAATATCTGGCTGACAGCATGGGGAAGGAATGTTGGGCCATTGTTTTTTAAGTAGCTCAGGCAGGACAGAGAAAAACACGCTGATGGCTCCTTAACCCCAAACAGTTCCACGAGCCAGCAAGGATACGCAAACTGTCAGGAATCTTCTGCTTAAAACCATCTTTAATGAGACTTGAATTTAACCTGAGCGCTGCTCAAACGTCCCCTCTTCCAGCCAGCCGCAAATCACCGCCTGACACAACTAGAGCACATCCCCGTCAGGAGGTGAAGCAGAGCTTCCCCTCCTTCTGTGCAGAGCCGATGAATTCCCTCGTACAAGTAATTTCCCAAATAACGGCGCCCAGACCCCAGAAGCTTTTATAAGCGGGACCGTCCCCCAGCCAGCCACTAAGTGTTCACAGAGGGGCGAGTCAGGGCCAAGGCTGAGTGGACTTCGCCCTGGACCCCAGGCACAGCGTCGGTGCCCGGTGCCACAGCAGGGCAGCACCCCGGGCTGCAGATTACAGGTTTGGGCACCAAGAGCACGTGGAGCTGCTGTTGCATCAAGTCTGATGCAACCCATGAGGGCATCATCCCGTGGTTCACGCGGCTGGGGGGCGCTTTTCCAGGTGCCTTTTCAGCTCCAGCTCGTTCTGCCATGGAAATGGCTTTAAATAAGATATTATGAAAATGTACGGTGCTTGGAAGAGCAGAGAAAAGGGGGTGATCTCTAGAGCTGCAGAGAGAAGTTCCGGCTCACAGATGCACGAGTTGTCTTCTCAGACGGGTTTGGATAGGAGAGGGCTCTTGCAAAAGAAATTTAAGTTTAAAAAAGTTCAGTGTGGGGTAAGAACCCCGAGAAAAGCACTTTATTTCCGAGACCTCTGGCCCCTCAGCCAGACAGCAAGTGCTACCCCTTCCCTGAACCCTAAAGGGACGGCAGCACAGCCCAAAAAAACCTCTAAGGAAGTCGTCAAACCCTGCGGTGAAAACGAATCTGGAAGAGCAGGTAGAAGGTAGCGCCGATAACCGCAGCCCGAGAGCATCGCGGCAGGTAAATTGCTTTTTAACAAGCAGACAAGCTCTACCAATAGCATCTACCGTATGTTTTTATAAAGCGCAGAAATATGTTTTTAAAAGGCCAGTAAATAAAGTTCCTATCGATTTGATCTCGAGCGTAATCTGTTTTTCTGTCTGCCACCAACAGCGGTAATAAAACCGAATCATGTAACGGCGTTGGGGCTAATGCGGCCATACATCACGGCCGGGGCTGCGAGCGCGCCGGCGATCTATCATCTTCTATTGGGATTGCTTAGCTGCAGAATTTATAAACTTGCCCCAAATTGATGCAATGTCCAATTTTCTTTTCCAATTTATTTTTGGTTGAGCAAAGCAATATTGAGGCAGGATGAGGAGGGCGCATTTCCCGTCTCTCCAGATGTTCTCCACTGCTCCTGCTTCCCCCTTGGCCCGGCAGCAGCTTCTCCGCCGGGGTTTTGGGAAGATGCTGACAGGTACTTTAAGGGCTGTTTGCTCCATGTCACACCTCTGCAGTGCTACCCAAAGGCTGCACGGGATGCCCGCAGAGCACGTTATCTGATGCTCAGAGGGATCTCCCAGCAAGGACCGAGCATCCTCAGCACCGCAGGGCGGCGTCTAACGCCCACCCAGACCTCTGCAACAGCCGGAGGCACCAACTGGCAGCTCTGCTCCAGCACAGGGCTGGGGGACAGACGCTTCCCGCATGCCCAAGCCATGCTCGCGGCAGGTTTGTATATCTGTGCCCAGTTAAAGGGTTTCCAGGGTACCCAAACCATCATCCATCGGCCTCCCCGTGCCTGGCAACGCAGCTCTTATTCCTCTGCCCAGCCCCGAGCGTGATGGTCACTGGGCAGTCAGAGGTACCAGCTGCCTTCGACGCACCAGAGAAGTCAAAGATGAAGCTTTTGGAAAGAAAAAAGTGGTGTTTGATAAGGCTGGCTGCCACACCCCAGTGTCTAAACCGGAAAAGCATCAAGGGATATTTAAAACCCCATAAACACACCGAAGATGATCGTATTAGAGTCCCCCCGGCCAAGCAGCGGTGGATGCCTGTCAAAGCCGCCCCGCTTGAAGACCTTCACCCACCAACACATTGATGTTGCCTCCACCGAGGAGCATCGAGGCTGTGAGCAGAGACCTCGGGCACAGGCAGGGTGAAGCGTGGTCCCCACCAGACCCACGCCCAGGATCTGGAACAGGGATGGGAAACATCCCATGTCCCCCCTTCGGAAAAATGATAAATATTTCCGGGGATAAAAACAAACACTCTGCATTTGGCTTTTCTGGTGGTTGTTTTTCTTGAAGAGACAAAGTGTTCCACAGAAAGCAGACACTTCCTACACAAGTTTTCATACTCAAACCCCGAGTTCTTCTGCCGCTGATTCTGACAGAAAAGGCGTAGCCAGCCCTTTGCCCTCCCCGAGCCTCGGCAGGGCCGCAGCACCCCGCCGTGCTGCGGAGCATCGCCTATCGATGGAGATCCCTTCAGCAAAGGGGGGTTTCCCATCCTCACTTGGGAATGAAATAAAAAAAATAAATCGAGATTCCCAACCTTAGAAATCTCACTCTAAACCAGAAAAAGCCGCCCCGCTGCCTGCGCACGCCTCGGCCCCGGCGCAGGGTGAGGCAGCTCTTGTTCCCTCTCACTTTAGGGTGACTTTTCCCCCAAGAAAATTATCCCAAAGCATCCTTATGTGTTGAAGAGTAAGGAAAAAATTCTCTATTCCTACAGAGAACGCCTGAGGCAATTCAGAGCTGGTTCTCTGCAACCGATTTAAGGCCATGCAGTCCCTCCCCAAAATTAAAGCGGCGGTTTGCAGCCTGCAGAAGCTGGGAGGCTCCCGGCTGCGCCGAGCTGGGGGACGTGTTTCTGGCTGAGGCCGGAGGAGAGAATAAACGCAAACCCAGGGAAGCGGCAGGGCCCGTGTCCTCAGATGCCGCCGCAGCGCAAGATGTGCCGAGTTGTCTTGGAAGGAAACGGTGCCAGATCCGCCAGCGGCGAGGAGCCGTGAGCCAGCCCCGATGCCAGCGGGAGCTGCGGACGCTCTGGCACGGGCTCCCCGGGGACCTGCCTGTCACCCAGTGCCCCGGCTGATATCCCAGCCCCAAATAAGCCCCACGAGGGAAAGGCAGCCGGCTCAGAAGCCCAGCCTGGGCTGGGTCACTGGTTTCCAGGTTCACAACGGCAAAGCCCGCATCCCCCCGGCACAGCCGGGCGAGGGTCTGGCTCTGCTTGCCCCCCAAACCCTCCTCACAGCATCGTTTACTGGGCAGAGCATCCACCAGCACCACCACAGCCCAGCCTCATCCCTTCTCCCCGCCGCGGTTTGCTTTCCAGGACAAAAATGAAAAGCAAAGCAACTGCCTCCGTCCCTGGGAAGCCTCCAGCTGCTGGAAAGCAGTGCCCGAGTGATGGATGACGGCGAGCAGCATGCGCTGCCAGGGAGGGTTATTTCTGTGGAAGAATCAGATATCTTTAAGGGAAAGTTATACCTCAAACATGTGATCAACGGGGGGAAGAGACTTTCCAGGCGGCAAAAAACCGATCCTTCACGCTTCAAGGTAAAGCCAAGACGCACGAGAGCCGAGTTTCTCCCTTGTTAGCAGCCGAACCTGGAGCTAACGGCGGGGACATCCCCCATGGCAGTCCCTGGGGTGCCCACAAGGGTCGCACTGGGCACCTGGGGACAAGCTGGCACCGCCACATCCCCCAGCTGGACCAGCCGGGCTGGTCACCGCGGGGCAGCGGAGGTGCGGGGTGTCACCTCGACACCCCCGAAGAGCCGCACGCCACCGCGCTCGTCCTCCTCCCCCCGCCCGGGGCATCCCCCAGCGCGGGGGCAGCACCCAGCAGCGAGCCCGGCGGCTCCCAGTTCTCCCAGTGCTCGGGAAGTTCAATGCTGCCACCTGGTGGCGGCGGGGGCAACGGCAGCCCCGGGGGTCGGAGCGGGGCTCGTCGGCTTCGGTAATTAACCCCAGTTTTCCGGCTCACCCGGGGGCGGGCACCAGCGAGGGACATAACCCCCCCCAAGCCCGAGCGTGAGTTCGCTTTTAAAAGTTGACAAGCAGCTGCAAAAAAATTCTGTGCACGTAATTTTTTGTCCACAATGTGGCAAAAATTATTATTTTTTTTTTAAAAAAAAAAGGCCACAATGTACCAAAAAAAAAGGACTTTTGGTTTACCCACAGCTCAGCCTCGAACCAAAACTCTGATGCAACGAGAAAACCCAGGAAAGCTCAGAACTAGCTTTAGAGTTTAGCCAAAAAGCCGTTAGACTTTAGCGGTTTCAGGCAGAAGTCTCACGCCACATCCTGAGTCCCCGGCGGCACTTTTGGGGCAGGACAGGGGGGCAAAGCCACAGGGCGAGCAGCTCCCGGGTCACCCCCAGCACCCAAAGCGGAGGCGCCGAGTGCCCCTGCCTGTGCCCCGGGTGCCAGGCGCACCCCAGGGCATTCCCACTGCCACCCAGCTGCGCCTCCGGACTCACCTTCTCAGCCCGGGGGTAGCGAACGCGGGGGCTGCCCCACTCCCTGCTGATCCGCCGGCGGTACTGGTGGCACTGGGGGATGTACGTGCAGCCCACGTCGCCCAGCTCCGGGTAGATAATTTCTAAATCGCCTCTGGGGAGAGCAAAGAGGGGAGAAGAGCGGGAAGGGTGAGACTTGCCATGCTGGGTGGGAGAAGCAGGACCCAACCCGCTGTCAGCAGAGGTGCTGGGCACCTCGTGCCCCGGGGTAAGCACCCTCCCACGCCGCAGCAGGACACCTTGGATGATGTCCAGTATTTTCCAGAGCCTTTAAAAATCGTGGCACCTCTGGGTTGATCTAGGGCTTGGAGGGCAAAACTCCCCTCGCTCCCCACTGGCCTGGGACGAGCCATTCCAACCCTGAGTCCCTTTCTCCCAGCAGGAGGGACAAGCCGGGACGAGCCTCCCCTGTCCGTTGGGCACTAACAGTGTGCTGACAGGTCCGATATCTCCGGCTCCAACTCCTGCACGAAGCACTTTCCCCTTTGGCGTTATCTAACAGAGGAAGGAGCCGCCGGAGCGAGCTGCCAGGTCACGGCAGCGTGTGGATAGCGAGACTCAAGATCAGCTGCCACCACCATGACCCTTGCAGGAGGGGCCCTGAAATCCTGCAGCCCAAGAGGCTGCTGAGCAAACACCGGCACGGGGCTGGCACAAAGCAGGCTGAGAGCTCAGAGCAGGCTGAGAGCTCCGAGCAAGCTGGACCCAGGCGGTGCGGCAGCAAACCGCCTGTCTGCAGCTCCGGGAGCAGCTCCTCAGGCTTCCTCCTCTTGCCGTGCCCACACCTCGCGCATTACCATCGCTGCAGGATGGGCTTTGAGGGCTGTGGGATGACCTGTCCTAGAACTTGCCTTCCCCAAACGGAGCCTCCTCCCCCCGAAACTTCCTGCAGAAGACATTTGCCATCTCTCATGCTGTAAGTTGTTTCAAAAACCTCTGCAAAACGGACCAAGGAACAACTCCAGGGAAGCAGGGACACTAAGATCTCAGCGGGCACAAATCAAGGGCCGCACGGTGCAGCGGGCACTGCTCTGCTCTGCTCCAGATTCCTGGCAAAAGGAAGAAAGCAACCCGTATTTATAGCCCTGGCTGAGGGGACACTGGAATTAACTGTCCCAGGAGGGGACACACAAGCGCAACGTGTGCCCAGGGCTGGTCCAGCTCGGAGAGGAGATGGCAGCGAGTGGCTCGCTCACCTGCAGAACTCGCTGTCCACGCTGCTGAGCGCCTGGAAAGAGCAGGTCTGCGAAGGTTCGTCCGGCCAGGGTTGCTGCTCCCGCCGGGCAGCGGTGCCAAGTAGGGTGGCAGCCACCAGCACAGCAGCCAGCAGCTTCATCCTGCCCTGCAGGGACCGAGGGACAGAGAGAGTCAGGCCCACAGAGCTGTGACCCAGCGCTGCCCCGCTGGTAGCCACAGCATCCCCAGCACCACGCCCCAGTTCAGCAACCCCCAGAAACCAGCTCCAGGTAAAACACTTCCATCCTTACACTGGTTTTTTTCCACCTCCACCAATTCCATGTCATTAATCCCGGTTAAACCACAAATGAGCTGCCCCGAGCCAGGAAACACTGAGCCAGCAGCAAGAACCTACATCTTAGAGGACCCATTTCTGCCCACCTACGAGGAAGGCGCGTCACCACCCTCCTGCACAGCACCAGGAGTACGCACATACGGCCTCACAAGCCCAGCACAGCAACGGTCACCACCGCGGTGACAGCACGCTCCAAGCCCAGGCAGCACCAAGTGGGGACAGAGCGCTGGCCCTGCTGCTCTCCGAGGGTTCTAACGCGATGGTAGAGATGAAAAGCTGGTGTCAGGCTTGGCCACGGTCTAACCAAGACCATCACCGACAGATCAACGACCAACCACACCACAGCAACCAACGCATCCCTGACCCCAGACAGACCAGCCCAAGGGTTCACCTTGAACTCAGCCACCCCCTCCAGAGCCAGGGCAGAGCTTCTCCGACGCGCGGCCAGCCATGACCACCCATTTCAAAGTCTGTGCAAAGCACAAGCCAAGCCCAGAGGGTGAGGGGAGCCGGGTACGAGGTTTATCTACCCACACCCCTGCCAAGCCCAGTGCCAGCCCTCTCCTCCCCGGGCTGCACCCAGGTGCCTGCAGCAGCCTGATGGACCTGGTGGCCAGGGCCACCACGGCTGGCCCTGCCGAGGCACTTACCAGCCGGGTCCCGGGGATGGGTGAGCAGCTCCGAGGCAGAGCCTGGAGGTTTGAGGTTACCGTGGAGATGGTTTCCCTGGAAGGAAGGGAAGGGACTGGGTTTGAAAACACAGCCCGGGGAAGGGGCAGCTCATCCCCTGAAGGAACACGAAATCAGGCAACGGGTTTTCATCCCCCAGCAACAGTCTCCAACGGACCCACCAGCTGCGGGTCCTCCCCTGGCTCTAAGCCCCCCCGCACCCTGCACCAACAACCTCCCAGCTAATTAGGAAGGATGCGACCCCAACATTTATTTGCACCGGCCCGTGTTCTCCATTGCCTAATTAGCTCCGGATGAGGCACATGCAAAAATCCCCGCTGTCAGCTGGGAATAGGTATTACACCACTTACTGTATCATTATATAATGAAGCACCGGCACGCAGCGCGAACACGAGTAAGTACCAGCACCGCTGTCATTACCGAGAGAAAAAGGCATCAGGCTTCGCTAATTAGAAACATTAATGTATTGGGAATGATCTGGAGGTTTAGGGGCTAATGGCTCCGGTTCCCACGCTACGAGATGGGCAAACCCATAATTAGAGCCTTGATGCTGCGAACAGGCTCATGTGAGCGACGCTTTTCCCATGGGAGTCAGGAGCACTGGTTCGCCTGAGTCAGGAGCACCAGCGCGGGGCTTGCAGCCTCGCGCGCGACCGCGAGCCAGGGGAGGATAACCCGGGGTCCCAGGCGAGCCGCGCAGGAGGCTGGTGGCCCCAAAGAAGGCATGCCCAGGGTCTGGTAATCTTTCGAGCTGCCCAGAGACTGTCCGCTGCAGAAAGGTGGATTTCTGAGACAAGCAGGACCTCCCTTGGAGATCTGACAGCTCTGCTGGCAGCTCGGCAAGGGGGTGGCAGGCAAAGGGACAGTGGCTTTAGCCAGGACAAGCATTTGTATGCCAGGAGAGCTGTAGACACGGACAAGGGACTCTGCCCGTGGTAAAGCCATCCAATTTTGCTGTTTAAGCATGAGGCTGGCACAGGGCTTGCGTTGCTGCTGCCCCGGCAGCTCAGACCCCCAGGGCTGTGGCAGGTTTGCAGAGGAGCAGCGGTGCTTTCCAGTAAGCAGCTCCAGCTGGTTCTGGTAGTAACTTTGCAGCGGTTACCCAAATAACAGCTAACTCTGAACAGGGGTATTTTATTTTAAGCCTAGAAGCAGGGAGAAGCCCTTCAAGCAGAGGCAATAACAGCCACTTCCATCTGGAGACCTCCTGAGAGGATCAGCACGAGATGGGATCAGCACAAAAGGGTTTGCTGACAGACAAGGTGCATCCCCAGGGATGCTCTGGAAGAAAAACCCCTGGGAGCAGCAATCTCCTGCAGCATCCCATGTAAGACGAACCGTGGCTTTCTCTCTAAAAGCTGTTCGCAGAGTGATTACAGAGATCCTCTTCCTCCCGCTCAGGAGCTGCAAAGGCAGCAGGAAGCCCCTGCACCAAACCCACATCACCAGGTGTAAAAGGCAGGGGAAAGTCACGCTGCCAGAGCCAGGCAACAGCTCCTGCAAGGGCAGTCGGGCTCCCGAGGGGCACAAAGCCACCGGTTTATTTGCTTTTTAGCCACACGCCAGAACGGGGTGACTCAAGGGCCGGCAGCACTGCTGGCTTTGCTGCCAGGCTGTAGGGGACGCAACCCCAACCCTGCCTGCACAAACACTCCAGGCCTGGCGAACCCGCGCAGGGGATGGGTGGTTTCCAGCGACACCCGTCTGCTCCGGACTGGAGCTCTCGCAGCCAGGAGAGCCGATAAACCACGTGCCAGAGAGCTGGCACCGAGCGGGCTCTGCTCCGGAGAAGGATCCTACCGTGGGAACACACGCATCAAGTGGTGTCCAGACAGGTCCAGGGATGAGCCAGGCTCCTCTTCCAGTAACCCCAGTGTGTTTGCCTGTCACCCCTCCTGACTCAGCAGTGCAGGACTGAGGAATCTTGTCTTTCCAGCTGCCGGGAGCCTCCGGCGTGGTGCTGCGGCTACGCAGCTCAGAGCTGGGGAAAAGATGGTCATCCCCCACCCTCGAGAATGAGATCCTGCCCTCCGCTTGTAAACAGAAGCTTCACATTTATTTTGCAAAGCCATTATCTAAAACTCTGCTGTAAAACTCCTCCTGTTTCTCAGTTCTATCATTTCTGTATGGGCTGAGCACGGGTCTGCCTTGCTGGGCAGCAAACACAACCCTGGGGATTTAACCACGCTCAGACCATGCATCTCCTCACGTGTTGCCCCTCAGCTCACCCCGGTCTCTCCCGTTCCCCCGAACTCCGGCAGAAGGAGAGGAAGGAATTGCTTTTAAGCTGCTGCTAATTTGGAGGATGGTTTGAAGCAGCCCTGGCACAGAGCCACATGCGCTCCTGCCTTCCCCCATGCCCCCTCCTCATGCCTGGGAGCCTCCTGACTTCCAGCAGAAACTGATATTTGGGGAGAAAAATAAAGCTTCCAAAGGTACCAAGTCCATCCAGTGGCTTGTGGATGGATTTGTTTGCCCCAGGAGTGAAGTGCTGCCAGCACACGCTGCAGCCCCCCCACCACATCAGTCCACTGGGAGCAGATACAAACACAAGAGACGTGTTTCTAGCAAAGCCAGTCGGGTCCAAAAGCTGCCAAAAAGCCTTTCACAGCTGGCAAAGCTAACAGCTGGGGGTAAGGAAATAATTTCCTATTAATATTAGAGGTGAAAAGGCTGTAACGACCTCAAGGCAGGGGAGGAAGGGAGAAAGTCTGGGGCTTGCTTTAACACTGCAGCAAAGCACATGGGAAAGCCAAAGCACCTGCGCTGGGAGCCGCATCACCCATCGGCCGGTCCACGGGGCCGCATCCCCCATCGGCCGGTCCACGGGGCCGCATCCCCCATCGGCCGGTCCACGGGGCCGCAAAACCGCTGCATGCAGAGGAGAGAAGGTGGCTTGCTGCAGAGGAGGCAGCAGCACATCTGGGTGTGCTGAACCCCCCCCACATCACACCATTGCAAACCACTTTGACGCTCTCCCACAGCTCCACAAGCTGCTGCCAAGGTCCTGAAATATTTTCCGGGGAGCACTGGGAGCCTTAGGACAGAGCTCAACCAAAAAGCAAAGCACTGCCAGGAGCCCCGTGGCCCTCAGCTGAACCGGATGGGCTCGCAAAGCTTCCTCATGCATGCAGAGCCACCAGTTCCGCTGTTTGTTTACTTAATGCTGGGCTTTAACACACACACACAAAGTGTTTCCAGAATTCCCCAGCAAACATTCATAAGAGACCGACTTTTTATTCTGACGTGGGCCAAAACCGCACTGTTTGCGAGCTTTGGAATTTCCCACCCAAGCCGCTGCCTTCCTGTTAGCATGAGTTTAAGATTAACCAGTGCTGTTTATAATCCACTTTACCACTGCTGGCTTCGCCCAGCACTGAGTCCCCGTGCCATAAAAAGTCGTTTCATTTCATGTGATCTAAGTTCACCTCCATCCCAGTTCAGGAAGCAACCTCTGCTCCCCCCAGACAGCAACTGCCTGCAGGGACAGAGCGGGAGGCATCGCCGGCCTCCAGTTTCCCCAGTCCTGTGACTCAGGAAGTCTGGCACCAGAGATTTTTTTCCTCCCAGTTTGCTTCAGACTGCAGAAAGCCCAGGAGAAAGTCAATCCCTCTCTTGCTGCCCAGCCAAGGCTGGTGCTTTGCTCTAACGCTCGTGAAACCAAGGGTTTATTTTGCTTTGCGTGAAACAGAAGTAATTTGGGGCAATAAATCTGCTCCTTGCACTCCCACCCAAGACCCCCCCCCAGCATCAGTCCGGCCCAGCTGCTGCAGAAAGAGCTCAGCTCTTCCTTCATTTCCAGCATTTTCCTCTGATTTGGCCTCCTCCCTGCCTCAGTTTCCCCAGGGGGGTGGCACAGAGGGTCCTGTGAGCAAAGCACCTGAGAAACTCGAGTAAAAACCAACTCCTACGGTCTGAACAACAGCTGAAAAAAGTGTTTATGCTGTCGATACCCACCAGCAAGACTGTAGGAAGCAAAGGACTTGGCAGAGCCTGGCAGCCAGGGGAATCCCCTCAATATTTGTCTTGCAGGAAGCCCATTTTGCAGATATTTTTTTCCATAGCAATCAGCAAAGGAAGCAGAAAACCACATCCTCTCTCCCCATTCATAACCTGCTGCACCTCCAGCTGTGCCCTGGCCGCGCTGTGCCTCTTATCTCACCTCTTCACAGTCTGTCCTCACATTTTCCCCTTGGCATGGTGAATGGTTTCATTCCCAGCTTCAACCGAATGACCACAAGGTCATCTTCACCTTGCCCCTGCCAACCCACAGGGCAAGAGCTCCGTGAACTAAAACCCACCAGAACACACCACAGATCTGCAGCTGCACTGACCGGTGGGACCAGCGCTCCTCCTCGAGCCATTCCGAGGGTCTGGGAAGAGTGGGGTGGATTGAAGGGATGTGGCAGCTTGATTTGGCTCCGGTGGTCCCCAGTGTTCCTGGCTCTGCCTAGTGCCGTGTCAGGACGAGGGGTTAAAGATGCAGGTTGTCGCTGCAGCGAGCAGAGCGAGCTGCCCAGCAGCAGCCCCGGCCCTTGCGCCTGGCACTGGAACACGATGAATCTGAACCTGCCCGGGGGGAGACGGATTATATCACTAGTGAGATCATACCGGGGCAAGAGGTCGCTCGCAGAGCCTGTCCTTCTGTCTCCCTACAGCATTAATGAGGTGCTGGGGCAAAATACAGAGCCATGAGGCTGCCCTCAGCCCTCCCAGTGCTCCCAGTAGACCCCGTGAGTCCCAGACTGAGGCAGCAGGACTTGGCATTTTGCAAAACGCCAGAAGCAGATCCGTGGAGAGATTAACAGAGAAGGATTTGGGGCTTTTCTCTTTTCACCTGCCAAAGCCCCGGGTCTGAACCCCCACCGCTGTCTGCTCCATTTTCCAGGCAGGCAGCTGGGACCAGTCGAGCTGGATTCCCACCATCACCACCAGCAGCGAGGAAGGTTCTGAGTGACCGAGGGGGAAGGGTCACAGCCCCAAAAGGGGCTTTGGACCTGCAGCATCCACCAAGCAGGAAACTATGGGATCAGGGAGAGGATGCACGATGCTTTTTGCCCTCTGAAGCTGCCAGAACCTCGCAGGCTCCTGTGCTCGCATCCCAACAGGGGATGTGGTGCAGCACAAACTCCGCACCAGGGCTGGAAGCCCTCAAAGCCTTCCTCGGCAGCAGAGCCCCACAAGCACTCGCCACTCTGCCTTGCTGGAGCACTCACAAGAGGAGGAATATTCAATATTTGCCAGGCAATAAGGACGTAGCTGGGTGCAGACCCCTGAGCCTGGCAGCAGGGCACTGGGTTCACCCATCCTCCTGCCAGCCCAAACCTCAGCTCCAGCAGCACCACAAGCAGGAACACATTTCAGTCCCTGCGGCTCCTGACACCGCCCCGAGCCCCAGCTCTTGCCCCAGCACGCCTGCACGAGACAGCAGCACTTCACCCATGGTGCTGCATGGCTCAGGGACAGGGCCACCCGCCTCCACACCCCACCCGAACCCCGTGGTGCTCCCCCCAGCCATGCCCTCCTCTCCCAGAGCAGCATCTGGCACCCCAGAGCCAGCTGGCACATTTTGCAGAGGGTCACTGGGTGGCCGCTTTGGGGTGACCTTGGTGGCCAGCATCTCTGGTAGCCGGCCGGTGGCACACGGGATGCGCAGCGTTGCACAACCACACCTGCCAGCGCCCGCCCCGCCACGGCACCCTGTGACTGCTCCTGCCGGAGCTGCAGCTCCTTCTGGAGAAGGTCTTCTATTTTGGGAAGAATGTTTTCATTTGGCCTATATTAAGCGCATACATTTCGCAGTCACAAGGCAGGCAGGGAGCTGGGCAGGAGCCTCCCTTCCCTCAGCTCCGCGGGTCCCAGCGGTGCTGGCACACGCACAGCCCAGCCCATGGCTCGCCAGGACGCTGCCTAACGCCATCAGCACCCTTTTGCATCCCTATTTGCCGAGAGGCTGCTGCAACCCTCCAGGGAGGTGCTCAGCACCGCTTGAAGTTTCTGGCTCAGGTTCCAGCATTAGGGACCCTCTGCTGCTCCCCAAGGCAGGGGAAGCCACTGAGCGTTGCTGCAAACGCCAGCACGGAGGTAAAGCATTGGGAAACCCTCAGGTGTGTCCTCTGCTCAACCCACCACCCACACTCCACAGGGACTCCGCGTGGGCTGGGTATGGCACAGGGACTGGGTTATGGAGGGGTCACCCACCCTCGATGGGTGCTTTCACCTTCCTTCCCTCCTTCTCCTGGACACTGCACCCCGGCAGGAAGGAGCGTGTCTGCCCCGTGCCTCACGGATGCCCTAATTGTGATTATAGCCCTTGAGGGGTGACAGCAAAAAATAAACAAACACCCATTCCAGGTCCTTGGCATCTCACCTGGCCGGGCTGGGTGATGCTCGTGGGAAAGCCCTGGGGCAGCGGGTTAATGAGGAGCTGGCGGTCAGGAAGAAGCATCCTCCGCTCTGACTCAGGTCAGGCTGAGCCTGGCACCACAAGTCACCCCATCAAGGTGCGACAGCCCAGCAGGACCCTGCTGCTTCACCCACCCTACTGCTCCCCCCCAGCCAGGCGGGCTCCGGGACCTGCGTGGAATTCAGGCCGGCTGAGCCGGCACGTCTATAAATAGCACCGTTTCAGATTCCGCCTGCACGTGGCTCGTCCCTTCGGTCCCAGTTCATTTTCTCCCTCTTCCAGTGGCTCTGCAGACGGGGAGCACAGGCTGGACCCTTGGTTACATCACACAGACTGGTTAAATTGGTCCAAATCCCCAATGTCGATGCGCTCACACCAGATTAACTTTCGCACCAATAGGCTGCCAAATCCCACCAAACTGGCTTAACCCTTCCTCAAACGGGTTTAACTGATCTGCCACAGGGGCTCGTACAGGTTTAATGCGCTCAGCTGAGTCCCTGTAATGGTGCTTTCCTGGGATGCCCCAAATGCCCATCACAGCTCCATGCAGAGGGTGGCTCCAGACCCCCCCAAAGCTGCTTTGGGGGCTGGAAAGGGGTGAATGTACTTCCCACAGGTACCCATGGCAGGGGGAACCCCTGAGCAACCCCTTTTCCAGAAGGTTTTTCCAGCTGCCCCCTCCCCAGACATTCACTCCCAGACCCCTGGCATCCTGGCTCTGAAGGGGACCCCAAGGTGACCCCTATTTGATGTTCCCCCCACTGGCAAGGTTACCAGAGCCCCTGCCCTTACACCCCAACAAACCAACCAGCTGCAAAACAAGGAAAAACAGACAGACACCCCCAACACACAGCAAGCACCAGCCCCCCTCTTTTCCACCTACCCCTCTTCACACCACCAGTATCCCCAGTCCAGCAGCAGCAGAGGGGAGCTGTGCCCGGTCAGGCAGAGCCGCAGCCCCAGGGCTGGCTCCTTGGCAGGGCTGAGCCCTGGAGCTGGCTCAGGGGGCAGTTTGCAAAGGGAAAGGCCTGGCACCCCCCCAGGGCAGCCCTGGATGCTGGGACACACACTCCCACCCCGGATCACCAAGGTCAGGGCAGTTTGCAGGATGCCCAGAGCAAGCAGCTGCAGACCAGGCACAGCTCTGGGCAGGGAACACCTTCCTTGCTCTAAAGTCCAGCAGGACAGGAGCCTGTTTGGTACCTACCACAAAATTCAGCATGAAAATCCCCCTGAGCTCTCCTTCCAGCTTAGCTCAGCACAGGGCAGGCTCTGCCTCCCCTGAGAACGTAGCCCGTGTGTGAGTAAGCCCCAGGTGCCCGCCACACAGAGGTGCCCGGGGCACAACAGCACAAGGTGAGGCAAGACCTGCCCCAGCAAAGCCTGTCACGCGTGTGCCAAGCAGCATGTTCCTGCCTGTTATCAGCCACATCAGTACCTGAGGACAGCATTCTCCAGCAGCACCCCAGCCTCTCCAGGAGGAGCAGAGCTGCACCAGCCCCAGGGGCTCCTCCCGCCTCCTTTTAAGCCCCGCAGACACCTGCTGTCCATCAGTCCATCAGCTCCCTGCTTTCCCACTGACTCACCAGCTGGTCCCACCGAGTCACCCCTTCCAACCTCCTCTCCTTCCGTGGCTGTTTTCCCGGTCCCTTGGTTCCCATTGACTCACCGCTGCTCATCCAGAGCTCACCCTCCTCTTTCCATCCCCATCCTGGTCCCTCCGACTCCCCCTGCCCTGGTACCTGCCTTCCTCCTCACCACCACCACACCATCAGCATCACTAACGAGCTGCGAGGAGCAGCCCAGTGAGAGACCCTCAGGCTGGGCAGCTCGTGGCTCCCAAAAGCACCCTCCAACCCGTGCAGAAGTGCCGTTACCGAGCCTCGGGGCTGCAGGGGGAGTTTGCTTTTTCAGGGGCAAAGGATTCCTCCCCATTTCTTACCCTGGCTCCCATCTTCTGCTGGGTTTTCTTCCACAGACCATGGGAGAAACAGCAAATTATTTGCAAAATTTAGATGTAATCACTGCCTCTAACGCATCCCTTCGCACTTCCCGTCCATCCCTCCACCCAGGTTCGTTTTCTCCAGCTGCAACACAAGAATCATTTGGGAATGAGTCTGAAAGACATCGTAAGCGTTGGGAAACGGGATTTGGGGGTGCAGGGAGACGCGGGCCCCGGCGCGTGCCACGCCGCCGGCGCACCCAGAGCTGGGCCGAGCTCCAAGTGGAAAATTCCTGTCCGTTGAGTGAGGATTGTGGTTCAACAGGTTTTAGTCCCAGCCCCTTTATTTGTGTCGGTGCAAAAACTCATCCCTAGGGCATTTGTTTGGTCACATGGGTGAACATATAAAAATGGGTCCTACCTGTCCGGGCCAGTTGGCACCTCGAGAAAGCGAAGGCAGCTGCTGGACTGGAGGGGAGAGCTGCAGGACGGTGCAGAGCTGGTGCACACAGGTAAGTCCCCGGAGCAAATTTACCCCCCATTTTTTCCCCAGGGCTTTGCTGGGGCCGGTGCCGGTAGCAGCGATGGGGTATGGCGAGGCTGAGGGCATTGTCCCCCATGCCCGGGAGATGCGGGGCGACCCAAAAGGGTGGGAGGGCTGCGGGTTTGGAAGCGGGTCAGTGGGCTGCACTGGAGCAGAGGTGGTTCGTGCTACAGGAGTGGCCGTAAGTGCTGCCGCCGGCTGTTTCAGCCCTGCGGGCGGTGGGCTGCTGCAGACCCTCTGGAGCGGGCGATGCTCTCAGCTCCTCGTTCCCTCACTGCCCCTTCGCTCCCCTTCGAGCTGTGGCGACCTGGGCTGTCAGGCCCCTGCGGCATGCTGGTGGCCATCGGGCTTTAACAAGTAGCCCGTGGCCACTGCGGGCAGAGAGGAGGGTGTTTGGGCAGAGCCACGTGCGAGAAGGCACCAAGTTGTCGGGGCAAAGACTTTTCCAGCGTGGGACGGGAGCCACCCCGCTGTCCCGCGGGAACAGACGGATGAACCCGGTGACTCTCCGCGGCTGCTCTTTGCTGCTTCAACAAGGGGTGTCGATGTCTCCTGGCAGGTAGTCAGGACGTCCCTGCGGCCACCGCATGCTGCCCTGCCCTCCCTGCCCGCCTCGCTGGCAGCGCTGGCAGCCTCCCGCTCCCGCAGACGCCTGGCGGGGCGATAGGCAGCGTCTGGCTGGGAGCCGTTAGGGTAGGAAGTGGTTTTGGGGGCTCGGGGGCTCTTTCACAAGCAAGGGCATGAGGCGCAGCCGATCGCCTGCGGGCCAGGACTTGCAGCTGGGCTCTGCGGCAGGGCAAGGGGGTGATGCTCCTGCTCACCCACCCCAGTGCTGGCTGATGGTGGCCCGACAGCCCCCTGTCCCCCCTTTTCCTGCCTTTCAAAGAGCCATGGCCGCTGAGACAGACCCAGGCAGCTCCGCTGCTCCCTCCCTCATCCCTCGGGGTCCCGCTGCAGGCGCTGGGACCCCAGAAGTTTTCTCCCCAACCAGCATCGCTTCTTTCTCTTCCTCTGCTCTCCGTCCCTCCTGGAGACTGTTGCTTAGGAACAGACTCCCTGTGCTTTGATTTTTTAATGACATTTTTTAAATATGGAGATATGCAGGCCCCCGCCGAGCCCCGCTCAGACCCCGCACTGAGCTCCGTGCCGGCTGCTGGCTGCAGCCAGACCCGGGCACAAGACCCAGGATGGTCCCGCTTTCCCCCTTCTCGCTGAGCTGCAGCAAGACGCCCACCCCGCACCCATAGCAGCTCCTGGGGTGCGAGTGAGAATTCGTTCCCCAAGGATGTTTGCTCGGGGGGTTATTTTCTGATGAAAAGCCCAGGCTCGTTGGCAACGTGATCAGCCTATTTTTGCCCTGCTCTCCCTAGCAAGAGAACCGGGAGGGAAACAGAGAAGCCACAGGATGCACCGTTATAAGAGGAACTTTCCCCAAATAGAAGCTTTTCACAGTTTTTTCACGAGGCGTCAGCAGCTCCTAATGCTGTTCGAAGCTGTGAATACTGCATGAAGCAGCCGGGCCGGCGAGGAGCCTGGCGATGCTGCAGGCTGCAGCCCTTCTGCAAGCATGGGGCTGGCCGTGCGTGCCCGAGACCCGGCCGGGGAGCCGGGGGAAGCAGCTGGAGGAGCAGCCTGAGCTGCAGTTCCCTATCAGCAGCTACTTCTGCACCAAATCCGATGGTAGATCCAACACATCCCAGCTGGAGGGTGCAGAACTCCTGCACGCGCAGACCGAGACCTTGAGTTTTTGCCCTGACCCAGTTTTTAGCTGCAAAAGGTCTGTCTGGAGATCGGTTGTTCAGTAGGCTCTGGGCTGGGGTAAAGGGAGCGTTGCATTTTACAGGAGCACACGGCTCCTTCTGGGTTTAAATATTTATACGCTGAGTGATGGATCCCTGAAATTCTGCAGCGGTGTCGATGGCAGGAGGAGTTGGCACCCACGGTGTATCAGGTGGCTCTATTTCAGGGCTGGGAGACGGGATCCAGGCGCGTAGCTGGGTCATAATACGTGTAGACCCCAAATTTCCAGAGCACCCCAGTCTCCTGGCTCAGAGACAGACCCTGGCCCTCCGGCAGGACAGGGGATGGAAGGTGCAGAAATGGTCTTTTTGCTTGTTTTTGACCTTTCTCTCTGGTTTTGGCTGTTTCGTGGAGTCTCCTCCCCAGTGTGCTCCCCACCAGCGCAGTGGCACAACCCTTTGTGCCATCTCCAGTGGCACAACCCTTTGTGCCATCTCCAGTGGCACAGGGTCCCTTTGCCCTCGCTGTTCCCCCATCGTGGTTGAGTTACTGGTTGGAGACTTCTCCAACTGGGTCCAAATGGGTATTTTGCCCCTATAAACCATTTGCCTGAGCTGCTGCTCCTGGCTGCCCAGTGAGGGGAGGCTGGGCTCCCCCAGTCCTGCTGATGGGGCTGGGGTCCCTCGCAGATGCCTGGGGCAGCTGCCCTGCGCAACAAGACCCCTTGTAGCAGCCCCCAGGAAGAAAAGCTGCAGGATTTGGGGTTTCAGAGCAGGGAAATGGAGGGGTGACCCTAACTGCTGTGCCTGGGTGGACCAGGGGAAGGACCCAGCACCACGGCGGGTCTCTGAAACCCACTCCCCAGCAGGATCCAGGCAGCTGCCGGCTTTGCCAGGAGCGGAGCCCAGACTGGACTCTGCTCCTGACGTGTGCAGGCACCGTTGACCCAGTGGCAGGAGAAGGAGAGGAGAGCTCTGCTGCCCTGCCTCGCTCCGGAGCCCAAAGCAAACATGCTGGAGGGCTCGGTGGTCTGCTGGCCACCCCGGGAGCCGGGCACTGCTCGGGACGTGCGTGCCCGCAGGGAAGGCTCTTAGGCCAAGGGTAAGGTGCTTGGAGGAGGGAGTGGGTACTGGGGGACCCCTTGACCACCCTGGCTGGTCCCTGGGGCCAAGAGGAGGCCGTCACTGCAAAACCCAGGGCAGGGCTTTGGTGAAAGGGAAGGGTCGCTGCGTGCCTGTTGCGTAGCTCTAGGTTTCTCCCCCTCGTCTGCATTGAGGGCGACAGTGGTGGCATGGGCAGAGCAGACCGGGTAGCGAGCTGTAGGGACGGCGGGCAGAGGAGGGACAGCCCTCCCTATGCAGGGACACTTCTTGGCCATGCAGGACCTGCCTTCCCAAAGGGATTCTGTCCCCAGGTGACACCGAGCAGGACGGTGGGCATGCTGTGCTTGGGGTGTTCTCACAGAACCCTTCTACCCTCTCCTTTCAGAGCCTGCCCGAGAAAGAGATGGAAACGCGAGGGAAAGGCAGCCCCGCCAGGAAGATGACTGCCATGGCTCACAGCCTGTAAGTACCCCCCGCCGCCGCGCTGGCCCCGCCAGCCTCCCGGTCCAGGCACTTGTCCTCCAGCCACTTTCTCCAGCAGACTTTGCTCTTTGCTCCTCTCAGCCCACGCCACCGTCCTGGCTCCGTTCCCCCCCGGATAAGGCATAAAATTGGTGGCAGGGCTTAGGGCAGAGCAAGGCAAAGGCAGGTCCCAGGTGACGGGGGCGCGGGAACGCGCGGTTCAGGGTCGCCAGAGGGTGTCGGGGTGTCTCCCCGTGCAAACCTGCTTTTGCCAGGACGGGGTCCGTGCCCTTGGACTGCAACAGCCCTTCAGCCCTCTGCAAGGTGAATAACGCTGAGCTCAGCTTTATTTGGGGACCAGGGCGGGGGCACCGGTGGGGGCAGAGCATTTACTGTCTGTTCCAAATGGGTTTGCATCCCTTGCGGGGGGCAAGACGGGGGAGCAGCGGTGCAACCTGGGCAGGGGTGCAGGAGAACCTGGGAGGGATGGAAATACTCCTGGAATTAAATGATCAAGAGCCATGAAGGGTCTCGGCAGGGAAGGGCACGGCCAGAGCCAGGTCTGCTCGTGCCTCCGGTATCTGGAGAGCTTCTTCATTCCTTGCTGGGGAGGGGGAGGTGGAGGGAGGAGGATGCTACGGGGTGACCGGGGCGGTGCGAGCTCCCCAGTGTGACCCCGGTGCTCAGCCATCGGGTTCGGCACTCTTCGCTGGGGAGTGAGGGTGATTACGGAGCTGGGCAGATGGGAGCCCTTTGGGACAGGCTCAAGAGGATAAACCGGAGGGAGATGTGGGAGCGGGGAGCAAATGGCCTTTTAATTACAGCCCTGCCAGAGGCAGCGGTGCTGAGGGAGGGGAGCTATTGTGTGCCATGCCGTGCCATGCCGTGCCATGCCGTGCCATGCCGCAGCACAGGCTCACTGGGGAGCACATCGGCTCAGCCTTGTGGTTCTCCTCCCACGGAGCAGAGGGGGTGCTCGCAGCGGCTCCATAGATGCTCCCGAGCCCCTTCCCCTGCCCGCTGCCCTCCCCAGTGCCAGGCTCTCTCCTCCTGGCAAAGCCTCCTGCCGGGAAAGGGGCCCGGCAGCGATGCCGCAGCCGGGCGTTTGGACCGCGAGTGACAATTGTGCTTTTGTTTTGCCTGGCAGGGAAGGGGGCAGGCGGGAATTGGGCTGCCCGGAAAGCTGCCGGGAACCCTTTATGCCACAATTAAGCACCTGCTACAAGAGAGCAAATAAGCCAAATCATGCGGCTGGCAAACAAGCTTTACGTGTTCCTTCCCCGTGACCCACTCCAAGAAGAAGAAAGCTCAAAGCTGCAGCTCGGCTGCTCGCAGCTCCCGGTGCAGGGGAATAAACAGCGTCGCCGTGAAGCCGAGAGCTTCGCCGCCGGCTCGCGGCCCCGCTGCGGGCACAGAGGCAGCGCCGCAGCTGCCCATGCCCGGCTCCGAAGCCAAAGGGCTTCCCCCTTCCCCAAATAAGCGACTCCATCTCCTTCTGCTATGGAGAGAGAGATCCCCGTCCTGCGAGTTAGGTGAGGCGGGCGGCGGTGCCGGGGGACCGGGACGGGGTGGGTACCGCGGCGGGGCTGCGGTGCGAAGGTGCGAGGCGAGGCGAGCGCGGGGGGGGGTTTTGACGCCGGCTGACGCGACGTTGCATCAGAGCCGGACGCGTCGCGGGCTGACGGCCGGCCCGATCCGTGCGGAAAGGGAATGGGGGGCCGGAAAGGGAAGGGGGGGGCCGAGCTTAGCGTGGCTGCGCCGAGGCGATGGGGGGGGGGGAAGGCGGCCGAAAGCCTGGGGAGAGGATGGCGAGGCATCACATGAGGCGGATATACGGGGTCAGAGCAGCGAGGGCAGCGCGCCGGACGCCTTCCCGGCAGCCACGCCGCCAAGATGACTCCGAGTTTTTTTATGCTCTAGGGTGGCAGGGCTGGAGGTGGGGGGGAGCGCAGCCCTGGGGGGGCTGCGGGGTGAGGAGGGGGCTGAGAGGAGTGCTGCGGGCTGGGGTTCGAAGGCAGTACCGCAGCGTGGGGCCTGTGCGTGGGGAGCACGGGCGGAGGGGGCAGCTCTGCCCACCCGCTCCCCGCCGGCAGAATCCCTGCAAGGGGCTGGGGGGGCTTGGTGGGGGGCTGGGGGTTCTCGGGGGGGGGTCTGGGAATTGTAAACAGCCGCACGGGGGGTCTCCTCCAGCACAGCCCCATCCAGTGCCCCCCCGGCACTGGCAGCTCGGTGCAGCCCCCGTGAAACAAGGGGAGGGGGAAAGGTGCTCCGAGGAGGGGGCAGGCAGAGGGGGCACCCCCTGCCCGGGGGCAGGACTGGGCGGGGGGGCAAGAGCGGGAAGGGTGGGATGCCGAGGGAGGATGGAGATGCCAAGGGGAAAGGGCTGAGGGTTGGATGCAGCAGATGATGGAGGGCAGGGGCGGGGGGTTAGGGGCGGGGGGGGGGTCCCACGCAGGGCGGTTAGGGGCAGGATGGAGGTCCAGGGCAGGAGGGGGTGGGCGGGATGGGGTCCCGCCCCAGGCTCGGGGTGGGAGGGGGCAGGACGGAGCCCGCTGCGAGGGAGGGCTGGGGGCAGGATCGGGGTCCCCCCCACGATGCGCCCCGTCCCCGCTGCCCGCCCGCAGCCGCCCCCCCCCCACGCGAATTCCCCCCCCCCATCTCTCTCAGCCAATGGGCGGCGGAGGGGGGGGGCGGGGGCGGGGCCTCGTCGGGGCCGCTTGTTTTTTGTGAATGAAAGGCGGGGCGGGCGCGACTGCAGCGCGCAGGGTCCGCGCAGCGCGCAGGGCGCCGCGCAGCGCAGCGGGCCGCGGATGCGGAGAGCGGGGCGGCCGAGCAACCGGCATGGGCCCCCGCGCCCCAGGCCTTGAGCCGCGCAGCGCGGAGCCGAGCCGCGCAACTTGCGCCGTGGCCATGTCCGGGGGGGCGAGCCCGGCCCCGGCCCCTGGGAGCCGCCGCTTCGTCTGTGTTGGTGTAAGTACGGGGGACAACCCCCACCACCACCCCACCCCGCCCCGCGGCCTCCGCGCTCCGCTCCGCCTCCGCGCATCCCGGCCCGGCCCGGCCCGGCCCGGCTGCCGGCGGCAGCGAGGGCCCGGTCCCTGCGCGATGGCACCCGCCGCCGCCTCGCGATGCTCCGCACCCCCGGCCTGGGCGCTCCGAGCACCCCCGACCCCCCCAGCCTCCTTGCCGTGTCCGCACCCCCGATCTGGGCGCTCCGAGCACCCTCGGCCCCCTTCGCCAAGCCCCGCTCCCGGTGCTCCCCGGTCCGTCCCCGCACCCGCTCCCGCCGCTGCCCACCCCGCCGCCAGTGCCCCGCTCCCCCGATCCGGCCGCTGCCAGCACCCCCGGCCCCGTTGCAAAGCCCCGCGGCGGGGCCCGGTGCCCCGCAGCGGCCGCGCGCCCCGGGCTCGGTGCCGCGGCCGGGCCGTGCTGCAGCCCCGCTCGGGGCCCCGCTCCCGCACCGCCTCCCGCCGCGGCCTGCGCAGCCCCGGCTGCCTCCGCGGGGCCACCGGGGCCCCAGCGAACCCCCCCCGCCGCCCGCCCCACAGCTGCCGGGAGGGTCGCGGGAGGGGCCGCGTTATTTCTGCGCCTTGCCGCCGTTTTGGGGCGGTTCCCCCCCCCGCCTCCCCGGTTCGGGGGCTCTCGTCCCCCGGCGAGCTGCGGGATGGAGGGTTTTCCGCCGGGGAGTTGCTAGGCGACAGCTGGCGGGGTGATGGTGCGGTTGCCTTGGCAACCACAGGCTGGGCAGCCTGCAAGGAGCAATTTTGGGGTTCTCCTGGAGGGGAGTTGGGTGAATCGGGTGCCCGGGGTTTGGGTGACGGGCTGCGGCGGGCGGGGAGAGCCGAGCTGGGGACGCTGCTGGCCGGAGCGGCTCTGCTCCCCGGGGAGGGACGTTTGCTGTGGGGGAACGCGGGTGTCTTGCCGCCTCGGGTTATTTCTTGCCCTCTGGTGGGTTTCGGAGCCATCCCTGGGAGAGAAGCGGTGGTGGGGAAGGCGGGGAGGGGGGCTGTGGAGGTGGTGGCATGAAATTGTCCCTGCGAAGCGGCTCGGCCGCCTTCTGGCGTGATGTCCCGTGGGTGGGGGGCTGCGAGCCACCCCCGGCGGGCTGCCAGACTTCCCCAGCGTGCTTCTGCTCTCCTCGGAGCCTGCCGTTTCGTGCCCGCCGCCGTCCCCCTCTTCCTCTCCTCGTCACAGGCACTGATCCCGTTGGGATTTAGCCCTTAATTCCCCCGGGACACCAGACTTTCCGAGCAGGCTCCCTGCACCGTGCTGGGCGCAGGCCGAGCTCCCCGCGCGGCGCGAGCATCCGAGCTGCCAACCGCAGTTGTCATCTCCACGTGCCTCCCCCCCCACCTCCCGCCGCCACCATCCAAATGAGCTCGGCTGGCCCTAAAAATAACCGCAGCGAAGCTCCCGGAGCACCACCAACCCCCCTCCCCGGAGACCTCCGGGCCCTGCGGAGCAAAACTGAGGAGCAGGGGACGGCGTTGGAGGGGGATGCGGGAGATGGAAACAACTATCCAGGGGCTAACGGGGAAGGAGACGACCTGCCCTGACTGCTTTTCGCCGTACCGAGCCCGAGGAGGTTCTTCTTGCTGGTTTTCGGTGCCCTCAGCACTCCGCACATCCCAAAGGATGGAGGGGACGTGGCGTGTGGCCACAACTCCTCGGAGAACTTTTGCCTTGGGAGCAGCCGGTGTCTGAGCGCTGGCACCCAAAGCGACCTGGGTTCGCGCCACCCTCCTTTGCCGACGCTTTGCCCGCGGGGCTCGGGGCTCAGCCCCGCGCGGTGCCGAGGTCTCCTCGGGGCTGAGGTGCGCTCAGCGAGCTTGCGCACGGGAGGGAGGTGTTATCATTGGAAAGTCCTTGCCAGGCTGCTAGTTTAGGGAGCTGCGTCCGTGGTCCCCGCGCGGGCAGGGCTCGGTTGCCATCGTTACCGGGTATTTTCGCTCACGGAGCCTTTGCGCTGGTGGTTTATTATAGCAGCTCGGGAGGCTGGTGCCAGGAGGGAGTGACAAGGTGGAAGAGATCGGCGGCTTCGGGAAGTTCGGAGCAAGGGGAATGTGGAGGGTTTTGTCCTTCTCCCCTTCCCTCACTCTCCTCCCTGCTCTTCCCCCTGGAAATCACGTGGATCCCTGGTTTAACGCTGCGATGAGTTAATTGTGGCTGATTGAGGGCCTTCGAACAGGCGGTGGGTGGTGGACCCGGGCTCGCCAGCTCGAAGGACACGGGTGCTTCGCGTCGGCTTCGCAGCACCCAGGGCACCAGCCTCCCCGTCGGGAGGGAGGGTCAGGTCAGGGTCCCCTTCCCAATCCCGATGGCTGCTGAGCCTCCTGGAAAGGCAGCGAGGGTCTTCCCCTTTGCTGCTGGGAGCAAATACCCCCTCCAGGAACGGGGTGGGAAAAGGGGGGCAGGTTGGTGTCAAGGGCCACGTCTGGTGCTCCCCCGGCGAGGCTGGCGGTGCCCGGGCAGGCTGGCGGTGCCCAGGCGAGCGCTCGGTCGGGTGGATCTGGAAGCTTCGCTCGCAAACACTGGAGAGGGAGAAAGGGGAAAGGAGGAGGGGGAAAAAAAATATAGAAGGCGGCTCATCTCACATGAACAAGCATGAGCCAGGGCCGGAGAGACACGGAGGGAGGAGGGTCGGCTCTAACGCAGGGCACGTGTCTGACGCGCGGCAGAGCAGCGCGCGCGCGCTGCCACGAGAACGTTAAATTTTAAAGGGGACTGGCGGGGAGTGCGAGCCGGGGAAGGGCGGGCAGCCGCCTGCGCTCGCTGCCATCGCTGGGGCTGCCGGTGGCTGCAGAGCATCCCCCGCGCTGCGAGGGGCTGCCGGCTCCTCCAGCGTCATCTTCTTGCTTCGCCCGCCTCGACGTTCCGTCTGGAGACAGCGCCCTGCCCAGCTTGTCCCAGCCGTATTTACTGACCCCCCCCCTTTCCCCCCGCAGGTCCCAATTAATGGATTCTGACATGGATTATGAGAGGCCAAACGTAGAAACTATCAAGTGCGTCGTGGTCGGGGACAACGCGGTGGGCAAGACCCGACTCATCTGTGCCCGCGCCTGCAACGCCACGCTGACCCAGTACCAGCTCCTCGCCACCCACGTGCCCACAGTGTGGGCCATCGACCAGTACCGCGTCTGCCAGGAGGTGAGGGCTGTCGGGGAGGAGGGCAGGGCTGCCGGGGGAGGCCCGCCTCATGGATGCCCCATGGGAACCCCGAGGAGATGGAGCTGCATCCTTCCTGCCGGGGAACTGGGAATTACTCCTCCTGCCTGTGGTGGGAACCGTCCCGCTCTTGCAGGGTGCGAGGTCTCAGGAACCGCGTGGTGTTTCTGTTCCTGCAGGTGCTGGAGCGCTCCCGGGATGTGGTAGATGATGTTAGTGTGTCCTTGCGGCTCTGGGACACCTTTGGTGACCACCACAAAGACCGGCGCTTTGCCTACGGCAGGTAGGGGAGAGGCAGAGCCTCGTGCCAGCCGGGCAGGGTGGGAGGGCAGTGGCGTTGGCTCCGTCGCCAAGCTGGGACCTTGACCCTCCTCTCCTCGCAGGTCCGATGTTGTGGTTTTGTGCTTCTCCATCGCCAACCCCAACTCCCTGCACCACGTGAAGACCATGTGGTACCCAGAGATCAAGCACTTCTGTCCCCGCGCGCCCGTCATCCTGGTGGGCTGCCAGCTCGACCTGCGCTATGCTGACCTGGAGGCCGTCAATCGGGCGCGGCGACCCTTGGCCAGGTGGGACGCTTGTGCCCTCGAGATATCCATGCCTGCCTAATGCTTTCTCCTTGTCGTGCAGCTGAAGAGGCCTCATTATCTTCCCTCTTTTTCAGGCCAATCAAACCTAACGAGATCCTTCCGCCGGAGAAGGGGAGGGAGGTAGCCAAGGAGCTGGGCATCCCCTATTACGAGACAAGCGTGGTGGCCCAGTTTGGCATCAAGGACGTCTTTGACAATGCCATCCGTGCCGCCCTCATCTCCCGCCGTCACCTGCAGTTCTGGAAATCCCACCTCCGCAACGTGCAGCGGCCTCTTCTCCAAGCCCCCTTCCTGCCCCCCAGGCCCCCTCCTCCCATCATCATCGTCCCAGACCCCCCTTCCAACAACGAGGAGCGCCCAGCCCACCTCTTGGAGGACCCCCTGTGCGCGGACGTCATCCTGGTGCTGCAAGAGAAGATCAAAATCTACGCACACAAGATCTACCTCTCCACCTCCTCCTCCAAGTTTTACGACCTGTTCCTCATGGACCTGAGCGAGGAGGATCAGCAGAGCACCGCGGGGCAGGGCTTCGGGGTGGCCGTCACCGCGGCTGCCGAGCGGATGCTGCACCAAGAAGAGAGGCACCACGGGCGGGATTTCCTCCTCCGAGCCGCTAGCTTTGATATCTGTGAGAGCACCGAGGAGGCCGGATCCGGCCAGCGAAAACCGTGCCTTAGAGCCTCCACCAGTGATGGGATCCTGCGGGGCAACCGCTATGAGAACGGGGAGCGTGGGCTGCGGCGGGGAAGGGACCTTTCCTCTTGGAGCCGGGCTTTCACCAGCATCCAGGAGGAGATGGCAGAAGACCCACTGACCTACAAGTCCAAGCTCATGGTGGTGGTGAAGATGGATGCTTCTATCCAGCCGGGACCTTTCCGGGCCGTGCTGAAGTACCTGTACACAGGGGAGCTGGATGAGAACGAGCGGGACCTCATGCACATTGCTCACATCGCTGAGCTGCTGGAGGTGTTCGACCTCCGCATGATGGTGGCCAACATCCTCAACAACGAGGCATTCATGAACCAGGAGATCACCAAAGCCTTCCACGTCCGGAGGACCAACCGCGTGAAGGAATGCCTGGCCAAGGGGACTTTCTCGGGTACGACTCCGGGCCGAGGGGGAGGACCGTCCGCAGCATCTCCTCACCCTCGGGGGTGGGGCTCTGCCGGATGGATGCGGGCTTCGGAGCTCCTGGCTTTGCCCCATGCGTGAGCGGGTCAGCAGGCGCTCACTCGCCTTCCTCGGGGTTTTCGGACACGCTTTGTGCTTCTGGGATTTTTACAGCTTTTTTTCTGCCCAGAAAGGGTGAGCGTAACGGCCCTTCCGCAGGGTTTCCTGCTCCCCAGCCCGCCTGACAGCTCTGTTTATTTACAGGAGAGCAGCAAAGGCGACTTCCTTCCCTCCTGGGCCCAGATTTTCACAGGGTCATCTGATTTACGAGGAACAATGTGCCCTTGGTAGGACTTCCCCAGCTTTCCACCAAGCACCACGTGCCGCCGGCTTGTGCCGCAGTGCTGCGGGGTGACGTCCCCGGGGGGGGCGGTGTGAGTCCCAGCCTCCCTCTGGCTGAAGTCGTCTCGTTAGGGTGGACCTCGATGCGGTCAAGCCACGGCTGTCAGGAGACAGATGTGTGCTGGCCCGTGGCACACCTCGGGGAGAAGCGGTGGTCTGGGGTGGAGAGCAGAGTAGGGGGGCAGCAGGTCCCCGGTGTCCTTCCCAGCTCTCTCAAGGACTCAGGCTTGGGTGAGACGTTTGATTCTGGGGGTTTTTCCCTTTGCCTTTGGGAAAATCCCTTGGAAGGGCTGGAGCCCCACTGGGGCCCTTCTCTGAGCCGGTGCAGGATGCAGGGCTCAAAAAAGAGAGATCTTGAGGACAAGTTGTAGGTTACGTCAGGCTCTGTCCCCTTCCCTCCGCTGTCCCCGGTGCGAGACATTCTGTGGCAAGGGGTGGCTGAGCTGTGGGTGACTGGGATGGTCCCAGTAGCATCCCTCTGCTTGTTCCCAGATGTCACCTTCGTGCTGGATGATGGTGCTATCAGTGCCCACAAGCCCCTGCTCATCTCCAGCTGTGACTGGATGGCTGCCATGTTCGGCGGCCCCTTTGTGGAGAGTTCCACCAACGAGGTGAGGAGAGGCCCCGGGATTTGTCCCAGGAGGGTGGGACAGCTGGGGATGGACGCGGGGTGACAGCAATGTGTGTCTCGCAGGTGGCACTTCCTTACACCAGCAAGAGCTGCATGCGGGCGGTGCTGGAGTACCTCTACACCGGGCAGTTCAGCTCCAGCCCCGACCTTGACGACATGAAGCTCATCATCCTCGCCAACCGCCTCTGCCTGCCGCACCTGGTGGCTCTCACTGGTGAGTCAGGATGGTGTCCCCCGCTGTCCCCACACTTGGTGGCCATGTGGTGCTCCTGCTGTCACCCTGTCCCAGCCACCCCATAACCCCACGTGTCCCCCACAGAGCAGTACACAGTCACCAGCTTGATGGAGGCGGCACAGATGATGGTGGACATCGACGGGGACGTGCTCGTGTTCCTGGAGCTGGCTCAGGTAGGTCATGGTGGGATAGGGCCCCGTGGTGGCAGGGCTGGGGATGCACGAAGTGCTGGGTGATGCCACGCAGAGAGGTCCAGCAGCTCCAGGGCGTGATGCTGTCCTGGCAGAGAGGACAGCCAGGCCTGGTCTTGGATGTCCAAGGACGAGTAGGGTGAATGCCTCCTGCTTCCCTGCCACGGTGGCTCTGACACGGGCTCCGTCTCTTTCAGTTCCATTGCGCCTACCAGCTGGCCGACTGGTGCCTCCATCACATCTGCACCAACTACAACAACGTCTGCCGCAAGTTCCCCCGGGACATGAAGGCCATGTCGGGAGGTGAGTGGGGGGCTGAGGCGGGATGACGGGTGGTCCGGTGGTCCCGGTGCTGTCCTCACCCCGCCTCTCCCTGCAGAGAACCAGGAGTACTTCGAGAAGCACCGCTGGCCGCCGGTGTGGTACCTGAAGGAGGAGGATCACTACCAGCGGGCGAAGAAGGAGCGGGAGAAGGAAGACTACCTCCACCTCAAACGGCAGCCCAAGAGGCGATGGCTCTTCTGGAATGCCTCCTCCTCCCCTTCTTCCTCTCCTTCATCGTCGGCAGCCACAGCTTCCTCTTCTTCTTCCTCCTCCTCCTCCTCGGCTGTGGTTTGAAAGCCCGTCCTTGCCCTGGCTCCAGCATCCCTGGGAGGAGACGGGGAGGAGAAGGAGGAGGAGGACGAAGGGTGGCGTGACCTGCCCCAGCACCAGGCGTGGCGTGGACTCCACCGGCTGAAGCTCCAGAGGAGACGGTGGCAGCAGGGGCCTGTCCCTGTGGAGGGGCTGGGGGCCGGGCGCCAGCCCCCTGCACTCCTGGAGCCCTGCTCTCCCCATGCCGCAGCTGCCAGCGCGTTGCTGGACTGGCAGAGACCGAGCAGCAGGAGAAACTCATGTTTACAGGAGCACGAGGGCTGTGTTGTGGTTTTATTTTATTTTTTTAACATCAGCAGCATGAGGAAGAAGAAGAAACTCGCCCTGCTTCCACTTTAAGTTGTAACCAGAAGCTGTGGGATATGGTTGGTTTGTCTGGTGGCATCTCGCCACCCTGGGCAGCCAGAGCCGCTCTGGGGGTCCTGCTACCCCCTTCGACTTGCAGCAGGGTCAGGCAGGGCGCAGGGGACCCCAGTCCCCAAATGTGTCCAGGCACTGCAGCGTCCTGCTACTCACAAGTGGGGTCTGCCCTAACTTGGGGAGCGGGAGGGGGCAGGAGCCCTCTCCTCCCTGCCTCTTTTAAAAAGAAAACTTAAAGCAAAAAAAGAACCCCAATCCCAAACCCACGTCCCCAAGCTGCCACACCAGAAACCAACCCCAGGCCCTTGGCTTGGGATTTTAGCCTGGAAGGCTCCATTGTAATAAATGGTGTTTTAAAAGCCCGGCGTGGTCCCTGTGTGTTTGGGAGGAAGCGGCTGGACACGGGGCATCCCTGTGCCCTGCTTGGGGTGACACCAGCACAGCCCGCCCGCCAGGATCCAGCCATCAAAAAACCCCTGTACAATGAGAGGTGGCCTCACCATTGGACTAACTTCACGTCCCACCCGTATCCTTGAGGGCAGAAGGCAGCACGGCCCCGGGGCTCTGCGACTGCCGGCCAGGGGAGCAGGAGGGACCCAAACCTCGGCTCGCCCTCCCTGCCACGAAGCAGAAAGCTCCTTTGAGCCCATCCCTGGCAAAGAGGCTGCTGCTGGCTGTAGGGATGCTCTGGCAGGGGTGGTCCCGCTGGTGTCCCCTCCGATTGCTGCTTTTCCCGGCTGGCCTCGTAGAGCACCTTGGAGTCCCTCGTTCCGCATGCTCATCCTCAGCGGATGCAGGAGCGAGGTCGCTTACACTCAGTGTTTTCACACTTTGCAGCCCAGCGAGCAGGTAGGACAAGAAGTTTCTCTTTCCCTTTCAACTCTGGGCGTTCACCACTGCTTCCCAGTCCCGTTTGCCTTCCCCAGGCCAGGACCTGAGCCCCTGTGTCCCGGCACTAAATCCTGCATGTGCCTGGCTCTGCAGGAGCTCTCTGCCCAGGTTTGCATGCTTGGGAGGCACACGGGGGCTGCCCGGGACAGCACCCCGGGCATGAAGCCTCCTGGCAGGTCACAGAGAGCTCCTGCTTTTAGCACTTGCCCCAGCCCAGTGTTACCGATAAACCCAACCGCAGCGCGAAGGCTGGTGGGTGGCTCGAAGAGGCTTTCGGGGCCAAAAAGGGCCCTTTTCTCACTAACCACTGCATGGATTTGCAACACAGCTACTGCAGCACACAGAGCCCTGGCTGGGCGTAGGCGGAGCAGGGGGCACCGCAGCCCCCACCCTGGCAGCAGCAGCTCCGTCACGGGGGTCAGCAGCATCGCCTGGCCCTGGGGTCCCAGCCCTGCATGCTCGATGGACTGAGATTTCAGCCTCCTGCCTTTGCAGGTGACTAAAGAGCACGGGACTTGTGGGCATAGGTGTAAAGGTAGAGCCCAGGTTTGCTGCTGAGGTTGTTCCCCGGCAGAAGCATCACTGGTGGGACCGTTCCCGGCAGGATGCCAGCGTGGCAGAGCACTAACACCACAGGCTGGGTCCTCGGTGCCACGCGGAGCAGCTGCTTAGCATCTGGTCCAGTTCCTTTGGTGCCCACTGAAACCTGGAACAGACCATCGCCAGCGTTAGAAACAAAACCGAGGAGAAATCGGGAGGATTTTTTAAAAAGTTTGTTCTTCCTTCATAAAGTGACATGTAAAAACTGGAAATATTAAACTGGCTGGGCCAGAGCTCTATATAAAAACACACAATCATGCACAGTAAAAAACCCGCTATTTTTATATTAGCTTTTAAGTTATATGTACACGTTTACGATTACTAAATAAATACATAAATACAAACGTTCTGCTTGCATTTTTTTGAAACATCGCTGAGGAGGGGAGAGAAGGGGCAGCGGGAGGGACGGGCGCTCCACGGCACAGGGCAGCCCTGGCTGCGGAGAGGGCCTGGCGATGCCCCTCACACTCCCACTGCGCTGGGGAAGGTCATAACGTCAATCCGAGAATCTTTTTTTGGTGGAAGCGACCTTAAAAATTCTCTACGTCTGGTGGGTCCTGGTGGGCTGGGTGTACCGGGCTGTATCCAGCTCAAGTAACGCGGCCGTTTTTTCCAGGGTGAGAGGCAGAGCAAGGGGCAAAGTGTTTGAGGAGGAACCCATCCTGCCGGAGGATGGATGGCAGGTGCCCACGGGTGTGCTCAGACCTCAGTGCATTCACAGGCTGGCCGGAGACAGACAGGGACAGCAAAGCCACCCCACGGCCAAGGGAACGGGAGCGAAGCTACTTGAGCAAGGTCAGGGGGAAGGCTTCAGGCGCACGGATCGTTTGCTGCCCACGTTGCCCACTGTGCTGTAAGGAGGAGCTCACTCGCTCCCTGCACTGACCCAGTGATCGCAGAGCCAGTAAATCGTTCCCACCCTCCCCTCAGTCCAGTTTCAAACGGATTCCTAACAGCAAGCAGAACCACTATCATCTACAACGCAACTCAGTCGACAGCTTTGAGAAAGAAACCCAAGAACCCGCTTAATGCTTGCCCACAGAGCATACAGTACGGAGCTTCCAGCCAGCTTAAAAACATTCTACAAGCAGAAGCCATTGCATGATGCCAAGAACTTGCTGGAAAAGATGATCCACTTAAAAACCAGGCCCTTCTCTGCACTAATCCTGAAGATGTCTGTGTAGTAGCAGCACGTCCAAGCGAGACAGTCCCAGAGGCAGCTTGCAACAGTTTTAGGCTCTTTGTGTTGTCCCAGTGAGATCAAGGGACCAGCTTGGATTTCCGAAGGAAGCACCAACATCAAGCCTGTAGCTTCTGCAGAGAGGACCGTGAGGTTTGTACTTCATGAGGTGATCAACTCCTCTGGGCTCAGCTGCACTGTACAATGGCTTGGAAAGAAGAAGAGCCAAAGAGCTACAAAAAGCCAAAACTCAAGTGTTATTTGAGGTATTCACGGCTTCAGCTTGAAGTGGGGAGCTGCAGGGCCTGTCCTGCTCCTCATCTCACTTCGTATTGGAAAAGTTCCTGCTGGACCAGCCTGGAGGAGATGGCCTCTGCAGCCCCTCTGAGATTCATCTGGTGCAGGGTCTCCAGCAGCATGTTCACCGAGGCGTTCGTTCCTTGTTTGTACAGCCACGTGTTCAGCATCTGGAAGAAATTCTCCAGCGACAATTCTTTCAGCGCGATGTCAATGTCGTTCTCCATCAGATCGAGACCTCGGCCGAATCTCTTCCACTTGTCAAGGGGCACGACTTGGCCGAAGACATAAAAAGATTGCCGCAAAACTAGAGGGGGAGGAAGGGGAAAGCTCAGACCAAAGGATTTTGCCCAGAAAGCTCATCCCGCAGGCTCACCCCCTCCCTGTCCCCGACCACATCCCCTGGGCTCCAACACTTACGCTTAATGGGGTCTTTTCCTTGCACTGGAACCAGATTCCTCCTGGGTACCGCACTGGTCACTGGCACCATCACCTGGAAAGACAAGGGCCTATAGCACACGCCAAGCCCCAGCACAAACGCTGTCCCCAAGCTCCACTAATGGGGGTTTGGAGACCCTCTCCCTCCCTCTGGGGCCTGTTGGGGCAGCAGAGCACCCCCTGCCCAGGACACCCATCGTTTCGTAGCTTTGGGCTGACAGCAGGCCACGAGCAGGGGAGACCTGCCTCGCAGCTCCTGGCCAGGGAAGAGCTGCTTGTTTGCTCAGATCAGCACTAAATCTGCAGAGGACTCTGGCAGCCACCTGCAACGAGCAGATTCTGCAGTCCTGAACCCCAAACAAGGACAAGGGACCCTGCGCCGCCTCCGTGCGGAAACTGTGACCCAGCCCTGGATGCCCCCCGCAAGCAGATCAGCTTGGTGAAGGCAGAGGAAAGCTCGGCCGAGCGTGACAGAGCAGAGGGGCACGCTCACGTACCTCCAGCCTCGGAGCTCTGGGAGTCACCGAACCCAGCGCCCTGGGGAGCAACTGATCCCGGGAGAACTGCTCGTTGCGGATGTTGTCCGGCGTCCCCTGGCCCCCCCTGCGGTCCCTTGTCAGCTGCCGCATCAGGTAATCCTGCGGCAGGAGAGATGCACAAACCAGCCAGGTTGGGTGGTCCCGGGAGGGCAGGGCTCACAGCGGCCCCCCAGGGCTGCCAGCTGCGGCAGTGGCACCCACCCTGCCAGGCTTTCAAGGGCACGCTTGCTCAGCTTGAGCTTGAAGGAGCCGTGGCAAAGCACAGCCCTCCCTTTAATCTAGGGTGCCCACTGTGGACCCTGGATGTGCCAACATCTCTGCCAGGGGAGGGTTAACAGCACTGGGGAGGGGGCTGCAAGCACCCCACATACAGCAGGGCACTACCAGAGACCCTCCTCTGTTTGGCCCAGCTCTACCATATCCCTGCGGGGATGAGACTTGTCCCTCTGCTCCTCCAGCTTTCCCAGGAGCTGTAGGCAAAGTGGGGAGCAGAGTGGGGGCCTCAGCCCAGCCCCACAGAGCCACCACTACCCACCCCACCTCCGCCATCCCGGCGACTCACCACAACGCTGCAGGACTTCCCGCTCAGGTCCCTCCCGTCCCCTGGAAGATGGAAACCATGCTGTGACTCCTGTTCGCCCAGGCAGGACCCTCTTCCCACCCAGCCCACACCCATGCAGAGCCCCTGAGCGGGGTGAGTGCTCCAGGGGTCCCCTGCACCCGGAGCTCACCTGGGGACCGATGGCAGCAGCACTTGAAGAGGCCAAAGAGCACAAGCAGGAGGCTCACAGCTCCTCCCAAAGAGATGCCCACGATGACGCCTTCTAAAGCAGATAAAACAGGGCGCGTGGGGAGCTGCTCCCCGTCTGCCCAGCAGCAGCAGCTCACACCTCTGCCCTCGGCCCACCCCCCCTCCTCCAGCAGCCCCCCACTTACTGGATAAGCCGGGGGTGTTGGTGGGGGGACCACACTGGCGGTCGCTGTGCGGCGTGCAGGGAGCCAGCTCCACTGTGCCCTGGGGACACCTGGAGAGGGGGAGACGGGGCAGGCTCAGTGCTGGGGCTCCCAGCACAGACCCCGGCGGGACCCGCCGTGTCACCCAGCTCACCGGGGCTGGCACTTCTGGCACATCTCGCAGGGGTGGTCCGGGGAGCAGAAGGTGCCATTCCTGCAGGCGCACTGCGTGTCCTGGTCTGCTTGGCAGATGCTCAGCTCCACCTGATCTATGGGTGAGAGGAGAGACAGCTCTACCCCAGCCCCTCCGCACCACGCTCCTCCACCCGCTTCCTTCGTTAACACGGGTAACGACCCACAAGCCTGGGCAAGACCAATTCCCTCCGTGCTGTTGAGTTTCAGCCTTACCCTTTCCTGCCCCACACCTCACCGTGCCCAAGACAAAAGCAACGCTTGCATCAAAGCTCCACCAGCAGCCTACAACGCTGCCGTGGGCCCCATCCTCCCGGTCCTTGCTGGAGGTCTCTTGTCCCAGCTTTGCACGAGGGATGCTGCATTGAACAGAGATGTAGGTCTGGCAAAAGCCACCACACCAATTCCAGACCCAGCCTGCGCCACTCTCTGGGGACGCTGCAGGTGACCGTGCTCTTCAGTGGAGAGGTCCCCGCTCAGCTGAACCCAGGCTGTGCCGTCAGCCAGCATCGCCCTCTCACCCACCAGCTCGTACCTTCCCTGCACACCCGGCAGCGCAGGCACTTGGCGAAGCCGTTGGGGTATTCGGTGAACTCATTTCGATCACACGGCGCACACGTGCTGGAGCCGTTTTGCTCTTTACAGTGCACTGCAACGTGGGTGCCTGCAAGGGGTGGGGGAGAAAGACGGGGCGTATCTGTGAACAACCAGCACAGGACAGGGGTGTCTTTGCAGAGAGGGAGTTGATTTCACTGCCAGTGAAGTTAAAGAGGCAAATTAGGAACCAACAAAAGGAAAATGCTCCCATAATGAGTCCTCAGATCTCATGACAGCGGAGCAGGGGAGAGCTGGAGCACCCGCCGCCTCCTCGCAAGGACAAGGACATGCCGGCCCCGCAGAAGCGCGATGAGGCTGCACAGGGTCTGATCGACCCTGGGGAGCATCTTACCTGCGGGGCACTTCCTGCAGTACCGATCGGTGTCTTGGACTTGGTAAAACTCTCTCCCTCCCCTGCTTAAGTCCAAGGGATCCAACTTGTCCCTCTTATGCAGTGCTGTCATAGGAGTTCCCCAAGCAGCCTCCTGTTAAAAAAAAAAAAATACAGAGAAGAATGGGTTAAAACCCACCCCAAGTCCACTGGGCAAGGGCTGCTCTGCCCAATGTGCTCAGGTGGAGCAGGACAGGAGCTCTGGGATGGCTCAGAGCCACTGGACCCAGCAGCCAAACCTCCCCTCGCTGCAGGCGAAGGGCACCTTCCCCGTACCAGGGTCGTCATTTCCTTGGCAAAGCACGAGGAGGAGGTGGGCAGAGCAATTCCTGCGGGCCAGGTTATCAGCGAGCCAAAGGCTCGCTATGGCTTCCTTAGCCCCCTTTCCTTCCCCAATTTCTGAGCACATGAACCGACAGCAGCAAAGAAAATGGAAGGGTAGGGAAGAGGAACAGGGAGGGCGTTTGTGGGGAGGAAACCGGCCCCGTGCCAAGGCTGGTACGTGGCTCCGGCGCCCACAAGAAACACCCGGGCTGCTCCAGGCTCCCGCGGGACAGCATAGCCTCCGGTGTTTCCGCATCATGCCCCTAATCTAGCTGCCGATCGGGAAGCCAACGGCCCCGTTTCCGCCAGCTCCCCTTTTCTGCTGGCTCAGCTCTTTCTGTACCGGCTGGGTCTCCCCAGATGCGGCGCCGAGATGCTCGACAGGAACGGCCGCTCGTCCCACCGGGGTTTTGGGGGCTTTTTGTGTACCCCAATGTCCCCGAGGGGCTCAGTGCCCTTGGCCTCTCCACCAGCCCAGGGCAGAGCCGCTCCAGGGATACGAATGGATATCTCCCTGCCCCTGCCCCTCGACCCGGGGCTATAGGGAGCGACGATGCGTGGCCGTGCTGTGGGCTGCACGGCGGCAAGGCTGGCAAAGACACTTTCCCCTTCCCTTGCCATACGCTGCCGAGCATAAAATGTGCCTCTTAAAGCAAATATTTCGCTGTGAGTCCGAAGCTGCCTTGTAAGGCTGAAACAATAGAGAAGCGAGCCGCCTGCCTGTCCCCGGGCCAGCCTGGCTCTCTGCAGAGCTGATCCCACCCCGCTGCTCCTCCCCGGACACTTCCCGCGCTTGTACAAGGAAGGGTGTGAGCAGCAAAACCGGCCGCAGCAGGTCCGAGGGTCACGGGGCTGCGGCGGGTGACGCAGACCCACACACAGCGCTGCCGAGAGCGGCCAGGCCACGGAGAGGACAATCGCCGCCACCACCGCTGCAGCACGGACCCCGCCGAGCCCCATCCAGACCAGGAACGGGGCAACTCCAGACCCCGACTTGGAGGGATCAAATCCACATCGCTCCAATGGCTTCTGGCTCCGCATCTCCCGCTGCTGCTTTCTCCGGCTGGGAGGGTTTGCAGCTTTATAAAGCGCTTTTCTAGGAGCTAAGTCTGGCTTTTACCTCCCAGCCACAAGCAGCTCTCAGGGCTTTACCCACCCCGGTCTTAAGTCTTCAGGGACTGAGACTAGGCACCCTGTCCCAGCGCCTCACTGTGCCCACGCGGAAATAAAACCAGTCTTTTCTTCCCCATTCAAACTCTGCCAGGCTGTGAAGGTGACCAGAGCAACACCACGGCGTTATCTGCTGCTTGGGAAGGCCCCTTCGGCGCAGGATTTCATTGCTTTCCATGAACCAGCGCCTCAGCAGAGCTTGCACAAGTGCACGATAAGGTTATCAGCCCATACCACCTGCGCAGCAAGGGCAGCGCAAGTTCTTTGTCCCCCCGCAGAGCCCTTGGCAGGCGAGGGCTGCCATCCCTGACTAACCTAGCATCCCTGACTAACCTCTGAGGCTTGCAAAGCACGGGGAGAAACCAGGCTGGGAGCTGTGGGCGAGACACAATGGTATTCAAGAGCAGTTTTCACCCACAGTAAACATCCCAAGAAAGCAACGCTGCCTCAAGGCAAAGGAATTACGCGGCAGAGGAATCCCTCAGCAGCTGAAAGCCTCTTCCCTCTGGATCATCAGATCTGGAGAAAAAGCCCTGGGAAACATCAGGCTTTCAACTTTCCCTTCTCCCAGCCCCGATTTGTGATCCCACGGAAGCTGTTGGACCCTACAGAGGACAGAGCCCTTGCTGAGCTCCTGATCAGCGGGAGAGGCTCTCAGCCGACAGCGTTAGGGACCAGGAGGGATAAAGGGGATGCCCGGCAGACACCCGCCGTGCCTCTGCTGCAGGGACACAGGTCTGACGAACGCGGGGATTTTCTGCCGAATCTGAGTTCCCGCAAATGCGGAGCTCCAGCGGCATTCCTCCTCGGGAGCCCGTGGCCCAGGTCCAGGCATGATGCAACAAGCACCGGTGAGCAGAGGAAGGAGCTGCAGCCACAGTATCGTATGATTATCACGTGGGCCACCATCGGTCCCCTTCGGTTCCCCCGTCCAGTAAAAAAGTAAGAGGCTGTTAGGTGATGGGTTTAGTAAGGCTTGACTTTGTCAGGCCGGTCTAAATGAACTCTGATAAACAACAGAAGGAACTGGATGAGAAGCTGACTCTGAAACCTGTTACAGGCGCTGGTGACTTCTGCAGAGCCATTCCAGCACCAAGCACACGTCCCATTCCAGCACCAACCACACGTGCCAGGGCCGCGGCGCCGCTGGGCTCCCTCGTGTCAGCGGGGAATCCAGGCCAGCCCCTGGAGGAAACTCAGGGCAGGATCCTCGGATAAGACTCAGGGCAGGATCCTCGGATAAGACTCAGGGCAGGATCCTCGGATAAGACTCAGGGCAGGATCCCCGGATAAGACTCAGGGCAGGATCCCCCTGACTTCAGGTGAGACAAGACTTTAGGTATTTCCGAGCTCTATAGCAACGCCCAAAACCATGGGGAAACACGAGACGCGCCAGCGCGATCTTCTGTCCCAAAAGCCAGAGGCGTAAAGGGTTTGGACATCACTTGGGCAAGTCGGAGAGGCAGCATTCCTGCACCGGGCAGCCCGGAGCTGCCCGCATCCCACCCTGCTGCTTTCAGGCAGCCCGTGCAGCCTTGGCATTGCCACGAGATCCCGACACCGACTGGCAAGCAGGCTTTGGAAGCGAAGGGAGCGGAAATCCCCTCCAGCCCAGGGGCCAGTCTCCAGCACCGTATCAGCGCCCCACGGCCACCGCACGCTTTGGCTGGCTTGCCCCACACCCAGGAGGGCTGAGATCACCCTTCCCGTCCCACCTCCACGCTGCTCCTTCCACCCTGCCCCACAGCCTCAGCCCCGCACCCCCCCACCGTGCCCTCCAAACCTGCCCAGGTGAGCCCCCCCAGCTCTGCTCCCTGCCCAGGGAACCCCCCCCCCCCGGCCCCACCTGCCCAGGCGAGCCCCCCTAGAGCCTCAGCACCCCCCACCCCCCGGACTAGGTGAGCCCCTGCTCTCCCCATAGCCCCCAGACCAAGTGAGCGCCCCATAACCCCTGCGCCCACCGTGGCCCCTGCAGCAGGTGAGCCCCATTACAGCCCCGGCTTCCCTCCCAGCCCCTGACCCATACGAGCCCCCACCCCCCGATCGTCCCCCTATAATCGCTGGTAAAGGGGAACCCCCAGCCCTCTGCCCCCCCCTACACCCAGGGGCTCCCCCCATTCACAAAGCCCCCCCAAACCTTCACCCCCAGCCGGGGGGGGACACTCCCAACACCCCTGCAGCCCCCTCCCCACTTTACCCCCTCCCCAGCCCCTCGCAGGACCTTCCCAGCCCGGCCGCACATGCCCCTCGACGGCGCGGCAAGCCCGGGCATGTCGCGGCAGCACCGGGCAGCACCCACGGGGGTCCCCGGGCCGCCCCGACACCCCCCCAGGACCCCCACGGCCAGTACCCGACCCCACGCACCGTGACCGGCAGGAAGAGGAGGAGGAGGCAGCAGAGCCGTCGCAGCGCGCAGCGCAGCGCCGAGCGCATCTTGCTCGGGGAGCGCAGCGGAGCGCGGCACCGGGCACGGCTCGAGGGGAGCGCGGCACCGGGCACGGCTCGGTACAGGCCCGGACACGGTTCAGTCACGACGGGAAGACCCGCTCGAACGAGGGCGAGCACGGCAATGGATGAAACAGCGTGGCGACCCGCTTATATAGCCGCGGGGCGGGGCGGAGGAGGAGGAGGAGGAAGGCTGTCCCGGGACCGGCTGCTCTACCAAACCTCCTCGTGCTTTGCAGCCACCGAAAAACCGCAGCAGGGTTTCAGTGGGGGGGTTTGCTAACAGTCTGCCGGAGCAGCTGAACTCGCCTTTCGCAGCACTTTTATTTTTTAGCGCATCTGATTTCCCCCCGTTTTTATCATTTTCCTGCGCCCAAATGGGTGTCAGAGCTCCCAGATCAGATGGAGCCATCGGGAATGTTCCTGCCGGGGTGTTCTCGCTTCTGCGGCTCGCATTTTTTCCCCATCACTCAGCAGCTCAGGCGAGCAGAGCCGCAGCTGCTTGTTTTCCAGGGAAAAGGAGGTGCCCCGAGTAGTGCCCCGAGTAGTGCCCCGGTGAGAAGCCCCGGCCGCTGCCGGGCGAGCACGGCGGCATGAGGTGCGAAGGCACCGCTCGGCTCTGCGAAATGCTCGCCTGGCTTGCAAAACAGTCTTTTTTTTGCCTCCGAGCTGGAAAGTGGGGAAATTCCAGGTCGCTGAGTTGTTGGGGTTTTTTTTTTTTTTGGTGGGGTGGAACTTGAGCTTTGAAAAAAGTGAAACCTTTGGACTTCTGCTGTTAGACAAACAGCTCTCCTGCAGTCCGGTTATCTGCACAGCGTGTGAGAAAAGTGACTCTGACAAACCTGTGATGTCACTCTCGTCATGAAGACGTGGTGAGATGGAGTGTTGGGAGGGAGGATACGGGCTCTTTAGGCAGGACAATATTGTGGGGTCAGGGTTGGCACCGGCGCTGTCTAACGTCTTTGTCAGTGACAAGGACAGCAGGATCGAGTGCCCCCTCAGCATGTTTGCAGGTGACACCGAGCTGAGTGGTGAGACGGGATCCATCCAGAGGGACCTGGACAGGCTGGAGAAGTGGGTCCGTGTGAACCTCCTGAGGTTCAACAAGGCCAAGAGCAATGTCCTGTACCTGGGTCAGGGCAGCCCCTGGTATCAGCTCTGGGCTCCTCAGCCCAGCAGAGACACGGAGCTGCTGGAGCGGGGCCAGAGGAGCCCCAGGAGTGACCCGAAGGTGGAACCCCTCTGCTGGGAGGAGAGGGGAGAGAGCTGGGGGTGTTCAGCCTGGAGCAGAGAAGGATCCGGGGAGATCTTAGTGCAGCCTGTCAGTGCTTCAAGGGGGCTACAGGAAAGCTGGGGAGGGGCTCTTGATCAGGGAGTGCAATGCTAGAATGAGGGGTAACAGTTTTAATCTAAAAGAGGGAGATTTAGATTAGATATAAGGAAGAAATTCTTCACCATGAGGTTGGTGTGACCTTGGCCCAGGTTACCTAGAGAGGTGGGAGAAGCCCCATCCCTGGAAGTGTTCAAGGGGGCTTTGAGCAACCTGCTCTAGTGGAAGGTGTCCCTGTCCATGTCCCTCCAACCCAAACCATTCGGTGATTCTAAGAAAACAAAGCCGAGGCAGAGACGTGGTGACTTGTTAACTCTTTCCTAGCCCTGAACTCTGAGCTAACTAATCCCAGGCTCCCTCCCTTCCTCGGAAGTGCCGTGACTCACCGGAGGCTGGGGGTGAATAACTTGTGAGTGCTTTTTTAAGCACCACCCACGGCAGAGGCAACGGGCAGGTGAGAGCCTGAAAGCCAGTGGCAGGGCTCAGGTGGGGCTGCAGGAAAAAAACGGCTCACCAGGGAAAAAAAAGGCAGCTTATCGGATACAGAGCTCAGTGGGTTGAAAATCTGGGTGCCAACGGGGCTGCTCCCAGCTCGCCGGTGTCCTCACCAGGACCTGGAGGAAGGCGGCGAGGCTCCTCGGGTCCAGCGGGATCAGCAGAGCAGCAGCTAACCCTCTCGAGATGTGGCTGTTTGGGAACCATCTTCTCGTTGGTGACCATGCTCGTGGCAGAGCACATGTGATTTAAAGGAGAAGAATAATTCCCACTTGTTTCCTGGGAGGGTACTTTCATTACAAGCCCCAAAAGTATGCTGGGCCGTTTGTTTAACCAAAACCATGTGTTCTGTACTCGAGATACCACTGACTTCAGCTGAAGTCATTTGGGTCCTTAGAGAACAATTAATTTCTCAGTTAGGTCAGGATAAACGCCAGTCCACTGCATTTGCATATTCTGTGCAGATTAATTGGGATGGGGAAGGACTCGGTCCGTCCTCTCTCTGAAAAATCAGAGTGATGCTCTTTAGGGAACCGCTGTGCACAAACGCAGCGGGGAGGCGGCTGGACCTGGGGGAAGAGGCACACAGTGGATCTTCCCAGCTTGCACCATAGTTTATACTGGGCCCTCAGACACATCCCAGCAGCAGGAGGCCGACCCTCAGCACCCAGAGCGAGAGCTCATCTTCCTCCTGCCCAACACTTGCGCTGTTTCTCCATCCGTCTCAATCTCCCCATTGACAAGTTATCTTGAGTTATCTGTGCTGGCAAACCACAGGGATGGTGGTTTTACACAGCTCCAAACAAAGACAGCTCTGTGTCTGACCCACGGGTACTAAAGCTACTGAGTGAGGCCGGCGATGCTCCCCCTTTCCCCACTCCCCAGCCCGTCCCGAGGGGTGGGACACCCCCACAGATATACGTCACTCACCCGCCAAGCAAGAATTTCCACCCCGGCTCTGCTGGCATGCCGACTGCTTCCATTTAAGGCTAATTTGCAGGGCGGACTCTGGTCACGGGCGAGAGGTTTTATCACCCAGGGACAGGCCTCCCAGCAGCTGCCCAGTCCTTATCGCTGGCCGCCTGCTCATCCCCGTGGCCCCCTCTGAGCTAGGAGCTCCCCAGGGGCTGGGGAGGCTGCACCGCAGCAGAAGCACTGGGGGTAAATTAAGCACGTGGAGAAGAAGAGGGGACCAACTGTGGTTTTGGGAGACCAAATACCCCCCCCCCCCACACCTCCCCAGCTCTGTTACAAGTGGAAAATAAAATGAGTGCAAGGGTTTGAGCAGGACTGTGGCAGAGGGAGAAGGGAGATTGGAGTCCAACTGCTCGGGGAGAAGGGAGATTAGAGCCCAAACTGCTCGGGGAGAAGGGAGATTGGAGCCCAAACTGCCCATAATAAACAGCCAGCTGTCTGGGGAAGCCCAGTCTTATCGGCCACGGTTAGTGGTTAACCTCGCACGAGCTGGTGCCCCCGCAGCGCCCGACGGTTCAGACCCTTGAAATATCGGTGTCCTGTCTCCTGCGGCGTCTGTTTGCTCCTCGTCCATCTTTAGAAGAGATTGGGGGGACAAAGGAGGCTCTAATCTCTCCCCTTCCAGAGCATCTGGCTTTTAACTGTGATCATCGGCACACCCCAGGGAGGTGATGGGGTACGTGCCTACATATATGTTATTTTCGAACATCAGCTCCCAGTTCTAGCTTTAGCTTTTTGTTGCCTCTTGTTTGTTTTTGTGCCTGGGAGGGATCTGAAGCCACTTGATAATTTTAACCTTCCCCCCTCCAGATAAACAAATGATTTGTCTCATAACTGCCAAGTTCCTCTTTAAAAGAGGGTGGAAAATGTCTTGCGTGAGGTCAAGGCTGTGAACTTGATGAGAACGGAGCTCAGTTCCCCGCTGCACCACAGCCCCTTCCTTGGGCAAGCTTGGGCAAGCCACTCAGTCCCTCGGTGACTTGGTTTCCCCTCTGCAGCAGAGGGATGCTCAGGCTTTGCTCCCTCGGCCTGCCTTATCTTTGGGTTCGGGAGATGCTCAGGGCAAGCGGGTGGGTTTCCTCGTTCTTTCTCCCTTCACCTGTCCTGATGCAGCTTCCCCGTTTCTGAGCACATAGGGGAAAGGGTTAAACACTTCCCCTTCCAGAGGGCTCCTAAAAGCAAGGAGATACTAAATGGCAGTGTGGAGTCAGATCTATCTCTTTCCCTGCCCTCCTGCCTTTCCTGCTCCTGAACCAGGTCTGAGGTTTGAAATGATCGATACTGCATAAAATCCAGCTTTCTGCTCAGCCCTGGAGAGTCCCAGATGTTTCTTCCAGGAGAGCCTGTGGCCACCCCACAGGTACCTCCTCTCACAGCCCAGCTGCTCCGGCAGCAGCAAGACCCGCTGGCTTGACAGAGCAGAGCCGCTTCCTGCCCAGTGGGACCAGTCTCATCCCCTGCCACCCGTAAGCCCTGGGGCTCCATAAACAGACCGAGCTGCTGTTGTTACATCCCCTCGCATAGCTACAAAAGCAAATTAAAAATCAGCTATGGGGGTTGTACACTGAGGATCCTTGAATCCTCTCCCCAGATTTCTCAAAGCACGTGGATTTGTTCTTCAGCCAGTTTATATTTATAATTTCTATCTTGTATGACAGTTTTTTCCACAGCTGAATTTCCAGGAGGGAGTGTCTCGTGCAGCAGGATCCCGCAGGAGCAGGATCACACCATCACTTGGCTCTTTTCACCGCCGAGCATGTGACGCCCCGGTCTAACAGCCTCCAGCGCCACAGGTTCAAGGCCGATTTTCTCAGGTGTATAAACACGGCCCCGTGCGCTTCCTTTGAACAAGGCTCGTGGTCGGATGCCGCCGTTCGGCTTCCTGGGTGCAGCGTTTGCTTCACTGACTGCGGCCAAACGTGCCCTCCTTAGAGGAAGAGCCGGGCTGGTTTTTGGCAGGAGGCATCACGGAGATCGACGGTCCTCGGGTGTGAGTGGCTTCACAGTTAGACTGCGAGGTTATTTTGGGGCCAGCACTGAAAGGATTAATATAAAAACTTCAGCTTGACACAGAAAGCGTGGAAGAAGCTAAAAATAGACTCTCGCCTCTGCTGAGTCATCCCCGATTGAATACATGGATCAGGGTGCGTTGAAAGGCTGCTGCGCTGAGACCTGCTGCCTCCCCGCAGCACCGAGGGCTGGCCAGGGCAGGAGAGCCAAAGTGGCATCACCAAACCCTCTGAACGACCAGCGCTGGCTTGGTGCCCTTCGCTCAGCCAGACACGGCGAGTCAGCGGGGCTGCGTTAAGGACCAGCTCTGAGATGAACATGAAATAACCTCAGTGGTTACTCGTGGTGGCGAGCAGCCTCGCCTGAGTGCACCGCAGCCCCAGGAGGCTCCAGCACAGCTCGGCAGCCTCGGGAAACCCTGGTAATAAAAACAGAGGGTAAAACGAGCTCTGTGTCGTGTGTCTCTGAGGGCACGGCTTGGCCGATTTCTCCCTGATCTCTGGAGAAACTCTGCGGGCACAGGGAGCTCCAGGGTTAAGCCAATGTCTGGTCTGACTCAGAGCCTCCCAGAGGAATCAGACCAACCACAGCAATCCTTCCCTCAGCGCTCAGGGAAGCCAAACACATCTGAGCAACTTGGAAAGTCCAAGCACACGTGTTGGAGGCGTTAATGGTTCTGTCTCCATCACTGGAGGGCTCATTAACCCCTGAGTGTCCTACAAGGGATAAGACAAGGCACCACAGAGACCAGTTTGATTCCCCCCTGCTCTGTAAGAAACAAGAAATATCACATATGGCAAGTGCAGGGATACAGAAATACCCAGAACTTGGCAGCTCTGCTTAAGCGACAGCTTTTGCCTCCCCTTTTTTTAGTCACATTGAGTTTGCTCTGAAAACATCAGACTTCGCGTGAAGAAACTCCTCTCTCTCGCTCCTCTCCCGCATCCTGCAAGGCTCTTCCCCTTGGGGAACTGGGCGGAATGGGAATGTGCTGCCACATGAAGGAAATCAAAAGGAAAGCAGCTGTGAAAGGCCAGGAGCAGCAGCATCTGGCGGGGTTAGCTGAGACACCAGTCCCTGCGAAGCAGCTCAGCCGCCCCAGCAAGGCCAGGCTGGGGCAGCCCCAGTGCCACATGTATGTGTGCTGGGGCTGTTCCCAGTGCTCGTAGGATGGGGATGGCTCAGCCCTGTGTGCTCTGCGGGCTTTGCGTGTGTACAGCTCACCCTTTGCCATCAGGGATTGCACAACCCTGCCCGAGCAAACGGCCGCGGTTACTGGGGAGAGCTGGGGGAAAAGGAGGGCGTGGTGCAGTGCGGCAGGTCCCCAGGAGGATGGGGATCTCCAGTCTTGGGTGTTTGCAGCCGGGGCTGAGTCAGCTGAACCATCCAGTTTCACTCCTAGAAGGACACTGAGGGGCTGCAGCATGTCCAGAGAAGGGCAGTGAAGCTGGTGCAGGGGCTGGAGCACAAGTGCACTGAGGAGTGGCTGAGGGACCTGGTGGGGCTGAGCTGGAGAAAAGGAGGCTCCGGGGAGACCTTCTGGTTCTCGACAACTCCCTGACAGGAGGTTGGAGCGAGGTGCGGGTCAACCTCTTCTCCCTGGTGATAAGAGAATAGGAAACAGCCTCCAGTTGTTCCGTGGGAGGTTGAGGTTGTCCCTGAGGAGCCATTTCTGTCCCGTTGGGGTTGTCCCGGCCTGTCCCAGGCTGCCCAGGGTAGTGGTGGAGTCCTCATCCCTGGAGGGGTTTCCCAGCCGTGTGGAGGTGGTGCTGAGGGACAGGGTCACCGGGGACCCAGTAGTGTTGAGGGAACAGGGGGACTCGAGGAGCTGAAAAGGCTTTTCCACCCAAAACAACTCTGTGTTTCTATCACTCTGTGCTGCACACCCGCCCACAGCAGAGCGGGGCTCTGCCCTTGCTGGGCCGCAGCAGCAACACAAATAGTGACAGGACATGAATAAACCGACAACAGCCCTGTTTTAATTCGGTCCCTCAACATTCGAAGCACAGACAGATCCTGGAGGCAAAGCAGCCCCTTGCCACGTTCCTCTCGTGCGGCTCAAAGCACGAGAAGTCGCTCCTCGGGGGGGTTTTGCCAGGCACCCGCTCACCGTTGCTGCTGCTGGGGTCTGGAGGACACCGGGTGCGAGGCCCACAGGCCGCAGAGCGAGGCCTAAGGCGGAGCCCCCAGGGTAGGCCCGCAGCAGCCTTAGGCCTGACTCCAGCCAGCGGTGGGGGAAAGCCCCGTTCTGCAGAATGACATGACATGACATCACTCCGGTGACATCACCGTCTCACGGCGGCGGCCGGCCGGAGGGAGGCCTCGCACCGCGGCCTGCCCTCCGAGCATCGCGGCGGCGCGCAGAGCGCAGGCGCAGGGTCGTACCACGGCGGGGAGCCGGGGGGGTGCGGAGCGGCACGGCCCAACAGACGCGGCGGTTTGGGGGAGTGGTGCGCATGCGCTGTGCGTTGTCCCCGCAGCCAGGCGGGTCCCGGCCGGGCGGAGGCCGCGGCGGAGCCGGGGGCTCGCGTAGATGTGCAGCCCGGGGCAGGCGCCGCCTGGGCCGGCCCCGGCGGGGGACCTGCCGCCCGAGTGGGAGACCGATGACGAGCGTATGGCTTTCCTCTTCTCGGCTTTTAAGCAGAGCCGTGAGGTGAACAGCACCGAGTGGGACAGCAAGATGGCCTTCTGGGTCGGGCTGGTGCTCGCCCGCGGCCGTCGCCGGGGCGTCGTGCGTACCTGCCTGCGAGAGCTGCAGCACAGCTTCGAGCGGCGCGGCAGCCTCCCGCTCGGCCTCGGCACTGTCCTCCGGGAGCTCCTCAGGTACCGGCGGGCCTGCGGGAGGGGGCCCGGCCCTGGCAGCCCTCCCGCTGCGTGGGCCGCAGGGGGGTTTTGTCAGGGGAGGCTCAGCTAGCAGAGAGGGTAGGCCTGGTGTGGGGGGGCGGTTGGAGAAGGAGGGGGTGTAAGAGAGCTTTGCACCGTGGGTGCAGGCAAGGAGAGCTCCATGTCGTGCCAGCCTGGAAGATGCCCGCTGTGTGCATGGCAGGGAGAGCGCTGCAGGGTGCTGGGTACATGGAGGGGGGCATAGGGAAGGGTTGATGCTATTCTTGGAGGAGTGGTTGTGCGCTGAGAGCAGGGGAGAGCATGAAAGGGTTTTGTTGCTGTGTCAGGGCTTAGAAAAGAGAGGAGAGCCCAGAGAGGCCCAAGGGAATATGGGGTTGTGTGTGGGGAATTTGGGAGCCCTGTGCAAGGTAAAGCATGGACAGGGAGTCAGAGAAGCTCACCCTGGGGCTCACAGGAGGCGTGGGAGGGCTGTGGGGAGTGCAAGGGATCCCAAGGGAGTACTGTGCTGAAACAGTTGTTGTGATGAGCCAGCTGCCAATGGTCTCTGGAGATGTGGTTTGTGTGGTGGAAGTAGAGCCTGGGACTGATATCCTGGAAGGATTCAGGAGTACGAGGAGCTAGCTGAGGCTGTGTCTGTAACAGAACAAATAAAGTCTCTGGATTGGAGAAGAGCTGTTTGCAATTTAACATGCAAATGAAACATCCTGAAATGTGCAGCTGCTGCCTCTAAAAACCGATCCTCTCCATCGATGTCCTCGTTTGATGCCTCATCAGCTTCCAGTCAGAAAACTGGGATAAACCTGCCAAACTGGAGTAGTAAACAAAAGACCCTTGTGTCCAGAGGAGGCCAAGGAGGAGTGGAGACCTCTGTGTGCTTCCACAGGCAGCAGAAACATGTCAAACTTTAGCTAGAAACTAACTTTTAGTCAGAAAACCTAGGACCGAGGGTGTACACAGTGTAGAGCCTTGTTTTGGTTAATCGTTCTCCAGAGTGGCTCTCTCGGTCACTTCTGGCGGAAGGGTTTGGACTGACTGTATTCTATTCTGCATGTCCTCTCTCTAGACGGGGCAAGCTGCAGAGAGAGTCAGACTTCATGGCCAGTGTAGACAGTAGCTGGATCTCCTGGGGCGTGGGAGTCTTCATCCTGAAGCCCCTCAAGTGGACTCTCTCCAGTGTGCTGGGTGACAGTAAAATCCCCGAGGAAGAGGAAGTTCTGATTTATGTGGAGCTGCTTCAGGTGAGTGGTGCTGAGCTTTCTCCAGGTTATGCATCTCTGGAAAAACCATGAGTCATTTTGTGTGCTAGCAAGGAAGGATCAGGGTTGAGTAGACCTTCACTGGTACTCCTTAGATGTTGAAAAGCCTGCAGAGAGATGGATGGAGTAACTCAGGGATAACAAGTACTTCATATCTACAGATGTTCTCCAACACTAGTGACTTTTCACTGCCTTCGAAGAAATGGGAGGGGCAGGCTTGCTGGCTTGTCTGGGAGGGCAAGAGGTGTGCTGTGAGACTGCAGCGAGTCTCAGGGTTGAGTTCGTGTGAGTGTCGCGTCCAGGAGAAGCTCGCAGGTCGAGTGCCCTCAGTGGTAGGGAGAAGCGGGTGGTGGAGAAGTTGCTGGCTGTCAGTCCAGTGTGTCGCTGAGCTGAGCTCGCTTCTGCGTTATTAGAGGCTGGAACCCCAGCGGAACCACCCTCGAGTCCCATCAGAGAGCCTTTTCTTTGAGGCGTTGTCGGGGTGGACCCGGGGATTGCATCGTGGATTCATTGTCGCTCAGTCTGACTTGGTGTGGTGCTGACAGCTGAGACTGCGGGTCCCTCTCTGCATAACTGTGCCCCTTAAAGTCAGCACCAGGACTTGCTGCTGTCCCATGCAAGCGGTGTCGAAGTGACTGGGATGCAGGAACTCTTTAGACATTGTCGCTTTATTTGTCATCAGCTTGATAGCAGACGGTGTCTCCCCTCCGCAGTGGGTGTTCCACAGACCTTCCAGAGGGTCTGTGAGTGGGAGAGGAGAAAAACCTTTTAAAAAGGTGCCGGAGAACCGCAAACCTTGATGTGGAATCTAGGGGTGGATGAAGCGAGTTGTTTCTCTAGTCTGAACTGGATCTTAACTGTCACTCGAAATGGGGAAAACTTTTCTTTTTCACAAATGTTGTGAAATGACTCTGTGAGCACAAGTACAGTGTGGATTGAAGAAGAGGTTTTATTTGATTTAAACTTGGGAGGGGGGAACCGACTTGGAGAAGCACAGAGGAGGCCAACTTGCTGCCCGTGTAGTTCTTAGACAGGCCCATAGCGTTTGCCCAGGGGATGTGAATGGTGTAGTTTTGGCTCTCGTGGAATGCTCCGACTTTTCATTCTGTTAATGGGGATATTTTTAAAGCAGTGTAGTTGCTTTTGAATTTTACAGTACAGCTCATTCTGAAAGTCTGTCTGGGCCAAAATATGATGCGTCAAAATATTTTTTACCTTCAGTGTGTGGGAGGAAGCAGGTGTGGCTTTGGCAGCTGTTGGGAGAAGGAAGGGTGCTGTGTAAACTGATTGCCAACTCTGCTGCTTCCTTTCAGGAGAAGGCAGAGGAAGTTTATCGCCTGTATCAGAACTCGGCGCTTTCTTCTCACCCTGTTGTTGCTCTCTCGGAGCTGCGTTCCCTCTGTGCCAGCATTTGTCCGGATGAAAGGACGTTCTACTTATTGCTTCTCCAGCTGCAAAAGGAAAAGAGGGTCACAATCCTGGAACAGAACGGAGAGAAGGTACAGGGTACAGGTGACTGCTTTTGGGTGGTCTAATCCCTGTCCTGCGTTTCATTGGTCTGGGAGGAATCTTCATTGGCTAAAGAGGGCTGCTCTTTGTTCAGAAAAGTAAACTCTGTGTAGCCCAACATCATAACTTGGTGGTAGAGGAGGTTAAATGCTTATTCTTGACAGGTTCTTCAAACATTTGTTAACGTTACCCATGGAATTTAACAGCTAGAGAACTGGCAGGTGATGTAGTTGTCTACCTGCAGGTTGACTGTTCCCAGTTACCCAAATTAAAATCGTTCCACACCACTGGAATTGGTGTTCCCCTTTCTGTGGAAAGAATTTTGTGTCTAACTACGGAGGTTCAGGTGCTCTTGTCTCATTTGCCTGTGGCGTTCTGCACCCTGCGGTCCCATCCTGAAGTAGGCAGAAGCCTGACACTCAGAGCACCAGGACAGCTTTGAATCTTCAGGGTGTGCCATCAAGGCTTCGTGTTTTCACAGTGCTGTTTCTTCATCCTGTCTAGTTTAATCCTCTGTTGTATCGTGGCTGGCGTGTCCCCATCACTCTGTTACAAAGCTTAAACTGGGGGCGTAAAAGCATCTTTTCCTTCCATCAGAGCATTTCTAGCACAGGCGCAGATTCTGGAGACAAGTGACTCAAGCCTGGGGTTCTCTGTCTTTAGATCGTGAAGTTTGCCCGAGGTCTCCATGCCAAAGTCTCCCCAATGAACGATGTGGACATTGGAGTGTACCAGTTGATGCAAAGCGAGCAGCTGCTGTCACAGAAGGTGGAGTCCCTTTCCCAGGAAGCAGAGAAGTAATTTGGGGAAGGGTGGTGGGAAGAACATCTGTGCGCTGAAAACCTTTGTATTCCTGTGACATGGTTAGAACGAAGCTGCTCTCTGAAAGTGCAAGTCGTTCTTTCCCATTCAGTAAACAGAGTAGTCACGTGGCAGGGCAGGTTTTCCAGTCTTTGTTCCTTATCCCCAGAAAAACAACGTGCAGTGAGAGGATGTCAGGAGTTTTAGTGAAGATTTGGAATGCGTTCAAGGGCCGCTGCTGAGCAGCAACAGTGGCTTAAGAGTGCTTGTATCCACAATGCAGTTCCTCGGTCACCTCTGGCTTAGAGCAAGGTGGTGGGGATGGTTGCTGATTTGTGGAGCAACTGCTGCTCGCAAAGGAATAAGCTGTTTTTCCTTCTTGCATCATTACAGGTGTAAAGAGGATGCCCGGAGTGCTTGTAGAGCTGGGAAAAAGCAGTTGGTAAGTACTGTTCTACCTGGGAGGAGCTGCAGGATAAGTGTCTTGGAGCTGGTCCAGAACTGCAGACAATGACCAGGGTTAGACATTGTGTGCTTAATCTCAGATGTGTTGAAGTGGCATTTCTCAGGCCAAAGGTCTCCTTGGGGTGAAGCTGAGAATATATTTGTCTGGCGTGAGGTGGTGGAGAGAACTGGAACTCCCTAGCTCTTAAAACCAGCTGGGGAGGGGTGTGTCTTGCTGCACAGGGATCACTATTTTTCTGCACTTCCTTTGACTGCTGCCTGGTTTGTGATCCAAGTCTGTGTCCCCAATGTCTCCAGGCACTGAGATGTTTGAAGTCCAAACGAAGGACAGAACGGCGCATCGAAGAGCTTCATTCCAAGCTGGATGCGGTGCAGGGGATCTTGGATCGTATATACGCCTCCCAGACTGACCAGATGGTAGCGTGTTAATTTTGTCTTGTGCTGCTCACTTTAGCCCCGCTCTTCTCGGTCGCGCTGCCCTACCTGCTCATGTCTGAGGGGTGCACGCTGCCGGGTGGGACGGTGTTCTCTGCTCTAGGGAACGGCATATCGGCTGCTGCGGTGTTGTGCTGAGTAAACCTGCTTGTGGCTCTGTTTCCTGCTTGTATGTTGATGTTTCTCTGAGGGTCCTGCTTGGATAACAGGTCTCTAGGGAAGCTTACGCTGCCTTCGTTCTTAGTAAGCATTGTGCCTCTTTCTCCTTTTTATTTTATCTAAAGGTATTTAATGCCTATCAGGCTGGGATGGGAGCTCTGAAACTGTCCATGAAGGATGTTACTGTGGAGAAGGCAGAGAACCTGGTAGATCAGATACAAGAGGTACCGAAATAAGAGCACAGCGACATAAACAAGCGAGTGGTGTGTCGATGTACGCAGCGAGCTTGTCCAGCTGTTAGTGCTGAGGCTTCTGGTGCTGTTTGGTTTCTATTCCATGTGTCACCAGAGCAAACTGACTTAATCCTGATCTTTTGTGATCAGCAAGCTGAGGTCTGCAGGTAGCTGGCTGCATTTGGTTTTACGTGTCTGTGTTTATTGATGGCTAGAAATCACAACTTAGGTTAAATTTGTGCATTTCATGCGTTCTTTTGGTTATCAATATTGCGCAAGCACACACCTCTCCTAGAAAATGTTTAGCGAAATGTATTGAAAGGAAATACAAGTCATACCTTTGGAAGCTGGAATGCAACTACAGGCTTAAAAACAGGGTCTTAAAACTGCCTTACCCATAATCTGCTCAATACCATGAGGGAAAGAAGATGAGTTTACTCTGAATGAATTGAAATGAAGACAGTAATCTGTCTGCATAAGCTTATGTGAAAACCAGAAAAGGATTAATTTTTTTAGCAACTTCAGTTCCATGCACTTAAGTGGTGACTTCAACCACTGAGCATCTGTCTCAAACGCTGTTTTATTTCTCCTCAGCTTTGTGATACTCAAGATGAAGTAGCCCAGACTCTGGCTGGAGTGGGGATCAATGGTCTAGGTATGTTTTGGGGCTTTCCTCCTATGCTCATCTTCTCTCACCACTGCCCTTTGTGCTGCCATCCCTTCCCTGCTCCCTCCCCATGTCTGTCTAGTGCTCCTTCCTGGGAGGATAAGCACTAACTGAAATAAGTAAATTCTCCAGTGGGCTGCAGCGGAATCAGCTTTTCTGCATCTCCCAGTCCTTGCAGTGTCTGAGGAACGGTGGATTTCAGTTTAGAGTTGTGTAATGTTGATTTAAATCTATTTTTCCTCTGGCCTCTGCATTGCTGCAGCTTGTTTATCTCCACTGAAATGTTTTCTTGCCTCAGTGCAAAGGCCTGTTAAAGGAATAGCTTCTCCCTGAGATCAGGACTGAATTTGCACCTTTAGGAGAAGCACAGGGAGTTCCTTGTCATCATGAGTAATGATGGATGGGAGTAATAATACCTCTGTTAATCTTGGACTTCAGTCTGTGCTGCAGAGATGCTACTTATTTCTGCTTGAAACTGAATGTTTTCTTTAATCAGCAGAGATGGACACGGAGGAACTTGAGAAGGAGCTGGACAGTCTCCTCCAGGACTCGAGCAAGGAGCCTGTAGATCTGCCTCCTGTTCCCCAGAAGGTGCTGAATCCACCCATTTCTGATGCTGAGCTTGAAGCCGAATTGGAGAAGCTCTCTGTTTCTGATGGAGGTACGGATGGCAGCAAGTCGTATTAGGTAGCTGCCAATGGTATCAGTGACAGCCTTGTGACAGGGAAGATGTCTGGCAGAACTAAAGTCTGAGCCAGAATTCTTCCCGCTTTGGTTACAGGGTGGAAACCAAGCTCTCCTGGTGCTCAGTGGCATTGTCTTGCACTGCCAGACTCACTCTTGAGAGAAGTGCCCTCTTTAGAAACTCTGCCTAGGCTTTTTGCCATGGAGTATAGGAAAAGTTGAAGGCGCTTTGCGGGAGCTAGTGCTTGGACTAGTTATTTTACTATTTATTAACAATTACTCAGGCCTGTCCATGTAGTTTTATTCCTATTTGGGCAGCTGATACTCTCAAGTTTCAGAGCAGAACGCTCAGTATCCCATATTGAACATGCATTTCCAAGAGAATGCAACTGAATATTGAAGTCCTGAAGCGCTCTGAAATTGTCTTACTTAGTTATTGACCTAGTCCCTCTTAGTGATGAAAACTGACCTCTCTTTATTACAATTTTCTTTATAGATTTGGCACAAAAGACTCCCTCTGCTTCCTCTGAACCCAAAACAGCTCTGGGACTGAATCTCTAGAGACCCAACGGGATCCTGTTGCTGCAGTTTGAGAAGTTGTCTTAAGGTTCCTTAACTAATGACTAGAACTTCTGGGGAGAGGGGTAATGCTCCCCCGTTCTTCAAGGATATCACTTTGCTCAGCAACAGGATCTCCTGCCACGACAATCCACTCTGGAACTGGCCCCAGCTGGTGTTTGTCATCTCTGTGCCAACATCTGCACTGGTCTCAATTTGACTTGTGATCCCAAGTCACTCTGCGACATCCCGCCTGCCCTTCTGGGAGCGCAGTTCACGATTCTGCCCAGTGAAGATAAACTCTTCTATGTCTATCACAGTGCTCGGGTTTTGGTTTGGTTTGTTTTTTTTTTTTTTTCTGTGGCTGATGTTGAGAACCTGAGTTGCAACCGTATTGCAGTTGCTCAACATTTGGCTGTTTGTGTGGTTGTTGAAAACACTTGGCACGTAAGTGCTGTCCTTGACATAACTTATCTGCAACGAGCTTAAACACCTGTCGGTAGTTCTATCCCTCCCTGTCTGTATTTTGCACGGTCGTGGACAACTAGACACTGTAACTGTTCGATTGTAGGAGATTTTGGGGCTGCTCTCGGGGGCAGCGGTTGCAAGCACAAGACATAAATAATTCCTCTTTCTGTAACGACACAAAGGCCTTAAAAGGGAGACCTGCAAAAGAGTGTGAATGGGGGGGTTTCTTACGCTGCCTGTGGTGACAAAGGCTTGTGGTCACTAGAATACAATTTTCTGCTTGCTCTTACTTGAAATTGGAGCTGCTGCCTATTTTTGTATCTCCCTTGTTTGCAAAGTCCTTGAGAGCTGCAGGGGGATCTGCTCGGAGCTCTCATACAGAGCGATTTGGGGTGGGAGGGGAAGGGATGCGTCCTTTTCCCTTCGAGAGGGTGGTTTCACGTATCAGCCTTGACTTTGCCTTCAGCCTTGATGTTGCAGTTCCACAAGATTATGGGTTACTGCCAGAAAGCTCCAAACAAAACCCTGTAAATGTTTCTAATGCAAAACCCCCCCGAGCACAGCAACTGGGGATGATTTTTAGAGGCCGTCTTTACCCATCAGAAGTGAGATCGTCATCTTTTGCAGGTCACTTTTTTACCACGTGTATGCACGTGGAAAGCCTGATGCCTCACGTGAGTAAATGAATTCTTTCAGGAGAGGAATGTGCTGTGAACTGGGCTCTCCGCTCACGCAGCTGGTGCATGGCAGGGGAGCGAATAGCTCCCTGGTGATGGCTAACCAGTCCTTACTCACTCAGAATGTATCCTGGCACTCCTTCTCCGCTGCCTCCTGCTCCAAGCTCTCCAGCTTGGGTGGACGGTAAACCAGGACTGGGGTTCCTGTGTCCTGACCCAGCTTTAACCCCAGGGGACCAGGGAAGAAATTCCAGGTGTCACTAGGGTGTTTCACCATTGCTTTGTTAGAGCGCAAGCCTGCAGCCAGCTAGCAGGTTACCTGGGCTGCACATGGGACTGGGTGACATGACTTGAAGCTCTGTACTCCTTTCCTTTGTAAGTAAATGGGAGAAAACCCGCCGTTTTCTGCCGACCTGTAATAAAGGGGAGGAACCAGGGTCCCTTGGGGTGCCTCCTGTTGTCTGTGCCACAGATCACTGCCGTATTGGTGCTGTTCCAGCTGTGCTTCTGCATCTATAAAACCTGTCTGCTGAAAGTAAACGGGCGGTTTCTTGGGCTTCTTTGTCAAAACCCAAACTGAGTAGCTGCTGTACCAGGCTTTGATTTTCCTGAGCCTTTCCTCTGTTTAAAAAAGCCCAACAGTTCCCATGTTTGTTTTGACCGAGTAGCCCCTGCTGGCTTTTGGTTGAGGCGCCTTAATTTCATGAGTACCATTTTGGAAGGGCTTGCTTCTTTTTCTTTGCTTCAGCCTGTCTTACCTCTCTGCCTCTTTTTCATCGTTGTGTCATGTGTCATTTCAGGGCTCACACACACCACAGTCCTTTACCTTGTTGTGGCCATGGAGGAAACTGCTGTGCCAGGAAGTCCATGCTCCTAACTGACCCCTCGGTTTTGTACTAAACAACACCTAAGCTTCATTCTGGGATGGTTTTTGTCCAGCTCCTTGTTCTGATGGTAATTCAGCAGCAGAGGAGACTGGCACTGTTTATTCCTCTGTCTAAAGACAAAGAATCTGGAGTAACCTGGTGTAGTAAAGTGCGAAGTGATTCCTGCAGGAATAAACACTCTCCTATAGCTCTGTAATGTGTCTGACTGAGGCAGCCGTTCTGGAAGAGGCACATAAAGAGTTAAACCCGAGCAGCTGGTGCTTTATTTGAAGTGGCTTGTAATTTTCTTCCTTTGATGCAAAGTGGGGAATGTAATCAAGATGGCTGAATAGGGAATTTTAAGTATATTTCAGTGAGACAGCAGGGAAGGGAAATAGAGGGCAGCTTCTTGCTGGGTGAGGAAATTAAATATAAAAACCTAGAGCGGAATTGCCACCAAACTGGAACCTTATTGCATTGGAGTGCTGTTTAAAATAGCGCTTAACTTGATTCTCCGAAGAAATAGCAGGTGCTTGTGCGAGGAAATGGAGCAACTGTTTAGTAATAAAACGCAGCAGAATCTCAGCAGAGAACGTTGTGTCTAGCAGGCAGGAGGAGCTGCTCTGTGAACATGAGTTTGTTCGAGTAACTGAGCTTTGTTTGCTACGACAGCAGAGTTACGGTCCGTCCTTCAATCAGGTGGATGCTGAGGTGCTCAGAAGCTGGGTCACGCGTTGGGTCCCGGCTCCCTGCCAGCCCAGCTTTGGCTCTGCTGCAGTGCAAGCTGTGTGCAAGGGCGAGATCCTTGCCTCGCTGTCTTTGAGCTGAGGAGGAGGCAGTACCTCGTACCTCGAGGAATGATTTCTTGGAATGCCTCCTGGCTTGGTGTGTGCGACCCAAGCGTGCCGCAACCTCTGGGTCCAAGCCGCTGCCGTGATTTAATGCTGCGTGACAGGTCACCCACCACGGCTGCTCTCTTGAGGAGCAGCGAAAGCACCGTAGTGGTTGTCTTGCAACTTAAATCTCAGAAATGTGTGTGCGTTGTAGAGGGACTACGAGAACAACGCCCTGGGGGGCACAGGACAGCGCATCCGCCTGTGTCCCCGCGTGGGTCAGTGCTGTGCCAGGGCCCTGGGGTGTCTGGGCAATGCGCTGGCTCTCCTGTCCCGCTGCTGGGACTTTGGGAAGGAGGAAGCAGACCAGGGCTGAGCCATGAGCCGGCCGTGGGTGCCATCTAGCTGCTCCTCCTGGCATAGGCATTGGCAGGAGCCCGCTGCAGACGGCGGAACTAATGAGGCTTAATTAAACAAAGCCTTCGGAATGAAGTGCTGTGACATGCTGGCAACACGGTTCTTTACCCTGTCCCAAAGCACGCGGGCTGCTGGCTGTAGGAGTGAGCCTCGTGGTGCTGGATCTTCCAGAGGAGAATTGCGCTCTTGTTCCAGAGCTGTTCTGGGGCAGTTCCTGCTCCGTCAGGGCTTACGCAAAGCCTGGGTCGAGTTAATTAAATCTCAGTGCGGCCGAGCTGGCTCTGTATGGGTTGGCTGCTGCTTCCTTCAGAAGTTGGGGTATGTGAGGTCATCATGATGCACTGCAGCAGCCGTCAGTGTAATGAGCGTGTTGGTGCTGAACTGCCTGGCTGCCGTTTTGGTTGGATTGATGTGGAATTAGCTGGGAATTTAAGAACAAACGATGTACTCGAAAGAGAAGCCATCTTACAACACTCTACTGAAAATACGGTTATTCAGGATAAAAAAGACTAACCAGAGTGGTGTTCAGTGTCCTCTTCAGTTCCACACGTAACCTCTGCTGAAAGACAGACTGTCTGAAAACTGCTTTGTCTGATACTTGAAGAAGGAAGAAACTTCCAGATTTGTCCAGGCTTTTTTTTTTTTTTGGGGGGGGGGCTGTTTGTTGTTTTGGTTTTTTTTTTTCTGTGGGCTTGAAGGCATTTTGCAGTGGAAGGTAAATGCCAGTTTTGTACCACTTGCAGCCGGGCAGCTCGGGATGGAGCAAGTAACTGGTTTAGGGTCCTATATCTGAGCTGTGATGCAATGCTGCGCAGTGAATTGAGGCATCTCTTGTTTAAAGCACGCTGAATTTCCACTGATTTGCATTGAAGACCGTCAAATGCCACTTGAATGTTGGTTATTTTACCCCTTCAATCCCATCACCTCATTCCCAAGCAACTTACCCTGTCGGCTGCAGCTCCCAGTGCCGTGTTGTTGGCTCGCAGAGGACCGAGCTGGTGAGTCTGGGACCTGGCGTGCGGGCAGAGAAGGATCTCACCGGTGTGAAATCCGGAGGGAAGAGCAGACAGCACAGCAGCAGGTTTAGGAGCGGAGAAGGTCTGTCTGCAAGAGCAGAGAGTGCTCAGATTCCCTCTTGCACCTGGCAGCAAGTCCCAGCCTGGCCAGTGCGGACGGGATTGACTGGGATTCTGTAGCAGGCACCAGAATAACAACAGATGAAGATCTTCGGAGAGAGGAGAGGGAGGAAGGCTTGCAGCAAAAGCCCTCCCAGGTCGCTCGAGTGCCGGAGGTGAGTGCCGGCTCTTTGTGAGCATCAGGCTGCAGAGGAAGAAGTGGGGTGGGAGGCAAGAGGGGAAAAACCGAACACCACGTTGTCCGCAGGAGACTTGGAAGGGAGTAAGAACTTCCAGCGCTTTTCCTTGTGCTGAGGGTGAGACCTGGGAGAGGAATGTGGCTGGAGCGCCCAGGATGTCAGCGGAGCAGTAAAAAGGGGTTTGGATGCTGACAGGGACTTGAGCAGCTGGGAATCCTCTCAAGGGACTGGAACAAAGGGGACCCCATGGATGGCCTTTACTCCTCCGCAGAAGGAGATGAGCAGAATGTGATCAATGACACCAGCAGTAGGAAGAGCTGGGCAGAGGAAGGTAACTCCGAGTTGTCCTTCCATGTGGTGACAGCTGCCTTCCTCTTCCTCCTCATCCTCTCCACGCTCCTGGGCAACACCCTGGTGTGTGTGGCTGTGGTCAAATTCAGACACTTGCGCTCAAAGGTCACCAATTTCTTCATTATCTCCTTGGCAGTGTCTGACCTCTTCGTGGCTGTCCTGGTGATGCCCTGGAAGGCTGCTACCGAGGTGGTGGGGTTCTGGCCCTTCGGGGCTTTCTGTCATGTTTGGGTGGCTTTTGATATCATGTGCTCCACAGCCTCTATCCTCAATTTGTGCATCATCAGTGTGGACCGTTACTGGGCCATTTCCAACCCCTTCCGCTATGAGAGGAGGATGACGCAGCACGTGGCTTTCATCATGATCGCAGTGGCTTGGCTACTGTCCCTCTTGATCTCCTTCATCCCTGTGCAGCTGGAGTGGCACAAGGATCATGAGCTCCTTAGCCAACGGGAACCAGGTTTTAACGTCACGGGGGAGGAGGACAACTGTGATTCCAGCCTCAGCAGGACTTACGCCATCTCATCTTCTCTCATTAGCTTCTACATCCCTGTTGCCATCATGATTGTGACGTACACCCGCATCTTCCGCATTGCCCAGCAGCAGATCCGCAGGATTTCCTCCCTAGAGCAGGCGGTGGAACGTGCCCAAAACTGCCACAGCAGCGACTGCCCTCACGAGGCTTCCCTGAAGCAGTCCTTCAGGAAGGAAACCAAGGTCCTCAAGACTCTCTCCATCATCATGGGCATCTTTGTCTTCTGCTGGCTGCCCTTCTTTGTGCTCAACTGCATGGTGCCCTTCTGTAATCGTGACCTACATGAGCCAGGAGAGCTACCTTGTGTCAGCGAGACTGTCTTCAACATCTTTGTCTGGTTCGGGTGGGCCAACTCTTCCCTCAACCCTATCATCTATGCCTTCAATGCAGAATTCCGAAGAGCTTTTGCAACCATCTTGGGCTGCGGGCGCCTTTGCCCCAGCAACGTAGTGGAGACAGTGAACTTCAGCAATGAGCTGGTCTCCTACCACCATGACACCACGTATCAGAAGGAAGTGGTGACCCTCAGCTACCCCCAGCTTCTGCCCCATGCTGCTCTGCAGATGGAAAGCAATGAGGTGTCCTTCGACAAGGATTCTCAGGTCTCCCAGCCCTCTCACAGCACCTGCCTTGCGGGGATGCACGTGGAGGGTGAAACGGCTGTGTCCCTGGAGAAGATCACACCTTTCACCCGCCACGCGTTCGACTGAGATGGATTTGGGACCAGGGCGCTGGGATGGTCTTGAGGAGAGATGGAAGCAGGGACACTATTGCAGCTGCCTGTTTTCTGAGGAGTTTGAGGAGAACGTGGATGAGCAGGAGTTTGCATTAATACCTGTGGAAGAGCAGGGTGATTTTCCAGATGGCTCAAGGGGTTCAGAGACATGTTTTCATAACTTGCAGTTTCAGATCCAGCCCGGGCAGGCAGCAGAGCTCTGTGGTGCTGCTCACTCGAGCTGACCCATGGAAGAACAATTTCTGTGAAAGATAAAAATGCCAGGGCTCAAATTCCACGTTCCTTGTGACTTCAGCTGAGCAAGCAAAGACTTGTGTGGTCTGAGCCTCTCCTCTGAGTTCCGGGAAGTAAAAATGCAGCTGCTTATGAGGGGAGAGGCTGGGGTTGCCCCTGCCTGTGTCCACGGGCCATCAGCCCCGGGCTGCTCCATGGGCACAAGCCAAATGCAACTGCTCGGCAGTTGCTGCTGGCAGAAGGGGACAATGGCGGTGGGATGGGATGGTCCGTGCTGCAGAGCAGCCTTTAGCCAGGGAAAGCCACATCTCGGGTGGGCTGTGCAGGTCATGGCCTTGCTGGGATAACTCACCCCTGACGTTCTGTGGCTCAGGCAAATTATCCTGCATGTCTGGACAGGTTCGAAGCCGCCTTTCCTGCAGCCTGGAGGCCGTGCTCGGCAGCAGCTTGTTGCAGGGAAGGATTCGGCACAAAGGTTGGCTATGGCCCTGGAGCAAGAGCCAGCCTCTGAGCTGGGACACATGCAGCCCGCGGCAGTCCGGGATGACCCAACTCTGCTTTGGTCGGTTGGCTCGGACCCTTTGGGAACGAGGGTGTCAGACTCTGAGGGCAGAGGAGAAAGTCAGATGTTAAAGCAAGAGCGTTGCTGTTTGGGCTTCTGCGCCTCCCCCACATCTCCCATCAGTCAGGTCCTCCTTTTCCTAGACTGTTTCTTGCCCCTTTTACTTTGTTCTCCCTCTAATTCCCTTCCTCCCCCATTTCATTAAGGATCCTTCCCCTGCCTCCCTTGCTGTCTCATTTCAATGATAATGGCTGCTCCAGGAGCTCTCCTTGCTCACCCCTACTCTTTAATTAGCCTCTCCCCCTGCCTGCGGGAGCTTGTGCCTGGTTATTGGGGGCAGGAACAGCCAGGGAACAGCCCCCAGCCTTTCACTGCCGTGGTGACACGGTTGACTTCGGCGAGGTGTTTTGATCCGTGCCTGGTTCAACACCACGGCAGCGAGCAGCACAGCCGTGTCGTCTTGAGTTGGAGACGTCTTTAGCTCCCTGGCGCAGCAGAAAAGCCTCTCCCCCTCCCCGGCAAACGTTAACAAAGAGACAAATCAGAGAGTGATAATTACAGAGTAACGGTAATTATTCAATAGAGCCCGATTATAGTCAAGTTACGGCGTAATCAGCGTGGGAGAGGAGCGGAGCTCACCGCATCTCCAAGGTCGATGCTGGATTTTTCTAGGAAGCACTCTAAGACTCAACGTGGCGTATTACCCTCTCCCCGCGTGGCAGCGGTCAAAACCGGGACAGTCCCGCGGCTTTTCAGCAACGGGAGCTCGGTACAGCCCAACCTGGAGAAGGAGCCGTCGGTCTGGGGTGGGGACGATCATCTGGCGTGTTTCTAGGAGGCCCCACGCCACTGATGCATTGGAGCGTAGCTGCGAGGGAGGTCATAGCTTCCCGCAGTAAAAGCAGGGTGCTGTAGCACGTGGAGCGTGGCTGTGCTTTGTCCCGGACTCCTGGCCCGGAGGCAGCTGGAATACCCACCGCTCTTCAAAGCGGTGCTCTCCTGGCCTACCTGGTTGTGAAGAGGTTACCCACGCTCCTCCTGTGGCAAAGTTCTGGGGCTTAATCCAGGACCGTTTGTAAAGAAATCGGAGAAAACCAAGTAGCTGCGTGTATCACCGTTAGCCACGATGAGCTGCAGAGTGAACCTGCAGCAGAAAGACAGGGGAGAGGGTGGTGTCCTCTTCCTGCCTGCCTTTAACTTGTGCCGGGGCTCTCCTTGAGCAGCGCGGGACTCTGACCCGGCCGGCCCCACGGTTCCTGATACCCTCCTGGCACCGGCATCAGCAGAGACGGGGTGGCGACGGGGAGCTAAACCCCAACTTCCAGGTGAGGGCACAAGCCTGGCTCCAGAGGACAGGGGCTGGGAATGGTGCTGCCCTGCTCGTACCCGCGTGGGTTAGAGGATGCTGCAAGGCTGGGGAACGGGCTTGGTCCCCCTCCACACAACCTCAGAATCGATGCGGTTTTATGAGGTCAGCCCGGGGCAGACAGGGACACTCTGGGAATTAACCGTGTGCAGGTGGTTGCTGCAGCAGACGGACGCAGAGTCGTGCCCCAACCGCTCCTGTCCGGGCTGGAGGAGCGTGGACAGCGTGGGGCAGGGGTTGGCCACTGCCCCGCAAGTGATTTTTCGGGGTTAGGAGGAATGGATTTAGCAGGGAGAGGGGAGGGGAAGGGGATGTGGCTGGTGTGGATTGCCTGACTTTGCTGTGAAAGAGGAAACATCAGCTGCTCTTCCCATCAGACAGGCCAGGGCAGGGCTCCGAGGGAGGCAGCTCCAGACAGGGCTCACCCCACCGGGTGAGGGTCGCTGCAGGCTTGGAGGAGCCTGGCGGAAGCTCCTGTGGAGTCACTTTCCCAATCTACACGGTAATTCCGAGCAATCACTCAGCCAAGGGCAGAGGCTGGAGGGACTAACCCTGCTGAGCGAGAGCAAGGCCAGCAGCTCTCCCTGCTCTGATGTGCCGGCCCTGCCGCCTCGGGCTTGTCTGTCTGTCCCTGGCAGCGCGTGGAGCGCGTCCAGGAGCCCAGACACGGTTCTCTTCTGCTCTTACAAGAGCAACGAGGGTCTTTAGTGACCTTGGAGCGTATCGCGGTTCGCTCTCATCACCCTCGCTCCCACCCTCGCACCACCGGCTTCTTGGCGGGGACCAGCGCAGAACCCCCTAGTGACCGTCTCTGCCACGCCTGGAGCGACGGGGACGCCGTCACTGAGCCGGGGGACGGCTGCCACCCTGGCAGCGCTGCCCGCCTCGCGCGGTTTCAACGCTCCAGAACTTTCCTCCTGCGGGTCTCGGTGGCTTCGCCTGGCTCTCCCGAGACAGGCCCCAAGCTCCAGCGGGTCCCCCCACGGCCGGGCTCTGGCTGCTCTGGGCCGCCTCTCCCTGAGGAAGAGGATGAGATGGCTCCAACAGCGGCCGCCTCCCCCAGTAACCAACAAAAGGGGTGGTTTGGGGTTTTCTGGCAGGACGGGGTGGGCCGGGGCCCTGCCGTGGTGCCCCCAGGAATCCCCCCACCCCGGCCTGAGGCCCCTGCCCGCCCTCGGGGCGGGGGGTGTCCCCGAGGAGCTGCATTCCCAGCTCCGAGCCCTTCTCTGGCCACGCGAAACCTCCTCCCGCGGCCTCTGCGAGGGCCCGCGGGGCCGCCACGCGTGTCGGCGGGGCGGGGCGGGGCCGGGCCGCCCGGCGGGAGGAGCCGGAGCCGGGGCCGGGCCCGGGCGCAGGCGCCGCACCGGGAAGTACCGCTCGGCCGGGCCTGGCGGTGAGGGCGGCGCGGGGGGACCCGGCCGGGGGGCGCCGAGCCCGGGGGGGGGGCGCGGGGGTGGTCGGGGAGGGGGTCTGAGGGGCAGCGGGGGGAGCAGGGAGCTGCGCGGGGTGCTGGGGGGTGTGCGGAAGGGGGGGTACAGGGGGTGTGGGGAATGGGGGGTACAAGGTGCTGGGGGGGTGGGGAAGGGGGGGTATTGGGTGCTGGGGGTGTGTGGGGAAGGGGGGGTATTGGGTGCTGGGGGGTGTGGGGAAGGGGGGGTACAAGGTGCTGGGGGGGTGTGGGGAAGGGGGGGGTATTGGGTGCTGGGGGGGTGTGGGGAATGGGGGGTACTGGGTGCTGGGGGGGTATGGGGAAGGGGGGGTATTGGGTGCTGGGGGGGTGTGGGGAATGGGGGGTACTGGGTGCTGGGGGGGTGTGGGGAATGGGGGGTACTGGGTGCTGGGGGGTGTGGGGAAGGGGGGGTACAAGGTGCTGGGGGGGGTATGGGGAAGGGGGGGTATTGGGTGCTGGGGGGGTGTGGGGAATGGGGGGTACTGGGTGCTGGGGGGGTATGGGGAAGGGGGGGTACAAGGTGCTGGGGGGGTGTGGGGAAGGGGGGGTATTGGGTGCTGGGGGGGTGTGGGGAATGGGGGGTATTGGGTGCTGGGGGGGTGTGGGGAATGGGGGGTACTGGGTGCTGGGGGGGTATGGGGAAGGGGGGGTGCAGGGTGCTGGGGGGGTGTGGGGAAGGGGGGGTATTGGGTGCTGGGGGGGTGTGGGGAATGGGGGGTATGGGTGCTGGGGGGGTGTGGGGAATGGGGGGTACTGGGTGCTGGGGGGGTATGGGGAAGGGGGGGGTATTGGGTGCTGGGGGGGTGTGTGGGGAAGGGGGGGTGCAGGGTGCTGGGGGGGTGTGGGGAATGGGGGGTACTGGGTGCTGGGGGGTGTGTGGGGAAGGTGGGGTGCAGGGTGCTGGGGGCGTGGGGAATGGGGGGGTACAGGGTGTGCAGAGCAGCGCAGGGTGCTGGGGGTGACCCGGGGACGGGTGTAATGGGGTGCAGAAAGCAGCACGCGGTGCTGGGGGCACCCAGGGCAGTGGAGGGTACTGCAGGGGGTGTCGAGGGGTGCACGGAGCCCCACAGGGTGCTGGGGGTGCGCAGGGCAGGTGGGTGGGTCAGGTTTGCAGGGTGCCAGGCACCCAGGGGCGCGCGGCAGCTCGCAGCCAGCCCTGTCCCTTGCAGGCCTCTCCCGTCCGCTGCCACCCTGGCGCTGCGCTGCATGGACGGTGTGTTCCTCTCGCCCAACGAGGATGAGTTCGTGGGCAGGATCACGGAGGAGCTGGAGCACTTCATGCTGCAGGGACAGCACCACAGGTAGGTGCCTGGCCATGGCAGCGAGCAGCAGGGTGCAGAGGGGTCTTTGTACAGGGGGACCTGAGCAGACCCTGGGCAATGGCACGTTCCGCTCCAGGAGCAACGGCACGTTGTGGCTCTTGTCCGGGGTGAAAACACCGGCGGGGTTTGTGTGGCAGCGTTTGGAGCCCAGCCCCAAGGTCTGGCTGGCTGCAGAGCTCCGGCCTGGCTCGGAGCATCCCTGCGGGCTGAGGGTCGGCGTGCGGTTTCTCTACCCACTCCTCCTAGCAGAGTTGTTGTGGACGCTGGTGGCTTTCGCTGCAGCCCCAGCCTGGCCCTGCTCCCTAGTGAGCCTGGCGGGTTGTAATGAGTAGTTCTGTAATCAAAGTGTTTTGCTTCCCCTCTCTGCTGAGGGCTTCCTGCGCCCAGGGTCCTCCTCCACGGCAGCCAACTCCATCACTTTGGATTGCTGCCTCGTTTTCCTTTGGCCAGGCTGGGTTTAACTGGACCTGGTCCCTGATCTAGTGACCTTGAAACCCTCGAGATGGCCAGAAAGAGGGTGTCAGACAGGAGCAGGGGTGGGATCGCTCAGTTCAGCTTCCTGCCAGTTTGTAATGACCTTAAATATTTGTTCCATCGCTTTTTAAAAAATACTTGGCAGAGAAAGTACTTGTGCGATTGTAAACCGCTCAGAAATGAAACCGGAATTGTAAACCAGGTCTAAATGCAGTGGATTCGAGTGTGTTTATTCACCCATTCATATTCTTTTAGTTGCTGGTGTCTGGAGCGCACTCAGACTGGGAGGAAGGGGACCAGTAGCAGCCTTCTGCTGGTGCCTTCCAGCCATTCCCAGCACAGATCCAGGCAGGAATGGGTGTCCCAGCCAGAGGCCCCGGGACCAGCCCGTCCTGGCCGTCCCGTGCTCCTGGTGCTACGTGCAAACAAGAGCATCTCTCCGGACATCCAGGATGGAGACGGGATTTGGGCTCTTTAATATCAGAAAGTCCTGCTTGGATTTAAACCTGGAATGACCTGGGGAAGGGAGGTTGATAAATTCTTGCTGTGGTCCCATCCTTTTCTTTCCTGCAAGTTGCCCCTGACCCCCCTCTCTTTCCAGAGTGCTCCTGTTCCCCCCGCTCTCCAGTCGCCTCAGGTACCTGATCCACCGGACCGTGGACAACGTGGATTTGTTGAGCAGCTTTTCTGTGGGAGAAGGATGGAGGAGGAGGACGGTCATCTGTCACTCGGCCGTGAGGTACAGTGCGGTGGATGTAATGGTGCTTCTCTTTCTACGGCTGTGGGGTTTTTGTTCAGGCGTACAAGCACAAAGTGTGCTTCTCCACAAAGAGGAGGGCGACTGTTGCAGCATCTTCCAGTCTCAAAGGAAGCAGAGGCTCTTTTTTTTGTCCTACCTGCTACTTCTGTGTGGATTTGATGCTTTTCCTCCTCTCTTTTACAAATACCACGTGACTTGGCTTCCTCTGCTCCCTGCTCACATCTTGCTGTTCTCTTCATCCCAGGCTGCCCAGCGAGACCAGTGACCAAAAACCCAGCAGCAACCCACCGAGACTGCACCGACCTCCGCAGCTGTGGGGCCGGGGGGGCCGCGGCGGCAGGCTGCGGCACGGCGGGGACATGCATGGAGATAACTCTCGAGCCTGCGTAGGGTCTGGCAGGATACAGAGGCTGCCCAGGAGGAAACCAGATAAAGCCCTGTATGTCCCCAAGGCGATGCGCAAGAAGGCAGAATGGGGGGAGCGGGAGCGCCCGGTGGCAGCTGGCACCGATTGGCGTGGGAATGTGGCACGAGAAGAGATCTGCCCTAAAGCTGCGGTCGAGGATGCCCAGGAGGAACCGGGCAAGTCCGAAGGCAGCCCAGGTGGTGTCTCCTTGGCCCTTGGAGAGCAACAGGAGCCTGGTGAGGAGCGCGTTTCAGGAAAAAATACTGATGACCCAAACGATGGCTGTCCTCCGTGTTGTAGAGATGTCCCATCGATAGAGAACAGCGATTGCTCTGGGCAGGAGAGTCAGGACAAAGACTGTTCAGATTCCATTTCTGCTGCACACAACGAACACCCCAGTGAAGCAGAAGAGCAAGATTCGAGCTGCGACAACACTGTTACACCAGAAGGTAGTGAAATCCTGTGCCAACCGCAAGCTGAAGGCCAGACCAGCCGGGCAACGGGTGTACTGGAGTGCGGCACAAACTCCTCCCTCTCAGGAGGTCGCAGCAGCACCCGCTGGGCAGACCCGGCTGCGGCAGAGCCGAGTGCAGCGTTGCTGGCGCTGGAAAACCAAGATAAGAACCAGGAGAGCGGGGGAAATGTGTCACCGCCTGAAGAAGAGAGCAAGGACTTTGTGAACGCCGGCGTGGTGGAGGGAGGCAAGAGTCTGTCCGACCTGAAAAGGCAAGATCGAGAGTGCCTCAGCGTGGAGTGTAACCAGAACCCCCCAGAAGCCCAAACTGAGCCTCTGGCCACACCTCAGCCAGTCTGTGCTGACCCATCAGCTCCTGAGGACCAGAACGAGCACCGGGTGGATGCTTCGGTGCAGAACCGCAGCAGGAAGGTGCCTGTGGTGGAAGAGGAGGACAAGGAGTGTTCGGGCTTGGCCGACGCACTGTGGTGTGAGCTGCACTTGTCTGCAGGCGATAAAGAGGAGAGCACGTCCGTCGGCGGGCAGAGCGGCCTGGAGGACGACTGCACCGCAGAGCTCTTTGCAGAGGTAGCGTTTGCCACGGGTATGGCCGTAGGGAGCGATTTTGGGGAAGAGAGGGTGGCTCAGGAGTCGACCTGGGGAAAGGTATTCGTTGGTGGGAGGAGAGTCCCTGTGCCGGGGCTGCCCCAGGCAGCTGCTGAACCAGTCGGCCCGAGTGTGGCCACAGAGGTGCTTTGCAGGGACCGCAGCGGGGCCCTGGAGGACTCGCTCTTTGAGGTGAAGCCTGGTCTGATTGATTTATTTTTTAATTATTATTGGTTTTTCATGTTCTCAGATTGTGGGTAACCTAACTGTGAAGGACATAAGCATTGAGAAGATCAGCTTTGATTATTCCAGCTACAGAGAGGCACAGCTCAGCGAGGGGGATTTTGGCCACGTCACTGAAATCTATGACTTCTCCCCGTCGCTGAAAACGGAAGAGCTGATGGAAGCGTTCTTGGATTTCCAGTGAGTACCTCCCTGAGAGCCAGGGCTCATCACGGGCACGAAGGGAACCGTCCTCAGACATCTGTGCACAACAGAATTTTGAATTTTAGTTTCACCTTTGTGCCCTTATGTCTTCCTGTGCCTTAAAGGACACTCTGCTGCAGCTGGTGTGACTGAAAACCCAGCGGTTCTTCGGGGCTCTCTCAGACACAGTTACCTACAAGCAGCATTATTCTTACTGCTCTGCCTTCAGTGAGAGGCTCTAGGTGCTTTCTAGGAGCTGCTTTGTTACTGCGTCCTGCTGCCGGAGCGCAATGCTGTGCTTGCTCGCACAAGTCTTTGCAAGAAAAAGGGCTCGATCCTGCTGTGGGAGATAAGGTTTAGCGTGTAAACACGGGGAATGGAGCCTCGCGCCTGCACGAGTGACATTGGCTTGGCAGTAGGACTGCACAGCGCTCAGCCCTGTGGGGATGGGGCTTGGGGCAGCTCCGGGGGGGTCTCGCTGCTGCCCGAGCGCGCAGACATGGTGTCTGTGGGCACCTCTCCTGGCCTTCCTCCCGCAATCCTCCTCCTCCTCTCTGGAGGTACCTGGTGGATTAGCTGTGAACACTTCACCTCTACCAAACCCTTGAATTAAATCCCACAGTTTATGTTTTAACAAGCTACTGTCTAGTGTGTGTTTCCCCGAATTTATTTTTTCCACTTGTGCTGAGTGAAACTGAGCTGAAAATTGACTGATCTGATGGAGCCGTTGATGGGAGTTCCTGTGCGGCCGGAAAGCCTTTGAACTCCCTGCTCCCAAGCTCGCCTTGTCCCCGACGCTGTGAGCTTTTCACCCTAAGCTTTATAAACCACCTTTGTAAACCACTTTCTTCTTGTAGATGGTTGAGCAATTGGGGGTGTTTGTAAAGCACCACAGAAATAATAAACACTGGTTTTGTGTTGCAAGGCAGTCCCTGACGTTGAGGTTGATTTTGGCCAAAGGTTTCTTTAGAGGAACAGGAGCGTTCCTGGGGGCAGCTGATGGGGGAGTTGTACATTGTGGCCTTGAAAGGGGCACATCTAATGTTCTTCTGTGCCTTTTCCTTCTTTCCCCTCGTGAAATGTGTGTGATGCTTTGAAAAGCACCAGCTGTCCCCATAAAAATACCAAGTACTGATAACTCAAGGGGGCTGATGGGTTTTATTGGGTGGGGCTTGTTTTTTCTCTCTCATTAATGAATGTTATTCGATTGTCTCTTCATTTTAGTGAGAGTGGGTTCAAAATCCAGTGGGTCGATGACACGCACGCCCTGGGAATCTTCTCCAGCCCATCTGCAGGTACTGTGACTCGATTCGTTGCGGGGCCCGCAGCGCTGCGGGGTGTTTCTCTGCTCCGGTGACCCTGGGCTGATGCGCTGGTCGTTCTCGCACTCAGCTCGTGCCATAGGCAGTCAGGGTTCATCACAGCTTGCTTCCCCTGCGCTTCAGCCTTGAAAGGCTTTTCAGGCTTGAGAAGCTGGAATTCCCATGGTTGGGTGTGGAAACCCTGTTGTGCGAGAGCAGCAGGTTTTTAGTCGCCTTGGATAATAACTGGGGCACCTCTTGTGTACGGAGCGACTTGCGCTGCGTTGCTGGACGGGAAGCTGTTTCACCACTTTAGTTTGTGTCTCTTGGAACTGGACAAAATACCCGCAAGTGTCCAGGAACTTCCTGGGACCCTCGGGTTGGGACCCTTAGGTCAGACCCTGAGCCCCCTGGCACGCTGATCTGCTCGGGGACAGACCCCCCAAGCTCAGGTCAGAGCCATCCCAGATGTTTCGCTCCAGCAGCGGGTGTTAACCAAAAGCTTATGCTTTTTTTCTTGAGGTTTAGTCTGATAATGACAGAGTTGTCTTTTACAACATGTTTATGTTTTCTTGGGACTGTTCCTGGGCGAGAAACGTGTGCTGGAAGCCTGAGGTGACCAGGGTGGAGTTTAGCTGGTTTGGTACAAGTCTTGAGATAACGCGTTGGCTGCTGCAGCTCCGACAATTCAGCGCTGTTAGACCGTGTGCTGATTTTTAGGATTAAAGCCACCAATATTCAGGCTGCTAATTCCAGGAATCTTTGTCCTTTGAAGCATCTCAAGCCCTGGGGCGACGTTATCCTTCCTTAAAGATCCGACCCTTGATCCACGCAACAAAGCAGTCTAAAATCAAGGCACTTCAGCGACCCAGTAAGACCATTTTTTTTAATTATTAGTATTTCTTGGTTTACCAGTCTTATCTCCTGAGCAGTGACGAGGACAAGTTAAATGGGGAAATAATACACATTAAGGACCAGTATTTCTCTTTGCTGTTTGTATGTCTGGTTTGCTAAGAGCTGTATTGGCCTTGCAGGACACGGGGCTTTGTGTAGAGTCTCCAGCAAACACCTGCAGATACTTTTGTTTGGTTTTTTTTACGGTGTTTTTCAGCCAACCTGTATCACCAGAGTTATGTTAAAACTTTCTGCCTCAGTAGTGCTGGTCTCTGCCTGTTTGCGGCGGGCAGGAGGGGCTGGCACAGGGAAACGTGGTGACAAACACTTGCAGAACAAGACTACGATATATATTGTCTCCTGTGCCGAACCAAAAAAGCATCAAATCCTGTTAATTTTTGTCTACTTTCCTACTAAGTGGTTTGAAAGCCAGGCTTAGTCTCTTTGTGGTGCTCTTTGCTTCCCTTGTGTGAAGTGAGAAGTGAGCAGTCGTCGTGTTCAGAGCATTGCACGGTTAAAGGTAATAGATGAGACAGAACCGAGAGCAGTTACAGTTTGTGGTTGGTGTAATTTTATTCAGTATCAGGTGAAGGAAAAAATTAAGCTTAGCCATTAACAATGTTGTATTAATTTTACTGCCTTTTAAAATCATAGTGTAATCAGTTAGAGTTGCCACAGTAAAGAAACGCCAGGACTCTGGTAGCAGTAGAGACTTGGCTGAAGGTCCGACTCTCCTCGTATTTGTGCAGTGAACAGATTTCAGAATTAACGCTTTCAAGGGACACTGTCACGGTTACAAGGTCCTGAGGTTTTTCAGACCGATGGATTTAAATGAGATTCAAAGAACTGTTGTTGGTTTCACACTCTCCCCTTCATCTGTTCGCATTCACGGTCCCTGATTCTTGTTGCTGGAGCCTGTCGGCACCCTCCTGAATCAGGTTAAACTCCTGGATTATACATACTACTGTACTCTTTTTTTTTTTTTTTCCCAATTACAAATTTGTATCTTAATTAGCTGACAGTGTCTCTTCTTTTCTTTTTGAGTGTTGTCAGTAAAGTGGCAGTTTTACTTGCCAAGCTGCAGATGCTTTGAGTCTGCCCCTTTTTTCTTTAAGCTGCTGCTGGGCTGCTTTTATTAGAGAACTTCTGAAAAAGCAAGCAAAGCCCCCCCTTGCGAACTGGCTAATGAATTTGCAAGCAGTTGCTGATAAATGATTTGGTAATTGCCAAATCCAGACTACTGCAGACTTGGTATATTCATTTTTTTGTAAGATGAAACCAGAGCAAGCCTGGTGACTACCAGAAAATGGAGGTTACTGGCCAAAGGGCTTTCCCAAAGTATCTGATAGATTTATCTATTTTTTCACAAAAATGCAGACCTTTTTCCTTGCTGCCTTCTAAGGATTTAGCCTGCTGGGTTTGATTAGTCTAAATGGAGGTGGAACTTCCCCGTACATGGATAGACGGGGTGGGCAGGGTGGACTTGTTCTCAGAGCTGGGACCTGCTGAATTTTGCCAGGGATGGTGAGGAAGCTGTTCCTGAAAACAAAGGGGGAACAATTCTCTACCCCTGCAGAAGAGGCCTGGAGCTTCATCACAGCCAAAAAGCTTTGAACAGCTATTGAAGGACCTGAAGTACAAATCTGGAGGCACAGCTTTCTGAAAAAGGCAATTGACTGCATAGGGGTAGGATGATTTGCTCATGCTCCTGGGCTAATTCTGCAAAGGAACTAAGAAAATAGAAACCAGGGCTCTGGTTTAGCCACCAGCCTGTTCCTGACCCAGCACTCACTTATTGATTTCGCCCTGTTTTCACCTAGAGCTCCTTCACCTTGCAAAAGAAAGACCCCAGACGGACACCGTGGTGGCGAAGAGGCTGGTGAGCCGGGCGCTGGGGCTGAAGCACAAGCAGCAGGATGGCACAGGCACCGAGGAGCTCCTGGCAGAGAGCTTGGACCAGGAGGAATGAACCATCTCTGCTAAAACCCCGATGTGTAGCTGAGCATGGCTGTGACATTAAACTGCATGTGGAACAGTGAGTGGCACAGGGGTGTTCTCTTAGGGGTTAGCACCGTCTTTTCTTTCTAAAGAGGGGAAGGGAAAAAGTTTACTGGTACTGAGCTCTTCCTGATGGAGGAGATCCTGTCTGACTCTGTCTCAAAGCATCTGTTACTCACTGGGGCACTTGAAGATTACAGAGCAGGCGTTTCTGCAAAAAAAAAAAACACCACAACACATTTGAGGAAGGGAATTGTACCTTGTTGGCCAAAATTCATCTGTAAGCAAGAGCAGAGCAGCTGCAGGAGTCAAAAAATGTGTTTGATGTTTACTTTGTTGTAACGGTATTGTTAAAATATCCCACAAGACTGACAGGCATTGACTGCCAGTGAGTTTGGGGGGTTTTCCTGATTTCCTGGTGTTTGAAGAGCCTGACTGGCTTTGTTGCGCCGTTAGCAGGGAGACTTGTCAGAAGCTGATGAGGAAAAGAAAACCAGAACTTGCCTGTTCTGCTTTGCCCAGAGCCTGGTGTTAAGAGACGCTGCCTGACACCGCGGTGTGGCAGCAGCCCCAGGGCATCCAACACGTCTCAGACTCCACGGTTGCTACACAGTCCAGCACCTTGAGAACAACATGGGGTTTTCCAGCGTACAGTAGGCTAAAAACCTTGGCTAGATGCCACCACCTGGGCCACAGGATAAGTGACAGAAATGCTCTGACAGGCATTAGCGAAAGACTTCTGCTGTCGTTACCCTCACAACACCCCTGTGAGGTAGGTTACGGAGAGCACGAGTTAGGTGCGGCCAGTTTCAGTCCCCCTGTGATCGAACTGGTCAGCTCCAGGAATTTGGTTAACTTTAACTCCTGCTGGTAGAAGTCTTCCGTACACACACAGAGGGAACAAACTCCAGTACCAGGAATTGGGAACAAGGCCCTAACCTTTCATGGAGGAGAAATACACACATGGCATGTAAAACATTTTTTCTGGGTAAACCATTTTTATTCAAGTAGCTGTGTCTGAAAATCTGTAGCAGTGTGTGTCCTCAAACAAACAGAGGACCACCCTGAGCACCATTGTGAATTTACCAAGTGTAAGCGACAGCTTACACAGGCGGGTCTGTGACAGCACCGGACCGGATCCCCAGTGATGAAAGCCATGACGTTACCTCTGTAAGGTACAGTGATGATGCAATGCCTTAGCTCATCCTTCTAAGAGAAGCCAGAGAGAACATCCAGCTGAGAAGGTACCGTTTAGCTGGACGCAGAATCTGTGGGGGGAGTAGCTTACTGCGGAACGGAAATTCACAGTCCCGTGGACTCATCATCAGGAGATCTGCACAGTCTTCTCGATGTCACGAGGGGGGGTGTAGCTTCGTGGAGCCCCGCTGCTCCCGTAGAGAACAGTTCTGTATTAGCTGCTCCGCTTACGAGTGTGCTGGGAGGTGGTTGCTGAATACAAGAGTTTCACTGCGGTATTAAATTACGCTTTACACTGTTCTGCTCAGAAAAAGCTGCTCCTTGGTTTTTTTTTTCCCTTTCCTGTATTTCTTTGCTAACATGGATATGACATGGCAGTGCTGAGGGGTGGCTGTGGTCAAGAAGCAGCGTCACAAAGAGGCGTTCGCATCAATGGTGCATTCAAGCGTGAGTCAAAGAGCTTAAAGATACCAAGATTAATGCCTTGAGGACAACGAATGGGAAAGCCACGCTTAGGCTGTTGGTACCCAACCAAAGGCAAACGGTGCTTGCTGCAGCCTGGCCCTGTGAGTAAAGATGGTGCTGCAGAGCAGAGGGAGAAATCCTTGTGGAGAAGGTTGGAATGGTGAAGGTACGGAGCCAAGGCGAGTCTAAAAAGCCTGCTCCTCGCTACCGCAGTGGGAGGGACTGGAGTGACCAGAGATGTGCCATGGTCTGAGCACCTAAACTGGGGAGGAAGCATCTGTAGAAAATAATTTACCTGCTAATTGAGAGTTTGATTGATTGCTTGATTTTCTGTTTGTGCAGTGGTTAGGGAAATCACGGAAGCAGGAAACCTCCTTCTTTAAATAGTGGGGTGGGAGGTGATGCCGGTCTATCGGGTGGACACCTTGTTATTTGAGAGTCCGCTGAAGTGATCGAACTTCTGTTCCGTTTCCTCGCTGAAAGAGCCACCTGGGGAGGTCAGAGAGAGCAGAGGGCTGAGCAGGAGGCGGCAGCGGCAGAGGAGACCCTGCCTGGGTGCGTGAGCTGCAGAAATGCTGTGAAAATGAATGAAGGGCTCAAAGCCAGCACTAGAAGAGCAAAGATTTTCCTGGGCTAATTAATTTAAGCATTAATTAAATCTTACCAGAACTGGAACAGCCAGGAGTGCCCAGGAGTACTAGGTTTGGAATACTGGACTACAGTTTCACTGCTGACCTTTATTGCTAAAAAAATGAGGTGGTGCCTGGCAGGACCTGTGAAATGGCCTCCTGGAGGCGGATGGTAAGTGGGTTCTGTTTCCTCCTCTTAACTAGGCCCCTGCCCTTTTGCTAGCCGAGCGGAAATGAAAGCTAAATACATTTATTTTTAAATAGAAATATTTTCAAGCTCAGCAGGAGAGCCCATCCACCACTTAAGTGCCTCTTCATCCAACTGAAGTGGGTTTGGCTTTTCTCAACTAGGTCACAATCTAACACACGAGACAAGTATTTTCTTAGAAAAACCCAACAAATTAATGAGAAAAATCAGTGGTTACGTGGAATTTTTTCCAGGAAAGACACTCCTTGAAGAACTTCAGCCAGCTCTGGAAGTTGTCTTCACCACTGCTTTTATTTGGAAGTTGGCGGGCAGTTGCTGTTAAATTATTTTCTGTCTTAAAAACAAAGCCCCCAACTTAATTCCATTTTAAAATGGACCTAACAATTGACTGTAATGCAAGTTTAAACTAGTTTGGTATTGGTACTTCCAAGAAAAAAAAAATTTCCAAATGATAAAGTTTTACATCAAGAAAATGACAGTTTTCCCTCAGGTTCAAGGGGCAGCAGAGCATTTTAATCTCTGGCTCGAGCAGAGAGCTCTGCTCCACATCACTGCTCGTTGCTTTCCAAGAAAAGAGCAGCTTTGGGGGCTGAGAAGGTCAGTCCCAGGCTGGTAATAACTGAAAAACGCTCATTTCCTTGTGGAAGAGATGCAGCAGTGTCTGTTATCCCCATTCCACCCAGCCTGAGGGGTTTTATTTTCTTGCTGGTCCCATTGGACTGGGAGCACAGAGAGCTCCCAGTGCAGCGCCAGTGCCTTGCTCTGTCTCTGCCCAGCAGCCCTTCAGCAGGCGCCAGCAGCAGCCACTCTCACCTATGTGGCAGTTGTACATCCAGATGCGCTGCCCATCGTACCGGCTCCTGCATTTCATCACGTTGTTGGAGTAATCGGATTCGGCAACTTCATAGTTCGGGTTGATGACAACCTGGGGAACGATGGAGAAACACAGCGTGACGTTCTGTCCAGTCCCCTTTAAATGACACGAGTCAGACTGAGACAGAAGCAGCTTGAGCATTACACCGTAATAGTAACAGAAAAAAACAAACTTATTTTGCAAGGAGACAGAAACTACTCGATTAAAGGCAGATCAGGATCACACCTTCCCCTGTGCACCAAGACAGACCCGCAGACACCTCCTCGTTGACATGGTAGCAGTGCAGACAAAAATAATTGCCTTCACTCCAGTTTAAGTGGCTCTTTTTAGAATCCTGAGCACATCATCTCTCTGTCATCAGAAGTTCGCAGTGCTGCAGATGTCCCAATAAACCAGTTAGTTCCATTCCTGACATCCTAACGGGTAAGGTAACAGCAGGGGCTCAAACCCTCTTTGCCTCCCCTACCTGGAAGAGGTAATCGCCCGGTGGGACGTCGGTGATGTCGATCCACTGGCAGTCGATGTCGTGGCGGTACACGTCCCAGCAGCCCACCGTGATGCCTTGTTCACCAAAATTGGCGCACTCGTACTGTTTTTGCACGTCTGCATGAGAAGAGTTAAAGGCACAAGGTGTTACATTCACAGCGAGTGGGGCTGGGGATTTCCCACCCGCGGGCGAGTTGCTCTCCTGCTCCCTGGAGAGCGATAAGCTACAGGCACCGTGTTTGGGATGAGCTTTAACACAGCGGTGTCACGCTCCGTGCCTGGTACTGCTTAACTGCGCGGGAGGAGCTGCCACCTTCCGCCCCTCACTGCCCAGAGGCACGTCTTGGAACATCTCGCTTTACAGGAATGAGAAAATGCACACTGAGGTTTTCAGAGCGGCTCAGAGGAAGGAGCTGAGGTCTGACAACCTCCGCCTGTGGGGCCTTTGGGGATTCTCTTACCCCTGCAGAGACCACGCCATACATGCGTAACCTCTGCGACCTCTGCGCTGGTTTCTGGCTCCTGCCAGGCCACGTTCTATCCCTGCCAGGACTTTGACAGCATCTCTGAAGCCAGCCTCTGTATGGGGGCAGCAGTAAATTCCCAGCACAAAGGGCTCTGGCACAAATACCTGCTTCGCACTCAGTGTCCTCCAGACAGAAGCTGGCTTTGTGTCCCTCGGCCACCTTGGTTCCGTTGAGGTTCAGTAGGTCGTAGTGGGTAAAAACCTCCATGCTGTGGTAATGCCTGCAAGCACAGACAGGGAGAGTGGCCTTTAGGGAAAGCACCCCTTGAACTGCCAGGTCTAAAGGGCTGCCCAGCCTGCCCCAGCAGAGATGGTCCAGTGACCAGGGCACAACGACTTGGATGCGAGGAGCCCAGATTTCGCTCTCTGTGCTGTTGCATCCCTCGGGCCAAGCGTGTCCCCTCCCAGCCCCATCCTGGGGATAAATACACAGCACCACGTGAAGTGGACCAAGCAGTGCTGCTGGAGGTAGCGAAACCACAGCCAGGAAATATTCCCCTGGGTATAATCCTACATGGCACCATCGCCCGTGTCGCCTTCGTGCTGGCTCCTGGCCCGGGTATGTGTTTACATACCAAGTGCTAAAGCTGTTCCAGGGGAGAGCCTTGCCCTAGCCTTTGTAGGATCACACTGTGATTTATAATGGGGGGGGGGGCAGGAAATCAAAGCCACCATCAGCCAGGTCAGCATTTCTAGTGGCCCTGGCATTTATCAGAGCAAGAAATACTTCACCTGCTCCGTAACCAGGGGCTGCCAACAGAGCTGGGGCTACCCAGAGCAGCAACCTGGCGACTTCTATTTATTTATTTCTAAAGCAGCAGAATGTAAATTTATTGGCAGCAAACTAACAACAGATGGAAGCAGCCTCTCTCGGCACTCGCTCCTCTCAGATCTAAACAACCCGACAGATGGGTTCACACACGATACGTTTCATGATTTTAAATGGGAAAGCATTAGTGTCAACTCAGCCTGGGCTGGGATCCCACCAGGAACGCTCCAGCGCTGCCGGGCGCAGCAACAGCGAGGAGAGAGCACGCCATCCGTGCTGCAGACCCCTCGCTGGCCAAGCCAGACCACAGCAGGGTTTGGGTGATGCTGAACTCTGGAACGTTGACCCCTCTTCTACGCCACATCTTTGGTTCACTGAAAAATTGAACCTGTGCTCGGGTCCAGCTGAAGGCTTGGGACTGGTGGAGCAGGGAGCAGATGGACAAACCCGATCTGAACACGGTTGCGTGCTCCACGTGCTCAGGGATGGGTGTGACAGTGTGGGCACGCTGATGCAACACACTCAGTTTGATCCCAGGTGTGGAACTGGGAGCAAACCCACAGCACGAGCACAGCGTGGGGAACAGGAGAGCAACCGTGGGTCCTACATCGCTGCATGTCCCCCCCCCAGCTGTGGGAACGCTGAGACACACCAGGGCCCGTCCGCACAGCTCGGCTCTGAGGAGCGAGGCAGCGGCACAGACAGGCCCTAATTCAAAACCCATTGCTTGGGAGTTTAAAAAAGAGGGGGAAAAAGCAGAAATCCTCTCCTTCCCAGCTGTAAAAATAATCATGGCTTAAAAACTTCCAGCCACCGTTACTGCAGCATCCCTCTGCACCCGCATTTACAGATACAGGAGGAGCAAGGAAGGAAGGGGAGGAGATCTTTCCTCTCGAGCATGGGTTTCTTCTTTCCTTTCCCCTAACCAAAAAAATAAATAAAATTGCCACCTGCCGGAGGTGAATCGCTTTTCACTCCCTGCTACGGGTCTCTCCCATTTTTGTTCTGCTTCCACATCAAAAGCCAGCGGAACAGAAGCTCCCAGTGACGGAGCGAGGCAGCGAGGAGAGAGGCGGCATTCTGCCGCGGCAGAGCTGTTGATGTCGAGGCTGTCTAATTTGGCTGCTTCTGGTAAAAGTTTGAGGTTCTCAGGTCTGACTCAGTTTCTGAAATATGTCTGAATCATTCACAGGGGTGTTTGCATTCTGCTGTTTACAGACTGGGAAGACTGAAGAGGAACTGAGTTCATCCTGCTCCCTATAAACAGAATCCAGTTTACAGCACACAGATGGCTCCCGGCCTCTTGCCGATCCTTTCCCAGTCTCACCTCACGCAGTCTCTCCCAACAAGCTCCGAATGCCCTTTTTAACCAGCCTGCGACGTGCCCAAAGCCTTGTGGTCCCCAGCCAGTCCCCAGCCCCCTCCCAACAGGGCCAGGGCGCAGACACGCTGCAGCGCTCCGCGGTTCCTCCTGCCCTCGACGCACCGTTGCCTGTTCACCTTCGCTTCCGCGCTGCCCAGGTTGCAGCCCTGCTCGTGCCTCCGACGGCAAACGCCACAGAGCAGCCTGTCTGCGGGGTCGGTGGCCAACGTTTGCCCCCCACCACGGCCCGAAGCCGCAGACAGCAGCCCCGTGGCACTGGTGCGGTGCTACCTACGCGTCTCACCTTGCTCGCGCTGTTTAGGAAGGGTCAAAGGGACTCAGATTTGAGAATTTACTGCTCTGATGTTTCACAAAGCGCAAGTCTCACAGCAGAGGCAGGACTCGAGCTGTGCCCTGACAGTCACTTTGCTCCCTTTTACCCCAAATTAGAGAAAACCAATCTCCTAACAAGCCATCGTTTGAGAAGCGAAGCGTCTGGATGGCTCCGCTCCAGCTCCTTCCTCCCCCTGATTTGCGCTGGCTGAAACTGTCGGCTTCCCCTGAAAAACGATCGCTTATGGGGCTGAGTTTACTGTGTGTCAAAAACAAGCACAAAACCACCTCCCAGCTGAACAGGGTTGAAGCGGAGTCGAGATGCTTCTACGACCAGGCAGGATGACAGCGTGTGCTTGAGTCCCTTCCTCGAGGGAAGTGGCTGAGACGGCCCCATCTCCCCACAGCCTGCAGGGACATGCTCACACTGCCATGAAAACAGTGCCCCGGCACCTCCACCTCTGCCACCGCGAGCTCCACGTCTGTCCTGTTCACGCACCAGTTCTTCACTGTAGTTCCCCCCGTAACAAGCTGCTTTCTCCGCTGCCGGAGGCTCCCGGCTGCCCTAACGCCCATCACGGCTCTGCAGCCGCAGCTCCGGCGTCTCAGCCCTGAACTCCCACAGCAAAACCATCCTCCCAGGCAGCAGAAAGGGATGGAAGGAGGACCCAACCGCGGCACTCACCGGTGACAGTCGTGCCAGACCCAGGCGTGGCGGCCGTTCTTGGGGCGGAAGTCGGACTGCCCGTTGTTGTGGATCTGGGAGGAGAAGCGCAGCAGGCGCCGGTACCCAGACGTGATGGAGGTGTTGGCGGCCGAGCTGGCCAGGCAGTTCTCCTCCAGCGCGCACTGCAGCATGAACATGGGGCGGTCCTCCAGGTAGGCTGTCTGCTCCACCAGCTCGGCGTTGAGCACTAGGTCGGGGGCAGCTGGTGGGCGGGAAGGGAGGGTGGAAGTGAACTGATGGGCTGCTAAAACAACCCCACTCGTGTCTGGCAGAGAGGGGGCCAGCCCCTTCGCTGCCATCCCTTTCTCAGCCCCAGCAGCAGCAACTTGTCACTGTTTTGACATGTCCAAGGCACGTCCTGGGCCACCCCGTATCTCAAGGCAAACACTTACCCCAAAATTAATTAAAGCCCAAGTTACTCACTCTCCGAGCAGGACACGCCAGCACCAAACCGACCACCTCCTCTGGGGCAGGAGACGTAGGCTCCGTCGTGACGACAGTGGGCCAGGGACATCTCTGTCCCCGAACACTTGACACCGCTCATGACGACATTGTCAGCGCTGATGTCTCCATGCCAGTACCAGGTTTCCTGGGCAGAAAAAGGCATTTCAAACACTCTTCAGCGGCTGCTGGAGGAATATTAATCTCCCTGTAACCCACATTCTCCCCCCAGGGAGGATCAGTGCGAGAGCCCGCGCTATTGAACAGACAGGTCTTGCCAAAGGATGCTGGAGCAGAGGAGAGTAACTTGGGGAATGAGCCCAAGGTTGATCACCCTGAGTTTCAATCCCAGTCCCACATTCCCTGCCCTGAACATCTGACCACTGTTAAGCGGGACAGTGTTAAGTGTCTCCTTGTTTCTGAGCTGGTTTAAATCACTGCTTATTTCCAAGCCAGCTGTAAACTCGCTTTTCCACCCTGCTCTGCCCATGCAGCTGCTGAATTCATCCTCAGGCTGTTTCAAGTGCCTTTGGGAGAGATGCCCAGCAATTAAACCACATCTGCCTTGTGACATCCATGTGCTTGGGCTGGCCACCAGCAATGCTGGGTGCCTGCAGAATTACCAGCCACGCTGGAAGTGCCAGTGGAAACAAGGCATCGGAGAAGCACCGGGACTAACAGGGTCTGCTGACCCAGGGGACTGCATCTTTTGGTACTGAAGGGGGGATTCACAGACGTTCGAATCCTGCTCACCTTTGCCACCCAGTTCTACAAAACACGTGGGAATTTCAGAAAATCAGCTCCCAGCACAACCCCACTCACCAAACTAAGTGCACCAAGCCCTGACAAAGCTGCAACTGCAAAGTTCGGGAGAAGGGGAGGGAGGAAAGAAGAAAACAAAAAAAAAGAAAATCAGATCTGTCAGTGTCAAACCTGGGAACACGTTTCCAGGAAAAGAAAACCCATCTGTACCATCGCTCCCACTGCAGCAGGCTGTTGGTTAACCCTGTTAGCAACACTCTTTGCACACCCGCACACAGGGCTGCCTGTTCCACACAGTGTAGCTTTATGCTCGTGTCGCTGGTGCAGCCGGGCTGTGCATAAGGGCCTTTTCTGTTCTACATACCAACAGTCTCAGCTAAAGGGAAAAACGTCTTGTTTCTTGCTGGGCTCTCAGGGCTGTGTCAATAGAGCCAGGCGGTTGGAAAGGCAGCGTTCGAGGGACGTGGCTGTCCTCAGCTCTTGCGCTCTGCTTGGCAGCTACGCAGGCAAATCAGCCGGAGGAACCAGCGTGCACGGGGAGCACGGGCAGCTCCAGCCTCCTACCTCCCAGCGTCCAACCCCAGTGTCCCCCTCAGGGACCTGCAGGTCCCCTCTCTGGCCAAGCAGAGCAGTTAAATTGGTTGGAATCTGCCTGCCCACGAGCCCAGGGTGTCCTGGATCCCGGCTTGGTCGCTCCTTAAGGATAGACCCACTGCAGGACCGTGCTCTCCAGGCAGTTTTCACTGCTTCTGCCTACAGCCTCTCCTCTTTCTCACCAGGCACCCCCCAGCCCCAGGACGCTGAGGCTCTAAGTCATTTCAGACCTTATCGTTCCTCCCTGCACAAACCCAGCAGGCAGAGATGCTAATTCTCGCGGGGTTCATCGCTGCAGCCCAGCAGAACCAGCTGCAGCTGAATGCTGAGCAGGCCAGAGGCGGCACGAAAGCCCAGCAAAGCCGCCAGGACCCCGGGCTCGGAGAACGGGGCCTCCGCTCTCTGCAACCGCGTTTTACTTGTTTGCCCAAGTTTTCGATTTCCGGAAATTGTTTGGGGAAAATAGTTTTCGCTCTCAAGTGATCTAAGGCTCTTTGCTGCCTGTGGGTTTCCATCTATATAAACACACATGAAGTTTATTTATTCAGTGGCTCCTTGAGCCTAAGTTTCCCCACTGCTGCTGGCAGCTGCTGGTTCTCGGGTAAAACACCCCGAAGGGGCTGCGTTTCCAGAGCACAGCAAGCTCTGGCAGGGGATTACTTTGTCCTAGGGAGAACCCAGTTTATTTTGGGAGCCCAAATCCCCACTTTCCCCGTGCCATTGTCAGTTGTGCGCAAGCGGGGAGGGGTTGGGGGATTTGTTGTTAGAGGAGCAAGAGATGGACACAGCTCCACCACACGCGCTGCATGGAGGAGTAGCTGCAGGAGCAAAACCAAATTGTTTTCAAGCGATTTGAGGCTGGGTTAAGCTTGGCTTCCACACTTCAGTCAGCCTGAGGAGTTCAGCTTCCCGCAGACCCAGAGGGGGACAAGAAACGACGTGTAACCACCAGCCCAACCAGGGCCAAGGCAGTCGGGCTTTCCAGGAAACCCGAGCCCTGAGCAGTACGAAACCAGCAGCTTTGCCCAGCGCTGCACGAGCTCCTTCTGCTCTGAATTTCCCCCAATGGCTCTTGACTTTAACCTTCAGGGTCTCTCCAAGCCAATGCCTTGAAGCTGAATGCTGTGGTTTGTGGCTCGGGTTTTGTGTTTTTAATAAGCCTTCTTCATCCTCCCGGAGTCCCCACCCAACCACACACATGCCATCCCATCCGAAACGCAGGCACGGGGACTGACCTGGAAGGCATGGCTGGCGAACCCCAGGCCCAGCTGCCGACACACCACCATGGCCTCCACAGTGCTCCAGTTCTCGCTGCAGACGGTGCCCCACCTCAGAGTGCCGTTGCGCTCGGCCAGGACCTCCACCCGGCCCTCGTAGGGGTTCCGGCCGCCGCTCAGACGCAGCTGCAGGGCAGAAAAACTCCCATGTCAATAAACATCGCAGCAAACTTCACAGGGAAAATGCAACGGCTTGGCAAGCAATGCTCGGGGTCTTCTCAAGGCTTGTGGTTGAAGTCACTGAGCCCAGCATCCTCGCTTCAGCTGCCAGCAGACCGGTTGATGTAGTTTGGCTCTTCATGTCCCACACCACAGACAGGAAGCAGCTCACCCAAGCCCAGCAGCTGAAAGTGGCCTGTACCAGCTGGAGGAGAGTAACACGCTCCCGGTGAAAGCTTCTCCACTCCCTTTGGACCTTGGGCAGGGGCATTTGCTCAGAGCACCCTGTGTCTGCTTCACGCAGTTAGCTTTTAAGCCCCCCTGTGGCAAAGATGACAGCAGCACTCAACACCGGCAGCCACCCGGACAGCGCTGTCATGAGACCCAGCTGAGATGCCATCACAACAGGGACATCCACCAGCTCGACAGGGGCCACCAGACTGCACAGGCTGCAGCTGAAGCGGCACTTCAAGCCTGACAGAGGCTTGTACATGGGTGGAGGAGCTCAAAGCTCAGTACAAAAAGGGAGCACCATCCTCATTTGCCCTCCTGTCTAACAGAACGCAGATGTTAAACTCTAAATTGAATAGTCACGGCTTGGATGAAGCGATTCCTGCCTGGCCGCCCTGCACTGCGCAGCAAGGAGGGGCAGACGATACTCCGGGGTGAAAACACCTCGCCACGCTCACTCAGCTTCTCACCTGATTCTGGAAACCCATCGCTGGAACGTTGCATCTCACAGCAGCATCTTCTTCATGGTTACAGCCCTGCGACTCCGTGTTGAACTTGCAGTCTGTGACTGATTTCTCAAAGCCCGTACAGTCGATCTCGTTGAGATGAATTGGACCCATGCCTTGGAGGAACAGAAGGAAGAAGAGAGCCCTTCACTTCTGCCCACGCTATCGTGTGGAGTAGAGATATCCAATGGCAGGTTATTAACGCACGGCAGACATCACACTAGCCTCTAGCACTCAAAACGAGGCAATCCTGATAAAATTCCAGTGATGTCTTGTGGAAATATAACAAAAAGCTGCAAGATTATTATTGAGAATTTTACCGTTAATTCTTCCCAGTAGTCCCTGGGACTCGCACACAAGAACTGCAGAAAAAGCCAAGTTTCCACTGTTACATAATTTACAAACTTCAGCTGGAGGAATTCGCAAATTACGGCCTTTTGGCTGGGTCTCTGTGCTGGAAGCTGCTCCCAGTCAAGCCCTGACATTTAAATGGGACACAGACACGTTTGCTGGGACGACAAAACACCGCAGGGACGGGTGAGAAGTCAGTGAAAGACTTTGGGCAGGTGTGTGTTACAGACACCAGCAACGCTGATGGAAACAAGGGAGTGCACTTCATTTGAAATTGCAGAGAAAGGTCTCAAGGTGCTGGGAGCCAAACTGAATGGTTTGGTTCCTCCCGGGACAAACAGCAGCAGACAATTGTCACCGGCACCAAAGACGCAGCAAGAGGAGAGAGACACGTATGAGAAGACAACAGCCCTGCCTGCGAAGCTCTTGGCTCCTACTCCCAAACTGAGCCCAAAGCTGGTTAGAAAGACGCTGGGTTCCAGCAGATGACCTTCATCACAGAAGGACAACCAGAGCCTTTCTTGGAGCCCATAATCCATGAGTAGTGGCTGATGGAAACACACCAGATAGTTTTGTCAGAAGATCCCTGCAAGCAGATGTGGAACCTCTGGTCTCCAGCAGTTTCTAGGAAGCTTTCAGAGATGTGAGGCTGAGAATAAAAACACATCTGGACTTTGCTATCCACGTGCTCTCTCCAGACTTGGCATAACCAAACCGCAGGCAGAAGGGGTGCTCCTATCTGAGCCGAGGTCAGCAGCCAGGAGCAGCGGGACGACAGCGGCGATGGCAAGGCAAGAGCCACAGGAGAAGTTTCCAAGAAAGCAGCATCCACCCACCCATACCCTCCACCAGCCCTTTCCATCAGCTGGAAGAGGTTGACCAACACCAGTCAGAGGCGTTCAGGCTGGAGTTCCCTTGCTGGTGTGCACAGCGGTGGGCTGCCGGAGGTCAGGCTGACCCACCTGGGTGCGGGACGGAGAACACCAACTCCTTTCTTACTATTTCTGACAGCAGCTGTTGAGTCTTCGTTCCTGCATCACTATTCTCACCTCAGCACGAGTGACAAGGGCTCCACAGAGCCCCAGAGCTGTGCCTGTCTCAGAGCATTCAAATCAGCAGAGAACGGGCTCCGTGGAGGTGACACCCTGGCTGCTGGCTCCGCTTCTTCGTCTGCACCCAGAGATGACACAGATTGCCCGAAGTTAGAGCAGTTAGAGCTGCCAACTGGGCTCTGACCAGCAGCCTCCTGGGCACGCGCTGCCTCACCATGAACCCTTTTTAGCTCACCCCTCTGGAGAGGAAAATTCTACCCAACTTCAAGCCTGCTCCTTTTAGTTCAAAGCGAAGGGCTGACACTGGAAGGCAGGAAAAGATCGCTGCTTCATTAATGGTAGGTGAGATCCTTTTGCTTAAAAACCTCTTCCTGCTGCCAACCAGAGCCTTTCTAACTGGATGTGGCAGCCAGCACAGCCGTGATGCTGAGGTCTAACCCTGGGTGACAGGGTAATGATCTGTCTGGTGAACCCAGACCTCCTCAGACTTCTGCTGAGACACAGGGAAAACGAGGAAAAAAAAAAAAAAGGAAAACAAAATTGCTCTCCTGCATATTTCCATGATTGTGTGATGGAATGAATCAGGGTGTCCCCTGGAGCCGCCTTTAACAACAGCACCAGGAACAGCAAAGGCAGAGATGTCCACGTGTTGGGTTCAATGGCATCCGCAGAATGAATTTGGCTCCGGGCACCTTTTGCACCTTCGCCAGCCCCACGTCGACCCATCACACCAGCTCTGTGCAACGGGGGAGCAGGCTCCCAGGGCTGAGGCCGCTGGAGAATGTGTATCTTGCCTTTTTTCCCTTCTCTCTCATTAAAATCCTGTTTGTGGTCTACGTCTGGAACTGGTGACACTGACCTAGTCGTTTGACAAGCCACAGAGCAGTTTGAGTAGGTTGAACGCCTCGATGCTGACCAGAACTGGAGGGTGATGCACCAAGAATGCAGGATGGATCCAGTCCGACATTCTCCACCGAAATAGCCCGACAAATCATATCAGTGAAATGACAAAGCAAGAGGGCTGGGCCACGGCGCTCATCCACAGAACGCCGGCACACTTGGTCTTCTCGGGGAATTCTTTCATACGGCACGTGGAGGCAGTAAGTGCTGCTGTGCCGGGCACAGAAATGCAGCCGAACCACATTGCTGTATGTGCCGAAACGTGGTGATAAAACCCGCCTTTCCTCCCATGCCATTCCCTGTAGCAGAACAGGATTAGGACTGTATATCCCACATATATGTTCACCTCCTGCTTGAGGTTTTATTCTACGTCCTCCCTCCAAGGACGCTGCAGTGGACACCACATGCAGGAGATCTGAGCTTGGTGTTTTCCTTTCAACAACTCTTGTGCGAATAAGGGTAAGTTCGTTAATCTGAGTCTTAGCTGCCATTTTTAAAAGGGGAATAAATCATCCTCTCCATCCCCTGAACTCTTCTGTTCTAGGCTCTGGTCTCCCACAGGTCACTTTGTCTTAAGAGGGGCTTCCAGACCCTGCACAGTGATTTAACACGGAGCCCATCTTTATGAATTTTACCCTGCGAAATTAAATCTCCAACACAGCAAAGATGAGGCTGGTCCTTCCAATCAGTCTTGGAACACACAAATTCACCGAGACGCAGCTGTGACAAAGCAAGGCGTGAACACGGAGTTTAAGGGCTGCGAGACTGCCCTTGCGATGGGAGTGCGGGGCTGAGTGGGGGCCAAAGGAGCTCCTTGTCGTGCCACAACCTGACGATCCAGCTGCCGGAGGAAGCTACCCAGCGCTTGTCATCCCCCAGGACAATTTCGACAGGGCGCAGGGATTGATTGCCGGTGTTTGACATGAAACGGAAGGAAAGCGTGTGGGAATCGGCAGCCGCTGCTAAGAGTTTCCAGGCTGCGGGAGATGGCAGGAACGGCACGTTCTCCTCCCTCACGTGGCAGCCGCTTCCCCTCCACGGCGATTACGCTGTTTCCTAGATGCAGCTAAACACATCAGCAGTTCCCTGCATCCCACCGCAAGAATTTCTTGGCAAATCCAGTGGACAGGTCATAGTTTAAAGCTTTCCAGACCCTGGACGCCACCACTGGGCTTTCACACGTGTTGTTACTTGCCCTCCCTTTCTCCAAGCCATGCTGGGCTGAGGAAATCTCACCCGTTCATTTAGCCTCACCATAAAGGGTTTGGTGTCATTTTCTTTAGGGTTTACACTCTGGGAGCAAGGCGCGTGAATCAGAAGGTGGTTTGAGAGGGCGTACATTAGACTTTGAGTTACCATTTACTACAGTTTGGGATGTAAACCAAGTTCCAACTACAGGAAATCCAAACCCAAACCTGGCTCTGAACTGTTCAAATGCCCTTCTATTTATAATGGGCTAAATGAATGTTCTGGCCTTAAACTGGAGAGTGCTTGAAGTCTAGGCTCAGGAGCCAGTTTTGCCAGGAGCCTTCTAGTAATGCATGACACCATGATGTAGGTCTAGAGAGCAACGGATGTGATAACGAAGTAGTAATTACTAAGGCAGTTGTCTGAGGGAAAGGTTAAACCTCATCATCACTAGACTTCTTTCAAGGAATCTTGAATGTCTAAGTCACATATTCCAGTTCAGCCTCAAGCTCCTGGACTCGAGTGACTTATTAAGGGTAGAGGATAAATTCCTGGCCCCTAAAAGAAACATCTCAGTAAAAACATGCTCTGCCCTGAATCAATAAAGGGTTCGTGGAGGTGGACAAGGCACGAACAGTCGCTGGAGCTCTCCTCACTCTTACCTTGCCCAAGTCTCGCACCCGTTATTGCTTCCTTGGCGCTCCCGAAGCCCAGCTCTCGGCACACCACGCTGGCTGACACCAGGTTCCAGTTATCGTCGCAAACCGTTCCCCACTCCCCGTTTTTCAGCACTTCGACTCGTCCTTCGCCAGTGTTGGCTCCTCCTTTCAGCCTCACCAGTGGTTGCTGGAAGACACAGGCAGAAGCGGCGTCACCGCTGCCTCGAACAAGCATCCTTTCTTTACAGCTCTTACTTACGGCACGAGGCTGTAGGGACGTTGTGGCCCAAAAAGTATCACCCCGCAGCACCTTAAAACACTCACTGTGTCATACAAAAGGCTAAAAGTGCTGGATGAAAGGAGATCTTTAGCTGCTAAGACTTACGGTATGCATACAGATCTCCAGACAGGGGTTCTAGCTTAACTGAGGAGACCAGCGTGGAACTCAAGCCACAGAAAAACCTCCGTCCTCTGCAGTTATCGCAATACACGGAAACACACAGTGACAGGTCCAGTTCCACTCATTTCTCTTCTTATACTTCTATGAATCGCCAACTACACCTCGCTTACAGCTTTCCCCAGTGCCGGGCAGAGAGACCTGCCCGCTGCTGCTGCACCGGAGGGACACGGTGGGAGCCGAGTCTCAGCTACGGGAACACCATGGGATTTGTGCAGAGCCTGACAGCACGACTGGAAGCATACACAGTTCTCCAGGCTGGGGTCACACCAAGGACATCCAAAGCCTACACAAAGGCTTAAGGAATTACTTGGCAGTGTGCATGACTCAGAAGATTAGTAATGATTTACAAGACCTTTCACCTTCGAGGTCTAGATGCTGCAAGCTCTTGTGCAGAAGAGCCTGGGCTCCAGGCAAGCCACGGACAGGACTGCACCGACCCAGCAGTGTCTGGAAGGACTGTCTAGGGTCTTTTCAGGTGCCAAGAGAAAGCCTCTCCTAAAGCCACTCGTGTACAGGGCTGGGGAACGCAGGCTACAGCCAAGATCCAGAGCACCTAATGCACCCTGCAAAAACCCCTCTGACCCAGCATCAAGGGCCTCCAGGCCCTGAGATCACCCTGTATCCTAATCCTCCACACACCTTACAGCTGAAAGTTTCCGGTAGCATCAACGTTAACCATATTTGCTGCAAGTTAAGCTGTTCTTTCACATTCAGTCGCTGCACTGACACTGAGAACAGCCAGCTCCAGGGTTGTCTTAGAGCAGCCTTTTGCATTATCTTGGAATTTTTAGGCGATGCTCAGCCCTCTCCTTGCTAGACTAAACAAACACAGCTTCTTCAACCTTTCCTGCAGGCCATGTTTTCGCAGTCCCTCAGGGCATTTCTCTGCAGAAGACACAGTGGTAGCGGAAACGCCAGCTTATTTCTTCTCGTACTTGTCCGGGAGAGACAACCCAGCAGCAGTTAAGTGACTGTGAAACAGCAAAGCCCGGCAGCAACTGGGCATGGGTTCCACTGTAGAACAGCTCAAACAGAAACGTGACAAAGGTATGTTCTCACTCCTTGCTCTCAGCTTTGCCAGCTGCAGCAGTGAGCTCCTCTCCCACCCTCCTGAGCCCATAGATGGAGGTGAGGCACCACGAGTTTGTCAGGAGAGAAACTGGGCTTGTAGTGAGAAAGGAACACAAAAGAGGGGACATAGGCACAAGGGGCTGGTTCGTGGCTGCGGGCACACACGTGTTGAGGCTGATAACTGGTGGTGAGTAGTGACACCCCCAGCTTTTCCTGCTCCACAGGTTGCTCCCTGCTCACCTCCTGCCTGAAGGCTTTTCGGAAGCCGCTGTGGCTGCTGGGAGCAAAGGCGCGTCCAGGGACACAGCTGACGACCGCGGGCATCCCGCTCTCACACGTGGCATTCTTCTCTGCATCCACGTTGAGGTGGTTGCCCAGTTTGCAGCTGGAGATATGAGCCTCGTTCCCGCTGCAGTCCATGGAGTAAGCCCAGTAATGCTGCTGCTTCCTCCTGCTGGCAAACATCCTTACAGGAACAGAAAAGAGCAGGAAAATAAAAGTTAGGAATGCAGAAAAACTGCACTGATGTAGCTACGACTGGGAAAAAAAAATGCCTGGACAAAAAAAAAAAGAGGATTGAACAATATGATTTGAAGGCTGATCCATTCACACACACAATGGCTCTCTGCTGAGGTGTCGCTTGGGAGTAAACAAGTCACCTCCTTCAGCCAAAGATCAGAGTATGATCAACAGCGCAGCCAGAGCAGCAATTATGCACTTGAAGGAGAGACACACGGAGATCCCGACATCATGGCAAGGGTCAGAGACTGGCGAATTCAAAAGGCAGCGTACAGACAGGGCCCGTGCAAACAAGGCTGGAGAGGCCCCAGGAGCCCTCTCCTGTAAATGAGCTGGTCTCTGTGCTGGCCGTGAGCTGTGAGAAGGTGGCAGGCTGGGAAAAAGCCCCGGCTCTCCAGCTTCTCCCAAAGCTGCAGCGTTAACAGCTGTGAGCCTGAAAGCAATTTCTGAGAGCAAGAGTGACTCCCCTGCTAACATGTTCACAGCGCAGGAGATTGGCAGCAGTCGCTGCTTCTTGCTCCCAAACTGCAGCACTTGCCTGGAGATGCTCCAGGGACCCTCCAGGGGGAAGGGGTGTGTGATAAACGAGAAGTAAAGTAATCCAGCTGCAGCCCAACTGCACTGCAAGGCTGTCGGACAACTGTATCAGAGCTAAAATAGTCAATGAAACAAAAATATAGGTCAGATCGTTATCAAAAGGGAGATGTTATAAGTTCAATTAAAAAAAAGTGAACGCACAGAGGAGCCAACGCCCTGCCGTGATCTTGACGTGGCTTTGCAGATCCCGGTGCTGCTCCTTATTCCAGCAGCAGCTGCCACGCAGCCCTGGCGATCCGAGGATTAGCCGCGGTAAGTGGCACTGAAGGTGGGTGGAACCCACTGGGAGGAAGAGCACCGGTTCCGAGGAACCGCAGGACAGAGCCCCAGCGAGATCCCCTAAAGGGACAAAGAGCCTGTCACAGGTTGGACAGGTCCAGGTTTTCCAAACTGATGCCCTTTGGTGGTCCCGTGCAGGCTGATTTGTACCACTTGACAGCACGATCTTCTCCCCTCTGCTTGCCACCTTTGCTGACAGGCTCCGCAGTTGTCCGGGTCCGTGGCTCACAGCCACTGACTAATCCTTTCTGGAACCAGACTTCCCTGGGTTGAGGTTAGGGCCAAAGACAGCCAAGGCTGGAGATGGAGAAGGCGTTGCATCACGTGAGGGGGAGCAAACACTGTGCTGGAAAGGATGGAGGATGGGGCAGGGCTGAGATCTATCCCACGGAGCAGCGACAGGCAGCCTGCCTGTCTTGGGGGTAAAACACTGGCAGACCCCAGGGCTGTCAAACCAGAGCCGTCAGGGACCCTGAACCCACAGAAAAAGAGGGGCAGGTCTGGGCACACGTTATGCACTGGAAAGCATCTGGAGGTGTTTTCAGCCCACGCGCTCAGCGTGGAAGAGAGAAGCTGAAGGAGTATTTTCACCGAGGGCACTCCACCGAGAGCGCCGTGAACTCCAAAGCAGACAAGAAACACGGCCTGTCTTAGCGAAGTAATTACGGGGATGCTTATAATAGCAAACGATGACCTCACCCTGGAAATTGCATGAGGCATTAACATCTGGTCGCTGTTAACGGCTCTTGGTAGGCTGGGGAGAAATAGCCAGAGAAAGCCTCACCTCATTTCCTCAGAGCAAATACATATATAAACTGAAGTAGAATACGGCTGATCTTTCACAGAAACTCGGGGCATCCTTGCTATTTATTTTAACACAGAGCGGGTGCAGCAGCCCACCTCTCGCTGGCCTTGGTATCAGCCCAGAGCAATGCCGCTCAGATCAGACCGAGTGAAGAGGCCTGCTGTGAGAGTTTAGGCAACTCCAGGTCAACTTGGAGTCCAAACCATTCTGCTGGTGAGAAGAGATGGACCTTCATCACATAGGCTTTAGACAAAGACTCAGGTTAAGCCCAAGGGCTGTGGGAAGTGGGAGAGGAACTTTGCTATGTGAGAACAGATCGGAGACGATTTGGGGAGCAGAAAACAAATCATTACACAGACACGTCAGAAAAATTCACCCCAACACACCGGAGAGAAGCTGGCCAACTCCTCTTCAGGGGTGTGAGCGTAAAGTTTTGACCCTTAAGAAATTCTTCAAGCATTTACTGAAGTTAACAAGTTTGCTGTCTTCAGCCTCAGGGAGGCAGAAGAGAAGCCAGACCTGCCACCTTCTGCCAAAGCCCTTCAGAACGTGGCTTTGCCAGGGAGAACACAAACCAGGAGGATTTCAACTACCAGCACAGAAGGGATTAACTGCCCTACACGCCTGACCAGATGCGTGACGTTACGAGCAGACTGGTTAAACGGGGAGATGCTGTTTGGACTGTCACTGAATGAAGTATCCTGGGACTGCTGAGCTCCTCCATCCGTTCTTTGACAGACTCCAGAGCTGTAAGGCCTCAAGAAGGCATCAGGTCCATCTCTCTGCCTTGGGCATCTCCGGTCACAAACTTCACCAGCGAAATGCATTTAATGCTGCTCTGCTTTCCCAACCAGAGCAGCAATCGGGAGGGGGAGTTAACGAGCGGTGCCTATATAAAATCACTTTGAAGAATGAACAAGAACATGGAAACAACATTGAGATGTGTTTTGTTTCCTAACATAAATCGTCAACCGCAGAGTCTCAGTCACACTCAGGAATAAAAGCCTGGCACCGGGACAGCAATGAACTAAGTTGTTTTCTTTCAAACAAGATCCATCTGCAAATCATTTCACCTCCCAGCACTGTGCAGAAGCAGAGCAGAGCATCAGCCAGCCCAGGCCGCTAGGCTGTGGGGCTGGTGGGGACGCGGAAGGGGCTTGGTGGGGACGCGGAAGGGGCTGGTGGGGACGCGGAAGGGGCTGGTGGGGACGCGGAAGGGGCTGGTGGGGACGCGGAAGGGGCACTGGCAGCCCTGCCCAGCAGAAACCCGACTCCAGCCCAGCTCCCAGCTGCAGAGCCGGGCAGGATCCGCTCCTGGGAGAATGGAATTTACAGATTAGGGAGAGCGAAGCCCACGAAATTAGAAGAATGTTTCTGAGGCTTCACACCCGTATGGAGAGAGGGGTTAGTTCCAGTGACCAGCCGGAGATGAACTCTTCCCCCTCCGAGACAGAGTGCAACTGGAAAGCGTGTGGGACAAAGCAGAGAGCAGCGCTCTCATGGCCCAGGCGAGCAGATTATCGTGGTGGTTGTTCCAGTACCTTGGTAGCGAAGCAAAGGCCACTTGTGAAGTTCCCAGCCCAGAACTGGGAGATTTCTCTCACCAGCAGCATTACCAGCAGCGCTGGCCATACGTGACGCATTTGCCAGGAACACAGAGCACAAAGGCAAACGCCCCAAGAACGAGCACAGCGCTCTGAACTGTCTAAGCAAACACAACCGTCTGGCTGACAAAGATTTACAAGTCTCTCCCCTCCAATAAAACACCATCCCATCTCCTCCCAGCCTGGGATAATACTCGGTGTATTTTCCACATCATCCTGCTGTGGGTGCAGGAGCCCACAAGCCGTTACTGCTTGCTGAAAACAAGCAAAGGTGCGAGAGGAGGAATTAGGGCACTGAGGCTGCTTCAGCTCGGTGTCCGGCTCAGTGGCAGAGATCTCCAAGCCTGAGATTTAACACTGCATAATCGTAGCTCCAGCTCCAGGGAATGGCATTTTCCACACTGCTGACAACTGTGCCTCAGTTTTTCCATCTCTACGTGTCCTATTGCAGGAGACAAGACAACCACCAAGCACCCTTTATTTGAGGCAGATGGCTCCAGCTGCTAAAGTTAATGCTTTTCTTGGAAACGCCACCACTGAGAAGCAGGAAAAAACTACTTTGTCTTCCTCGAGGTATTTTATTCTGCTCTTCTGCTCTGATGCGGGGGGTGGGAACCTCAGAGCTGAGTTTGAGGGAGTCATGCTGCACTGATGGGAGCAAATGCTCGTCTAACTGGTGTCCAGGGCAAAGCACGAGACCAACAGGTCGTGATTATTAATTCACTGCTCATCTCCCTGAGAAGCCTGATGAGCTCCACTTGGGCTATTTATTTTAAATTCTTTGTGCTGCTGTGTGGCTTTACACTATTCCAACCCAAGGACCTCCTTCAGCTGATCACGATCTTCTAGTGAAAGAAATGAAACGTGGCCAGCCGGTTCCGGAGGGAGCTTTCAGAAATAGCAATTGCACAGGCCAAAAGAAGCAGGCAGGAAAACCACAACCCCTGCCTGGAGAATTCAGTTCTCCCCTTAACCAGCTGATGCTTTCCCACTCCACAGGTCAACAGTGTAGGAAAAAAACAAGACAGAACTTCACTTCAAACTGTTTTTTGCATCTGCTTTAGGGCGTTATTTCTAGGGAACAGTGTAGGAAGAAGCAAGTCTGTGATGAAGGCTGGTGATAAAACACAAGCTGAAGCAATGACAACAACAAAGACCAGAGCTCCTGGCTTTCAAGAAACAGGAAACGCAGCCTGAGCCGATCAGCCTGCAGCTCTGGAATACACAACTCACCCTATGGATCGCTATTTTCTTCCCTCATTTTAAAACGATCCACAATTGTAGGAAAAAAGAGCAGCACCAAAATCACAACTGCTCCAAACCGCATCTTTCTACACGCGTCACCTCAGATGCACCGTGTTGGGAGCAGTCGCATGGAGGCTCTGCTGACGTCTGTAGCTCAGCACTCAGCTCAGCCCAGAACAAGCCCTACAGCTGGAGCTGACGGGCAGCTCCTCCAGCCTGGGACCCCCAGGAGCTGCCAGTGCCAAAGGAGCTGAGCTGGGGTTAACAGCAGAGGGAGATTTGGACGCCATGAACCATGGCGAGTGAGCGCTCAAGAGCCAGAGCAGCTGGTAAACGGGGGTGACCGTGTCGGGGCGGTGCGAGAGCAGGAGCTGCAGTAGTGGGAAGGAGGAACTTCGGCACTGAAACACAACAAAGGCCTGTTTCATTCCGAGACGACCGGGTTGGAGCTTTCAGCACATACCAGACCTGATCCTACAGCTGGCATCCTGCAGAGAGATGGGGTGAGCAGGTAGATTCTCCTGCGGCTGATAAGTTTACTGGAAGTGTGTGTTTGTTCACACAGTTTGTTCCCATCCATCCACCCCTGCACACAAGACAGAACCTATCACTGACGGAGGAAATGATTTCTTGGCCCCACTGTCCACATCTCCCGTTATAGGACCGATCAAATCCTACAACTGATACTGCGCTAGGTCTTCAGCCAGACAACGGGGATCAAACGACTGCCCTGTCTGCACAAGGAAATGCTTGACATTTCAAGTATTTACACAGAAGGAAAATGTGATCTGAGGGAATGAAGCAGTTGGAGGTTTTTCTACCTCAAGGTCTCCAGGGTCATTTGACAATTTGCATTTCTGAACAAGGCCCCAAGTGTTCAAAGAAACACGCTTGTGTCTCATACCAAGCTCTGGTCTTACTTGTAGACATTGGTGTTGTATTTCCTCTCGCTGGGAAATCCAAACATGCCACAGACAACTCGGGAATTTTTCATGGTCCAGTGCTTGTCGCAGATCTGCTTCCAGGTCCCTTCGTCTTTCACCTCCACATAACCCTCCGTGACAGGCACCCGCTTGCGGTAGGTGGCAAGGATGGCACGGATCCTGATGTCCTCTACCTGGATGTTCATGTTCTGGAAGCAGAAAAGACACACTGGTGATGCTGGCTGGCAAGGGAGCTGGCTGTGGGGCTTCGAGGTGAGGAACACAAACCAGTTGTGTTCAGGGTTACGGCTGAACAGAGGGAGGCAGAAAGGAAGAGCTGTTTAGGAAAAGGCACAACAGGGAAGCAAACCAACCATTCCACTTCACGCAAATCCATCCTCCATCCTGTGAAAGAGGAGGCTTTTTCTCATTTAAATTAAAAAAAAAAAAAAAAAAAAGGAAGGACTCTGGGGCTCCCATCAAGCCACAGGGGCAGGCGCTGCGAAAGCTGGGAGCCGCATGTGCTGACACCGGCATTTCAGCGCTTCCCCAAGCCGGGTTCCTCCTCCAGCTTGAACTGGCTTGGGACAGCAAATGAGTCATGAAGGCTGAATGGGTTTCACATCTGGAGCCTACGGGAGGGCACTGCACAGACCGGCCTTGCAGGGACCCAAGCCCAAAAGCAAGGGCTGGCTGGAAAATATCCGCTGTGGCAAGCAACTACAAAAGAGCTACTGAAAATTTTATAACTTGCTTCCAGGAGACCTTTTCTTGTCAAAAATGTATGAAACCACGTGGCTCAGCTAACAGTTACATCAGAGCTGAGGAATCTTCCCCTCCCCTCGCTCACATTCCATCACTTGGAAAAGAAAAATGCCCAGAGCTTTAAAGAGACACCGGCCTCTGGTTGCCGAGCAGTGGCACACGGAGGGAGGTCTCGGGAGCAGGGAGATCACAGCAGGATGTGCAGAGTCCTGCAGAGCGCACGCGGATCATCTATTCTCCAGATGCTTCACCAACGCTGATGCAACTTACAGACCGTGGGCAAATGGAAACCGACTGCAGAGAAAGAGCCTGCTGCTGGGGCAGGGAAAGGGGCATCCTCTCCTCCTCACCCACGGCCCTGCTGCTGCTCTGCCTCACCGATTCCCCCTTTCACCTTCAGTGGCAAGAATTCAGTCCTCCAGCACCTCAGCTGGAGCATCCATGAGCCACCCCCAGCGACCCTGGAAAACAGGATCTCGTGTTCTACCCAGCTATCCGTACCAGGGTCGCAGTTCAGGCTTAGGCTTTCATAGCTCTTGTAGCCCTCAAGAATTAAAACAACCACAACGATATCCAAGTTTGTTAACATCTGAGACACTTCCAGGTGCTCAAAGGCTCCGATGCAAGAGCAAACTTGTACGCATCCTGCGCAGCTTGGGAAGCCCATTTGCAGTACAAAGAGCTTCTCCTGAATTTGGCAGACTCTTGAAATATTGCATAGCTTCTGACTACGTGCTCTCAGGGAGGTATCAGAGCCTCTGCGCACTCCAGGCCGCCCCGGGCTGGTTTCCAAACCTGCAACTTGCTTTTCCCCAGGCGCAGTTTATGAACCGCTTCCAGCGCTTCCCTTGATGGGGAAAGCGTGTTTACCTGGAGCTACAGGCCAGCTGCCTGAGAGCGCACCTTGGTTCTCTGCTCCCCCCACCTCCCCTTAGTTTCTTCACCAGGAAACAAGAGGTAATCAGAGCCTTAAATCCACTTGGAAATAGCTTTGACCGCTGAAGCTCTAAGTGTGTTTTTCATAAAAGCCTATTAAAAGGATTGACCCAAAGGAGAGAGAGCCAGAGCTTAAAACTGTACTGGAAAAGCACATGAAAAGATAGTAGCTAAGGAGGAAATTTGCTTTGACAGCTGGGAAGGTGGGTGAGACAGTCTAGAGTGAGTTTTTCCATCTGTGACTGCAGGATATATCCACCCAATATGAAGCCCTACGTAAGTTTGCTACACGTAGTTACGTCGGTATCAGCCCTGCTGCACATTCAAGTAACTGCAATGGGGCATTTTCCCTGACTAGACCTGACATCAGCAACGTGCTAAAACCCACCCAAGGGCTTCACTTCAATCTCCCTTGAATTCAGACAGGCTGGAGGCTGCAGTCTGTCCTCAGCACGACGGAGTGCCCGGAACGAAGTGTGATTTCAGTCAGGAGTGATGTTCAAGATGCCTGTGCTCTGTGAGGATGACAGCAGTGGCTATCCCCATGTGAATCGTGGGGAGTGCTGTTCCAGATGTTAAACATCTGCCTGATGCTTCCACCACAAAGCAGCAGAATCATTATTCCCAGGTTGCACATCGCTATTCTCACTGCCGCACCACGAGAGGTCTTCACAGCGATGGAAAGTGGTGACGAATCTGAAAAGCCTCCAAGGTAAACAGAGCACTCAAAGGACAGGAGAAAGCATCGATCCTCAGCCTCCTCTTGCAGACCGAGGAACACAGAGAGAGCAAACTGCTTCTCCAAAGACCACAAGGGCAGGAAACGGCATCCAGCACACCGAGGACCCCACTCTAACCGCCACGTGAAGATCCCTCCTGCATCAGGGAGCACCAGCCAAACCCCTAAAGCATTCTGATCGAACACACTTGGGTTTTTTTTCCTCCTTCCCACTCCACCAACCTCGCACAAAACCAAGGACACTCAGCCTGCCTCTGACAGATGACAATAAGAGCTGCTGAGGAAAGAGCGTCTGAACAGGGCAACAGGCAGCGATTCTTCCCTGCTGTATTCCAGCAGCTTCCAAGCATCTGTATCTCACAGACCTTCCAAGCCAGAGGGTGTATTTGAACGTTCAAACACCCTGGATGGATTTGCAAATCCCTTGCTGGGATTTATGATATTCAGAGCAACAGACACAGAAAAAACACCAGCCCACCGAGTCAGAGAAGGAGCGAGAGAAGTCCCAAAGTTGCAATAAAATCTCTTGAAAAAGGGGAAGCTCAGGAATGCTGCGGGGACCTGACGATTTCCCTGTTATTTTTGCAATTAGTTCAAGAGCTTAGCAAATAAAACCAGGTTGCTGTGTCTGTTTCCAGCAGAGCTCTGACCTCTGCGGGAGTGGCCATGCTGGAGTCCCAGTAAAGGATCCTGGGGTGCCCTGACCCACCGTGGTACCTGTGACCCAGTCTAGGACTCGAGACGGCTGCATCTCCCACTGCCAGGCTCCGTGTCTGGGCACATCTCCACTAACTGACTGGACCGGGTTCTCCTTGCTGGGCACGTTACAAAGGTGAAAAATAAGGTGCAAATTGAATGGCTGGCTCTTGGACCTGGAAAAACATAGTCAGAGGCAGCACAATAGCTCGGGCACTGCCAGCTCTGGTACAAAGGTCCCCCAACACGTGTCTCTTGCCCCTGAGATGCTGATGTAGACACAAAAAGAAATCCTGCTCTGCCTCGGGACTGTTCAGGGAATCCAATCTTTTGCCATGGGTTTTTTCGCCCGTATTTGCCAAGAAATAAAGAAGTGAGCAAGCTAGCAAGAAATAAGCCATCATTCCACTCCCTGGAGGGTGTTTCAATCTTCAGATAGCTCTAGCAGACCGGCACGCAATGACATTTTCATGATCTGACTGCGAGCAAAACCAACCCACGTCCATCCCCCTTTCCGCTCGCAGCACGGAGGTTTAGAGCAGAGCATTATTGCTATCACAACTCAAGGGTTTGCTCGGCGTCTGAGCAAACAGCAGAACGGCTGAGAAGAATTCAACGTGCTGCAGACTCGCAGAGTAAAGAACAAAGGATCAAACCAAGCACACTGGAGGGGTCTCGAGGAGAACGGACCACCACGAGCCTTCTCCCAAGAACTCTCTGCAGATTTGAACGGTCTCCTTTCTCGGCAGTTTTTGCTACGCTGGGAGTATTCAATAACGCAAACACAGGCAGACGTGTCTCACCCTCCAACAGCAGCGTGTAGAGCAGCCGGGCTAATGGAGAAAACAGCCTCCACGTAAAAATCAGAAGCAAACAACACTTAATCACTAGAGCAGACTTTTTAAAGCCATCCTCTCCAGCCTTTATGTACACGTGGAGACAAACACCTACAACAAGCTGTCACGTCAAGGAGATCTCATCTCTGAAAGCTTTACGTACGCTCACGTTATAGCTGTACACCGAGGCCACCAGGCAAACCCTCCGAAGGGCATCTGAGGCTCACGGAGCAGCTCTCTGCAACCACCTCACACCTGCCAAGCCTCTGCCTTGAATTACAGGTAGGGAAATAGAGGCTCAAGCCCCAAAGCCAATAGGACACGGCGTGCTCAGTCTTAGGTGGAAGAACACAAAAGCCCGGGGGGAGAAAACCACGCATGAACCCCACAGCTCAGCTCCCAAGGGAAAAACGCTGCTGGGGATTTCTGCCACAAAGCAGGAGACCAAACCCAGGCAGCGTTCACTCTCCTGGCTCACGTGTAACCGCTCTCCCCTTCTCAGCTAGCCTCGTGCAATTTCCACCTCTTTAGGCCAGCAGAGTGGAGGTGGATGTGCCAGCCCTTTTCTTTTCTTTTTTACCCCCTAAACTCCAAGTCTTCCAAATTCAGCTGCTGTCATAATTCAGACCTGGATCTCCAACCTCTCCCTTGCTTACAAAACAATCCCACCCACATACTTGAGGTTCAATCAGCTCTTGCCTTTGCTTTCTGCTCTCCTTCGCCTTAAAAGGTGCCAAGAAACCAAGCAAAAGCTGGGCGTGGAGGGCAGGGGGAGGAGGGGTAGGGTGGTATATCTGCTCCTGGATTTGGTGCGCTGGCTTCCACGGCGACTTGCTTTTCACTGGAGCCACTTGACTGCACACAGCGATATAAAAATGAGACCGAAGCTAAAATAACGCCGTGATCTGAGGCTGAAAAGGTCCTGCTCAGTTCTGCCACAGGTCTCCTGTCTGATTTCAGCCACACAAATCCACTTCCCCACCTCCTCCTTGTTTCCTCTGGCCTCTTGCTTGTGCTTCCTCACCTCCTCCAGAAGGGGAAGACAATGTTAAGCCTGCCTCATACGCTCCGAACCGCAGAGCCTCTGGAGCAAGGGCTTCACATCTGTCTTTGCCCAAAGCAAAGATGCGGTGTCGGTTGGGACTCCCAACATTACTACAAATTAGTATGAAAAAGAGGAAAAAAGTGTCAAACTATTCTGGGTTGGGCCATATTCCCCTCCACCCCTCTCCGTTCTGCACCAAGAGCCACGTCCAAGGCCCGCACTGCTGCTCCTCTTCAGTCTCGGACACAAAAGGCCACCCCAAGCCAACACGCTGCGCTCTGTTACGAAACCAGTGAATCTCAGCTTCAGAAAGCTGGGGCCTGCCTGGAGACAGGGAAAAGAGAGGGGTTGGGTTTGAGCTTTCACAAAAGGATTCCTGGCTCGGAACGTTTTCACATGAGCCTCAGCTTCTTTTGTTTCCACTCTCTGAACCAAATGCTTCCCCACGGCTTTGGATCTGATGGCAAAAACGGACACAACTTTCATACCATTTCCTTTCACCTTTTGCCATCTGTTTTGTGTTGCCCCAGACAGCGTGCGTGCGTGCGTCCCCCTCCACCGCCCGAGCTCACCGATACCCCTTCTTCTCACCACAGCCCCGAGGACCCACAGCAATCGACACGGGGAGGAGAGCCTGTTCCTAGAAACACGACTGCTGCCTCCCTGCAGACACTGCCCTGGTTCCGAATCACCGGCTCTGCCTGAACGCAAGGCTCAGCGGGGGGATTTCAGAGGGGCTCCTCAGAAGAGCATCTCACCACTCTCTTTAAAGCGACGCCCGTGCTCTCAGTGATGACATTACGAAAGCAGGGCAGGCGGGTCTGGACAGCTCTGGCTGTGTGTGTGTCTCCCCCGCAGCCAGAGCAAATACTCAAACACAGGCAGAAAGGGAACTGGAATGAAGTTTTGTTTCTGGGTATTTTACTTTTTTTCTTAAAAAAAAAAAAAAAAAATCCATCACCATGAGTGATGCTAAGGATTGCAGAGTAGGAACGTGGAGGTATTCAGCTCAAGCTGCCTCTTTGTACAGTCAGCTGGTCTCGGTGCACTTCTTACCACCAACCCTCGGTTCTCACAAGGGCGAGGAGCCTGCGTGCTCTGTCTCTGGCTAGTCCATAATTCATGGCTCTCCTGCTTCAGATTCCCCATGATCCACTCGAACTGCTCCTTCTTTCCTCATGCCTGGCCCATTCCACCACCCCTTAGATGCAGAAACCTACTAGTTTTTCACTTACAATGGAACTCCAGCATTTCTCGGCTTCCCAAACACCGATACATTAAGGCTGCAACTTGGACAAGAAATGAATTGATTTTTTTTTTTTTCCCCAGTTAAGAACATAACACAAAAATCTTTCCACACAGACTTTGTTCACCCCAGAGGCATCTCCTCTCCCGTATTCAAACCGTTCACTTACTGCCACGGGTCTCAGCAGTCTTTTCCCCTGAAGATGACTTTTTAGCAAGCTGTCTCCTCACACACAGAGGAACGGGTGGGAGCTGTTTCGATTTTAACGTCTGGAGCTGTGCCTCTGAGTCACTCACAAGTCCCAGCTGTTAAATAAACACGCTGAAATAGATGCTACAGGACAAAGACGAGCTGCCTGCGGGGCAGCAGTCCCCTGGGAACATCATGCTGTATTGGACCGCAAGCACTGCTTGTTCTGGGTTTGTGCAGTACAAAAGGGTAAGGGACGAGAGCGCAACTCAGGATCTGCGTCCAGGAGCAAATCCAGCGCAGAATGTAAGGGACAAAAGCCGAGGCCTTCGCTGAGCCCTGAAATGCTTCCGCAGCAGCCTCCCCATTGCCAAGGCGAAGCAGGCGAATAAGAAGCACTGCAGAACAGAAACGCCGGTGACGGAAGCGAGCGAGAGACGCGGGAGCTCTGAACCCTGGAGATACCTCGGCACGGGTGGGAGGCTCAGCTTGGGATAGGACCTGCGCCGTCCTGCACACACCACGGCCCAGGGTTTCGAGAGGAGCAAAGCTTTTACATTCTCCAATTCCTTCCTACCGAGCTATTTTAAAGACAATCTGGATCAGATGCTGCAAGCCAGCCAAACTTATTACCTGACAACACACTGCCAACGGAACACGTTCATACTCTGCTCTCGGGCTTAGTTGAATACTGCCTCGTGTCACAGGGAGATGGCATCGCGGCCAGCACGCCGGCTGTCAGGCCCTGCACACAGCCAGTGCAGGGAGACAAACGGGTGACTGTCCCCTGAGGAACAGCGGTGCTTTCTCAGCCTCTCCGGTTCCACAGCTCATATCTCCCAGCAGATGACAAGCTCCAGCTCTCCACCCAGCAAACCAGCACCCTGACGCACCACAAGCCATCACAAAGGAACCATTGAGGCAAGTTAGAAACTAGCGCACACGCTCTAAAATTACAGCGGCTTACCCCAACGGCAACTGCATTAACATCTGCCTGGAGTTAGCTCCTGAAGAGATGCTGAAGACCCCTTCCAGAGACACAAAGCATCAGCATTTATGTTACACATGGGTTTATGTTTACAGAAGTAAACGTTTACACCAAGGGGAAAGAAATTACAACACTGTTGTCATAACAAGCAGGCAAATAAACGTTTTATTGTCAAACACTCTTGAGAACTGGCTGGTCCAGACATAGAGCTCAAGTCTGAGCTGGTGGTGACCTAAGCTGGAACTCGCGCGGTCTCCACTGGTTTGCACGGCAGGAGGCTAGATAAGAGGAAGATTTCCCTACGTGCCAAGCCACAATGACCCTGTCCTCCTCCCCTCTTACACCTTCCAGTTAGAAGCAGCTCAGCATACAGGAGCATTTTATACGGCCTCACCTACAGAACCCAGTTTAACTGGCAGCTCCTGAGCAGGACTTAGCAGCCCATTCCCACTGGTTAAGAAACCTTGACAATATAGTTCAACCCACTTTTAAGCTGGCATAACCAGAGCCTTTGAGTCACTGGGCTTTGAAGTGAGATTTTTTTCTTTTTTTTTTATGCCTCGCATACACCCAGAAGGGAAAAGGAGGGCAGAAATAGTAGCAGAGCCTGGTATGTTTAGCCAGACCTTGTCTGCCCACCGTCTGGCCAAAGCTAGGGTCTGGTCTGAGGTACCAGATCTATTTGTGACCTTGTCATGGCTGCAGCAATCTGATATGTTTAGAGTATGTCCTATTTGAAGCCCATGTATGTGCCCACAGAGGAAAAGGGTAGACAGCAAATATTTTGTTAAGGATGTTTTGGGGGATAGGTTAAAAAAAAAAAACCTATCATGCATTTATTTAAGAAATATATTAAGGGTAGGAGTTAGTTACTGTGGTCTTAAAATTGCTGGTCAACCCAGTAAGGCAGGCGCAGGTGAGCCTTGCTGCGTTGGGACAACACAAAGTGGCCACACGGTCTGTTTGGAAAGGCAGGGACGGCAGCCCCTGCTCGTGGCTTTGTGAACACCCATTAAATCATTCCCATCTCAGAGCTTCTGGCACCCTGCAAAGACTTGGGAAAACATTTGAGGCTGTGCACACATTTAAAGTGCAGGCGTTGGCGCTGCACACAGGAACCTCGAGGCAGGTCCACTCGACCCACCCGACCACTTTCAGACACTTGTGAGCTGCAAGACAAGAAGCGACCAACAGTCGCTCTGCTCCTTCCGCACTGGTTTCATCCTGCTCTCTGGACCTTTTGCCGTAGCGTGTCAGCGGAAGAGGGGCAGTTCAGGACAGGCTACACGCGCAGATTCCGCTCCCAGCTCTCATCCTGCGCTCAGCTCCTGGAACGTGGCCCTGCCCCACCTGCAGAGCAGACGCAGTGCTCACCTGGGCCAGACAGAGAGCGCAAGGCTCCACGAGCTCGGAGATCTTTGGCTAAAGCAGCAGTTCCACCTGTTCTACTTGACAAAGCTGGAATTATCGCAGTTCAGTGCGCATACGCACACGGGTCTGCAGGAAGAGCGAGAGGATGCGATACCGGCAGGGTACGTACCTGCTTTCCCCCTCCTAACGACCCAAACGGGTACTGACAAAGTCAAACCACAGCTCTGCTCTCTCCGTTAATGACAGCCTGCCTGTGTATTTAGTCTACATAAAGGGGGGGGGGAAAGCCCCGCTGTAACATGCGCTCGATGTCATTACGCTCACGGCGGCATCAAGGAACATCGAGCAACCTTCAGCGTTTACGGCGCCGCAGAGCTGCAGGGGTCTCGGGCGGATTCTGCGCAGGCAGCATCCCGTGGAAGGGCCGTCCCGCTACGCGCATTCATCACCCGCCAAGAAATTAGCCCTTGAACACGACCCAAGGCTAAGAGCTGCAAAAATGATGGGAGTTCCTCTACCCTTTGGCAAGAGACTGATGGATTTCAGACCTGGCCCAATCTTGGTCCTCTTCGAAGGGTTAACCTTTTCCTGCCCGTCTCCCGTCTTATCGTCACAGATCTGCCATCACTCGCCCCAGAATGAGACAGTTCACTTTGGCCTGCGACCGCCAGCTTGTCTTCCAGAAGCAAGGGTCAGGCACTGCCCCTTCCCAACAGGACAGGGAATGGAAAGGCTCAGGGACAGGAAGAGATATGACACAACCCTCAAACTATGAGCTGCGATGGGAAAAGATCTGTCTGAGTATACATATATATCAGCCAAGTGGTTTATGGTGATGGAAAATTTCATCCTATACTACTTATCTGCAGCATTTCCAAACTGGGAAATGGAGGTATGTACGTTGTCCAATAAAAATAAACTCTGCTCGAGGGCTCTCATGTTGCTTTTAAAGGAGTGTGAACTCTTTGCCTGTCAGATTTTAGGCAGCAAGGCCAGATCTGAGCAAATGACAATCTGCGCAGCCCCTCTGGGCTGGAGCCCTGTCAAAATGAAGTCAGACGTTTTCTTCTACCTCCTGGCTTTCCACGTTAAATCTTAGCAGCGTTTGGCAGCTCCAGAGAACTTAGCACTAAAGGGTCTTTGAGACGCCTTCTAAATGATGCATTTAAGACGGTCGGTCTGTCGCCGGCAGTGGGAACAGACAGAGCTCCCTGTTACAGGCAAAGGGAAATCTAAGCGCGATGGCACGGGTTAACCAGACTGCCCAGTGCTCGGACGCCGAAGCCAGCGCTTGCTCCAGTTTATCTGCTGGCCACAAAACCAGCAGTTTGCCAACAGCCCGACCCATCGGGGAATCACTGCAGCTGGTACGAACTAGCGTGGGAAGGAGACGTTGGAAGGTGCACTTGAATACAGAAGCTCTGTGCATCACCTTAAACCAGGCCTATTTTGAGTAAAGTCTGGTTTTTAAAGCTGCTTAAGGGCAAACTGTTGGAAATCTCAGTGGGAGATTTGTACCGGTTTAGCTCCGTTAGTGCAATAGCTGAAGCCAGTGGGACTGGTGGAGAGACCCGACCACAGCATTGCTGCTCGGTAAAAAAAAAATCCAGCCCCCTCAACCCCTGATCTCATTCCAAAGAGAAAACATCTCTTGGGCGAGCTGTGGGCGACAGACTGAAGAACCCAGCAGCTCACCAAACGATGATGTTTCCTCTGGTGAATGCGAGGTATGATGCACACAATTCCCAGGCATGTTAGAGAGGGCAAAGACTTGCAACTCGCATTCACACAAGCCTTTTGACCTCCCTGTTTTGGAGTCTATGACCCTATGAGTAACCCTGCTCATCCTCTTAACTCCAACTATGTCACGCCAGCTGCTAATGAGATAAAGCAAAGATTAAGAAGAGGAGGAAAGCTGAGAGAAGGGGAAAGAGTTTAAACATTTGACAGCTAGCTGTGACTGAAAAGTACTTCTACAACGGCATCTTAAAAATTTCTAACACATCACCTTTAGCCTTAATCCTGCTGCAATGAAACCAGCAGAAAAACAACTCTTTGGTTGCCAGCGATCTTACGGGGATAGAAGAAAAATCAGCCTGGTTTTGCAGAGTAGAAGCCACAAGATGGTACCAAGTTGTTCACAAAATTCAAGCAGTAATAGGGAGGGGAGAAGCCCGAACAGAGGGACATGTAGAGCTGGGGGTGACAGCAGCCGCTGCCCAGAAAATGCGACACTATTTCCTACTGTGAGGACAAAGTCAGAGGGACAGCCAGGCTGGCAGCTCACAGCTTAGTGCGGATACTCAAAAATAAAGCGATTTGTCTGGTTTACTTTTTTCCACCCACCAGTTAGGTGTCTTCTTTCACCAGCGCCCCTTAGCAATGGCTGTGGATACCTTCATCCATCCACAGCTCCCAGGAGCTGCCACGACATGGGGAATATGACTTCTCTTACACGTATTTCTCCTGAGTGATCCTGTTGGTGAGTCAGGCTGCTGCTACGTGAACTGCTTCAACCTCAGGAACCGTTTTACTTATCATACGTGAAGATTATCACCCACACCGCACAGCACAAGCTAGCCCTCAATTACCCAGTGTGTTCAACTCATTAGTCAGCCTCCAGTGCTTAGCTAATGGAACTGCAAAGCCCTCCAAAGCTTTTATGATTAATATCTGAAGCATTTCAGAGTGGAGTGACCTCCGTCTAGACTAAAGCATCTTTTCTTCCATGCCTCTGTTTGGAGGATTCACTGTGGCTTTGGGGAAGGACACGTCTGCCAAAGCCATTCACTGATGTTCCATGATCTCGCCTCATTCCCCGAGCAACAACAGTGCCATTGATGGAGGCAGCCTGGGATCCCTCCCGAAAGCCTCCTTCCCCTCCACAGCCAAATGAAGCAAGAGCAAGGCAAGGATGAGAATTTCAGCTGCATATCCTACATCTGCACCCTTGCAGGGGAGCCCGCTCACCCAGTGTCCTTCCTAAAGGCTCAGCAGGGTGACGAAGGGTTTGACCGAGCATACTATGTTCTCTTGTCGGGTGTGCTGCTCCGTGTTAACCTCCAGCAGAAAAATCGGGTAGAAGAAAATGCTGGGAGACCTTCCTAGCCACTGATTCAGAAAAGTAACTGCTAGAATAATTTTGTTTTAAAGCAATACAGGCAGTTGTATCCGTTGCTTCAGATCATGAACAAAGCCAAGGTTCTGCCATGGAAGCTGCACTGTGGTACACAATACAGCCTGGATTCCCTCTCTGCTTAAAGTGAGATTTGACTGTGATTACTGGACAGGCTTTTCGACCAAGGGCAACCACTGAATTCAAATACTGAAACACCAGAGCATCCAAAGCAAGGGAGCTGTCAGCTGAGTCACCACTAATACTTTCCAACCTGAAAAACTGAAGGAAAACCAACTCCCAACACATTTTTTTTTTCCCCTTTGAGGAGCTCAGCCCAACTTCTTCACAGCTCAGCATCCCCCAACTCTTTATTCTGCAGAAATCTGACTCAAGCATTTTGTTTCAGTCCTTTCCTCAAGAGCCCCAGCCTCAGCCTAACCCAGTCACAATCCAGAACCTTTCCCCAGTGACCAGCCCACGTTTTCCGCTTCAATTCCCTTCATCACTTCCAGTACTATTACCCCATTCCCGCAAACATTTCCATACGGTTATCGTGGTTACTTCATCATTGCTTAGGCAAACTGTGTGAAAATATCTTCATATAGTTCCTTACAAATCCACCCATTTCAAGGAATGACTGTAAGTCCTATTCACCTCCAAATCCACCCTGCCTGCTGCCCCCTGTTACACCAGAGACCTTCAAATTGCTCCTAGTACCAAAAGGGAGGCAGCAGAGGAAAGAAAACTCAGTAATTTAGTGCTATGAACCAAGGAAGTCATCCAGATGTACAGCACACATCCTGTCTCTCTAAATTCATTCTTAGAAATACAATAAACCAGTTTTCCACTTTGAAAATCAGTTGTGGAACAGGAGTAATATACTTTCTCCTTACTTATGCCATAAAAACCCCTTCAAACTCTTATTATACATATAATGCTCTGAACTGCTGAAATTGAAATCTGGAAGCGGTGACTTTAGCCAGCCCCTCGGAACGCTGTCGGGAGTTTGCTTTGCCCCCAGCGTGCCGCTGGGGGAACCTGTACCGTGGGGCAGCAGACACCCCTGCCTGCAGAAAGCTCTTGCTCAGCACCTCGCGGTTTGAAGCGCGTTTACCTCGATCTGGTTAAGCAGTGAGCTGTCAAACTTGAAGCCAGGGATTCTCTTTTCACTGCAGACCACTCCCACATCTTCGGTGTGTTTGCAGTCAGTGACTCCCCAGCCGTTCGACGTGCACGCTGCCAGGGAGGTCTCCTTGCCAGTACAGTGGACATTGTCCATCCAAATTTTCCCTGAAGGGGAAAGAAAATAGAACCGAGACTCACCAAGAGGGTAAATCTAGATTGTACTGAAAGCAAGTAACGTTGCTGTGCTTCTGCTGTGTCAGGGGAAGAGACTACTGCTAAAGGAAGCTTGAATGAAACAGCTAAGGAACATCAGTGATCCACCTCAGGTCCTTGCTGACCGGGAACGGCTCTGCCCCACAGATTTCCCCTTCCCTTGTCTGCAGGGCAACAGAACAGCGTGCCCAGGCTGAAGCAGATTCCGCTGCAGGGCTGCTCAGTGATGAGTGACCTCCGTTGACAGCGGCACCAGAGCACGCAGTGCCACCGGGTCCCCTCGATTCGGCTGATTAGACCCTGCCCTCTAATCATACTCACCAAATCATCCCTTTGTACTTAAGGCTTCTCTTTACATCATTTCTCATTTATCAAATCCTCATTAAATCTCTTGCAGGAGGCAGCTCGAAGTTTTGATTAAATGCCCTGACTTTTTAAAAGCAGATTTTTGCAAAAGCTTTAACAAACCATGATTGATTGGAACCTCCTGTTATTCGGGTGCTCTTTGAAAAACAATTGCCAGCTCCAGTTTCCAGACTGTAATCACCACTTTCCCTCCAGCCAAAAGCGTGTGTGTATGCACATGAGCACGGATGTGTACGTGCCTATATATTTTTTTTAAAATCAGGTCCTTCCGAGCTCAAGTCTAAGACAAGCAGATGAAAATCAATAGGTGTCACCTTCAAAATGCAGGTCATGTTCTCCCAAGGGCAGCCGGGATTAAAAGACCCAACAGCATCTCTGAGATTCACCTTTCCAAAGCACTCCTTGTCCCTTTGGAAACGTGCTGGGCACATGCTGCTCCCCTGCCATTTGTCCCCAGAACTGCAGGGAGCAAGGGCCAACAAGCACTTCCCATATTCTAGGGTACAAACGCTTTGCCTGCTGGAAGAGTAACCGGTCCTCTGGGCAGAAAGGACTGCCCGACCTTCAGAGCCACCGGGAGATCCTCGAGCTCTTTCTCCAGGCTGTCCCAGCGCTGCTCCAGCAGCCCCAAGTTCAGTTGGTTCATCTCCATCAGCTGATGGATCTGCCAGCCCTCGCCAAACAGGAGAGCAGAAGGAGCTCCCGCAGAGCCTGGCTCTGCGGTGGGAGGCAGCACGATCCACGCCGCATCAGGGCTTACCCAGCGCTGTTCTGGTGTGCCGAGAACACCCGCCCCCGTTAAACCACGGGGCAATCTGTTTCTCGCTTGTTTTCAAGTGTCACGGCCTCTTTCTCGCTCGGAAATCTCCTACTCTGCTCCAAGAGCCAAAATCCACAGCTTGGGACAACATTCGAGGTTTTGCATTTCAGTCAAGTCACTGCTAGAGCCTGCTCGCTCTTTTACGGGCAAGTTTGTAGGTGTGAGCCCTGATGAGTGGTGCTAAATAACAGACATCCAGCAGGGTTTATCCCCGCTGCAGTGGAAATGATCCGCCTGGGGGTTACACCAACAGCGTGCCGGGCTTCAGAGGTCACTGAAAAAATTCTCCATAGGTCAACATTTAACTAACAGCATCTCAAAAGAAGACAATTAAACCTGCTGAGCCATATACTGTTACAGAGCTGTTCTCTCTCCAGCATCATGAGTTAAAGAATTGTTTGCTGTACCACACAAACGTTCCCCTTTCCAAGAGGTTGTTCAGCACAAGTGTGGGCACGAGGCGCAATGAGGGGCAACCCACAATTATCCTCACAGCCATCACGTACAGTGTCAAAGAGCAAGACGAGGTGTACGATTTGGGGCGAGGGTGAATAGCTTTTCACCACCAGGAACAGCCCGAGAGTGTCCAGGAGGAAAAAAGAACAGGGGAAGGAGTGTTGGGAGGTCCCATTTCACTCACTGCAAGGCAATGGAAGGGCGAATAGGGAAATGGACCATCTATCCGTTACACTTGTGGGGGCAGCTTCTCTTCTGACGAGCTACTGAAGAGCCTCCCACTCTTACCCACTGCTCCCCAGCATCCCCTGCCAGAGTTCACACACTGTGATCCGATCCTTCACCTCTTTGTCTCATCATTCCTCACCGTGTTTCAGCCAAAACAAGCAAAGATCTATTATTTAAGCTGTTTAATCTAAAGGGACCCTGATTTAAAGCGGCACTGCTTCACCAGGAAGCTATTTCTGTCACGTTTGTAGGAGATACCACTACATCTTCAATTTGATTGACAAGTCAAGAATCACTGGGGGTTGGAGAGACAGCCAGTGCACCACCAGCGCGCAGGAGTCACCTTACCTTCTCCTTTTCCATACTTGGAGCTGGGCAGCCACGACACTGCCTCCACATAGCCCAGCTCCCTGCAGACCACGTGGGCAGCGTGGATGGAGAAGTCGTCGTCGCACACCGTGCCCCACTCGCCGCTGTAAAACACCTCCACTCTGCCTTCGTTGTGTTTTCTCTTCTGCCCCGCGAGCCGCAGCTGGATCTTGGGAACATTGGCCGCTCTCTGAGGGGGCTGGTACACTTGTGGGGGTGGCTCAGGGTAACCGGGGAGGTAGGGCCAGTGTTCATACTGGGCAAGGCCCAGTGGGCTCAGGGAGATGAAGAACAGCGTGATGAAACAGTGGTTACGGGTAAAACCCAGGAATCCCTCCATTTTCAGTGCTCACAGTTCTCAGAGCCAAATCCTCCGCCAGCAGCTGCCCGTCAGTGCAGGTCGCTCCTGGGCAGCTGTCCTGAACAGAAAGAAAAGTTTGAGTAAGGCTTGGTAAGGACGTGGAGCTTATAGCTCTTGCTTCAGCAGGGAATAAAGCGATGGAAGAGACTGTCCAACGCTGCCTGTAAAAAACAAAGTCAAGTAAATTATTTCTTGTGGTTTGGATGAACATACTAAAAAAAAAAAAAAACCCCAAACCCCAAAAACATTAAAACCAATTGTAAGTTTAAGTCAACTTGCTAAATAGTTTCAGATGGAAAATACTTTTTTTCTACAGGTCACAAATGATTTTCCTATTTCTCCACAAATTCAGTAGTTCAGCGGCTCCAGCAAACTATGGCAAACCGTGGTTCAACTCCTACCAGCACAGGACTGAACCATTTTTCTCCCACACCTCCCTTAATAAAGGAGCCAAAAGCATCACCTAAACAGTGGAAAACCAGAAGGGTAACGAAATGCAGTACAATAGGGTCAGAAGCGAGAATCAAGACAGAGTGCTGTACGCCGACACTGTGCAGAAATGGTCTTGGCTCACCTCAGCCCAGTGGAGTAGTGGCTAATGGTCTCCAGTTTCTGGTTGCCAAGTCTGGATAGGGACTTACCTGCCATACAAGTGCTACAGAAGCCAGTCATCTAAGGTATGAACCAGCAACTTTGGCTCATTAGAGGAGTTTCACCCAGATGCTGTGCAGCGTTTAAATGCCAGCCCTTTTCTGCCCGCTTCCTGCTCACGTACTCCCCAGCCTTCATTCAGGAGCCGAGCACATGGAGCGGTCAAGCAGCACACGTGGGGGTTGAGGAGTCAATAGTTTCCAAGTGAAGCAATGCCAGAGCTCAGTGGGAAAAAGCTCCCCAGCCCTTTAAAGCTCCACTATTTCCTGGCAGCCACCAAAGGGGAAAGACTTGGCTCCAAAACCAGAAACTAAAATGCTTCAGTATTTTTGCTAGGTCTTAGCTATCCCTAGAAAACGACCAGGAGATCACGTGCTCGCATGAAGACCCAGCAAAACACCTTAACCAGCTTTTTGAGCCGTTTAACGAGGAGACGTATCAGAAATCCCAGTCGACGAGACTGAAATTCAAGAGACATCGGATCAAACCTCAGCTCTGACGCTGGCCTGCTGCATGACCTCAGGCGGGTCGCTTCCAGGGCTGTGCCTCAGTTTCCCTTTGTGCTAAACACCGCTGGTGATCACGAGCTTCCTACTGAAGTGCTTTAGGACCTGGGGATGAAAGGCGTTCGCCTAAGGAATAGGCGAATGAAATGGAAAGCCTGTGGGTTAAAAATCTACCAGCAGCTGTCAGGAGGAAACAGGAAAAGCAAGGGCAAGATTTCCAACAGGTCTAAATCAGAGGGGGAATACGGTAAAAAAAAAATCTTGGAAAAGAACCGTTTGGTTTCAAGGAGCCACGTGCTCTCACACTGGTTTCCCAAGACTGAGATTTGTAAATTTGCATCAGGCATTCAGAGAAATACTACTACCGAAAGGCGGGGTTTTTCAGTGTTTCGCAGGTCAGGAGGTGAAGCTGAGAGAGAGGAATAAAATAAAGTCCTGCCCCAGGTCAGAGAGACTTGGAAGAGAGGAGGGAAGTACGACTGCTTTCACAAGGCTGCTCCCTTCCCGCGGCAAACACAGGGGATTTCCCAAGGCAAAGGCAGTCAACGGGGCAGGACACGTGTGTTCTGTGAAAACAAAAAGCTTCCGAGTCAAGGCACATTAGCGCTAGTCAGACGTGCCTGACTTCAACACCTACCAGCGCCCGTTTCCAAAGAAACCTCTGACAGTGTTTTTCATGGACACAAGATGGTTTTTAGCCCAGAGGATAAACACACCACGCAGGCAGAGCAATTGTCGTGAACGTTTGAGTAACCCTCTTAGATCATATCAGAGAGGAATAACATGCTGGTTATAAGTAAAAATACCAAAAGGGGGGTGTCTAACTTCAAGCCTGGCAGAACCACAAGCCTGGTGGTCTTCAGGGGAAAAAAAAAAAAAAAAAAAAATCTGGTTTTCAGATCTTTAAACATCTGTTTTCACCGACTTCATTGTAAGTAGCTGTTGCTTCTTGCTACTGCATAAACTGGATTTTAAAAGCCTCATCAAATATCAATCAAAAACTAAGTTGGACTGAAACAACCTCTTTCCAAAAAGCTAAGATGAGGGGTAGCAGGGCCCTGACGTCGCTGAAAGCTACACTTACATTTCTAAAGAAGTCATTCCAGCTTTCCCACGGCTGTGGCACAGGAATGCAGCACCGTGTTTATCTATCGCTGGGACCTTCCGAAGCGTCTGGATGCTCTTGCTGTGCAGCAGGCAGCCACACGAAGGATATTCGAGAAGGCAAAGGCAGGTAACGTGTGGTGAGCAGCCTGACAGCCGAGTCCTGAAGGACCTCCAGCTCTCAAGAGATCAGAAGGCAGGTCAGCGTAGTCAGCAGGCTCTGCCAAATTCCCCGCTAGGTTACAGCTTGGGTTTATGATACTCCAGAAAGCTCAGTCGTAAACTAAGTAAAAATACTTTACAAGAGAAAAGGATTGGCAAATAGCGCGTAACCAGCAGGTCAGCGCGCTTCGCTTGTCGCTCTCGTGCCAAGGCAAACAATGACCCACCGTCAGCTCTGCGCCCAGGGTCTGTCACCATCAGAGGCCGAGGAGCAGCTAAAAGCTGCGCAACACCCGTTTCCAGGCCCGCTTTCTCTTCGGACCAAAGTTCCCGAGTCGTTTCACTGCAGGATTTCAGCCAAGAGACACAGCGATCTAGGGGAACCGTTCAGAGGCAGGATGCGACAGCCACCGGCTGAGCGCGGTACTCCCTGGAGCGGCAATTCATAGAGCAGACGGAGCACTGCTCTGCCAGAGCCTCGCAGAAAGTCACAGCCCTGGGAGACCTCCTGGTCCAGGAGCGGCTGTAGGGGAGGGGGGGTCACAACAGACTTCCAGGTCACTTTAATCGATACCAAGATTGGTCGGGGGAGACGCTAATTTAGATCACAGTAAACCTAGTAGCTGTCATCACCACTCTTGGCACAGCCCTGCTGAGACAGACTCCCCAGGAGCCCCGCGACTCCAAAAGGCAACTGCAGGCAGGTTTGCTTCCGTCCCCCAAAAGCTGAGAGACTTCAGAGTCAGGCGAGACTGAGAAAAACCACCATTTACAGCCCAGACCTGACGAAAACCTGGCAGAGGAGGAAAGGTTTTCCTGAGAGCCCCCTGCTCCAGAGGGAGTGCGTCCAGCCAAAAGGAATTTTAACAAGCCTGTGTGAACACAACCCCAAACCTTCACTAAGGAAAACGACTCGGGGCACTCACATGTTGGGCTCAGGTCACACAGCACCACATCTCATTTTTGACAGCATCAGGAGCAGCTCCTCGAGGTCCTGGAAAAACATTTGGAAATCTCCCTTCTGGCCCCATTCCGCCTGCGGAAGCGAATCCCAGAGGAGTTCTCCCTAGGATCAGAACAGCAGCAATCCTACGTGCCTCAGGAGACAACACAGCAGTGTCTGCTAGCAACCACAGCCCGCTTTTGCTTCAGGTCACGTTACCATCCTCTTCAAAATAGCTACACACTCAAACATTAACAGACGAAGCTTTCACAGTGTTTGCATCGCCCCAGAAATAAAACCTCCCACACCCAGAGGTCTCGTTCATGGAGGTGCTTAAGAGAAGCTATTCAGACTAAGCCTCGGTGTCAGGAAAAGCAGAATCCAGTGGAATTTGAACGCAGGCATGTTTTGGTATTCCCACAAGAAACAGCAGCTCAGGTACAACAAGGAAACTTCAGGAGCCCCGGGTGCCCAGCAGCCTCCGGGGAAGCCACCCAACGCTGCTGAAACGGGCTCACAGCTCTCTGCCTCCTGTCGAGACTGGCCAGGGAGTGACAGCACCAGAGAGGCTCGGGCATCTTCCGGCAGAGGGATCCACCCGCACTGTCCGGGGCAGTTTTCACTGGGAGGCAAGACGAGCAATAACACAGCACAGAAAATGTCACACCACTTCTTCCCGTCCACAGCACAGCAGCCACACGAGTTTATCCTGGGTTTATCCTTCCCCGGCATCTCCTGAAATCTCTCTGCTTAGGTACAAGATGCCAGTTTTACTGCACCAGCATCAAAGAAAACTACCGCTGCTCTTCAACGCGAACGCTGCCGGTTCAGCAGCAGACTCACTGCAGAGCAGTTAGAGCAGCAAACACGGGCAGTATCAGACAGGAGTCCACACACACATTTCTGGCAGCATCATAAGCCGTAACAACAAAATTTAATGAGGAAAATATTTAAGTAAGCCCACTCCTCTGCTGCTGTGACCAAGATTTGGATGCATTTTTCCCCCAAGTCTCCAAGAAAGCTGCACGTGCTGAATTTCCTAAGACCAAATCTAGGCTCAGATTCGCAGGATGTTTGGTCTGCGCTGACTATTGCCTTTATTGTAGGGCTCTTTCCTCCCCTCCCACCCTCTCTTTAACAGCTGCCAGATTTATTAATGATGTAAGCCTAAAACTAGATATTTTGGTCTCCCCATTCAAAAGAATCCAAGACAGAACATTAAAAACCTATTCAATAAAGTCAGTGGAGAAGCCAGGAAAATACTCCAGGTCTCCTGGCTCCCCATCGTGTACTTCAGGCTATATGATGACTCTCCATCACCACATTAACATGTAATTGAAGGCTTTAGGGCATGTTCCTGCTGACTCAGCCCTTTGCAGGACTCCAGCCTTAAGTCTTGGAGGGAACAGATGGACACAGGCTTACAGGGAAACGTCCAACAGTTTCATTTTGAAATAATATTGAGCTTTCACCTCTTCAGAGAATTCACTGGGGGAAGCTAACAGGCTATTCACCTCCCCAGAGCAAAGCCTTGCTCCTGCCAGCAAGGATCCCTTTTTCAATTTCACCAAATCATCCAAACAATGGATGAGCTCAGACAGAAGCAGAAGGCACAGCTTTCCTGCTCCCATCCTTATCCAGGCAACAAAAGGCAATTCTCGAGCGGCTGATTTGAGTCCTTTGTGACTGGCAGTCCAGCAAGGCTCTGTTTGGCTTGGCAGCCATCAGAGGAAAGGGACAATTAGCACTCCGAGCACTGCTGGCACATCTGGCTCTTGGCCAGGAGCACCGAACATCGGTATCCAGCCACTTGAAATGGGACCGCCCGAATCGCACGCTCTGCGTTTCCAACTCCACGCCCCGTCGCCCGAAGCGCGTTCCTTGGGCACGCTCACACGTCCCACAGCAGGCACGGCCGCGGGGCAGGAGCGGCATTTCCCACTGCTGCAGAAGCAGCTCTCCAGCCCTGGGCCCCGCTCCAGTACAGTTAAAGAGAATAGAAACAGCACCACTTGCTTTGCAGGAGATCCGTTCTCCAGTATCCGCCCTGCCATGGGCACTAGGGCTAACGCTTCCGTAGATTCAACCCCGTTGATAACCCCAGTAAATCGGAATGGGAAAGTCTGAACGCGTTTCCTCCGGATTTCTCTTCACAGCTGAGGAGGAAAGAACCAACCCCTATCAGCCAGTCCCACTGAGCTGTTGCCACTTGCTCACCCCTTTTCCTTGGACTCTCTGATTAGTGTAGGGCTTTCAGAATTCACTTTGGAGAGCTGTCGCTGCTCAGGAACTGAGATCTACCTTCCAGAAAGCAAATTCCACATTGCTGCACACTGGCCAAGGGCAATGGGTAGAAAACTCTGGGAAGCAAATGCAATTTGCTTCTCCTGGTCTGTCAGGATGCTCCAGGGAAAGTGGGAGCGAAGTCCCAGCGTGCCCTCTTGCAGCAGAAGCGAAGCTTACACCATCCAAAGCTATAGACTTGTCATGACTTCACCAGCCACAAGATCTCACCCAAGGGAGAAACAAGGTTATTTAATAATTACTAAAGAACCTTCTGGCCTCTGCTTCACGTTCAAACACACCTACGTACACACCCACTTTTTTTATTCCTCCCAAAAGCTTACTGAAGGACGCGCTGCCTGCAACAGAAACCAGTTTGGAGTGTTTGCCAGCTGACGAGGGTCGACTACAACAGACAGCAAAAAAAGCTGCGCGTAGCCCAGGAGCATACGTTGCCTGCCATCACTTGTGACTGGAGCCGGACAAGAGAACACAAGCTCTGATGGACAAACACGCTAGTTTGGAGTAGGAGAAAAAAGGCACTTTGCTTGTGTTGTCTTTTAGAAGACAGCTACGAGTCTACCAAGAGAAAAATGAGTGTTTGGGGAAGCTAACCAAAGCCCTTCGCATCATGGTTTGACCAGATGTCCGGAGACCTCTCGCAAGAGCACCACGATCTTTGGGGGGCACAACACCCAGATCCGTGGTCAGCGTGTTTCCTGAAAGGGCTCAGCCGAACGCTTCTTACAGCTCCCAAAGCCAGGCTGCCGCCTCTTCTCCGATCTCCTTCTTCAACTGAAGCGATTCGCGTCTGCTTTCAGTTCCAGCCCCTTGAGGCATTCATTGACTTTAGAAGGCAAAAAACCTTGCCTGGGGATCAGATGGACACATGCAGCATCTTCTCTCCATGTCACAGCTGTGATTCAAATACGCCTCATTTGGGGAAGTTCTTTTCTTTTCCTTACCTCTTCCCTTCGCCTGGTGCTGGAGACCGAAGGGGAATAGAGGTGTGAATCATGACAACTCCCGGCCAACACCAGCTGGCTATCCCACAGACCTTGTGCTGGTCTCTTGATAGGAAAGAGAACTCATCCCCAAACACACTTACAACACAACTGAACAGAAAAAAGTGATTTTTGACCCTAGTACCATAAAAAATTCTTTAATTTACAGCTAGTGGGTGTGATGACGATGACCAAGCAATCTGCCTGTACGTAGCAAAGGCCGTAGAGGTGACAGACACGCACGTGCTCCCAGAGGATTTCACACAAAGCGCTGTGCACACCAGCTGACTGGGTGATCTGCTAATTCGTTCTATCTGCTGGAGCTGCGATCTCTAAGAAAGGGCATCACGGTGGTTTTAAACAGCACCAAGAATGTTGTGAAACGGTTCAGGGCGAGAAAGAACAAAAGGTTAAAATAAACATAAAAGCGAGAAACAGAACAAACAGAAGGGAATTTAGGGGTACCATAAGGACTATGAACTTGGGAGTCAGACTGTGGAAAAGCTCCAGAGAACGTTCCTAGGGGTGCATTTGGGGGTCCCTGCCTAACCTGCAGGACAGCACTTCCATCAAAACACACGGCTTCTCTCTCCAGCCCTCCTGCTGAAGACAGCGGCATCAACACTCCCTTCACTCGCGGTGGCTTTTCCAAGCTGCTAAATCTTTCCTGAAGGTTTTCCTACAGACCTCATCTCTGCACTCCTGCCCCAGCGCTCAAAGCACCACACTGGATTGCACTGGAGAGCAGCCAGTCTCAGAGCTACCTCAAGCCTCATCACCACCTGACTCAAGTATTCCACTTCATATTAGTAGCTCAGTTTTGGGGGTGCTTCCCAGCATCGTCCTGCACTTCGAACTAAGACCACGTGAAATTCATTCCTGCAGCCTTCAGACTCTATGCTGAAGATGGGGGTTCTCCCTTACGTGCTTTGCTGTTGCAGCACTTCGCGCTAATATTTCATTCTATGTTTTCTAACCGCTCTCCAGCTCCCAGCCAAGGAAATTCCGCCACTGTGGGTGGTTCAATACAGCTGAAATTAGAAAGGCAAAAAGGAACCTTAAAGCAATTATTTTCAGCCCCTATTCAGTACAAATTTGAAAGCGCTGTCATCTTTATGAGCTGATTGTAGAGATGCTGAATAGTTTTCCTACTACGCTTCCAGATAGCTAAACTAGGATCTTTCTCTGTAGTCTTCTAAACTGTCTTGGTCTTTAGATCTTTTTTTACCCCCACACAGTAACATCTGTTTAAATTAAACAACAGAAAAACTATCTCAAAGGCGGCAGAGTTATTTGTGTGGCTGCTGAAGAATCAGAACTCACCCTGGGCCGGGTTCCTTGCAGAGAGAAACGTCCCGTGTTCCTGTGCTGCCACTCTCCAGGTGGGTACCTGGAGTCGTCTGGAAACTACCGATTATTGGGCGATAAAACAGCCTCAAGAAAGTTGCTGGCAAGCTGGGGGCTGCGAGTCCCAAGCACTGACAGCAGAAGAGCTTCTTAACCAGGGACCTTTTCCCAGGGGGAAACATCTGCTCTGAAGCCTTTGCCTCTGACAGAGCACAGTCATTCAGAGAGAGAATTTAAACCACTGCTGCGGTTTAGCTGGTAACACTTACACAACGTTGATGGCACGTACGGTAGCTCTCTGGTCTAAGTGCAGCATATTTAAATATTACAGAATACACATTGCCTGAGCTTGTAGACAGTTGGCAACATCTTTTTTTAATTTTATCAGTGTATCCCTGTGAGCAAGGGGAGAACCTTTAACGTGGTCACAACACCTTTGCGAAGTGACACTGAGCACCAGTGTCATCCCGCCCCTGCCAAAGCAAGGCTCAGGTCTCGGGGGACAGGAATGAGAAGAAACGTCTACCTTCTTCCCAAGCCTGAGTCTCAACACCACAATTTATAACGCACTGATGAGGGGGAAAGAAAACACGTTCAAAGAGAAAAGGGAAGAAGCAAAATCAAACTTTCAGCCCCGAAGCAAGAGAGGGTTAGAAATGTTTAGACTGATTCATCAGCCCTTTCTTCTCTAGCAATAAAGCCGCTGCTCCGGCTTGGACCGCGTTTACCTCAGAGTTAGTGGTAGGCTGTGCTGGGGGTGACCTCTGTCTTCTCGTGCTTCATGAAGTTCTTTCTTCTGCGCTGAGCGCGCCGTCGGAGTGGTCCCCTCTGCACTGGAAAATATCCTGCAGCCAGAGAAAAATGCTGCGAGAAGCTGCTGCTTCCTGGCAAATTTCACTAGAGTTAGTCAAGCAAACCCCTCCCAGACCCAGCCCCTTCAGGCTCAGCTCAGAGCGGGTGATATCATGGGCTTGTCCTGTAATCCGAGCAGAAAATGAAGGGGGGGGGGACGCGGAATCGAGCCAGAGTCGCAAGGACGGAGGTGGATTAGGAACGTGAACGCTTTCTCAGGAAGTCTCTAGAGAAGAAGCACTGAGAATCACATCAGTACCAGTGTTAATTAATACAGGGTGAGCGCCGCCGATTTTACGCACCCCAGTTTGCTCCAGAGCCCCAGTGCTAAGCCCTCTGCAAACACAGAGGAGTGCGGGGGTCTTACAGGACAGCATCTTCAGACTTACCCCCCCTCTTTCTGCAGTGTGGGGAGTGTGCAGCTATCTGGGTTTCACCCACCTTAACCCTTCCGCACCCAGCAACTCCTTTTCCCGCAGCTCAATAGTCTTCAAGCTCGTAACTACAGCAGCTCAAAACAGGGCACAGATAAACCATCGAGATCTGCAGCAAGAGCTACTCCACCCTCCTTGATGTCTCAAGGACTAACTAGATAATAAAAACAATTCCTCATAAAAACCCAGACCTCCGCTCTGTCAGAAAATCCAGAGCATCTGTGTGTGCAGACGGCTACCAGGGAAATAGTAACGCTGGTCTGAGCTAGTGGAAACAGCTCTACCAACAGAAGTGGCTCAATCCATTAGACTGTTCTGAGGCAACTGTGAACTTCTGCAATCTTTTCAACTAGAAGAGGGGGTGTCATTAAAACTGTCCTTTTTTTTTTTTTTTTCTGTTTAGGCTTTTAATGCATCATAACAATTCTAACCAGTCCCATTTTCTGTAACCATGAAAATAAGAAAACAGCAGCTTTGAAATCTCTATTACAGAGACCTTGGAATTTTGTCTTCTGACCCAATTTTGGACGGCACCACATTCTGAAGCGTCAGCATTTCTCAGAGAATGGACATTTATTTTCTCACCAGCTCTGACCTTGGGTGTTTCTATCTATGTTCAATGGGTTTTTCAGAAAGCTGACAGGCACAGGAAGAACTGCAGGTATTCCCACAGGCTACTTTTTGAGGGAATATCCCCATTTATTTCAGTACATTCGTGTTTGTAAAGGACTTTCTGTCAAGCCCTTCCCCAGCACCGGACTGCTGCCTGTAACAGATGTGGCCAGGGTAGTCCTGCCTGGGTCCACATCAATTTGCAAATTAATTCTATTAAATTATTTTGAAAAGTTCAAGCGCTTAATCTGCATCTCTGGATACATTTCCAGCAACGTAACTCCAAATCCCACAAGAACGTGTCTGTCATCAGACTTCTCCCTTTCCCCATCACTTCCGAAGCACAGTTTGCCCGCGCTGAGTCTCGCCCGCTTCCTGCTCAGAGCGCTCACCATTTTCTCCACCCTAACCCCAGCAAACGCAGCAGTTGTTCTCGGTCCCAGCTGCTCTGGCACTGACATGCAGGGCTTCCCCACTCCCCGATGCCACTTTTCACTGGAAAGGGACACCACGCTGAACTGGGCATCGACATTAGAGGAAACTACAACGTGCTGGAAAGAGGAAGGGAGCTAGTTTGGAAGTGGGATGCAGCCTCCAATAATTTAAGCAAGGTCCCAGCTCTTCGTGGAATGAACTGGCACTACCAGAGAAGCTCAGCCTTCCTTACAAGAGACCATACGGCGTTCAGCACAAAGCATCTCTTGCTCTCCGTTCACAGCCTGGTCCAGATCTGAGGGTTCAGCCCAGAACGGCTCCATTACTGGCATGGCAGGATTCTGAGGTGACACCCACCCAGGAGACTGCACCAGCCGGTAACACTGGTAGGGACGCAACAGCCGCATTCCCACCAGTTGGCAAAGCCTCCTCCAGGACAATCCTCCAATTGTGCGGTCAAATGAGGAGAAAAGATAATTAGAAAGAGGACAGTTGGTTCTTGGTGTGATGGAGAGAATATCCAGATGTCAGGACACCACTGAAACGGAGCCTGGCTCTTCTTCCCAGGGAAGCCAGCACAAGTGGCGAGGAGCAGCAGTTTTCCAGCCCTAATTCCGCTGTACCAGGAACACTCAAAGAGGTGAAACGCTGCAGATTGCAATTCGCATCACTGCTATCAGCAGAGCTCCACCTCACGGGGCAGGCCTGGCCAGACTCATCGCAGGGACATCGGGAAAACCGTGTCACAGCTGAAGCTCCCCAGAGCAGAGCTACGTCAGCCTGGCAGTGGAGGCAGCTCGGCCAGAGGAAGGAATGTGCGAGCGTCTGCGGAGCGGGGCATGGAGAAACACGATGGCCTGCCGGAGGAACGTGTGCCGAATGCCCGGGTCGGGTAAGGATACAAGCAGCAAATGCCATGCAGGCTTTCCAGCAGACGGGAGAGCTTGCTGGCTGCATAAAAGGCAGGAACTCGGCAAAGCTCTCCGAGGTAACACGCTGGAATCAGGGAATTTGCTGCCCCCTTCATACTGCAGCTGGTTAAGACCAAAAGACAAGCACCTAGCAAAAAAATAATTAGAAAACCTCTCAAAATCAGGGTGCATAGGAAGAAACTCTGCTCAGACAGGATTTGCATCATCTGATCATGCAAACAGGTGACCAGGACAACCACTTGCCAGGCCCACCGCCTGTGCTAGACCTCTCCGGCTGTTTAACCATCACCTCACTGCTCTTTGGACTCGGTGGAGTTTGCCACCCTTCTCCAGGAGGGAAGCACAGATCTACAGTCAGCTTCCAGCTTCTTCAACAAAGGGGCAAAGAGGGACCCTTGTGGGCAGCCATACCAGTGGGCATTGGCTTCCTGCACCCAGTGACCCCACGCAACGGATCTTCTAATGCAAAACGTTTGTCCAAGTACCAGCTACAGCTGAATCTCTCAGCCATGCGCACAGCCACTGTTTCAGGTCCCCATCCCTTGCCAACACATTTTCTTCTGCACCTGCCTGAAAGACGTGCCTTGCCATATAGACAAGTCAAGACTGGTTTTGACCAAGTAGTCACAGTCATGGTCCATGCACCCAAAAATAAGGTACACACTATTAGGTATTATAATCTCTCCAATTTTCAGTTCTCTTTAAAAAGGGAAGGCTCATTGCCTCCCCAAACCACGTGTTTTCACCCTGTAGACTCTCTGGAGCCGCTGGTCGACTTGACCTTTTGAATTCACAGTGCGGACGCACTAAGTTCCATGAAGGTTGCTCCACGGAGAGATGATTTAGGTGATATCTGAAGGACCTGACTTCTGTAAAGGTGTTAATGACACGTGGCAGTTTTCACACCAATTTGCTCTAGTGGAAAGTTCCTGCAATGAGAGCTAGATCCAGCTTTGGAGCGCACAGGTTGGCCACCAAACACCAGCAACTCTGGAGAAGAAGGTCTACGCTTCCCTCAAAAAAGGCATAAACCAGTTTATATAATATGTTTAAAGCCCTACTGGAATTTCTACAATTTCTGCATGGCAAATTTGGTGCCCAGACTCCCATCCCCTTGCTGTTTAGTTACTGAGTTGCTCTTGAAAGGACTGTAAACCCGTGCTGCTTCTGCTCAGGGGGAGGCCCTTACCTGACACAGCTCTTTTGCAGATCAGTCTCATAAGAGATCTGTGACAGACCCATGTCTTCCAGCTCTCAATTTGATGTATCATCTAGAGAGAAAAACACCTTCAACACCCATTAACTGCACCTAGCTCTGAGCAAACAAAAGGCTCATACACTGAGCGGGGTGAAAACTTGAAGCCCCAAGAAATACTCACAACAAATCTATTTCTGCAGCAGGCCCAGGGGCTCAGAGATGACATCTGTTCTCGTACATGACAGCAGCTCTTCCTTCTGGGTCCCAGGCAGTTTGAACAACAGAGCAGCACATACATCTTCCATGTGTTTCTCTCCTCAACCTTTCAAGAAAGGGGTGGGGGAAGGCCAGTTAATACTGATATCACCCCACTGGAATGTGAGCTGCTGGTTTTCCTAGACCAAGGAAGACCCGAGCACCAGGCACTTTGCAAGTACTTTTCATTCTCTGACTGTAAAAGCAATTACTCAGAGGTCCTGGTTGTCTTTGAGCACCAATTCCAGGAGTCAGCTGTGGAAAGGCAAGTTCCCCCAAGCAATCTCCTGACAAAATGCAGGTGGCAGGCAGCAGCTGACCAGCACGCACCAACACCCTTCCCCATACAGACAGCCAGGAGATGAGGGGTAAACCAAGTTTTCCCCCCAAAAAATGTGAAAAGAGGTGAGATTTCTAGAAAGGAAAAGAGTTTGAGAAGTCCAGCGTCACCAGTTCGAGGCAGTGTCAGTGCTGTGGGATAGCAGCACGAGTTAATCCCAAGCACGCAGCGGAATGGCTCGCTGTCCAACAACACCCGCACTCCAAAAATCCGGGAAGAAGGGCTGCATTTTGTTGTCTTGTCCCGAGGAATGGCAGAGGTCCTGGAGGCTTCCCATCCCCTCCACTAGATGGCAAGAGTCCCCCGCCCACCAGCAGAGCTGCAAGCACAGTCTGGGTGTCCAGGGGTCAAGAGTCAGAGATGGACTTCTGGCCCTGACGAGCACTGAGCCACCAGAACCGGCCTCCCAACCAGTCTGCCAGGGTTGGTTTTGCTGGAATGGAGAAAGCTGCGTCCAGGAGAAAGGGAGGAGAGGGGAGAAACAGAACAGAATAAGGCTGTTTGTAAAAGGGGGAGGATGCTCAAGAACACGACGTACTGGTCTCCGTTACTCCCAGGCAATTGCAGCAAATCCCTCCTCATCCTTAAAAGGTCTTATGGAAACATCTGTTTTAGCATCTCTTGTGCTGATTCACTGAGAGAGGCGAAAGAACGTGTCCTAGCAAGGACAGTCTCTGCCAGCAGTTCTGTCCTTATGCAAAAACTTGAACAATTAGGTCAAAGAGAGAGACTCCACTTGCTCCCTGTAAGGGCAGGACACGGGGTGCAAGAAGGGAGCAGCTGTGTAGAAGACGCATTCCACACCCGTGTCTGGTCCCACCATTTATTTACGCCCTGTCTATGTGATCAGCAAGGAGCCTCAGCTTTCCGGGCAGGTGATGCCCAAAGAGTTACCTGAGGTTACTGCCTTCCACTACTCATTACTGCCTGCCAAAATACAGACATGGCAGCCTAGAGAACCCATCTAATGGGGAAAAAACCTGGCACTGGTGGAATCTCATTTGCAAGTCATCATTGGAGTTATCAGCAGAAGAGAAATGCTGGTCAAGTGCCATGCACAAGACCTAGGAACAGAAAACATCTAATTTGTAGGTTCAAATTCTGCCCTGCACATTAATTTGCAGCAGGGAACATAGACCTAGTGACTTCCAGAACCCTGGAAAGCATTTGGAGCTCAGGAAAACCTAGACATCACATTTGTGTCTTCGGTGGGTTTGTGCGTGGCCTGGTACAAGGCTGCTGAGCACTCCCTTTTGAAGATCAGGGCTCTAGAAATTATCTCCAGCATACACATCACTCAACATCTGGGAAGGCATTGCTAACAAGCAGGTGAGAAAGCCATTGTTGTCTTCCCGTTGTTTAAACAAAGGGAGGGTGACCTGAAAAACAACTGTCAGGACCAGGTCCCCTGAACACCACACACATGGAGGCCAGTGCCCAGGGAGAGGGACACCGCAAGTCCTCACGAGGCTCATTTGGGCTTTCAATGAGCTTCATGCGTTATTTAGTAGCAACAATGGCAGAAACAATGGGACAAGTAAGGACGAGGTGCCCTGATCAGGCATGCCACCAAGTCCCTACTATTGACTGTCCCCTTCTCTAAGTGCTGCGGAGACAGAAAACCTTTTGTTTCCACCAGCTGCAGGGCGACCACCTCTTTCGGGCTGGTGGTCCCAGGGAGCCTCGGGCTTCCTCCCTTCCCCACCCTCTCCATCACAACCTGCCTTTCTCATGGGTGTACTTTTGTCTCCCAACCACTTCCTCCATTAGGGGCCACATTTAGCCTTGTTTGCTTTGGGCATTTTCCACACACAGAAACCCAACAACAACAAGAAGAGTGATACGTGTAAGAGGCCGTGAAGCCAAAAGCTTTGGTATCACTCGCTTGTCCATTCCAGGTCACTGAGAGAGGTCAGAGAGCAGTGGCCTTGCCTCCCCTTGGTGCTCTCCGGCATGCCTTACCTGTCCTTAATGGGCCTGGAGAAAGGACAAGGTGAATAGCAGAAGCAGAAGAAAGAAAATAAAGGATGTTAATGCAGAAACAGACACAAACAGATAAACATTACCACTGTGATCGGGGAATCCGAGCCCAGGAACGTGCACTGAGTGAAAACAGGCTTTGTTAAGTCTCTTAAAGGAATCGGGTTTCCCCTGGTTTTGTTGCTTAGTGTAGTCTCTTTGGAGCAGGCTTATCCAGGGGTGGGATGGAAAGGCTTCCTTCACCTCCTCCCACCTTCATCTGGAGCTGCAAAAATAATACGGGTTCAGTCTTTTCATCAGGAGATGTCACAAACTTCTTCCTCCTCTTCCAGAGCCCCTGCCCCACGCTACAAACACCCAGGGCAGGGGGATGAGGAGTGAGGGGAAAAAAAAAAAAAAAAAAAAGAAATAAACCAAAATCACCGCACACATACTGCAATCCTAATTATTGGGACACTACAGATGGATTTTCAAAGAAGCTAAGAGCTGCATTTGAATTTACAAACACTTGCCACAGGATAGCTCAAGCACCAAAAAGCCCAGTAGTCTTGTAAATCCGAGCGTATAGGTTTGGCACTGAGCTGATTACATTTGAAAATCTGCACCTCCTCCCCATGCCGTGAGGGCTTTAAGCTCTTAAAGCAATTAAAGGCACCTGCAGATCTGTCAGCCTCAATATAGCAAATACCTACAGACAGCAAACTCCCACAAAGCCCCAGCAGGAAGGTCCTCACATGCAGTCCCCAGGCTGAGATCTTGTGCTGCGTTACACAGAAGGATGGTGCATGGCTCGAGCTCCTCCCGCATTTGGAGCGCCCCAGAGGAGGTGCCCAGGAGGAGCGGACTGTTCCCCAAACCCAGTCCTACCCCACAGACCATCCCACTGGCCTCACAGCCACACCAGCAGCGAGGCTTTGGGAGCAGAGCGATCTGCAGGGTGCTCCAGCTGCTTCCTTGCACAGACGTATTCTCTGATCGCACTACAAACCTGTACGTATGTGTATGACCAGACCGACACACTCAGCACCATTTTGTTGCCCTGCACTGTCCTGATGGGCCAGCTGGTGCTCAAAGATGATTTTTAACATCCTTTCTTCTAAAACACACTTGCCCAGGACAAAAGCCTGCTCTCTTCCATACCCAAAGCCAAGCACATCCTGGTTACAGCATTAAACCCACCTCCTGAAAGAAGCAAAAGCCAGAAGTTCCAAGTCTTTGGTGCTCAACTCCTTCCAAAGGTACAGACCAAGGATGATCAACCTTTTTAGAGCCACAGCCTAAGAATCTGCTGAAATTCCTCTCAACACACTCACTCCTCTCCAAGCAACAGCAGTCTACCCCAGGACTGCTGCTGAATCAATCCAAAGCCACCAGGCAGTTTTCAGCTTGGTTTTCCACCTCCATTCCTCACTGCAAACCACTTCGTCCCACTCCACAGCTTCTACTGCACCTTCCCCGTGGTTCCACAGTAATGGAAACAACCAACTCTTTCTCCACAGGGCTAAAAACCTTCACTTTGAAGCCAGAATACCTTGGATAAGCAGTATCATGCCCACAGAGCACCCAGCCAGAGCACAGCACCACCAGTTCTTCCTTGCCCCACGTTCTACCAGCCCTTACAGGCTCTTGCTTCTACCGAACACGATGGTTCTCTCCTGTGCACCTTTAGGAAACTTATTTAACTCAGGTGCCCCTCACAGTGCCCCTATACCCGTGTGAGATCCAGAGGCTTAACTCCCAGCTTGCTGGAAGTAAACAGGGTCCTCAACCCGGTGAAGCTCACTGGGCTCCTACCAGGATGCGAGACTGTGTGGCCTCAAAGACTTCAAACAACTTCATCAGGCAAGTCCCCAAGCAGGAAAAGAGCCAGCTGGGTTTAGTTTAGAAGATAGTGCTCACCACCACCACATCACTCTGAAAGACCTTGATACCGGCTCATCTTATCAAGCACTTCACCACCCAGTATCTGAATGAGGGGAGGAAATACAGATACAAAACAGGCCCCAGTGCGCTATTTTCCACAAATTAAAAAAAGCTGGTTTAAGTTTCTAGGCCTCACACTTGTTTGAATCTGTCTTCTCACTGATTCCTAATCAACAGTAGCTGCCCCACAGTCAACCTGCCAGCAGCATCTTTTCACCATTACAGGAGGAAATTGTGGATTGGGTCATCTTTACTCTGCCCTTCCTGAACCAAACAGTTAAGGTCACAATAGTTTTTTTTCATGACTGTCCATTATTTAATAAAAATGAGCTTCTGATTCTATTAAAGAATCAACTTTATAGAACAAGGTGATTTTTTTTGCATTCTCTTACATGTTATTACATGCAGCATCTAAAAGGAAATTCTATTTTAGGTTTGAAACAGCCTTCGACTTTCTCATGTTTTATGATTTTCCTAAGTTTGTTACTGGCATTTTTTGATTCGTTGGGGTTTTTTTGCTGGCATCTGCCTGGATTTTGCCCAGTCACACCCTGACACTTCCTCTCCACTTCACCACTAACACCAGCCATTGTCCAAAGGGAGCTGCTTTATCTCAGCGTGCAATTAGAGGCTCTGTGCTCCAGTTCAGGGACCTCAGAAACAGGAAGTTCAGGCTCTGTCACAATTGGCAGCATCACTTTTCTGATAATTCTTATCAGCCTACGAGTGCAAAAGGTTTGTAGCACAGTTCCAGACAAGTGAGAGGTGTAAAACGCAAACCAGACTCTCAGCTGGTGAGATTTAGATTTGTCAGGTACAAAAATTCCTTTATAAAAGGAAGAAGTTATTTGTTATTTCTGAACATTCAATTAAAGATTCCGTTGCCGTTTCAAAATTCCGCCACTTATCCCACTAATTCTTACAGCAGCACCACAACCATCTACCAGACACTGGATGGAAAGAGGAGGAAGTTTAACACCTAAATTTAGCTGCAGCTCAGCAGATCAAGCCTAAACTTCCTGCACAAAGACAAAAGCAAGCGTATCAAAAGGAGACAATAAAACAATTCAAAGTATCTAGAGTTTTAGATGAATAAACTGCACCTTAAGCATGACAAAAATGGTATCAAGAGGACCTGGCAGTGTGGGTTAATGCTTGGACTTGATGATCTTAAAGGTCTTTTCTGTCTAGTTCTCCAGTACTGAAAACAGGATCCAGTTACAGCATATTCGCACTTACCAGAAGAGAAGAAAGTTTGGCCAGTTAGATGCAGTGAGAACAGAAGCGATACTGTGCAACAGAATGCCCATACACCAAAAATTCATATAAATCCCAAATTTAATCATGGACAAGTTTACTTTCAAGTAAAATCAACAGTTTTAAATAAAATATAAATAAACAAACCAGAGTACTCAAAAACAAAAGACACTGGGCATGTCTACTCTAGCAGGATCAAAAGCCTGGGCATGTTCCAGTTCTATTCACCATACTGGAGTTTCAGGGAGATCTCTCAACGATTATGAAACAGAAATAAAAGAAATAAATATTTAAAACTAGTGACTTCTGCCACTATGAGGATATAGTTTCCAAGATAAAAGGAGAAACTGTCATAAACAAAACTGATTTAAGCAGTTTTGTGGAAGCACAGCATTGGGTGCAATAGATCTTTCTTCTCCATCACAGGACTTATTCCAGAATACAAAAGTCAGATAAGCTGTCCTGAAAGGTTGTTTTCTTACTGCTTTTGAAAACCCTGCACTTCCTTTTCTTTGAGGAGACTCAGAATTGAGGGGTCACGTGATAATCAATCCTGGAATCTGGAAAAGAAAATAAAACCAGGCCCCACTCACCCTCGCTAACAGGATTTCACCACCTCACCCGAAGGATGAGAGTTCACACTCATTCTCTCAGCACATATAGCTTAAGCTGCTGCTACTCATTTACTGGCAACGAGCCTTTGCCCATCCCATTACACACAAAAGTGCAATATTAAAAAAAAGTAATTTTTGGTAGATATTGTCTAATGAGACTAAGCCAAGTTGACCCCATTTTCCCATTATTACACACTCTGGGCAATCTGCTTCTTCAATGGTTTAAAGGGACAAAAAGGAGGAACCCTGAGGCAAAAATGGCTTTTTGTGTAGCGAGTCCAAAACAAGCTCTCCATCCCAGCGTCTCATAAGGGTCCTGCCACCTTCTGTGGCGGGAGGCCTTCCTCCATCCAGAGGGAAGTAGACGAGCTGTTACGCAGCATCCGCCAGTGGATCCGCCTGAGCCTCAGCAGGTAAAGCAGGATGGAGAGCAGCACAATCAGAAAACAGACAAAAAACAAGTAGTGATTGTAAACGAAGGAGAAGCTCCTCCAGTGGGAGTGACTTCCACGGAAGCTTTCTTGCTGGATGTCTCTGAAAAGAACCAAAAGGGATAACGAACATAAGTTGCAAGTCCAACTTTGCCTCCAAACTATGTTACCACAGGAAGCAAAGCCTGTTTTACTAGAACAGTCTTTACAAAGCATGAAATATGTGCTGAGGTTATATAAAAACGCACCAGAAACACCCTCATCTCCCTCATCTCCCAGCTGCTTTGCTGGCACCATCCTTCCCTTTCCAAGCCCCTCATACCTTCCACCCAAACACTCCTGCCAGACATCCGAGAGAACAACTGGTACCTTAAAGGTAAAAACCGTGTTCGGTACAGAATGGCTCCCAAGGTCCATTGCACCTCTTTATCATAGACCTGCAGAGCTGTTTTCAAGTTGCCGTAACTCACAGGAAAAGAGAAGCCACTGTGGAATACTTCATACATCCAGGCAGACTTAAAACACTGGTACCTACAGAAAGAGCAGCATGAGGTCAGGCCAGCAGTTACAGACCCAGAGGGAGCACAATCAGACACATAATTATCCGTACTTTATTATGGCTGATGCAATATTTAAGGTTATATTCACACTTTCATTAAATGGATCATTTGGACATGACCTTGGCCTCTCCCTGGCAACTCTGCATGAATGAATTTGCTGTACAAACACAAATACTTACTTCAATCTGTGGAGATCAGCATGTGATGCATAAAGACCACGGTCAAAACGTTCTCGTAGGACAGACCACTTGGTGGCACAATAATCCTTCACGAGAAAAAAAAAAAAAAAAAAAAGACTTCAACATTGCTTCTGCCTCGAGAAGAAAAAAATGCCCCCAGATAAGATGGGGAGCAGTGTAAACACTGAAGCTAGAAAACTCAAAAATAACAGCTTCCCCTGCGCTGCTAATCAGTCAGATCACAAGTTTCTTGATATTTTCTCTAACTTTTTGATCCATATTTGGCATTTGTGGTTAAATTAATATCCAGTAGCACTTAAACTCGTACTAGGAGATGGAAAACAGATGAGGTAGTTTTTAGGGCACTGACAAAGCCGGTCATATTCCTCTGTGTCGTAGCCTTACTTCAAGCTGTCCCCAACAGATTGATCCCTGTTCAGAGTGACGCTTGGGTAACTGGTACAAAACGTATAAAGCAGGAGGAAAAGGAATTCTTTGTCTAACAACAACTAAGACATTCCTAAAAAGCTGTAAGAGGTGGAAGCAGTTCAGCTCTACCCATTATCGATAGTTCTGCTGGAACCGGATCCCACGAGTCCTGTTCCCTCTACTGTCAATTTTACTATTGTGCCTTAAAACAAGTATTCTAAAAGAAAACCCCATGAGGAAAAGCACTGCCCAGTGATAGCTCACTGCAGGACAAAAGCATTTTGGATCTTCAAGGGAAGAGTTTTGTTGGAAGAACTTTCAGAACAAAACACTTCTAGAGAGCAATTGTTTCGAATTCAAAGAAGTTTCGCTCAAGATCACTTTACCTTAGCAGCTTTAGTAAATTTAGCAGCGTTGTAATCTCCTCCCATGCGTAACACGTCCTCGGTGCAGTAGTAGAACTCGGAGAAGCCATAGAATTCACTGTTCTGGAAGTGCACAGCAGGCTGGTAGATGCCATTTAGAGAGGTCTGCGTTTCGTTAGTCTTATTCATGAATGGTTGAATAATTTCACGGCACAGATTAAAATCTCCCGTTCCCCGCAAATACAGGATCTGTCCGTTCTGCTGGATCTCGTCCTGCGCGTCCAGGGGCAGGCAGGGATCGAGGTAGGGCGAATCAGACGTCATGCCAGTCTGTTTGCCCAGCAATCTGTACAGAGGAGCAAGCACAGTAACAACTGCGGATCAGAAACATCAAGCTGAGGGACAACAGCATCACAACAAAGCATCCTCCTTTAAAAAGGGGTCAGCACTGCATGGGGCACGCTGTGGAAACTGAGTTTTATGTCAGGACACTTTACTAAACATTCAGATTAGGGGGTCACTGAGCCTGGTGATGCACTGAACCCGCATCCCCAAGCCACCAGCTACCTGTTTTTGAGTGCTGTACTGGTGAAGAGACTGTCTTCGTATCTCTGGCGTGCTGCATTTCCCCCGAAGCCAAGGAACGTCGCGACGTAGACCCTGTACACATGCTCAGTTTGATGAGCATCACAGCCCAGGTTGAATTCTGCAAGTAAGTTCTTGGCTACTTCCTCCTGTAGAAACACAAGCGCCCAGATTACGTATAAAAACACAAACCAGAACCTACAGATGAGTTCTTTGGTCAACAATGCCCTTGAAAACTTTAAACTTCGCTCCTTATTCATCTGTTTGGCTTTTCAAAGGTCCACATCACCTTCTACAGGTTCACATCACCTTTGACTTGACAGGGAGAGCAGAGCATGCCGATTGCAGGGGCCTGCACTGTCACCAGTGATAATGAACTGTAAAGGCCAGGAACTGCTATTATGGACACTGAAATATCTTTTCCTATGAAAAGTATGCGCTGTGGCTACTCATCTCAACTCCGCCATTTCTGAGCGAGTGCCACCACTACCGATTGCTGGGCTCTAGATTTACAGTGTGGCCAGCCAGGCCGTTCTGCATTTTCCAGTCTGGAGTTCTCAAGCTCTTCAGACCTGGCAGTCCCTCAGCAATCATCACACACCACACAGCAGTCACATGCAGCAGCTTTGTAGGTATTTAAGAGACATGTAGCAGAAGCCCTTCACATAGAACAGACTCAGAAACAGCATAGTGTAACATCACATGGCTTCCAACTGCTGTGGTAAAGTAGAAGCAGCACCAGCACTGTAAGCAGCACAGTCAGTTGTATGACTCTCGTCAGTCTCTGGACACTTCCATAACCAGAATTCCTAGTTTACAACAGCTTATGTTCAGACAGAGCCGTACAACAGTCACCACCAACTGTCTGCAACTCTTCCTATTTCCAGTTCATGTTTGACTGGGGCAATCTGCTCTGAATCTAAACACCCTTATCTTTAACAGCCCAAACTATTGGTGACAGCCTCCGCCAAAGGCAGCGTGGTTATTAAAACCTGTAATAATGAGAACGTTTCGTTGCACAGGAAGATTTTATATATATATATACACACATCATTATAACAGTGCATTGAGGGTCAGAACATGGGGCTTTTCTGCTATTCTTACTTTAGATGATTGCTCAGTGTAGTTAACAGGAGGTTATCCAACTTCAAAGAGTCCAGAATTACTCTAGAACTAAGTGGACTTTAGTCAGAGCAATTTATGGTCCATTTAAGACTTGTAACAAGGAAATTTGCTTTCTACAACAGATGAAGTGTGCTGAGGATGGAGAAGACAGTTAAACGAACTGTACTGTTACCCCTGTGTCCCATTAACTCAGTTGCTACCAGTCCAGCTTAAAGGAAAAGTCACATCTTAGACAAGAACCACAAAATGTTTGGTTTCTCAGCTCCAGAATACAGTCTCTTAAGCATAACACAAGTTTAAATACTGTACACACATACATGCACACACACAAATGCATGTCCACTTGAACTTAAAAATTAGTGACAATTTATATGAATTGAAATAAACTTTGAATGAACAAAGTACAAATGAATTGCTTAGCTGATGAAGGACTCGTATTTGCCATCTTCTGTGTGACGTGATAAAGAATAGGACTCAAAACAAAAGAAAACAAAACAACAAATATGCATTAAAATAAACCAAAAGGAAAAGAAGGAAGTTGCACAGATAATAACCTGCTGCGAAGAGGCAAAGCTTACAGTTTTAGGGACTTCGTACGCTATCTGAGTCGACACTCCGCCCATGTCGAGAATACCCACTGTCCTCTTACGGACGATGGCCTCTCTGTTTTCACTGCCTGGGACGTGCACCTCCACAATCGCTTCATCCTCTACATAAAACAATGAAAAGGCGGTGAGAAATGCAACAAGGGTGGGCCTAACGCAGCCGCATGCCACTGTCAGTGACTCCTTTTTTTGTGGCAATGCGGATCATTGAAACTTCACATAGAAATTAAGCACCTGCACTCTGACATCTCTGTCTAAACCACACACCATCAACAGCGAGAGCACAGGAAGGTACTTGGAGTCCTGCCTCAAACCCAAGTCACAGTTAAGGTACGTACCGTCATCTGTATGTTCAAACCTCCCAAGGACGAAGTTGATGCCGATCCAGGCATACACTCCTACAGGTGTAAGAAAACAGATTGGCACGGTTCAGGAATCATCTTAACAACAAAGAAGAATTTTTTGCATGAGTTAAGATATATCACTGCTCATGTTTTATTATGCAAATTACTTCAAAACTAAACATTCCTGACAAGTTGTCCCAGCCCTTCTCTCCCAAGTCGAGGCCATGATAAAAATCCTAATTCAGTGTAAAGACAGTGCACTGTGCATGTTTTCAGAAAAAGCAGGGGAGCTTTTGAAGTAATTTTAAGCCTCAAACAATCAAAAGCATTGCTCCTTTGGAAACAATTTTCTTCTTTGGAAACAAGTTTTTCGAGTAATTTTAAGCCTCAAACAATCAAAAGCACTGCTCCTTTGGAAACAAGTTTCTTCCATCAGGAATGTTGATGTTCCCTCCCCAAAGCCAGAGAAAATGAACTAAAATTCCTGCTAAACACAGACAAGTTGTTTTCAGTGCTCGTTAGGAAACATTCAGACAAGTCAGAAGATCACAGCAGATGATCTTCTCCACGCTCCATATGGTGCTATGGAGGAATAAGGTCTCTCAACCAAATCCGAATTTTAAAAAGCAACAGAAATAATTATCCAAGTTGTACTATGAGAGTACTAAACATTTCAAAGATAACTTTGCCAATGTTAACCTACCTTCCTGTTTCCCTGAAATAACCTCTGCATGCGAGTCCGAAAACAGAAAATCGAAGTGCACAGGAATATCAGTGAGCAGATCTTCGAGTATTGCCTTCTGCTGGCTGCAAAATTACAGTTCCAACGGTTAAAAATAGTCAGACCCACCAGGATCACTACTCTAAAGGCTAAAACCAAGACAGCCAATAACCTTTCCGGCAGAATCCGCATTCCTGCAGTACACAGAATGTAAAGAGGAGTCTCTTTGTGTTTTGCACGTGGCACATGTTCAGCAGCAAAGCTCAGAAGCGGAGAAATATAATCGCTGACCTTCTCAGGAGAGCTGGCAAACTCTGAAATGCCTGGTGAGACAGAGATAGGAGAGGGCGCAACATGGGCTTTGGGCATTTCCTGGAAACTCTTGCAACCAAGACACAGCAAAGAAACCAACAACCCAAAGACAAACCCAGGAACTCAACCGCAGAAATGAGAAAGTAAGAATGAAGCTAACACTTAATCATCCCCTAAACCATAAACACAAATCAGATATTTAGATATTTATAGAAATAGCGTTACAAAAAGCCAATTATTTATGCACTAAACAAACAGAACCAAGTTAACAGACAACTGAACTGGTAACTGTCTTAGTCCACAGAGAAACCTCTTCCTCCTTCCTGCCAGTGTCATGTTTCCAGCTTTAAAGCCGAACAAAGCTCTCTGAAAACCAAACCCAAAGAGGAGGTTTGGAAAAACCAAGACAGGGTAGGCAGCTACCTAGAAAATTGCATCAAAAATTCATTTCTTTCCAGTACCTGGTTTAATTTTCATAACCACTGGTTTTCTGTTTTTGTCCCTCATCTGTTTAATGTCCAGCAGATCGTGCGGATTGCCGTTGTGCCTCGGCCAGCAGTATACAAAGATCCGTGAGCCGCTGCTGCCACAGTCCACCACGATGCCATAGTTCAGATTGGGGTTGTTTGTGTCTGTAGCTTCAGTGTCAGTCACTCGGGCAAGATATCTAGAAGAAAACCAGGCTTTACTATGTGTTGATAAAGTTCCATATGCAAGATTTTGTCAACACCAGATTCAACCCAGGACACCAGTTCCTAAAGTGGAATTACACAGCTGTCACTGTTGTACTGGTGCTGAAGGAAAAACTGAAGTGCCAGCCAAAAGAACTGAATTCCCAGAATAAATTCAGGTATTTTACAGACACTTCCCAGCAGTGTTTTCTCTTTCACACCAAAGCTACAATTCATTCCTCTCCACAAGAATCTTTTCAGGTCTCACCTGTGGAACCTTTTGTCCCTGTACGCCCGCCCGTACTTGTTGCGGATGACTACCAGGGAGTAGTAAAGCAGAGAGACGGCAGCAGCCAGTATTCCTATCAAGACAATCTGTCGCAGAGTGGTGTTGAAGATACGTGGACATCCCACCGGAGAGATGCTGAAGTGCCAAGAAGCCGGAAGCAAACATGAGATGCTGATCCTAAAATTCAAAGAGGATAGTCTGCTTTAAAACTGGACTTTATCACCAAGAAGAAATACAACACATCCTGAAAGCAACCAGGGGCAAACAGATTTTTCATAAAACTTTTCACTTTGCTCTGGTTTGAGTGTAGCCAAGATACTACTCCCACCTTTGAATTCATCACTAGCCACGGATTCAAGATGAGGTTCCCTGCCCTTCCCTCAAAAGACATCACAATTTAATTTGACAGTTCCTTTGGAATTCTTACCTCCCCATCTTGGGATATGGCCAGCAGAGAGAAAGACCAGCTGGTGTTCAGCCATCAGCCGGTCACCTCAGACTGATGAGACACATTGGCCATTCTCAAAGCCATTGCTCTTTTCTTCCTGAATTAAAGAGAAAACACAGATGATCTTCTAGGCAGCATCATAAAGAGTACTGCCAGCACGTCAAGGGAGGGGGTCCTTCCCCTCAACTCAGCACTGGCGAGGCCACATTTGGACTGCTGGGTCCAGTATGGGGCTCCTCAGGACAAGAAAAATCAGAGCAAGTTCAGCATTTCTCACATGAGAGACTGAGACAGCTGGGCCTTGTTTTACAGGGAGAGGAGATGGCTCTCCTGAATGCACAGAAATATCCAACTGGAGAACATATAGAAGGAGGAAGCAAACTCTTTTCTCAGTGGTGCCCATTAATAGGGCAAGAAGCAATTGACACAAACTGAAATATAAGAAATTCCATCTGAATGTAAGAAAAATCCTGTGAGGGTGGTGGGACACAGGAACAGGTTGCTCAGAGAGGCTGTCTCTGTCCTCAGAGACCTCCAAAGCCTGACACAGTCCTGGGCAACCTGCTCCAGTTGACCCTGCTGTTCCCTGCTCTGCTCAAGGAGACAAAAGTCAGGGACAGAGAGCAGCATAACCTGCTACACAGGATCTTTATAAGCAGAGCATCTTCAGCTCCGCCACCATCTCCAAAGCCAGTACGCAAAACAACATGACCCCAGACATAACATCAGCAACACTAAAAAAAAAAAAAAAGCAAACCACCACACAAATGCCGACGCTCCAGCACAGGCCAGGACTGTCACCCGTTCTCCACCCTCCCAGCTGGTCTCGCAGCCCTTCCACACACGTCCCATCCTTACAAAAGCACCTGCCCGAGGTGCCACGAAGTCCCTGCGCGGGTGCCAAACCGCAGCCGTCCACAAACCCGTACCCGGCAGGGAGGGCAACGGGCAGCGGAAGAGGTGCCGGCGGGCTGCGGGGGACCCCCGCCCCTTCCTCACGGCCCCAAAAGCGGGCAGGCCGCACGGCCCGGCCAAGTCTCACCCCCCTCCCCACAAACACGGCGGCACCCCCTCCGGCTTGGACCCCTCCCGGGAGCCCAGAAGCTCTCCCGGAGGCAGGGGCTACCCCGAAAGGACCCTCCCTGCTGCCGCCCGTCCCCCCTCACCAGCCGAGGAGCCCGGGCAGCCAACGCCGCACTCACCTCCCGGCTCGCCGCGTAGCAACCGGCCTCCGCGCCACTTCCGGGTCCCGCCACCGGACGTGACGCACGCACGCACGCACACGTGGCGCCTGTATACGCGGAGACGGCCTGGAAAGGGATTCCCCGGGGGCGTGGCCACGTTGGGGGAGGCGTGGCCACGGGGGAGAGGAGGCGTGGTTAGATGTGAAAGGCGTGGCCAGGCGGGAAGGAGGCGTGGTCACGGCGGGGGGCGTGGCTAGGGAGGTGGCGGTGGGGCTGTGTTACGGTATGGGGGAGTTCGGGGGCAGGAGCTGCGGGACCGTGCTGCGCTGCTGGGTCAGGGAAACCTCACCGACAGAAAAATAAACACACGGCGAGTGTGTAAACCTGGAAACAGCCATTTCCGACAGAAACAAGACACAGCTAAACCGAAAAATCTAAACGGATAAATATTGGGATTTTGTATTATCAACACAGACCGGTACTGTAGCACCTGTAATAAACATGGAAATATTTATCATATAAATAAGAAAGAAATGAATCTGTTTGTTTTCTTAAAAAAAGCGAAGGAAACGCCTCTCCGTGCCTGGAAGGGGCTGCAGACCTGCCGGCGCAGCAAGGACCCTCCTGCGCGCTGCCGCGGAGCGGCAGCACAGCTTGTGCCCACGCCGCTCCTTCCCGGGCTGGGAAGAAAAAGTTTATCCCGGCCGCTCTCACGGACCGATGTCGGGGGTAACCTGGGCAGGGGGCTCAGCTCCCCCCGGGGAAGCGGTTCCCGCGGTCCCCGGCTGCCGCGGTGAAGCGCAGCGTGGCGCAAACCCCGGCGGGGGCTGCACGGTGCGTTCGGCGCCGCTGGGTTCAGCGCCGCCGTTCAGGGACACACCGGGGCGGTCCGACAGGTCAAAGGCTGCTCCGCTGAGGTGGCTGCTCGCTGGCAGGAGGGAAGGAGCTGGAGCTGCCCGGCGGCTCTGGCTTCTCCGCTCCTTCTTGCACCTTCTGCCATCCCAAGGTGTTGCGCTGGGGACTTGGTCTTCATCGCCGTGCGCCCAGCAGGGCAGTGGGACACGACGGAACACCCGGCCCGATGGCCGCTGTCATTTCCTGAAGGCACCCTCTGTACCCGCTCTTTGTCCGTCTGTCCATCCATCACACGCCCCTGTAGTCGCTCAGGTGCAAATTTTGGGTGTCCCAGCTTGAAACAACCCATAAAGGCTTTGCCTTAGGACAGCGCGAAGGAGCGTTGGAGCCTCCGCCACGCGTTTCACGGGAGCGTCCTGAGCGGCTCCCGGCTTTGGGACGCCACGGTCACAGCAGGAACAGAGGAACCAAACCCAGCCCGGGCTGAAGCAGCAGAGCTGGGACTGTGCGCCTGGTCCCCGCAGGGAAAGCAGAGGAGCCGAGGAGTCGCACTGCTCTGAGCAGGACCCTCTGCAGACCCCTCCGGCCAGGTTCATACGAGTCCATTTTCTGCTGCCTTTCCTCTTTCTCTTCTCACATGAGAAACTTTGATCTTTGCCTCTCAAGACGCTGTCGGCACTTCTCAAAAACACTTGGGCTTTTGCTTCCCACTCAGTGCAGAGCCACCAGCGCACCCAGTTGTCCCCGGGGAGAGACGCGCCGAGCCCAAGCACTGGGTTTTGCTGCTGGGGTTTATGTGCTGGGTTTTGCACAACAGCTTTTACACACCAGGGTTTACACACCAGGTTTTATTTTGTGTTCTCACAGAAGCGATGCAGAAACACATTGACTAATGTCCTGCAGAGCGAGGGCAGGTCACCCAGACAGGGCAGCAGAGAGGGCTTTGCTGGGGACCAGGGAAACGCTGCTCAAGGTGGCCAAGACATTGGGTTTCTTTAGGATTTAAGCATTGCTACTCTTGTCCGTGGTTACAAATCCCTCGTTAGTTTGGACCAAAGCAGAGCAGACAGTCTTGCTGGGTGGGCGAGCCATCCCCAGTGCAGCTGGATGCGGCCCTGGGCAAGAAAGCATGTGCTTTGGGTTGGCAACTTATGCCAAGTTCATGACAGGACCTCTGGGGAGAAGGAGCTCTTGGACCTGCTCTTGCTTTGCAGGAGAAATGCAGAGCCCTGGGGCAGGCACTGGAGTCAGCATGAGAGCTTGGAGGAGGGAGCAAATTCTTCCAGGAGGTTCAGCCCAGTGAAGGTGCTGAGCTTGTTGTCCCTTGCAGTGAGGAGCACGTGTCCCTCCGGGGCTTCCCTGTCCTTGCTCAGCACAGCGGACATTCAACCACGGGGCTGGTGGGACCCATCGTGGCATTGCACGGGCTCCCACCAGCCATGCGGCTAAAAACCCAGCAGCCATCAGCAGCCCCCCGGGCTGCTTCCAAGCTTAATTCCACCCAAAAGGAGCTGCCACAACTCGTGACTCTGGGGGGAATGGCTACAGGGCAGCCGGTGCCCGATGCTGCCGTCATCTGCAGAGACGAAGGCACAAGCAGGAGCATGTCAGTGGTGGAGAAAAAAAAAAAGAAAAGGAAAAAAAAGCCAGCGGTGCCATCAACCCATGCAAATAAAAAGGCTGTGCTGGGGCGGCGTGCTCGGGGCTGAGCGTGACCGCTGCGTCACCAGCAAGCTTTGGCCAGGGTTGGCCTGGGCCGGACCGGGGCTTAGAAATACCGAAAAAATATCCAGAAATGGCGAGCTGCCGCTAACCCGTCATTGCCCGAGTCTGCACAAGATGGAGGCCCGGGAGGAATGTGCGAGTTGGTTTTGTGCATGCTAATTATTTCCAGATGCATGCGCTTTGCAGCGACGGGGAAAATATTAGTTGTTCATGAATATATTTCATGCCACCATTAGCAGCGGGAGTAAAACCTTCCCCACTGGCTCGTGCTGGTGAAGCCAGCCCGGACTCGGGCTCGGATGCTCTGATGAGGAGAGCTCCCAGCGTTTTGCACGGGAGGAAGGTTTCCTCCAGGCACCAAATCCTGCTCTGTTCCTCCCGTGCAATTCAGAGGAAATCTGGGAGAAAGCCACGCTGCTAAAATCACCTCGCTCGCTCCCAACTGGTGCCTGGGGAAAGCAGCTTCATGGAGACCCAGAGCAGCACCACGGAGCTCGCCGTAAGCGGGGCATTTGGGCATCGCCCGCTTCCAGAGGAGAAACCGCCTCTGGGACACCTGCGGGTGGATCACGACAGCCCCAGCACGGTGTGTGCAGGGCGCCCAGCCCTTATCTGGGGCGAGCACGCCGCCCGCCCCGCCGCACCCTCCCGAGTATCAGCCTGTGGCGTGCGCCGGGGTGAGCAGATACGGGAGCAGCTGGGGCGCGCGGTGGCTGTCGCCGCTGATCGAGGGGCAGCACCCTGGTTTTTTGGCTGGTGGGACCGTGGAGGGAGATGCACAGGAGGAGGCAGGGCTGAGCTGTCTCCCAGCTGGACTTTTCTGCTTTGTGTTTATTTGTTAAAAAGCTCCCCTGCCCGTTTCGAAGGCGCAGAGGTGTCCCTGCAGCCCGACCTCCCCAGATGTGCCAGCTGTGCTCGCTCTGCAGAGCTCAATCAGCTGAAAAAAGCTGGGTTCTATTTGCTTGCACTGCAGCAGCAGGCTGGGACTGCCCGGCAGCTACCGCCCCATTTGCAGAGCCCTCACCTCATCCCTTTTTTCTCACCTCCTTTCATCCCACTAAACCTTGCCCAGAAGAAGTGGTGGAGCCCATCAGAATTAAACAAGTTGACCAAGGCGGTGTGAGGAGTTGATGGCAGAGCATGATCGTTCCCCAGCTTTAAACCCACCCCCAGAATGACAAGCCAGGGCTTTTCTCCCTCCTTTCTGGATCTTATTTTGCTGACTGCTAGAAACAAAGCCAATAAGAAATAAAGGAGAGCCGTACCCAAACCCAGCAAACCCCAGGGGATCCCTTCCGCCTCCTCTGCCCAGTGCCACCAGTCAATCCTGAAAGCACCACCAGCATGTGCTGCGCCTTTCCCATTGTTTCCCCAGGGCTTCAAACCAGACAGGCAAGTCGACGAAAAAACTTTGGTCCAGGAAGTAATACAAAAGGCAGGTTTAGTTATACACATTGGGTATTGCCTCTCCCTCTCCCATTAATCCGTCGAGTGAGGTGATGGTGAATTAGGTCAGATTATGAGAGCGCCAAATTAAAACCCACAGGCCAAATTCCTCGCATCCACCTCCCTTACCTCTGAGGTTGCATAACTGGTACTGGGCGCCGGGTTTGTCTGCGTTGCTTTGGTGGAGCTGCAGTGCTGAGTTTCCAGATTTTGGCTGTTTTGGCGTAGGAATAACCCCACAGCATCATTCGGGCTCGATTCTCTCCAATTTCCCTAGCGTGGTCCCCACTGGCACCGCCCCGTGTTTGGTCTGTTACGTACAAACCCGTTACACACACGCTGGCCGTGAAATACCCTGGTAATCCGGAGTGCTGTGCTGGACAGCCGAGGCAGAAAGATGCTCGGAGTCTGTACCGGAGCAGGGATTAACGATCTTCATTTCCCAGTACTAACCACTGCCGGCACCTCGGTGTGCTCAGCAAGGGCGGAAAACCAGGGGATGCCTTACGGTGACGTTCAGCGAAGTGGGCCAGTCCACCCCGACGAGAAAACAAGACTGTTTGCTGGTTTTTATGGTGCTTGCTAACAGACATAAAAAATAGCTGGAATGCATCGGGTTTCCTAGAGGCTGGCACCTCCCTGCGGCCGCCTTGTCCCAGGAGCATCACAACACGCACCCGGCCGGGCAGGAAAACCCAGGCTGGTGGCAGAGGGACCCTTTTCCAGGGCATCTCCTGAGGCTCACGCTTCCTTTGATTGGGGAGTTCTCACTGGGGAGTGAGACCCAGACTCGCTGGTTTTATTTTGAGGCTCCTGGGGCTGGCTGGGGCCAAGCACCAGTCCAGGGACGGGGCTGCACCCACGCCACGGGGATGGCGAGTCGGCGTGCTGGGTTGTGCCGCTCTCCAAGCACTGCGTGAAAACCCTCCTTCCTCCAGCATAAGCATCTGGCAACACAAGCCAGCGGAAAACAAAGGCTGTGGGGACATAAAGTTCGGGCTGGTTGTACTGCAATTAAGATTGCAAACATATGCCCTTAACGACACACATTTGCTCTGTTCCTTCTAAAGCGAACGCTTTCCGCCATGCCAGAAACGGTGCCTTTTCCTTTTCACCACGAAAAATACAATTACCTGCTGCCGAACTCCTAAATTAAAAGACAAATCCTGTCATTTGCTGCTACGTGGCATCACGCTGCTGGAGGTGAAGTAGCATTCCCCCTCCTCACCCTCGATTCGGCACCCACGGTTCCGCACCGCTGCTGCTGGCAGCAGGTTGTGGGAAGGATAAAACCTCCAGCAAGGTGTTGCTCAGCTGTTAGAGACCTTGTAGATGGGGAAAGTGAAAAAAACCCACCATATATCACTGGATCTTGTAGATAAAGCCCCATTTCTGGGGTTCCCAGAAGGCGTCCGCCTCCCAGCAGGACACTCCTGCCTTATCGGGGTGGGTGCAGCCGTGGTGTCCAGCACCTCCTGCCCCTCCTGCCCGGCGAGGGGCCGCGATAAGCACAACCGGGTCCTCCTAATCAGCTGCGAGTGCCAGGCGGGCGGCCGGGGCAGCAGGCACCTTCTTCGGGCAGGGACTTATGGAAGCCAGGAGCGCTTCACCTCATTTTGCTGGTTTTTCCTCATTTCTCATTCAGTTTCTGGCGGTGTGTGGTATTTCTGCTGTTGAAAAGCTTTTCCGAGGTGCAGAGGCAGAGGCTTTGCACCAGCGAGGACTCAGATCCGTGGGTCTGAAGCACCGTTTCATTTAGCTGCCCGCAGTGCTGTGGTGGGTTTCGCATCGACTCGTCGGTGTGTCAGCGCGGGTGCAGCCTGCAGCCAGCTTCAAGGGCACAAGGAGCTCTGCCCTTGGCTGCTTCCCTGCTGTGATGGAGTGTGGGGCTCACGGAGCACCCGAGGGACCTGCAAACCCCAGGGGAGCTCCGGCAGCGGGCCAGGATGCACCGAGCTGTGGGTGTGCTCTGGGAGAGGCAGCGAGGGGATGATTGCACAAGACTGACTTGTTTCAAAGGAAGGTTTTATAAATCATATTGAGTTCATTTGGTTGATGACCTGTGTGGGATGACTCTTGTTTGCCAGGCAGGGATGGCAGGAAACCATCCAGGAGACACAGGCTCTTCCTTTTCCTGCCAGTGGGACACATGACATGACACAACCACAAGCCAGACTCCCTGTCCCCTTTTCCTTCCACAAATGATGAATAGTTTTGTCCCTTCACATCTCTGCTTTGGCACCTCTGGTCACAGCAGCACCCCGGGGTGGCTCAGGGCACGGAGGATTCCTCGTGCCAGTGCTCCTCAGGGTTAAAATATAACCTGTTCCTACCTGGAAACAGCACCGACTGATTCATCTGGTGCATCAGGGAGCAAGACTGTAGGGGAAAGGGCTCGTTAAAGTAAGTGACACTGTAATTTCCCCACCCTCCTCGGCCTCGCCAGAAGCTTTGGAAGGAGATTAGCTGCTGCTGGCTGTTGTTTATGGAGCAGCAAACCTAGATAAACCATGTGGAGCAACACTGGCGAGTGTTCCTCCTCTTGGAGCGTTCCTTCTTTGACTAAGGCTGCTCTACAACAAGGAAGTTCTCGTGCCTCCAGCTTACGTCACGCGGGTGACGGTCGGGGAGCGCTGTCTGCTGGCATCACGTGTACGCTCCCGGCTCTCCAGCCACGAAGCTGCAAAACCCAAACCATCTGGCAGCAACATATATTTTAGTGGCTTGTGGAGGAAACAAAGCTGTGATCATCCCGCAGCTTCTCCCGGGCGCGCGATGGGGAAGAAGGGAAGGTTCAGCAGCTGCCGGATTAAATCTTGTTGCTGAAGGACTTGTGTAGCCTCTGCTTTCTTCAGGGTTGGGGTGCCTGGTCTCATGGGACAGTGACGGCTTGGACATGCCAGGACAGTGGCCAAGCCTCACCTCTGGCTCTCCCACCCCCCGTACACGTGCTGCTCGGGGTGCAGGACCCAGAATCACACCGAAGGTGTGAGCCACGCGCGGGGTGTCCTTATTGCAGTTGTTTCTTCCAGCAGCGCCGTGTTCCCAGGGAGAACGGGGGCGTCCCAGCACAACCGCGGGGCAGGAGGCAGGAGTCCAGCACGTGTTGCTCCACCGCAGCCCCGCTCCGGGTACCCAGACAGGAGGCGAGGAGCTGGGTGAGGAGCCCAGGCTTTTCTCACCCGGTGTGTGCCTTCATTTCATGGGTAACGGGAGAACCAAGCACTTGGGTTTTGCGCTTTTTTGGGCCCTCGGAGGATGGTTTTCTCATTTGCTTCCCTGGAAGCAGCAGGAGCAGCAAGAAATCGCTTCATGCAAAGGGTTAACCTTGATTTCCGAGCACGCTACACAATGCCACCTTCCCAGCAAGGTCGAATTCCAAATAATCCTGCGAGGAGGAATGAAATAAAGTCGGTGCTCTTCCCGGAGCCCCGGGCCGCCAACACTTTGCCTCCAACTTTTTGAGAGCGTCGAATTTAACTGGTTTGGGCTGATTTGGTGGTGGAACAAAGAGATCGTGTAAGGCACAGGGTAAGAGGAGCCTTTGGGGGTGTAGGGACACGGGGTGCGCTCGTTCCTCGGGCAGACTGGCCGGGATTAACGGCTCGGTGGAGGAGCGGGAGCTGCGGCGAGGGATTCCGCAGATCCCATCCGCCCAAGAAGCCTTTGCGGGGAAGGGCAGAAAGCTCGTCCATGAGCTTGGCTTCCTCCCGCGGAGGGTCAAGCCCATGCAGGGCGGCTCATCCTGGCCCCAGGGCTGGGCAGGGGGTGACAGGGGAGGGCCCTGGGCTCGGCACCAGCCGAGGCACCCAGACAACCCCGAGACACGTCCAGAAATTACTGATCGCAGGCAAAGCTCCTCCAGCAGCACCCCACCTGGGCTGGCCCGGCAGCCTCGCTTGGGCTTTGGGGGCAACCGGGGCTGCTTGGGGGGCAACTTGGGCGGCAACTTGGGCTCTTCGGGGCGTTGGGGAATAAAGGGCTGCTTTCCCCCCAGCGAAGCGGGAGTTCTCCGGGAAAGCCACCGCCTTTGCTCACATAACGCCCAGAAGTTCCGCCTTCCTCGCCTAGCCCGCCTGCCCGGCCTCGCCCCGCGGCTCCCCGGGGGCGCAGGGCTGGGTGCAGCCGGGGGTGCCCCCGGAACCCCCCCACCAGGGCCAGGCACCAGCAGCGGTGTGCACCCCCGGGCCCGCTGCTGCAGGAGGCCACGGCCCCGCCGGCAGCCCGAGCCCGCTCCCGCTCCCGCTCCCGCGCCCGCCTGCGCACGGGGGACGAGCCCGGGGGCGTCCGCGTGTGCAAGGGGCGCGCTCACGAGCTGGGAGTTCTTGCACGACGGGCACGGGCGTGCACGGGGAGCGGTTGGGGGGGGCTGGAGGCGGGTGTGTGAACCGGCGCGGCCCGCGCGCATGCACGCGGCCCGCACGCTCTACAAGGCGCAGGGCCGGGCCCTCGCAACCAGCGCCGCGCGCCGCTGGCGCCGCCCCGCGCGCCTGCCCGGCCGGCCCCGCCCCGCCGGAAGAGCCAATCACGCCGCTCCTCTTCCTCCGCCTCTCCTATCCCCTTCGCCCGCGTCCTTGCTAATCCCGCCCCCCTCCACCTTCCCGGTCTCCGCCGTTCCGTAGCGTCGCGCCGCGGAGCTCCCCGCCGCGGCCCAACGGGGCGGTGGGCGGCGGCCGCTGCGTCTCGCTATTGGCCGGGGCGGGGCGGGGCGCGGGCGCGGCTTTAAAGCGCGGGCGCGGCGGCGCGCGAGCCCTGCGCGGACCCCTCCGCTCAGTGCTGGCACCGCCCCCCTCACCTCCTCCGCCCCGCAGCCGTTACCGGGGCGGATGGAGCTGAGCTGCGGAGTGGGGAGCGGCGCGGCGGCGCCCCCGGGGCCCGGCCCCCCTCCCGCCGCCGCCCCCGCGCCGCCTATGGAAGGCGAGGAGTACGAGAGCCTGCCCAGCGGCGCCTCGCTCGGCACCCACATGATGGCCGGGGCGGTGGCGGGCATCATGGAGCACACGGTCATGTACCCGGTGGACTCGGTCAAGGTGCGTGGCCGGAGCGTAAGGGGTGGCTACCGGAACCTCCGGGGTCTGCACCGACGGCTGCCGGTCCCGGGGGGATTGTGCAGCGGGGGTGCCGGCGCGGGATACCGGGGGAGTGCGGCCGGTCCCGGCTGTGCACCGGGGGGTGCGTGCCCGGGGTGCCGGGGTTGGCGCTGGCCCAGGCGGGAGAACGCGCCGGGGGTGCAGGGACGGGCTGAGGGGAGTGTGTGCGGGGTGTCGGGGTGCCCAGGGCTGCGTCGGGGGGGAGACAGCAGAGCTGTGCTGGGGGTGGGTGAGGAGCAGGGTGCTGGGGTGTGGAAGGTCCCCGAAGTGTCAGCCCTGAGGTCTCCGGAGCTGCGCACCCACCTCAGACTCGTCCCTGCAGCCCCTTGGGTGCTGTCCGGGGCAGCCCCGGTGTCCTCGGCCCCGGCGAGCTTTGCGCAACCCACGGTGCAAAGGTGTGTGTCGGGCATTGCCGCCGCAGCAAGCAAAGTCCTCGTCCCACTCCCCGGGGCGGGAGATGCCACCGGTGCCCTCTGGCACGGGGCTGGTGCAGGAGTCCCCCGGGTGGCTTTTCCCTCAGCCCAGGAGGGAAAAGCTGGTGGGACGAGGTGGTCCGTCCATCTCCTGACCTTACGTGTCCCCCCAGCCCCACGGCATTGGTGGCTTTATCATGGTTTGGGGCTTAGGAAGGGGCTTGTGTGGCTGCAGACATGTCTGCGAGGTTGGGGTTTTAATTGTCAAGGCTAACAAGTGTGCTCTTGCTGCTGTCCAGTACACGAGGGAGGACTTCACGGCGTCATCAGGGTGGTAGGAAGCGTCACAAAGTGTATTTCCTCCCTCTGCCCTGCCAGCGTGCTGCTCCGGCAGCTTAGAAAAGAGAAAATGAGGTTGTGGAAAGCCAAAAGCCCTCGTTACTGTATTGCTGGTGCCGGCACATCCTCCTCCGTGGTCCGGTCGGAAAGGCTGCAAGCAGATGCTCTAATTTCTTCTCTTTTCAATGCAGGCACCCTGAAAGAGTAGAAGGAGGAGAGGAGAGGAAATGCCTCCGCTTTGAGGCGCTGGAGGTCTTGCCAGGGTGCTGCGATAAGCGTTCAAAGGAAATAGTCTCTGCTTTTTTCGGAGTTTTCCCTCTGAGTCTGTGCTTGCTGGACCTGGCTCGTAGGTCCCCACTGCGGCTCAACCCGAGGCGCAGGGTCTGTGCCCACCCCGAGCGCCTCTGCCCCGGCTCCTCTCACAAAGTAGCCGGGTGTTTTCTGCCAAGTCATGGTCAGAGCAGCCTGTCGTCACTCCGGACTTCATGGTGTTGTTTAAGAGGGCATTTCCTCTGCAGGGAAAAGGGAGAGGGAGAAAACGAAAGTTGTCCCTGGTTTCCCGGAGCGGGAGGTGCTTTGTCGGAAGGTAGAAGGGCTGATTTCACCGGGCAGGGAATTCCCTGGGGGCTTCAGGGCCCGTGCTAGGAGGGTGCCGGCGCAACGCCTTACGCTGGGAATAGCCCTGCTCAGCAAACTGCCTTGGAGGGCTTGGAAGCAGATAACATACTCCAGCTGGCAGCAGGAAAACTCCGTTGGAGCGTGGCCAAGGTCCCGCCGTCTGTTGGGGGCAAAGCGAAATCCCGAGCTGCTGGCTTTGGATGCTGCCCCTGCGACAGGCACTCACTGTGGGGCTCTGCCTGGCCTGTCCCTCTGCTATGGGGAAGGGTGAGATCTGACCCCGAAAGGGCTTTTTTTTTTTAATGAGTATAATCAAATGCTGATTAAGTTCATAAGAGCAGCCGTCTTTCATCTTACCATGGGAAACGTGCTGCTCTGCTGCTACAGAAAAGCAGCAAAGCTCCTTCCTTCTATGTGACTTTCTGGGTAATAATCACTGGGATGGGTCCTGGCTGAGCAGAGCCCAGGAGGAGGATGAGGAGGGTTATGGGTGCTACAGGAAGAGGCATTTCGGGAACCTGGCTGGATCAGACTGTAGAAGAAATGTCTTGGTTCCAGCAAGTCATTTTTTCTGAAAGGGAAACAGAAAATGTTTTAGTTTGGGGAATAGTTTTGCTTCAGGCACTTGCGCAATTCCTGAGCTTGACAAGGTCGGGGTTGGGCGGGCTGTGACGGTGTTGTCCTGCTGAGGTGAGTGAAGGCAAGCAGGTAAGACAGTGCCCTGTGGACCTCGGTGTCGTTCACAGGTACACCAGTGTGACAGCGTAGAAAACACCCACAGGTGCTGTTGGCGCTCACGTGCTGGGATGCGATGGAGGATGGAAACCTGTGATGCCTGGGTGCGAGAACCCCGCTGTAACTGAAAGCATCGCTGGTTGAGTGTGGATTTTGCAGCAGTGAGAGCTGGAGCGTGGCACAGGTTGTGCAATAGCATGCCGGGTCTGACCTGGTCGCTGAAGAAGCGTTGCTGATTTCCTGGTAAAAGCATATCGTGTTCTCCGTGTCTTTTGTGAGCTGCAGGGAGACCAGGGTGGTTGTCTGTCACATGAACGTGCAGGCTGAACTTCGGGAAGGCATGTTGTGTTCGGAAAGAAAACAAAGGCAAATGAGATCTGAGTTTGTTTGTACAGTGGCATGTCAAATCAGTGACCCTTTGCGAGAATATGCAGAGTGAGAGACCTGACTCGTGTTAGTAAAACAGTTCTAGATAGGAAACAAGCCTGGACTGTTCCTGTGCTTCTGGCAGCAGGAGGGCTGGGTGCTCTCCCCCAGACAGCATCCCTGAAGCTGGCGCTGGTCCACAACAGCAGGTAACCTGGCGAACCTGAAGCTGTGACTTTTGGTGTTGCTTTTTATGCCCAAGCTGAAACCAGGACTGCTGGGACACTTGCGGTTTTCGGTGCACTCTTGCCTTATGCAATGAGGATTAGTCTAAGTAGGTGGAGAAGTATTTCTTGGCTGGTTAACAAGAGGGGGGTGAGGCTGCTGGAGCAGCTTGCTGGCTTCAGATAGGTGGCTGGAGATGGGGGGGTGAGGACTGCGTAGCTCATAGCAAGTCATCGTTCACACCATGATAAACTTCTGGGTGAAACAGAGCCGAACCTGTTTCCAGCTCTGCGCCTCGTGCACTGCAGCAGCCACACAGGAGGAGATCCTGGCTTTGGTTACTCCTCGGGCTGTTAGTCCTGTTTGTGGCCACAGCTCTAATGAAAGGTGCGAGAATGTGGACCTGGCTGTGCTGGTGGTGATGCAAACTGTGGTGTGCCTGGGTTAGGTGGGTACAACACACACTTGGTGCGTGCTCTGGGGTACAGTGTGAGCTTTTGAACCCCTCTAGAGTGGCTCAGGTGGTCAACGGATAAACAAAAATTGATATTTGCCCATGTTCATGTGAAAACAGCTGGATCCTCAGTAGGGGTGGAGACCTCAGGGTTAGCTCCCAACAACACAGCACCACGCCCTTTGGTCCTGCACAGGCCAGACTGATGGTTTATTGCTCTACCGGAGCGCTTACCCCTGATTACCCTTCTGATGAGATGACGCTGCTGCGTGCTTAAATTGCACCGGCTGCTTCAAAGGCATCCAGCCATAGGCCAGGGCGAGATGAAGATCTCCTGGGGTCAGTTCTGGAGTCTGAAGCAATGCCTTCAAGTTAAAACTAGCAGAGCAAACGAGAAAAAAAACCCAAACCCCAGCTGGATGCGACCAGCTCAGCAGCGGTGGGTCGTGCTGAGTCACGCTGGCAGCACAGCGGCTGCCGGGAGTTTCTCCGGGGCATCATGAAATCCAGCCCCTCCTGACAAGCCTCCATGGGATGGGAAGGTGCAGAGACCCATGGAAGGGTTGCAAGACCCTTATGCCCTCCCAGCGAGGGCTGAGAGCTGGATTTAAAAGCTGTTCTTAAATTCCAGGAGAATTCAGTGCTGTTGCTGGAAGATTTTCTGAGTTTTTGGATTTATTTCCAGAGCTGTTTGTAGGTTACAATGCATTTAGTGCTCTGAAACAGGAAGCTTTGCTGGAGGCTGCCAGGTTCTCCCTTGTAGGGTGATGCCTTGTCACGAACACCGGCTGATACTCAAGTCTGAAATTCAGGTGACTAAACCATTTTGCAGTTGTAATTCCTGTGCCCTTTCTTTAGAATATTTCCTCCACATGCAGCAAGTTTTTGGCTTAGCTTCACGTATTGCTTCGCTGCTTTCACAGCTTGCTTTTGTGACACCCGGTTCAGCTGGGTTCCTGCATCAGCTCTGATCTCTTCCTTGGTCTCAAAGCGTGTGTGAAAGTGCTCTTAGTTTGGGCAATCAAAGGTCTAAACCTGAAACGCTTTTACTGGCTCAGTCTTGCCCGAAAGCTTTGCTGTAGTATTGCCTCCTGGCTCACTAAGTGAATTGATAAGCTTGAAGGGATGTGTCCCGGGGAGGAAGCCTGGAGGTGGCACGGGCAGCCCTTGCTTTTTCAAGGGCTGTTGAATCTCTGCCGAGGACGGAGCTGCGCGTGTTGCTTTGCCCGCGAAGGCTGCGCTGGTGTCTGCGTGCTGCCAAATCGTTCGGGGCAACCTTTTTTCTGAAGATGGGGTGTCCCAGCTGAGGGGCTGGAAAGCATCCTCCCGCCAAATCTCAATGGTCTCTTAACTGCAGTTCTCAAGCTTCTCCTTAAGAGCATTCATTTGATGGAGGCTCTTGCAGGTTGCTACGGACTCATCTCCTGTGGGTATGCCCTTTCCCAGCAGCCTTCAGGTTTTGAGGTGTGAAGCTGCACCAAAGCCTGTATCCCTTCGGACTGGTTTTGGTGTGATGGGATGTATCAGCTACGTTGCAGACCAGCAGGACTTGTGGGCTGCTCAGCAGAAGTAGCAGAGCCCTTTGCGTCTTGATGCTCGAGATTTGCTTGGTCTCTCTGGGGTGGTTTTAGAGGTTTAAGCCCTGCCAGTGTGTCTCCCGTTGCTGGCGAAAGGTGGCTGGGGTGTGTGCCCTGCCCATCACAGATTGGCATCGTCGTTGCCAGGGCTTTGAGAGTGGCTGCTGTGTGATGCAGAAGCCTGAAAGAAACCAGAAGTAATTTTTCCCGCAGTGATAATTAAGTGATGGCAGCGAGTTTCATAGGATGCTTTGGATGCCAGAAGCTTATCTGTCTTCAGAAACCTGTGGAAGAAAAAAAGCCTGTTGAGGACTATTGAACAAAGATGCAGACGAAACCCCCTGGCTCGGGCAGTTGGTGGCTGCAGGGCACCAGGAGCTGGGAGGGCTGCATCTTCCCCGGGTCACTGCGCAGGAGAACAGGGAGCCCTTTCCCTGTCTCCTTCTCCAGGGGGTTACTGCAGGCGCTCCGCTTTATCAGCTTGCCCTTCGAGGAAACCTGTTTCCCCATCGAGCGGACTGACTGCACACCAAGTGTCACAAGCAGCTGAGCAACTCCAGGAGAGACAAGCTGGGGCAGAGAGCTGGGAGTGTTGTGAGCAAGAGGCGATTAAAGACCTAACTGTATTTCTTCGCCGAGTCTTTTGAACAACTGCACTCGCTTAATTCCCTGCACTTTCTGTGCACGAACAAGAGCAGAGGTTACACTTCCCTCTGCCGAGCGCTTGGCTGAGCAGCCTCGTAACGTCTTGGTGTTGCAAGGGGGTTAATCTCGCTGGTCTGGCGGATAAGTAGTGCTGTGGCCCTGGCGTGGGTGCAGCCGGGGTCTCAGTGATTGACCCCTCTAACAGTCTTGGAAGTCTTGTAGCTCTCCTGACTTGGCTTGTTGCGTTAAAGAAGGTAACCGAGGCCTCTCCTCCGTGTGCTTTGTTGCAGACAAGGATGCAGAGCTTGCAGCCGGACCCCAAAGCCCAGTACAGGAGCGTGTACGAAGCTCTCAAGAAGATTGTCCTTACGGAGGGTTTCTGGAGGCCTTTACGTGGGATTAATGTCACCATGCTGGGGGCAGGCCCTGCCCACGCAATGTACTTCGCCTGCTATGAAAAAATGAAAAAGTCTCTAAGTGATATTATCCAGCATGGAGGAAACAGCCACTTGGCCAATGGTATTTCTGGGTTTTGCACAAAAAAACCTGCTTGCAGTTAACAGCCTGTCTCTTGCTTGCTTCACACGCTTAGCCTGGCAGCCTTCACTGTGCTCTGCTCCTGGAAGATCTGCTGTAGGCAGCATGCCTTCAAACTGCCACCATAAATACCTCTACGGGAGGATGTGAGATGCAAACGTAAGCCCAGACTTGCAGGTCTCGGCACCTGCCCTCTAGCCGAGTGCTTCATGCTCCTTCGAAACCTGTGCCCTGTCTTGGGACTGCTTGGCCGGTCCGTCTCTCCTCCAGAGTGTAGAGATGGCTGGGCTGGCACTCAGCAGCAGAGCAGAAGCTCTTCCTGGCCTGAGAGCCCTGATGGCACAGTTGTGCACCCTCCAAAGCCTTGATCTAACCTAGATTTCTGCTCTGCTCTTTAGTCTTAAATTACTCTGACCCAAGTAATCAGTACATTGGGCAAGAGGTGTTCAGGTGCCGTCACGGGCTGTTTCTGGCTTTGTGTTGAAGGCGTCGTTTAAACCCCTTGAGGTAGGAAGTACATGTTGTTCCAGATGTCTCCCTCGGTGCTCCAGCATGGCGCATCCTCTGAGTACTAAAGATCTTGCTTCTGCCAGGGAGGCTGTTGCTCTTAGCTCCAGCAATGCCGCTGTAAGAGCAGAAACCCTCTACCCGAGCTGCCCGGGGTGTTACAAAAGGCTTTGTGCAGAAGACCCTTCTGCCCGGTCATGATGCCTTGGTAGGAATCTGCCCTGGCAGTTACTTGACTTGACTCAACCAACCCAGTCCAGGGTACATAACATCTTTCTGGCTTGCTGCTTTTTGCTGGTAATGTGCTTCTTGTGCTTGCCTTTCAAGTAGCTACAGGCTTTCGGTACCAGCAGGAAAACTGAAGCGCCGCGTTAATGAGAAATGACCGAAAGTCGTTTGGGCAAGAGGGAATTTGAGATGGAAACCTACATCAAAGCAGAAGGTGTGGCTCGGGAGGCCCGTGCTAGAGCCAACTGCAGAATCATTCATGGCTGGCTGGGTGTTTACAGAATCTGTGCAATTAATGTTTAAAACTGGGCTGAGTAAATGGATGAAAATGCCTAATTATGGATGCGCTGAGCCAGTTTTAAACGCTGCTCATTTCTCCGTCCAGCGCAGGCTGAGTGAGGCCGCTGGTGTCTTGCGCAGACAAAGCCTTGCGCGTTGTTAGGGGCAGCAGCAGAGGTGATGGCTGTGATCCCGGGAGCGGGTCCTGGTTTCTCTCAAGCAGCTCTGGATGGGGTTTTCTGCACTGGGAACGAGTCGTGGTGCTGGGTGCTCCCTTGGGCTTGCTGTGGGGCTGGGCGGCAGCTCCCCGGGCCGCCGTACCTGGGTGCTGGGTGCTCCTGCACCATTGGCTCTGTCTCTGCGGATGGCGGTGCCTGAGCTGGCCCTGGCTGTTGAATCTTTGTTTTTTGAAGGAGGATGCTCTTGTGTCTTGCAGGTATAGCCGGGAGCATGGCCACGCTGCTCCATGACGCAGTGATGAATCCTGCTGAAGGTAATGCCCTGTGCTGCTGGGGAAGTGCTGCACCCCGTTAGCCCGGGAAGGCACCGAGGACACCCTGCGCCGTCTCTGCTTTGCTTTAGAGACTGCCCAGCTTTCAATGAGCCAGCGTAAAGGGATAAATTCTGCCTGGCTGTTTTCCCTCGCTTGCCAAGGGCTTGCACAGCATCTGCGAGGCGTATTGTGACTTTCCAGGAAAACTGGTGTCACCTTTCCCAGCACGAGGCTGTTACTACTCCGCTAGCGCATCTTTACTGAAGCGGTTGTGTGTTTTCTGAAACTTTGGACTACCCAAACAAAACTAGGCTTAGTCATGTTGTTAAACAAGTTCGGCAGCCGGTGGGACTGTTGCGTAGCCTTCCCGGGTAGGGAGAGTCTGGCGTGAAGAGGATTAGCAGTAGAGTGCAGCTGAAATGAAGACAATTAGCTGGCCTGCCAGCTACTCACTGTTAATGTACTGTGCTGCTGGTTGGCCCAAAGTCAGGTTTTTCTGAAGGCAAAAATGTCCCTAGTGTCTCGAATCCTTTTAATCGTATCCTGATTAAATGAATTAAATTAATTGGCCTTTTGCTTAAGTCAATGGGAATTGTTCCATTTCAGGCCTTGGCACCGTGGGTGGGGTCTGTGATGCTCATTGCTACAGCAATGCCTGCTTTATGTGGGAGCAGTTTGGGACTTGGAAGAGGAGGTTGGCTCTGGGTGCTCTGGTGACCAGGAGGGATGTGCCTTAGCTAATTAGTCTTTATCTCCCTGCGTCTGTCCTGCCTGGTGCTGCCTGTCCTGCTTTCCCCTGTTGTGGCCGTTGCCTGGACCAGTGGTGAAGCAGCGGATGCAGATGTTCAACTCCCCCTACAAGTCCGTCCTCACATGCATAAGGACAGTGCAGAAGACGGAGGGGTTCGGTGCCTTTTACCGTAGCTACACCACCCAGCTCACCATGAACGTCCCCTTCCAGGCCATTCACTTCATCACCTATGAATTCATGCAGGAGCAGATCAACCCACGCCGGGAGTATAACCCTCGGTCCCATATCATCTCCGGTGCCGTCGCGGGGGCCGTGGCCGCTGCTGCCACCACTCCTCTGGATGTCTGCAAGACCCTGCTCAACACCCAAGAGAACATGGCCTTGAGCTCTATGAACATCACGGGGCATCTCTCGGGCATGGTGAACGCCTTCAAGACTGTCTATCAGCTGGGGGGTGTTCCGGGGTATTTCAAAGGGGTGCAGGCACGCGTCATTTACCAGATGCCTTCAACAGCCATCGCCTGGTCGGTGTATGAATTCTTCAAGTACTTTCTCACAAAGCACAAGCTGGAAAAAAGAACCTCCTTGTGAAGAACTTCCCGCGAGCCTCCGCGTCCCCTCCGTGTGTGTCTGCGTGTGCGTGCAAGCCAGCCAGCTCCGGGGCTCTGCTAAGGAACGTGCCAGCTTTCTGGTGGATTCACAGCTGACGTCCACTTCTCCCTCCCCAGGGAAGGAGGGATTACAGTGGTCCTCAGTCACGTGTTCCCCTCCTTGCTTAAGCAATTAAATAGTTTATAAACACTTAGAATAATATATATATTTAATAACTTTATTTTGGAGAAGTGAAATTGCAAACTGATATTTTTCTCTGAATAAGTTTGAAGATGTAGTTTACTCCTCACCAGAAGGCTTAGGTTATACAGCCTAGGCTGGGTTTTTTTACAGCGAAGAAGCAAAATATCCTGTCACAGAACTTACTTTTTATATAAATATAAAATAGATGGATAATGTTTATCCTTTATTTTTCTATGTAGGCGTTTGGGTTATTACAGCTAGATGCTGAGCTGTTTAAAAAGGGCTAAATTCTTCCATCCTGTGTAAGGAAGACACAAAAGCATTTATTTTTATAGCCAGATTGGCTTTAATTGTACAACATTTGGCCCCTAAATGGTGGCCTGGATTCTGCTGTGCGCGTCACGGTACTTGGTGGCCCCTTGAGACTTGCTGGGCTGGGAGCAGAAGGAATGGGGACACCACCTTGGGAAGGTGTAGGACACCAAGGAGGGGCACCCCAAAATACCTGGTCACCTTGTAGGGCAGAGGGGCAAACTATTGATTCCATTTCTTACAAAGAGACTCTTAAAAAATGTAGATTTCAGACTAGTATATTTTTTTTTGCAAACACTTTTTTTAAAGGTACATTTTTATGGTGTGTGGTAGCTGAACAGCCTTCATCCTCCCTTAATTTATTCATACTTCTTTTTCACTAGGGCCCTGACCCCGCTTACAGGAGCGGCCGTGCACCCCTCGATAGCTGGCGGGGTCGATGTGGGGTGCACAGAGCCGCTCTGCTCCCCGGCGGGGACCAGAGCTTCTGTTTACAGTTTGGCTGTGGGGTCGCAGGGGTGGCATCCTGGCAGCACCAAACCAGCAGGCAGCAAAAACTGCTGCAGAGCCAAAGCCACCTCCCAGCCTGTGTCTGACAATAAGCTGCTGCTCTTCTCTGTTGGGGAGAAAAAAAAAAAAAAAAACCCACACCTAGAGAGGTTCCTTGTGCTGTGGGTTTGGTTTTGCTGCCGTGGGATGCTGAGCTGTGCGGGGGCCAGCGAAGCTGTGCCCGCTCGGGAGCGGGGACAGCCTCGCTGCTTCTCCTGGGAGTGGCTCTTCCAAACCAGAATACATCCATCAACCAGTTCCTTGAGTGATCAGGAGCTAATGAGGGATTTTAGGGGCCAGGGTGTGTAAGTACAAGTTACAGGACACCAACTGGCAAATCTCCATCCTCCCTGGAGCTGGCCCTGCCAGCAGCAGCTGATGTCTCAAGCAGCTGATCTTTTGAGCTGGCACCATCTCCTTACCAGAGATGTGGCTGCAGCTTGCTGTCGGCACTGGGGCGGTCTGCACGGGGCAGCTTTTGGGCTGGCACGTGTCACCGGAGGTGGCCCGTCAGCCAGGCCCGTTGCATAGAATGACACTAAGCAGGGCTAATCCTTTTTCCTCCGTTATTTGGAGAAGGTAAATCAAAGACCACCTCTCTGGGTGGTGGCGCATGTGCCTTGTGTAAATTACCCTCGTACCGCTGATAATGGTGAAATGAGCTTCTGGATGCCTTTTTGTCACTTAAACTGGATGAATCACTGTGTCAAATGCACCCTGTGTCTTAAAGTGTAAAAATTGTAAGCTTGAGGCCACTGGTCTCAGTGGTGCAGGTGGAGATCCTCAAGGCTGATGGTCTCTGAGCTGTCTGTTAACCTTGGATATCTTTATCTATTGACTTGAGAAACTGGAGAGTCGCGAACAGGAACCAAAACTGCACAAAACTTTTCCATCAGAGATGGTCATAAACACTTAGATGAAAATCTTGAGTCACTTTAATACTGAAGAGGCAAACTGTAGCATAACGGAGAAGACAACAGCTTTCAGAGCAACTTCAGTAGCTAGGAGTCGTATTTGGCAAGCAGTCCCCAGTGCATCATCCTCTTCCTCTGGCTGCTTGGCTTTAGTATTTCTGATTCCACCTTGGCTCCTCTGGGAGAACTTAATCTCCTGTTTGGAGTAACCTAAGAGTAGCTGGGATGCAAAAGCTGGACTTGCCCAGGGACACGCTGTAGAGCCGTGGGGAGGGTGGTCGTGGTGTTGGCCAGCTGAGCATTGTTTTTGGAGGGGGAGGTAACGTCCCACTTCAGTCACTGGCTGCAAAAATGTGTCCCCGGAGTTTTGAGCACATAGATAATGACCAATCAGGTTTCCTTGGGATCTTGCTCTGCCTTGAGCTGAGAGTGGGTGAGGAACGCTTGTATGTTTATAGAGCTCTTTACGGATTACCCCAGGTACCCGATAAAACCAGACGTCCCAGTCTGATAATTGCAGAGGTCTCTTACACGTTGAGGATGTTCCTGCTGTGCGCCGTGCTGGATCCCCCGGTGAAAGCCCCCTTCGCCAAAGCTCCTCCTCGTCTCTTCTAACTTTGCATTTGAGAGTTTTGTTTTAACCTGGGATGTGAAACATGTACTGCTGCTTTGTCTGCAACGAACGCACATGGTGTTTAAGGGGGAGGATGAGTAACTTTGTCCGCAGTTGGTAATTTTTATCGGGTTTTTGCCTGCCTTGAAATTCAGTGTGTTTCCTTAAATGCATATTTAACAATGCAGGAGTTCATTTGTGAAATGCTGCTACAGTTGTATCACTGGAGCTCGAGGAAATAAAATATCCTGAATTTTGTCCGTGTAGGCTCCTGCTTGTGGCTTTCCTTAGCTCTGTAGCTGAGCTGCTGCTTGTCCGTGACTCTGTGGTGGCAGCGGGGCAGGCTCATCTCTGGAGGAATGGTGCCTTCTAGTGTTGCCTGAACACTTGGCAGGCTCTGCACCTCGCCAGCTGAGTCAGATCGAGCCCTTCGTCATCACGCTGGAGAAAGAAAATACTCCTGGGAGGGGTTTTGCAGCCTGTACCGTGGGTTTGCGCTCCCCTAGGAGCCGCTGAAGAGTTTGGAACCGTGGTCCTCTTGGCAGTGGATTGGCTTCCGAGACGTGCAGGGCAAACCCACTGCCTGTGGCTTGTTCAGCGGCAAAGCAAGCGCCCAAACTGGAGTTCCCCCCCCCGGCAGAAGGTGCCCGGGGTGAAGGCCCTGGGGGAGCTGCTTGTTTGCTGAGGTTTCAGTACTGCTGCCTAATTTGAAGGGGAAAACCCAGAAGATCCTAAACTGCTTTAGAACTTCAGTTTGGTGTCCCGCTGCGTGGCTGACACCGGAGCTCTGCTCTGCTCTGGTCACGAGAAGTCGACTGCTACTCGGCGTCTCGGCGGCTGCCGCGGCAGTGCAAGCAGAGCGGTATCGCTGCGGGGTGGGGTGACGTGGGGAGCCCAGCAGACTGTTCTGTACCTCACACTTTACCACCACTTGGGGCACAAGCAGAAGGACTCCCTCACCTCACCTTGTTGGGGTATTTTTGGCCCAAGTTTGGTCTTTTTGGTCTATCTGAAGCCTATTGTACACCTTATTTCCAAATTTGACTATTGCCAACGTTGTCAGGAGGCTGTGGGGTTCTCGCAGGTCCTTTTCACCTCTAGCAAACCTGGCAGAGCTGCATGGTCCTTGTTCCAAATCCAGCCTGAAAACCAGGTTTTCTTAAAATAACCTTAAAATAAGCTTTCCGAGCTCTGCACATCTCTGCTCTGGCTCTGGGGGATTATTTTGGGAGCAGCCTCGTGTCGTTTTGACAAAGGGATGGAGCGTAGCTTGTTTCCTATCGGTTTGGTTTAGAAAAGGACACGTCTGGGCTAGGTGCTGATCTCTAGGGTACGCACCTTCCAGCGGTGCAGGGCGCGTTGATGTCAGCGCGTTCTCGGGCTGGCAAAGGGGAGGAAGAGGGATCATTACGGGGTTTGGCAGCAGCCACCTCCCTGGGGAGCCAGGGCTGTCCTCGGTCCACCCCCCAGGGAAAAGGACTTCCCTTTTCTCACGTATTCTGCCCTTGCTCCTTTCCTTGTTGGTTTTTTTTTATTTTTTTACTGTCAGTGAAAGATTAAGAAGGTGCAACGGAGCGTCGACGTGCTGGGGTGAAGCAGGCTGCCCGGCCTGGCTGATGAGCTGAGGAGACGAGATCAAAGACAAAGGGCTGAGGACGCCCAGCAATGGGTTTTTGACGGGTTTCTGTTTCTGTTTGCGTTGTAGAGGCAGTATTTAACCCCCTTCCCCCGTGCGGTAAACACCTGTGTGAAGGGCGAGGTACGGAACATGCTTTGTGCATCGCTCTTAGACACTAAATACTGGTTTTAATGAGGGCTGGTTTTAATAGATGCCTGGCTCATCTATGGCCTTTAAGTGGGAACGGGGAGTTCCTGCAGCAGGACAGGTCCACGGGTACGGAGAGCCGCGACGGGAAGCAGTGGAGCAAGCAGAGCCCAAGGGCATCGCCCCAGCTCCTCCATCACCTCCAACCTTTTGGGATGGCTCCCAGCAGGAGGAGTGAGCGGCTGGAGGTGCCACCCAGGGGCATATGGCACTTGCCAAAGAACTGTGACACTGATGTCCCCATCTCCCTCCGGGCTGGGTGGCATTTTGCCCTGGGAAAGCATCCAATTCTCTGATTGACACTAACGGTTTCCTTGGAACCGGGAGAGATTATTGTGCAAGTGTATTTTTCAAGACGGCTTATTTAGCCGTTAGCCCGTAGCCACTCCTTTCACTTGCAGGATTTTCTGCAACAAAGATCTATAGGATGGCGGTGTTCGCTTTGCTGTGCTCAGGACAAGCAGAAGAGGGGAAAAAAATTAAATAGCAGCTAAATCTTGAGGCTCGTGCTGGTGAAAGGAGAAATAGCAACGGCCTGAGCATCGCTGCTGAATACGGTGGGATGCCGGGGGATGAATGCCCCCCGCGACACGTGGACGGTGGTGATGGCGATGGCCACATCCCAGGGACAGTGCCCGGGGATGCATCTGGGGGGACCTTCTGGCAGAGCCGTTGGGGACAGCAGAGGGTGCGAAGGCTACGTGTCCCGTGGGACGCAGGTGCTCTCCCCTGCGCCGCCAAAGCCCTGGCGCTCGGATTTTTATACAAGTCATTTGATTAATCCAGGATCTAGGTGGTGTTTGTTCACCGCATATGATTATTATCTTTGTTTCTCTTCAAATATTGTTTCTGCTTTAAAGGGTAATGAACATAAAGGCAAATATTGCACCTTTTCCCTCTTGAAATTTCATTAAGCTGCGTGTTTACCTTGGATGGCAAGATGCAGCCCGTGGAGTGAAAGGTTTTCCGGCCACACCTTAACCCGCTCTCTTATTCTGCCACGATTGCCTACGAAGAGAATAAAAACATTTGTATTTATCCACAAGATTTAATTCCTTTTAAAAAACAAGGGATCCTTCTGCAGAAGAGGTAAGTGTTTTCCGCCGGGCTCCGCAGGTGTCGGGCTGTGGTGGAGCACTGCAGCACGGCCTCGGAGGCGAGGAGAGTAATTCCAGCCCCAGATATTGCCCGGTTTTGGAATTAAGCAGGTCCCCTGCCCGAATAAACAGTATACATCCCCAGCACAGCATCCTCCCCTTCGCTTCACTCCCCGCCCCTTCTCCCGTTCGGCCAGCGCAGAGGCCCCAGTGTTAGTCTTTCTGGTGGGGGGAGGAAAGCCAGGCTTTCCCCCTCTTTTCCTTTTCCCCAGCTACGATTTGCTCAGCAAAATTCTGTTTGTCATTGCCTGGAGGAAACGGGACCCTCCAAACGCTGCTCAGAGGTGCAGGTCTGCAACAGGCAGCACAGCCCAGGCACAACTCCTGATCAGCTGAATCCTCCAGGTACATCAATCACCTTCATTTATAATTTCCTATTGTTTTATTTGCTTTAAAGCTTTGCCCCCTGCGATGTTTTCAGCAAGTGGTCCGAGGAGCGTGCGGCGGTGGGTGCCCCTGGGGCTGCTGTGCGGAGGAGATGAACGGGCTCCTGCTGAAAGGGAGAGCGGTAGATAAATACTGCGGGATTTCCTCCCTCCGCCAGCGCAAACAGAGGCTGGGAGGGCTGATGTGCCCATGACACCCAGCGAAAAGCCGCTCAGCACCGAGGGGTGACGTACCGGCCAGAGGACGTTGGCGCTGGGAATGGGGAGACGGGGCGAAGGCTGCCGAGAGCGAAGAGTGGCCCTGTCTCTTGGTCACAAAATGTGGGTGAAAATGGAGCAGGTCTTGGTGTCACAAATGAAATCAGTTCCTTGGTCCCTCTTCTGAAGCCGGAATGCTCCCCACCCTGGATCAGACGATGCCCGGGTACTTTGCTCGCTGTCTGGTGCCCGGGCGTCGGGCTGCCTTTGTTGAGTGGGACCTCGTGAAGCCTCCTGAAAGGCTCCCCAGGTCCTGCTCCAGCAAGGATCCATTCTGGATTCAGCACATCGTCATGCCTGGGTCATCACACACATCCTGGTTCTGGGGAGCGGGGAACCGACCCCCCGTGGTGGTGCTGTATGGATGCTTGGGGCTTCTGCCGCAGAAGCGGCGCAGGATTGGTGCCAGCTTGTAGGTTTGTCTCCATTCCTCCTTTATTAAAGGGCAAAAGGACAAAACCAGTGTGGAAGGACCTGTCTGAGGGACACAGTGGATGCAGGTGTCTACTCGCTGGGGAACAGCACAGATATTCAGACTAAAACGCTGGGGTTTGGGAAAAACTTGGGTTCATCACGGAAAGTTGCCTGGGAGCTGAGCAATCTGCATCCCCCGCCTCGTACGTGACGGTACCCAGCAGCAAACAAATCCAATAGACGCTGGCAGAGCTCCCGGCCGCCGCAGCGCTCACAGTCTAGCAAAAGGATTACTATTATCTAGCTGGTACAAGAGGAGCCCACGTTCTGCGTGCTTCAGACCTGTCTGGGGCGGGAAAACATCTGCACGCTTTCAAGGGGAACATCTGGCATTTGCTGCAGCCCCAGCCCTGCACCCAGGCTGGGGAGGGAGCTTCACCCTGGCCCCGACCGAGCGGCGCAGCCGTTGGGGCGGTGTTTGTAAAGCATTTGGACATCTTTCTGCAGAGGAAGTTGTGCTGGGTGTACCCCCGAGTTACTCTCTCCTGCGTAAATCCTGCAAATCTCCACCCCAGAAGCCCGGGCGCTGCCGTCCCCCATGAGAAAGTGGCTCCAAGCGAATAACTGCTTCACCAGAGCTTGGCTGGAGCATTTTCCCAGTTAACCCAGCCATTTATTCTCAGGGGAGTGGCGAGGAGCCCTGGTGCCCCCACCCAAGCTCTGTTTGCAGAGAGACTTGTCCTAATCCCTTTGCTTTCCGGCACGGCGCGAGCAGGACCCCGTTGTGCTGCCGGGGCTGGGCGATTCACCGGCCGCTGGAAAAGTACCGCGGGAGGCTGTGCCGAACGGAAATGCCGATACCCCTGGTTTCAACTCCTCTCGGTCACACAGGCTCTTCAGGAGGGGGTCCCTTTCACCTCCTTTGCACTGTCACTGCTGGGAGCCCACCAGCCTCGCCAGGCTTGGGCAAACTGTTAGGCACAGAGGGTGGAAAATCAAACTCTGCTGGAAACTCAAAAGCTGGGAATACCTCTGAGAGGCTCAGGCTGGGCAGCTGGGGCTCAACAGGGATGGGCACGACCGAGGGGACGCTGGCCTTGCTCTGAGGTTATACCACCTCGAGTCTGAAAAACCCTGTTCATCTAGAAACCTGTTTGTCCCAAAAGGCTCTGGATGAGGAGAAGAGCTGGGGAGACCTTGCATGGCTGATACCTCTTGGCACCCCCAATGCTGGTGCTGGAAAATGCCCGAAGAACTGGGCAAACCCAACAGCTACAGCTCTGTGAGCATCCTCCCCCACTGCCTCTGCGGAGATCCCCCCCTGTGCTGGCACCCACCGGTGGGAATGTCCCGCGGCGGCCGCAGCCTCCCTCACAGCCTCGCGCTCCCTGCCAGCGCCCCGAGCCGGGGAGAGGGCAGCTCCCCCGTGCAGCTCGGCTGGAGGCAGAGCCCAGATGCCGCAGCTCCCTTCTGCGCCTCTCATCCCCCCCTTGCCCCCAGGAAGGGCATTGCCTGCAGGTCCATGGTGAAGCTGAGGCGAGGTGCCCACGGGTGACACAGATGGTGCCCCTCTTACCCACCCCCCTCCCTTTCTTATTTGGGGCTGGGGGATAAAGTGAGGAGCCCGAGTCCTGCTTGGACACCCACTACCTGACTCCAAAAGCCTTTTTCTTTGCCCCATTTCCTTTTTCTTCCAAGGCCGGAGCCTTTCAACACAAAATCCACCCAGACATGCTTCGCTCCTAACTCCTTTTCCTGTAAAAATACTCGTCTTATCTCTTGCCTTTCCCCTCTGCGAGTGGGCTGCCATAAATCACCGCAGGCACACGGCGCTGGAAGCACTTCCAGGGCTATTGGCTGCCCATTTCTCTCCGCCTTCGGCTGTTCTTAACCAATGGTGCCCAGACCATAACAGAAGAAAGAGGAGGAATGCGCCCTGGATTTTTGTGAGAGGCCGCGGAGGAGTTTCCCATGGGAATGCCAAGCTGCAAAGCCGCATTTTGCTACATCTCCAAATGATCTTTTTTTTTCCCTTTCTTTCTTTTTCCCCCTTTTCCTTGTCTTTCCCCAGTGAAAATCTGCCTCCAGGACTGCACCTCTCAGCCTCTCCCCTGCTTCCCTGACCCCTCTTTGGCATCCCTGCTGCCGGGATGGCTCAAGGCTGGAGGAAGCACCAGCACCTCGAAGAGGGCTGTGGGACTGCAGGTCGGCTCTGGCTGGGTTAGAGCTGAGCTGTTGCTGTGATGGCAAGAGCATCCTCAAGAAGAAGAGTAAATATTGAAAATCCTCAAGGGCCTTTAAGAGCTCTAAGTGCTTGTGCTTTGTGGCTGAGCTCGCCTCTCTCCTTGGGAAGCACCTGCGCATCCCAAAAGGTGCATCCGAGTGCTTGTGGCTGAAAGGTTTTTGTGCATTTCTCTCCAAAGCACCTTTGGAACAAGCAGGTACCAAACCTGGGGGGAAACACGGGGCTGCTGCAGCCCGGCGCTTGGGTGTCCTTGCACTGTCCACCCCCTGGTCAGCTCCCTCCCAACTCTCTGCATTGCAAATGCTCTGTGGGTCAAGCTGCAGATTTTTCTTGGCTCCGGTCCTGCGAGCCCTTGCCAAGTATGTGGTTTATTGCATGCAAATGTTAGTCAACAGTCACTTTATCCAAAGAAAGCCTTTTTTCTTTCTTTTTATTTTTTTTTAGCTTGAAATGAATGATTTGGCACAACAAGTGTAAATGTTATGTCAGCATTAGACACTATTTAATCTTGATGGATACGTTAGCGGTGGAGCGTGACGCTAATTGACAGCCATTAAACGATGCTTTCTGTTCCTAGCTGCCTACAAACAGGAGTTCTGCTTCGTTAGGGCTGATTAAAGCTCCACAGTTGGGGGGGGGGGGGGATTTTTCTTTTCTCTATTAATCAAGGGGTTATTTATCACCGGGAAGGGCTGCCCTGTCGTTCCCCTTGGGGAGATTAATGCTTTAACACTCTCGGGTGATTTGGTTATCCAAATGGTACAGCCCTTTCTTTGTCCTGCTTTGTGCTTGGGGAAAAAAAAAAAAAGAAGTAAAACCCCACTGGAATTCTGTCTTCTGTCCATAAGAAACCACTTGGGGCTTGGGGAGAAAAGGGTTGGGAGGGAGAGGAGGGAGGGAGCGCTTGCGGCAGCAGTGAGCCAGCCAAGAGGTCTCTCCACGGCAGAGCCTGCGAAGGAGCCGGAGCTGCTGCCTGCACCCCGCTGTCCCCCCAGGACCTGCTCTGGCAGCTGCCCACCCTGTAGCCCCCTGCGCTCTACCCCGCCTGGGCAGCAGCAGCTCTCCGGTGTGCGTTACGAGCAAGGCAGATCCCGTCAGCAGGACCACGCAGGGAGAGGAGAGCCGCCTTCCAGCCCTGGCTGCGGGCACCGCTGCTTGTCACTGCCCGTGACAAACAGTCACCCACACACCGGAGCCGTTGTTCCCTTCCACGCCACCTCGGGGTGAAGGCAGTGGAACCCGGCGAGCTGTGTCTGCCCGAGGATCTGGCTGGTGAGGAGCCACACCAGCCTCCTAAGGCAGTAGGAGCATCCCGAGATCTCGTTTAGCCATCTTGGTGCATGCTTTGGCTTTTGGTTTTTTGTTTTAAAGCCACTGAAATACAAAATCAAGCTGGGAGCAATGGTGTTTCAGCTTGCTTTCCATCCGGGAAAAGTTGCTGCTGCCAACAGCAGAGGCGAGGGAGTGTGCACCCGGGCGGGCTGGGACCCAAGGTCGGTCCCTCTCCACCTCTGCGCGAGGGGGAAGCGTTCGCCCCGGCAGCTCCCAGGATGAAGTTGGCTTCCTACGGTCCCAGCGCTGCCCCTGGTTGCGCTGATGCTATGAAAAAACTGGGACCAGTGCTTGCAAAACTCTGGAGGCCGCTGGGGTTGGTCTTAAATTGTGGGATTACAGGTAGTTTGGGGCCGATAAAGTGCTTCACCATATAAACTCTTTGGGGAAACATCCGCCCGTTTGCTGCTCGTCAGGCAGTACGTGGGGTTAGGGGATGCTCGGTGGTGCTCGCTGGTGTGGATGAGGGATGGAGCAGCTCCCGGTGCTGAGCACCGGACCAGCGGTGGATGGCGATTTACCACCGGCAGCGCTTTGTGACCTGGTGCTGGTGGCAGTTCGTGGCACCAAGCTCACTCGAGGGCAGCGTCTGCAGCCGGTGCTCCCGCGAGGAGCTGGTGCTGCTGGGACAGCCGTGGTCGTTTCGGGACAGAAACAGGGATTTAATCAAACCCAAAGCCACAGAGGACAGCTGCGTTTGGTGAAGACTCTACGCTCTTTATTCCGAAGGACAATGCACCTCAGATAAAACAGTATCAAAAAATATGTACAAAATTAGTGACTGTTTGCACTGGACTCGCTTTGTAGCAGCACAGTTAACGATGAGCAGTTGGCGTGGGAGCAACGAGAGGATATTTTGCAGCTTATCAACCATCAGCAGGGGGAAAAAAGCAGCTATGACATGAGCATTTTCCCAAAAAAGCATCCAAGAAGTTTGGTTTATATCTCTTTTTTTCAGTTTATACCTAATTTTTCTGTTTATATCTAGTTTTTCAGTTTATACCGGATTTTCCCAGCCCTTCCCAGCAAACGTGCCCATCCCTGCTGCTCCTCGGCTGCCTGTCCAGGGGTGGTCGGAGCCGCTAATCCAGTGGATTTAGTGCAAATAGAGTGTCTCTGCATTGGCATAAGCAGCACCCCAAGGGTCTGGCCACGGGTGTGGGTGAGCCCCCGGGGTTTCAGCAGGACCTCCTCCCACCGGAGCTGCCGTCTCGGGAGGGCTGTGTGTTGGCTTCGAGGCCAGCAGGGCTTTTTTTTTTATTTGTTGTTGTTCCAAGCAGCAGATAAGCAGCAGGGCTGGGTTTGAAACACATCGCACCAGCACAGGGACATGCCCTTCCCAGCCCCAGGGACGGGCTGCAGCGGGAGCTGGAAGAAAAATGTTATCTCGAGATATTAAAGCTTGCTTTCAGACAATTAGAAAGCAACTGGTTGTCCTCCCACTGGAGCAAGCAGCTCTGATAGCAAAAGCGAGTGAGTCTCCGCCGCAGAGGGTTGCAGCCCGTGCGCTCCTCTCCCTGCCCTCCCGTCCCCTGGGCTTTCGCTCAGCCACGGACCCCCAGCAGCTCCCGCCAGCTGGCAGGACCTGGATCTACTCGAAGGCGAAAGATAGTTCCGAAGAGTTGTGTTTAAAGGGACAGATCTAAGCAGTCTCTTATCGTTATTTAAGGTCTCTATTGCCCTGCTGCGGGAGGGGCGTTGGACCACTGTGGGTTTTAGTTCCCTTACAGAAAGAACAGGCGCCACGGGAACCTTTCTGGAGGTTCACGGGGAAGAAACCTCCGTGTATTTTTTGTTTCAGAAGAGAATTTGCTCCAGCAGAGCTGTGTTGATTTACCCGAGCTGAAAAAAACGCAGTGGAGGTGTTTCCTCTCTTGGAAACCTCATTTATTTCTGCCCTTTCTCCCACAGACCTAGTGGCATCTGAAGTTTTAAGTATTATTAGTTACAAAAAAATAAACCTGTGTTACCCTGCTGGTGCGCATAGTTGTCTCACTAAAAAACGGCTTGTCGCGTTACCGTCCTCCCGCTGCCCTGCTGCCTCCGCGCTGGGACGCGGGCTGGTTTCCCCTCAAACGTGGAGGGTGCTGCTTTGCAGGCTGCCGGCACCGCCGAGCCCCTTGAGCTGTTGCTGTTTTAAACAGCCTGGATGGGAACGTTCCACCAGTCACCACCCGGATATGCAAAACTCATCTGTCATTGCACTATTGTCCGTGTTCCCCGGGGCTTGCGGGTTTGGCTTCTCAAGGCACTGGCGGCGGCGGTTGGCATCGTGGCCGTGGAAGGGCAGCGGGACAGGTTGGGGTGGGGGCAGGCTGGCACCGCTCCAGCCAGCAAACCTGGTCCCTGGCTGCGGCTCCGTGGCCGTCAGGTGCTTCAGGCTGTTGTTTGGAGGAGAAAAGGGTTTACTCCTCCCCAAAAGCCACATGCGCTGCCCCGGGTGGAGGCTGTGGTGCCGCCTGGCAGCATGCAGAAAGTTTTGGGGGGGCTCTCAGCCTCCTCTGGGACCATCAGCAATCAGCGAGGGCAGAAAGGCAAATTTTTTGGCTTTTTTTTAAGCTAATTTTTAGATCACACAACATCTGGTGGCCCAAGCGGCCGAGCCGGGGCCGTATCAGTGCCAGCCCAGCAGCAGCACTTGGCTTTTCGCCCGTCTGAGCTCAACACCGTGCAAAGGCTCCGGGGCAGAGAGGGGCGATCGCTGCTCCGGGGCTGGACCAGCCCCTTCTGCCCCCCAAGAGCCTGCAGTATTACAGAGCTGCAGGTGAGCCCCAGAGCGGTGCTGTCAAACATCCTGAATTACACGAGTCTAAAACTGGGGGGTTTCTTGCCTTTTTTTTTGGTGTTTTTTTTTTACTCTTAGCTCTGAGAGAGGCTTGTGCAGCAGCTAGCTGCTAATCACGACTACAGATGGGGTCTCCCTCTCCTAATTAGCACTAGAAAGAGCGACGCAGCATTAAAGATCCCCTCTATTTTAAGAGGAAAAGATACTTTTTGCTCAAAAAAAAATCGGTTGCCACCACGAGGCACTCCAGCCGTCCAGGTAGCAGAGGCAGGGCAGGTACTGCCAGCCGCCCTGCAGGACCAGCAGCGATGCTCGAGGCAGCTCGGACGCTTTCGGCCCCGCCAGCCGCGTGTGCAGTCTGCTGAGGTCGGAGGCGACCTGTTTCTTCTTGGTTTTATACCTCCTGTTCTGGAACCAGATCTTCACCTGGGTCTCGGTGAGCTGCAGGTTCTTGGCCAGGTGGGCTCGCTCGGGGGCCGACAGGTATTTTTGGTGGCTGAATTTCCGCTCCAGTTCGATGACCTGGGTGGGGGAGAAGGCTTTCCGCGAGCGCTTCGCCTGCTTGGGGGGATGCCGGGCGATGGGCAGCGGGCGCAGCGGGTGGGCGCAGGCTGACAGGTAGGGCCCTGCCGCGGCATCTGCGGGAGGAAGGAGAATTACCTGTTGGAAATCACCTGAAACACTCGCTTCTTCCCTTCCAGGGAGCAAAATATCCACATTGTATTTATATAATATTCGTATACATACAAATATATTCAATATTAATATTTAGATTTAGCGAACACCATCCTAAAGTCATATAAGGGAGTTTTTTCTTCCTAAATCACGCTTTATTAATTCAGATAAGCACGTGCTCAATAGGAATGTTCATTCAAGGGACTGCAATAACACAGAGCGGGGTGTTTTGCAGTGCTGGTCTGCCTGAAACCCCGAGGGTCTTATCTTAGGGCATTGGCAGCTCCTGAGGTTTTTATTGTAGAATTTGTACTTTGAAACATCATCCCGGCTGTGCCTATGGGAAGATCCTGATTCCCAAAGAAGAAAAGTTTCTGCCCTCCATCTATGGAGGAGAGCTCAGAAACGGGAAAGTGCTGCAGCCAGTTCCTCCTGTAACTGCGAAAACTCCTTCAGTCAGTTTATTCCTGCAGTTCGTTCCTTTTTGTGTATTACCCAGCGTGGCATGGAAACAGGGCAGGAACAACGGGCTTAACCTCCAGCTGGTGCAAACCGTGGCTGTCGCTCCGCCATCCCCGGCGCTGCACTGATTGACACCGGCTGCTTTCTGGGAGATGCGCTCCCAGAACGGTTTTTAATGGTCTTTGTGCTGATGCCTGCTTCCGAACTCGTAGAGGCTTCTTTTAATAGAACGGAAGCATAAAGCCAACATTCCCCTGGCAAGGGCTCTCTTAGCAAGCAAGCGTCGGGCGCTAGAGAGTTCCAAACTGCTTTTCTGGCCGTTGCAGCTCAGCCCAGGAGCGAGTCCCCTCCCGCAGCCCTGGCCGCACCGTCAAACAAATCCGCTCCCGAGCGTGGTATTCGGTGTGTGGTTTCCACAGCGGAACGCTATTCCCTGCGATGAATTTAGTTAGAGAGGGATGCTGCGGCGAGAGGAGCAGGGTCGGTATTAGTAAAGCGGGCGACGTGCGTGGGGCAGGCGGGAGCGCGCGGGGAAGCCGAGCCCTGCCGCAAACCGCACAAATTCCGCACCGGGACCTTCAAAGCATCCCCGGACCGGAGGAACCGAGGAGCTCGGCTGCAGCGGCACGGCCCGGAGGACGGGCACAAACTGCCTCGCTGAGCTGGCAGCCCCAAGGTGGGGACCCTCTGTGTTAAGAGGGAACTTGATTTCCCAAAATACCGCAGAAATGCATCCACTGGGGTTTTTAATGGCGTTTTAGGCAGATTCAGTTGTCTGAAGCACCTACGAGCGGTCTGCACGCAGGTGCTGTTTCTCTTACTTTCCCACCGCTGAAGCACGGATGCTCCCCGGTATTTAAAGCAGGAGTTGTTTGGCTCTGGGGTGCTCGAGGCAGCCGCTCCGGCTCCTGCCCCTCGGCTGACCCGAGCCAAGAGGTTGCTGCTCGGTTCCCTGGCCAGCGGGCTCAGCCAGGAACTCCCAACCCCTTCCTTACCTGTGTCCGCCTGGTGGGGTGTCCCTGGGGCTTGGGCTGCGGATGCTCCTGGGGGACGAGGGCTCCCAGGGGGGTGCCCTGGGGCAGCCCCTGGGGCCGAGCTGCCCTCGCTGCCCTCTGCCACGGCCATCCCTGGCTCCCCGTCCTCCCGGCTGCCAAACCCTCCACTCCTGCCCTGCTCTGGCTGTGCTCCATCCCAGAGGATGTCTTGGATGAGGAAGGATGTTTGGGGCCTGGAGGAGGTGGGCATGGTCTGCTGGGCTGCCGGCGGGGTCCAGCTCGTCCCTGCTGGGGTGCTGCTGGGTGCTCTCTGCCTCCTCACGGGGAGCACCCCGGCACTCATCCTCCTCTTCCTTTCCCTGCCCAGAGGCAAGCTGCCTTCCCACCCTCTCGGCTCCGCATTTGTAGGCAGGCAGCCAAGCCTCCCGGGCCTGATTGGAGATCCCTGGCAGGAGTCTACGCTCTGCGCTTGTGTCTTGGCTCCCGCGGGTTTTCCGGCAGCTTGCTTCTCCTTCTTGCTCAGGACACCCTTGCCCACGGATCCAGGGGGGCACGGGCAAACCTCAGCCTCCTCCTCTGCCTCCCTGTTGCTGGCAAACCAGCCCCGAGCTTTTACGATGAAGACAAGGACTCCTGAGCGAGTCCACCCTTCTGGGGATCAAAATGTTCCCGGGGTGGGGGTTTGGGCGAGAGGAGGGGAAGCAGCATCGCTGTCCCGGAGGGATGCTCTGCAAGGGGACAGCTTCTGCGTCCCCAGCCCAGCTCCAGCGAGCCGGTGCTCTGCTTGCTCCCAGTTACGGAAATTACTTATGTCCTGGAGTAATCCCTAGAGCTTTTTGGGCAAGTGCTCTTTTCAGGGGAGAAAAGTGAAGAAAATTAAAGAATTGGAGGGGTTTTTGTGCTTTGAGGGCTTAGAAAACGCCCCCTGATATTCACTGTATACTTGGAAAACCTCAGTAGCTTCAATAACTCGCCCTTATTATCCTCCCGTAGTTGGAGAAAGGGAGTTTGGAAAGATTTGTGAAGCAACTGGAGCCCAAGAGTATTACTGCAGCCGTGCCCTGGCCGCTGGCCCTCGAACCCCCCGGCTGCTCTTCTGGAGAGCGGATCAGGAGCCGGCGTAAGGCGCTGCTGCAGCCTCGGTGGGTGCTTTGGTTTGGGCTGGAAACCCAGCAGGTTTAAAGCAACAGCCCTGGCACGTGCTGCAGAGAGGCTGCAGAGGGGATCTGGCTGGTTTTTGGGAGATAACCCCCAGTGAGTGAGGATGGATGACGGGGAGGAGAAGGGGCAGCACCCAGTGTGGCTGTCGCCTTTCCCAGTCAATTCCAGGGGCTCGGTGGGGCTGCAAAGCCTTGGAGTGGCGGGACAGCGAGCTATCTCTCCGAGAAGGTTTTCCTGGTTTGATGGGGATGTCAGGGACGTCCCGTTTGGGAAGCGAGCGAACGCCAGAGTGATGGAGCTGAGTGGGATTAGAGATAAAAGCTTAATTGCCTCCTGCAAGTCCCCTTTCGCCAAAGGCTGGGAGGATAAGAAGCTGTCGGGAGAGGAGCGGGGAGGAGGGGGCAGCAGCCCGGGGCGGGGATGGAGGGTGCGAGGGGAGATGCTGCCTGTCCGCTGCGGTGGGAGCGGAGTGCAGGCTGCTGCCTGGCTCCGTCCCTGGGATATCTTGGCGCTTCGGTGGGCAGGTCTCTCAAACCAACGGTGCGCATCAGGCACTGGCCTGGGTGGGTTTTTCCTCCTGCCCAAAAGGAGTAAATCCTGCGCTGGGGGCCACGGGCAGCCCCACGAGCGGGTCGGTCCAACGAGGTCGCCCTGGGTTTATTCTGTAAGTGTGAGCCCGTGGCATGGTGCCCGCTGTCCGGGAGGTGGCTGTGCTGCCCTTTGATCCACCCCGCGACCTGCGGAGGCATTCAGCCCTCCTGCGTTTCCTACGTACAGAGACAAATACATCCATGTACGTAAATATATAAATAGACACACGGTCCTTTGATCCTGCAGCGCACTTGATGCTGAGGGATCCTGATCTGGGGATTCTGCACCCCGTGATGTACCTGCAAACCCGTTTTACCGGGAAGGGAACAGCAACAGAAAGCTGAAAACGCTTGCCAGGAGTCAGGGAGGGGGTTAAACCCTGGGAGCTCCCCAAGCTCGGACCACAAGGGGATTATCTTTCTGAGTTAATTACCGGTATTAAGATTGATTTTGGTTTTTTTCTTGCTTTGGGTCAGGTTTTGATGCTCGGATGCAAATTGTGGATGGGAAAAGTCAACATACTGAGGAACGGTGAGAGAGGGAAAACACACCATGTCACCAATTTGGCTTTTATTTGCAAATAATATTAATAATAATAATAATAATAATACAGAAGAAATGAACACCCGTGCTGGGAGATATTAAGAAATAGAAACCACAAATGTATCTCAAAAGATTAGAGGCACTCAAAGCATTAAATACTGTTCATAAAAACCTAAACGCACCGTGACGTCCACAAACCCTGTTGTCCACTTGTCCTTGGGAAGAAAACCAGTGTTCGTACCCTCTTGATGGCCGTGTGCTGGCATCCTGGAGGAGCAAATCCTCCGTGGCAGCGGGAAGGGCCATTCGTCGAACCATTCGTCTTCAAATCAATAAAAGCCCTCAGTCACTGTGTCCCCAGAGTCGCGGTGCTGGAGCGGCAGCGGCCCCCTCCCTCCTGACCTGCCTTTGCAGAGACGTGACCACGCGAGCTGCCTGGAGGGGACGGATGCTCCGGAGATGTCCCACTGTCCGGGGTGACAGAAATCCTCGGGATTCGGCTCCGGTCCCGAGGAAGGCTGAGCTCTGGAGCGAGGGGTCTTTCCTCAGTGCTTTTCAGGCCGTCCTCACCGCCGTAGCCAGCTACCAAGCCCTGATTCCCGCTTGCATGGTGGCTTGCAAGCACGCGGGCTGGTGCTGAGCAGCGCTGGCCATGCCCAAGCTCACGTTCACAGCAGGGCTGCTGGGGGTGGCATTGGGGGCCACCCCAGCATAGCCCCCCCCGTAGCTACCGCCATACGGGCTGCTGCTATAGGCACTGTAGAAGGAGCCGTAGGAGTACGGGCTGGCGGCGATGCTGTACGGGGCTGGGTAAGGCTGGGAGCCCCCCAGGCAGGGTTTGCCATCCTTGACCAGCACGGGCACTGCCACCCTCCGCGGGGGCAGCGGGTGGGCAGCCAGCTCCAGGGATTTATCCTGCCTCTGCCTCTTGCACTTGTACCTCCGGTTCTGGAACCAGATTTTCACCTGGGTGGAGGTGAGCTTGAGCACGCTGGCGAGGTGCTCCCTTTCCGGAGCAGAGAGGTATTTCTGCTGCTTAAATCGTCGCTCCAGTTCAAACACCTGAGCTTGGGAGAACAAGACGCGGGGTTTTCTGCGCTGGCGCTGCTTGGGGTGATGGCAGGGCTCGGCTTTCTTCTCATCCGCCTCGAAGGGGTGGGCAAGCAAACATTTTCCTGCAGTGAGAAAAACCCAAAGCAACGTGAGCCCCAAGTCTGGTTCTGTTCCCAGCGAGGGTGTTTCTGAAGGAGGGATTGAATTGGGAATGGGGCCCCTTGGGAATAAGGTGAAATAGGGTTGATAGCTGATAAACTCAATATGAACTTTCCTGTGATGTTTAGTGGGAATTCAAGAAAATTCCCCCCCCCCCTTTTTTTTTTTTGAATGGAATTAGACTGTTATATGGATTTTGCCTCCCTTTGGTCCCTCCTAATGATGCTTGTGCTGTCGTGGGTGCTGCTACCATCGCAGCTTGGAGAGGCACGGGGAAAGGGGGGTTACACCACGGCTTCGAAACATAAATCCCCTTCCCCACCGTCCTGCGCCGGAGGGATGGCAGGGATTGCAGTCAGACCTCTGGCAGGATTTACCTCCAGCGCCCGAGGAACGGCGAACCCCGCAGCTCTCTGAATTTAAGCAAAACCAGGAAAACGAAGCAGCTGGGAATGATGGAGGGAAAATGGTTAGATCTGCGAGAAGTTGCAGAGTAGAGGCTTCGTCTGACTTCGGTGGGGTTTTGTGTTGCAGGGGGGTCGGCCGGGGGTCCTGTGGGCCATCGCTCTTCAGCTGCTGGGATGCGCTCGGGTACCCTGGGGGATTTGAGGGTGGTCGGGGGGGAAATGAGGGGGCTGGAGTGTTCCATCTGCGTGTGTGAAGCCGGCAGGGAGCTCTCCCCGGGCCCCTCTCGCCCTCCCCGGGCTGCTTTCGCTCTGTCCGGCTCCCTGGCTCCGTACCCTGGTGCCTCCCAGGGCTCAGGCTCTCGTCCTCCCATTTCCCCGTTTCTCCGCTCTGCAGCCGCCGGGCATTGGGGAAACACGAGCAAAGCACAACTTTGTCGGATTTTATCGGCGGGGAGAAGGGGGTCCCGCCCGACCCTCCCCCGGTGACCGCTCCGCAGCAGCATCCCCGCAGCCGGCTCCGCGACCCCGTGCCTTGGCGCGGCTGTCCCCGTCCCCAGTTTACGGAGCATCGACACGAGGGTTTGGGTCATCGAAAACGGTGGCGATTTGTGCTTTTCGGCAGAAAAAAAAAAAAAAAAAAAAACAACGATACCTGCCCGCCCCGGGCCGTTCCGTTCCCCCGGGGGCAGCCGGAGCGGCGGGGGCAGACGGGGCGGGACGCGCGGCTGCGCCGGGGCTCGCCGCGCTGCCCAGAAAAAGCCCCAAACCACCCTAGAAAGACCAAACGCTGGTGGGGAAAAGGTGGAAAGAGGAGGAAATCCGTGGTGGGGAGCGCAGGCTCCGGCGAGACCGTGGTTGCAGGGTGCGAGGATGCCACGGGCGGCTCCGCTGCCCTCGGTTCTCCAGCCCGGCAGAACGAAAGCGGCTCCGCGGGGCCGGCCCCGGCCCCGCCGCCCCCTGCCCCCTCCCCACCCCGGTCACTTACGCGGCGGCGGCGTCTCGTCCTCCCCGCCGGGGCTGCGGGCGGCGCCGGGGCCGGGGGCGGCGGGGGGTGCCCCGGCAGCTGCCGGCCGCTGCAGCTTGAGGATGTCCTTCACCGAGAAGGGGGTGGGCAGCATCGTGCAGGGCCGGGCTGGGGGCCGGGGTGGGGAGGGGGGGGGTCCGTCGGAGCTCCCGTGCCCGCAGAGGGGCTGTGAGCTGCGGGACCCGCTCCCCGCTCTGACCCTCCTGCTGCCGCCGGGCCAGGCACCACCCCCGGCCCCCAGCGCCGGGCCGGGCTCGGGGCGGGGGTCCCCGGGGGTCGGGGGGAGCAGGGAAAGGCGGGTCTGTCCCCGGGAGGTGTGGGGGTGGTGGTGGGGGGTGTCTTCCCGGGATGCTCCGGCCCGGGCCCGGCTCCCCGTGCGGCTCCAGAGCCCTTCCCCTCCGTCCCTCCGAAAGAAGGGGAAGGGAGCCGGGGGGCGGAGGGGGTGGCTGTTGGTCTGCGCGGCAATAAAACAAATCGAGCCCGTTTGAGCTCCATTAAGGTCACATTAGCGAGCGCCTTCGGGAGATAAGGGCTGATAAGGGGCGCAGACCACCTAGCTCCTGCGGGCCGGGCCGGGGGGTGCCGTGGGAGCCCCCTCCAACACGGGCTGCGCAGCGACAGCAGCTCCGGGCCCCAGTTCCCTCCCAGTCTGTCCCAGTGCTGCACTGTCGGGTGGGCTCGGAGCTGGCAGACCCCCCCCACCGGGGCACGGAGCGGGGCCAGGGACCCCCACGTGCCTTTGGGGAGCGGGGCTGGGTGCCGGACGCCCCGTGGGGCAGCAGGGGAGGGGGGCAGCGGGGAGCCCCCCAGCCGTGGGGTGATGCTGGCCCTTATCTGAGCCCAGTGACCGGCTATTTCAATTAAAATTCCTGGCCGGCCTCGGGGGCTGGTGTTTGCTGATAGCCCTGACAGAGCAGAGCTAGTTTTTGTCTGGCTTGGGTCGGTGTCTCCCGCATCACCGAAATAGCCAAACCGGGCTCTTAGGGGAGGCTGAATAAATAAACTACCCAAACGCAGGCGAGGAAGTGAGGGGCTGGGACAGAAGGGAAAATAAATAGAGCGGCTTGGGGAGCAAAGTGCTCGCAGCCCCGCCGGCTGCTCCGCCGTCCTGTGCCTTCAATCATTCCCGGGCCCTCTCGTCCACGTACATCCATACCGGTGCGACACCCCGGCACACGGTGCCTTATTTTCCAGTTAAAATAAGAATGATGACTGAACACCCCCCCTCACCTTCCCCGGGAGGGTTTTGCAGGGCACAGCCCAGCTCCGGCATCTGCTAGATCCCTTCAGCGGGGGCACGGCTCAGCCCCTGCTCCAGTGGTTTCTTTTGGGCTGCCCTCCTCGAGAGCTCTCGCTCTCCTCCGGCACGGCTTCAGGCTGTGCGGAACCTTGCCGGGGACCTGATCCCGCTCTCTTTACGCTTGGTACAAGTGTGAATTTTTTGTATCTGGATGTAGGGGGTATTTTTGGGGTTTTTTTTGCCTTTTTCTTGGGCTAGTGCACTTGTTGTGCAGACCGCAAAAATTCGAATCCCATGCAGGAACGACACTGCAGCTCACTTAAACCAGCCCAGGCTCCTGGGGCTGGAGCCTGCTGCCCGTGGCGGCCACCGCGGCGGCTCTGTGCCCGCCGCAGCCCTTCGCCGTGGTCCCCACGGACACGATGAGCGAACCCACCCTCTGAGCCCGGGGCTGCGCCCCGTTCGCAAAGCCCCTTCCCCGTCCCCGGCTGGATTCACGGCCACGTCGCAATGGCTTTTTGGGCCTGGGAACCCAAAAGGCGAGAGCAAACAGTAACATTACACCTTGGCTTGCCGATGGCGGGCGGCAGCCGGCGCCAAGGTAAAATGCTTGGCTGGGATTGAGACGAGCAGGAAGGAATTGGGGTAAGTAGCTTTATCCGCCCCTAATGACTCGGTGTGGCCGAGATTGATGGAGTTTGGCTCTCAGGAGCTGCAGAGAGACAAGGCACTGGGAGGGTCGAGTCGGGGGAGAGGGAAGGAGAGCTGAGCTTAGCCCTGGGCAGCAGGCAGGGCAGGACTGGTGCCCGCCACAGCCGTGGGGCTGTGCTGGCTGTCCTCGTCCTGCTCCCTGTGCCCCCTCGGGTGGCATCCAGCCCTCCCTTACCTGCAGAGCAGCGACAGCCTCGGCAGCATCCAGAGGCCTGGATGAGGCTTGTCCGCAGGCGCTTCCCCGCCGAAAGCTGCTGCCGAGCCTGCCCAGCCCCGGCCCCGCTCCCTGCCCCGACGGCTTTCCCGGTGCCGTGGATGTCGGCACCACGAGGGTTTGGGTCCTTCCCGCGGTGCCGGGGACGGATCACAGCGCTCAGCCGCCGCGTTTTGGCAGCGAGAGGCCACTGGGGGATTTCTGGGAAGAAGACTAAGAGGATCTATCACAAGTGATCATAAATCATCGGCTCCTTTTTGACTGGCAAGTTAATTTTATTACACCTCTCCAGGGACGTTACTCCTCTTGTTAACTAGGTTAGATGAAACCCGGAGAAAGCCTCTTCCAGCCGCTGCCGGGTGTTTAAACGGGAGGATTTCTGTGGCCGCAGCACAACCGCAGCTCCCAAAGTATCTGATTTCTGGCAGCTATCGCTGGGATGCATCAGGATCCCGATGCGATGTCGGAGGAGCATCCGAGGCCCTGGAAACCCGACTCTGCCTGCCGGCAGCGCGAGGGGGCAGCCAGCCCTCCCGAGGCAGCCTGCCCTGCCAGAAGGGTTTGGCGTGAAAGTGCTCAGAGCAAGGGAACGATGGGAACATGCCTAATGGGAATGATGGGAATGTAATGGCAATAAAAGGAATAAAATGGGAATAAAAGGAATATAATGGGAATAAGGGGAGTAATGAGCGAGGTGGATGCACGAGGAGGGATGTGAGCACAGAGCACACGTAGAGACATCTCTAAGGAGGTTGCAAATGCTTTGATGCAGCTGAAACTAAACTTGAAAGGGTTTTCTATATCCTCTGCTTTCCCCTTTCTTTTCTGTCCTTTTTCATCAGGGGAAGAAAACAGAAAGCAGAGAAAATGGAAGTGATGGCAGGGAGGGAGCTGCAGGCGGGTGAGGGAAAGCAGATTCCCTCTCCGCAGATTTCTAATAAACATCAGGGGGAATAAAAGGGCAGGAAAATGTGCTGCTTTTCAGAATCCGAGGGATAAAAATAACTTTGAAGGAGTTTTCACGGAGAATCTGATTTCTGCCTGGCGCTGGCCGAGGCAGGCAGCGGGCGCGGGCAGGGTGCGGGCAGGGTGCGGGCAGGGTGGCAGGACAGCAGGCAGTACGGGCGCAAGGCTGAACCCCGAAACTGGGGCAGGCTGTCATCTCCTGCCCTCTGGTTACGGCCTTTCCTCCCCATTTTAGCCAGCCCTTGCCTTTTTGGGAAGCCAGCACCTCGCCGGCGCTCTGGCCCGGCTGCTCTGTCGCGCTGAGGTTTGTCACCACTTTTTAACCGGTTGTTGTGTGGTTTGGCGACCTGTTGCAGCCAGGTCCGTTCAGAGGGCTCCTCAGCTGCTGGCGGGGGAGGTTCTCCGGGCACTTTGGGACTGACTGAAGCCAAGCCCCTGCAGCAGAGCCCCGGCCCCATCATGAGCCAGCAGTGCCCTCTGCTTGGACCGCGGAGATGTGCAGCTTGGCTGCCCCGAGCTCCAGAGCGGAGCGCTGGAGAGGGGGAAAACATCCCCCCTGCTCCTTCGGCCAGGCTCCTGGGGAGGAGTGGGGGGTGCGGGCAGGCGGGGGGCTTCGCTGTGCCGCGCTGGGGAGGGGAGGATACTGGCCAGCGTGAGAAGTGCTCTCACCATCTTTCAAGGAAGAGAATTGTATTTAAAAGGGGTTGTTCTAGTATTGCACAGCTCAGTGCCCCCCAGTGCCAGCAGACAGGGGGAGCCTGACCCCTGGGTACTGCTCCGTCTGGCTGCAGAGAGCATCCTTCAGCAGCCCAGGGGGCTGCCTGCTCCCTTCCCCGGGGGTTTCTGCGGTGAAGCGTGCGCTCCTCGGGTGTGCGGCGGGCAGACACCTTTGTGCCTGGCACAGCCACCTTTGTGCCCAGCACAGCCACCTTTGTGCCCAGCACAGACACCTTTGTGCCTGGCACAGCCACCTTTGTGCCCGGCACAGCCACCTTTGTGCCCATCGCAGCCACCTTTGTGCCCGTCACAGCCACCTTTGTGCCCGTCACAGCCACCTTTGTACCCGTCGCAGCCACCTTTGTGCCCGTCGCAGCCACCTTTGTGCCCAGCACAAACACCTTTATGCCTGGCACAGCCACCTTTGTGCCTATCACAGCCACCTTTGTGCCCATCGCAGCCACCTTTGTGCCTGGCACAGCCACCTTTGTGCCCGTCACAGCCACCTTTGTGCCCGTCGCAGCCACCTTTGTGCCCGGCACAGCCACCTTTGTGCCTGGCACAGCCACCTTTGTGCCTGTCACAGCCACATTTGTGCCTGGCACAGCCACCTTTGTGCCCATTATAGCCACCTTTGTGCCTGGCACAGCCACCTTTGTGCCCATCACAGCCACCTTTGTGCCCATTATAGCCACCTTTGTGCCTGGCACAGCCAAGTCGATGTGCGGTTGCCGGTGATCACCGGGGCTGGCAGCAGCGCCTGCCAGGAAGATGCTGAGCAAGAGCAGAGTCTCCCCGTGGAGGGTTGGCAGCTGCTGGGCTGCCCCTTCCCAGCGTTTGGACCCAGCAGTGTTGGGTTTATGGTTGTGCTTGATGATCTTAAAGGTCTTTTCCAACCCAAGGGACTCTCTGAATAGTCCTTCAGTGCTTTAGGGGGCCGTCAGAAAGCTGGGACAGTCTTTTCAGCAGGGGCAGTTGGGACAGGACCGGGGTGATGGGTGAAACTAAGCGGGAGGTTCAGACTGGACATCGGGAAGGAATTTGTTACACTGAGAGCGGGGAGACCCTGGCCCAGGTTGCCCATAGAGGCGGTCCATGCCCCATCCCTGGGAACATCCCAGGGCAGGTTGGACGTGGCTCTGAGGACCCTGCTCCAGCTGAAGATGTCCCTGCTCACCGCAATGGCCTTTGAAGGTCCTTCCAACCCACCCCATTCCATGATTTTATGATCTCTCATTCTCTACCTGGACATGTTGGTCAGACCCTTCCAGCTTCCACCCTCTTTCCCTGTGAAGACAGGTCCGAAGGCAGCCAGGGTGCAGCCGCTCCCCATCCTCTTCCGCTGCTGGGGCTGTAGCGGGGATGACCAAAGGAGCAAAATTTTCTCATCTTCAGACTTTCTGGGATTTACCCAAATTCCCGGGGATGCTTTCAGGTCAGGAGGTTGCAGCAGGGACGAGGGGAGGGAAGGCGGCCCCCGGGGGCTGCTGGAGGGGAGCGGATGGGTGGTGGCAGGCTGAGCGGTGCTGGGTGCTGGGTGCTGGGTGCTGGGTGCTGGGTGCTGGGTGCTGCGGTGTGGCGGGGCCATGGAGCCAGCAGCCTTCGGTCAGCAGATGGCACAAGAGCCGTGGCTGAGCGCCTTGGGCAGGGAGCAGAGGCTGGAAAAACAGAGTTGGGAAAAAAAAGTGCATCACCCTGCTGAACAGCCAGGGCAGAGCAGGAGGCACTGCAGGCAACCGACACCGGCCCCTTCCAGCCTCCTCCACAGCTCCCAGTGGGTCCCAGTCTAGCACCTCTCCCACCAGCAGCTCCGTTAGGGTCAGAGCATCCCAAAGGCATCCCCGGGCTTCCCGCAGCTGCATCCTGCTGCTTCTCCAGCTGCGAGGCTGCGGAGCCCCTGGCTGGGATATTCGGGAGGGAGCTGAGGGGTCGTTGAACCCCACCCAGGAGCAGGGGGCTGAGGGGGCTTGTGAGCCAACCCCCCCCCCCAAACCGCTATGGCAAGGAAAAAGGGGTGAGGCGTGACGGGTGTTTGGGACGCAAACGCTCCTCGGGGAAGGGGGGCTTTGGTCTGTGCCTCTGGGACGCGCGGGGTGCAAAGCAGCACCCCGAGCCCTCCCAGCCGGGCAAGGAGGGGGGAAAACCCCCCATCGCCCCCCGAGCCGCCCGGGAAGGGGCGTCTGTAGAGCCGCGCAGCAGCGGGGAAAAGCCGAGCTCCCTTATCCCCCAACCTCCCCATTTCACCTCCCCAACCCTCCACATCCTCCCTAATAAAGCACGGGGGTTCCTCCCTCGCCCCCCGCTCTCGGGCTGTCCCGTCACACCGCAGCCGGAGCGCTGCCCGAGGGCTCTTTAGGATCGGTGTTGACAGGCTCGGTGAAGTGGGCGGCCGGGGCCTGGCAGACGTGCTTGGGTTTGCTTTCTGCTGGGGAACAACCGCGCGGCTCGCCGCGTCTGTGGGGTTTGTGCTGTGTTTTGTTTTGCTTTCCTGTTGGGTTTGTTTTTTTTTTAATGGGAGACATTTATTTAGATTGAAGAGAGATCGCTTGGATGCTGGGCCAAAAAACGTAACCGAAAATATCTGGACTAAGTAAGCTCCTAAAATAAGCAGAATTGCTTAATTTTTATTCTCTCTGATGTCATCTGTGGACGCCACATGCTGAAATCCTAAGCACGGTAATATGTAAATAAAACGCACCCTCCAATAATTCACAGAACGGGGGGAAACGCATCATCCGTTATCAGCTATTACATGTCATAGATTTCCTCTTTGTCAATCCACCCACCCTGAAAAAATACAAACTGGCTGCGAGCGACTTCCTGAGCCGGGGCGTGCGACGTGCCGGAGCAGCTGGAGGTCACCGCGAGCAGCCCGCCCGGTGCTCGCGTCCGCGCCGTCCTCTTTGGCATTTCATTTCCAAAAAGAAAAAGCGAGACGAGCGACGCGGCCCCCAGCGCCGAGGACGAGCTCCGTGATTTGGCGCTCTCGGCTAACGGGCTGCCAGAAGGAAGAGGCTCCTCCGAACCGCGAGTGTGTGAATTGTGCGTGTGGAGGGTCAGGAACTCGTCCACCGGTCTTGGCCCGAGAGCCCCGTCCCAAACCCGGCGCGCGTCCCCCTGTGCCAGCCCACCGGGCTGCGGCGGCGCCCGCGCTCCGCTCCTCGCACAGACACGACCCCCGGCGTTCGCGCCCCTCCAGTAACGTCGATTCCACCGCGATCGGGTTTTTGTCTCATCCGTGTTCACATCACGGCAATAAATCTTGCCCCGGTTTGGTCTTTAAAAGCAGCGGCGTGCCGCGGGCATCTATTTCCAACAACCGAACCGCAGGCACCTGCTGCCCAGCGGGTGCCCCCGCTGCAGGGTTTTCTGCCTGCTCCCACCCAAACGCAGACCCTCTCCCACTGGTCTGCGATAAAAATGGGACGTACGGGGTCCCCGCGCCCCTTTGGGGGCAGACGGCCCCGAGCAGTGTTTTCCGCCGTGCTGGCGGGTTGTGTTTCCCGGCTGAGAGAGCTCAGCTAAGGTTTCGCTCCATTATTCAGTGATCGGGGAGATGAGGTTACCACGCAGAGGAACAGCGATGCTGCGGGGACCGCGCGGCTCCTGCCGGGGGGTACCCGGGGCAGCATCCCCCTCCCGCCCCCAGCAAACAGGCTCCGGAGGCCAGATGTGCCCTGCAGCTGGTTTCTACAGCCGCGAGTTTCACGATATTTCCTTTTCCCTTTCGCGGTTTTCTTGGGCTGTTGTGGCACTCGGGAGTCATCGCGTTGGCTTAAACGTGGCCCAGGAGCGGGTGCTGGCTGGGGGAAGGACCCAGATCTTGCGTTATTTCCCTTCGTGCCGTTAAAAGAGCCGCAGACGTGGCAGCGGGGCTCTGCCCTGGCTCACCAGCCTGCCCCAGGCTCGTGGCCCCGCTGCGGAGCCGGGGGTTACGTGGGGCTGTCAGCATGGGGAGACCCCGGGTACCAGCCTGCCGACCCGCTCTGGGGGGGATGGACTCGCTCTGCTCGGCGCCAGTTCAGGCACCGCGCTGTGGTCTCCTGGAACCCAGCTCTTCTGGAGAGGTGGCTGCTCTGGGCCAGCCCAGCGCGGCAGCCCGGGGGATCGGGGCATCCCTTCCCGGCTCCCCAAACCCGCCACCACCCTCCCTCGGGGCTGAAGCGGGGATGGAGCCGTGTCCCCTGGCCCACGCCGGTGGCAGGGTGACAAAGTGGCACCACATCGCCTGGGTGGGTGAGAGAAGAGGGGGGGCCGCTGGGCTCACTTAAAGGGCTTTTAAAAATACGACAAAGTTTCTTTACGTTATTTAAAAGCCTCTTTAAAGAGCAGCTGCCTCCTATTAATACCGCGCGGGCTGATAATCTTTGCTCGGATCTATCTTTAGAGCTCTGCCAGCATAAACGGGAGCCAGGGGTGCAGCGCGGGGTGACGTCAGGCTGCGCACCGGCTCCGGGGGCGGCCGCACCAGCTGAAAACACAGCGGAGCCCCCCGGCAGGAGGCGAGCGGGCGGGGAAGCAAAGAACAGCCCTGGAGTCTTGGGTGGCTTTGGAGAACTCAGCCTTTTCGGTCGCCTGTTGGCGCTGAAAGGCGTCTTTGCGTGTCACTCGGGAGCGGTTTTTGGGGAGCAGTTGGACCCGGCGGGGCTGCGCCCCCCGGCTGGGGTGGGGATGTGGGCCACGACGCGCTTCGCCGTGGGCTGAGCCCAGCGTGGGGGAAAGCGCGTGGGGCAGCTCTGGGTCTCTCGCTGCCCAGCGCAATCCCCGCGGCGGTACCGGGGGACGCTGCGAGAGGCGGCCGCGCTGGGGGACAGGGGCTGAGCCAGCCGCGCAGGGGTGTGCAGGGATGAGGTTTTGCCCTGAGCCAGCCGCCGCTCCCCTCTGCCGCTGAATCCGCGCTGGCATCGGGACGATTCCCCGTTTTCAGGTGCCGTCCTTTGACGCAAGCGCGGCTTCAAAGGGGACCCTGAATAGTCCCGCTCGCTGGCGTCAGCGCCGTGGGGGGAAGAGGGTGAGCGGGATCAAAACTCTTTGACTTGCTTTTATTTCCTCTGCATTCTTCATCACTTCCTGAGCGGCATGAGAAATCCTCCGGAGCGATGCTGCGCGCGGGCTGACGCAGCTTTCGCCCCGTTCCCAGCGGGGCAGCCGGGAGGGGGGTCGGTAGGGATTAACACCGAGCTTCAGCTCCGCCCGCTGCCCCATTCCCAAACTTCTTGAGATTTCATCAATAATTGCCTTAAAATCAGCCTGCAGCGGAGCTGGGAACCCAAACCGCCTCGCCGCAAGCGAGCATCTCTGTGCTCCTTCCTGTCATTGCTCAAAGCAAACCTGGCCTTAGTCCGGCTCAGTTAAACCCACCCGGGGTGAAAAGGACTTTCGGGGAGCTCAGCTCTCAGCTGCGCGTCGGGCTGTGACGGCGGCGGGCAGCTGGGGCTGTGGGCTCGCTCCTCGTCAGGCACCGAGGGGCGAGGACCGTGGGCATCGGCGTGGGAGAAACCACCTCGGAACATTTACCGCCTCGCTAAGGCGCTGCCGCCTGCGTGACCGGCAGCCAGAGCGCGCCGGGCCTCGCTGCGCGCACCCGTCATTTGGAAACCCCGCTGTACTCTTCCCGCACGCACGCCGTGCCCGTCGGCCGAGTATCGGGGGAATGATGAAAAAAATCAGCGGGCGTCTTGCCAGGGCAGCGGGGCGGGGGCCGTTCCCGCTGGCCTCGCGGTCAGCGCCCGCTTAGCAGACTGCGGGAAATGCAGGTTTTAGGGGAGCTGATGCAAAACGATGGCAAACGATGAGCTTTTTGTAGCGGTTTGACTGTCAGAGGGATGGCAGAGGAAACCCTCAGCTGCCGCCAACCTGAGCAGGAGACGGTGGAGCTGAGCTGGGCACCGAGGCGTGCAGGGTTTGACAGCACTAAGGTGACTTTTTTAGCCGTGCTGGGATGTGAAAGTCGGGAGAAGTCGCAGCCAGATGCTCCTGGCAGCTCTGCTGCGTGTAAATGGGGAGTGGGTGGTGGCTGTGGCCCGCGGGGCTGGAGGAGGGCTGATGTTTGGGGTGGGATGCTCTCAGCTGGTGTCCAGCCGCTTTTGCAGCCTTGCTGGCTTTGTCAAAGGGTCCCCACTAGCCCCAAAAGGGGGAATATCCCAGTGATTTGTGGAAAATTCCTCTGGATGCCGATCTTCCCCGGGGCGCCGAGGGGCCCCGAGGCCTCAAGCAAAAAGGTCCCTCGTACTTGACTCCGATTAGTGAGTAACGATGGGGTGGGCGCCGGGCTCGGTGACTCCAAGTACACCCCTAGGAAGAGCAAAGGCGCACAATGGTGGGAGCAGAGCAGAACGCCTTTCCACACCAGAGGAAAAACCAATATTGTCCTTCTGGTAATCTCGTTTTTTCGGCCAGACCGTACCACTCCCCATCCTTAAGGGAAGTTTGCTCCCTGACCTGGGAATCCAGCTCCGGGGCTGGTGCATCTCCCTGGGGCCCCGTGGGTGGATCTGCCCGGAGCCCTTTCCTCTGATGCAGCGATAAAACATCTGCCCTCTCCAGCTCCATCAATCAAAGCTCTAACGGTGTCAGCAGGGCTCGGGTGTCCCGTCCCCGCCGTCACCCGCACAAGTGACGAGGAGGAAAACGCTCGTGCGTCGTTGGGACTCTCCTGACTCACCGTCAGCAGCTCCACCTAACCAGTCACAGGCTGTTCCGCGAGCTGCCGGGACGCTCAGCCTCCTCCTTCCTCTTCCTGAGGACAACGTCTTTGCCCAGAGGAAGGAAAGATCTACCTCGGGCAGGAAAGGTTTGCGGCCGCATGGCAGGAGCAGGTCCTGCCCGGCCAGGAGACGGCGGGCGCAGGGGAAGGGTGTCGGGGCAGGGAGCTGAGTGATGCTCATGGCAACTTGGGCATGGGAGCACCGGAGTGAGCAAACACGACGGAGGATGATAAACCCAAGAAAACATCTGGATTCTTGCCTTATTGTTCGGATTAATGAAATTTTAAAAATTTTCATACTTGCGGCTTCTCTGCGAGTCTGCCCGCTGGGGGCTGTGCTCCTCGCTGTGGCTGCGGGAATAAAAGGGCATTGAGGCACAGATCAAAGGGACCTTTTTCAGATAATTAGCCACGAGTGGGAACTCGAATCCCACAGACGGACACCTCATTCCCCCGAAAACCACGGCCAGCGAATAGAAGTGATTCTAAGAAACACATGTGAAACAGTTAAGCAAACAACTGCTCAGAAAAAGGTATTTTAAGTCCTGAGAAAACTTCTAGGATTAATTATGGGCACAGGAATCAAAATAAACAGCTGGACTCTTTCTGCTGGTTGGGGCGGTCTCAACTCCCTAGTTGAGAGCAGAGTCGCGCCGGGTTTCGGCACGACCGGCTGGAGATGGCTGATGATTTTATGGAGCCCGGCTGACTCCTCCGAGCCAAACAGCGTGTCGAGGGAAGAGCGGGGATTTGTTTTCGCAGCACAAAACGCTCCGAGCCTGCAGATGACAAACAACCCTGACGGAAATCCGAAGGAAACAACCGGAATGTTCTCCTGCCTTGAGAATACGGGCAACGCAGTTTACGTAAAATGGTTTTTCTCTTGAAATAACCATTACAACCAGCTCGGCTTTGTGCTCCCGGGCCCGCAGCATCCGTCCTGGGCAGGGGAAGGCGGCAGGGGGGAGCAGGAGGGCGCAGGTAACAAGGACCATCCTTTGTAGCTACAGCCTGGGCTACCCTGGCATTTCAGTCTGCTTCAAAATAAAAACAAAGAGGAGAAAGAAAAGAGAAGAAAATCCCGTCTGTGTGAAAATAATCACACCCTCCCCATGAGCTCATACAGGTTTTACTCGTTTTTCCAGCCGTCGGCTGGAATAGAACTCCCGTGTCTCTCGCAGGTCTTTTCTGCCGCAGGTTCTGCAGCCGCGGGCGCGGTGGCTGCCTCCCCATCGCCGAGATCCGGGGGAGTTCCCAGCGCGTTACCCGGTGGTCCCTCCAGCACCTCACTCGGCCGATCGGAGGGACCACCCGGCCCTTGAGAAGGCAGGTTTGCGTATCGTGAACCGGGCGAGGAGGAGCTGCCTCCTCGGAAAGTGCCGGTTTAGGGAAAGAAAGTGCCTCTGTGGGTGCCTCGCGCTGCTGAGCAGCCTCGCGCTGTCCGAGGGTCCCCCGCCTCCGCTGCGGCCGCGCAGAGAGGAGGGTTTCAGCAGCGTTCACCCCGCGAACACCCCTCAGGCCAACTCCTGCCCACTGCTTCACACCGAAATACGTAAAATCCCCATTGCGTTTCTACAGCCGCTGTCCGGCAGCTGCGAGTCCCCGGTCCGTGATGCGGTGAATTCTGCACCCGTCCGCGTTTCTCCCGCCTTCCCCTTCTGCATGTCGCCCACCCAGCCTCGCGCGATGGGAGCGACCGCTGCGGAAACTATTTGTTTGCCCTTTGATTGTATTTTTAGCATCCTACTTCACTTCTTTTTCCCCCCAACCTCTTTCATATTCCCGGTCGTACTGGCTGAATCATGACGGCAAAGACAATGTCCTTTATTACACCGTGGCAGGGGTTTTTGCTGGTTTTTATTTTTCTGAGTTCACGGGAGGCAGGAAGCGAAGCCCGTTCCCAAACTTCACTCCCAGCCGTTGTGCCCAGACTCACCCGCAGTGCCAAAGATCACACTCCCTCCCTCGCTCCCGCTCTCGCTCCTTCTCTCTCCCCCCTTGCAGAGAAACAGGCAGGAAGGGTGAGGACCAGGAAAATCTGAAAGGATTTTCCCCCCCGCTCTCTAAAGAAAAAAGACAAGAGAAGAACATCGGTCAGTCACGGACTTTGGGCCACGGCCAAATCAAATCAGCTCCTGCTCTGTTTGTTCCACGTGAAGATGATAACCAGGACTTCAGTGTGCGCCGAGCTCTCCGTCGTCACCGAGCCCAGGTTTCCTCTCCCCCGCTCCCTGCGCGCTCGTTGCCCCGAGGTGGCCGGTTCCATCAGCCCCCGCTGCTGCCCCGTTTCCAAATCACCCCCCGTTACCAGCACGGGTCCGACCGCGTCGTCGTTCTTCTGACTCGAGAAGTCGCTGCGCTTCAGAAACACCGTCGCGGCTGGGGACGCCCGGGCAAATTTCCCCACGAAGTCTCCAGCAATTTTACTGCTTTGATTCCCACCCAACAGCCGGATGACACCTTCGTTCTTTTGACGGACACTTGACCGCCGCCGCCTGCGTTGCACGCTGCGCAAATGAATCGTCGACATTTTTAATTTGAAGATACCAACCCCCACCACACGGTTGGACTTGAATTTGGCAGCAGAAGGGAAGTCTTGTGTTAGCACCCCTCGATGTCTGGCGGAGCGCAGCTGATGTTGCTCGGAACCACGCTGGGTGGTTCTCCGGGCATTTACTCCTTCCGTTTTGGGGTCGAGTTTTTGCATTTTAGCTAAAAAACCCACCTGGAATTATTACAGAAGTGTCCAGATTCCTGGATTCCTACTAACGGACAAGCAAATGGAGAAGTCAAGGGGTGACGACACCCACGTCCCAGCCCTCTGGTGCGTCGGGCGACTCCGCGGCACTGGTTAATCCTGACAGTTAACGGCGGTACACGGGAGCTCCAGCAAGGGCCGGTTTTCTTGGCACCTCAGCCCTGGTTTGCAGCACATCTACATCAGCGGCGCTCGGGCTCAGCAGCTCCCAACGCGGCGCCCAGCAGCAGCGCTCCTGGGTGCCAAGGATAAACCCTGACTTTGGGAGGTTGTGGCACCTTACTATGGACTTGGCTTGGACCGAGAAGGGAGTTCAGCAAAGGCAAAGGGTTAACAGGCCCTTTGGGAAAGGAATTTCCACGTTGCTGGACAAAGCAAGAAGGGAGAAGAGATTTCGTTTAATCCAGCTGTATCGCTAATATTTATTCTTTGGTTCTTACCCTACGGTGAGGGGGGAACTAGTGTTCTGAACTCTGCAGCAGCTCTTGCAGCAGTAACTGGGGACCGGTCTGCCAGCGTTCCTCCGGCGAGCGTGAAACTCTTCTTGATCTTCCACTGGAAATGGGAGATTTCCTGAATGAACTCTAAATGCACACTTCCACGTACATCAAAGCCCCAAACCACGGTATTTTCTTTTTCCTGCAATGCTGCGATGACGCAGTCCTAAAAAAAGATGTTTCTGCCTTCGTGTTGCCGCGGGGCTGAATAAGCCTCTGCTTAGGAGGTCAGGCCCCCGTCAAAGAGCCGCGACAAGAACGGTGCCGGCGCCGGGGTTTGCAGCGGCTCTCGGGCATCGCGGGTCTGGTCAGACCAAACGCGCCCAGCGGATTGTTCTGTGATACTGGCCACGGTGGTCTGGATGCCAAAGGGCTACTTCGGGGACCGTTCGCTCTGCACTCACCCGCTTCCACCCGCTCTCCCCCCAGCCCCACTGCTGGAGCCGGGGGCAGCTGAACGCCGGCGCGCAGCCACCCGCCCTGCAGGGGCTGGACGCGGGACATCCCGCAGCCAGGAGAGACGTAAAAGCCAGGACGCTCAGTCGAAGGTAAGAGCAACAACTTGCTCCTTGGTAGTTTCGTAATGAGTGAAGAGTCAGAGACCAAAAACCCTTAAATTTGACATTTTATTTCATTGCAGAAGGAAATCCAACATAGGCCTCATTACGTTATGCATCTTTAATTATAAAAATAAGCAAAGAAAATAACTTGCATCTTTCTCATTACTATGATATGTTTCAAATAACCTTTATATGAACACACTGAGCTTTAAAAATGTAATTTAAACAATAAATAATGACATATACCAGATATGCTCACTGTTTATTCCAGTACTCAGCAAAAAAACAAAAAACCCAAACTCTCTCCCCCTTCTAAGTATCTTTAAATTATAAATACATAATGCAAATTTATAATGGCACAAAACATCTAAAGTGCAAACAAATCACAAGGAGAATCATGCAAACGTTTCTAGATAAGCCCCTCCCCGCCCCCAAGAGAAATCATTTTTGCAATGAACGCGAGATTAAAAAAATAAAGCATTGGAGATTAAATAAAACGTGAAATAGCTGGACTTCATATTGAGAACCATTCCCCGTCCCCAGGGGGTTCTCTCTCACCGAACTCCCACGCCAGGCACCTTCCCCGGGCGAGGGAGGCGCCTCGCCCGCCTCCGCGTCCCCTCCCCGGGTAAGGGAGAGCGTGAAGCGACCAGCTGAGGCTAACGGCAAAGCGAGGCCAGGAGAGCCCCGGGGCTGGCGGCCGGGGGCCGGCGGCTCCCCTCCTACGGCAGCACAGCGGAAAAGACCCGTGGGGAAGCAGCTCAAACACCCGTGGGGCGGCCGAGGCTCCCTCCGAGATGGGGCGCCAGGGGAGCGCCCCACGGCAGCAGAGCTGTGGTTTGCCCGGGTGATGGTCCCCGGCGACGCCGGAGCAAATCGCAGCGGGGGGAGTTACTTTCCCAGACATCTTCCCACCCACATTAAGGGGACAAGTTTAAATTCCTACTGGAAATAGAAAGGTAATCGTGACAACCCAAAAAGAGAGGGTGAGGGGTCAGCTAACCCTCCGCCCCGGCCCCAGCTCAACCCTAGAAACCTTCTTTGGGATTTCACAGAAATGGGTGCACAGAGCAGCGCGAGGAGCATCTCCGTGGAAGGTGGTGGCTGCTGGATGTCCTCAGCGAGCCCACGGGCGCCTTGGTACCCAGAACAAGAGCTGCTTCCCCCGGCCCAGGGCCGGGCTCCCCGGCACCGCTGCAGCCAGCCCGGCGGCTGTTTGGACACTGCCGCGAGCCAGGTAAAGGCTCTCCTGGAACTGCTTCCCCAGCGGGCAACACGCACGTGATGGGCAAACCCCAGTGATCCCGAAGGACTACTAACCCCTCTCCTCAGGGACTACTAACCCCTCTCCTCAGGGACTACTAACTCCTCTCCTCAGGCGTTACTAACCCCTCTCCTCAGGGACTACTAACCCCTCTCCTCAGGGACTACTAACCCCTCTCCTCAGGGGTTACTAACCCCTCTCCTCAGGGACTACTAACCCCTCTCCTCAGGGACTACTAACCCCTCTCCTCAGGCGTTACTAACCCCTCTCCTCAGGGACTACTAACCCCTCTCCTCAGGGACTACTAACCCCTCTCTTCAGGGGTTACTGACCCCTCTCCTCAGGGACTACTAACCCCTCTCCTCAGGGGTTACTGACCCCTCTCCTCAGGGGTTACTAATGCCTCTCCTCAGGGACTACTAACCCCTCTCCTCAGGGGTTACTGACCCCTCTCCTCAGGGGTTACTAACCCCTCTCCTCAGGGACTACTAACCCCTCTCCTCAGGGACTACTACCCCCTCTCCTCAGGGTGCAGGTGTAATGCCGTAGGCACCGTTCGGGGATGGGTTCCCCAGCATAAGTCAAACTTTTAGGGTCAGGATGTTCCAGGGGCCTTTGGTTTTCACCGTGCAAAACCTCTCGGTGTTGGACTCTGTGCACCTGACTGCGATTTCAGAACGAGCAATAGTGCATCTTGCTTGCCCTGGACGGCACGATTCAGAGTATGAGAAAAAATACAATAACAACCCTCTACCGTCAGCAACGTATTTTGCTGCTCACAATTTTCTGACAGCACTTTGGGGCTACATTTAATGAAGACAGCAATATTAGAAACGCTGCCACTGCATCTGGTTTCAATACATTAGCAGCAAGTTATTGTTTAAAGGCTTTGTGGTTTAAAAAAAAAGGTTATATTGCTTTAGATTTTGAAAAGAAAAATAGATCCCTCCTTTATTAGCTCTCTAACTAGTTGAGCAAGAGTCATCCACTCTGCCGACGGACCCTGCGGGATCGATTTGGAGCGTGGGACTGGCCCCGTGACCGCGTGCCACACTGCGGCTTTTGCCGGCTCCCCAAAGGCCGGCCGGGCTACTGTGCGCGGCGGCGTCCGGGGGGGCCCCGCTAGTGCCGCGGGACCGGCTCGGCGCTCCTGCTCGCGGGGGCTGCCGGAGAGGAGGATGGAGGAAAGGCAGAGCTGAGAGCAGCCGCGCGAGCGTCCTCGGAAAGGCAGGCACGCCGCCTTACCTCGGAAGCTTAAGAGAATTTAAGGGTTTTTCCTGCCTTTCCCCAGAAATCGACTTTCTAAAGGAAGTTTTGCCTTGCGGCGGCTGCGAGGTCCCAAAGCAGCTTTTTGTCAGCCTCTGGTAATTCCCCAAGCAGCTCTCCAGCAGCACTCGTGCCCTGGGGACAAGCACGTCTCCCAGCAGCGATGTGGAGATAGGACTGGCCAGTCTGAACGCTGCTTTCTCCCCGCTCCATTCCACCTAGGAGAAGGGAGGCTTCCTTCTGGCCCTGCAGTTTCTGCCCTAAACATTTTCTCTCTTCCATTAGAAGAAGGCCACAGAGTAGAACGTGAACTCTTGAATACGACAGAGATACTGTTTCCAGGAAAAAAGAAACCGCTAACTTACAAAACTAGGTTTATGCAATAAAGTTATATTCTGCTCCTTTTAAGCAGACTCTCGTGGAATTTATGTACAGTACATGACAGATCTTAAAACTATTTATACCACAGTTAGAGCAAGACCTTTAATACTCTAGTCTTAAGACAGGGTTTGTTTCTGTTAGATTTCTTTTAAAGCTTTAGACAGTTAAATACAGTACATAGATGTTAGCTTTTAAATACAACGCAGGATTATGCAACCCTCTGACTAGCTTCGGCCACAGATTGGCACCTCTTTTGATCATTTCCGTAGCACAAAGTGTCCCTTTCCTGATTTGGTGCGTGTCGGGGGGGTTAGTTTTAACTCCTTTTGCACCGTGGTGCCAGGTCACGGTCACTAGAGTCACCCACAGCTAGCGAGTTTGGGCACTCGACGGGTTAGCAGAGCTGTATTGGAAGGATTAGGACTGTATGACACCAAGAGACCAGGAATATGACATTCATATTCGTCCATGGCCAGCACAGATTCATAACACGAATTCCACTGACAGCTTGAGGATGTGCAATAGTTACTAGTGCATCTATCGTCGCCTACCAGCTTACTACACGGGAGAATAAGCTGCTCTCCTCGGTGCCAAATCTTCAGACCCCAGCGGTGATGGTGCTAGAGCACGTCCGGAGGTTGGTGTCTGAAGGCCTGACCACTGCCCGGTTAGATTTAAGACTAAGGTTGTTCGGGTTATCTTTTTGTGGGGAAGAAAAGAGATGGAGACATTTTGACGGCGGGAAAGCTGAGACACTGAACACGGATCCATGCAAAAGTTTTGTTCGAGAGGAATAGAAAATATTAATGACTAAACCTAAAACCAGTTCCTAGATGTAATTAAAACTAGCTACAGTACACTTGGTTTGGGTGCATTACTCTTCTAGAAGAGAGACTTCAGCTTTGGTAGTGCTTAGCATCCCTTACACACCCAGTGTCGCTCCCCCGAGGCGTTACGCGCTTTCGGCGGAGCTGCGCTTCGCGGGGGCCGGGACGGAGCCCTCACCTCGGAGGTTCCTGAAGTAGAGTTTTAGCTTCTGCGGCTCGGAGATACGTCTCCTGGCGAAGTCTGCGCGCGGGTGGCCTTGGGCGCAGTGATCTGTCTGCAGCAGGTGGAAGAGGCTTGCCATGTTGGGCCCGATCTTCTCCATCAAGCTGTCCTTGATGGTGCTGACAGTCTCTTCATCGCACTCCAGTAAGCTTCTCACCAGCTTGTTGTAATACCTGCACGAGAGTTACCGCCCGTTATCCCACGGCATCCCCCAGCAAGATGAAAGAAACGAGGTGAGAGCTGATCTCACGCCAGGAGACCAGTCCACGCCACCAAACTACGAGAATCAGAATTTTTCAGTCACCCAGGATGTGTTTGGAATTGACTTTTGACCGAGCAAACCGTCAACATTCTCACTGCAGCCGACAAACGTGCCGGCCCTGGAGATGCTGTGCCGTGCCGGACGGACGGAAGACACCCCGTCAAACTGCCGGTTTAGTTGTCCCAACTATAAGCACCAGCAATTTTGGTGCTGCCCTGGCGGATCGGGAGGAAGGTGAGAGCGAGGAGCTAAGACAATGTAGTAATTGGCTCAAGCGCGTGTTTTACTCTCCGCTAAACAACCCGAGCTCCTCGTGCTTTAGGAAGAGAAATAATTGCATCTCTCTATCAGACAGACGCTGCCCGTCACCAGACAGGGTGACAGACCGGACAGACCACTGGTCTGAGCCACCACCACCCTGCCTACGAACACGACCGTCCGTGTGGCACCGTGCCCTTTCGTCCCGCTCCCTTCCCCGCCGTGCACAGCCTTTAGCAAGGGACAGAGGAGGGAGAGGCAAGCTCGGAGCGAGCCAGAGCCTGGCAGATGCGTGTACTCCCTGGGGCAGACCTGCAGGATGCTCATTCAGTTGTCACTTCCACCGAGCCGACCATGCATTAAATCACAAGTGAGGACCTTATGCTTCGCCCCGTTGCGCGCCTGCCGCCTCTCCAGCCTGCTGCTGCGCTTTCGCCTTCCAGCAGCCTCGAGTACGCGCTCCTTGCTCAAGGAGGGAGCCAGGGAATTGTGCCGATCTGTTTCCCCCGCGCTGCTTGAGCCCAGCGGAGAGCAGCGCTCAAAGGAACGACCCTCCGCGGGGCTAAGGCAGGATGGGCACAGCCCCGTGTGCACGGCTGGCTCGGGCAGGGGCAGCAAAGCCGGCAAGGGGGAGCTCGCTGGACAAGAGAGCACCTTCCTAGGGAGAGTGAGTTGGGAAAAGAGGAGCAGCCCTCGATTTTCTGGGCTACTTCTGCCCGAAAGGACATTGGGGAACTTATTTTAAGCCTTTAAGGTCACCGTGACATTTTTCCACAGGAGCGGAGAAGAGAATAACCTGCAGGTGGAGGAGGGGAAGGAAGAGGGAAATGAGAGTTCACATTCAAACTTCTTTCCTAAGTCTCAGCTCTGGCCTTTAGAGCAGCCAGTGGAGGTCAGGTGAGGTTAAAGTTTCTGCTGCACTTCAAGTACAAAAGGCCCAGGCTTTGGCTCGCTGGAGCACAGAGCAAGTGCAGCTCGGCAGCAGCTCATATTAAGGTCCGAAGCGTGCACAGTAGTTAATGATGAATACATCTGTGCGAGCCATGCATCCAGTTCAAACCAGTCCCGGTCTAACAGGACAGGAGGAGCAGATCCTATCCACCTTCCTCTCCTGCGCTGCCCGCACCTCCTGCAGACAAATACAGCTTGGTGGTTTCCAAGGCTGGAGCTGCAATCAAACAGCTCGCGAGTGCCTTTCAGCAGCAAGACTGCAAGCACAGGCAACAAGGCTTTCCTCTGCTCCCGCTCCTGCCACGAGATTAAATCACAGGAAGATGCTATGACCTTTAACTACTTCCTCTCAGTGTCCCAGGCCAACTGGCACATTCTTATTCTGTGGCTATGTTGGGACAGGGGCTGGGAAAGCAGGATGCTTTAGGAGACCTCAGTGTAAACTATTAGCTGGGAAATCCTGCTGCTTTTGTTACTCAACATGTCATAATATCCTTTGGCTTCGACAAGGGTTGGCGGCTGTGGGGGAGGAGTTCCCTCCGCCTTGGGAAGACAGCGGCTCCGGATCAGGCTGGGTCCTCCGGAGAGGAACATCCCCAACACGTGTAACACCGCTGCTGCTACCACTGCAGCCTCCCCTGCTCCGGTGCCCACACGTCTCCCCTTCACCCCAATGCTCCTACAGCCCCGCCACGGGCTGCTGGACCCCGCCATCCATCGTAGTGACCCGAGCCGCTCTTTCAGCCTGGGAAACACTGATGCCTCAGCACTGCCTGCTCCTCGCCCCAGCCCTCGGGGGAACGCTTGAAGCAAACCTCTTCCAAATTTGCTGCTTGGGGCAAGAGGGCAAAGACACACAAGGATAATTTTCATCTTCCCACAAGTATATTTTTCTGTTTAGAATACCTACAATAGAGCTTTCTATAATAAATCTATGCTGGTCAGAGATGCAACATCTATAAATCACTTGCGTACCTGTCCTAGGATAGGTCTGGAGGCTTAAGATGCTTCTAGATCAAGCCAAAGAGGCTTCTAGATCAGCCACCCCAGAGGAGCTGTAGCATCTGCCACAGCCAGTCATGCTAAATCGCAGCTTGGTCTGTTCACACTCAAATTCTAGAGCATATTTACCCAAACTGTTCAAAAAGATCCCTTTTATCCCAATCACAAGACTCAGCACTGATTGTTCCAGGATTTAGAGGAAGAAATCCCTGCCCTTGCAGCGTGACTGCGCAGACTGCAGCAGCTCCCTGAAGCCTCTCTCTGTCCCTTGTCCTTGGAGGATGGGGACAGGGCAGTCGCGTGCTCAGATAAAGGCACTGGAGAGCAGCGGGACGTGCCCATTTCTGCAGGCAGCCTTTGCTATCAAGAAGGAACAGGGGTGAAGAGACCAGGCGACCCCTACAAGTATGAACTACTGGATCATGGCAGAATAAAGTTATAGAGGAGCATGTTCCCCGGCTCCCCTTAAGCTTTCCTCGCCCTTCGTATGGCCACGGTAAGTCCGAGGGCAAGGCCTCCTCTGCTGGGTGCCACATACACCCGCGGAAGGGGACGGCTGCAGTCTGAAGGAGTGAGGTTGAGCAGCTCTGAAGGGCTCACTGTGCCAGAGCTGCTCTATTAATCAAACTGGTTTGGTATTTCAAAGCTCTGTCTAGCACCCTGCTGCACTCAAACTAAAAGAATGAACATTTCAAGGAACTCCCAAGCTTTGAAGTAATGTATGCCTAGTTAGTTTTAGGATTCTCCCCTGGAGATGTTTATAAGTGTATTTACCAAAAAGAGGATCAGAAGAACGCTGGTAAAACTCCACCAGTGTTTCGGAAGGCAGAGCATGACCCAGGCTAAGCTATATGAGGACTTGTGAGAAGTTATTCAACCTGGTTCCTCTCATTCCTGTGCTTCACAGTTTTGCATTGGATCATTTCAGCTGAGGAAAGCTCCACGTACCGGTTTGAGTACTGATTCGGAAGCTGGACAACCTCCGTGATGGCTTCGGGATTTCGTTTCGCAATGCCGCACATGTCCAGCTTGCTGTAGCACTCCTCCTGCACTTCGGAGATCATTCTTTGGAACGTGGAGCACCTCCGGATGGCGAGGAACACCTTGGACGTGACCCCATTCGCGATGCATTTCAAGCTTTCTTTCACAAAAGCTTTTCCCTGGAAACAGAAAGAAAACCTTAAACTGCAACAGATTTCATAGAAAGGGATGTATTAAGAGACACGCCCTGGTGGCTGGCTGCTGCTAATGAGCCCTGCTGCAATTACAGACCTGCTGGGGGTCCGAGCAGGGAACCGGACCCTAAAGGCTAACTATTACTATTAACTATAACAATTACTGCATGGTGACCGTTCACAGCAGCTTCACTTGGGACGCACAGCCCAGAAAGAACAGCCAGCTCCCGGTTCCGAAAGATTCGGGCAATGGAAGTCTTTGCGTGAACAGACCCAAAAGTGCCAGCTCCAGAGACGGGTCAGTTCTGCCCCCCAGGAGGGGGCTGGACCGCTCGCCGCATACCAGCGGTTTAACACACCCGGTTCACCAGATCTCAGGATGCTTTAAGAGCTTTCAAGTTTGTCCTCGGGAGCGAGGGCAGAAGGAAGGAGGGGGTGTGCGCATTTTGGGAAGAAAGCACAAAGGCAAAGGGCCCCTGGCAGAGCCACGGTCCTCTGATATTGCCCTCTTCATTCTGCTGCGAGGGGCTGCAGCTCCAGAGAGGCTGATGTGGCTGCGCATTCCCAGGCCCGAAGGCTTCCAGTTCAAATGCTAGCCCTGTGCCAGGTCACACAGTCAGAAGACTTACTTTGTTAGAAGAACGTTTACATTTCCTCCTGAAGAGGAAACTCAGCTCTCCGCCCCACAAAGCACTCCTTGCCAAGTCCTCACACGTAGCATACAGTATGTGGAAAATGTCCTGCAGAAAATAGCCCTGAAGGATGCGTTTGTAGCCAAAACCAAACTCGTGGGTCAGAGGAGAAGCTAAGCAGCAGGAAGGGCTGCAAGAAAGGAAGGGTTAAGCCTGCACAGACCTGTCTCCACGAGGACAGGGAAATTAAGGCACCCATCTATTCAGCAAAGCATTTAAGCACGTGCTTCAGTGCTGCAGGACGTGTAAAAGCGCTTTATTGAATCAGAGCAAGAAAAGGGAGCTCTAACGGCGAGGTATTATTCTTGTCCCCTTTATACTCGTACCGTACCTGAGTGTCAAATTTAGCAGCGCTGTACAGGAAGGACTTGCAGATGTCGTACATGCCATCCGTGTCGCATGTGGAGTTCTCCAGGCAGGCGAAGGCCCCGCAGCCCACCTGGAGGGCACTGTTCAGGCAGCGGACCACCTCGGCTGCAGAGAGAGGGACAGGCGCAACGTTACACCCGCGCCGCTGCCCGATGCCCCACGCCGTAAAGCCCTTCTCCGGCGCAGAGGCAAGTCACGCTCAACTGCAGCCAGCAGCAGCTTTATTGCTTTTCGGGACCGGAGGAGAGGTAACGCAGAGGCCAAAGGAGTCATTGGCTGAGGTCACGCGGCAGGTCACCAGCAAACCGAGGAAGGGAGAGTGCAACTACCAAACCCTTCCAGCGGTTATGTACGGTTTAAAAGAGGGGCAACATCTGGTAGTCTTTGGCTAGGGGGAGACCTGATTCTGACGGCACGCACTCACAGCTTTGTTCAGTCCCCCTAAAGAAAGCAGAAGGAATGAGGAAGGGCCCATGAAGAGCACTGGGCGGTGAGGTCTTCTCCATGCTCTTAGACCCCAGGGAGGGCAGAGCGGCTTGGCAGCAGCTGGCTCACAAACCTCATTGGAACATGAGACTGAGGTGCTGGCAACTGCCAAGAAGCTGCTGTGAAATGTGCCCTCGCTGCGAGGGAGCGCTGGTTCTGCTAGGCTGGAGGTACCTGCGCTGTTCTCAGCAGCGTGAGGTATCTCGAAATAGGAGTTTAGTTTGCGTGTCAGTTAGTGGTACTCCAAAGGAGTGGAAGGAGCAGCTTGGTGCTCCATGCTGACCCGGCACCCAGCACCTTGCAGGCACAGCCAAGAAAGGTCACACTGCTGAGGAATCGCCAAGAGAAGGGACATTTGGGCAGAGAAAGTTAAGGTAATGGAGCTGACCATGTATAATTAAAATCATTGAGGCAGCAGTTAGGCTGAACAGGAGGGTATCCATGTCATCCCATCTTTTTCAGTGCAGACACTCTGCATTTTAACAATGAATCAGCAGAATTGCCACATGATTGCCCTGAAATTAGGAGGGATTAACCTTTTTTGGTGAGCTGAACATCTGTCCCCTCGTGTGTCGGTGCAAGGCGTATTCATTACTTTTGCAGATCATGTTACGAGACATTCTTTAGGAAGAAATGCAAACCCAGCGTCTCCCATCAAGACCCTAGGTGCGGGCAAAGTGAGGATTTGCACTGCGTGGAAGCGAACACACCTTATTAAGAGCTAACTTGTAGCCTAGAGACGTCTCTATATAACCAGGATCTTTACAGAGGAGAGGAGATAAAAAAATACTTTAAAAAATCACCCAATTAACCCCTCCTCATTCTCCGCTCTCACTTACGTGCCTGAAGGGAGAAATATTTGGTAAGATCATCCTCTCCCCAGTTCGTAACCTCACCATCGCACGAGTCATTCCCATAATTACGTTTCCACAGGTTCAAATTAGAACTTTGCTTTCAGCGACTTCGTATGCATTAAGCTTTTATTGTTTTAGGCACGGTGCAATAGTGAGCCCCCATGTTTCTATAGCAACCAAATACAAAAGGAAATTGAGCAAACACCCTGGTATAATGCTGCAGAGCCTTGCAGATCTAAAATAAGACATCTGTTAATGAGCTCCAAATTAGAGACCTAATATCTTTTCAGTACACGAGAAGACAGATTTTTAATTTCCATTGTTCCAGACAATGTGTCCAACTTATCTAAGCATCTCTAGCGCACAAAGTAGAGACATCCAGAGCTGACTTGCCAGCGATTTTTTTATCCATTGTAAAAGCAAGTTTGCTAAATGTCACAACCGTATTTTTACGGTGCCATCTAACTGATAGCAATCAGGTTTGGAAAATAAACGCTGGCAGTGGTCAGTTTCTAGGTTACTGCATTCTTCAAAGTCGCATCTCTCTCCCCCTCTCTGAACAGGCAGATGTTTGGCAGAACAATGGTTCAGTCAAATTTCCACGGATTTTATCAACTTCCTAAAAAGCAAGGAATTTAACACCAAAGTATGACTGCAATTGGAGAAGAGAGAAAGATACATGCAGGCAGGGGGAAAAAAAAAAAAAAAAGAAAGTACATGGAACTCATTTAGTAGATGGGGGAGGAGGAGAGAGAATGGATTGCATCCTGCAAGCAGAGCACACACCGGTTCCCTGACCCAGCTCCTGAACGGAGAAGATTCCTTCTCCAGCTATGCAGCAATATCCTCCTGAAGCAGACCCTTACATTAACATTTGCTCCTACCAGCCATTAAGTTTATAAGCAAAAAAAAAAAAAAAAAAAAGAAAGAAAGAAAAAAAGAAGAAAGAAAAAAAAAAAAAGAAAAATCAGCAGTAGAGAATATCTGAAACAGTTTAACACATCAGGGCTCAGGCTCAAAGCCCTCCTTGCTGGGTGTTACCTGAGTTCTGGGCTGCAACCCTGGGTTTCCTGGGGCTCACAGAGTCATTCTGTTCAGCTTCATAGGATGCAGATGCACTGATCACCAGCAGCAGCAGAAAACCAGACTTTAGGAGCATTCTCTGACAAGTTTCCGCTAAGTGTGGTTTTTTGGGTGGGTTTTTTTTTTTTTTTTGGTGTATGTGTGTGTGTGTGTCTCTCCTCTTCCACTTCGGCTTGAGCAAAGATGTGGATCTGGATACGCGCTCCCAGGGAGAGAGAAAGGAGTCTGCCGAGGCTCGGGGACGTGCCGCAGCCGGGCTCTGCCTGGCCCCTCTGGCTCCTGCTCGCTGGGGGACCAGGAGCAGCGCCGAGGGCTTTTATAGCCGCCCTTATCGGTCCCCCCGCGGGCTGCCGAGCCAATCGGGAGGCGCTGGGCAGAGCCAATGGCAGACTGGACTCATTCAAGCCCCAGAAAACTGCAACTTCACAGGAAGAATATTTTCCAGCCAATTAAGAGTACCTGCCAAACAACAATAACCAAAAAGTTAATCTTTGGAGAGGCGGTGGGAAAGGGAGGCGGGGGGGACTTCCTATGGATAATTGAGCTCGAGGAAATGACAGGGCAGCCCTAAATCTTCCCCCACCCCAAAAACATCACCTGCCCTTTAAGAAAAGATATTTTCCCATCCGTTTAGCAGTTATCCCAGGGTTACGGCAGCTCGCAAGAAGGGAAGGGGCACTTTTGTACGGCACGTACAAGGGGGCTGGCAGCGAGCCTTCGCGCGGCGGGTCGGCTCGGCACCTGCCCCCAGCCCCCCAGAAAGACGAGGAGGACGTACCTGTGTGCGTGCAGACAGGAGGCATCGCCTCTCGCCTGCCAAGGCACGTGTGTGCAACGCCGAGCCCGGGTACAAACACACTACGCCTCACGTAGGCACATGCAAATGCCCTCTCGGTGCCTAAACCCTCGCTCCTCGCACGCTGCGTTCCGCCCCTTCCCTCACCTGCACAACCACCTGAATAAAATCACCCGGTCAGACCTCACCCCTCAGCGCAGTCTGGCTTTCGCTGCTTCCCACCGAAGCTCAAGAAACAATTTTTTAGGTGTTTGGTGGTTTCCCCCCCCCCACCCCCCGATCCAATCCCATCCTGTTTTTCAGATTTCATAACGGGAGGAGGCACCCTAATGCTTGATTTAATCTTCATTTTAATAGGCACATAATGAGGGTTAACACACTGGAGAACTGATTATCCTGTATACCAGAGACAATTTAAAGCTCTGAGCATTTAAGGGATGAAAGTATCAGCAGCAATATTAAGCCTTAGAGCTGAAAGGAAATCGGGAAGGTGCATGGAGAAAGATTTATAGATAAAAAGTTACAAGTTCCTGCAGCTTAGAGTACGAAAGGTTTAGTTATCAGGTATTACTGATCAGAGACGAGAGAGCTGCTTTTTGACTCACTCAGATCCCCACGATCTTTTCTGTCAAAGGAAAAATCCTCTGTCTCTGCGGTGCCAGGCAAGGAAACGCAGCTGGGAGAGACTCACAGACCTGTCCACGTCCAGAAGTTCCGTTTGGGTGAACGAATTCTACAAATCTCATTAAAGTGGACGTGCAAAAAACCCTCGTCCTGTGCACATTCATTCAGGTTTACGGGCGGCTACGTTTACAAGTCAATGAGGAAGCAATTTAAAGAAAATCAGAAGTAGCCTTTTCCTCAGCGGAGCTCCAGAAACAGTGCCCACTGCTTTACCTCAGCCCTGTCTTTTTTTTTTTTTTTTTTGCGTGCGTTTGACAGCTCTGAGCCTGACGACGGGACCGCTCTGGTTCCTCGCTCCATCCCTGGGCTCCGATTCCTCCGAGAAGGAGCTGACAGCTCCGTTCGGGCTGCGCAGTCCCGTTCGTGTTGGCATATTTGGTATCAGCTCCAACTGGACTAGGAACAGGAGCGAGGTTGTACTCCTGCCTTGGGGTCAAAATAACAGCTGTGCCAGATGTTCCAAGAACATTCGAACAGCGCTGAAACAGAAGGGTTTCGGGTTTCGTCTCAGTTTTGGGACACTGAGCCAATTTCATTAAATTAAAAAAAAAAAAAAAAAAAAAGATGTAAAAAAAGCAAGCAGCAGCCCTGCAAGAGCACTGTGGTTTCTCTACTTAATAGGACCGGTCCAGTTTGCAAGTGAGAATAATCCCACAGGGTTTGATTCTGATTAAATCAAAAGCAACTCTGGCATTGACTTCAATGGGGATGAATCACCCTTCGATCTAAGTCCTATTTGGAGTGGAAGCGTCGCATTTGCCACAAAATTGAATTTCAAACTCAAAGCCCAATTGCTCCACCCCTTCACCCCCAAGGTGAACATTCCTACTTGTCTTTTTTAATGCTTCAATCCGAACCGTAAGTAGTTTGCAAAACAAAACAGGTTGTCCTGGCCCTCTGAGCACGTATACATCCTGATCCCGGTCCAAGGGGAAGGAGAAATTAGTAGCAAGTAGCTCCTATAGATACTAAAATTCCTCCAGCACATTTGCTATTCTTTCTCATATCGTTATTCCAGGGCTGATTTACTCCTGTAGGGACAGATTTAGCATTTGTCCCTGCTGCACATTTTCAAGGCAACCTGTGTTAATTACAAACAGCAAGAACAGGGGATCGGCTGTGAGATGAGGCTCGGTTTGGGAATGGGAACGGGCACCACGACACTGCTCTAAGAATCCGGGAAAACGAATTCGGGAGTGAAGGACCCCTACTGAGCTGCTGGCAAATTTGGCAAGAGACTTGTACGAGCAAATTTCTGCAGGAGACATTCGAGTCCTTCGGTGCCAGAGCATAGCTGTGTTACTTATTTTGTGTACTGAGGGCAACAAGAAGTGCAAAATCCCCCCGTAACTTCCATCCTGCGCCCGCCGTATGGTGGCCGAGGAGCTTGGCTTCTCTCTTGTACTCAGGCTTTTAGAGGGAAAAAGAAACAACCAGCGCAGGAACCCTTGGACTGGCCAAAGACCGGCGGGCTGCCCACTCCAGGGTCATGCCTTTAAGAACCTGACCTGGCCCATTGCTAGAAGGTTTAGGGGCACAAGAGTACCCATTGTGGGTTAAGATTGTCCCTACAAATCTTCCTTCCTCCTGTCTGCAGTTAATAGCTGGCCTATACCCAAGAGATCTCACCAGGAAAGGAAAAAAACCCCAAAAATAAAAGCCCAGAAGTTCCACTGTTCGTTACTAAGGGCTCGGCGTACCCTGCTGGAAGTATTTTCCCCGTAGCTCCCTTTACAGGTTAAGTGCCGCCCTGAAGTCGAAGGGTTTGCTTCCTGGCTGAGGAAGGAAAGGCACTGTGAGCCCTGAGCGACCCGTCCCCTTCTTCCCACTCCCATCGCAGGGATCCTCTTCACCAGAACAGGACACCCTGCTGTACCGCTCTCAGGCTGGTCCCAAGGTGGTAAGATTTTTGTCCAACCTCAGCAAGAAATATAGGGGAACAAATAAGAAAAGAAGATAAGGAAAAGAGGTGGGACCTCAAGTCGACAACCCCCCCGCGTTGTGCTCAGCTGCTCCCCGGCTGGAAGCTGCTGCGAGGGCAGCGGCCCCCCCGCCATTGTGTAACTGGATCCCTGCCCACCTTTCAGCCCCCTTCCCCAGCACAGGACCCCTCCATTCGCTCGGCTGCGGAGGGACGTGAGCAACTGCATCACCTCGGGAGTTAGCAACGCTCCGCTGGTTCGTCCCTGCCCGTCTGCTCCTTCCAAGCAAACGAACCTCCTCTCGCGGCGGCGACACTTTGGCACACACGTACGCAGCCACCCCACCCTTTCCTCGCGGCTCGGCTCGGCCGGTTGACACGCTGCACTTAACTCTCTTAACACGCAACAGGGGTGGCTGGAGAGAGCCGCCACGGAGCAGCAGCGTGCGTACGGGGCAGGCTGGCACGGCGCAGCACCCGTGGCCAGCCCGGCTCCCTCCTCACCGCAGCTCCGAGGAGCGCTGCAGCCCAAGGGGAACGCTCGGTGTGCTGTAAGGCTCAAACCTGCATGTCCCGGGGCCTCGTGGGCTCGCCAGCCGCCGGCGCGCAGCTCGCTGGACCAGATCCTCGGCAGGTGTACATTAGTCTAACCACGAATCCAATATGAGCCCTTCGTCTGCGCCATTGCGCTGATGCGTCACCACACGCTGTCTGGATGCGATCCCCCGTCGCAGAGTTATAAACCAGGAGCAGCTTCAATTACACTGACAGTATAAAAGCAAAGTAAGGGAGAGGCTAAGCAGAGCCTTTTAATTTGCTTAGCCCAAACGAACAACCCTGGCTGCACCGGTGCAAGTGATGTCAGGACTTGTTCCAAAAGGCAGGATACAATTTAAGAGTTACCTGGGCGTCTGCCCCAACAAAGCCATTTGGATCCGTCTACCGGCTTTGGCCTCCGCTCCATAAACCTGGCAACAACAGCAACAAAAAACCTGCTCAGAACCTTCTTATTAAACCAAGGGATTTCATGTCTCTGGTTTATATGCAAAAAGTCAGGATGGGTTTCATTGTCTCGCGACCGCTGTGTGTATAAAGCACAACTGTCTAATGGCCAGCGTACGGCTGCAACTATTGTCTTCTCCGGTGTTCGAGCTAATCGGAAACGTAAACGAAGGCAAGTGAAAGGTCTTCTCACATTACTGCACTACGTGATTTATTCGCTTCCCACAATTTGATTTTTTTTTTTAATAAAAGGATTGATGTATTCGAGTATCTTTCTGCTGAGATTGTTGTGCGTCTTGTAAATTCGATGCGCGATGAGCAGTGATTACTGACAATAACCCGGCATTTCTTGTAATCCTGTGCTCTGAATCCTGCCTGTTTCGATGGGATGTTGATTAAAACCACACGTGCATCCCAGATCAGATACATACAGAACTTTCAGCACTCAGTTCCTGGCACCTTGGCCCGATCCAGGCAGAGGGAGAGTCCTTTAAAGGCATTGCTGTGGCAGGCTGACAGCTTTACTCCACCTAACCAAACGCGGCTACCACTGGCTCGGCCCGGGTTTGTACCTGCAAAACAGAGGCAGAGGTTTTTTAAACCTTCCATTCAGCGGGTAGACGTGCCAGTCCCAGTCCTGGCCCTCAAGCACCAGCCAAGAGGAGTGACACAGCAGGACGTGGCCCACGAGGAGAAGCTGGGTTTACAGAGGGCGATACGCCGCGGCAGGTTACCCCGCACCGCGCCGGTGAGCGGTGTGTTTTGGAGGATGCAGACGGAGGCGGAATGGCAGGTTCTGCACACCGGTCACCTGAAGGGAAAGCAAGCAGAGCTCAGAGGTGCTGGCACGGATAAAAAGAGGGAGGAAGCCTCCCAGATTTTAGAGCAGTCGGACACCCATCACACTACTGCCCACCCTGCAGCCCGCAGTTCACCAGCCCGTTCATCCAAAGCCCCCAGTTCTTTTGGTTGCAGCAAGAGTTAATCCCAAACGCGATTTTGGGGGTCTCTGGGGAAGACCTTTGCTCAGGGACCCCCCCGTCTATGTGGGACTGCCACCGCAGCACTCGTGGCCACGGAGGCACGCCCCACACACACTTGCAGTGTTTCCCTCCCCCTGCTCCGGAGCCTGATGACACTAGCAAATATCTAAAGAGTTTCCTGCAAAGGCTTGCCTTAACCAGAGAGAGGATCTCTCATTAAAGCATAAAATTAAACACTTCAGAACAAAGCTATTGGCACATTAATATGGAGATTCTGCCTCTCCCCCCCCTCATCAAAATGCATTAGCCCTTCATGTGCGATTTGCATTGGAAAGCGTAGGAGCCACATAGCATTAACAGCTGTGAAATTGGTGTCATTCTTAAAGGTTAAAATAAACCCAGCTATTCTCTAAAGCTGCCAAGCATTTCTTTGCAAGATCCACGGCCAGAGCCTTCGTGAATCACGAATTTACTTTTTTTGTGTGCTGTGGAAGGATCCTTGGGAAGATCTTTCCCCCGTGCGCAGACAGGCAGGAGCGTTCCCTGCTCTGCCTCTCGCAGGGTGACCTCGGCGCTAGGTGTGAAACAAGGCAGGCAGGAATCAGCCGGCAACACACGTTTCCATTCGCACAGCAGCTCTTTAAAAAAACCAAAGGGAACGCCATGGCAGCCTCCTCACGCCACTCCGGAGAGAGTCTCTCGAAACTTTTCCAGCCAATGGTTACGGGAATTTGTTTTGCAAGACTGTCATTTTGTATTTTGTCTTTTTATTACGGTAACAAGTCACAGATCCTAAAGCTAGTATATTCAACATCCTGGTGACCGCACTGACAGGAACATTTAACGGGAGAATCATTCCTTCCCCATGATTTTTCAGAAGCTAGAACGGTTATCCTCCGGGTGAATGAGCCGGTGCCCTGTCAGATCAGCACAGAGCCCGGCTCAAAGCACGGAGAGGCGAGGGGGGAAACTGCCGTGGGGACCACGGCCCCTGGTGTCTGTGCCAGAGGCTGACTTGCAGCCGATGCCACCCCAGAACTGCAGAGGCGGAGGGTTCCCCCAAATCACTGCACCTGCCGGATTTTGGCTACTCAAAGCCCAGGCCACTGGGTGCTTCTTGGCCCAGTCCCCGTCCTGAAGGACCCGTACGAGATACCTGCTCGTCACAGCGGACTCATACACAGGGGTTTTAGAAGACAACCAGGGATGAATTCCACCTTTCCTCTGAGGCTCCACATCAGGGATTGGCCATTCCTCCCCTTTGAGGGCTCCTGATGAAAACCCGATAGCCTCAGAAGAAATGATATCCCCCACCGCGAAAACCACCTCGGAAACCGCCCGGTTTAATCCGTATTAGCTCTCTGGAGGGAAAGGCAGTTCCATCCACCGCTCTCCTCTCCGAGCCTGCACCAGGAGCAACGGTGCAGCCTTCCCTGCCGTGCTTCACCCCCGCGAAGTCCTACTTGCGACCCGAAGCCGCGGGAGCGTCCCGAGCTGGGGCTGAGCTAGCGTCACTTCCAGTTCAGAAGGGAGGTTAACTCCAAGCGGAAAGAGGCCTCGAACAGCTTGTTCCCAGCCCTGCTCTGCCTGCCGCCCTCCCCATCTGCTGCTTTGGATGCTAAACCCCGAACGCTGCTGAGTAAGAAGGGCTGTGAAGGGTGGGGTGCATTGCCTGGCTGAAGTTCACTGCGGGTTGGCCTCCAAGGGAGACGATGATTAACTCCACCGCACGGTTTGGGCAGCGAGCAAGGCTGGGCTTTGTGGAGAAGCCAGTCAGCATCTCCGGGCCTCTGGCTGCCGTCTCCTTCAGCAGGTTCGGTTCGAACAGGGCGTTCCCTCGCTACACCTCGCACCTACTTCTGCGACGAGCAGGGAAAAGCAGCAGGGAGCTCGGAATAATGTGTTGGGGTTTCCAAGCTGATTTTCTCTCCCCTCCCGTTCTCTCCCCCCAACTCTCTTTTTTGATCAAAACTGAACTTAAAATAGAAGAGGAAAAGGGCTTGCATAAATATCTGACAGCTGCTCCAAGCTTCTCGCTAGTGTGGTAACCAGAACAGCCAAGAACCCGATTTTTTAGCTTAGTCAGAAGACCTGTTTTGGCCCGTTTATTAGGAGAAGAGACAGGAGACAGCGCTATCAGAGCAGCCAGCCAAGAGAGGTCTGGGGACGCAAGGAGATGGAATCTCAGGAGTGGACCAAACGAGAGGGAAAAGGGTGAAGGAGCTAATCCAAGGCTGTCCCCTACCTCCAGGGAGGCTTTATGTACTCGCCATGGGAAACGTCACCTCCACCCGCTCCCTAACTGGGCACGCAGCAATAGAGAAGAGATCACAGCTCCAGCGCCCACATCTTCAAAACGGGCTTTTGCCTTTTCCAGCAGATTTTCCAGACCAGTTTCAAACCCCTGTATCACGTTGGGGCAAACAGGTGAGTTTCAGGGAGGCTGCAAAGGTGAAGGGAGAAGAGGTGGGGTAACGAACGGTCCTCTCAGCCACAATCACAGCACCCACCACCTCGACATAGCTCACTCTTCAGCAGCTCCTTCTGAACCAGCTATGGGAAAATAGAGACAGCACTGAACGGGACAATCAATTTTCACGGAAGATAAGAGCCCGGCCGGCAGCGTGTTATCTTCTGAGAGAACAATCCCTTTGTAGTCCTAAATTAAGATTTGTCTCCCAGATTGCAGTTGCATCAGATGGAAACTAAAACCAGAGCAGCCACAAATGGATTGTCTTTTCTAATTGTCACTTATCTGTTGTGCAGCCGTAAGAATAAGCATCTTAAAGGCCTTGTATGAACTGGGACCTTGCCCCAGTTCAAGCCAGCAAGATTTGGCCGGGGATTTCTCACTTACATCTCCCAGCACAGCAGCTTCGTCCATCGCAAACACCTCAACACCAAGGGTCTCTTCCTGGGAAACTCCATTGCCTTAGCTCACAGGTTTAATTTTACCAAAGGAGATTTTTTTTATTCCCACGTAACAGCTGGGAAACCAACACAGAGACTTTAAGGCTGATCCCAAGCGGATGGCCAGTATTGAGAAACGAACGCCTCGGCTAGATCGTAAAACAAACATCAGGACTTTGGTCCTGCTCTGCCTGCGCTAACAAAGGGCAAACAATGCCCACAATCCTCATTTCAAGACGAGCAGAATTTAATCTTGCACGCTTTCCATCCAAAAACCGAAGACTGGGCTCTACATAAAACAAAAATCCACCACAAAGCAGGGAAAAAAATACAAAACCCAAACCACGAGGTTAACTCAAACCCAGTGAAGTCTGCCGTGATTTTCAGATCCACCCTTAGTCATTTTAACCTGCTGTACCAAGGCGCCGTTTCTACGTACACGCCGTGCATGGGCCCGTCGCACTCCTGACTGATTTCATTCCCTGGGCACCTCCGCTGCAGCCGATGGAGGCGCAGTGAGTCCCCGCCACCGCAGCGCTGCGAGCCGGTAGAAAGGGCAGTCGGTGGAAGACAACTAAAGCCCGCTCCACTCAAAACCTGCGGCGTCCCATCACCCCTCACTGGATACCAGAGACTCCACGGGCGAAGAAGGGGGAAGGGAGATGTGTCATGCCCCAGTTGTGGGAAAAGCTTCAAACGCAATTAACAATTGCCCACAAGACACAAATCGGTGGGAAACCAGGCTTTGTTAATCCCTGCGCTCAAGGAAATACTGATTCGTACCCTGAGGAAGGGGCCCGTTTCCTGCCAGCTGCCTTCCCACTGAAGGGACCCCGGTGGGTGTCTCCAGCCACCACGGCTCGGGACCCCCGCACGCGCCGCGGCAGCATCCAGCCGCTCACTAATCGCTCAGTTAAGATCTAAACGTTCAAGACCTGGCTGGACAAGCTACACAAGTAATTCGAAGCTTAATCTCTTGTGATATTTAAGACATGGCTGAACAAAGCCTGAGAAAGCTGGAAGCCGACCTGCGTTACTCAGGAAGACAGGCTGAAGGACCGGATAGATTCTACCATCATTTTTACCCTCCCTCTTCTACCTTTTGGCCCATTTGTCTGGAAACTCCCACTCTCCCTGCAAATACGCCCTGTCCTCACCACAGTAACCGTGCTTTCCGTCCAGTGGCAGGGCTTGGAAACCTCTGATGTTGCAGATTGCTACAGCAGGGAGCTATCGGTGGGGTTACAGGACCCTCTGGCTGGTGTCCAGCCTGCCCCGGATCAAGACACTGCTCCCCGGTGACCGCTGCGATAGCTACCCAATAGCTAATCCAAAGAGCTTACCAGAGCTTTGAAAAGCTTTTAGCAATCCTACACCAGGAGGCTCCCAGTTGCTCGGCTGAGACTGTCTCTGCTCATGGAGAGCTTCTCCTGGTGTACGACAGGTATTTGCAGGTATTATTCTGAGGGATTTCAGAGCTGCGCTGGAAGCCTCCTGCTACCCAGACAGGGTCCAGCAGAGAGGAAGGGGCCTGGAATACTGAGTGACAACTGCTTAGATCTTTTCCAGAGATCACAGGCAGGAAGAAAGGGCTCACTTGGAAACGCTCACCATGGCCTGGATTCGGGGTACCTAAAATCTCCTACAGCTGTAAGATGAAGGTGAGCTAATTAACCGCAGGGAATAGCCAGCGAACCGAGGAACGGGTGCAACAGCGGGATGCAAGAGCCCATGCCACAGAGGTTGACTTTTTTTCTCTGGGGCAGGTATGCTTTGGGGGCTGCTCCTGGAGCAACAGCGTGGCCCACAGTAGGGAACAATGGTGGGGGGAGGTAGGGAAACCAAGGCAGGAAGCTTTTGAGAACGCTCTAGTTCTAAAAATAGCCGGGAGTTTTGGTAATTTTAGCGTACAATGCCACCAGGCAGCCAGCTCACACAGCAAAATCTGCAAACTCATTCCCTTCGCACCGGCTCTGCACCTCAGCACGGCTTCCAGGAATAAAAGTGCAAATTTGGGCAAGGATGCGAAGAACGCAGAGTTGCTCCGCTCCTCTGCTTCTGAGCAGCAGTGAAAGGCCCTCACAGAGGCACAGAATCCCATCTAAATATACAGACGGACACTGAGAATAGCCTGCGACAGCCCTGCTCCGAAAGCCCTCTCCGGGCGCTCGGAAAGCCTCTCCGACTTCGGCCGGCTCTGGGTCATGCCCCGTCCATAGCCAAGGGCATGTTAAATTGGGTTTACAATAGCCCTTTCCCCCCCGAGCTGCCCACCAGGCGGGCAACGCCTCCAGGAACCTATTGACTTTTCAGAGGCTACGAGAATAAAATTACAATTTGGAACTGAAATCGCCGCTGCGACTGTGATGGAGACCAGAGCTATTTAGGGATTAGATTAACACAGGGACTTTGTGAAGCATCAGCTGTACGGCCGCTGGGAGTGAATCAGCAGGCTGCCAGCCCGGGGACCAACTGTTAATTGAAAAGGGGGAGGGGGGGAGAAAGGCTGGAGTTTCATATCTAACGGTTAAATACATTTCGGTGGCTGGTCCAAACTGTTCAAAGGATTTGCCAGACTGGTGCCTGCCTTCCCATCCCCCCGGCAGCTTTTTAGCCTCAGCTTCCTCATTAGAACGGCTGAATAGGGCTGCACTTGTTACACGCTGCAGCCTGCAAAGGCAGCACCAGCCGCGGCACGCCGGCAACCCCCTCCCGCCCCAAATTCATCCACAGGGTCTTTACCTGCATGGCAAAAGGTCTCTTCTCGTTGTAGCAGAAGTGCTCCCTCGCCTCGGGGAGGGTGGAGGGGATGGCTGCAACCCAGCAGCATCACAACACACCCGAGGGATGCCTCCGACCGCGGGACCTGGGCACGGGCTGGGCACGGGTGTCCTCCCCAGAGCGACACGATGTAAAACGTACAGGCGTGCGCTCTCCGACCGCCGGCAGCCTCGGTGAGCTGCACGGAGGGCCGGCTTTGAGGGGAAGGGAACCGGCGATTCTTGCCCAGGACAGCGCGCGCCCAGGGGACCCGCAGGTATTCCCTGCGTGACCTGTGAAGGGTCAGCAAGCGGTTAACGTACGTTCACAAATTATTAAATAAAGTGAGATTTTCAGCGCAGTTATGGTTAGAAACAAGAAGCACCAGAACAGGCTGTGGACTTCGGGGCCAGAGATGCCTTGCATGAAGTTTTGCTTGCAATATATTACGTGGCTGCCTGAAGTCTCTATGGGTTATATTAGAGCCCTAGACAGTTGTCTGACAAATTCCTGGTAAACAAAGAAGACAAAGCTGGAACTCAAGCTATGTGGGAGTCTATTTATGTTTGTAGTTGCAAGTTATTTCTTCAGTAAATGTTTCCTGTTTAAGAAACACATGGATTTTGAGTTCAACACGCCTGCGACAGAACGCCCGGTACCCCCGCTCAGAGAAAGCCATTGTCCCTTCCCAGGTCACGCTGCTCACATCCAGCCCTTCTCACACACAAGAGGTTTACCATCCATCTTCAAGAGATTTTACCTTCAACAGCTATTTCTTTTTTCTTTTTTCAACAGGAGGCCTAACCAGGAGTTACTGCATCGAACGTGTGTCAACGCGTGTCAGGAAATCGAAGCATTCCACACTGCGAAGTTCATCTCCCCAAGCACGACCCACTTCCAATTCAGCTCTTACAGAGATGCACGCTACGACGGAGAGCAGCTACTCAAACGCGCATAAGGGATACGATATGGTAAGCACGTGTCACTGCTGACCAAGCAATAGAATTTGATTTTACCCTATTTACACTCGTGTTCATTCAGTTTGCCTTTTTGTTTCTATAGGATAAACACAAGCCTCACTGACAAGCTGGTCTTAACCACACAGTGGAAAATGTGTGATCACAAGAAGTAGAACGGAGAGTGGATTTTCTCCCTCCAACACTCGAGTTCACTTCATTAATGATGCCCCACAAACTTTTTTCAAGGGGAAGCCTTCTGTCCTCGTCCTGCGGAGTAGAAAAGGGATGCACAGCTGTACGCGGAATGAGACGAGGACCGAGGCAGCCTGGCCACTGACTGTTCACTAGATCAAAATCCTTCCCCAGAGGCATGAATCCCAGTCACTCCTACTGAATCGCTGCATCTCACTTTCTTCCGAAGCAGGATCAGCCCTTTGGCACCCCAACTCCTGGTCTCCTTCCCCCCTCGCCCTTACGACAACGCTCCTCACTGCTCTGTGAAGCGCCAGCTGCCTCCGCCTTAGCGACTCCACGATCGTGGTCGGTGACATTAGAACAAAGCTCTTTGCCTTTGCATCCTCGAGCATGTAAGACACAACCCCTCCCACGCACGCTTTTGTTCCAAGCTGGCCAGTATCTGAGAGGAGAGCGAGCTCCTCAGCCTCCCACCCAGCGTGTTTCTGCGGTCTCTGCTTCCTCACAACATAGCGGCATGAAAGGAGCGGGGAGGCAGCTCTGCTCTCTGCCTCTTCTCTCAAAGGCTCCCGTGTCAGCAGAGCTGTGGTGAGCCACATACCGCTGCTGCAGTTCAAAGCGTCCTTCCCGGGAGGATGGCCAGCACCATCCCAGATTGAAACCACATACGTGATAGCTAGCACCCTAATCAGCTGCATCTCCGACTTCGCAGATACTGGCGCGTTACAAAGAGAAAACTGCGTGGAAAGGCAGCGGGGCTCCTTCCTCGGGGGCCCAGGGCAGCAGGTAGTTCGGTGCATGCGAAACTTCATTATCAGGTGGAAACCAGCCACTTCCTAAGGGCCAGGCTTGAAGCACAGGACAGCAGCTCTCGCTTTCTACCAACCTTTGGGGTCTGGAGAGCCCACAGCCCTCACCAGAAGACCCTCAGAGTAGGAAAGGTCTCTCCGTACGTGGCTCAGGGGTTCTCCCTCTCGGGTAGGGCAGACTTCAGCAGTCAGGCCACGGAGCAGTGCCTGCGTGGTGTATTACAGATGGAGTCTTTTTCACCTACTCAGTTCTAGACGTTTTTGAAAGAAAACATAAAAGCCCTTTTTGTTTTTATCCAAGGTCTGAGGGAAATGTGCCAGCAGAGAACAATCTGCAGGTGGCACACAATGAACTCTCCGAGAAATTACTTCTGGTTTCTGAGATAATTCTTAGTGGACCAAGCGATGCAGATAGACTACGACACAGTGCCCTCGCCCCTTCAAAGAGAGCGGCGCTGGAGCCGAGCGCCCCATCCCTCAGACGCTGCCAGAGCAGCAACCTGAGCACACATCCTTCAGGCAGAAGCGAGAGGGGCTTGGAGGAGCTGCCTGGTGACAGGGGAGGTAGAAACACACCAGCTGTGAATTTGAATGGAGCTGCTTTGCAAGAGAGCAGAACGCTGCTGCTATATTTGGCTAGTCCCTGAGAGATTTTGCTGGGAAGGAGCATCTGTTTCATTTGATGCAGTGCCCATCACCCCCTAAAAGACAGCATCTTGCAACCAGCCATCACCAAGGGCAGTACAAAAGGGGACAGACAACCTGTCGCCAGTCTAAGGGAAAGGACTGGGACCACCTCTCGGAGAATGGCGATGCTCTTGGCGAGATGGGGAGGCTTGTGTTTGTGTCACCATAACCCCCCCTTCCACCCACTTGAGCTGGAGGGACCTTTGCAAACCAAAGCACCACGCTGCCTCGCACCAGCAGCACCCACTAGGCAGGGCAGGGACCTCAGAGCTGGGCCTTAGTCTCCACCTGGACCAAGATGTGACCTAACAGCAAAACCTGTTTTTCCATCAGCCTCGTGTTGTGATCAACGTGCGAGCGGTATCATTCCCTGCTCTCCCTAGTTCATCTTGGGGCCGATCCAAGGCGCTAAGTGTCTTTAAATTACAGCAGAGAAGAAAGGAGCGGACAACCACCTCCAGAAACCCGATAGCTGCGTGCTGCGGCCGTGAACCTCCCGGCCGGGGCACGCCATGCTGCCAGGCCAGCAGCACACGCACCACGCGTGCGCCCCTCTCCCTCTCCACAGGCTTCTTTCCAGTCACCAGGTTTTTTTTTTTTTTTCCAAAATCCATCCAAAACAGCAACGCAGGACCAATGCAAAGGACCAGGTTTTTTTGGAGCACCCACATTCAAGACCGCTTGGTTCCCAATTCTATGTATCCAATACTTGCCACTCACTTCAGCACTGTTACAGCACAAAACTAAGTATTATCAAGCAATGCTCAGTCCAAACCGTGCCGCCAACACTTGAGAGTCCAGAAGGGCGATCTGGGGCCACCACACAATCCAGAGCCACAAGGAAAGCAGCGCGTGTAGACAGGGTATGCCCTAGAACCTGCAGGCTGAAGAACCCACGTCAAGGCGGTCACGGCACAGCAACACCTCCACGCTCGCAGCAGCAGGGGCTGGAAGTCCCACGTTCCTCCCGAAATGCGGCTCCGCAGGGGCACTGGGGCGAGAGCGAGCCGGTTGCTCCCAATAGATGGCAGCAATGCGTGGGGACACGGCTCTCCTCCGGCCGCACGCACAGGTGAGCACCCCGGCAGCGCCCAACCGCAGCGGGGTGCGCAGCGGCACCCAGGGCGCCAGCTCCGGACCACCCTGCCTTCCTCCTGCTTCATTATCTGGGTACTTGAATGCGAGCGGCTTCCTCCCCCAACCTTGCCCTCGTCCTCCTCTATTCTTCCTCCGCTACTTTTGTTCGGTGGGGCAGGCTATTAACCGCCGAATGAGGAAGAGGCCGTAGCAGCGAGCACAAGCACTAGATGTACTCTGAAAATAGACCGTGTCAATGGAGCTGAGGTTTTGTTACCAAGTGTCCCTAATCGAACTCTTTGTGACTTAATCACGCTTTTGGCAGCGGCGTAAGAAACAAGTAATGAATCAAGTTATTGTATTTCCTGGATTTTACTCTGCTGTTGTAGGGTGCGACCCCAGTGAATATGCTGATTCCACTTCTTCCCCGGGGTTAATTCCCCCGGCCCCCCAAAAGGGCTTTTTTGGCAAGAGCAGTTTCACTAACACTGTGCGGTACATAATGGGTTTAAAATCTCATCTAGAACTGTTAAATCCCCGCAGAAGGGGCAGGGGCGAGAGCAGAAAGGGAAAACGGAAAGAGTTCAGACATGTTGGGAACCGGGAAACCGGGAGAAGAAAAAGCAGCAAGAAGTTGCTTTCCAAATACAGGCCTCCTACTTTGTTAACACATTTAAGTAATGTTAATTGCAGTGCACTGCAGGATAAAGAGGCATTTGTAATTGATTAATCTATGTTTGCCATTTTCTAATTAAAGAGAAAAGAAACCCTAATTATTCCACTCTGTACTAGGCAGCGGAACAGTCATTACGGAATAAGCAATTTTCCCTCCTCAGACACTGGGTTCCCCTATTCTCCCACGTTACATAAAGCCCTCGGCACACAACGCGCCCCGCAGCATGGCCGATTTCTGCTTGTTAGGCACTACCAGCCTTGCTGAGCTTCACGGCATCCCACTGGGCAGGAGCAGGGGGAGTGGACTGCGAGCTGCAGTTCAAGCTCCAAACCTTGCAAAGCAGGACTGTGCCATGTTTTCCGGGCCCCCTGCCCCCTCTGGAAAATAAGGTTGGAGAAAAAGATGGATTTGGGGATCCAATCCCATCACTACAGCTGTACTGATGCTGGTAGACTGGAAAGAAAAAAAGAATCCCTGAGAAAGGGCCTGTGTCAGGTGGAAAGGGACGACACCAAGCCTGAGCTGCTGCTGCTGCTTTATTCTGCATCGCTTGAACAACAGCGAAAGGCAGAGAGAGCATTTGCTGTCCTCAGGGTGCAAATCACAATCTGTGGTCCAGGGCCACGGACACAGCCCCAGCTGCTGTTACAGCTCCTGAAATTCTCTCGAGGAAGAAGAAAGCCCAGCCGGACTCCAGCTCCCCATCCTCTCCTTCTCCCTCCTCCACGCCCCGGGCTGGGGCAGGGCAGTCTGTGGTCCAAGAGGAGCAGAAAGAGGAAGAGCCTCCAGCACTGACGGAGGTGCCGAGTCCCTGCTCGCTCGGAAAGGTTGACCTCTACAATAAGGTGGGCCAAGACAAATCCAGAGCCAGGTAAATTTATTCAGTGACACAGCGGTTAGCTGACGGAGAAAGCTGCGAGGAAAACAGGCTCCCCTTTCCCTGGCTTGGATGAGGCAGGATGGACCATTTTCTCTCCAGTTTGGAAGCCATGCTGGTAGCACGGTTCCTGCTGATCAATCACACGCTGTGCCCGACTCAAGAAACGGCGAAAACTCCCGTACACTGATGCGCTACATCCACACGCCCAGCACACGAGATGCAGCCGCTTCAGAGCTGTTCTGCAGAAAGAGTTAAAGTGCACCAGCCGGCACCGAAAGCGAGTGTTCCGGGTAGGGGATGCGACGGCCTGATTTGATCGCCCTGCCCAGTGCAGTGTTTCTGTGGCTGCTTTCTGGGAAGGAGCAGCTGGTGATAAGCTGCTGAGCGAGGAAGATTCTGATCACACGCAACTCAGCTCGGAGCAGAGTCTGGAGCTCTTGCTGTACTGTGGGGATGGATCGCAACTTTTTCACTCTTCACAATTTAAAAAAAGCTCCGAGAGAAGAAAATATTTCATAATTAAGACAGCGGGACTCATTATTCCAAGATATTGTTGAAGACACGTAGGAGGATTTTTAAAGAGAGCTTAGACATGAATAAAGATAAAGAATATGCCGTTTTAAGCCAGGCAAGGGTTTAAAAGAGAACATAAACCCCTTCTGCTTCAAATTGAGACCCATTTTTAATAACGGGGGGTTGTGAGGAGTCTTATTTTCTGCCAAGTGCCAATGATCTCCTCCTCCTTGCTAGCAGATCTTAACTGGCAGAAGAAAGCTGTTCTCAGTCTTGTGTGGCATCATTTTTCCCAGCCTCAAGGCAGACCCAATGCCATGACTTACATCACACAAAATCAACAGGAATGACAGAACGGGGGGCTTTAAAGTAAAGCCCTTTCAGGGCAGATGAACGTGGTGAGACGAGGTTTCTGCTCTTGGCTGAAGCAGATCCTAAAAACCAGGAAGTTCAGAGATCCCAGAGGTGCAGGTAGATGACAAGGACGGAAACAGCGCAGCCCAAAAGCTCGTTTTTTCCTGTCCTAGTCAGCAGAGGCCCCCGCTAACTGCAGGGGTGGGTAGTGTAGGTGCTATACAACCCCCTGGACCCTGCTGCTCAGGTTATTTTGGTATTTCCTATGCGATAAAGGTACCTGAGCGTGGAGGTGCTTCCAAGTTAGAAGCAGCCAGTCCACGCTCACGAAGACTGAAGACCCTGTTCCCCGTATCCATACGCGTGTATTTAATGTTAAGCCCAAGTAATCCTTTAAATCACCGACTTCAAGGAACCACTCATGCTTAAAAGCAAGTACCTGTGTGGATGTTTGCAGGTCAGGTCTGCGCGATCACCTGCCTCAGTTTCCAGTCCCTTCTCAGTGCTGTTTTTCCCTTCTTCCCTGGTTTCAGCTGCTCACCGTGACATCGGGGCCTCTGTTCGGTACAGCAGCTGAAGGACATGCTGGTCCTTACACTGGGGCCTGGGGAGTTTTCTTTTATACAAGTAATAAAATTACTCCTTTACCAGAAGCAGCAAAAAAATAAAACTGAAAATGCAGGAAGTTTCCCCAAAATAGCCTCTGCCATCCTTACCCGGTGCCAAGGGAGCTCAGAGGCGAGTACCATGATTCATCCCCATCACCTGTATTTGCGTTGTGCGTAGATGGAGCCCGTGGCATCACCCCAAAGATGAGGATGGAGCAAGACCCAGCTAAAGGGGCAAGGCATTAAGCGGGGAATTAACGGCCTGTTTCTAACCGTACTGCACAGCCTTGGGCCAGCTACATAATTTTTTGTGCCCCTGTTTTTTCGTGGTGGAGATGGCAGACATCCGTCAGTCCTGCCTAGGTGGACATGTCCTCTCCTTCTAGGGGAAGCTGTGCTCCATACTCTGGACAAAGTGCTTCTGAACAATTTCAGAATTGAAACACTTATCCCAGTGTCAGGCCAGAGCTCGATGGACTGGGCTGCGTGATGAAAATTCATCCTTGTTCTGTGCCCAGTTTGTTCCCTTGACTCCGCTCCCTACAGGGGAATCTCTGCCTGTCCTTGCCTTATCCCCCTGCTAAAGATAAGAGGATGCGGGAGTGAGGGGGAAAAAATAATGGAACTAATGTCTTTTAATTATTTGGAGACAGAGCTAAGCTGCTGAAATCCTCCCACTGTGAATCAGGTGATTCATCCCTTACCCGCCGTCACATTAAATTTCAGGAGGACCTTCTCCTACCTGGCGTTTACGTTCCATCCGACGACCCGACAGCCCTGCTGAGCGGATGTAATCCGCAGGTACAGCAGCGTGAGCGGTTGCTCTCAGCAGGATCTGTCCGTGACGCTATTTCCTCGTCCTGCACTGTCGCCAGAACACAGTTCTCTGCAGCGGGAACTAACTGGAGGAAACCGCCAAGAATTTGGCTCCACATTATCACCCAAATCACTAGTAAATTATCCACTTTGTTTTAAGAAAGGAGTACCTGGAGCAAAGAAAGACAAGGAAGTTCATCCAAACCCCTTGATCTGAATCCCCTTTGGGCACAATAAGAATATGTTCTGGCTTTCTATTCCTTTATATATCGTAGGCAATGAAAACTTGCAGTTCACCAACCCTCCACAGTGCTTGGCTTCAGCCAGCAGAGATGGTATCTGGGGCTTTTGGAAAAAAAATTAAAAGGGTTGGAAGATGTCTGCAGCTCTGACACGATTATTTATGGGCCTTCGATGAGTGTTGGCTAGAAAAATAATCAAGAGTGGGAACTGAGGGGAAAAACAAGACAATGAATCTCCATCGGCTTCTTTTTGCTAATACAGATCCCCACAAAATAAAGGGGCTTCTGACAATCCGTAGGTGTCTGCAGGATTTGCCATAAGCTCGTCGTAAGAGTTTAAATCTACGGACACGGGGCCAACATCTGACCAAACGGGAAGACCTCAAGCGAGGAAAAAACCAAACCAAACCAAAACCCCACTGGTCACATTTGGAGAACAGTTACTTGAGGCAGCCTGGCTTAAAGCCTGGAGCGTGTGTGCGTACAAACCTCCCCTGACTTTCCGTTGAGAGGCTTCACAGCCTGAAACGATAGAAAGGGGCTTATCAGCCACAGAACCAAACCCAGCACTTTTACAGCTGCCTTCTGCTCGGCAAGGGAGTGGCAGGGAGGAGATTGATCCGTATTATCTCTGTTTTGGTGCAGTCAGAACTCTGGCCATCCCTGATGAGCAGTACCCAGCAGCAGCTCCACCTAAAGCAGGGCTGAAAGGGGACAGACACAGCCTGGTGCTGTTCTTCTCCCCAGAGATGCATCTACCCATGGAGAGAACGGCATCCAAACCAGCAGAAGCAACCTTCCCATGGGCTTACAGCAGATTGGTGGCGGAGGAGCAGTTCAAAAAATCCGGTTTATGGCCTCTGCTCCAGCAGCCCGTTGGGGACTTCTTGCGGAGTCCCAGGCAAACTTGTTCTGAGATCAGGCGGGAGCACTCGGAGCAGCCCCACGGATCGGCGAGGCTGAGCGCAGAGCACGGCGCAGGCCAAGGTGGAGCGTCAGGAGCTGAGACCACTACAGACAGGCTCCTCAGAGCCAACAGAGAAGCTGGGGCAGATGGTCCTTCCAGGAAACTGGAAAGGCTTTGGCAGAAAAAACAAACAGTAGTTACTCACTTCTTGGGAGAGACTTAAAGGGGATTCAAGAGTTTTCTCATGGTTCCACAAACAACTGTCGTTATCCATAGCTCATCTCTGTGTCAAACTGAGGTTTCTCCTCCCACCCCCCAACATGTTGAAAGAAGAAGTGAAAAGGTTACACATTTATCTTACTTCTTCGTCTCCCAGGACTTGTCTTTACTTTTCTCCTATTTCCTTAATGCAGGGGGAGAGAGGGAGAAAGAGAGAAAAAGGAAACAAAAAAGTTCTCCATGGAGAATTCAATTCAGCAGAATTACACTGCTCTTACGTCCGCTCCGAGGCTCTCTCCCACGCACAGCCTGTGGCTTCCAGCACAATATCTGCACAGCCCCAGCACTGTGTCAGCTTTGATAAGAGCCCCTGTGTAATCAGTGCAGTACCAGTTATCCGGCTACAATACTGTATGATTTCCTCTTGTGGCTTCTTCATTCCTGTTTATAATTAAAGAAGGACTTCTTGCCATGCCAAAGGCTATATAAAAATAAGTAATAAGTAATAAAGTGGTGGCACTGATCCAAAAGCTTGCTGCTGCCGCTCTTACTCTTGCAACACAGCAATATCCAGCAGTGGTTAATAGCATCAAGGTTTTGCTGTTTGGTTCAACTATTTGCATTTAGCAGTTATAGGAGGATGCAGCCAGCCTAGGTGAAGAAAAGGGCGGCTGTGGTTTAGGGTTACTGGACATTTACCCCTTATATTTAGTTTTCTAAACATTGCTGGGCTTTCTTCACAGCATTGTGCTCCCTCTGCTGCAATCAATTGGCCTAAAGTCATAAGCAGGGCAGGTGGTTAGAAGCTCAATGCTGGAGCCAGAACTTGTTCCATCCATTAATTATTTGTGTTGGATAATTAGCACAAGTGCTATGGAAATCGTGGCCCCATTGTGTAAATACATATGGTGCCCCCAAGAGCTTCAGATTTAAATAGACGGGAGAGACAATGGGCAAATTAGCCAGTGCTACACAACAGGTCATCGAGAGCCAGCGGTCCCACCCCGACTTCCCATTTTCCAGGACAAACTGTTCTCTTCATTAGCCCAAGCAACTTCAAAGTGCTCCAAATCACAGCCCCACACTTAAAAATTCCTTATCTCCCTCCAAGTGCCTTCGGTCCCTGTCCCTCAGTCAAAGGGACGAAGGGACAAGGAGCACGTCTCCGTCACTATATTTCTCTCCCTGCTCGTGGAGGAGCTGTGTCATACCATCTCCTGCACAAACCAAACAATCCTGCTCTGTTGCATGTGGGAGAGAAACCCTCTTCCTAACCGTGAACATTTGTGGGGTGGAAGTATGGAGCATGGCACTGTTATTTGTCCTTTGCTCTTCAGCAACTTGGGAAGGCTCTGCGGAATCAGCACGGCCGGGGACTGCGGACACGCAGGCAAGTCCCTCCCGCAGGGACACTGCAGGTGTTACGATGAGGGCGGAAGATGGAAGGACTCGTCACGCAGGACAATGCACAGGGTCCTGGACTAGCTGGCACTGCAACCACAAGACCATTCGGTTGCGTTCTGCATCCTGTTGCTGGTAAGAGAAGGAAGCTGCAAGCAGGCACAGCCCAGGACCAACCCAGCAGTGCTAAAGAAGTATTTAAAACCCCAAGTGTTAAAAAGTCAGCGTGATTTCTTCACCTGTCTCCGATCCGTTTTATCTGCTGACCTCACTGGGATGAACTCACTTAGGGAGTTGCAAAGGTTCCCAAACAAAGGCTCCTACCCATTCCGGATTACACACAAAAACATTGCTCCCCGTCCCTCTGAGTCACTGCCCAGCCGCCGAGCCAAGCCCCACCAAACCCAGCCAGCCCAACGGCTGGGGCAGGGGGCTCCCTGCCTTTGATGTCTTTGGCTAGAAACAGTCCTACCCCTTCTTACACCTGAGAAAACAATCGGCAAAGAACCTCCTTTCCTTTCGCTTTGATGCTGTCTTTCACACTCTCCTTCCTTTGCTGCATCTGCTTTCCTTAAGGAGGATGGAAGTAAGGAACTGCTGTGTCACTCTGAGGACCTCAAAATACTTAATGAAGATGGATCAATTAAACATACAATCCTGGATGAGATAGAGGAGCATGGAAGTGCTTCTTGGGGCATCCTCTGTTGCTCTGAAGAAGGCATTGCTCATGTGCTGTAGGTTACGGAGAGCTCTCGAATGTGGCTCATCTCAGCTCTACCTTAGTGTCCTCCTTCCAGGACACAACTTATCTAGAACTTCGGGTGCAGAAAACACCCCAATAATTTTCACAATCCTTCGCAAATGTTTCATACGATCACCACAAAAAAAAAAAACGGTACTCTCCAGGTCCATTCCCTTTTTAAAAGGAACTACAGTCCTCCAGGGTAAACAGCAGGCAGAGAGGACTGGGTGAATCTGGCAACAGTTCGGAGCGCGCCTTTAGGATGGCTCTTGTTTAATTACCACTATTATCCCTCTGCTTCTGTGTTCAGGAGGCTCTGGAGTGCCAGGTTGCTTAGAAAAGCCTCCATCATTAGGCCTAATTTTCTACTCATTTAGGAAGACGCAATGCCGAAATCGTCGGAGCTACACTTCTGCAAACCCTTCCGGAAGGGCGATGCAGCGCCCTGCCTTTGTCACGACCTCGTCCACTGAGCCCACTGACTTCAGCCAGCCCTGCATTACACCAGAGGCGTGATGACAATCTGCCCCGGCCTTTCCTTACAGGACTCTGAAGCCCCACTTGCCAACTTGTTTCCTGACCTCGATTCACGCCGGTGCTGACGAGCACTGAAGTGCTCAGCACCTCACCAGTGCACCCTGTGCTTAGAGCAGTGCTGGAAACAGGGGCTGTCCTCTGTCGCTGGCAGACCTGCTGGGGAAGCTGTTAGAGCAGCCTGTTTCCCATTTCTGCACTTTGAGCAAGACTTTCTACTCCAGTGTACCCAGCTTGGATCGAGGAGATAGATGTTTTGTGGTTTCCTGAATGCTTTGGTTTAAGACTCCTCTTCCTCCTCTCCCCTTGCCATGGTTGCAATTTTATCCTGGAGATATGGGAATCTGCAGTGCAAGCTTCTTAAAGTACCAGCTGGCTTTTGGTGGGGATGGTGGCAGAGCAGAACAGATACTTACAGGCTTGACTGAAGTTTTCCCAACTAAAGCCTGCCACAAATATGCAGTCGCCTTCCTGTGAGAGCGATCTAAACAAGACTGAACCAGTGGATCCGGCCACTGAACGTCCTGGGCAAACAGAGGGCTTGTTCACTGGTCAATCACAACCAGAAGTTACCTACTTGGTTGCCTACTTCTCTCCACTTCTCTCCCAGCCATAGGGCAGGTGATGGCCAGATCCAAACCTCACTGAAAAGAAGAGGAATTGTTCCCCAGATTTCACTGGCCTTTGGGTTAGGACACAGTGGGTTTTTCTCCAGATACTTTATTCTGTTTCCCACTTGAACCCAAAGAATCCAGCACATCCTTGAAAGAGGTTGTTTTAAAGAAAATAACAACCCAAAGCTCCAGGTGGTGTTTATCTGTCACATGGATTTAGAGACATGCCCAGGCTTTAGCCATACCTATCCTCACATCACCCAGACTCAGGCTATGCACGTCCTGCTGCATGGAATTGTCTCCAAGACAGGCCTGAGGTCAAACCTGCTCTCCAGCTGCATTGCTTACCTGCTGCTCACCTCCAGATCTGGTTCTGGGGTGGCTCAGCTGCTGTCCTGGAGTGGCAAAGCCTCAGCAACACCTTTGCACAAGTCCCCAAATTCTACTTGCGGTTATGAGTAGGTGGAGTGAGCATCTTCATGTCATGTCTTCCTGCAGATACGCTCAGTTTAGCTCCTCCTAAACAAAAAAAGGACACAGAGAGGCAGAGTTATGGCAAGACAAACTGCCAGCAAAGACAAACTCCTGAGCTTTTCATTACCACTAAAATTTAGACATAACCAGAGAGTCTTGGCAGGGAAAGCAGAACTCCAATGAGGTATTGTTGTTTGCAACGAGGAGTAGTAATAGCGCACAACTGTAAGAACATTTCTAACAAGACCAGCTCTGCAAGGGAACATGATGAAAGCTGTGTCAGGTGAAGCTACAGTCTGGCCTTAGGCATCGTGACTAATGTGAAGGTGAAGACATGTACTTGTCTTTTTGACCCAGTTCCTTTAAGTCCCATCCAGCTGTGCAGATAAAGATGATTTATGGAACCTTTCATTACTAATATCACTTATCTCATATTGCAAGAGATGATACTGTGTTCTCTTAAGCCTTTTGTTGTACCTGATCAAACAGATGAACTAATGAGGTTGATGGGTATGTGCAGTGGGTACCAGCTGACCCAGGGAAGTACAGAAAAAACCATAACACACGGGCTGCAATTCTGTACTTTGAGTCAAGAAGAGACATATTTAAAAATGAGGAATTGCCTGGAACAAGAAGAGCAAATGGGTTTGTCACCACTTGCAGTGCTTAGTAACAGGATTTGGGAAGGATTAGAGGCTTCTCTTTACCATGGAACGCCTTCCACGTATCTCCGGTTTCAACAACTGTGTTTTCAGTGACGATGAAACCAAGTGTTACTGACCAGGAGAAAAGAGAGCGATTCTGAAGCAGGACTATCTGCTCTGGGTACGAGTAACACCTGAACATCTGCTCCAGTAACCCTGACCACTGTGCAGGCATTTTCCATGAGACAGACATCACGTCCTGCTCTAGCACTGCAACACGTACCATAAACTGCGAGTAGACAAATCTGACTCTTCCACACCGGTGAGGTGGGCCAGCAAGGTCCGCTGAAGTCCTTTGTCTTAAATATAAAGCAAAGTGCCACTTGTATATCACACTGAGAGAAATTAATCACAGCTTCCTCCAGCATGATCATGAAAGAATCTAAATCACAACAAGGTCCCACCTTACAAAGCAACTTTATGTTTCACGTGTGACGTTACAAATTACTTCAAGTGACAGTATGTCAAGCGGTAATTAGTTTGGTGAGTTTAAATTACATTCTGTAGAAGAAGAAACCATGATCTTACACATCAGAATTTTTTATATACTATCTCCTATGGGAAAAACCTCATATAAAAGAAGAACTACTTGTGTCTGGCTTTTATTATTTATTGAACAATGCTCCACTGATTCACAGATCCTCTCCAGACAGCTCATAAACAAAGCCTGTAGTGCAAAGTTTAGACAAGGACAAAGATTTCTGAACTCTTAAGCATAACACAAAGCTCGGTCATTACTCACACCGGAAGGAATGGACAGAGCTGGAACTTACAAGGGAGAAACGCAAGAAACGCAAAGATCCTTTGCTGAGGGAAGAAGTCAGGTGTCTCTGAAAACTGCAGTTTCATGCCCTTTTCCTTCCGTCGTGTGCTTTTGGGTACACTTGTTCCGCAAGTGCTCCCACTGAACTCATTCACTACTGTTTCTTCCAAAACTTCTTGCTCCAAGGAGCACCCAGCAGATTTATTCCGGGCAAGCACACACTTTCTTCAGGGCTTTGGATGAAAGCTCTACCTACTTAAAACGCATGCTAACACGGGGGTTTCACTAGTTTAAATAAAAAAGGCGGCGGTTGGAGCGAAAGGCTACCCAGCCCCCATGCTCTTCCCTGGGGTCTGCGGTGCTACAGCCAGTTTGAAATGGTGTTGCTGCCAGTGTCTCCCCAGCAGTTCAAATGGAAGCAAAGCGTGAACGTGACAAAGTCAACGTCATCTTGAAGCCCCCTCCTCACTTCCCCAGGTGCACGGGGGGCTGGCTGTAGCTCCCCTTCTCAAAGGGGCCTTAGGCAGAGAACTGTCCCATCCCAAATGGGTGCTCACGCCTGGGCTTCCCACACACCCCAGATATAACCTCTTGAACTGGCTCGGTTGCTCGGAAGCCGGTCCAGCTCCTAAACCCAACGGAACAACTTCGGTGGCAGTCCCATCTCCTGATACCCAGCTGTTAAATCATTCAAAGGCAGCTCCAGCTACAGGCAATTCTCTCCCATTACCGTCACTTCCCACGTAAGCAACTGCTGAAGCTCCCTCTCTCTCCAGTGAGAGGAGAGGTGGGGTCCGTGGGATCCTGCTCTCAGCAGAGAATCTCGGGATTAAAACATCATCCACCCTATGCGAAGGGTTGAGAACCCCTTGGCCTCCGTGAACCCTCAAGGAGTGTTTCCAGCGCAGTCGGAGGGGCTCCCTCTGTTATTGCAGGCGGCTCTCGTTCTTGTTGATGATTGTCATTTCTAATCTTTTGGCAACGCACGCAGGCCAGAAAAAAAAAAAGAAAAAAAAAAAGAACAACCCACAACCCTCAACAAAAAAAGTTCCTCTGAGTTGGCTGCATCTCAGCTTCCTGGCGGGAGGGATGGACTGCTCTGCCCTAGATCCAGCGCTTCTTAATATCCAAAATATGCTCCAGGAAAGGTCATTGGAAGGGAGTGGGCTCAGTCAAGGCACAATTGTATCACACTTAAAAAAACCTGAGCCTGATGAACCTATTTTCCACCTGACGAGCAGTATCCTGAGTTTGTGGAAGAATTCCAGTCCCACGGAGGGTTCAGTACAGAGACCTCATAAGCTTAATGACATGTAATTTACATGTCACAATTAAGACTTAAAATTCAAATTTCTTCTACGGCACGGATATTCTCTGCCTTGCTTGCTGTTCCAGCCTGGGGCTCTCTCCCTCTGGTGTCACCTGGACACGTTCTCGGCTGGCAGGAAGGAACACAGACCCGTTGACTCTCATGGTGTCACCCACCACGAGCCCCTGGCTGACGAACACGGCTCGTTAAAATGGGAGCTCCTGCCTGACGGGACATGAGGCGCACAGGGACCCAGAGGAATTTGTTTAATTAGTCTGTTGCATAAGTTTCCTACTTCTGGTCTGGGCTTCTCGTTACAAGCAAATACAGTCCCTTTGAAATCTCAGTAGTTTCTGCGAAAGCCAGAAGGTCACTCCTTTAGGTGACACTGAGAGGTCTGGAGTCATCTTCCTTTTCGGACCGGCCGATGGTGCTCCCTTACAGGCCGGGCTATGACAATACCCTCAGAATCAGCAGGAACTTATTACACATCCCGACAAGTCCAGAAGAGACTTCTGCAAAGCCCTGAGGACCAAAGATTGCTTTCCTGTCAAGTAATAAGGGCAGTATGTGACGATACCCGAACCCAGAGCATCTCTTTCAGTCCCTTTCAAACGCAAAGTGGACCGCGGTCGTCTCTGTAATCGATGCAGTTATGAGACCTTCCTGCTCAGCCACCCTTCCAGCACTGCTGTGCCTCCCGCTGGAAATGGGCTCACTTACGGTTCCACCGCTGGATCCTCAGCTAAAACCGGTAATACCGAATCCTACCAGAGTCTCTAGACTCCACATTAGCATCTGGGTTGTGTTTGGGTTTTGGCTTGCCCGAGAGCAGCAAATAGCAGCTGGGAGGAGCACGAGAGTCTCTGGCTTCGTCCCTTGCTGCAAGACAATGAAGTTACTTAATAAAAGAGCAGAAACCTGGGTGATTCAGCAGGCGAGTCCAGAGAAGTCGAAAATCGGTTTTACTGCTAAAACCTAAGCAGAGGGCCAGAGGCAGAGACAACAACAATAGCAGCGTATGCAGTGTCAGCCTTTGGGTCCCCTCGCTGACCCGGCTCCACGGACGTCCGTCAGCCAAAGGTCTCGCCCGTCGCTGCTCACTCGTTGTTAATAACTAAAGCGCAGACACATCCCTCGATTTTCCTAGCCGTGACCTCCACCACGGCAGCAGGCTGGGTCCCTTCCCCCTCACTGAGGACACCTCTCTCTGTCTTTCCCATCCCATTTGGATTGGTGAGAGCCCCCGTACCGGAATCAACACCACGGGGAGGAGGAGGGAGGAATTTCCCTGCTGTAGCGAGAGGACGTTTTCCAGTTTGGGAAACGCTGTCCCTTCTGGAGACAACTGTTGTCCCACCGAGACTCTGAAACACTTGCAAAACCCGAAGCAGAGAATTCAGTCATGGGCCGATTCCTTCGGAGAAGCTGCGGATGGACTCTTAGGGCTCCTGCCTAACTATTACTGCTCAGAGACGCATCTTCCATTACGTGGGATTAAACCTGGAGCGGGTTTTATGCTGCAACAATTAAACACGCAGGATGTGACTAGAACACCCGGGCCCATGTTTTCTATTCTCACATCTATTTATTTATCTTGGTAGGAAACAACTTCCACTGAGGCTGGCGACTGAGTGTTTGGGGTTTTTTTAAGATTTCCTTTCAAAAGGCACAAAAGCAGATCCCAGCAACCACCGGCTGCGGAGGTGCAGCGCTAGCTGCACGCCCGTAACGCTCGAGGAGGACCCCGACTCTTCCGAGCCGCTCTTGCTGGATTTGTGGAGTTTAAATCACAAAGTTTATATTTGCTCAGCTACTTTGATGCCCAGAGGTGTAATCCTGCCTGAAGCGCTATCCATGGCAAAATTCCAGTTCCATTAGGTGAAATATATATTTATGCAGGGAGCTTAAATGAATCGTTTAAAGCTACAAGGAAAGGAGTTAATTAGGACATATGGGGCTTGTGTTGACTAGCTGGTTTTAATCCGTTCCCTGTAGAAAGGATAATATGTAATGGGAGTTTTTCATTTGGTTTTTTAAAGCTTTGAAAAATGTTAGAATAGCGATGCTGTTAATGCAGTTCCACAGTCCAAAAAATTGTCATCTCCATTTCTACTGCTGAAACAAAACAATGTGCTGCTGAAATGAAGCTGTATTTAGGGGCGTAATCTGTTACAAGGACTTAAGCTAACATCTCACGAGGGAGGCTGGGGAGGAAATTCCCTGAAGGGAGGTTGTTCCAGAGCTGCTCACTGCAGAACGCTCCGTCTTTCAAAGCAGCTGCTCCCAGTCAGGACTGAAGGGCGCTCGGGAGAGCAGCTGGACTCCTGGAGCGGTGTGGCCCTTTCACAGCTCTATTTAGACGTGATCTGCCTTGGCAGACCTTGAGGGACTGCAGGACTTTGCCCGTGTGCATCACCCTGCAAGATGAAGGTTTGTTCAGCTCACACGTGAATCTGCTCCATGACTCGAGCGTGCCCGGTGCTTCTTATCGCGCCTCGATCATGCTTAAACGTCCCGCAACAACCAAACTTTCCACGGAAGGCTTTTGTGCCCGACCGTTTCTCACGCACTGAACCCAACGCCCTCCCCAAAAGAGCAGCTTTTATGGGCACTGCTCCTTTCACCTTCAGGACTGCCTATCTGGAGAGAGAGCAAGTTAAGAATTTCCTTATTGCATATTAATGCCCGTTAATGTGCTTTGAACCTTTTCATTTTAATTACATTAGTTGCCATTCTATTTAAAGTTCCTACAATCTGGTTACTCTTATTCAAATCAGGTTTCCGATTCTCCACACTTAGCTGCTGTTTTTCCGCTTTGCTAAATGTGGAGCTCTTTTTCCTGCGACCTTAAAATCAGCATTAGCACCTTGCGAAGGACAAACGGGAAAAGACAACAGCCCCCCCACCCCCCGATCTTATTCCCACCCAAGCAAAGCAGGTGAGCCAACCATTTTCCCCTCATCCAGTTTTTAATTTTCATTTTCCTGCTCCACAGTCACTCATCGAGATGGGTGGAACTGAGGTAAGGATAAATCAATAGCCTGGTGGGAGCTCGCACAGTCCTTGCCTCAGTTTCCCAGCGGCAGGACCTAAGATTACAGACCGCTGGAGTTCTAGCCTGCTGCTCGCACTGTGACACTATACTGGACTTCACAGAAGAAAAGGCAATTAAACAGCATCAGCTGCAATTAAGCAGGATCAAACTAGTTCCCCTCCCATTTAAACAAGCAAATTAAAGGCAAATTTTTTGCATGTGCCCATTTATCAGCTGTTTCTATGGTAACACTTGTTTTTCTTACTACCGTGTCTCATGGTAACACCCTTGTAATCCTGGTCCCATTGTCCTGGGCTCAGGGGAAATGTGGATAAACGAGAGTCCTTTCCTCTGCAGACCTGACTGCTTACGGACTTCCACACCGCTTGACTTCGGCTGACACAAACTCACAGGGGTCCCTGCGCCTGTGGTTGCAGTGGTTCATCCCAGCACAGGCTAAATACGCTCCTTCCTGGCTGGAACCGAACTGAGACATCCAAATGAAGCTGAAGAATCAATGTTTACTCAGCAATTTGTAACCCTTTAACTCAACTAGTTTAAAATCACAGCTTCCATAAACCACTTCAGCTCCCTTGAACGGACTGCGGCTCTTCCTCGCTGTCAGAAACTTTGCGGATTTTTCTGCCGAAACGCCTCTTTCGCTGTTAAATTCCAGCAGCCACAGGTCCCCGCTATTTTTACCTGGGTGCAGGTAACAAGTATCTGCCGTTGCAGGGCTACACCATCCTACCTGATCCACTCATTTCCCTACCATCCAAGCTAGCTTTTCCTGCTTTTTGTCACAAACCCTACATTTGGGCAGGCTGTTCCGTGGTGCGTGACAACGACCTGGAGATGCTGCAGCCTTCTCCACCAGCAGCTGCTACACGGCTGCGTACCGCTTGTGTGTTGCTCACTCTTGCTGTAAGATCAACTCTCATGGTCCACCTTGTCTCATCACCACGAAGAGAAGCCTACCTGCGCACTGAAAACGGAATTTTGCGTGGAGGGAAGTCTCTGCTGACTAATATTGCTCCTTCTCTTTCAAAGCAGCTCTGCTGAACTCCTGTAAAGCCGGGGTGTCACTCTTTGGAAATACGGGTCCTACTGACGTACCCATCCAGCCCACGAGACGAAGCAGCAAGAACAACCTTCCCTGAAAATCTCACGCTCTCTGAGGCACACCGGGGTACCTGGGTCTGTCCTAAGGCCACATCTCATTAACCCTTAAAGGTGTCTAACCTGCTGTACACTTCCTGAAGACTAACGGACGACCGAAGGCCATGTACAGTGATGTTTCCTGTTCCCACCTCCCAGTGAAATTAATATCACCACAAAGATTACACGGATGCTTTCAAATGACAATTAATTATATTCAGAGGCCAGAAATAGCTAGGAGCTATTTCTGCTGTAGGCTGCCTTTGATCTGCTCTAGTGAATGCAGAAAAGTTTGAGAAGTCTCTGACAAGAAAGCTGTGTCTACAAACTTTTTCTCATGCGAGGGGTTGAGCATCCCCCGGCAAAGCCCAGAGAGCAGTTTCGCAGCCCAACGCTGCCTGCCCGGGTAAGGATGTGCAGAATCAGGCCCGCCGTGGCCTCTGCTCCCTGCTTAATTTGCTGTTATTTGTTTAGCTCCTGTGCAACAGAGGTTTCCTTAGCAACTGCTGTATCCTTTTACAAGTCATTGTTAAGGACACACATTGACGTCGGCTGTGTGCGGGGATGCTAAAAAGGATGGCACCCAATAAAAAATAACCTCTGTGATTACCCAGTTTCCTTAAGTAAACACCACGATTATCCACCAGGAACTTGCTAGAGGGACTTCTCTTTTGAACAACAATGTATGGTGCCTTTAGCACTACCAACGGGAGCCTTTGGAAAGCTCGCAAAGGTCAAGAGGAAAATCGCTCGTCCTTTTCTCTTTGTGCCTAAAGCCAACACTTACTGGCATATGGCTGGCCAGGGGAGAGGCGATGGGTCTCTGGACCGTCTTGCTTCTAACGACCGAGATCCAATTTCCTGCGCAGAGAAAACATCGCTTTGTTGTTAAGCGATGGGAGGCGGTGGAGCTCCGGGTCCCGTTCTCAGCTTTCCTCACACGCTTCCTGCCTGACGGTCTGCACATCGGTCGGGTTCAGATTCCCCAAAGCAGGGACAGCGGGGGCTCCTCCTTACAAAGCAAGCGAACCCGGTGGCTGGTTTCTTCTGCAGCTTCTCGGCACTGAAGAAGCTGGAGAGAGGAGATCAGATGCAGAATGAAGCTCCCCAAGAGGGTGAAAACCTTAAGGTTTCTTGACTGGCTGTGCTCCCCCTCCAACTCCGTACAACATCTGGTGCTGAAGACAGAACGGGACATGATTAACCAGTTTCATTAGTGAGTTCACTAATGTTTTTCTGAAGATACTGGCCAGAGGAAAAGATGGCTCAGAGCCATTGTCCAACATGGTATTAATAGGAGCTGATTTTTGTTGGAGAAGTGGGTAGAGTGGTCTATGTCGAGGTCATATTGCCAGTACCAGACTCTTATTGGTACCGGAGCGAGCTAGTTTAAAGCTTGCCTGTATCTGTTTTATTCATCTAGGATGCTGACATGCCCTGAAATGGAATTTGGAGGTTTTCCCATGGAAAATTATGACTTTGCATCAAAACCTGATTATTTTCCAGTTTGTGATTATTATTTTTTGACAAAAAGTTGACACTATTTGTTTGCAGATAAAACTGGATTTGCTGTTTTCTGGTGAAAATATGACAAAATTGAGGCAAACATGCTTTCCGCGAATGTTTTCAATTTAGTTTGAAAACTTGAGTTTATACAAGAAAATGAGAGAAGAGAGTTTCAAAAGAGGTTTCGGCTAGTCCCGAAGCCTGGACTTCTCTGGTTTAGCACATCACACAAGCGGGGTATGGCTTGATCTGAAACCGGATCCAGGCCAGGAGACCAGGCTGTGCCTCCCTTTTCACTTTCCCCTCTACATCTCGGGGTGCCCAGGTCTGGGCTTTGGTTCAGGCTTATCTCAGTAGAACACTGCCCAAAGCTGGTGTGACCTGGTACTGGACAGACGCTGCGCACTACCCAGCAAGTGTCTGTCAGGTGAAATGGCGCAGAAACAAGCATTCCTCTGGCTGCACATGGGTGTTCTGATCCTTACAAGGAGATGTTGAGGGGCTAGGATAGAAGGATAAGTTGGTCTGGATAAACACAGTCTACTCTTGAACTGCAGGTAAAGGTTCCTTTCAAATATGTCTGATGAAATGCAGGAAAGTCTGGAATGGAGAGGCAGGAAAAGCCTCCCAAGCAGCGAATCCATTATTGACTTTTCTTTTTTTGTTGTTATTTTCCCTTTTTTTTGCTTCCCCCACAGAGAAGAGACCTAAGTTCTACTTGCAGTTTTGCTTCGTGACGTTGGACATGGCCTTTCCCTGCTCTCTGTCTTCGTTTCCCATGTACGAAGCGGGGATATTCATAGCAGCAGAGTCAGAGGGGAACTCCAGGTCAGCACCCAGTACCCTCTTCCAAGACGGGAGCAGTTTCATCCATGTCATTTCCAAAAACCGGTTTTGTTAGCCCTGTTCATAAGGACTGTTTGGGCTGGAAACCACAATTTAAAAAAAAAAAAAAGCAATAAAACCTTTGTAAATTTATGTGAAGTTTAAGCTCTTTTGAAAACTGTTTCTTTACTGCTGGGATGTTTTTCCTAACCTGAGTCACCCCTGCTGCAGCGTAGACCTCCTCACTTCGTGCCCTGTGGCCCTGAAGAACAACGGTCTAGAGCAGCGATTTGTTTAAGGACTTTAAACGCAGTATCAAACTCTTTGAAAAGCAGCTGTCGGAAGCAGCAGCCAAGACCCAGGTATTACCATTCCTATTATTTTTCATCAAAAGGCACCTTCTATACAACCACGCCAAGGGTACATAACCAATCCACGGGCCTCATCTGAGGGACTTGAGCGCACAGCTCCCAGAGCTGGAAAACAAAACCCATTCAGCCTTGAAGCAGGATGTGATTAGAGACCGATGGCATCTCTACGACCACACACCTCACCGAGCCTTTAGTTCTCGCTGTGGAGCAAAGCTGCCCATGACGCCGACTCCTGATTTCTTTGACCTTACAGAGTAAGTGCTGTTTTGGAGCAGGTAGGTCAGTGCGTGGTCGTTAACCCCGGGCAGGAACTACGCCGTCAGGCTTACGAACAGTACGCGTGGACGGCTTCGACCCTAATCATAAGGCAGCAGTTTTCAGAGTACTCATGACTCTGTGCAGCGTGAAGCGATGGAGAAGCAGGTTCTTTTGGAGATAAGTCCCTGGTAAAGCGTCTGTGAGTAAAAGTAAAGCTCAGTACGATAGGAAAGAGGACTCTAAATCCCTACGTGTTCACACCTCCTACCACGGATTTCAAAGCAAACACTTTTCATTGTCTAGAAGTTATAAGGAAATAAAAAATAGGGTTTCACTTCAGTCCAAATAGATAAATAAGCACAAAAAGCTGACAGTAACCGAGCTCAGCAGCTGAGTACCTCGTGGAAATCCTGCTCGTGGCTTTCTCGTCCTGCACTAGCTATGAGTGACCGTGTTCAGTAACGCAGCGCAGGGACAATGTCCCTGGCTAACCTGCCCAAGCTATCGTGCCCCCCTCTCGCTAAGGGGGAGTTTACGAGAGTTTTCTTTGGATTATTATTAGTTTAAAAGGATGCATAAAAAGGCTATTGGAAAATGCGCTGTTTAGTTATAACAATAAGCATGACTCTGGGGAAGAGGGGGAGTCGTCATAAAAATGTTTAGCCAGAATGACTGACAACATGTGCGTGCCCGGGGGGCAGCGGGGGTAAACCTCCGTTACCGTGTTTGTTATTGGGAGAGGGGTTGGCAGAAACGGTTGCAGCCGGAATATCTGAAAAGGCAAGACTCTGCCTAGGCAGGATGTTTATAACAACTCAGGGCCTGACGGTTGTGTCCACGCTGCCCGTATCCACCCCTGCTTTGTTTTCTGTCGCCACCGCTGCGTCACCGCCCTGGTCCCTTGCTGCATCATCCCCTTATTCTTTTTCCTCCCCTTCTTAATCAGTCTCTAATTCAAAGGTTGCTGCTTTCTCAGCTAGACGGTCCCTCAACTCCCAGCCACGGCTGTTTGCTGGCATGTCCGACAACCCAGTGCTGCAGCCCTGGGCCATTCAGACCTACCCCCGTCCCTTGCAGTCTCTCTCTTCTCCTTCTTTCCTCCTCCTTTTTCCACTCTTCCATCACCATATTCATCCTTGATCTTTCCCCACCTTCCCCACTATTTTCTACCCTCCCCAGGTTTTCACTCTCCTCTCCTCAGACTGGTTGCACATTTCCTCCGTGCTGCAGACCCTGCCTGTTCCAGCCTGGGCACCCTCCTTCACCCCCAGCCCTTTCACCCTCTGCCTCCCGTTTCAGGACTGGGTATGAAAACGCTGCTGCCTGGTACCCACGAACAGAGCAGTGAGGACACAGTGTCCCACTCAGACAGACTACCCCGAGCGGACGTCCCAGCTGACTGCTGAGAAAGTGCACCGGAGCTGTTGACTCAGCCCGCACCCCCGCCTTGCTCTTTCCTGGGGGCCTGGGAGCCAGCCTGGGGGGGGACACGCTGGCCCAAAGCCATGCCAGCAACTTGGCCAAACTAAACTCTCATGCATTTGCTTGGGTTACTCTGCTCCCGGCTCCCAGGGGAAAGGGGGAGGATGCACGCAGAAAGGCAGCAATGTTTTGCTTTTCTAGCCTTCGCTTTCCGAATTTCTCTTTAAATCCTTGTTTTAAAGACAGGCTCCACGCTGTTATGTGGGACCTGGCAGGGCCCCTGCGCAGGGGGCAGGATGGGAGGAAGACAGCACGGGGAAGGAAGAAAAGGGCTCTGATTCAGCAGAGCAGGTCTCTGACTCAAAGGGCTCAGCTCTTGGAAAGGGCAAGCTCTCACAATGTTATCATTATTACAGAGGAGGCAAGCGAGGAAATCACTCACTGGCGTGATAAAGACGGGAATGCAGAGAGAAGGCCACAGGCAGCAGAGAAACCTCGCTGCACCACCTCTAGCAAAAGTCCTTGACCACCTTCTGCATAGGTCGGTGGCCCCAGGAATTCAGAGTATGAACCATCCCCGTAGTCCTGGACTTCCTCCCAGCCTGGCAGAGCCTTGGCTCCTCCTGTAGATACCCCAACACCTGACGGATAGCTGCCACCACGGGACACGAGGACCTACCTGGAACACCTGCTGACCCTCCTGACACAAGGGCAGGGTCAGCGTTTTGCCACGAAGAAATGCCCCAGCATCTTCCTCAGCCCCTGGCTTAGGGACCTTGTGCTTCGGGAGCTTAGCAACTCCGAGCGTGTTAACGTGATTAACGCAAGCTGCAAGGCAGAGAAGAGGGAGCTCTGAACAATGCGCTGCTTGATTAATGCTCCGATGAAGTGAGGAGACAGAGGACAATTTTTCTGGCACGGGCCGAGTCACAACAAGCAGAAGTCGTGCGTGTTCCTCAGGCCAAACAGTGGAGACAGAGCCATCAGCAGTGCCGGGCTGAAGAAAGCACCCGGGGTCACTTGGGCTCTTCTCAGCGGACTGCAGAGACGCCAGCGCAAACCTACCGACGCTCCACCTCAGCTCCACGTGCCCAGGGCCAAAGGGAACAGGTTCCTCCGCTCAGAGAGTTTAGGCTTCTTTCGGCGCTGTCTGCGTCAGGTTGAGCGCGTGCTACTGAGGGCTCGCTGAAGGCGTGAGAACTCAACACCGCGCTGCAGAAAGTGTCCCTTATCAGGTTGATTTTTATCCCGACCGCTCCTAGAAAAAGCAAACGAGAAGAGCACACCCTTAAACTGCGAAGCGCTTCACCCAAGGCAGCTCGCGAGCAAACTAATACTTAGTTCAAAGCTGATGCACCAGTAACAGTTTGCTTCCAAAAAGTCACAATTCCTTGAGACAGATCAGAAACCACAGCCTGAAAATGTCGTGCAAAACCAATATGACTTTTTTTGTCCTCTAAAACTGTACCTTGAAATTTCTCTTTAGTAGCTTAGCAATGTAATTTGGTTTAGTTTTCTTTAAATGAGTTTTTAATGTATTTTTAAGAAAGTGTATCATCCTTATCCTAAAAGTCTGCAACTGGTTTGCAGAAAAATGCTTGCAATTTCTCATCACTTATGCATATAATTACCGGTCTTAGAGAAAATTGAGAGTTTAGTTCCTTTGTAAGACAGTAACATGCAAAAGGCGAAAAAAATAAGGGAAAGCAAGAATCATTTGGAATTAATTAGAGTCTGGCACAACGCAAAATATTCCATAAAATTAACCTGGGAACTGAAAACAGCAACTACTGATCTGCAGCGTTACTGAACCTGAAAATCGAGTTTGCTTATGAACCACTGTAAAATTCCACTGTCTTCATCTTCAGATGTTATTTACATGGAAAAAAATGGTATTACAGCGGTTTGGTGGTCCAGCTCCATGTCAGAAGTTCTAGGCTCTGGCTGTTCAGTCACTTCCAGTTACTTCTCCCCTCTGTTCCCCAACATCCCTCTACAAGAAATTACGTCAACTGCAGTATTTGTTTGAACTTCTGTACGGACCCGAAATGCCCCTCTGCAGCGCAACAGCTAACTTGACTTCCCCCAGTTGTCCCTCCAGATGCTGTCCTACACCTCAGGCTCTCTCAGGGCTGGATTTAGTAGAACCTATTTTAAGATGCTCGACAGGGTTCATCACACGCATGAGGAATGTCCAGGAACTGCACTCAGCCAGAGCAGCACCGTGCAACTGCGTCCCTCAGACAGGCATTCCACTGCAGAGCCCAAGTCTAGCTATTAGCACGGACCTCACGGAACGCCACTCAGGACCCGTCTGAGGTCTGGTTGGGGGAATATTGGATGAGGGACGAGACTGAAGTCAGTTAGGTACATCCCACGAGGAGCTGGGGTCCTGGAGATCTTTCCAAATTTTGCCCTTGAGGCTTTTTCCTTTTTATGTTTTTTATTTTACGTTTGTAGAGCGTTTGACGAACACCTTTCTGGCACTTTCTGTGTTTATCTCAATTTGCTGGCCTAGGTACTACTGTGAGCTGCACTAGGTAGCTGTTAGCTCCTGGGAATGACAGGAAGTTTTGTATCAGACACCCCTTACCTCCCTGTGGCTTTTCTGACCTTCTGAGCCGCTTTCTGTTGGAAGGAACGAGAGGGCTTTCAGCAAAACCACAGCATAACGCCCTCTCGTTATCTTTTTGAAGATAATAGCCACTGGTAGAGGGAATAATACTCAACTCTTCCAATATTTAACAACTTAACACAGTCTGAATGCGTCCAAAAGCTTACTGTATCTACAAGGTGGAATTAAAACCAGTTTCCATATTGAGGACACTTGAAAGAACCAAATCCAGCCAACTTCACTTCACCTAGTGTGAGGATTTTCTTCAAGGCCATAGGATAATTTTCTTTCTGCATCTTCAGAGTTTTACTCCGCTAAAGGGGAGTTTGCCAACTCTGCTGAGGATCTGCAAGAGGACCCGCATGGAGGTCCTACCCAACCTAGAACGTGCTACAAGCATTCCAGCCCTCTGTTTGTGAGAGTTAATTAATTGTGCATTACAGCACTTAGTCCGGACTCAGGCACAGACATTTTACTGGGTGTTTGCCTAGTGCTGTCGCACTGCAGCACTGGGCCTTGTTAGCATCGCTGCAATAAAACTAAATCATTAGCAAAGCCTGTAATAATGGAATAGCATCATTCAAAACAGCCTCTGAACAAGACAGTGGTTGAACAATTCAGACTCTCCCGTGGTCTCACACATACCACAGAGTCTGGTGACTGGAGACAGATTTATTAGTCTCCCAATGAGAGTCCGTAAGTGATCGCGGTTAAAGAGCAAGAAGCCATTGCGACCGTCCCCGTGCCTTCGGGAGGATGACCTATGAATCACTCTGCAGGAAGTCCATACTGGCTCCCCAATAAAAACGTACATTGAAGCCACCAAACAGAGCTTGGTTGTCCAGGCTGGTTCGACTCCAAGGGTTTCATAACGGATTCACGCCTGAAGTTCCCGTTACACGTTAACGTGAACGACAGCTTTGATGGCAAGCAGGGAGTGAGGACGTGCAGCAGGTCCGACGGCGGGTGGCAGCGGACCTTCCACGGAACAGTTTGCCATGGCCTGTGCAGACAGCAGTTCGAGAGCGTGGTTAGAGTCCCGCGGTCTTTAGTCAGGCAACATTCCACAACGACGCTGCCATTAATAACACTTGGTCACCTTTTCTCCAACAGGCCGATAAAACCTGACTACTTCTGCATCCGTCACGTTCTGGCCCCACTCAAATTCCGTTGCTCTCCAAGCCCATAACCTGAGTTGACCGAAAATCCATTTAAGACTCCAAACTTGTATTTTATAGAGGTATATGCACCCATCTCCTCTGACCTTCTGTTTTAAAGCATTGGGTTGAGACTCGGGAGAGCTGGGCTGTCACCCTCGCTAGACACAGGTTTTGGCAAACCCCTTCCTCATCCTCAGCACGGTTTTCTATTTGTAGAAAGGAACTAATAATTCTTCCTCTCTCAAACTCCTTCCCTGGCCTATTTAGGCTCCCTGGAGAAGAGTCAGGCTCTTGCAAATTGTTTATGCAGTGCCTAGCGCGAGGGAGCCAAGATCTTGGCTGGGACCTATAGAATGTCCCATAGACATATACAACAAGCTTACTCCAACTAGATGACACATCTGCTCTTTACGGGCTCAGCTTCACCTTCAGTGTAAGTTTTATTCTGGTAACCACAAGCACGAACAAACGTACGCAAATAAACTTGTTATTTCCAATGAAATCTGACATCCTCAAACATCCCACAGCCATCATATGCATTTTACCGAAAGGCAGCTGCTTAGTTGCTCAGCTTCTCTTCCTCTTCCTCGGAAAAAAGGCATATTGACTTCATGGAGGGGTTACGAAAAAACACTCCCACCAGTTCATACAGAAAAGAAAAGAAAGAAAAAGTCAGCTTCTGTCTAACCAACATTGGAGCTACGTGGCAGCTACGGTGCATGAAAACGCAGACAACGGGCAACTAGATCTATAGGAACAAATAGACCTCCAGTTAGAAAAGGTGCATTTTTGTGTTTGACTGTGAAGACAGAGATTCACCTCTAGGTACAGAACCACGGAAACGAAGACGTAATGCCGTGCCCGTGTCTGTGGCTGCATCTCTCTGTCAGGATGACATACCTGTGAGTGTTTTATATATTTGCAGCCCCCCTCCAACGCTGAAGGCTGCACAGGGCAGGAAGTGATCAGTTTTTCGTTTGGGAAGGGGGGGTTAACACAAAAGGACGTGTTTCCTTGCACGTTCCTCATGCCACATGAGCGGCCAACAACGACAGTCAACAACGGGTCCAAGTTGTTATTCGAGATATTTTCTAAACCGCAAAGTAAGTGGATTACTAACCAAAAAATCACAACTCCTGCCAAGGCACATTTTTAAAAAACACAAAATGAAAAAAAAAATCAAATAGATTTAACTCACGGAAAAAAAAAAGGAAAAAAAGACAGAGAATACAATAAGTGTGGGGCAAAAGACAGAGGCTAATCTGGTGGGTAAACTAAGGTGTCAGGAAGAATAATTTTTCTTTCCAGCTCTGCCAGAGAATTCACAAACCAAATCAACTGAACTCTCCAGTGCTCCCTTTTTACCACCTCTGGAACAAGCAGAGCAGAGGTCCGCAACCTCACGGTGCTGCTGTCGGGCTTAAGGTGCTTGAAGCAAACTGAGCCTCACAATTCGAGAGCGAACTCTGCAACCGCCCTGTGCCTGGGCAACGCCCAGGGAGACAACGATACAGAGGGATGGGGGGCTGTAGTTAGCAAGGTTAAGGGAAGAGGGGGAATGGTTATCCCGGGTTACCTAACAGTGTCAGCATTAAAGAAATACTGGTGAGAAGTGGAGGTTGTGCTGCTGCCAAGAGAGCCCTGCTGGTGCGTACCCAAAGCGGTCCTTTCCTCCGCGAGCAGGAGCATCCGTCTTAAAGCTATTTCCAGTGTAAGGGCGAACCAGCGCAAGTGCATCAGAGTACCGCTGGCTGGATCGTACCAGCTATTGGGAAATATTTCACATCCAGATACGGTTCGTTGCCTGTAGTTTAAAGATTTGTGATTAGCTTGGCCTCTGAAGTTCCTTCACATTAATTCCTAACATAGTTCATTCTACTTTAACCGTGAAATGTAAAATACGGCCATATGTGCTGTTCAGTAAAATTCTCCAGTGGATGCTTCATGCCACGTGCCCCTCCATCAGCTGGGTTCGGCTGGGGTGTCCGTCAGAACCGCCAATTCACAGCAGCTCCAGCGGGATAACACCGACGCTCGCACGCCGTTAATCCTGCCCCAGCTCTCTACGACTTCCATGCCGTGATGCAGATTTGATGATCTAAAAGGCTGTTTCTCGTCTCTGACATCTCTGATCCTCTGACATTTAAACAAAAGGCAATCATCCCACGGCTTCGGTTACGAGCAACTGGAACTTTGCCATTCACAATATTACCCTCATCTTTCCAGTGACGCGGTAAGGACTGCCTGCATGCTCCAAAGGAGGGTCTAAGCAGGACACATCCATAGTGCTGCTCAGTAAATACCGAGCTACAGCTCCAGTCAAAGGCCAGCAGGAACGGCAAAGGTGCCTCATCCTCAGCTTGTGGCTGACAGCCATTGGAGCTGGTTGCAGACTGTTAGAAAGAGTTTGTTAAAAAGCAAAAGTCTTAATGGGAAATGGCCAGCTAGGGACAATAGCCCCTTCCTAAACAAGTCCAGAAAAGCAGCTATTCTTTACAGCAAACTGCATTGAGATGCCATCACGTGCAAGAGCTCCACTGGGGGGGTTTGGGGGGTGGGGTTGGGTGTTAAAATAACTCCCAGATTAGAACATCAAAAGTCACCTACAGAAAGAGAAGATACAGATCTTCCAAAATTACTTGAGCAACTAATGAGAAAATTGTTCAGTGCTCACCTTTTTGTATCACCTTTGGAAGAGGAAAGAATTCTACAGCTCTCAAACTCTCCTAGGACCAAACAACTGTCTTCTGCTTTTGCCATTACCGCCAGCAATACCATCCTGGTGCTTACAGAGTTCCCAGAACGCCTGTGCCACCAGCGTTAGAGAGGATGGGATGGTGGAGACAGACTCCAGAGATCCAGCTCCTCACGCAGTGACGGGGATTCATGTGCGGATCATCCAGCTGTGAGCCAGGCCTGTTCACGGTGCTGAGGGACGTGGCTTAGTGGTGACTTGGCAGTGCTGGGTTAACGGTCGGATGCAATGACCTTAAGGGTCTTTTCCAACAGAACGATTCTATGATTCCGTAACTCTTCTCTCCCCCTGGAGTACTCCCCTCCTTATCCCAAGAGATCTGCTGTGCCAGTGGTTAGTGCTCTTCTGAACTTTAATTTCTCAAAAAGGAGAACAAAAAGATGTAGTGGGTCACTTACATAAAGGAAGGAATATATTGTCATCATCAAACAATCAGGAGTAATGAAAAAGGTCAGAAAAACACACATAAGCCAACATCTCAGCTAGTGGAAGTCACGGAGCTCCACTGGTGACACTGGTTCATAAGCTTTGACGGCACGGTGCAGTTTTACACCATTTGAAGCTGTGGACAGCAATTTGCAGAGGAACAATTTGTGACTAGAATAAAAAGGAAAAACAAATCCCACAGTCCAGCCAAGCCTAGCAGATACATTACTTTCAGTACATGGTTTTGTCTGATTTATTCCCCAGCCCCTAGTTGATGAAATTCGCCTTTTCAATACGTTCTTATTTTCCTCTTTATTGCACAACCGTTTCAGGGTATTGCAAAGCTCCAAGGACCGCTCAGGCTACTGGCTGGATTTAGTTATTAAACGTTCCCTGAGTCCTACACTGTTAAACTGAGAACTCCAGGCGGCACAGACCAAATGCCAGTCACTTCACTGGCTGCTCAGTGGCCTACAGGGAGTCCGACAGAACCAGCGCATGGATGGCAAAAGGCAAATGTCTGGGGGTTTGCTGGCACCTTGGCCAGCATGAAGACATCACGGGCCCCTCTTCCCTACCCTCCTCTTTCCCCGTGGGATCCCTTGGGCTCGGCACTAAAGCAAACAGCGAAGGGTGCCGTCAATGTCTGCACCGCTGGCTTTTGAGGCTTGGCATGCCAGACCTCGAGGCATTTAATCTTACAAACCCTTTCCACTCCCTTCCTCCACCCCTCTGCTGAGGGTTTTCCATATGTAAGAGCTAAGATATGAAGGACAGAGGACTCGAGAAGCTGGCTCGGGATGCACGGAGAATTCTTGTCTCCAGGACTGTCAGCAGTAACATGCACTCATTATTATTTTGATGTTAGATATTTTTCCAAGCCAAATTGCTGCTTTCAAAGCTGACTAAAAGTTCTTCCCTGGGATGAATTTGTCCCCATTTATTTATTGCATAACCAGCCCTCGAAAAAGATCAGAAAGGTTGAGTGTGAGGCAGGCTGGTGCCGCTTACACGCATGGGATATTCCCTTTATATTAGTCACTGAGCAGATGTGTCTTGTCATATGATGCACGAAGTGGCATTGGAAAGAAAAAAATTAACTCATCCCTCTGAATTGGAGACGTTCCGTGAGAATTTGCTCACCCAGGCATCAGATACACCTAGTTATCCGTTGTCACTACGAAGAGAGAGGCAGAAAAGAAATACCCGAGGAACCTGTTAAAAAGTGGCTGTCCCTTCCAAGCGAGGCACCCGCTGGCTATCACTGGGGAATCTCTGGAAAGAAGGCTAAAGGGGCTCTTCTCCCGAGAAGGTTCCTGTGATGGCAGCTATCTCAGCTCCCTTTTTCAGCCTGGGAGGTGGCAAGTTAAATTTAGGTGTTTCTTGATGTGGGTGGTGACAACACACAGAGAAGTTGTAGAAGAGGAGTAGAGGGAGTAACCAGAGCGCAGCAGTTTTACCGCACTTAGCCTGCTGTCCTCTGGTTTGCTAAACGTGTCATTGGTCCTGTTTGCTTTGTCCCTCCCTACCCTGTCGAAACATCCTCCAATACAACCCTATTAAGGCCAGCTAAGTGGAAGACGTCAGTCATATCACATTCCAGATTTATGGAAGCTCTTCAGACAGCAGAACCAGTCAGAGCATCCATCTCCTTATCAGCTGGAGGTGAAAATACACCTTTAGTAGTTTTTAACTCAATAACTCCAAAATCTTAGATATGCTTCAGCGGACCAGCTTTTCTGCTGGCCTAAGACACAATCAGCAGCAGCTCCTACGGGGGAGATTCGTTCCAGATTCCCTTAATTACCTCTTCTGCCCTCCTGCTCGTCCAGTAACGATGCCGCAGTCACGTCTGCCTGGTGCAGCAGCACGACAGACCCGAGGCTGTTCTGTGTCTCTGCAGCCGTTACACTTCTTCCTTTGCACAGGACACAGATAACGCACTGCTCCGACTCCTCATTCTAGGGTGGATGGTTGGTGTCATTTAAGAACAGATTTATACCCCAGACATGAACAGCCACTGCAGATACCGGATGCTGCTGCTGCTAATTACCAGGTGTATAAGGACGGCAGAACCACAGCTGCCTGGAGCAAGAAACACGAAGTAGTTAGTCGGCGGGGAGACTGTACAATCGCAAGAGCTGCGGAGGTGTAAGCGAAAACGAACCCCATAGAAATGACCCTCACGGCCCAGGAAACAGAGCTTATTCGGTTTTCAGAGGCAACACAAACCCCCTCAACGTTCCGGGAACGGTCCCCCCACTGTTCCTCAGGAGGAGATGCCAAAGCACACGGCCCGATTGTCCCCGACCTCTCCAGGGCAGCTGGCTCAGCAAAGCAGGAGACTTCACCAGGTGAAGCCCCAGCCCGAGGCTCGAAGGCTGCCCGTGTCTGTAAATGCAGCCGCAAGAACTTCTCAGAGGAAAGACTCATGGGAATGAGCTGTGCTAACGAGCCTGCAAGTGATTACCGGTGTGACTTCGCTTCACCATACTCGTTCCTCTCCCGCGTTACACCTGCCTCGCCAGCCCGAGCGCTCCCTCTACCCACCTACATCACGCCTTCGGTGACAGGGGCTTTGCTTCTCCTGGGAACGCTCAGGGATATTTATAAACAGTAATAAAGTGGAAGAAAGGTGTTTTCAATAGCAAATTCCTAAATGACGCGGCGGTGAACAGTAATGTATACGTGTTTGTTTATACACACCGGCTTCAAAGCAAGTCACAATTACCTCAGCTAAACTTTCCAGCAACTGATTTATACTCGCTGGCTTTTCTTACATTCGTTTGGGAAATCTCAACCTGGTTTTGTGGTTAAGTGTGCATTTAAACACTTTTCTTTCCCTGGCACTAATTAGGATGCTGGTCGTTAGTCCTAGATGAGACAGGGAACATAAAAAGAAGGAAGACTGAGGACTTGATTCAGCACGATGACATTCCAGGTTTGCGGTGCAAGGCGTCTCGCCTGCCTCTGGGTTTCGGGCACGCTGTGTAGCTGGGAAATGGCTATCGACAGCCCTTGCGTGCTCAGTCACTGGCTGGGGCAGGGAGTCCTTGGAAAACAAGACCCGAATGCGAGTTGTGTCGCAGCCAACAGAGCCATGTACGGATGAACCAGACTCTCACTTTTCCAGCCTAAAGGTGACCCCTGGGGCGTGTTGCGAGGCCATGACAGCAAACCGTTCCCCTTATTCTTTCTGTGAGCAGATGTCTCTGGCCATGTGGCTACGCTCAGCATCACTCCCCAGAGTGGATGCCTTAACCTCCTGCTTTGCTCCTGCAACTCAGCTGTGAGTTGAACTGCGACTGTTCAAACTTCCCAGCCTTGCCCAACAACTAAACCAATCAGGTACAGGGTGATCTGGGACTACTATCTCTAGCCCAAGCTGGTGCAAAACAATTCACCGCTGGGAGAAAGATGGAGAGCAGCTCGGTCCGTGCTCAGCACAGCCGGCTTGGCTGGAGATGGCAGCGAAACGCTGCAAGCCTGGCAGGGGCTGCGCCATCGCTTCCCCAGGAGCACGACTCAAAGCAGCCCCTTTAACTACTCACACAGAACCTGTGAGCATTAACAAAGGTTCTGGGGGCAATGGGGTGATGTTGGGCTGAGTTAAACCCCTACGGTTTGGTTCCGGACTATAAACCTTTTAAAAATAGGAAGAGGTTACAAAACAACCATCACAGAAGCTTCTTTTTCTCCCATCCCCACTTCTGGTATGAATAATCGTGCGGCAAGATAAGTGGGCGAAGTATTACAAGATGACGTTTCTGTCAGCCGTGATTATAAACAACAACAGAAAAGAAATGTAAGACCTCTTGGTTAATTTTTCCCATTATAAAACCACTTGGTATTTCAAATGAATCTGCCAGGGAAATGCTTGTTCTAAAGTTCCACTGATGTAGCTACAAATCATCTCATTTGTAAACGCTGGCGAGTGGTGGGAAGGGGACGCAGAGGAGGGAGAGAAGCTCTTGTTTACTTTATGTGCGCACATCCAGCCCGGCCGGGGGCTGCTTTCCATGCTGACACACCAGCCCTTGCATCAGCTGCGAGAAGCGCCCTGGGGCAGGGTCCCGGGGGGCAGAGGGCGCAGACTCCAGGCTGTGTTGTGACGGGGATTCTCAAGCCTGCACTGGTATCCATGTGAATTGGCCATTCACCCAGGCTGCTGTTTAAGAGAAGAAAACACGCTTCAGCCTTAATAACACTCTGGGAATATTTAATCCCAAGAGAGGTGAAGGGATATGACCATGTATTTATTTGTTTTAGGCTTTTATAAAATGCCTACGGTAAAAAAACCATCTGGATTGTTGAATAGAGCGAGACAGACACGGACTTGAAACAGGCTCGAGATACCATTCTCGGAACCCGCGGGGAAAGGGGCAAACAACAATTCACAAAGGACGTGGGTTAAAATGACCCAGAACTGGCTGATCTGCCGTGGAAGACACACGCCTGGTGCCTCATTACTTCATGTGCTGGGGCACACGGAGTGTCTCAAATGGACAGCAGCTTTCCTGTGCTGAACCCAGAGGCAGCAACGCAACAGAGCCTTGGCCGAACGCAGGCAACTCCTTCCATCCCCAGGACTTCGGCTGAGCCACTGCTGGGTCTGCCAGGTAACAGGGAGCTATCAGCTGTCTCGATGTGGTCACGATGAAATTCTCTGTGTCCTGCCATGAGGTGTTTAAGGACACAGAAGAGGATGCTCTGCTTGGGAACGCAGGAGGAACTTGAAGTTCGCCAGAAGTGAAGTACCGTTTACCTGTACTAGATGTGCCGGTTCAAAAGGAGCTTCTCCAAGCTCCGTGTTTACGCAGCAGACAGGCTGCTCGTCCCAGACAATGCAACATCTTCTTTTCCCTTCTCCTCTTGATAATGTATTCTGCATCAGGGAGGACTGGGCAATTTAACCAATTTAACCCGTAATTCTGGCTAATTGTGTTCTCTGATTACTGGGCAACGGGAAAAGTCAGTGAGAACTTGAGGTTTCAGACTCAGACCAGCCCCAGAAATTGAAGGGGGATTAAAACCCAAGCCAGTTACGGGCATGGTCCAAGGCTCGTTCATCAACAACCACCAGCGCGGCCGATGCTCTACGGGTGCAATCACGATCTTTGTGGAGGGCCAACGGAGGAATCACGAACGACTGAAACCACATCTAACTCCTGACGTACAGGGTCACACACAGCCCCTATACGCCCTTCACTTGCCGAAGGGATGGGTGAAGGGCAGAAAACATGTAAAGATAAGTTTCAGAGGAGCAAATAGGTTCTGCAGGCTTGAAACCCGGGGAGCCTTCCGCTGGGGTGTCTGGTTTTCATATTCAGGCCTGCTTGGATTGCATGCCTATAGCTCATCAGCTGCCCTGTGGATCAACTTAAAAAGCACATTGTTTTCAGAGCAAACTATACAATTAGTGATGTTGTATAAAAGGAAATAACTCAGATGGGACCTCTTGCCCGACTGTAAAGAGAACGTTGCCTTCTGCAAACCCAAAGCCAGTAGTGAGAAGAGAGGGAAGACCCTTTAACGCTCAGTCCAGGCAACTGGACAAATTAAAGACGGTAAAGTCGAGGCCATCCCGGGCGACCTAAAGCACACTACTGTGTCCCGTTTCACGCTCTGCGCCGTGTTTGCAGGACAAATACTATTCAGACGCTAGATGGAAGAGCACACGACAAGATCGTATGCCCAAAGGATACCTGGAAGCTTTCATATACTTCTGCTGTAACAGGATTTGCTTTAGACACAGCAACACTTACACAGCCCCAAGCATAAAACGACTCTTCATTTTAAGAGGTACTGGATTACAGGAGGTCCACGGCAAGACGCATGTCAAAGGACAGCAGTTTTCAGGGGCAAAGCATGGCCATTTCTGGAAAATGCAGTGATTCGAGGTGGATGCTTTAGCCTGACGTTGGATAATGTCCCACATTTTGGGAGAACGTTTTCAGTCGCAGTTCATCCACAGTGACTGCAGAGATCATCAGCTGAGAAATGACACTCTAAGGACGCACCTTTATTGCTGCAGATGAAGAAGACTCAATGCAAGAGGGAGACTGATGGGTTATACAGGCTAGCAGCGTGAATATTCAGCTCAGATGCAAACAGAGCACGTTTCAGGCAAAAGAGGGAGGTGAGTTTTCTACATCCCAGGCGATCTAGTCTCTGTGCTATTTTTTATTTTGCAATCTTTCTCAGTTTCTTCTGTTAAATACCTCAAAAGATCTCAGTTGCATCCTGTTGCAAAACAGAAAAAGTTTGAAATCTTAAAAAATTTTGTGGAATAGGAAAGCTATTTCCTCCCGAGCTCTATTTCTAGACGTGTCCTGTGTATCCAGATACCAATTTGGAAGGGGGATTTCAGTGCGACAGCTCTAAATCTGGTTATATTCAGACAAGTGGCACTGTTCAGGGCCATTCATATTTATTCTTTTTCCGTAATTCCACATCTCCTTGTTTAGTTTACAAATCAGACAGCAATTTCATCACATCTTCCCCGTCAGAGCGAGCGTTGCCCAAGCCTAACAGCCGTCTCTCCATCTCTATTGTTACTAAATGAGAGTGTTTGGTGATCAAACTTTGCTGACGATGTTTGCCAGAGGCATGAACTGGAACAGCCCTGAGGGGTTCTCTCTCAAGTGAAGCTGGTGGGAGTGAAAGCTTCTTCCCAGAAGAAAGGCCTTGACCTTCACACAGAAGAATGCAAGTGGCTCTTCTCCTAGAGCCAGGCAGCCAGCTGCTGGGCTGCGACCACTGCCCACCAGACCGAGCACCAGTGCACCCTTGTTTCCTCGTGTTTTCCTGTCTGCTTGTATCCATCTGCCATCCCCTCTGCCGCTGAACTCCCTGGCGCGGAGGCTGCTGCCTTGGTCCATGTTCATAAAGTTTGTAGCGCACGGAATTCCTGCTCTTGCGAAGGCAGCCGCTGTAAAAAACAAACGCCACTGCAGTGGACATCCTGTAGATACTCACAGCACGGCTCACTGGGAGCGGGACTGCACAGAGAGCATCTCCCTTGAGGAGATGCCGGGTTTGTGTCACTGCTTCCCGTTCGCCTCCTCCTGACTGCACAGACTTCCCGAGCTGATGGTCCAGCTCGCTCTGTCTCCTTTCAGAGCTAGAGTATGCATTTGGGTGCTCTGATGCCACTGGGAAGAAACCGGGAAATAAACACCTGTCTACGTGTAGTAGAGAAGATGTAACAGTTGGGCAAGATGTAGGACAGATCAAGAACCAGATCTCTGGGAAACGTTTAGCTGCTCTCAGAAGTGTACAGATAGCCCCAAAGAGAAGGAAGAAATGCTCTTACTGACTTTTTTCTCCTATTTTGGCACAGCCCCAGCATTCTTTCTCCAGCACTTTAGGAACGGGACATTAAGACCTAAAGCCTGAACGGCGTTCTTCAGCCTGAACCACCCGGTACAGCACTTCTGCTCCGTCCTTCGGCCGAGGGAGTAACCAACAGCTCTGCGAGCTCTGCTGGGAGCGGTGGTGTGGTGGCCCTGAGTCGTTCTACATTGTGACGCTGTACTTCAAAATCAGTAGAAGAGTATAAATTCTATACGCTGAACTCCGTTAACGCACGGGCCCTCCCATTTCATCACAAAGCTGAATGTTTTCAGAAACGGAGGAAAGAAAAGAGACAAAGGCAAAGCATAGAGTTCAGCAATTCGTTCTGATCCCGCGAGACACACGCACGCTTTGAATGAACCCCAGCAAACACAAGGCACAACTCACTTAGCAAAGGTCAGCACATGGAGAAACTTCTCCAGTTCTACGGGACGCCAAGTCCTCCCTCCATAAGCAAGGGGGAGATTCAAGACAGCGCTCAAGCACACGTTTAACGAAGGAGGCTCATACAGGCACGGGCAAGTGCGTTACTGAACGCTGCCAGCCCTCACAGGGCTGAGCCCGCCGAACCGCAACAAGGACGGGCGGTCCCAGAAGGGGAGAGGAGTATTTGCCACCTCACGAGATTTCCAACCCCGTTGTAGGTTAGGAATCGCTCTGCTGCTCAGGGCTCGTTTCAAACAAGTGGCGTGCTCACTTTTGGCTTGTGATATTTTTAGCCCCTTGGGCTGTTTTTAGGTTTCAATTAAATGTCAGCAGGTAATTAGCTAACAGATAAAGTCAGCTGTGGGGCCAGCAAATGAAAAAAACATATGTTGAACCCTGAATGAATGGAAAGCTTTCTCCTTGGCAGATACTTTTTGGGGACATTTTCTTTAAGGTCAATTTTTGGTGCTCCTCTTATAGAAGAAGAGCTTTGAAAACATAAATTCGTTTTACGATGTATCTTCCCCGCTCCTCCTTCCACTCCTAAGGAAGAAGCACACATATGCAAGTATGTAAAAGCAATCACAACAGCTCTACAGCAAAACTTCTTTTTTTTAACCTTAAGTAAATGTTTAAAAAGTTCCAGAGGCGAACAACTCCAAAATCAAATTTACAACTTCCCCTCCTCAAAGCCAAAGGAAGCGGGGAATTCTTTAAAAGCTCCGTCTGACAGAGCAGAATATTTCAGCTTGTCGTAGGACATATTACAGGAGGTAATTTTGACTGCAAATTGTTTCAGCCGTGTTTCGTATTACACTTGCATGTGTAAGTGGTTAGCAAAAGGTTAATAACGGAAGATGAGCCCATTAAAGACAGCAGTACACATCACATGTGAAGAACACATCCCGTCAAGATGTTCTTAATGATCAAAACCACATTGCTGCGAGCGTTGCCAGTAGGCGTAGGTAATTAATTGCCTTACAGGATTAAGTCTTTAAAAGCGGTCGATCAGCTGTTAGCAGTGATTTAACCCTCTAGGCCCTGTGTAAGCAGCATTCAATACTCGGTGTTACCGTCTCCAGATGAGACACGCCGGGTACGGATGGAGCCCGCAGAGGCTCACGAAGGCACAGCACGAGCCGTTGCGTTTCTGTAACTCAGACCAGCGCGGCTGCGGCAGCACCGTCACACCCTGCGACCGGCCGAGGTGCCGAGGAGACGCGGCACAGCGGCACCCACAGCAGGGAAGGCAACCAGGCGCGCTCAGAGAATGACCTGAAGCATCACAGAATCAAGGTTTGCAGACACATCATCCACCAAACCCACAAAGCACGAAAGCCATCCTGTAAAACCGCGCTAGCCGGGTTTCCAGACAGCTGCCACCTTGGTGGAAGAGGTTTCGTCCCACGCTGTACCACACTTTGCTCGGTTGAAGGACACGGCGCCAGCTCGGCCCCGACAGCTCCCTGGTGACTGGGACCTGTTCACCGCTCAGTGACATCCCTCCAGACACTTGTACGCTTAAGGACAGCACGGAAGGCTGGAGCTCGGCTCTGTGGTTTAGGTCTTCCTGGGATCATCAATCACCACCTGAGCTTCACAAGCCAAGTGCCACCGAGCAGTCAAACGCGAGGGAGGACCCAAAACCAGCGACCCGGCCCCAGCCACAGAAGGAAGGGGAACCCGTGGATCTCCAAAGGAGGTCTGGCAGCTCTAGAGAGGATTCGTCCCGGGATTTTTCAGTCTGCAGTGCATTTGTTATTAAGAAATCGATTCACAAATTTACACATGGCCCCATTACACTGGAAAAAATTTAAATACTAAGATCTTTTTGCAAATGCGTGTCAAAACATTCTGCCACCTACGGTGAAGAAAACTGAGACTGCGGCAGATTTAAAATGAACAAGACGGCGAGAGAACATCTCACAGCCTGTCTTTGTTCCAACTACATGTCTCTATCTGAAATATCCGCTGCTGTGAGCCAAAGCCATTGCAAACAAGATGGAAGTTTTACAGCCACCCTAACAAGCGCTGCACAAGTTTTACTGTCTCTCTTTCAGGTTTGTGATAAATTACGGTGAGTGGAGCCCACTACCGGGACTTCCCTCAGAGCCGTGATGAGATACTCATCTGGCCCCACAGCTGCGCTCTCAGCAGCTTCGCACACCTCGGGGCTGAGGACAGCCGGCGTGTCGGAACCACGTGCAGCTCTTAAAACGCTGCACCCGGTAGTGATGGAGAAGAAGGGGGGACCGATGCTCAGCCAGTAACCCAGCTGCAGGGAGGGCACAGCAGCAGCGATGGGCACATGCAGCGTGGTGCTGCCTGCGTACGGCTCCAGTGAATGCCCAGGGACAGCTCCAGCTGCTCCAGCTGAAGGCAGGGGAGCAGAAGCGCTGCCAGCACAGTCCAGTTGCTCAGCTAGTTTATAGGCACGGGAAGCAAGGTGGGAGAAGGAGCACTGACCTCGTGCTGAGCAGAAAACCGGGGCCACTCAGCAGCAGCTTTGCAGGGAGCCGAGACATCCACGCGGCGAAGCAGGAATGCTAACGGACAGACAGATGAAAGGGAGGACCCAGACCACTGCCCCAAGGTGAGCCGGTGCTGCTCGTAAATTAAAGCCCAGAGCCACCGCTTGGAGCAAGCAGGACTTCTGAATCTTGGGCCGCATGAAGCGTCTTTAATTTATTAAGCCAAAACACTCAACGATGCTTTATCCCATTCAAGCCTAAACAGTCAACATCTGCTGAGAGGCTGGTTTTGTCCCCTGGGCATTCTGCTAGCGTTCGGGAAAATCATATTGTGACTGTCTGGAGAGCAGAACATACTCAGCGCATCAATGGAGTATTGTTTCATTCCAGCTAATGCGTGGGGTTGGGGTTTTTTAGTGTTAACATGGTGTTAAACGGTTGGGTCACGCAGACTGGCTGTCTAAAACACGTCTCGGCAGAGAATCAGGATCCCACACCGATCCTCTTCGCTACATGCCTTTACACCAAAATGAGTTGTCCAAGTCAAAGCTGTCACGGAGACCACAACGCGGTCGGTGGATGCGCTGAGGAGGACAGGACAGCTACGTGACTTCACCGGTGAGCTCACCTAGCCCGTGCAATGGCGCTGAAAGCAAGCGAGGGATTTTATCTCAGCCGCAGCATCCAAACTCATCTCACACTTCTTGAGACCTTTTGAAAGGGTAACAGGGGAAGCGATTGCTTTCCGTAGACTTTGGCCTTCCGGGGGAACAGGCCTTTGAAGGAGAATCCGGTTTCATAATTAAGAGTCGATTCTAATAACAACATGGGATGAGATATTATAACACCTTCCCTTAAACCTCTGCTCTCTGGACGAGGGAGGATGGACACTTCCTCACACGCTCTCCAGTGTCCAGCCCTGCAAACACTCAAACTGAACCTCCAAAACACCACATCTGCGCTTTCTCTGGGAGAAAGCAAGAGCATGTTTACCACACGGCCTCAGGGAACTCACGTTCACAACCAGAGACAAAACCTTGTGGACACACCGCGGTTTAACAAGCGCCAGCTCCTGGATTTCAAGGGTCCTGGGAGCCAGGGAGGTGCTGCTGCTTTTTCCAGAACACTTGCCATGAACTGGCACAAGCCTCCAAACCTCGCTGGTTTCAGGAAAGGAAACCATTTCTCTGGACCTTCATTTCTCATGGTGGAAGGTGGATTCATGCAGATGTTAACAGCTGGTATCACTTGGTGATCAAAACTAACTGCGGAGTCTGTTAAAACCCATCAGTCCAGCTCTTGGGCAGTTTCCTGGCAGTGTGTGCAGCAATCACTGCATACACACTCACAGTAAAGCTGTGCCTGCTCTACCCTAATCTAAAACTGATGGGCAGAAGTATTTTTAGTTTAACCTTGGTATTTTGCTAAAAGGGATGCAAATGTCATGGCTAGAGGAGAAAAGGAAAAAAAAAAAAAACAAACAAGAGGCAGAAATAACAGCTTAGTGGAAAATTAAAGCACGGAGTTGACTATGACCCCAGCAATTAGACGTACACAGGTAATTGATCTTTAGTTGCCCGGGTTCTGATGTCAGAAAAGTGACATTTTTGACTCTCCCAGAATGAAGCCGGAACGGGGACCATGTTCCAGCAGCCCACACAGGAATCACCAAGGTAGACATTTAAAGCAAACTGCATTTTCTTTATCTGGATTTTAAATCTACTACTAGAGTACTATTAGCCTATTTATTTCCTTCCTCTCCTCCTTCCACCCAGATACTTCACTTGCCACACGATAAGTATTTGCCTCCAGTTCCTTTTCCTCCCTCCAGGGCAACCAGCCACAGCGAATCCATCCCCTGGACTGGCAGGAACAGCACCTCCGAGTCCAGCGTCAGGCTGGGATAGATACACCTTCACAAGCTCGTGGGTTCCTCAGCCCTTCCCCCTGTCCTGCTCCTTACGGGACTAACAGACCAGATCCCCCACTGCTCCCTGTGCCCTGCGCTCATTTACACCCGTGTAGCAGGCTTCAAATGCACTTTTCTCCTATTCATTTTGTGCTGGTTTATGTACCCAGGTGTACCCTTGAAAATTCTCTTCTCTCCTTCCTTTTTGGATGTCTGTGAACAGCCTCAGAAATACCCTGCTGCTTAATACGGGTTTAGACAGAGAAATCGGTGCATTAACTTGAACTGGTGACTCCGCTCTAAGTTAAGCCATAGCACAAGTCACACCAGTCACATCCAAAACCAAGGGCAATTCAACGTTTGAACTCCAACCTGACCAGCTCTGCACCTTGTTCTTGGGACTAGAGACCCGCACAGGCCCCTTCAACCTGAATTACCCTGACTCTCAGCTGCGGGTGCTCCGGGGCACTCGATAACCCTTGAATTGTAAAGAAAAAGCTTTGGTCTGGCATTAGCATCCTCTGCTCACCAGCATGCCGCCCCCAAATTTCACCAAAAAATCCAAACCAAACATTTTTTCCCTTCATTTCAAATGTCTCCTTTTTTCCCAAGGGAAATCTAATACAAAACATGTTTCACGGAGTGACCAGAGTACTCTGGTGTGTAAACAACGGAGATTCTTGTGTGAAAGTCAGTTTTGTCTGGCTTCTAGGAATTCCACAGGGATAAAATTAGCAAGACCTATAGGTAGCCGAGGTCCTGGACTTGGTGGGGTGACTCCTGAAGCCAGTGTTAGTAACAGCCATCACAGACCCGGACCCACAGCGATTTCCCAGTGCTTTTCTTCCCGTAGGACTCAAAGGTCTGACAGGCTCTCACAAGCTCCATCACAGACAGATCTGCTCTTAGAGGCCAAGCTGGAAAAACCCACATGAACGTAACACCAACACGTGAGCACCAGCTGCCAGCCATGATGCTGACCAAGTCTGACGATGGAGCCTGTTCTAAGAACTGCTCTGAAGGGCAAAGGACACGAACAGCCTCCCTACCCCTTGCTCCTAATTCTGATTTTCAGTAACGCTGTGTAACTGCAACCTGTGCACACTGCAGGGTTTTGCTTTTTCACAGCACCGACTCCACTGAGCGAGCGGCAACGCCCTGCTCTTGCTGCTGAGGACAACTCTTGGAAGCAACGCTCATGCTCTCAGCACTTCCCTCTCTTTTCGCCCTTTTTCTTTGGTTTCTGCCTGTTTCCTTCGTTCCTTTTCCCCCTTACTACTGTTTGTATAGCACAGTACATCCCTCTCCATTTTCCTCCCCATCACTTCCTCAGCAAACCTCCATCAGCTGCAGTTTTGAGACTCTTGGTGTAGACGAGACTACTCGGCCTGGTTGTCAGCGGCTGTAGACCGGTGCTGCTGGCCTCACTGGAGCGATGCTGATTTATTACATGGGCTGATGAGCTGGCTGGATGTAGCTTTAAGAGTGTATTTATCCAGCAGATCTGTCCATGACGCTTTCAACCTTCCGTTCGTTATTCCTTTAAACTCGGCTGGCTGCTCCAGGCTGGGAACAGCCCTTGTCTCCCTTCTGCGCTGTGTCTCTCGTAAACGAGCCAGTTGGAACGTGCACTGTCCGCTGTGCAGGGAGATTACGCTCCCAGGTTATATGTTACAGCACGATGGGTGAGTTGCTGAAGAGTGCAGGATCAGACTAGTTAACAAAGAAATAAATCTCACAAGCCTGGTTGTTAAAGCACTGCAAGAATATTTGTGCTGTGAGGGAAGTGCTGGACAGAGACACAGCAATAAGCTTTTGCATCCGTTTGAGCTCTGCATATAGGGACCGGGATGAGATGGCCGCATGCAGAGGTTTCTAATTAATGGTTTTAATCTCCAGACTCCAGCTCTGAATTCTCTTCTCCTTCCTTAATCCTCCAACTGGGAAATTGCTGCAGCTCACTGCAGATTTTAGCAAAGAATTTGTGCCGGATCTAGCTGTAACGATTTTGGCCACTTCTTTGACAAGTAGGAAGGGGGCCCCTTCCCAGCCACGGGCCCGCTGGGTCCATAAGCCATACGCTCTCTCCCTCGCCCCATCAATGCATTCTTTTACCCACATGCAGGACGCCGACAGCAGCAGACCAGGAGCACCCACAACCCTTTAAACTCCATCTGTGTGAGTAGCGCCAAAGCGCCCACACCCACCTTCTCCACTAACAGAAACTGGGGGTGATCGTAACCTCGAAGCTCTGCAAATTCTGTTAGCCCAGGAACTGCCCCTTGGGTCCTTCTCTCCTCCAGCTCTGCCGTGAGCGCAGCATCCCTGGAGCTCCCCGAGCACTCTCCTGTCATGGGTCGAGCTTGACAATCACCTACATTGGATCTACATCTCAATGTTGTTTTCCTGTGCAGAAGGCAAGATCTCTTCCCCAGCTCATTTCCTCATTTTGAATCCTAATTCATCCCCATCCTCTGGGAAGAATGCATTTTTTGCAATACCTATGTTGTAACTTTCTAGAGCACATGCTTCTAATTTGAGCATTATTTTCCAACGCTCCTAGCACTTAACCACAAAAGTTCTTCATTTATTTTCCTTTTTATTCTCCATTTAATTCACCCTCTTGTTTTATGCTTTGGATCATCTTTATATCTTACATTATGGCTTTTAGTAGAAAAGCTTTTTGTTTTAACTAAGTACTTAAAACCCACAGAGAAGTATCAAAATTGTACTGGGGGATTTAGAAAGGCCTACCCTTCCCCCTCCTCATTTATTTCCCATTTTTCACACCCTCTCCCAATCCCAAATTCTAAAGCAGAAGAGAAACTTCTGAAGAGCTCTATGAGTTTAAAACCAGCATTTGGAGGGGAAAAAAATCTACCAGAATCTAGTTGCTGCCCCTGATTTTCTGAGTGACTTTGGCTAAGTCATCTTCCCCCCTCTTCAAGGTCCATGGGGAGGGGGAACGCTTTGTCCTCGTCACTCTAAACATACTGGGTTGGGTGGCAAAGATCCTTAAGCAGAAGACTTTTTATCCCTCGAAGTTATGAGGCCCCTCTATCAGCAGTGTAGATTAGGAGCTGCCGGATGAATTTCTCTGACCTGAGCAGAGAAAACTACAGCACATCCTGAGACAGGACACCTTGCAGGGTGACCGACCACCACGCGGGCAGTACCAGCTCTGCAGCAAAGCTCAAAGCACGGCAGGGTCCCAGGACAGACGCACAGTGGCAGAGGGAACGTCTGAGGAGCCCTCAGACAAAGCCTCCCCGGCTACCAACACACGGTGGGGGACCAGAAACTTGTCTCTGCGCCTCCCTCCCTTGCTGCTATCGCTGCAAACAGCTGAGCTCCCCAAGACCAACAGCACGTGAGCGGCTACCCCGTGGCTGAAGGCACGCTGCAGAAAACCCACGTTTTCAGCGGCTCTGCCAGCACCCCTGAACGCTACCGCCAAGATTCAGCCAATTGCTTTCCCTGTGTAACAACAACTCAAATCTCTTCTTCAGCTGCGACCAGTTTAGGGCCAATTTTTGAGCTATTGAAGACTACAGGCATTTTGCCATCAGCCAAAAGTTGGCTTCGATATTCTTTACCATCGATACTGCTTGCACTGGGGCTGCTCAATGAAAAATTGGCAGCTGATGTGAAAGCTGGGCCAGGCGCGCTCTCTGTGGGGCATTTGCTTATAGGGGATGGGACAGCTCAGGAGCTGCAAGCACAGGGGTTTCCCTCAGCTGCCCTGAAGCCACTTCTCTCTCTACTAAATCATGGAGCAATTTCTAGCCCCTTCACACACGGGTTCACGATTAGGGATGAAGCAGGGAAGCCGCTCCGGTTGTCAGCTGCTTCTGTAGCGCCCATGAAGCACAGAATAACTATACGAGAGGGTACGATACCCCAAAATCTTTGGTTTACTGCTCTGTCCCATATCCAAGCTTGGGCTGGTCCCACAGGTAGTGCACTGGGCGGGTGTCGAGTCCATCCCGAAGCAAAGAGGGGACCGAGCCTGATTTCTTGCCCTATCACACAGAAGACCACACAGTTTCAGAACCGCAGTGAAACAGTTCTTTTGGGCTTGGACACACCTTGCTAATCCTTATACCGGGAAAAAAGCCTGCGTGGCCGCAATGCAGCTCCCCAGGCAAACACGGCTTGTGGGACCATGGCTCTACCGAGTTCGGACAAAATCAACCTTGGGTCATATTTGTGCCTTCGGGGGAAAGGACGTTCTCCTTTCCATACAGAGCAGCACAAGCGTTTGCTTTTTCTTTGGGAGGAGAAAACACAGAAGACAAACAAAAACTAGAACGACAAAGCAAAGGCATTACAGCACACTTCCGCCGGCTTCCAATAACAAACACGACCCCATTCGTACCAATACGATTCCCTCTCCAAGTCTGTAAATATTTCCCTGGTACGTAAATCATAACAACATGGAGGCTCCCGGACCTGTCGCTTTACGACGAAACCTGTGCTCAGCCACCGCACGGTTTAAGATGGGGTTGCAGCACTGGCACTTGCATTGGCTTCAGCTGTCGGCTGAGGTCTCAGTGCACAACCAGCCTTTTAAGAGGCAGGGGCCAGAAGGTAACATTTCCCTGAAACTTTCTGGTACAAAGCAGTTATTTGGACAATCAACGAGCAGCCTGGCCAAAAGGTTCCGAGATCCCTCCTCCTCTTACACAAGCTCTTTTCTTTTAAAGCTCGTCACTTTATCTGTTGTCATAGTAAAGACTCAAAGTTACCGGCTCTGAGTCACACAGCTTATTAATACCAAGTGAAGGCCAGCGCAGCGCAGATCTCATTAGGCTGACTCCATGTAGCAAACAGAGGAAGGTGCCAGGGTCCCAGAGGGCGTATTCAAACCATGCTGGAAAACACAGCATCCCTCCAGCACCTCAGGCAAGCTCAGATCAAACCAGAGCAACAAGTGAACACAGCGAGCGCAGGAATGGACGTGACGTTGGTGTAATGTCCCTGCGCTTGGGCTGGAGGTTATCTGCAGACCAGCCCTAGCTGGTCCCGTTGGGGTGTCAACCACAGCACAGAAGAGCTTTGAACAGGGGGATGTCACCCAAAAGCAAAATAAACTGCTTGCACTAACTTAGGAAAAATATGTCCACGCAGAAGTCTGAATACACCTTTTTCTTCCTTACAGTCAGAGAGGAGGAATTCTGGGTCTCAAGGCACAGGAGATTTACTAAAGGGAGTTTACTCAGGCTCAGGCTGCCCACAGAATCGGTGTGAGGTGTACACAGTGGGATCTGAGCACGCTGGGAAGTCTGGTCTCCACGGGGAAGTCCCAAAGGACCTGCATTTCCCTAAAAATCATCGGCTTAACCCCCACTGAGCCCATTAAAAAAAAAATCAGTGGAAAAGCTGGAATAGACACAGCGCCAGATGGGAATACGCACAGTGGAGACTCAGCTCCAAGGGAAAGCCACCACTGACATGATCTCGACAAACGATTCTGTAGGATTACGACACTTGGGGCAAGGACGGGGCCTTGCAGACCGAAGTCCTCTTCAGTTGTAGCAAAGGAACATCATCTCCAGCAAGTCAGCGCGGTGGAAAGAGATCCTGCATCGGCCACCACGGAACTGGTACCGTCTGGATGGCTCACGGCGTTCACTGTGAAGCCATCTCCTGCCATCAGCGAGGACCACGTTCACACAACTGGCCACCAAGTCCTGAGGTGGCTCTGCCTTCCCGCTCTGGGTGCTACGCTGGTCTCCGCTGTTTTGCCGAAGAGAGCGGCGCAAAGCAACGCAAACGCTTCTGCTCCTTGCAAGTCTCATGATCAATTACTGTGAACGATAACACGCATTTCGTGCAGTTTTGGCCTTGTTGTGACCAGAACCCATCCTGCCAACTCACCCCAGACCTTGGGGGTGGAGGAGGAGGATGCGTCTGGCACTGTTCTGTCAGGGATTTCATCTCTGGATGCAGTGCGTTACACGGATTAGAGCAAAGACGCAGGCTATCCGTATTTTTAAAGCTCAATGACCTTTAACAATGAGAAATAATAAGAGGAAAAACGTGAACCCTGACAAATTCATAACTACAGCACAGGGGAAAGGAATGTATTCTTTTAACATATGAAAAAACATTGCCATGACATGTCTATTTTCTTTTCAGTCCCGTAGCTGTTATGAATTATATACAGCGTGCTTAGTCGCTGTTTGTTCTTGTGCCCTTTTAGGGGGCTGGGGGAAGTGCTTGGCTGTTCTAAATCTTTTATTTATCATTGATCAAGTAATTTTAGAAACACCGTTTGTTTTGTCTCTCCAGAATCCCGTGGCAGCATGGTGTTCCCGCACTGCTGATTCGCTGTCAGCAAGAGCTCAGAGATGGGCTTTTGTTGTTAACCAGCATCATCCACGCAAGAGGCACAAAGCCACTTATCATCCAACTTAAAGAAAAACGGCATTTTGAATTGGCTCCTACCAGCAGTACACAGGCAGCGCAGGGAGGAGAGACGTAAACCTTCCTCGCAGCCCTCCGGATGACTGAGGAAGGAAAGAATCAGGTTTGCCAACTTCCAGTCCCCAGCTCCCACCAGGTCTGTTATGGTGACAACAAACAGCAACGGGACCTGACTTGCACGATAGCGGTTCGCCGGGCTGTGGGCTGGCAGGACGTCTTGTCCATCAGTGTTATCATTTTGGGATGCAGATAAAAGGAACCAGGCTGCGGCCCTCAGCGAGCTGAGAAAGGTCACCCCACCTCAAAGCAAAAGCAAATGTGCGCGCTACCTCATCTCCAAGTGCAGTCACACGGCAATGTCAAACAGCTCGAAGGACAAACAGCTCAAAACCTCCCGGAATCTAGCAAATACCAAAAGCAAATAATAACGAATTCCTTTTAATATGGACAAGTTACCCCCTGCCTCTCTAATGAAGCTGAGGATGAAGAAATCCCATCCTCCTGTGAAATCTGCCAGCAGATTCATAAAACACTGTTTATTTTTAGTCAGCCGAAAGCTTTCCTTTCTTTGTATTTTCCTTGTTCAGCAGCAGGCCACATACCAAAGCTGAAGTTTTGTTTAGAGGGAAAAATAAAAACAAGGCACAGGAAGAGCTTCACAGATCTCAGGCTCCTTTCCCTGCAAGGGCACTGCCTCTGACAACCCTCCCGCAGCCGCTGGGCGAAGGGCCGGCCGTCCTTCAGGAGCCTCTGCTTTCGCCCCTGAACACCCCCGCTGCCCCCCTGCTGCCCAGGCTCTGTGGTGCTGGATGAGGAGGGTCATCCTCATCCTCCTCTGTGAGGTGGGTCGCAGGAAACAGGCCCGCCCTGGTTGCAAACATTTATGGAGCTTTTTATCCAGACGCACCCGGGACTGGGGAATGGAGGAGATGAGAGCGAGTCTCACCTCTCCCCACTTCAGCGCCAGAGCACGGCGAATTTGCAGCAGACGTTTCTTCCCGGTGGGTCTACGGCTGCTCAGGCCGGAGAAAAGACCGTTCTCCTCGTGAGAGAGCTCCATCAGTACCAGTGGGTGTCACGGCTTTGAGATACAGCTCAGCGTGATGCTTCTTCCCCGAACACTTCCAGATAAGTCTGAGTTCCCTCTGAGATGGAGTGCGAGGCTCCAGGGGTATCTTTAAAGGTTGCCATTGGCTTTAGCCCGTTTCCCAGACGAACACCTGATGAAGACACTGAAGACAAAGGTGGCTGGGTTTTTCTTTCTTGAGAGCCATGTCTTTGGCTCCCTCCTGTGGGCACCAGCGTGGCTCATCTCCCCAAACATCTGATTTACACAGGACAGCAACAGCAGCGAACGCCGAACCCACCCTGCCCTGGCACGGTCCTGCGCTCACTTGGCCAGCAAAGGTTTTCCTAAGCTTAAGAGTCACCAGCAACGCCACAGAAATGTGCAAACGCCACACAGCAGTTTTACACCGAGAGAACTGCGCAGGGATGAACCAAAGCCAGTGAACCCTCTTTCTAAAGCGTGTGAGCGGTGGCTCGATGTGGCACTGCCCGGGTGAATGCAGGGAAGCACTTCACTGGCTTCAAGTGTGACTGTGTGTTTTCTATCACCTCTCAGTGCAAGTTCAGAACCTTCCAGGATTATTTCCAGGATCCAGCTACGGAATCGAATAAACACAGGGAGTTTTAACTCTTTCTTAGCTGTCCTTACTAATCACTTAAACCAAAAAAACCAGGAATACGTGCAAATTCTTCAGAGCTTAGCCTGGATATTCTCAATGTGGGTCCAAAGCACCTCCACCCGCTCAGCTGGGCAAAGGAGCTCCTCTCCCCAGAACTAGAAACTGAAGTTTCTGTCCTGTTCTTCCTAGGAACATGTCCACAGAGCAAAAACTCTAGGCAAATGTCTCATGCAAACCGAAAAAACCCAACAACTTAACACTGTCTCTGTATTGCTTAATCCTTCAAAATGTTCACTTTTTCCAGGATCAGCAGCTGAGCTGTTTTAGTTGCCAGCTAGTCTTCTGCAAGCACAGAAATAATGAGTGTGCAGGTGAACAGCATGTGCCATGCGGCTTAGCTCGTGCTCTCAGGCGTCTCTGGAGAGTTTCCTCCAAACCTCATCCCTTTTCTTGTAATAGGGGACTAAGTGCGCCCAGTTGCAGACTCAGGGTTTCTATAGCCCCACGGGGAATTTGGCGTGTATATGAGATACAATCAGTACTGTTTTACAGAAGATTTTGTTTAGAACAGTTGCCAAGACATGGATAACCAATGCCGCTGGAGTTTCTGGGATATTTGAATGAGGCTGGGAAATTCAGGAGCTGCAGAAAGCCACAACCTTCTAGGATGGGAACTGAAACAGCATTTCATGGAGGTTTTCTGTGACATCTCAGATAGCTTTAACTGTCTTTGCCTGGACAGCTAAGTCCCACCTGAGCAGTCTTTCTCAGAAAGAGCTGGGAGGACTGGCCCAAGACTTTTATTCAAGGAAAGCTTAGATGCTTTGTCTGCCTGTGGGGGAGCTGAGGAAGGAGGGAAGTGGGATCTATTTTCCTCTGGCAGGTTTTCCCAGACCATGCCTCCATAACACTGTGAAACTCCAAGCAGCAGCAGCAGTCTGGAACAGTTTCTGGAGAAGAAAGTTAGAAAGCTTTTTGATCACTGCCTCAAAAATGTGGGGCTTTGCCCCCAAGAAGGAGAACAGAGAACAGAGACTACCCAGAGAGAACAGGCAGCAGAGCCTGCGCAGCTCTGGAAACGCAGAGAAGGATCAACTCCAGGTGAACACGGCAGCTGAGAGGGGTCCTGGCACCCCACAAGCTGGGAGGGCTCGTGGGGGACTGTGGTCCAGGACAGGAGTGTTTCTGCTGCCCTCTCCCGTTCCGTCACTGCCTGTGCCCGGACCAGCCTCTCAGATGACCAAGGCCACTCCAGTACCTCAGTGCAACGCCACCGCCCTCCGCCACATCGCTCCGCTGACAGCACAACACCCAGGAATCAACAGTTGTCTGGTTCCTGCGGTTTTATGAGGTGTGAGGCTGACCTGCCTCTGCCCCAGACCCTTTGCAGAGGGGAAGGCAGGCAAGTCCTTCACATCTCCAGGCTTGCCTAACAGTCCAGGAAGGCTTTGAGTCTCCACAGCTCTCCTGCAATGCTCATGCTCTGCCCTGCACAGCAATGGATTCCCCTCTGAGCTCATGGACAGTTCGGGGAATAAGACTTGGAGTGAACCTGAATCTCCCAGGCAAGCTGGGAGACTGCTCCTTACGCCACTCAGACAGTCCCTCCTGTTGCATTCCCTCCAGTTTAAACGGAAATGAGATGAGACAACACTGATCGCTACAAAACTGCAAGTGAAGCAGAAAGCCAGACCGCCTTGCTGTGCCGCGAACAAAGTTAACGCTCTGCCAACTCATCAGTCACCCGAGTTGTGAATTATTGACCTGTCACCCCAAAGACACCTACTGCTCAGCTACAGCTCAGCCAGACCTCTGCAGTGACCCTCACCCCCGTCAGGGCTCTGCTTCACCTTCCCCATGACACCCAAGGCCAAGGCTTTCCGTGCAGCTCCCTTGGGTCCCAGCAGAGCAACGGGGGCAGCTCTCCCGGGCTCTGCTGCGGCAGCCTGGGTGAGGGGATTAACCACTTCAAACAGGGGAGCCTGGCACGACTTGGCCGGACACATGACGAATGAGTAATTCACGAGTTCATGCAGGTAGTGATTTACAGTCTGGATTTGAGCTGGAATATTGCTAGAGGGGGAGTGCGGAGTTCAAGTAAAGAGCTGGTGACTCACTTTCTCGGTATTTGTTTTCTCTGCTCCCCATTCCTCATGCACGATCTCGCAACCAAGTCTTACTCTCCAGTAAAATGGCTGAACTTTCTCTTCCACCAGATCAGTAGTTTTAAAATTAACCAGCAAGCCTCAGTCACCTCGTGGGTCATAAGTGCCTCTTTGTGCAGGTATAACTGGGTAACGCTATGGTAAACGCTGCAGGTAATATCCTTGGGTCCTTTGCACTGATTTCAACGGAGTTGTGCTGCCTGATGCCAGCCAAGGATCTGCCCCTCCACAGAAGCCAGTTCTCCCACGTGGATGGGCTGGGGAGAAGCAGCAGAACAGGACATGCCGTGCCAGGTGTATAGGAACGGGTAAGACCATGACTCCCTCGATTTAAAAACAGCACTTGAAAAATAAGCAAGAAAGAAGCCACATTAATACCCCCTCCTGAAAACCTAAAGCTGACTAGAAGCTGGTTCGTCCCACCAATGCTGGACACCACAAGAGCTCACAAAGACACCCCAAAGTGAGAGCAGTTCACCTGCCACAAGTTTCTCCGGGATGGTTCTCCTCAGCCTCTCTCCACGGCACGAGACTACCCTGACAACACGACGACGTCGCAGTGCTACATCCTGAGTTCCTGGTGTCTATGTCTGACCCCACAGCAACTCCCGGGGATACAGTTCTCGAGTCTCTGCTCTCTTTGAAACAAGAAGTCAGAAGGTTCATGCAATAATGCAATAATGGAAGACCTGGGCTTCTCTTCACTTTTGAGGTATATCACTATAACCACCAGCAGCCAAAATTACACCTATTTTTTATACCAAACTATCAAGTAAAGTATTATATTTAAAAGTAACTGAGAAAGGTTATAGAAATGCCCATCTATGGACACTGGTTTCCTGCAGGTTCTTTCGAAGAGATCACGTTCTCCTGACTGAAGCCAGTGTCTGGAGGAAGACAGAACAGACTGAATATGAAATGAAAACATACTTGCTCCAGATAAGGCAGATGCAGCCTCTAGTTCTTGCTGGAAACTGAAGCTATTTTGGAACATCATCCTTTATTTATGACATCTATTATTTATTGCCATTAACCTGCACGTGTAGAACCAGCAGAGTATCTTCTTCAAATGCACCTCACTCCAGCGAGCTCTGGATGGCAGCAACACACAACCCAGGAGCACTGGCCCCAACGCTGCAGGTGTAAATTCCCATCCTGTGCCTGAGCACCAGGACAGGTACCCCAGTGAGCCCCTCCGAGAGCCAGCTTCGCCTCGCCCCTGCGATCCCTGATGGGTTTGACGCTTCCTGAACAACCTTTCCAGCATTATGAGAAATGGCAGCTAAGGGGATAATGGAGAGCGCTTTTCTTATTACCTTTGTCCATACCTGAGCAAAAGCAGTGGCTCACAGTGCAAGGCAGCGCGTGCCCAGCCCTCACACCTGCACTGCACAGGCACCATCATACAAAAGAGAGATTTTCAAGCCTCCTCCAAAAGTGGAAGCTCCAAGCCTCACCGTCCAGCCCCATCACCTGTCCCTAAGCTCTCAACGCCAACACGCAGGGGTCTGGTACTACAATCACAGGCAACATTCCCTGCTTTAATAGCCTCCGTTCCTCAAGGCACTTGAACCACGTATGACTAATAGACAAATAGATTTGAAGTGTGTTTTCCACATGTTTTTCAAAGATAGCTCAACAATTGTTTCTGGGAAGGCTTATGTAAGATGGGACTATGACTAATCAGCAGTCTTCAATCTAGCTCTGCTCACAAACACCAGGTAGTAAAAACCGAGTAAGAAAGGAACAAACAGCAATGTCTCCCACGAGGATAAACTCCTGGTACACTGTGATAAAGATTATATCACA